>CM060910.1:330159676-331610509 GCA_030737875.1 Allium sativum | reverse complement strand
TTTTTAAAGTTTAAACCTTTTTCTTTTTCAAAATTAAATCATTTCAAAATCAGTTTTAAACTTTTCTAAAAATCAGAATTTAAACGCTTTTGAAAATCAGTTTTAAATCATTTTTAAAATCAGTTTTTAATGCTTTAAAAAAATCAGTTTCTAAATCATTTTTAAAATCATTTTTTAATCCCTAAAAAAAACAGTATTTAATCCTTTTTTAAAATCAGTTTTTAAACCCTAAAAAAAACAGTATTTAATCCTTTTTTTGAAATCAGTTTTTTTTCTGTTTATATAAAAAATAAATAAAAAAAAGACTTACAGAGAGGGGGGGGGGTTTCCGCAGTTCGTCGGAGGGAAGGCGGAGTCTGGCTTTGAGGAGGCGGCTCGCGAAATGGGGCGTCGTGATGCTTCGGGGGGGTGGGGGGGGAGGCCTTCGTCGCGCTCGTGCGATCTGGGGAGGGGGGGTCTTCGGGAGTTGCGCCGCTGGGAGGAGGAGGGAGGCTGGACGGAGGGGGGCGGCGGATGCGTCGGTGGCGATCGCTTTAGGTTTTTTTTTCTTTTTTTTTCTTGCCGATTTGATTTTGAAGAGGGGGGGGGGGGGGGGCAGAACGAAAGATAAAGGGAGGGAATTAAATTTTTTTATTTTTTTATTATTTAATTATTTAATTTTGCGAAAAGTTGACTTTTACATACGACCTCTAAACGAGGCCCACCGCCTGTCGTCCATAGCGTTTAACCCCCATTCCGAACACAATGGGATATGTATCGCAAGCTGATTTGATCGTTACAATCAGTTTCCGTTGAATTTACATTTAAATCACTATATTGAATTTTAAACGTACATTTCAAATTACCGGGGTCACATACTAACATTAAAAATTTCAGAAAAATATTTTCTAGCTTCGTATTGACGATACGGTCCTAACAAAACTAGTTTCGTCGAATTCTGAGACCGTTTGAAAAATGGCCAATTTCCAGTCGATTAAAATTAACTGAAACTGGTCAAACGCGTTTTCCTTTGCCACGCTCACACATTGATTCGAAAAATTATGAAATTTGAAACCTAACAATAACTTGACACTGCGGATCCAACAAAAGTGGTTTCGTCGAAATCCGAGGTCATTTGCAAAATGTCCATTTTTAAGAGCTTGAATTCCATAGCGACTATTCAGAATTTTCAACTGGACATATCTTTTGATTCCCGCTATCAAATTTCGATTGGTCGGATTCGTTAGAAAGATATCATCAATTAGATCCTAATGTTTTTGGTTTCACTAAAATCCGGATTGTTTTGCACCCGGTACAGTCCGACAAAGTTTGAATTCAATTTTTGAAACTGCCACGCCATTTCAGGCCTTGTTTATAATTATAATTAATTATATTCGTTTTCAATTGTTGATTCAAACTCAGTTTTCATCGCCATTATTTAAAATATTTATTTTAAATATTTAAAATCCATTATTTTAGCCAATTTAAATTTTTTAAATTGGTTCAGATTTTCTGGGTCGTTACAAAAGAACCGAAAGTATAGAGTAACACAGTGAGAACGAGGGATGACATGTTGGGCAGCATGCTGCTGCATGGTTTAAAATTGACTAAATAGTGCACAGGGCTCAAGAAACATGGGGCTAGCCCAGTGTCACAGAAAGCACGAACCCGCAATACATTGAAAATGACATTGACGAGAGCAAGCTCTTCCATATTCAGAATGACATAGGCCTAACACGTGAGAAGGAAATACAAGAGAACAACGAGGAGACATCGGCGTAACGAAACCATAACTCTTCCATGTGCTAATGCCAAGCATATATCTAAGCAAGAAAATAAAACGCAGAATGCAATGAAATGTTGGAGAATGGAGTTTTGATGACAACAACCATATTTCAATATTATTTGATTATAAATTATATACTAACACGTTTGTCTAGAATATACACACACACACATATGCGGGATTTATATACTGGAATAATTACCGAAGACTCTACAGTTTAAAGATGTTAGATGATTCAAGACTCATAAGTATTCAAGATTTTAAGAGTTCTAGACAAATATAGTTATAGAATCTAGATTACGTAAGACTCTGAATAGCACTCCATGTTCAAATTCAAAATTATTCCAAATTTGTTTTTCAAATTTTGTTTTCAAATTCTACCTTCAATCTCTGTCTTCTCTATTTTACTTTTTATTTTAAGTTGATTTTAAAATTATGGTTTATAAGTTTATACTTTATAAGTTTTATATATTTATATTTATATAGTTTTAAACTCTATAATTTTATAATATGTTTATATAGTTTATATTTATGTTTTCATATAATTTTCAACTTTATAATATTTATTTATAGCACTTTATTTTAATTCAAGAATTTCTAGAACTATATACATTTCAACGCACTTGAAAAATATTTAAATTTCAATTTTGTACATGTATATGTCGACATACATATATATTTTTACATGTCGACAAATAATTATCATTTTTTCAAAATTTAAAGGAAGTGTCTTTTCACTATTTATGACGGTTCAGAAATGTTGTAACCTTTCAAATGTTGTAAATAGGGTCTGGTTTCAATTTTTTTTATTAATTCTTCTTCTCCATCTTTATCTCTTTTCATTACACCATTATTCATTATCATTTTTATGATTTCTACATTTATGTTCTGCCAAATTTAATTCTGTTTTCATTAAACTTCATCTCTTTACACTCTCTGCTCATTACTCTCTAAATCAAGTGCTATTGAAGAGTTATAGGGTTTTTTGTAGTTGTTTGGTTTGTGTAAGAAATTGGTGGTATCCCTTGTAGCCATGAAATCAAGGACGGGTAATCGGTGGTTCCCTTGTAGCATTGAAATCAAGGAGGTTGTAATCGGATATTGATATAGTAATAAAACTCTGCATAATCCAGTGTTGTGCATTAATGGACATAGGAGCAATTCCGAACTAGTATAAAATCCTGTGTGTTCTTTCCTTTTCTGCACTTTATTTTTGTTTATCTTTGCATTTGTGTTTGATTTTGTGTCTGTGATTGTTTCTGTGGTGTTTGATTCATATAGTAGTTCATATAAGTTTAGATTTTGTTTAAATTCCCAAAAACAATATTCACCCCCTCTAGTGTTTATTTTGACTCAACGATCCATTCCGCAATCCCTAACAAATGGCATCAGAGCAAAGTCTTTCAAAAAGTTAATAATCTGATTTTTGAAAATAGTGATAATGATAATTAACACTGGTAGTAATAATAGTTCTTTTGTAGAGGGTCGGTCCACTATTAGACCACCAATGTTTAATGGTAGTAATTATTCAAATTGGGCATGTAGAATAAAAATTTATTTACAATCAGTTGGATTAGACACATGGAGTAGTACAAAAAATGAATTTTTTAAACCCACAACTGCTTTTGCACAATGGACAAATAAACAAAAGACTGCTGCACAAAGAAATTCTAAAGCCATGAATATGTTATTCTGTTCATTAGATAGGAATGAGTTTAATAGAGTGTCAGTATGTAAAACTGCTTATGAAATTTGGAGAACTTTACAAGTTACTCATGAAGGAACTAGTAAAGTTAAACAAACTAAAATAGCAATGGTAGTTAATCGGTTTGAGTTATTCAAAATGGATGAGAATGAGTCTATTTCCGATACGTATTGCAGACTCCAAGAGATAGCGCATTCATTAACAGCACTTGGAAAAACCTAGTCTGAAGCAGACCAAGTCAGAAAAATATTAAGTTCACTAACTCTAGAATGGGATCAGAAAATTTTGGTAGTTGAAGAAGCAAATGATGATAATGAAATGAAGATTGAGGAGTTAATCGGAAATCTGATGTCTTATGAAGTCTAATTACAAAAGAGAAAAGAAAACAGGTCAACTAAGAAGAAATCCATTGCATTAAAATCAACATCAATGATTCTGACTCGAGTAGTGGAGATGATGAAGAAACAACTCTTATGACAAATCATTTTAGAAAATTTCTGAGAAATAGAAGAAAAATTATAACAAGGAAGTTCAAAAAGTAATGATGGTCGATGTTATAATTGCAACAAACCAGGCCATATAAAGAAAATGTGCCCATATCCAGATAAATCGACTCAACAAACAGACAACAACAATTCATCGAGAAAGAGAAAGAAAGCATACGCAACAATGTTAGATGATTCAGATTCATCATCAAGTGATGAAGAGCCAAAAACCGGAAATTCGAATATATGCTTTACGGCAATTCGAAATTCAGAAAATTTCAAAGTAAAGGATCTAAAAACTGGGTACGCCTTAGTTAATTTTTAATTTTATTTAGTTGAATGGTTTCTTTATTTGTTTGCTTTGTTTTGAATTTAAAAGTTTAAAATTTAAACTTGAAATTTGAAATTCAAATTTGAAATTTGAAATTCAAATTTGAAATTCAAATTTGAAATTCAAAATAATAATGTAATAATAAATAACAAATAACAAATAAAATAATAAATTTACTTGATAGGATTAGAATTATTTCAGGAAATCGTTAAAGCTGAAATATAAATCAATAGTTTAGATCACATATTACAAAAATCAAATTTCCTTTGAGAATAAGTACATATGTTTATATGTCGACATATATGGCCAGTAATTTGAAATTCAAATTTTGAATTTCAAAGGTTTAAACTTTCAAACTTTCCTCTAACTTTTCACCAACTCCCAAGATCTGAAAAGGTGTCATTTAAGTCTGAAAAGATGTGCCTATTCAATTCATATCCATTCAATATTTATATATACACCTATTCTCTACCTTTAATTCACAATTCAAAACAATATTCTTCATACCTATTCTCTTCAAAACTATCAATTCAATGGCTTCCTCAAGTTCATCTCAGAAATTGAAAACAACCAAAACCATCAAAGGTTATCTTCATAGTGACAAAGAGGCTATCAAAACCTATGCTAGCCATTTAGCAAATGATAAAGTTAACACGGGTGCTTTTGCCATCTTTAGTGATTTTCCCTCTTACGATCTTACCTTTCTGTTTCAACACAACGAAGTCTTGAGTCTAATTGACTTTCATGATAACGACGAAGTGAGTTATCCCAAACTTGTCAAGATATTCTATGCGAATCTTGATCGTGGATTTTACGAAAGCAACGAAAACCAAATTTGGACTAGCGTCAAAGGCACGCAAATTGTTCTCGATGCCCAACTCTTAGGCACTATTCTAAATTGTAGAAGCAAGGGATCAGGTTTTCCGGATTTCAAAATCAATGAAACCGATTTAGAGACTTATCATGACATATTTGATGATGATGGTCAAATGGATTTCAAAAATCGCTCTTTTCGTCCAGAAACAAGAATTTTAAACTTTCCCTTCAATATACCATCACTCTTCATTCCGAAAATTTCAACAATCCAACTCTCAAGGTCCAAAAGGATCTCTTTGCTATTATAGGTGGCTATATCATCAATTAGGCCAGCATGATTTTGAATGAAATCAAGCCCATAGAATCATCCTCAAGAGAAAACACTCTCTACTATGGTGTTTACCTCACTCGTATCTCCAAATACTTTGGAGTTGATCTTCATGGAGAAGAGTTTGTGCCTAGAAAAGTGTTTGACTCATCAAACATTTATCTCATGCAAATTCCTCTTACTTTCCAACCATATGAGACATTCGAAGCCAAACAAGCTCGAATGCAACAAGAAGAAGCACCAATGGAAGACGAAGAAGAAGAAACTTCTTTAGAAAGTGTTGAGTGCCTAACCAAAACTAAACACATTTTCAAAGAAACGATTGTTCAAAATCAAGTCAAATTTTCCAAAAATCAAAAGAAGCATAAGAAGAATTTTTCAAAAATGACCAAGCTCTTGGTCAAGATTGGAAGAAAGCTTGGAATCTCACCTCCCTCGTCATCATCATCATCTGAAAACTGGTCTATGTAGTTTAATTTATCTATGTATTAGCTTATGTATTTGCTTATTGAATCTCATATTCAATGTGTCTTAATTAGTTGGATGTATTTGCTTTCTATTAAGTAATGAATGGAGTTTTATTTCTGTTTGAAACTTCTTTTAAGTTACTATAAAAACTTTAGAACTATTTATAGTTTAATATAAATTCAAAAGATTCAAAATTTGAAAATTTTCAAAATCATTTAATGGTTATGTTGACATACATTTATGTATATGTCGACATATAACTGCCAGATTTTCAAATTGTTTAAAATTTTAAAATTAAATAACTAACTCATGTCCATTCAAAATCCAATGAATTCCAGACCCTATTTAAGCCTATTTCTTCCAAAAAAAATTCATTTTAAATAATTTGCTTCTATTGATACATGCATTTTCATATCACACTACATGCACCGCGCGTGTTCACACACAAAGGGAATAGGTTAATTACTCTAATTAGTAATATTTCTTGAGTGGTACAACCTATTTGAGTTGCAAATATTCAACTAGAACTTCCGAGACAGGAGATAAAAGAGATACAGTTTATAAAGATATTGGGACGAATTCCAACACTTCTACCAACTCTAATAGTAGTGATTCAGAATATAAAGTTCACGTTCATGGCGAGTCCTCGACTGCTCTACCAACATCACGTTAAGGAGAGGTAGGTGGAGCTGGAGCCGAAGGAGTCCCCCTGCTCCAGTCACTCTTCCAAGAACTACATTCATTGAGAATCTCATTGATTCTTGGTCATCGACAATGGATGAGGCGAAGCTAAAAAAGACTATGTGACAAGCATAGGATCCCGTTTGATCAGGAAAGTGTGCCTGCGACTTTGCAAACGGCTCATAACCCTCCAGAGGGATAAATGGCTTGCTCCAGCCACACGTGCACAGTCGGTTTCATCCCTCCGTTCAGTCCATTCGTGCGCATGATCCTTTTTCACATGGGCTTGGCACCAATGCATTTGCACCTAAACGCATACGCTTCCCTCTTTGCCCTCCGTATTATTTATGCTGAGCATCTCCATTGGGAACCCACCATCAAAGATGTCCAGTTCTTCTTCAAATTCAATCATCGTAAGGATAAACCTTCGCTCACGTATTTTAAGGAAACGCTGAATAGTAGAGTAATGTAACGACCCAGAAAATCTGAACCAATTTAAAATTTTTAAATTGGCTAAAATAATGGATTTTAAATATTTAAAATAAATATTTTAAACAATGGCGATGAAAACTGAGTTTGAATCGACATTTGAAAACGAATATAATTAATTATAATTATATATAGAATTGAAAATAGCGCGGTAGTTCGATAATTCGATTTCAAACTTCAATTGAATATACCGGGTGCAAAACAATCCGGATTTTAGTGAAACCAAAAACATTAGGATCTAATTGATGATATCTTTCCAACGAATCTGACCAATCGAAATTTTATAGCGGGAATCAAAAGATATGTCCAGTTGAAAATTCTGAATAGTCGCTATGGAATTCAGGCCCTTAAAAATGAACATTTTGCAAATGACCTCGGATTTCGACGAAACCACTTTTGTTGGATCCGCAGTGTCAAGTTATTGTTAGGTTTCAAATTTCATAATTTTTCGAATCAATATGTGAGCGTAGCAAAGGAAAACGCGTTTGACCAGTTTCAGTTGATTTTAATCGACTGGAAATTGGCCATTTTTCAAACGGTCTCAGAATTTGACGAAACTAGTTTTGTTAGGACCGTATCGGCAATACGAAGCTAGAAAATATTTTTCGAGAATTTTTCTAGTTAGTATGTGACCCCAGTAAATTGAAATGCGCGTTCAAATTCAATATATAGAGTTATATGTTGATTTTAACGGAAACTGATCGAAATGATCAAATCAGCTTACGATACATATCCCATTGTGTTCGGAATGGGGGTTAAACGCTATGGACGACAGGCGGTGGGCCTCGTTTCGAGGTCGTGGGTAAAAGTCAAATTTATGCAATTAATTTAATTAATAAAAAAATAAAAAAAATATCTCCCTCCCTTTATCCTTCTTTCTGGCCCCTCCCCCGATTTCATTAATCAGAAAAAAAAAGCGCTCGAGCCCTTCAAGAATCGCCGACACCCATCGCGGCTGCGCCACCACCCACGAGCCCACCCCTCCGATCGTCTTCCCCCTCTCTCCTTCTCCCCCGTTCACCTCTCCTCCCTGTTCGAACCAAAATCGCGACGCCACCACCGAAGACCGCCGTGCCCTAGCCTCCCACCGCCGACCGCACCACCACTCCGCCGCCTCAGCCCACATCCCGACGCCTGACGACCCCCCCCCTTCGCAGATTACAGTAAGTATTTTATTTTTATTTTTATTTTAATTCTGTAAATTTCGTTTTTTTTTATTTCTGTAAAAACTGAATTTTGAAAGGGTAAAAAGATGTAAAATACTGATTTTTAAAAGTATGAGAATACTGTTTTTTTTTAAAGGGTTTAAACTGATTTCTTCTAAAAGGTTTAAAAACTGTTTTTTCTAAAAGGTTTTAAACTGATTTTAATTTTAAGATTTAAAAAGATTCGAACTTTAAATAGAAAAAAAGATTTGAATTTTAAATAGAAAAAGATTAGAACTTTAAAAAGATAAAGATCATATTTTTTAGAATAGAAAAGATCATATTTTTAAAATAGAAAAGACGGAATTTTTATTAAGTAGAAGAAGTAAGATATGATCTTTATATTTTTAAAGTAATAAAAATATAATTTTTACATCATAGGAATATTAAAAATATAATCTTTATATATTGAATAACATAGTAAAAATTTGATTTTTACATATGTAGAGAATACGGGCAACGAAGCGACAAAAGGCGAGATTGGCGAAGATTTCTATAAAGGAAGAGTCGTAGTATTGGATAGCTATTGGTGAGAATTTCTCACTCTTCAATTTCTTTTTCTATATATATATATGTGTTGAAATAAAAGTGAATTGCTATATACAAATATATATCTATATATATACGCCCCTCGTCCACAAACCATGGACGATATTTATTGGTTGAAATTGTTGTGAAAATTGATTGATAGCGAATGATTGTTTGGGATTGTTTGTGATTGATATTGGTTGATTGTGGTTGAAAAATACCCATTTGTGGTTGAGAAATATTTGGTTGAAACCACATAGGATTAGTTTGTGGAAATGAAATAAATATATACATGCCGCCTGCGTGCGAACTAGATGCATGATCCCCATTGTCAAAAACCGCGAGGTTTTAAGGTAGAGCAGGAGCCGTACTAGGGACGGTCCCGGTTTTAACTACCCTGCCTTTATGCTGCCGAAATTTTGAATAATGTTCGTGTGTTTGAATTATTTTCATATGCTTAAACTATATTTATTCATTGAATAGAAAACATTCATGTGTTGAATTGATATTCATTCGTTGATTAGAAATTCATGTGTTGAATGGTATTCATATTTTGAAATAAATTGTTTGATAATAAAAATCACCTTTTATCTATATATAAAAACTGTAGAAAACATTCATGTGTTGAATTGATATTCATTCGTTGATTAGAAATTCATGTGTTGAATGGTATTCATATTTTGAAATAAATTGTTTGATAATAAAAATCACCTTTTATCTATATATAAAAACTATAGAAAACATTCATGTGTTGAATTGATATTCATTCGTTGATTAGAAATTCATGTGTTGAATGGTATTCATATTTTGAAATAAATTGTTTGATAATAAAAATCACCTTTTATCGACTATATGAACTGTGTAAAATAATCTCGTTTTAAAAGAAATTGTTTTAAGATAAAAATCCCATTTTTATCACCAACTTGAACTATATAGAAAAATAGTGTTTTGAAATGAATTGTTTTACAATAAAAATCACATTTTTATTGTATGCATAAATCGTTGAAATGTGAAGTGTTAAAAATAGCCACTTGTTCAAAATAAACATATATGAGTTGAAATATTCATTAATTAGCTAATGAAATGATTTGCACCTATTTATGTAAAATTAGAATGAATGGTGTTTTTAAACCAAATAGAAATCAAATATGAAGTTGAATAGAAAATGATAAATGATAAGAACTGTATATATATGTACATGCATATTCATTGAACAGGTTATAGCAAAGGGGCTAGAGAAGAGGAATAAAATTTTGTGCCCGACAAATAGGTACACATTTACTGCTTTGTTTGGGTGATGATTTTATGAGCCTGTTGGCTAGCCGCTTGGCTTTTTCTTTTTCTTTTTGAGATTAGAAGGACCGGGAAAGCTATTTGCGATTTCCCGATGCTCCCGGTGCAGGGGAGGTTATGGCGAAATTTTCCAAAATTTTAAGGTGTTAGAAAAATATTTGAAGTGAAAACGATATGGAAATCATTGAATGAACTATATTTATATAAATATATAAATATAAATAAAATTAAAACGAAACGAAGCCGTGCAGTTCGTATTTTGAAACCATGATTTCAAACAACTAGTACGGGGAATCCGACCATTGGATTTTCCCGAAACCACAACCGTCGGGTTCGCCTTGGAAAAATCTTTCCAACGGCACCAACCTTGTAAAAATCCAACGGTTGGATTGTCTGGAATGTTTAATTCAAATCTGAAGAAAAACAGCGCCAGAAGAGATTATATTTATATATATATAAATATAATTATATATTTAATCGAATAACGACGCTGCAGTTCGTATTTTGAAATCGAAACTTCAAACGATTGTACCGGGAGATCCGACCGTCGGATTTTCCCGAAACTGGAACCGTTGGATTCGTTTTGAAAAGACCTTTCTAAGGATGTAAATTTTGCGAAGATTCAACGGTTAGATTTTCATATATGTGTAAATCAAATCTGAAGAAAAACAGCGCCACGGCCGCTTTATGGCCCGAAGCGTCGTTTTGAATAAATTGGCTATTTTAAAATAAATAAAAATAGCGATAAATAGTTATAAAATACCATAAACAATATGGAGTGGAAATAGACTGAATTTGCTTGATTTATGTGATATTTGATGGTTGAATGTGTTTGGTGTGAAAATTACATTAAAGAACAAAATTGGTGTTGTCGAATAATTTAACCATTGAAATAAATTGATTTGAAATTCTAAATATGCGTGAATTATTTGAAAAGGCCGAGTTAATTCTCATTTCAAATAATTGACCGACGATTGAAAGTCGAAGATGAAGACGATGGTCGAAGACCGAAGATCTTCACCTCGTTTGGATGGTAACCGAGGTCCTGATTGGGAGGCATCCCGAAATATGGATAATGAGTGGTTATCGTCCAGACGTACGTGGTGATCGAAGGGTTTGCGAGGTATTTAGTGCCTCCGGTTTCGTTCAGACCCAGAACGGACTTGTAAATGGACTGTGTGTCTGACATTGAATTTATTCTGTGTGGCATGCTAAGATGCAGTGATCAGGGCTTCTGTTGAAAAGCAAAGCTTTGTGGTGATGATCAAAGCACCGCCTGTGTGGCGTAGCTTTGTGTATAACGTGAATTCGCGAGCCTCACACCCCGGTATGAACCAGAAACGGGAGCAGGACCTCAGGGGGGACGTACGTTTTCTTTCTAGCTAGGGTGGTGTCAGTGACCTACCAGCCCTGACATTTATATACTTTTCACCTATGTGGTTGTTGCTGTTGCGAGGCGCCTCGGTTTGATCGGACGATCCGGGTCCGATGGAGTCATTCGTTGGCTCATTTACACCCCAAAGGGTGGAGAAACGCATTGTTCAGGCATTATAATCCACTTCGTGTGGACCGGCCCTGACGATCCAAGGGGCAGTTGCGGCTGTTCCTGAGGGGCGGGCTAGAGCGTCTCGAATTCGGTAAGGACTATCTTTTGCCTTGGTTCATGACGGAAATCCAATTTCCAAATACGACATCGTGCGGTTTTGATTGTATACCTATATATGGCGACATAGTGGTATGGGGCATTAATGCCGTCTATGATTGATAGTTATGATTTGAAATTGTTTTCAAAACATATAAACACTAGCAATAATATCAAATGCCTTTGTTTTATTCGTATCAAGCATATTTTGACCGTTATAAGGTAAAAACTCTATCCTCCGGTTTGTGTTGCATTGTGTGATGGGAACTGAGTCTTATAACGGCTTCATTTTTATAAAAAGCATAGCGATGTTCAAAAGAAAAATTTGTTTTAAGGCACTGGCAATCCAATGGAGTAAACCCGTTCCACGAAAGTGGCGTGGTCCTGTGATTTGCCATATTATATATGTGTTGAGTAGATTTCTCATACCAGTCCTTGTTGCTGGCCCTGTGTGGGCTGGGTACGCATGATAGGGGGTTCTCGCATCGCAGTTTGGTGGCGAACGGGAGACTCTTACCCCTACATGTCGCAGTAGCGTTGGTTCTCCAGTGGGCGCGAGACTCGAGAGGGTCGCCGTAAAATAAGTGGTTAGGGTACCATTGGGAGCCACGGTGGGTTTTACCTGCTGTACTGGAGGATGAAGGAATGGTTGCAAAGCCTACCGGATTTCGTGGTATCGTCCCAACGTGGTATCAGAGCTTTGGTTAAGCTTAGTTCCGGAATATAACATTCGAACGAACTCGTCAGAAATAGAACCAGTAGTGTTCTAGGATGGGTAACTCTATACAGATAGGACCAGTAATATCCTAGTATGAGTAAAGCAGAATGAAATTACACCTCAATAGACCCATTTACACTTGAAGTATATGTTTCTATGTTTGAAAATATCTTTTCTGTGACCTGACACTTTGTCTGCTAATTGCAGACGTACTAGAAAATGAGTGACAGGAACAGAAGAAATAATCGTATGGCTCGACCAGCTAATGAGCCAGTTGTGCTCCCGCAGCCAGAATCCAATATAGAAGTTCTATACAAGAGATTTTGAAATATTGGTGGATCGCCATTCTTAGGCAAGGAGCCCATTATGGAAACACAAGCTTGGATTCGTTCTGCAGAGAAAATATTTGAGGGTTTAAAGCTGAGAGACGATCAGAAAAGATTACTAGTGTCTTGGGCACTCAAAGAAGAAGCTTTGTTTTGGTGGGATTCAGTTATTAAAGATAATCCAGAAGGTGATATCACCTGGGACAGATTCAAAGTAATTTTCTTGGAAAGATTTACTCCTCCCGAAGCGACCGAGAGATTATGTGATGAATTTTCTTATTTGATACTAGGTGATATGACCATCCCAGAATATCATAAGAAACTCAACGAACTTTCTCACTTTGCTCCTCATCTAATTCAAAATCCGAAGAGGAAAAATATGAGGTTTATTCACGGG
Source organism: Allium sativum (assembly GCA_030737875.1). Classification (NCBI taxonomy): domain Eukaryota; kingdom Viridiplantae; phylum Streptophyta; class Magnoliopsida; order Asparagales; family Amaryllidaceae; genus Allium; species Allium sativum. Next base: position 331,597,332 of record CM060910.1, on the reverse strand, counting down.
CTTCAAAGGAAATACCAGAATAAAGTATTGGGGCATGTGAAGCTTCCTTTTTCAGAAATGATTTATATGGCTTATCAATATGAAGATCTCCATAAGAAAGGCATGTTGCGCGACGAAGAGGAAGTCAGCTCTAGTAATAAAATTGAGTCTGAAATTGATCGTCCTGAGGCCAGTACAACGTCTGAGGTCAGTAAGAAGCCCAGTGCCAAGAGAAAAAGGGCTAAATATAAGAGGGAACCCGTAACAACCGCCACGTTCTCAGGCTGCAATAGAAAAGGACATTTGGCGATAAGTTGCAAATCTTGGAACGAACAAAGAAAGAGTGGATCTAAACCCAAGAAGGTTTTTCAAGGAAAGAAAAGGTGCAACCAATGTCATCGGTTTGGTCATGTAAAGCAAGATTGCCGGCTGTTAAAAACGACCAAAGAAGCTCAGGTAAATGAAGTAGCAGAAACTTCTGGGCCCTCAGCTATTCAAGAAAGACCAGATGTTTTAGAGGGCACGCTAACTGTCAAAGACATCCCAGTTAAAGTACTATTTGACACCGGCGCGTCGCGAAGTTTCATAGCAAAAGATGCAGCTAAGAAACTGGATTTGAATTTGAAAAAGCTCAAGGAACCAATGACTGTCCAGAATCCGGTTGGGGGTTCTATTGATCTCAATTGGGTTTGTGGAGTGCCGGTTTCTTTCTCTCGTTATCGGTTTCCTACCATCGCAGTCGTCATGAATTTTAAAGAGTTTGATCTTATCTTGGGGTTAGACTGGTTGGCCAAATATGAAGCTGAAGTCAAATGCGCCGACAGAGTCGTAAAGGCGAAGATTAAATCAGGTGATTATATAACCATTCCCTGTGAAGGTCAGAATGCTAATAGAAAAGACTTCTGGGCAGCTTTGAATGTTTCTCCAGCCCAAATTGAAAATATTCCTGAAGTCGCAGAGAATATTCCTGACCTGATCAAAGATATTCCTGTCGTCAAAAATTATGTGGATGTGTTCGAGGAAGTTGTTCGCTTACCTCCGCAATGAGAAATAGATTTCAAAATTGCTTTAATTCCCAATGCAAGGCCGGTAGTTCACGCTATTCGAAGAATGTCCTTGAAAGAGAAGGAAGAATTAGACAATCAAACACGACAGCTAGTATGGAAGGGTCTAATCAGACCTAGTTTCTCTGATTGGGGTGCAGCAGTGGTATTTGTCCCAAAATCTGACGGTACTCTACGGCTATGCGTGGACTATCGCGATCTGAACAAGCGGACAATAAAGAACAAATATCCATTGCCGCGAATAGATGATTTGTTGGATCGATTAAATGGAGCATAAGTATTCTCACGAATGGACCTAGCTACAGGCTTCCATCAACTTCGAATTGCCGAAGAGTGTGTTCCAATGACAGCGTTCAGAGGCCCCGACTTATTCTACGAGTGGTTAGTAATGCCGTTCGGCTTATGTAACGCTCCCGCTTACTTCGTCGATCTGATGAATAGAGTATTCAGAGGGGTTTTGAATAAATTTGTTCTGGTTTTTATTGATGATATTCTAATCTTCTCTAAATCAAAGGCCGAACATGAAAAGCATCTGGAACAGGTTCAAGAAATCCTCAGAAGGAATGTATTAAAAGCCAAATTTTCCAAATGTATCTTCTGGCAAGATGAAGTAAAATTTCTGGGCCACGTCGTATCGAAAGAAGGAATCGCTGTGGACCCAAGCAAAATCACAGCTATTCAGAATTGGAAACAGCCCAGTACTCCCACTGAAGTCCGCAGTTTTCTCGGATTGGCTAGCTATTACCGAAAGTTCGTTAAAAACTTTTCGAAGATATCTGGCCACTTAACGAAGCTTACAAAGAAGCATTCTAAGTTCAAATGGACTCAAGAAAGTGAGGAGGCTTTCGAAGAGCTAAAGTTAAGATTAACGACAGCTCCAGTGTTAACCATCATCGATGGCAACCAGGATTTAAAAGTATGGACTGATGCTTCTAGAGAAGGCCTTGGCGCAGTGTTAATGCAAAGAGGCCAAGTGATAGCTTATGCTAGCCGTCAACTGAAGCCGCACGAGAAAAACTATATAACTCATGATCTTGAGTTATTGGCTATTGTGTTCGCTTTGAAAATCTGGAGACACTATCTTCTCGGTGAGAGATTTGAACTATTTACAGATCACCAGTCGTTAAAGTATCTATTCACCCAAAAGGACTTGAATTTGAGGCAGCAACGTTGGCTAGAGTTTCTTGCAGCATATGACTTTGAAATTATATACACTCCAGGAAAAGCCAATGTCGTGGCTGATGCGTTAAGCAGAAAAAAATGTAATGATCGCCGGCTTTATTATCACAACATCCTTGATTGACAAAATATCTATTCTTCAGAAGGAGGATAACTTTATTAAAGATATGATGAAAAGGATTCAGAAAGGCGAACCCTCGTGTTTTCAAATAGATAACGACGAGACCCTGAGATTGAAAGGAAGGATTTGTGTTCCTGACATCCCCGAACTCAAAAGGGAAGTGTTAGATGAGTGTCACAAGTTCAAGCTGAGTATCCATCCTGGTGTGGCCAAAATGTATAATGATCTCAAAAGAACATTCTGGTGGAAGGCTATGAAGAGAGACGTTTCAATATATGTTAGCCGATGCCCTACTTGCCAGCTAGTCAAGAGTGACCAACAGAAACTGGCTGGATTATTACAACCGCTAGAAGTTCCTGGCTGGAAGTGGGAACATATTTCTATGGATTTCATCGATGGTCTGCCCAGAACCAGGAAAGGAAATGACAATATTTGGGTGATCGTAGATCGCTTCACGAAGACCGCCCATTTTATACCTGTTAGATCAAACAGAACCGCTCAGAGCCTGGCGTAGATTTACTTCAGGGAAATAGTTAGACTACATGGAGTGCCGCTCAGTATAGTCAGTGATAGAGATACAATATTTACTAGTAAATTCTGGGAGGCATTTCAAGTCGAGCTGGGAACAAAGTTAAACTTGAGCACCGCTTATCATCCTCAGACAGACGGTCAGACTGAGAGGGTGAATCGCATTTTAGAAGATCTATTGCGGGATTGTGTTATAGATTTCGGTGGATCATGGGAGGACAATCTGCATTTGGCTGAATTCTCTTATAACAACAGCTACCAGGCGAGTCTGACAATGTCGCCATTCGAAGCATTGTATGGTAGACCGTGCCGATCTCCTGCTTGTTGGGTCGAGCCAGGAAATAGACTTGTGTTAGGGCCTGATATGATTCGCGAAGCAGCCGACAAAGTCGATTTTATTAAGAAGCGATTACTCGCCGCTCAAAGCCGACAAAAGAGCTATGCCGATAGAAGAAGAAGAGATATATCCTTTGAAGTTGGCGACTATGTATATTTGAAAGTATCGCCGATGAGAGGAGTTATCCGGTTCGGTAAAACTGGAAAGTTGGCGCCCAAATTCATAGGTCCGTTTCCTATTCTGGAACGGATCGGAACTCTCGCTTTTAGGGTCAAATTGCCAGATTGGTTGCCTGGAGTGCATGATGTATTTCATATATCTCAACTTCGAAAGCACGTTCATGATCCAGACTTGATCGTGGAAGAAGCAGCTCAGCAGGATATTGAAATAACCCCAGAATTAGCTGTGAGGCGAGAGCCGCTTAAGATTATCGGCAAAGAAACCAAAGAGCTGAGGAACAAGAAGGTTCACTTAGTCAAAGTGCAATGGAGTGGAGATCCGCGAGATTGTAGTTGGGAAACGGAGGAGAGCATTCAGAAAGCTTATCCTAGATGCCGAGTAGATATCTCTGATTGACTCAGGTGCAAGGTACATTTACTCTACTTTGCACTACCATTCAATTCTCTACTCTATTGTTATTTTCTTTTCATAGATGTGCACTTTTAATTATATGGTCTGAAGGATTTTTAAAAGGGTATAAAATTTGATTAGTATATTTTTAAAGGTTAAAAACAATTTGATTGGTTGTTGTGTGATTGTAGATTTATCAAACCACTTTCGACTTTATTCCTTTTCGGGGACGAAAAGTTTTAAGTGGGGGAGATTGTAACGACCCAGAAAATCTGAACCAATTTAAAATTTTTAAATTGGCTAAAATAATGGATTTTAAATATTTAAAATAAATATTTTAAACAATGGCGATGAAAACTGAGTTTGAATCGACATTTGAAAACGAATATAATTAATTATAATTATATATAGAATTGAAAATAGCGCGGTAGTTCGATAATTCGATTTCAAACTTCAATTGAATATACCGGGTGCAAAACATTCCAGATTTTAGTGAAACCAAAAACATTAGGATCTAATTGATGAATCTTTCCAACGAATCTGACCAATCGAAATTTGATAGCGGGAATCAAAAGATATGTCCAGTTGAAAATTCTGAATAGTCGCTATGGAATTCAGGCCCTTAAAAATGGACATTTTGCAAATGACCTCGGATTTCGACGAAACCACTTTTGTTGGATCCGCAGTGTCAAGTTATTGTTAGGTTTCAAATTTCATAATTTTTCGAATCAATATGTGAGCATGGCAAAGGAAAACGCGTTTGACCAGTTTTAGTTGATTTTAATCGACTGGAAATTGGCCATTTTTCAAACGGTCTCAGAATTTGACGAAACTAGTTTTGTTAGGACCGTATCGGCAATACGAAGCTAGAAAATATTTTTCGAGAATTTTTCTAGTTAGTATGTGACCCCAGTAAATTGAAATGCGCGTTCAAATTCAATATATAGAGTTATATGTTGATTTTAACGGAAACTGATCGAAATGATCAAATCAGCTTACGATACATATCCCATTGTGTTCGGAATGGGGGTTAAACGCTATGGACGACAGGCGGTGGGCCTCGTTTCGAGGTCGTGGGTAAAAGTCAACTTTATGCAATTAATTTAATTAATAAAAATATATATATATATAAAATAATATCTCCCTCCCTTTATCCTTCTTTCTGGCCCCTCCCCCGATTTCATTAATCAGAAAAAAAAAAGCGCTCGAGCCCTTCAAGAATCGCCGACACCCATCGCGGCGGCGCCACCACCCACGAGCCCACCCCTCCGATCGTCTTCCCCCTCTCTCCTTCTCCCCCGTTCACCTCTCCTCTCTGTTCGAACCAAAATCGCGATGCCACCACCGAAGACCGCCGTGCCCTAGCCTCCCACCGCCGACCGCACCACCACTCCGCCGCCTCAGCCCACATCCCGACGCCTGACGACCCCCCCCCCTTCGCAGATTACAGTAAGTATTTTATTTTATTTTTATTTTAATTCTGTAAATTTCGTTTTTTTTATTTCTGTAAAAACTGAATTTTAAAAGGGTAAAAAGATGTAAAATACTGATTTTTAAAAGAATGAGAATACTGTTTTTTTTTAAAGGGTTTAAACTGATTTCTTCTAAAAGGTTTAAAAACTGTTTTTTTCTAAAAGGTTTTAAACTGATTTTAATTTTAAGATTTAAAAATATTCGAACTTTAAATAGAAAAAAAGATTTGAATTTTAAATAGAAAAAGATTAGAACTTTAAAAAGATAAAGATCAGATTTTTTAGAATAGAAAAGATCATATTTTTAAAATAGAAAAGACGGAATTTTTATTAAGTAGAAGAAGTAAGATATGATCTTTATATTTTTAAAGTAATAAAAATATAATTTTTACATCATAGGAATATTAAAAATATAATCTTTATATATTGAATAACATAGTAAAAATTCGATTTTTACATATGTAGAGAATACGGGCAACGAAGCGACAAAAGGCGAGATTGGCGAAGATTTCTATAAAGGAAGAGTCGTAGTATTGGATAGCTATTGGTGAGAATTTCTCACTCTTCAATTTCTTTTTCTATATATATATATATGTGTTGAAATAAAAGTGAATTGCTATATACAAATATATATCTATATATATATATATACGCCCCTCGTCCACAAACCATGGACGATATTTATTGGTTGAAATTGTTGTGAAAATTGATTGATAGCGAATGATTGTTTGGGATTGTTTGTGATTGATATTGGTTGATTGTGGTTGAAAAATACCCATTTGTGGTTGAGAAATATTTGGTTGAAACCACATAGGATTAGTTTGTGGAAATGAAATAAATATATACATGCCGCCTGCGTGCGAACTAGATGCATGATCCCCATTATCAAAAACCGCGAGGTTTTAAGGTAGAGCGAGGAGCCGTACTAGGGACGGTCCCGGTTTTAACTACCCTGCCGTTATGCTGCCGAAATTTTGAATAATATTCGTGTGTTTGAATTATTTTCATATGCTTAAACTATATTTATTCATTGAATAGAAAACATTCATGTGTTGAATTGATATTCATTCGTTGATTAGAAATTCATGTGTTGAATGGTATTCATATTTTGAAATAAATTGTTTGATAATAAAAATCACCTTTTATCTATATATAAAAACTATAGAAAACATTCATGTGTTGAATTGATATTCATTCGTTGATTAGAAATTCATGTGTTGAATGGTATTCATATTTTGAAATAAATTGTTTGATAATAAAAATCACCTTTTATCTATATATAAAAACTATAGAAAACATTCATGTGTTGAATTGATATTCATTCGTTGATTAGAAATTCATGTGTTGAATGGTATTCATATTTTGAAATAAATTGTTTGATAATAAAAATCACCTTTTATCGACTATATGAACTGTGTAAAATAATCTCGTTTTAAAAGAAATTGTTTTAAGATAAAAATCCCATTTTTATCACCAACTTGAACTATATAGAAAAATAGTGTTTTGAAATGAATTGTTTTACAATAAAAATCACATTTTTATTGTATGCATAAATCGTTGAAATGTGAAGTGTTAAAAATAGCCACTTGTTCAAAATAAACATATATGAGTTGAAATATTCATTAATTAGCTAATGAAATGATTTGCACCTATTTATGTAACATTAGAATGAATGGTGTTTTTAAACCAAATAGAAATCAAATATGAAGTTGAATAGAAAATGATAAATGATAAGAACTGTATATATATGTACATGCATATTCATTGAACAGGTTATAGCAAAGGGGCTAGAGAAGAGGAATAAAATTTTGTGCCCGACAAATAGGTACACATTTACTGCTTTGTTTGGGTGATGATTTTATGAGCCTGTTGGCTAGCCGCTTGGCTTTTTCTTTTTCTTTTTGAGATTAGAAGGACCGGGAAAGCTATTTGCGATTTCCCGATGCTCCCGGTGCAGGGGAGGTTATGGCGAAATTTTCCAAAATTTTAAGGTGTTAAAAAAATATTTGAAGTGAAAACGATATGGAAATCATTGAATGAACTATATTTATATAAATATATAAATATAAATAAAATTAAAACGAAACGAAGCCGTGCAGTTCGTATTTTGAAACCATGATTTCAAACAACCAGTACGGGGAATCCGACCATTGGATTTTCCTGAAACCACAACCGTCGGGTTCGCCTTGGAAAAATCTTTCCAACGGCACCAACCTTGTAAAAATCCAACGGTTGGATTGTCTGGAATGTTTAATTCAAATCTGAAGAAAAACAGCGCCAGAAGAGATTATATTTATATATATATAAATATAATTATATATTTAATCGAATAACGACGCTGCAGTTCGTATTTTGAAATCGAAACTTCAAACGATTGTACCGGGAGATCCGACCATCGGATTTTCCCGAAACTGGAACCGTTGGATTCGTTTTGAAAAGACCTTTCTATTGATGTAAATATTGCGAAGATCCAACGGTTAGATTTTCAGATATGTGTAAATCAAATCTGAAGAAAAACAGCGCCACGGCCGCTTTATGGCCCGAAGCGTCGTTTTGAATAAATTGGCTATTTTAAAATAAATAAAAATAGCGATAAATAGTTATAAAATACCATAAAAAATATGGAGTGGAAATAGACTGAATTTTCTTGATTTATGTGATATTTGATGGTTGAATGTGTTTGGTGTGAAAATTACATTAAAGAACAAAATTGGTGTTGTCGAATAATTTAACCATTGAAATAAATTGATTTGAAATTCTAAATATGCGGGAATTATTTGAAAAGGCCGAGTTAATTCTCATTTCAAATAATTGACCGACGATTGAAAGTCGAAGATGAAGACGATGGTCGAAGACCGGAGATCTTCACCTCGTTTGGCTGGTAACCGAGGTCCTGATTGGGAGGCATCCCGAAATATGGATAATGAGTGGTTATCGTCCAGACGTACGTGGTGATCGAAGGGTTTGCGAGGTATTTAGTGCCTCCGGTTTCGTTCAGACCCAGAACGGACTTGTAAATGGACTGTGTGTCTGACATTGAATTTATTCTGTGTGGCATGCTAAGATGCAGTGATCAGGGCTTCTGTTGAAAAGCAAAGCCTTGTGGTGATGATCAAAGCACCGCCTGTGTGGCGTAGCTTTGTGTATAACGTGAATTCGCGAGCCTCACACCCCGGTATGAACCAGAAACGGGAGTAGGACCTCAGGGGGGACGTGCGTTTTCTTTCTAGCTAGGGTGGTGTCAGTGACCTACCAGCCCTGACATTTATATACTTTTCCCCTATGTGGTTGTTGCTGTTGCGAGGCGCCTCGGTTTGATCGGACGATCAGGGTCCGATGGAGTCATTCGTTGGCTCATTTACACCCCAAAGGGTGGAGAAACGCATTGTTCAGGCATTATAATCCACTTCGTGTGGACCGGCCCTGACGATCCAAGGGGCAGTTGCGGCTGTTCCTGAGGGGCGGGCTAGAGCGTCTCGAATTCGGTAAGGACTATCTTTTGCCTTGGTTCATGACGGAAATCCAATTTCCAAATACGACATCGTGCGGTTTTGATTGTATACCTATATATGGCGACATAGTGGTATGGGGCATTAATGCCGTCTATGATTGATAGTTATGATTTGAAATTGTTTTCAAAACATATAAACACTAGCAATAATATCAAATGCCTTTGTTTTATTCGTATCAAGCATATTTTGACCGTTATAAGGTAAAAACTCTATCCTCCGGTTTGCGTTGCATTGTGTGATGGGAACTGAGTCTTATAACGGCTTCATTTTTATAAAAAGCATAGCGATGTTCAAAAGAAAATTTTGTTTTAAGGCACTGGCAATCCAATGGAGTAAACCCGTTCCACGAAAGTGGCGTGGTCCTGTGATTTGCCATATTATATATGTGTTGAGTAGATTTCTCATACCAGTCCCATGACTGACTCGTAGTTTGTTTCACTCTCAAACTCGGGTGCCCCTTTTTCTACATGGGCAGCCTTGTATTCAAGTTTAGCTGGTTCTTTCTGGATAGCTGGAGCTGAAGATGGATTCTATCATTTATTTCTTTTTATGCTGTTCAGCTCCTATTGTACATATTTTGTTTATTTCCGCTGTAGACATTTATGTATAGCTGAACTGTATTTGTACTAAGTAAGATCCTGTATACTGTGTAACTCTGATGATTACTTTTATCCAGTATATTCTATTGTTCATTATCTGGTGTATTTATTTAATTCTGTTCTGCTATTATCTGTTTTTGTGTTATATTCCAAAGATAACCCTTGTTTCCGTCTGAACGGGATTTCGGGTCGTCCCAAGTAATTGAGGGCGGATGTATTAGAAATGCGGATCATGGAACTTAAGACAAACTTAACACTAGAGGGAGGTGAATAGTGTTTAATGGATTTTATGAAATATTTTTAAATATATTTGAAACAAATGCAAATCAAATATACGAAATAATCATAGAATCAGACATAGATGCAAAATAAAAAGTAAAAGCACCGCAGGAAAGAACACGTTAGGGTTTTATACTGGTTTGGATACATCCAGTCCCACACAACACTAGATTAATGCAGATTTCTTTACAATTAATCTTCAAATTACAATCCTCGATTCCACAGGCCATAAGGTCCACCCCATATGTTTCTGGAGTACACTGAGTGTAATGACCCGGATTCTTATGGGTTAATTTTAACTATTTAATACAGATTTAAATATTGGGTGGATAATATAAATGAATTTTTATACTTATGTTATCGATTTAAATATCGATTTTTAAATTTAATATCGTATATTTTAAATTATCAAAATAAGGAATTAGCAAATAACTGAATTCAAAGTCAAACACTGAATTAGAAACAGTTCAGATAATCAATTCAAACTCCTGTTTGAATTAGAAGAATAATATTAATTGAATTATCGAAGAATTAATTGTTTTAAAAATTTATTTAAATCAATTTAAATTAATATCTTATTCAGATGATCAAATTGGACTTCGTGACCTATCCCAGTGTGTCCGAAACAAGGGTATTACCTTAGAATTGACAGTTGTTGGGTTCAGAAAGGAGTTCGGAAAAACAGGGCGTATTGTTATTAAAGGGGACCGGTTTAATTTAAAATAAAATATAAATCCTTTATTTTATGTGGACCATAACTAAACCCGTGCTTCCCCCTATTACCACAAACAAACCATCCCGTGCTCTCTTGTTATCCACAAACCAAAAACATCCTGGGTCTTTCCTTTTACCACAAACAAAATCTAAAACCTCATTATAAAAGGGGACGCCCACTCTTCTGTAAATCGATTTGTGGCATCTTTGAAGCTCGACTGGAGCGCGCTAGACTCAATAGCTCGAGCAATGTCTAGGGTTCGTCCACCTTCGATTTGGGGGTGCGCCAGTAAAGTGATGGCGATCTGGTGAAGCTCGAATCATTTGAAAGGGGAATTCGAAGCCCTATACTGTCACACCAGTGGGGCTCATCAACGACGATTTCGAGTGTGATTTTAGGTTAACATCGACATGAGAGGAACTCGACAATAATATGGAGGTACTCACGATCTGCTCGGAAGAGGGGGTGTTGTCGGCATGGTTTGCTGGGGTGATGCCGATGCTCTTGTTGGGCGATTTGAAGGGATTGGCCACTGCAATGTCAATGAAGGCCGACACTATTATAGGAGCGATTGCAGTTTGATGATGTTGGGGTGAAAACGGTTGAGCTGAGTGCAGAGGTGTTCGAACAGTGTAATTTTGGGAAGAAAGATGTTAATGCGATAAGACGGTTGGAGAAATCAATGTGAAATCTTTATAATTGGCTTCATTGGATATTCGGCAAAAGGAAAATTACAGTGAGTAAACCTCACTCGCCATTTAATTAGAATTATTTCTAGTTGTTAAAAATAATTGTTGTGCTTGTTTGAATGTTGTCTGATTGTTTTAAATATATTAGTTATCTAGGATTGGTTGACTATTATATATATATATATATATATATATTGGGCTGAGATTGATTGGATTCCCGCAGTATCATTAGCGGATGCCCGCGGTATCATTAGCGGATGATTTCCCTATACGCCCCACGCTATGATAGTGGATGACCTTCTATACCGCGATATTCTACCTCGAAGCAGGATGGGTATTATTTATGTGCTAACGTCTGTGGATGCAGGAAAACAGGTTGGAGGAATCCAACAGGTTTCCTTAAAAATATATTATCTGTTTGTTTATTTATTTGCATATATACTGTCATATATGATGTGTTAGGAAAATAAATAATTGGTTGCTTTGTGTGTTTAAATATCACTGGGGCCTAAGTGTTGATATTTAAAAATATCATGAAAAAGGATATTTGAGATTTAGAAAGAGAATTCTATTTTTCTAAAATAGAATTTGAAATTTGAATATATAAGATTCAAATAGAATAGAATTTGAAATTCGAATAGAATAAAAATATTAACTTGTTTTGAATATATATATAAAACAAGTATGGAATTTATAAACTTTGTTTATAAATGAAAAGGTGGGATTTGAATTGAATTTATAAACTTTGTTTACAAATGAAAAGGTGGGATTTGAATTGAATTTATAAACTTTGTTTATAAATGAAAAGGTGGGATTTGAATTGAATTTATAAACTCTGTTTATAAACGAAAAGGTGGGATTTGAATTGAATTTATAAACTTCGTTTATAAATATATAATAGGGGATTTTAAGTAAAGTTATAAACGTTGTTTATAAATAATGCAGAGATATTCAAATAGATTTGAATATAGAATTTGAAAAGAGAATTGAAATAAATTTGGATATAGAATTTGAATATAGTATTCAAATGGAATTAAATAATAGGATTTGAATATAGTATTGAAATAGGATTTGAATATAGAACTTGAAATATATTTGAATATAGAATTTAAAGAGTTGAAATGGACTTTGAATATAAGATTCAAATAGAGTTAAAATGAATTTGAATATAGAAAATCAAATGGGATTTATAATATAGAAGTTGAATATAGAAATTCATATGGATTTCAAATAGAAGTGGAACGAAATTTGAATATAGAATTCAAAGTAGTTAATAAGCGAGTCAAAATATATTTGAACATGTCATGTTCAAACATGAAAGTGAAATAGACTGAGGAGTAAATTAACAAATTTAATTAACAAATTTAGTTAAAACGATTGGTATAGTTAAAATAGATTGGGCAGGTATAGATACAGGAGACAGGTTTGGAATAAAGTGTTAGAAGGTATATAAATAGAATGCCCGACAAAAAGGTACATATTTAATTTCCATATGAGATTTTTGCGCCGTATCGGCTAGCCGCTTGGCTTTTCTTTTTCTTTTTGGATTGGTAATGGCCATGGGAGGCTATTAGAAATATCTCGATGCTCCCGGTACAAAGGAGGTTATGGCGAATTTTTCCGGGAATTTAAGGAGTTAGAATATTTTTAAGATAATTTGATAGTTAGAAATCAACGTATCGATATATATAGAAGTCGATAAGGAAGCAAACTTAAAAATAGAATAGTATAATCAAAAAGGAAGTATAAGAATAAAATCTAGTAAGAATAGAAAGAGAAGTGTATACGTGTTTAAAAGTGAATAAGTAGTTGTATGGTATTGGTTATTCGAGTAAGTAGTCATATCTGTTTTGACGTTATAAATGTTATTCAGTCAAGGTCTGAGAGGTAGTTATACCCCAACTTGATTGATTTCATTATTAACAGATAAATAGTAAGATTTCAGGCTCGAAGATCAATGTTGGATAAGAGTTAGTTGAATATAGTATTTGGGTTGTCGTAACGATGTTTTACACAACATCCGTTTTAACCCAAATAAGGGTAAACTTGGAAATAGAATAATAGAATATTTCCTAAGTATAGAAATAAACGAGATCGGAAAAGAGATAAGTAATTGGAATATTTTCCAGTTATAAAAAGCATATATTTTCTAAAGTTTAGAAAATAAAGGAAGGCGATATTCGGAAATATTTTCCAAATAACGTATAAGGGCAATATGGTTATTGAAAATATTTGGTTAACAAATATTGATAAGGAAATGGAGAAGAGATTTAATTAATGAAATATTAATAAAAGGCTCAGTGATTGTTGGATGTTTGGATGAACACTTGTTTTCTTCGATAGTTAAATCATCGACTATCGAACACTTGTTTTTATTCGATAGTTAAATCACAGACTATCGAAGTTTTGACCATCGTTGTCAATATGGAAAGACCGGTTGGATTATTATCCGAAGAACCACTCCGTATTGGCAGTAGCGTTGCGAATCAGATTATATAAAGATAATCGAAGACGGAGTAGAGTGCAAGGACTTTTTCTATTAATAGAAATTGTGCCTTCGGTTCATCCTGTTCCTGGGTGACTTGTATGGATGGATGTCTGACAGAGTATTTCCAGAAAGGTCACGTACATTGATTTCTTCAACTGTACCAAGAGTGGAAGCGGAGAAGGAAACTTCTTTTAGCTGACACGTAATGTATTGTTGTAGACGTCAATTAGTGACTTTCGATGGATCTGATGATGTGACATTCGAAGTGAATCTGGTGTGATGATAAAGCGTAGCTTCAAGCCTCATCATCCGATAAATGACAAAAATCGGGCAGGCAGCATGGTTATGTAGGTCGCACCTATTAGAGTGTATAATCACCTGATCTAGAGTTTCATTTATTTCTAAAAATCTATTGTCGATGCTGTTCCATTCGGGAAAACGGTTGCTGATCCCAACCGTTGGTGATATACCTTCGATACACTCAAGCCAAATGAGTGGTCGGTCATGTGTGGCTGAGTTGCAAGATGTTCTTGTTGAACTCGGTGTATTCTCCTCTAGAGATATACCAGCGGAAGGTGGTTCCATACCTTGTCATAGTTGGAAATCCATTACCCAATAAGTGCCTGCGGTTTTGATTGTATATTATATATGTGGAACGTGAGATGCAAACGTTCCACTAGATTGTTATCTACTTGATTTAGACATTATTATAATATCAAAAGAGTTTTTGATAAAGATTATCATTCCCTTCAAAGGGATTTGAAAGATAAGTCAAGTGTTTGGATTCTCATAAGGGGAAAACCCGTTCCGTGTCATACGACGTGGTCTTATGAGATATCATTTAGTTTTCTGAAACTGTTTAAAACTGTTTACTCATACCAGTCCCATGACTGACCTGGAGTTTATTTTTTTTGTTCTACCTAAACTCTTGGATGCCTAAATTTGTACGGGCAGTCAAGTAGTTTAGGATTTTTTCAGATATATCTAAAGGAGCTTGGAGCAGGAGGCTTCAGCGTTATCAAGTTATAGTGGTTCCGTTGTATTGTAAGTGTTGTACTCTGATAAGTGTATGTTATACAGTTAAGATTTTGTATTTCAAAGATATGATATATTATATTTTGTTCCGCTGCGATGTGAGATTCTGTGTTGTTATTTCTGTTCTTCTTCTACCTCTTTCTTCTAAAAAAAATGTTTCGTATTTTCGTGATATTTGGGTTGGACGTATGATGTATATAGTCAACTCCGATGTTATGGAATGGCGGGTCATTACAGTGGTATCAGAGCTTAGGTTGAGCGAATACCTAGGCTTTGTGAAATTGTGCTCATTAGAGATAGGATCAGTAGTATCCTAGAATGAGTTGAGTGTATATATGTACGAGAGAGCGTATTTGTTATTTGATATAAAAACTGTTTTATATTGTGTTGACTAGTCTGTTGAGTGAATTATGAATTCTGATCGAATCGTGGGACACCACGATGTCGATAGGAGTTTATAAACACTTAAACAGAAGATTGGACATGATATTGTTTTAAATAGTTGAGTTGATTGTTAGGATTATAATCAAATTAGATTATAAAAACTGAAATAGTTATATATATAACCAATGGAATTTGTATATGAAATCAAATATACAAATGAGATAAATTGAAATTGAATTCAAACCAAAATTCAGAATTCAAAATCCTGGGAGTTTGGAAAAATATTTTTCTAAATGAATGTCAAGTAATATAGCACTGGACTCATTCAGTAGTTGGGAAATAATTCTGATGTTGGTCGCAACATCATCAGTGTTCATTTTCGAGTTTCTAAGTGATGAATTGCTGCCTTAGAAAAGTTTTGATGGAAATTTGTTTGAAAGAAACAAGTTGTTTGAAAATTCAAATGTTTTGAATTTGAGATAGATATAAATATATGTATATATTTATATTACTTCAAAGGAATTTTGAAATGGGAATTGGAATATAGATTTCTAATAGAAGTGAAATGGGAATTGGAATATAGAATTCAAATAGAAGTAAAATAAAGGAATTTGAATATATATAATTCAAATAGAAGAGAAATAGAATTTGAATTCAAAGGAATTCAAATGAGTTTGAATAAAGAAATTCAAATGGAATTTGAATATTGCAAATACAAAGGAAATTCAAATATAGAGTTTGAATAAAGAAATTCAAATGGAATTTGAATATTGTAAATATACAGGATTTGAATATTAGAAGTGAAATAGATCGGGAATATTATGTGAAATGGATTGGATATATATTAAAAATATATCAGAATGGAGTTGAATTTATTATAAACAAAGTTAAAACATTTATATTTATAAATATAATTAAAACGAGCTCGCCGTAGCGTGGCAGTTCGTAAATTGGCGATTCGAACTTCAATTTAGTATACAGAACTCAATTGAAGTCAGAATTCTTTGAAACAAGAATCGTCGGGACCGGTTGAACAATAGTTTTCTAATGAATGAGAAAAATCTGGATTTCGTCGTTTAGATTTTGAGTTATGTCAAAATCAATTTTTTTGAAAAGCAGCGCCAGAACCACTATAAAACCATAATGGTTTAATTAAATAAATAAAAGGATTTTTAGGAAATAAAATCCGAATTGGCATTAGAAAAATCCAGACTGGAGATATAAAATGAATATGAACTCCAGTGAAGTAAGTGAAATGATTTTTAAGACAAAAATCATATTTTAAACGGTTAAACAGAATTAACTAAATTAGAAAATAACCAGTTAAAGGAAATTTGAATCGAAAATGGGTTTTTGGATAAGCGAAAGAGATTGAGAATTTATATTCGAAATCGAATATATAACTCGAGTTGAAAATATAATTAGATTAGTTATAATTAAGTTGACATATATTTGAACAAGTTATATTCAAATAAAAAAAAGGGTGAAATAGGCAAAACGGTTAATTAGCAACTAGTTAATGGGAATTTGAATGATTGAAATTAAATTTAACTTAAGTAAGTTAAATGGATCGAAATGAATAAATTGAGTAAAATCAATGTGAATGAAATATGAATTGGGTGTGAATAAAGGAAAAACCAAAAGAGATAAAAGAAAATATATTTGTAAAACAAATATAAAGGAAATATATTTGTAACACAAATACAAAGGAAGTTATGTGCAAACAAATAGAAGGAAATATTTGTAAATACGTTTACAAATAGAATTTAAAAGGGAATAATTGTAAAACATTTACAAATAGATTCAATGGAAACATTTATTATAGAAAATAAATAGAATGCTATAGATGAGATATTTATTTGTTAAATAAATAGAATTTAATCAAAGGAATATTTAGAAGATGAATAGAAAATGGGAATCTGTTTTTAACAGATAAATAGAAAAGATTAATTTATAAATAACAGTTTATAAATTAAATTAAATATTTATCATTCGATAAATAGAATATATAAGTCTGAACTTATATAGAGAAGAGATATTGGTTTTTAACACCGATAGTTTTAAATAGAAGGGGTACACAACACTTGTATAAGTGAAGTAACGTTATTAAAGAGAACATTTATAAAGTGAAGAACCATTACTAAAAGTAAATCTTTATAAATGAATAAACGTTATCCAATAAGAGTTATTCGAATAGGAGAAGTCGATTAGAGTTAGAAATAATCGATTAGAGTTAAAATAAATCGATTAGAGTAAGAATTTACCAGTTAGAGTTAATCAGTTAGGGTTAATCCGTAGAGTTAATTGAATATTAGTTATCCAATTAGAATTTATCGAATATTTGTTATTCAAATTAAGAGTTAACCGGATAGAGTTAACTGAACATAGTTAATCGAATTAGGATTTAATTGAATGTTAGTTATTTAATTAAAGTTGATCGAATATAGTTATTGAGATAGAGTTAGTCAAACACAGTTACTCAGGATAAGTTGCCAGTTTGTACGACTGCTAGCGAAATTCGCAGGGCTGCAGATAGCCTAGGGCGGTCGGATGTTTCCTGAGGGAATCAAGCGTAACCATTTTGATCGCTGCGATCTAGAGTCAAGCGAATGGAGTTAAATTAAATATTAGTTATTCGAATAAAGTTAAAAGGAGTTATCGAATATTAGTTATTCGAATAGAATTAAAGGAGTTATCGAATATTAGTTATTCGAATAGAATTAAAGGAGTTAATCGAATATAGTTTATTCGAATAGAGTTAAAGGGATTATCGAATATAGCCTATTCGGAAGGAGTTAAATGAAAAGAGCTAATCAAATAAAGTAAATTGAATAGAATAAATCGAATATAGTTTATTCGAAGAAAAGTTTTCGAATCTAGTTATTCGAAAGAGAGATTATCGAATATAGTTATTCGAAGGGAGGAGTTATCGAATAGGGATTTATTCGAAAGAGAGTTACGTAAGGAAGTTTGAAATGTTGAGTATAAACATAAATATGTTTTGAAAAGTTAATGGGTTTGTAGCACTTTTTCTACCTTAGCAATTTCGAGGACGAAATTATTTTAAGTAGGGAAGATTGTAATGACCCGGATTCTTATGGGTTAATTTTAACTATTTAATACGGATTTAAATATTGGGTGGATAATATAAATGAATTTTTATACTTATGTTATCGATTTAAATATCGATTTTTAAATTTAATATCGTATATATTAAATTATCAAAATAAGGAATTAGCAAATAACTGAATTCGAAGTCAAACACTGAATTAGAAACAGTTCAGATAATCAATTCAAACTCCTGTTTGAATTAGAAGAATAATATTAATTGAATTATCGAAGAATTAATTGTTTTAAAAATTTATTTAAATCAATTTAAATTAATATTTTATTCAGATGATCGAATTGGACTTCGTGACCTATCCCAGTGTGTCCGAAACAGGGGTATTACCTTAGAATTGACAGTTGTTGGGTTCAGAAAGGAGTTCGGAAAAACAGGGCGTATTGTTATTAAAGGGGACCGGTTTAATTTAAAATAAAATATAAATCCTTTATTTTATGTGGACCATAACTAAACCCGTGCTTCCCCCTATTACCACAAACAAACCATCCCGTGCTCTCTTGTTATCCACAAACCAAAAACATCCCGTGTCTTTCCTTTTACCACAAACAAAATCTAAAACCTCATTATAAAAGGGGACGCCCTCTCTTTTGTAAATCGATTTGTGGTATCTTTGAAGCTCGACTGGAGCGCGCTAGACTCGACAGCTCGAGCAATGTCTAGGGTTCGTCCACCTTCGATTTGGGGGTGCGCCAGTAAAGTTATGGCGATCTGGTGAAGCTCGAATCATTTGAAAGGGGAATTCGAAGCCCTATACTGTCGCAACAGTGGGGTTCATCAACGATGATTTCGAGTGTGATTTTAGGTTAACATCGACATGAGAGGAACTCGACAACAGTATGGAGGTACTCACGATCTGCTTGGAAGAGGGGGTGTTGTCGGCATGGTTTGCTGGGGTGATGCCGACACTCTTGTTGGGCGATTTGAAGGGATTGGCCACTGCAATGTCAATGAAGGCCGACACTATTATAGGAGCGATTGCAGTTCGATGACGTTGGGGTGAAAACGGTTGAGCTGAGTGCAGAGGTGTTCGAACAGTGTAATTTTGGGAAGAAAGATGTTAATGCGATAAGATGGTTGGAGAAATCAATGTGAAATCTTTATAATTGGCTTCATTGGATATTCGGCAAAAGGAAAATAACAGTGAGTAGACCTCACTCACCATTTAATTAGAATTATTTCTAGTTGTTAAAAATAATTGTTGTGCTTGTTTGAATGTTGTCTGATTGATTTAAATATATTAGTTATCTAGGATTGGTTGACTATTATATATATATATATATATATATATATTGGGTTGAGATTGATTGGATTCCCGCAGTATCATTAGCGGATGCCCGCGGTATCATTAGCGGATGATTTCCCTATACGCCCCACGCTATAATAGTGGATGACCTTCTATACTGCGATATTCTGCCTCGAAGCAGGATGGGTATTATTTATGTGCTAATGTCTGTGGATGCAGGAAAACAGGTTGGAGGAATCCAACAGGATTCCTCAAAAATATATTATCTGTTTGTTTATTTATTTGCATATATACTGTCATATATGATGTGTTAGGAAAATAAATAATTGGTTGCTATGTGTGTTTAAATATCACTGGGGCCTAAGTGTTGATATTTAAAAATATCATGAAAAAGGATATTTGAGATTTAGAAAGAAAATTCTATTTTTCTAAAATAGAATTTGAAATTTGAATATATAAGATTCAAATAGAATAGAATTTGAAATTCGAATAGAATAAAAATATTAATTGTTTTGAATATATATATAAAACAAGTATGGAATTTATAAACTTTGTTTATAAATGAAAAGGTGGGATTTGAATTGAATTTATAAACTTTGTTTACAAATGAAAAGGTGGGATTTGAATTGAATTTATAAACTTTGTCTATAAATGAAAAGGTGGGATTTGAATTGAATTTATAAACTCTGTTTATAAATGAAAAGGTGGGATTTGAATTGAATTTATAAACTTCGTTTATAAAAATATAATGGGGGATTTTAAGTAAAGTTATAAACGTTGTTTATAAATAATGCAGAGATATTCAAATAGATTTGAATATAGAATTTGAAAAGAGAACTGAAATAAATCTGAATATAGAATTTGAAAAGAGAATTGAAATAAATTTGAATATAGAATTTGAATATAGTATTCAAATGGAATTAAACAATAGGATTTGAATATAGTATTGAAATAGGATTTGAATAGAGAACTTGAAATAGATTTGAATATAGAATTTAAAGAGTTGAAATGGACTTTGAATATAAGATTCAAATAGAGTTAAAATGAATTTGAATATAGAAATTCAAATGGGATTTATAATATAGAAGTTGAATATAGAAATTCATATGGATTTCAAATAGAAGTGGAACGGAATTTGAATATAGAATTCAAAGTAGTTAATAAGCGAGTTAAAATATATTTGAACATGTCATGTTCAAATATGAAAGTGAAATAGACTGAGGAGTAAATTAACAAATTTAATTAACAAATTTAGTTAAAACGATTGGTATAGTTAAAATAGATTGGGCAGGTATAGATACAGGAGACAGGTTTGGAATAAAGTGTTAGAAGGTATATAAATAGAATGCCCGACAAAAAGGTACATATTTAATTTCCATATGAGATTTTTGCGCCGTATCGGCTAGCCGCTTGGCTTTTCTTTTTCTTTTTGGATTGGTAAGGGCCATGGGAAGCTATTAGAAATATCCCGATGCTCCCAGTACAAAGGAGGTTATGGCGAATTTTTCCAGGAATTTAAGGAGTTAGAATATTTTTAAGATAATTTGATAGTTAGAAATCAACGTATCGATATATATAGAAGTCGATAAGGAAGCGAACTTAAAAATAGAATAGTATAATCAAAAAGGAAGTATAAGAATAAAATCTAGTAAGAATAGAAAGAGAAGTGTATACGTGTTTAAAAGTGAATAAGTAGTTGTATGGTATTGGTTATTCGAGTAAGTAGTCATATCTGTTTTGACGTTATAAATGTGATTCAGTCAAGGTATGAGAGGTAGTTATTCCCCAACTTGATTGATGTAACGACCCGGATTTTGAGCGACTTTGGTTATCGACATAAACTCGATGTCGATTACCAAAACATCGAAAAATCCCGGTAATTAATGAAAGAAATTAGAGGGTGAGAATAGATAAGATAGAAACTTAGAATAGAAGAAGAAGAAGAACACAACATCAGAGTAACACGAACCTCCCAACGGAACGAATAACATATAATAGATAACATAACTTTGAAATATAACAGTTATGTATACAATAGCACTTATCAGAGTACAGCACTTACAACACAGCGGAAATAAACTATAGCTATATGATCCTGAAGCCTCCTGCTCCAAGCTCTCCAAGTATATCTGTAAATCCCGACTATTTGACTGCCCGTACGAATTTAGGCACCCAAGAGTTTAGGGAAAACAACAAAGTAAACTCCGGGTCAGTCATGGGACTGGTGTGAGTAAAACAGTTTAAACAGGTATATGAACAAGTAAACGATATCTCATAAGACCACGCAGCAGAACGCAACGGGTTTTCCCCTTATGAGAATCCAAAATATCTTTATATCAAAACCTTTTGATATTACAATAATGTCTATCAACCACAATATAATAATCATCTAGCAGAAACGCTTTCATCTCACGTTCTGCATATATAGAATACGATCAAAATCGCAAGCACGTATTGGGTAATGGATTTCCAACTATGACAAGGTATGGAACCACCTTCCGATCAGTGTACTCTAGGAACGATACACTGGAGTTCAACAAGAACATCTTGCAACTCAGCCACACATGACCGACCACTCATTTCGCTTGAGTGTATCGAATGTACATCACCAACGGTTGGGATCAGCAACCGTTCCCGTATATATATGGGACAGCATTGATAGATTAAAGAAGCAAATGAATATTCTCTAGATAGGTGATTATACACCCTACTTCGGTGCGACCGACTTAGCCATGCTGCCTGCCCGATTTCTGTCATTTACCGGATGATGAGGCTAGAAGTTACGCGTTATCATCACATCAGATTCACTCCAAACGTCACATCATCAGATCCATCAGAATCACTAATTGACTTTCACAACAATACATTATGTGTTAGCTAAAAGAAGTTTCCTTCTCCGCTTCCACTCTTGGTATGGTTGAAGAAATCAATGTACGTGACCCTTCTGGAAATACTCTGTCAGACATTCATTCATACAAGTCATCCTCATTCACTTAGAATGTCACATCGTCATACCCGCCAAATCACAAATTGATTTCCTCAAAAATACAACGGGTATACAGCTAAGAGAAACGAATTCCTCCGCCACCAACGTATATACGTTTGAAGAGATAAACTTACGCGATCCATTGGATATACTCTGTCAGACCTTCGTCCATACAAGTTGTCCTGGGACTGGACAAACCGAAGGCACTATTCAGTATATCCATCTTAGGCACTGTTATCTAAGACTTATACAACAGCCCTTTCATTTTACTCCGTCTTCAATTATCTTTGGCATATATGATTCACAACGCTTATGCCAATACAGAGTGGTTCTTTGGATAATAATCCAACCGGTCTCTCCATATTAACAACGTTAAAATGGTCAAAACTTCGATAGTCTATGAGTTAACTATCAAAGAAAAACAAGTGTGCAAACAACGATATTATTTCCAGATGGAAATTATATCGATCAAACATCATTTAACATTTATCCTTTTTGTTCATTTTTTTCATCTCATGTTTCCCTATATTCAATATTTCTTATTTTCTAAGCTTAGAAAATATACGTTATTACCAATGGAAAACATTTCCATTTCCTTGTTTGCTATATTAGAAAACATTCCTGGTTCTTCTTAGAAAACATTTCCAAAACTCGTACATTGGACTTAGGTGGATGTTTAAACAAACCATCGCGATGCCAACTCAAACCATTACACTTATTAACTATATTCACTTAACTCCTGTCGAATAAACTATATTCGATAACTCCTCTAACTTTATTCAAATAAACTATATTCGATTTACTCCTCTAACTCTATTCGAATAAGCTATATTCGATTTACTCCTCTAACTCTATTCGAATTGGCTATATTCGATTAACTCCTTTAATTCCATTCGAATAAACTATATTCGATTAACTCGTTTAATTTAACTCTAATCGATTAACTCCATCGAATAAACTATATTTGATAACACCTCTAACTCTATTCGAATAAACTGTATTCGATTAACTCCTTTACTCTATTCGAATAAACTGTATTCGATTAACTCCTTTACTCTATTCGAATAAACTATATACGATTAACTCCTTTAATTCTATTCGAACAAACTATATTCGATTAACTCATTTGATTTAACTCTAATCGATTAACTCCATCGAATAAACTATATTCGATAACTCCTTCGATTTAACAAATATTCTATAACTCACTTCTATTAACTAATAATCGATAACTCCTTCGAATAAACTATATTCGATAATCACCTCTCGAATAAATGATATTCGATAACCTTCCCTTTCGATTTAACAAATCGATAACTCCTTTCGATTAAACTATAATCGATAACTCCTCTGTGTTTAACTCTATTCGAATAACTAATTCGAATCACTCTTATATTTATTTAACTCTATTCGAATAACTAATTCGATTAACTCTAACTGGTTAACTCTGACTGATTAATTCTAATTGATTTATTCTACTCTGACTGATTAATTCTAATTGATTTATTCTAACTGGTCAACCTTAATTGATTGACTCTAACTGGCCAACCTAACTCTAATCGATTTATTTAATCAATTATTTCTAACTCAAATCGATTAATTCTAACTCTAATCAATTTACTGTAATTCGATTAACTCCTATTTGATAACGTTTTATTCATTTATAAAGATTCACTTTTAGTAATGGTTCTTCACTTTATAATTGTTCTCTTTAATAACGTTACTTCACTTATACACGTGTTGTGTATCCATTCTATTTAAACTATCGGTGTTAAAACCAATCTCCCTTCTCTATATAAGTTTAGACTTATATATTTCATTTATCGAATGATAAATATTTATTTAATTTATAAACTGTTATTTATAAATTAATCCTTTCTATTTATCTGTTAAAAACAGATTTCCATTTTCTATTCACTTCTAAATCTTCTTTTGATTAAATCCTATTAATTTAACAAATAAATATCTCCCTTGATTAAATCCTATTTATTTAACAAATAAATAATCCTTTTACTTTATTTATTCCCTAAATAAATAAATCCTTTAACTTTATTTATACCCTAAATAATAAATTATTTTACCTTTATTTATTTCCTAAATAAATAAATCCCTTTAACTCTTTATTTATGTTTTACCAATATATTCCTTTATATTTGCTTTCAACCATATTTCCTTTATATTTGATTTCAAATATATTTCCTTTATTCAAATCCTTTATCTTTGATTAACGAATAAATTCCGTTATATTTGATTAACAAATATAATTCCCTTATATTTGATTAACAAATAAATTCCCTTATATTTGATTTACAAATATATTTCTTTTATTCAAAATCCTTTTTCTTTTATAATATAAAATCCATTGATTTTATATAAATAAATTATTTTCAAAATATACTTTGAAAATCCCTTTTCCATATTCTGGTATTTCTTATGGTATTTAACACACCATATAACAACGATAAATATCGTCCAACACACATAATCACAACAGATTATATATATCACATCATATATCACAATATACAAATCACAGAAAAATAAATGTTGAGGAATCCAGTTGGATTCCTCCAACCTGTTTTCCTGCATCACAGATGTTAAACAGTGTAATCAATATCACTTTCAGTTCGATATGAAATATTCTGATAGCAGAATCAACATATAAATATTTAACGGTTTATATATATATATATACATATATATATAATTTCTACTAACTGACTAGCAGTTCAATCAAACAGTCAACACACGGTCAAACAGTCAATATTTAACAGTTCTAAGAATACGTTGTAAATATAGAACTGTTCAGAGTTGGTGAGTTTTACTCTCATTGGCAGTTCATTGTTAAAGAACGATAAACTGTTATTTGATTTGAATCAAACAATTTATTTCGCCATAAATTCAGACGAGCTCCAATCCACTTCCAGTCAGTCTCATTGGATAGCTCTCGCCCATACGATCATGTTGGATCTTGTTTCGTTGAATCCCGTTACAGCATGAGCAAGATACGAAAATGTAAAGTTAATACACTATTTATTTATTTTATTTATTTAAACTTAATTAAATAAAATGATGGGCTTTACCCATAAATCTTGGCCCAACCGAAATATCACCAACACCCATTTTCACCGTGACCTTTCTTCCTCAAACAAAGACAGTTGCTGCTCCCTGTGACACCATACCATGTCGTTGCTTCCATTGCTCCTATTTGTTTTATTTTAAATGGCCTCTCCAGTTTAGAGTTGGTTTAAACCAAACATTGAAAATCCACGCCCAACAAAAAGGGAAACCCAACCGCAAAACATCTTCTTCCCTGTAGCGCAACCGTAACCTCCTCTTGAAGTCCAGATGCATGTACCTAGCTCGTTCTCCCTTCAGTAAACTGGCAAACCCAAAAACTCTTTACCATTTCCATTGTTTACATCCAAACAAAACTCCACCGTGAGTCAAACTACCACTCCCATTTCATCTCCTTTTAAATCTCCACAACCCGGTACCTTCGAAGCACAGTTCGATGCACAGATCAATTTCCGCCATCGCACCCTTCCCAGTTTTCGCACAGTGACCATCGAACCAAAGAAATCACCGAGAGCCTTCAACCTCCTCATACAGATGCGATTTCACCTCCTATTTCCGAATTCGAACTCAACCTGATTTTAAAGCTCCTCCAATTACCTTGGATCTTAAACCCTAGAACCGCTGAAACAAATTTCCAGCGCAAAGCAGATCGTCGAACCCCAAGAGACCACTGCCAAATCCAAGAGAACACGATGAGGATACTACATATATTGGTCCTTCGAATTATAGGATTTTATTTGTTTTTCTTTTGATTTTCTTTAGCTTATGATGTTTTTGCTGTGTAATGAATTTGTGGCGGCGGATCTGAGGAAATGAAATTTAGGTTTAGAGATGGTGTTAGGGGTATTTATAGAGATTTTAGATATTTATTTTCCTCTTTCTTTATCCGTTTTTGTCCTTTAAAAATCCGTGTGATCACACCCGATACCCACAAATCACGAAACTGGACATGCAGTTACTGTCTGACATTACGGTCCCAACAAAACTGGTTTCGTCGAATTCCGACTCCGTATGCTCACATAGCGTATTTTTAACTATCAAAATACTGACTGTTTCTCACTCTAAAAATCCATACGGCCACACAGTGACTCTAAAAATCACGGAAACTAACATCTAGCATAATTTGATGTTGCGGATCCAACAAAATTAGTTTCGTCGAATTCTGAGGTCGTTTGCAAAACTAGCTATTTTTAACGCTCTGAATGACCCATTTAAATATATAAATATATTTAAATTAAATTAAATTAAATATAAATAAATTTATATTGTCGTATATATTCAAAGAGGAATATCATACAGCTCCAGGGTAATTATATACTAGCTATTCCGAGTCCAGATTGAATCGATATTCAATTTACACTGAAAATCTATTTATAACGTATATAAAGCGTTACGAATTATAAAGGAATTCCACAGCGACTTTTATGAAATTTGATTTGGACATAACTCAAAATCTACACGACGAAATCCTTATATTTCTCTTCCACTAGAAAGATATACTCCACCAGCTCCACACGTTTCTTGTTTCACAGAAATCCAATTTAAAACGAACCCTGTACATTCAGTGGAAGTTCGAATCGCCAATTTACGAACTGCAGCGCCATTTCGAACTCGATTTTAATTATGATAAAATTATACGTTCAAACTGACGTCGATTGAATATATTCGTCAATATAATTCAACTCTAAGCTGAATTAAATCTTAGGGATGACCCAGTTCACAGAATATTATGATTTCCAGTAATTCTGGTTATTTCTGAATTAAATATATTATTTAATTTATTATTTAATTTATTATTTAATTAAATATTCCCAGTTATTTAATTCCACGACCATTAAATCCTTTAATTCACCATTTATATAATCAAATAAATTAATTATAATACCTCTGCCAATGCGGGTCATTACAATTGATTTCATTATTAATAGATAAATAGTAAGATTTCAAGCTCGAAGATCAATGTTGGATAAGAGTTAGTTGAATATAGTATTTGGGTTGTCGTAACGATGTTTTACACAACATCCGTTTTAACCCAAATAAGGGTAAACTTGTAAATAGAATAATAGAATATTTCCTAAGTATAGAAATAAACGAGATCGGAAAAGAGATAATTAATTGGAATATTTTCCAATTATAAATAGCATATATTTTCTAAAGTTTAGAAAATAAAGGAAAGCGATATTCGGAAATGTTTTCCAAATAACGTATAAGGGCAATATGGTTATTGAAAATATTTGGTTAACAAATATTGATAAGGAAATGGAGAAGAGATTTAATTAACGAAATATTAATAAAAGGCTCAGTGATTGTTGGATGTTTGGATGAACACTTGTTTTCTTCGATAGTTAAATCATCGACTATCGAAACACTTGTTTTTATTCGATAGTTAAATCACAGACTATCGAAGTTTTGACCATCGTTGTCAATATGGAGAGACCGGTTGGATTATTATCCGAAGAACCACTCCGTATTGGCAGTAGCGTTGTGAATCAGATTATATAAAGATAATCGAAGACGGAGTAGAGTGCAAGGACTTTTCCTATTAATAGAAATTGTGCCTTCGGTTCATCCTGTTCCTGGGTGACTTGTATGGATGGATGTCTGACAGAGTATTTCCAAAAATGTCACGTACATTGATTTCTTCAACCGTACCAAGAGTGGAAGCGGAGAAGGAAACTTCTTTTAGCTGACACGTAATGTATTGTTGTAGACGTCAATTAGTGATTTTCGATGGATCTGACGATGTGACATTCGAAGTTAATCTGGTGTGATGATAAAGCGTAGCTTCAAGCCTCATCATCCGGTAAATGACAGAAATCGGGCAGGCAGCATGGTTATGTAGGTCGCACCTATTAGGGTGTATAATCACCTGATCTAGAGTTTCATTTATTTCTAAAAATCTATTGTTGATGCTGTTCCATTCGGGAAAACGGTTGCTGATCCCAACCGTTGGTGATATACGTTCGATACACTCAAGCCAAATGAGTGGTCGGTCATGTGTGGCTGAGTTACAAGATGTTCTTGTTAAACTCGGTGTATTCTCCTCTAGAGATATACCAACGGAAGGTGGTCCCATACCTTGTCATAGTTGGAAATCCATTACCCAATAAGTGCCTGCGGTTTTGATTGTATATTATATATGTGGAACGTGAGATGCAAACGTTCCACTATAATGTTATCTACTTGATTTAGACATTATTATAATATCAAAAGAGTTTTTGATAAAGATTATTGTTCCCTTCAAAGGGATTTGAAAGATAAGTCAAGTGTTTGGATTCTCATAAGGGGAAAACCCGTTCCGTGTCATACGGCGTGGTCTTATGAGATATCATTTAGTTTTCTGAAACTGTTTAAAACTGTTTACTCATACCAGTCCCATGACTGACCTGGAGTTTATTTGTTTTGTTCTACCTAAACTCTTGGGTGCTTAAATTTGTACGGGCAGTCAAGTAGTTCAGGATTTTTCAGATATATCTAAAGGAGCTTGGAGCAGGAGGCTTCAGCGTTATCTAGTTATAGTGGTTCCGTTGTGTTGTAAGTGTTGTACTTTGATAAGTGTATGTTATACAGTTAAGATTTTGTATTTCAAAGATATGATATATTATATTTTGTTCCGCTGCGATGTGAGATTCTGTGTTGTTATTTCTGTTCTTCTTCTACCTCTTTCTTCTAAAAAAAATGTTTCGTATTTTCGTGATATTTGGGTTGGACGTATGATGTATAAAGTCAACTCCGATGTTATGGAATGGCGGGTCATTACACTGAGACTCAGTTGGTTTTCCGGGCTATAATCACACCCAACTTAATTTCGGGCTATAATCACACCCAATTGAATTGAAGGGCTACAACCACACCTTTTCTGTAACAGTTTGGAAGAGAGACTTGATATAACTTTGATCTTGCGTTCTTTGATTACAAATACTCCTACAACTCTGAATAGCACTTGATTCTTTAAGAGAGAATACTGGAGAATCAAACTAGAAATGAATTGGTTTTATTCTCTTTGAATTTCGGCAAAGTTTGATTATAAATACTTAAAATTCAAGAGTTTTAATGGAGAGGAGAGAGAGAAGAAGAAGATAACGAAAGTAGTTAAAAAAAATCAAATCTAGATGGGTGTTTGTAGTGCACCAACAATTTTATCCTTTTAGGAAAAGTTTAAACACATCTTTTGGAAAATAATGGCTACTATGTCGATATGAGGGGTAGTGGATATCGACATGCCTTAGCAAAATTTTAAATTTAACTTATTTTGAAAATAATGTAAATGATGTGCAAATAATTTTAAGCAATTCGGGAGTTATATAAACTATTTTCCTATATATTGAAGTAGTACAATAGAGTAAGATTATAAAGTAAAACATATATTTATAATCTATTGAAGTGATATAAAATTTAATATAGAACTATAAATATAAATAAAAAAAATTAAAACTTAATATATAAAACTATAGGCATGAATATATGGAAATAATAATATTAAAACTTAAGTAAACACATATAATTAAAACTAAAATATAAGTAAGAAAATCTAAAATATTTAAATTAGGGCTTAGATTTAAAATCCAAGAAATAAATTAAATAATAAAAGACATATTTTTTAAACAAGAAGTAATTTTGAAATCAATTTAAAAATAAATGTTTTAGAACATTTTAAAATATTATAAGGCTAAAATGGTGAGACAATTGGAATAAGGATTTAAGTGCTATTACGGAGTTTTAACAAAAATTCTAGACTCTATTACTTATCTTGATTTCTTGAACTCTTGAACTGTTACTCATGAGTCTTTTGTCTTGAACTCTTCTTCTTTGTGATCTTGGATCTTTAAACTATACAGTCTTCAAATCAATACCTGCATAAGATACTTGAATATACATCCTGCATATATATGTTTCTTTATAATAGAGTTAGTATATATTTTATGATAATAATAGTTAAAACATGGTCGTTGTCATCAAATCCATCAACATCATCATTTCAGTCCCTTATAATCTCCCCTTTTTTGGTGATGACAACCTTTGTTTATAAAATATACTTACTGGACATCTTGATACTACAATTACTCCCCTTAACTCCAATAACTCATTCTAAAACTATTAACCCCACCTAACATAGGCCCTATTTTATAATTCTCCCCCTTTATCATCAACAAAATATATATTTCTATGTCTAATCTCTAATACTCCCCCTCAATCTAATATAAGACTTAACCTATACTAAAAATGTCTCTAATACTCCCCCTAAAATTGTGGTACTACCAATGTTTTTTATGGCATAACTGACCGGTTTTTAAGGTGATCGCAAACACCTTCTATTATGACTAATAATAAAAATTACAACATAGCACATGTGACTGTAGTTAGCAGTCAGCTACATTCGATTTTTATGGTAGATCGTCCACCATCTATGGAATTTATAGTGTTTCATCCACTCTACCTAATCAGACCTATAATAAAGGAAGTAGCTAAATTAATAGACTGCACAATTACATCTCCATGTAGTGAGTGAAATACATTTCAGTTACATTCTACACAAGGTAGAGCATTACATACATTAACACATGGTTAATAAAATAAAAACCAAGTACACAATTACTAAAAAGAACCGAAAGCACAGAGTAACACAGTGAGAACGAGGGATGACATGTTGTGCAGCACGCTGCTGCATGGTTTGAAATTGAGTAAATAGTGCACATGGCTCAAGAAACATGGGACTAGCCCAGTATCACAGAAAGCATGGACCCAAAATACACTGAAAATGACATTGCAGAGAGCAAGCTCTTCCATACTCAGAATGACATAGGCCTGACACGTGAGAAGGAAATACAAGAGAACAACGAGGAGACATCGGTGTAACGAAACCATAACTCTTCCATGTGCTAATGCCAAGCATAAATCTAAGCAAGAAAATAAAACACAGAATGCAATGAAATGTTGGAGAATGGAGTTTAATTGACAATAACCATATTTTAATATTATTTGATTATAAAATATATATTAACACGTTTGTGAATATATATTTATATACACACACATATGCAAGATTTGTATACAGGAATTATTACGGAAGACTCTACAGTTTAAAGATGTTAGATGATTCAAGACTCATGAGTATTCATGATTTAAATAGTTCAAGATAAATATAATTATAGAGTCTAGATTACGTAAGACTCTGAATAGCACTCCAGTTTCAAATTCAAAATAATTTCAAATTCTATTTTTCAAATTTTGTTTTCAAATTCTATCTTCAATCTCTATCTTCTCTATTTTACTTTTTATTTTAATTTGATTTTAAACTTAAGGTCTATAAGTTTATTCTTTATAAATTTTATATATTTATATTTATGTAGTTTTAAACTCTATAATTTTATAATATTTTTATATAGTTTATATTTATATTTTCATATGATTTTCTACTTTATAATATTTATTTATAGCACTATATTTTAATTCAAGAATTTCCAGAACTATATACATTTCAAATCACTTGAAAAACATTTAAATTTCCATTTTGTACATGTATATGCCGACATACATATATATACACATGTCGACATATAACTATCATTTTTTCAAAATTGAAAGGAAGTGTCTTTTCACTATTTATGACGGTTCAGAAATGTTGTAACCTTTCAAATGTTATAAATAGGGTCTGGTTTCGAATTTTTTTTATTAATTCTTCTTCTCTATCTTTATCTCTTTTTATTACACCATTATTCTTTATCATTTTTATGATATCTACACTTATACTCTGCCAAATTCAATTATGTTTTCATTAAACTTCTTCTCTCTACAATCTCTACTCATTACTCTCTAAATAAAGCGCTATTGAAGAGTTATAGGGTTGTTTGTAATTGTTTGGGTTGTGTAAGAAATCGGTGGTATCCCTTGTAGCCGTGAAATCAAGGACGGGTAATCGGTGGTATCCCTTGTAGCCGTGAAATCAAGGAGGTTGTAATCGGATATTGATATAGTAATAAAACTCTGCATAATCCAGTGTTGTGTGGGAATGGACCTAGGAGCAATTCCGAACCAGTATAAAATCCAATGTGTTATTTCCTTTTCTGCACTTTATTTTTGTTTATCTTTGCATTTGTGTTTGATTCTATGTCTGTGATTGTTTCTGTGGTGTTTGATTCATATAGTAGTTCATATAAGTTTAAATTTTGTTTAAATTCCCAAAAACACTATTCCCCCCTCTAGTGTTTGTTTTGCCTTAATGATCCATTCCGCAATCCCTAACAATTAGTATCAGAGAAAAGTCTTTCAAAAAGTTAATAATCTGATTTTTGAAAATAGTGATAATGGCAACTAACACTGGAAGTAATAATAGTTCTTTTGTAGTGGGTCAGTCCACTATTAGACCACCAAAGTTTAATGGTAGTAATTATTCAAATTGGGCATGTATAATGAAAATTTATTTACAATCAGTTGGATTAGACACATGGAATAGTACAAAAAATGAATTTGTTAAACCCACAACTGCTTTTACACAATGGACAAATAAACAAAAGAGTGCTGCACAAAGCAATTCTAAAGCCATGAATATATTATTCTGTTCATTAGATAGGAATGAGTTTAATAGAGTGTCAGTATGTAAAACTGCTTATGAAATTTTGGAGAACTTTACAAGTTACTCATGAAGGAACTATTAAAGTTAAACAAACTAAAATAGCAATGTTAGTTAATCGGTATGAGTTATTCAAAATGAACGAGAACGAGTCTATTTCCGATACGTATTGCAGATTTCAAGGGATAGTGCATTCATTAACAACACTTGGAAAAACCTAGTCTGAAGCAAACCAAGTCAAAAAATATTGAGTTCATTAACTCTAAATGGGATCATAAAACTTTGGCAGTTGAAGAAGCCAATGATGTAAATGAAATGAAGATTGAAGAGTTAATCGGAAATTTGATGCCTTATGAAGTCCATGTACAAAAGAGAAAAGAAAACAGGTCAACTAAGAAGAAATCCATTTCATTAAAATCAACATCAAATGATTCTGACTCGAGTAGTGAAGATGATGAAGAAACAACTCTTATGAGTTATGAAAAATCATTTTAGAAAATTTCTGAGAAATAGAAGAAAAATTATAACGAAGGAAGTTCAAAAAGTAATGATGGTCGATGTTATAACATACTAGGCCATATAAAGAAAATGTGTCCACATCCAGATAAATCGACTCAACAAACAGACAACAACAATTCGTCAAGAAAGAGAAAGAAAGCATACGCAAGAACGTTAGATGATTCAGATTCATCATCAAGTGATGAAGAGCCAAAAACCAAAAATTCGAATATATGCTTTATGGAAATTTAGAATTCAGCAAATTTTGAAGAAAAGGATCTAAAACCGGGGTACGCCTTAATTAATTTTTAATTTTATTTGGTTGAACGGTCTCTTTGTTTGTTTGCTCTGTTTTGAATTTAAAAGTTTAAAATTTAATCTTGAAATTTGAGATTCAAATTTGAAATTTGAATTTTGAAATTCAAAATAATAATATAATAATAAAAAATAAATAAAATAATAAAAAAATTGTTTATATGCTTGATAGGATTAGAACTATTTCAGGAAATTGTTAAACCTGAAATATAAATTTATAGTTTAGATCACATATCACAAAAATCAAATTTCCTTTGAGAATAGGTACATATGTCTATATGTCGACGTATCTGGCCAGTAATTTGAAATTCAAATTTTGAATTTCAAAGGTTTAAACTTTCATACTTCCCTATAACTTTTTACCAACTCCCAAGGTCTGAAAAGGTGCCATTTAAGTCTGAAAAGATATGCCTATTCAATTCGTATCCATTCAATATTTATATATACACCTATTCTCTACCTTTCATTCATAATTCAAAACAATATTCTTCATATCTATTCTCTTCAAAACTATCAATTCAATGGCTTCCTCAAGTTCATCTCAGAAATTGAAAATAACCAAAACCATTAAAGGTTGTCTTCATAGCGGCAAAGAGGCTACCAAACCTATGCTAGCTATTTAGCAAATGCTAAAGTTAACACGAGTTCTTTCGTAATCTTTAGTGATTTTCCCTCTTACGATCTTACCTTTCTCTTTCAACACAACGAAGTCTTGAGTCTAATTGACTCTCGTGATAACGACAAAGTGAGTTATCCCAAACTTGTCAAGATGATCTGTGCGAATCCTAATCGTGGATTTTACCAAAGCAAAGAGAACCAAATTTGGAGTAGCGTCAAAGGACCGCAAATTGTTCTCGATGCCCAACTCTTAGGCACTATTCTAAATTGTAGAATCATGGGATCTGATTTTACGGATTTCAAAATCAATGAAACTGATTTAGAGACTTATCATGACATATTTGATTACAATGGTCAAATGTATTTCAAAAATCGCTCTTTTCGTCCAAAAACAAGAATTGTTAACCTTCCCCTTCAACATACCATCACTCCTCATTCCGGAAATTTCAACAATCAAACTCTTAAGGTCTAAAAGGATCTCTTTGCTATTATGGGTGGCTATATCATCAATTAGGCTAACATGATTTTATATGAAATCAAGCCCATAGAATTATCATCAAGAGAAAACACTCTCTACTATGGTGTTTATCTCACTCGTATCTTTAAATACTTTGGAGTTGATCTTCATGGAGAAGAGTGTGTACCTAGAAAAGTGTTTGACTCATCAAACATTTATCGCATGCAAATTCCTCTCACTTTCTAACCATATGAATCATTTGAAGCCAAACAAGCTTGAATGCAACAAGAACAAGCGCCAATGGAAGACAAAGAAGAAGAAACTTCTTTAGAAAGTGTTGAGTGCCCAACCAACACTAGACACATTTCCAAAGAAACAATTGTTCAAAATCAAGTAAAATTTACCAAAAATCAAAAGAAGCTTATGAAGAATTTTTCAAAAATGACCAAGTTCATGGTCAAGATTGGAAGAAAGCTTGGAATCTCACCTCCCTCATCGTCATCTGAAAACTAGTCTTTTTATTTTAGTTTATCTATGTATTAGCTTATGTATTTGCTTATCGAATCTCATATTCAGTGTGTCTTAATTAGTTGGATGTATTTGCTTTCTATTTAGTAATGAATGGAGTTTTATTTCTGTTTGAAATTGCTTTTAAGTTACTATAAAAACTTTAGAACTATTTATAGTTTAATATAAATTCAAAAGATTCAAAATTTGAAAATTTTCAAAATCATTTAATGGTTATGTTGACATACATTTATGTATATGTCGACATATAACTGCTAGATTTTCAAATTTTAAAATTAAATAACTAACTCATGTCCATTCAAATCCAATGAATTCCAGACCCTATTTAAGCCTATTTCTTCCAGAAAATTTCATTATTCCATTTCTACTTCTTCCTTATTCATTTCTTATCAATTCCATGGCAAATCCAATTCATAACCTTAGTTAAATCTTGAAGAATCCTTGAATTCTTTGAAGAGTATCCTCTCTACAATTCTATGAAACCAGCACTATTTTGAATTAAGCCAAATAAAAATGTTTAAACAACAAGAGAAGTATTTTGATGCAATGCGATGGCTAATCTCCCCTCTTTTTAGAGCTGAAGATAACAATCTCGCAAAGGCTCCACCAACTAAAGAAGATGAAGATTGGGAAGTCATAAAGAAGGATCCAATCTTTAGAGAAGACGGTTAGGTTGAAGATCCAAGAAACGTTTAATTAATTGGTATGATTGATTTGTTCGAATTAAATTCAATGACTTAAAACTTGTATACATTAAGATATATGGTGTGGTGTGCTTTGATTTGATTTGGTTTGTATAATTGATATCAAACAAATGTAAATATAATACTTGGATTGATTTGTCTTTGATAAATTTTAGGAATTTCCATTATAGGATTATATAGATTAAGGGGGAGTGCTCTATTTTGATTTAGGAATTGCTTAGCTACTTATAGGTCTTATTAAGATAGTTACACGATTTTTGGGGGAGCAGTTTTAGAATTTCTTTTTGATAATGCCAAAGGAGGATAAATTATAAAATATAGACATAGTTTATAGGATTCATATAGACAGGGAGAGTATTAGAAGGATCATCATCAACACGTATATACATGTATGATATTTTATAAACTAAGGTTGTCATCATCAAAAAGGGGGAGATTGTTGGAGAATGGAGTTTTGAGGACAACCTTATTTCAATATTAGTTGATTATAAAATATATACTAACACTTTTGTCTAAAATATATATATATACACATTCATGATTTATATACAGGAATTATTATTGAAGACTGTACAATTTAAAGATTTTAGAGATTCACAATTCAGAGATGATTCAAGACTCATGAGTATTCAAGAGTTCAAGATAAATATAGTTATAGAGACTAGATTATGTAAGACTTTGAATAGCACTCCAGGTTCAAATTCAAAATAATTTCAAATTATGTTTTTCAAATTCTGTTTTCAAAATCTATCTTCAATCTCTATCTTCTCTATTTTACTTTTTATTTTAATTTCATTTTAAACTTAAGTTTTATAAGTTTATACTTATAAGTTTTATATATTTATATTTTATATACTTTGTATTTATATAGTTTTAAACTCTATAATTTTATAAATATGTTTATATAGTCTATATTTATGTTTTCATATGATTTTCTACTTTGTAATATTTATTTATAACTCTTTATTTTAATTCAAAAATTATATACATATCAAAACACTTGAAAAATATTCAAATTTCAATTTTGTACATGTATATGTCGACATACATATATATATACATGTCGACATATAACCGTCGTTTCTTCAAAATTGAAAGGAAGTGTCTTTTCACTATTTGTGACAGTTCAAAAACATTGCAACCTTTCAAATGTTATAAATAGGGGCTGATTTCGAATTTTTTATTAATTCTTCTTCTCCATCTTCATCTCCTTTCATTACACCATTATTCTTTATCATTTTATGATTTCTACATTTATACTTTGCCGAATTCAATTTTGTTTTCATTAAACTTCTTCCCTCTACACTCTCTACTTATTATTCTCTGAATCAAGTGCTATTGAAGAGTTATAGGGTTGTTTGTAATTGTTTGGGTTGTGTAAGAAATCGATGGAATCCCTTGTAGCCATGAAATCAAGGACGGGTAATCGGTGGTATCCCTTGTAGCCGTGAAATAAAGGAAGTTGGAATCGGTGGTATTCCTTGTAGCCGTGAAATCAAGGAGGTTGGAATCGGTGGTATTCCTTGTAGCCTTGAAATCAAGGAGGTTGTAATTAGATATTGATATAGTATCCAGCGTTCTGCAGTAGTGGACATACGAGCAATTCCGAACCAATATAAAATCCAGTGTGTTCTTTCCTTTTCTGCACTTTATTTTTGTTTATCTTTGCGTTTGTGTTTGATTCTGTGTCTGTGATTGTTTCTGTGGTGTTTGATTCGTATAGTAGTTCATATTAGTTTAGATTTTGTTTAAATTCTCAATAACACTATTCACCTCCCCTCTAGTGTTTGTTTTGACACATTTCACAATCCCTAGCAAGACAAGCCTAATGCGAACTACATTCATGGATTAACCCAAGATCCAACACTAAGCTCTGGTAAGTCGTGCGCAAAGCGTCACCTTGGCACCAGCAAAAAAGCATCAAAGAGTTATACCAAAACTATAAAACTCACAATAAAACATTACCCAAATTTCAATTTGAATGTTCTCTCACAAACAGATCCATGAAATCATACCATACCCAGCAACAAATTGACTCTAACAAGTCGAGACACCAAAATCACATTGAAAATCGAATGGCACTGCTAATGTTAATAACATCAAGATAATATAATTGAGGTAAACTTCATTATATTGTCACTTCACATACGATTTTAAACAATGAGTATGTAATTATAAAACTAAACGTTTATAAACATAATTAAATTATACAACTAAATAGCCAAGAATGCTTGAAACGTTTAAAACAAATCATTTGATACTATTATAAGTGCATAGTGTATAAAACAACTTCAAATCATAAGTATCAATCATAGATGGCATAAGCGCCCCATCCCACTATGTCGCCATACTAGGCTCTACAAATAAAATCGAAACTTCACGTATTGGAAGTTGGATTTCCATCTGTGAACCGAGGCAAAAGATAGTCCTCTACCAATTCGAGACTGTCTAGCCCGAGTCTTAGGAACAGCCGCAACTGCCCCTTGGATCGTCAGGGCCGTTCCACCGATGTGGATTATAATGCCTGAACACTACGTTTCCCCGCCCTTTGGGGCGTAAGTCTGGTCCGTCTGCCGACCGGAATGCATCGGCCGAAACCGATATAACCAAGGCACCTCACAACAACAACAACCACATAAGTCAAACTCGTCAGGGCATGTAAAACCACTAACGCCACTTCTAGCTAGAAAGAAACGCATGTTCCCCCTGAGGTTCTCTCCCGTTTTTGGTTCACCACCGAGGTGTAAGGCTCGCAAGTCAACGTTACACAAAGCTATGCCACACAGGCCGTGCTTTGATCATCAACCACAAGACTCTGCTTTTCCACAGAAGCCCTGATCATTTGCATCTTAGCATGCCACACAGGCAAACCAATCTATGCAACCGATATCAATCACACAGAATGAAATCCGATGTCAGACACACAGTCCATTTACAAGTCCGTTTTGGGTCTGAACGAAACCGGAGGCACCTAGTACCCTGCATACCCATCGATCTCCAAATACGTCTGGACGACCACCAACCGATTCCCTCCTCTTGGGTGTACGGCCCAATCAAGATCATCAGTAATCACCCAAATGACGTGAAGACCTCCAGTCTTCAACCACCGTCTTCATCTTCGACACCACGTCGAACTAGTTATTCAGAATAGGATAAACCCGGTCTTTCTGAATAACTCGCGTATATTATAAACAAATGTTACACAAACACAACATATGCCTCATTCCAATTCATCAGTCACTAATCGTGAATTAGCAAGAGAACAATTCCCCAAATATTAACCCTGAAGCCCGAAACCAACATCAGATCAATAACCAGGTAACCATTCATCTTAACCAACCTACAGTTAGTTTCTAAATTTCACATTCTTAGGGAAAGGTTCCCATTAATTTTATCAAAGATAAATTCTCTTAAATTTATTCTTTAATCTTCCTTTGAATATCACTTCAAAACTAGTCGGGATTAGCGAACCACACCGAAGTAATCATTTATTTCATTTCCCAATCCCAACCTATTTATCCCATGAAGTAAAACTGGTCATACTTCATATCTAACACCACGGTGTTATCGGTAAATTCAATTACCATTTCACGTTCAAATCTAATTAAAGATTTAACTATCGCCTGAAGCAAAACTGGTGATACTCCATTCTCGATCTTTTCAATCTAATTAAAGGTTCATTAAAACTCCACTTAGTTTTAATCTTTGACTGGGTTAAAGAATCAGTGTCATTTAAAACACGGTTCATGATAAACCCCAAAATCACATCACATTTCAATCAGTCCCTAACCGTAAATTAGCAAGTGAGCAATTCCCTAAGTATTAACCCCGAAGGCCGAAACCAACATCAGATCAATACCCCAGGAACCATTCAACTTAACTAATCTCCAGTTAGTTTCTGATTTTCTTAACTCCTTTGGGTCTAAGAACAGTATTATTGAAGATACCGTTCACGACAACCCAAAATCACACTCTATTAATTATCGGGTTAAAGAACAAGTGTTATTTAAAACAATGTTCATGACAAACCCAAAAATCAATACCTATTCAATTCCAATTAAATATTATTTAATTGGTACACTTCATTAAATCTAAATAAAAAGATTTAATCTTTTTCTCAACTGGGCTTAAGAACAGTGTTAATGAAGACACCATTCATGACAAACCCAAATCACATTTGATATTAAATACAAGGCTCTGAATAGAAAATATATCGACTTATATTCAATATCAAATTCCATGACCAACATATATCGTATTGGAAATAACGATATATATATATATATATATATATATATATCTTTCGAATTTCCATAACCATATCTGTATCATCACGAAATCCAACATTGAAATATTCCAAGGACAATTTCGATTCAAATCCCTTCCAATTCAATTATTGGAAATCTTGGTTATTTTCAAAACCATTTCAAATCCAATTTATTTATTTTAAAAATAAATAGAATTATAATTCTAGTTCAAAACTAGTTCATTTCGATAAAAATCTATTTTTATCTTTTCAAATATGGAGTTTTTCATCCTGATTCTTCCCAAATCATTTCTTATGATTTTACACAAATTATTACTATTTTTAATAATTTTATCAAGGCCCGTACAGTCGATTTCCATCAACGGCCATCGAACTGCACTTACAACGACCCTTTCCAAATTTGATTTGGACATAATTCCAAATCCAACCGTTAGATTTCTAATTTTTAATATTCTTTAGAAAGCTCTTTTCGATACGAACCCAACGGTTCCGGTTTTAGGAGAATCCGACGGTCGGATCTCCCGTAATATCCATTCGAAGTCAATGGTCAAAATTCACGAACTACCGCGGCGCGACGCGTTCTATTCAGGCCATTATATATATGTATAAATATATTATATATATTTCGTCAATTTCCTTTTAAAACGTATTTTTATAATTCGTTTTAAATTCGTTTTCGAAATGATTTCAACTTCATTTCTAATTCAAATCAAAATTGAATTTTTCCTTATAAATTCGTTTTAAATTCATTTCAAACTGATTTCAATTCCAATTGATTTCTAATTCAATTTCAGTTCGTTTTCAATTCAATTCAATTTCAATTCGAATTCATTTCTATTCAATTTCAATTCGAATTCATTTCAATTCGAATTTCAATTCTATTCAAAATATCAGATTTTGAAATCACTTTCGATATTCATTACAAAACGAATAAAATCGATATAAATATCGTTCACGTCAAAATGGCGTCAATCTAATCAACACGGCTTCATATATTTCTATTTTCAAACATTCTATTTCAAATATTTCTTTTTCAAATATTTCTATTCAAATATTTTATTCCAATAGTTCTCTTCAAATATTCTATTTCAAAACTGGAATAAGGCCCAATCAATTACCATAGATTTTATTTCTATGGATTTCCATACAACGCATGTATATATCAACAATGACTAATAATCAACCATCATCCAAAATGCATTCTACACTGTATAAGCATCAAATATAAATATTTAACGCTCATAACAGTCTGTCAATCAATCGATCGACATACAACTAATTATTGGGATTAGTGTATGTCATACATCACCCCAATACCCGTGTGGGGTTTTCAAACAATCAAACACATATTTTATTTGTGCAGTTGGGCGATGTGTAAAATTTATCATCCCAATCAACATCAGTCAAATGTGTGTATATAAACAAATCGTCCGATTTGTTTATATTTGTTTATTTCATTTCATATACACGTTAAAAAATCTATTTTCAACTATGAAATATTTTTAACTATATAAATATTTTATTTCATTTCACATCATGTCACACAATCAACTACACATCAAAATCAAACAAACAAGCATACAAGCCGTCCATGGTCTGTGGACGATGGGTGTCGGGTGCTACTAAACACCGTCTGCATCCTAGTATATATTTTAACTAGAAAATTAAATAAAAGGTGAGGAGTTCTCACCTTGGGTTTCCACTCCGCCGTGCTTTACTGTTGAACTGCTGAACCGTCTGAATCTGCTTGAAATTCCAATGCAATTCTTTTCACGCTGTTCGAATAAAAATTATATTTTTATCACCTCATTCAATAAATAAAAATCGTGTTTTTATTTCTTCTTCATATATATTTTTATGACTCTACCTTATAAAAATTATATTTTTAATACTCTACTATATATAATAAAAATTATATTATTAATGCTCTACTATAATAAAAATTGTATTTTTATTGCTCTACTATAATAAAAATTATATTTTTAACCTCTACATATAATAAAAACTATATTTTTAATACTCTACTATAAAAAATACTATATTTTTAATACTCTACTATAATAAAAACTATATTTTAATACTCTACTATAATAAAAACTATATTTTTAATACTCTACTATAATAAAAATTATATTTTGAGAACTCTATCACCCTTTTTAGTTAATTACAGAGTTAATGAAATTAATTACATAACAAAATCAGATCTAAAATCAATGTTATTTAAATAAAAACTCACTGTTTTCTTGTAAGAATTAATTCTTGGTTGGAGGAGGGCCACCGGCACTTGGAGGCGACTAAGGAGGGGCGGCGCCGGGGTGCTGGTGGTAGCAGGAGGTTGCGTGGGGCCTGGAAGGTCGGGGCAGGCGATGGTTACGGCGGAGGGTAGTGGGTTTGGATTCCTTGGGGTACATCGCTCGATTTAGGGGAGGAGAGAGGCGGTGGTGCAGTGAAGGGAGTGGCGGAGGTCGACGGCTGACTGGAGGGGCGAGGAGGCGACGTGCGATCCACGGTGGCGGCGCGATCAAAGGGGCGACGGGATTGGATTTGAACGAGGGGGGCATCGGGTTTTTCTCGTTTAATTTGGTTGACCCGGTTATGAGGGAAAAGGGGGAGGGCCAAGAGATATTTATAATTTAATTTAATTTTTAATTCCCCTAAAAGTAACTTTTTATTTCGAACCCCAAATCGAACCCAACGACTGTCGTCCCTAGCGTATTATCCCCATTCCGAACACAATGGGATATGTTTCGTAGGCCAATTCGATCGTTACGACCAGTTTTCGCCAAAATCAACATATAACTCTATATATTGAATTTGAACGCGCTTTTCAATTTACCGGGGTCACATACTAACAAGAAAAATTCCCGAAAAATATTTTCTAGCTTCGTATTGACGATACGGTCCTAACAAAACTAATTTCGTCAAATTCCGAGACCGTTTGAAAAATGACCATTTTCCAGTCGATTAAATTCAACTAAAACTGGTCAAATGCGTTTTCCTTTGCCACGCTCACATATTGATTCGAAAAATTATGAAATTTGAAACCTAGCAATAACTTGACATCACGGATCAAACAAAAGTGGTTTCGTCGAAATCCGAGGTCGGTTGCTAAATTCCCATTTTTAAGGGTCTGAATTCCATGACGACTATTCAGAATTTTCAACTGGACATATCTTTTGATTCCTGCTATCGAATTTCGATTTTTCGGATTCGTTGAAAAGATATTCCCAAATAGATTCTAATATTTTTGGTTTCGCTAAAATCCGGTTTATTTTGCACCCGGTACATTCATTTGATGTTTGAAATCGAATTATCGAACTACCGCGCCATTTTCAATTCCTTTTATAATTTAAAATAAATATTTATATTCTAACGACGATTCAAATAAATATATACGTTCTAATCTATTTAAAATAAATTTCTCGTCGATATTATTTAAAATAATTCATTTTAAATATTCAAAATACGCTAAAATTGCCAAAATAAAAATTTTAAATTGGCTCGCATTTCCGGGTTGTTACATGGGCGATTTATTAATTGGACAATTTGGGTAATGAAGGAAAAATTCTCCATTTTGTTCAATTACATTACCATCTTTATCAAAACATACTTTGCCAACACATATAACTCGATCGTTTTTTATCCACTTGAACGTCTGGTTCTTCCTCTTCTTCTTCATCATCCATCGGGTTATGAACAAGGATAAGATGAATCATCTTCAATAACGATTGGGTAAGAATGATTATCCATTAGGAATTTCCGTAGATTCCTAATGATTTTTCCTTGTTTATCTTCTTCCTTAACCATTCGTCGTTGGATTTATTGGATTTCAGCGAGCAATTGCAGAGAATCCTTCATAGATTCTTCCAATTTGATCACATGTGTAAGTGTAGTACGTTACAATGGTCCTTGAGAGGACAAAGTGTTGTTTTGGTTGGTATTGGATGAGAAGACCATTAAATTATATACTTTTTAGAAATTTATTACAGAGAAAAATGAGTGAAGAGACCGGAAATTTCGAATTAAGGAGTTTAAATAAGTATACAAACTGATTTTGGAGGGAATTTTAATTTTAAAATCTGACTACATGTCGACATAGGGGGCAGTACATGTCGACATGTTTATGTGAATTTTGAAACTTTTGATTTTTCTTTTTATATTTTAATATATTTACACTAATATGTCTAGTTATTATATTTTGGTTAATGGATAGATACTTAATTCTCTTCTTAATTTAGTGAATGTTTCTTCATTTAAAGGTTTAGTTAAAATATGTGCAAGCTGATTTTTATTTTTAATGAATTATAGTGAA
The DNA here is from genome assembly GCA_030737875.1 of Allium sativum. Classification (NCBI taxonomy): domain Eukaryota; kingdom Viridiplantae; phylum Streptophyta; class Magnoliopsida; order Asparagales; family Amaryllidaceae; genus Allium; species Allium sativum. The sequence goes on along the minus strand of CM060910.1, from coordinate 331,552,681 downwards.
ATATTTTCTTTACCTACATTATCATTGCACCATAACTGCAAATTTCGCATACCATGATGTGGAGATTTGAGACAACTTTAAGCCGTATCAATTTTGATACAACTCATAGCCGTATCATATTTCATTTGCTACATCGCAATTGATCCACATGTCCCTCAACCCTTAAAATCTAACCGTAGATCTTTGATTTTTTGGATCAGTTCATATAATACATGTTTGATCCGTATCAAAACAAATTTCGCACTGTTGAAAAGCTTCGGCCGTCTTCTGTTCTTTCAGTGGTGCTCGAAAACTATCTCCTAGGGTTTTTTACATGCTCCAAATCACAGCTAGTGAATCAATTAATCTTCGGATTGAATGATGCTAATAGGCTTCATGATCTCGAATCCCAATCTCTCAATCGATTTAACACAGTAATCTGATTTGTTTTAATGCTTATATCATTTGCGCTCATTACCTCCTTCTTCTCCTCTAGGTACTTCGATTTTTTAATATATATTTTTTGGGTTTAAGTTCGATCTTGATTTTCTTTGTTATTGCTACATGGTTAAAAAGTTAATTTTACAGTGTTAAATATATGATTACCGAGTTTAACCGCGTAACTTCTTAATTGGTAATTTTTAAAGTGTTAAAAAATGCAATTTTTTCCAACATGAAAAAATATAAAGAAGGGGCATGTTTAATCTTTCCATGTTTTAATTATTGAGTACTTTGGTTTGTGGCTAACTTAAGGATTTAGAACATTTTTTGACAACTATATGGTTATGTTTTGTCGAATGTTGGATGCTTAAGCTTTATATTATTTGCATTACCAGCAGTCGAGGTTGAACCAGATGTTTTTTGAATGGTATGACTTTACTATGTGAAAAAAATGAGCTTACTTATTGGTGTGCTACTAAGAGTTGAAATCAGGCCCTGTTGGAATTGATTAATATAAGTGGCTTCTTAATTTATTACTTGTGTATGCTTGTGAGCCTGATTTGTTTGTCCATGCATTCTGGTATGTGCTTCGACATGTAATTTGTGCATTTGAAAACTTTGTACATGCTAGGTTGTTTGTTAATGAAAACTTTGTGCATGCTAGGTTGTTTGTTCCTTAGCCAGAAGCTTGTCCTCTTGCTGCCATGTCGAGTTGCATATGCATTTGAAACTTGCTGGCTTGTGATTGATGATATACATTGATTCTCCACTGTGCAAACCTGATCACACATGCATGCACACACTTGTGTACAGTATGGTTTGTACTTAGCCTTGTTTGAAACTGCTTTGTAGTTGTGTACATATGCACATATATATGAATGTTTATAGTTTGTTATAGTTGTTGTGGTTAAGCTTATGTAATGCTAACTTTACTATATAACATTGCTATATTATATTTATGTTCCTGTATATGTAGGCTATCTACCATACAAGCTGATGACAGAATAATTGTGATGGACAGTGGAAGGATTATTAAGGTATGTCCTGTTTTTGATGTGCAAAGCAAATTAAAACTTATATGACTATAACTTGGCCAGTTAGCTGTAGCAATATGAATATATGTTATGGCATATAAAGTTTGTATTTTTTACCAATCAGAAGTTAGATAGTTGAATAATATTTAGTTTTTAATTTTTGGTTAACTGTGGTCTATATATTCTTTCCTAGTAATTTGGTAGAACTAGTTGAGTTCATTTTATATATGAGTAAAAAATTGAAGATTTTTTTTATTTAAAGTAAAATGCAATTATACTTATCAACTGGTTTTATAGTACGATAAGCATTAAGAAATTTGATAAATAATAAAGTGGTTTATACCTAATTGTTGTAAATCCCTGATTGCAATAAGTGTTAAATGATTTTATTGAGTACTTAACATTCTTATAATAGATATATACTGAAATGGAGTACACATGTTAAAAAATTAAGTCTAGTTTGGATTTATTTTGATTTTTGTGCTTGTAACTTTCATTATTAAATACCAAGAAACAAGATAAAAAGATATATAATTCTTACCAAGAACCAAGGAGAAGAGGGAAAAACACCTAGAATCAATGAAGTACTGTCAATTATGGCAACGCTATATATATTTTTACTTATATCCAAGAAAAAGTTGCATACCGGTTAAGTGCTTTTTGATGATACCTTTATGAATAAATCAATTCCTGATAATGCCTTCAGTTAAATATCTCTACTGATATCCTTCCCCAGTTACTTCCCCCACCATCTGCTATAGTTACTACACGTGTCCTGAGAGCATGACCTGCTATTGTGTGTATGAGTTGAGGAATTCCTTGTTCAACTGGAGTTGCTTCCCTCTAGAAGGCGCCACTTGCTGCGATGATCATTACAGTTGTTCTCCTCATGAGTATCCCGTCTGCTTTGTTTATGCCGACACTTGCAGCATGGTATGTTTTCTTTTTCCCATGATCTGATCATAAGTATAACTTAGTCACATTATACCTTAGAAAATACATGTTATTATTCTGTTCTTTTGGAGCATTGTTAACGATGCCAATGAGATTTGATCACACTAATGAAATATCGCTATTATTCATTTTACTGCTATACATCGGAATAGTTCTCTCACAACTTTTTCCTTTTTTATTTTTAACCTTTCAAAATTCATCTAATTACAACAAATCAATCTCAATTTTTCATCAGATATTCAGAAAATTAGATAACTAAGTTGCATATTATTTCTGTTCCTTTTGAATTTGTTAAATTATAGGAAAGAAAATTCAGAGAGTTAATGCATTTTTAATATCTGTACTGAAAAAAGGTAAATGTAAAATGTTTCATAGAAATATTTAACAGTGGATGAATCTATGATTTTTGGTTAAATGTTACATAAGTTAAAAAGAATAATTATTATCATTGTATTTACTCACTTTTTTTATGGCAAAGTTTAACAAAGATTCATTTATTTTTTCAATAGAGCAAGAACAATCCTTAGTATAAATCTGTTGTAAGGACCCTGGCCAAACCACACCGGGCTTACTAGTTATATGGAGTACAACAAAATCTTAGTTATAGGGATAGAAGAAAAGAGCTTGAAATGATGTTCTTCTGTTAATTATATATGCCATCGAACGCATAACTTGTTTATTAGCATGGTTATTATAATTTGGATATATATATATATATATATATATATATATAGTTGCAAGCTGAACAACTTCCCGAACTTAAATATTTGGTGTCTAGTCATGGTATTTGATCTATTTATAGCTCTTGTAAACATGATGTCGCTGTAAATAAATTCAGTGTTACATTTGGGTTTGGTTGCATTGATTATGCTATGTTTTTCTTCCATGTTTCTCTTGCTATTTTTTTATATTCTAGCAGGATAATGTATTTTTTATTTTTTATTTTAAATTAGATACGGCCATGAGCCGTGTCTAATTTTCAAATAGATACGCGTAATAGATACGGCCATGGACATGGCTCATGGCCGTATCTAATGATAAATTAGATACGACAAACGACACTACCTGTAATAACCCGAAAATCTGGGCCAGTTTAAATTTTTTATTTTGGCAATTTTAGCGAATTTTGATTTTTTAAAATGAATTATTTTAAATAATAACGAAGAGAAATTTATTTTGAATAGAATTCGAACGTATATTTATATACGTCGTTGTTAGAATATAAATAATTATATATAATTATAAATAGAATTGAAAATGGCGCGGTAGTTCGATAATTCGATTTCAAACTTCAATTGAACGTACCGAGTGCAAAACAAACCGGAATTTAGCGAAACCAAAAATAATAGGATCTATTTGAGAATATCTTTCCAACGAATCCGAAAAATCGAGATTTCATAGCGGGAATCAAAAGATATGTCCAGTTGAAAATTCTGAATAGTCGCTATGGAATTCAGGCCCTTAAAATGGAAATTTTGCAAACGACCTCGGATTTCAACGAAACCACTTTTGTTGGATCCGGGATGTAAAGTTATTGCTAGATTCCAATTTTCATAATTTTCCGAATCAATATGTGAGCGTGGCAATGGAAAACGTGTTTGACCAGTTTTAGTAGATTTTAATCGACTGGAAAATAGCCATTTTACCAACGGTCTCAGAAATCGACGAAACTAGTTTTATTAGGACCGTATCGTCAATACGAAGCTAGAAAATATTTTTTGGGAATTTTTAGAGTTAGTATGTGACCCCAGTAAATTGAAATGCACGTTCAAATTCAATATATAGAGTTATATTTTGATTTTGACGAAAACTGATCGAAACGATCGAATCAGCTTACAGTACATATCCCATTGTGTTCGGAATGGGGGTAATACGCTATGGACGACATGCGGTGAGCCTCGTTTAGAGGTCGAAAATAAAAGTTGCTTTTGGGAGATAATTAAATAAAATAATAAAAAATAAAACTTCCTCTCTCCTCTTCCTTTATTCATTCTGCACCCCCCTTCGTTAATTCAGATCGACGAAGAAAGAAAAAAAAAAAGGGAAAATGTTAGTCGCCGTTGCCCAGCCCTCCCCGCCGCCGATCCCTCACCACCTAAGGCGATCAACGCCCGCCCCTCCGCCTCGTCTTCTCCTCCAGCGCGATCGATTAGAGCCCCTCCCTAAATCGCGAGCCAAGCCCGCATCGCCACCCACGCTGACACGCCACAGTGGCTCCGCCCCGCCTTCCGCAGCCTCCCACCATCAGTTCGCCACCGCGAGACAGCGACGGACGCCCTCCTCAAGCACCTCCGACGACGCAGAGAAGACCCCCCATTCCTTAATCGAATACAGTAAGTTTTCTGAATTTTATATATTTGTTTTTTTACTATGAAAAATCTGACTTTTTGATTATGAAAATATATGATTTTTAGTCATGAAAATATACGATTTTTATATAGTGATTTGAATGATAAAAATATGATTTTTATTTTCTAAAAGAATTGATTTTTATATTCAAAAAAAGATTTGAATTTTGAAAACGGAAAGATTTGATTTTTATAAATAAAACCGCTATGATTTTTACTTTATAAAATTTGATTTATAAAATGAGATTTTCATTTGTGAGGTAGCAAGGTAAAAATTAGATTTTTATATACGAGATAAAAATATAATCTTTTATATTGTAGAAGGATAAAAATATGATTTTTACATTATAGAAGTGTTAAAAATTTGATCTTTATATATGTAGTGAATCAAAAACATGACCCCTATATAGTAGCAACGTAAAAATAGAATTTTTATATATATAGTAGCGATGTAAAAATAGAATTTTTATCTATATAGTAGCGCAGTAAAAATAGAATTTTTATCTATATAGTAGCGATGTAAAAATAGAATTTTTATCTATATAGTTGCGATGTAAAAATAGAATTTTTATCTATAGAGTAGCGTAGTAAAAATAGAATTTTTATCTATATAGTAGCGATGTAAAAATAGAATTTTTATCTATATAGTAACGATGTAAAAATAGAATTTTTATCTATATAGTAATGATGTAAAAATAGAATTTTTATCCATATGGAGCGATTATAAAAATATAATTTTTATATACATAGCAACAATATAAAATTGTGACTTTTATATATGTAGTGACTACGGGCAGTGAAAGTGACAAAAGGCGAGAACGGCGGAGATTTTCTACATTTGAGAAGTCGAGACGTTTGGATTAGCTAGTCGGTGAGAACTTCTCACTCTAAATTTCTTTTTCTAGTTATATATATATACTAGGATGCAGACGATGCTTAGCAGCACCCGACACCCGTCATCCACAGACCATGGATGGCTTGTTTGTTTGATTGATATGTTGTGAAAATTTGTTTGTGAAGTTGATGAGAAATAGATAATGAAATATATTCATGTGTTGAAATAAATTAATTATCATTAAAAATATAATTTTTAACGTGAATGTGAATAAATAAATAATTATAAACAAATCGGCCGATTTGTTTATATGCACTGATTTGACTGATATTGATTGGGATGATAAATTTTACACATCACCCAACTGCACAAATAAAAATCTGTGTTTGTTGATTTGAAACCCCACATGGGTGTTGGGATGATATTTGGCGTACACTAATCCCAATTATTTCATTGTATGTCGATCGATTGGTCGACAGACTGTGTAAGCGTTTATTATTTATATTTGATGCTTATGCAGTTGTGTGGTGCACCTTGGATGATTGTTGATTATTTATCATTGCTATTATATACATGTGTTGTATGAAATCCCTATAATTAACGTTATATGGTAATTGATTGGGCCTCATTCCGATCGGGAAAATAATGAATATATAAAAGAAAATTCATGTGTTGAATATAAAAATAGTCATGTGTTGACGATGTTCATGAGTTGAAACTATTGATGTGTTGAGTGAAATACTTTATACAATAAAATTTACATCTTTATCATATTTAAAATTAGAACTACTTTACGGTTGAAGTCTGATTGAAAATCAAACGATAGATACCATAATTTTATAAAATATTTTACATAACAAAAATAGTGATGTGTTGACAGTACTCATGTGTTGAGATTAGTCGTGTGTTGAAAGAAATATAGATTCATGTGTTGAATAGAATAAATATTCATTTGTTGAATAGAATAAAGAAGTTTTTGAAAAATATAAAGCCGTGTGGATTAGAGATGCGTTATTTTGACGCGAACGATATTTATATCGATTTTATTCGTTTTATAATGAATATTGAAAAGTGATTTCAAAATTTAATATTTTGAAATGAAATTCAAATAAAATTAGATTAAAATTCAAATTAAAATTTTATTGAATCAATGTGAAATTAATTCGAATCGAATAGAAAATGAATTCGATTCGAATTGAACAGAAAGTGAATTTGAATTGGAATTGAATAGAAATGAATTCAAATTAAGTTAAATTGAAATTGAATTAAAAACGAATTGAAATCTTTTTGAATGAAATTTAAAACGAATTGATATTGAATTGAAATCAATTTGAAATGAATTCGAATTGAATTAAATAGAAGGTAAATACAAATTGAATTGAATTGAAATGAATTAGAATTTGAATTGAATTGAAACGAATTTGAATTCGAATTAAATAAAATTGAAATGAATTCGAATTGAATTGAAATCAAATCGATTTGAAATTGAAGATGAAGTTGAAATTGTTTTGAAACGAATTTAAAACGATTTATAAAATACATTTTAAAAGGAAATCGACGAAATATATATAATATATATATATATTATATATATAATGGCCTGAATAGAACGCGTCGCGCCGCGACAGTTCGCAAATTTCGACCATTGACTTCAAATTGACGTTGCGGGAGATCCGACCATCGGATTCTCCTAAAACCGGAACCGTTGGGTTCGTATCGAAAAGAGCTTTCCAATGAATATTAGAAATTTGAAATCTAACGGTTGGATTTGGAATTATGTCCAAATCAAATTTGGAAAAGGTCGTTGTAAGTGCAGTTCGATGGCCGTTGATGGAAATCGACTGTACGGGCCTTGATAAAATTATTAAAAATATTGATAATTTGTGCAAAATCATAATATATGAATTGGAAAGAACTGGGGTGAAAAACTCCACATTTGAAATGATAAAAATGGGTTTTTGTCGAAATGAACTAGTTTTGAACTAGAATTATAATCAATTTATTTTTGAAACAAATAAATTGAATTTGAAAGTGATGTCAAAAATAATCAATATTCCCAATACGTGAATTGGACTTGAGTTGAATCAAAATTATCTTCGGAATATTTCGATGTTGGATTTCGTGACTATACAGATATTGTTATGGGAATTTGAAAGATATATTTTATATCGTTATTTCCAATACGATATTTGTTGGTTTCAAGATTTGATATTGAATATAATCTGGTATATTTTCTATTCAGAGCCTTGTATTTAATATCAAATGTGATTTGGGTTTGTCGTGAATGGTGTCTTCATTAACACTGTTCTTAAGCCCAATAGGGAAAAAGATTAAATCTTTCTATTTAGATTTAATGAAGTGTATCAATTAAATAATATTTAATTGAAATTGAATTTGAATTGGTTTTTGGGTTTATCGTGAGCGGTGTTTTGAACAACACATGTTCTTTAACCCGATTAACAATAGAGTGTGATTTTGGGTTTATCGTGAATCTTATTTTAGATGACATGGGTTCTTTAACCCAGTTAAAGCCAGGATATTGATTTTTGAAAAGATCAAAACTAAGTAGAGTTTTAATGAATCTTTAATTAGATTAAAAATGTGAATTAATAATTTAAATTATCAAATCTGAAAGGTGATCGAGAATGGAGTACCACCAGTTTTGCTCCAAAGTGATAGTTAAATCTTTAATTAGATTTGAACGTGAAATGGTAATTAATTTTACCTATAACACCGTGGTGTTAGATATGGAGTATTACCAGTTTTGCTCCATGGGATGAATAGGTTGGGATTGGGAAATAAAATAAATAATTACTTCGGTGCAGTTTGCTAATCCCGACTAGTTTGGAAAACCATAATTTGGTTTGAAATGATATCCAAAGGAAGATTAAAGAATAAATTTAGAAGAATTTATCTTGGATAAAATTGATGGGAACCTATTCCCTCAGAATGTGATTTTGTGAATAAAAGAATATTCTGAATTGGAATGAGGCGTTTGTTGTGTTTGTGTAACCTTTGTTTATTATATACGTGGGTCATTCAGAAAGGCCGGTATACCCATTCTGAATAACCGATTCGACGAGATGTCGAAGATGAAGACGGTGGTGGAAGACCGGAAGTCTTCACATCGTTTGGGTGATTACTGATGATTTCGATTGGGCTGTACACCCAAGATGAGGGAAACAGTTGGTGATCGTCCAAACGTACTTGGAGATGGATGGATATGCGAGGAAAGTGCCTCCGGTTTCGTTCAGACCTAGAACGAACTTGTAAATGGATTGTGTGTCTGACATTGGATTTTATTCTGTGTTGATTGATCTCTATTAAATATACATCTGTTTGGCGGCGGAGAATTTATTCTCTTGCTTAACGCCCTTCTCTGAGACGTACGAGCTCAGAGGTTATATATCGATGGACATCAATCGCATGGAGTGAATTGCCAGTGTGGCACGCGAAAGTAGCATTTGATCAAGGCTTCTGTTGAAAAGAAAAGTCTTGTGGTTGATGATCAAAGCACGGCATGTGTGGCGTAGCTTTGTGTATAACGTGAATTCGCGAGCCTCACACCTCGGTATGAGTCAAAAACGGGATAGTGACTGCAGGGAGAGCACGACGTTTCTTTCTAGCTAGGGTGGTGTCAGTGACCTACCAGCCCTGACATTTATATACTTTTCACCTGTGTGGTTATTGGATACGAGGCGCCTCGGATATAGGTCTGTAAGGACCGGGAAACGTGTGTTCAGGAATACTAATCCTCAAAAGTAAGAGAGGACCGGCCCTGAAGATCCAAGGATCATAGTGGGGTCCTGAGGCATTTGCTAGAGTGTCTCGAACGCGGAGAGGAGCTTGCCCCTTGCCTCGACTCATGATGGAATCCAATTTCCAATACGTGTGTTTCGGTTTTATTTGTAGAGCCTAGTATGGCGACATAGTAGATGGTAGCTATGCCGTCTATGATTTATATTTAAGATTGAAATTGTTTTGACACTATACACCTATAATAGTATCAAATAATGTGTTTTAAACGTATCAAGCATGCTTTGGCTGTTATAAGGTAAAAATCCTATCCTCCGGCTTGCGTTGCATTGTGTGATGGGACCTGGGTCTTATAACAGCTTCATTTTTCTTTATTTAGCATTGCGCTGTTTGTTCTAAGCACTGGTATTCATGGGAGAAAACCCGTTCCGTGTTATACGGCGTGGTCCCTTGATTTACCAAACTTTAAAACCAATAATAATAACTGTTTCAGTTCTCACACCAGTCACATGACTGACCTGGAGTTTATTGTTTTAACCTAAACTCTGGGTGCCCCTATTTTCCACACGGGCAGCTAGTAGTTTTGGTTTTGCAGATTTATATTCACAGGATCCTGATTTACAGCTGGAACGATGCTCGGAAAGCTCTGTATCCGTGCATTACTTCTAGTTGTGCTTTTGTATTATTTTCCGCTGCGATGTATTTAAATGTAATTTAAATCTCTGATATTTGTTGAATGTAATTTATTCATTTATACTCTGTATATTCTTGTATTCTGATGGAATTGTTGTATTAACAATGAAATGTTCTTCCGTCTGCGTTACGATGTGTGTTGTTCTCATCTCAATCCGTGCTTTCCTTACCGGGGGAGTTCGAGTCGTTATAGAGTGGTATCAGAGCTTTGGTTTACAGAGCTCGAGAACGAGACACATTAGAACCATACGAAAGAATTCATCAGATATTGGATTAGTAATATCCAATTAGAATGACTCGTTAGAGATAGGATTAGTAGTATCCTAGAACGAGTGTGAAGAGTATATTTTTCAAATGAAAACAATTTTGTTTTGAAAATTTAAACCATTTTATACGTATTTGAATATTTATTTATTTTGAATTTGGACAATCCAGTATATAAAGATTTTGCATATACGCGTCATGAACGTATATTCGAAGTTTTAATATACTTGATAGATATAGAATCACATTCTAGTCGCTCGGAGATGATTTTGATGATGGAGCTCCATCACCAATATTTATGTTCGTGTTTCGAAGGTGTGATTTCTATATATTTCCATTAGACTGGTGTGAGAACCAAAATATTGCTAGAATACATTGTTGTGAATTGGCATCAAAAACATGATTTTCTGTATATATGTCAAATTTTGAATTTGAAACGTTAATCCACTAATTGATTGACGGTTGTGTTGTTTGTCTATTTGTTTGATAATTTTTGAACCATTATGCCTAATTGTATCAAATATTGAATTGTATTGAAAATTAGTCGCATTTACTTGCATATACATGTACTTACATTGAACAGGTCATAGCAAGGAGACTAGAGCAGAGAATAAAATTTGTTTTCCCGACAAATAGGTACATGTTTATTATAATTTACTGTTTTGTTTGGGTGATGATGATTTTATGAGCCTATTGGCTAGCCACTTGGCTTTTTCTTTTTCTTTTTGAGACCAGAAGGCCTGTATGGAAATTTCAGGATTTTCCCGTTGCTCCCGGTGCAGGGGAGGTTATGGCGAAATTTTACGAAAATTTAGGGTGTTAGCCAAATTTTTGAAGAATTTGAAAATTCTCAGAAACTGAAGAGTTGGAGAATGGAAGCCAGATCGAACGTAGAGTTGATTAATCAAACCACTTTCGACTTTGTTCCTTTTCGGGGACGAAAAGTTTTAAGTGGGGGAGATTGTAATAACCCGGAAATCTGTGCCAGTTTAAAATTTTTATTTTGGCAATTTTAGCGAATTTTGATTATTTAAAATGAATTATTTTAAATAATAACGACGAGAAATTTATTTTGAATAGAATTCGAACGTATATTTATATACGTCGTCGTTAGAATATAAATAATTATATATAATTATAAATAGAATTGAAAATGGCGCGGTAGTTCGATAATTCGATTTCAAACTTCAATTGAACGTACCGGGTGCAAAACAAACCGGAATTTAGCGAAACCAAAAATAATAGGATCTATTTGAGAATGTCTTTACAACGAATCCAAAAAATCGAGATTTCATAGCCGGAATCAAAAGATATGCCAGTTGAAAATTCTGAATAGTCGCTATGGAATTCAGGCCCTTAAAAATGGAAATTTTGCAAACGACCTCGGATTTTGACGAAACCACTTTTGTTGGATTCGGGATGTAAAGTTATTGCTAGATTCCAATTTTCATAATTTTCCGAATCAATATGTGAGCGTGGCAAAGGAAAACGCGTTTGACCAGTTTTAGTTGACTTTAATCGACTGGAAAATGGCCATTTTTCCAACGGTCTCAGAATTCGACGAACCTAGTTTTATTAGGACCGTATTGTCAATACGAAGCTAGAAAATATTTTTCGGGAATTTTTAGAGTTAGTATGTGACCCCAGTAAATTGAAATGCGCGTTCAAATTCAATATATAGAGTTATTTTGATTTTGACGAAAACTGATCGAAACGATCGAATCAGCTTACAGTACATATCCCATTGTGTTCGGAATGGGGGTAATACGCTACGGACGACAGGCGGTGGGCCTCGTTTAGAGGTCGAAAATAAAAGTTGCTTTTTGGGAGATAATTAAATAAAATAATAAAAAAATAAAACTTCCTCTCTCTTCTTCCTTTATTCATTCTGCCCCCCCCCCCTTCGTTCATTCAGATCGACGAAGAAAGAAAAAAAAAGGGAAAATGTTAGCCGCCGTTGCCCAGCCCTCCCCGCCGCCGATCCCTCACCACCTAAGGCGATCAACGCCCGCCCCTCCGCCTCGTCTTCTCCTCCAGCGCGATCGCTTAGAGCCCCTCCCTGAATTGCGAGCCAAGCCCGCATCGCCACCCACGCTGACACGCCACCGTGGCTCCGCCCCGCCTTCCGCAGCCTCCCACCATCAGTTCGCCACCGCGAGACAGCGACCGAGCCCTCCTCGAGCACCTCCGACGACGCAGTGAAGACCCCCCATTCCTTAATCGAATACAGTAAGTTTTCTGAATTTTATATATTTGTTTTTTACTATGAAAAATCTGACTTTTTGATTATGAAAATATATGATTTTTAGTCATGAAAATATACGATTTTTATATAGTGATTTGAATGATAAAAATATGATTTTTATTTTCTAAAAGAAATGATTTTTATATTCAAAAAAAGATTTGAATTTTGAAAACGGAAAGATTTGATTTTTATAAATAAAACCGCTATGATTTTTATTTTACAAAATTTGATTTATAAAATGAGATTTTCATTTGTGAGGTAGCAAGGTAAAAATTAGATTTTTATATACGAGATAAAAATATAATCTTTTATATTGTAGAAGGATAAAAATATGATTTTTACATTATAGAAGTGTTAAAAATTTGATCTTTATATATGTAGTGAATCAAAAACATGACCCCTATATAGTAGCGATGTAAAAATAGAATTTTTATCTATATAGTAGCGTAGTAAAAATAGAATTTTTATCTATATAGTAGCGATGTAAAAATAGAATTTTTATCTATGTAGTAGCGATGTAAAAATAGAATTTTTATCTATATAGTAGCGTAGTAAAAATAGAATTTTTATCTATATAGTAGCGATGTAAAAATAGAATTTTTATCTATATAGTAACGATGTAAAAATAGAATTTTTATCTATATAGTAACGATGTAAAAATAGAATTTTTATCCATATGGAGCGATTATAAAAATATAATTTTTATATACATAGCAACAATATAAAAATGTGATTTTTATATATGTAGTGACTACGGGCAGTGAAAGTGACAAAAGGCGAGAACGGCGGAGATTTTCTACATATGAGAAGTCGAGACGTTTGGATTAGCTAGTCGGTGAGAACTTCTCACTCTAAATTTCTTTTTCTAGTTATATATATACTAGGATGCAGACGGTGCTTAGCAGCACCCGACACCCGTCATCCACAGACCATGGATGGCTTGTTTGTTTGATTGATATGTTGTGAAAATTTGTTTGTAAAGTTGATGAGAAATAGATAATGAAATATATTCATGTGTTGAAATAAATTAATTATCGTTAAAAATATAATTTTTAACGTGAATGTGAATAAATAAATAATTATAAACAAATCGGCCGATTTGTTTATATGCACTGATTTGACTGATATTGATTGGGATGATAAATTTTACACATCACCCAACTGCACAAATAAAAATCTGTGTTTGTTGATTTGAAACCCCACACGGGTGTTGGGATGATATTTGGCGTACACTAATCCCAATTATTTCATTGTATGTCGATCGATTGGTCGACAGACTGTGTAAGCGTTGATTATTTATATTTGATGCTTATGCAGTTGTGTGGTGCACCTTGGATGATGGTTGATTGTTTATCATTGCTATTATATACATGTGTTGTATGGAATCCATATAATTAACATTATATGGTAATTGATTGGGCCTCATTCCAATCGGGAAAATAATGAATATATAAAAGAAAATTCATGTGTTGAATATAAAAATAGTCATGTGTTGACGATGTTCATGAGTTGAAACTATTGATGTGTTGAGTGAAATACTTTATACAATAAAATTTACATCTTTATCATATTTAAAATTAGAACTACTTTACAGTTGAAGTCTGATTGAAAATCAAACGATAGATACCATAATTTTATAAAATATTTTACATAACAAAAATAGTGATGTGTTGACAGTACTCATGTGTTGAGATTAGTCGTGTGTTGAAAGAAATATAGATTCATGTGTTGAATAGAATAAATATTCATTTGTTGAATAGAATAAAGAAGTTTTTGAAAAATATAAAGCCGTGTGGATTAGAGATGCGTTATTTTGACGCGAACGATATTTATATCAATTTTATTCGTTTTATAATGAATATTGAAAAGTGATTTCAAAATTTAATATTTTGAAATGAAATTCAAATAAAATTAGATTAAAATTCAAATTGAAATTTTATTGAATCAATTTGAAATGAATTCGAATCGAATAGAAAATGAATTCGATTCGAATTGAATAGAAAATGAATTTGAATTGGAATTGAATTGAAATGAATTCAAATTGAATTAAATTGAAATTGAACTAAAAACAAATTGAAATCGTTTTGAATGAAATTTAAAACGAACTGAAATTGAATTGAATCCAATTTGAAATGAATTCGAATTGAATTAAATAGAAGGTAAATTCAAATTGAATTGAATTGAAACGAATTAGAATTTGAATTGAATTGAAACGAATTTGAATTCGAATTAAATAAAATTGAAATGAATTCGAATTGAATTGAAATCAAATCGATTTGAAATTGAAAATAAAGTTGAGATTGTTTTGAAACGAATTTAAAACGATTTATAAAATACGTTTTAAAAGGAAATCGCTGAAATATATATAATATATATATATATTATATATAATGGCCTGAATAGAACGCGCCGCGCCGTGGCAGTTCGCGAATTTTGACCATTGACTTCAAATTGACGTTGCGGGAGATCCGACCGTCGGATTCCCCTAAAACCGGAACCGTTGGGTTCGTATTGAAAAGAGCTTTCCAATGAATATTAGAAATTTGAAATCTAACGGTTGTATTTGGAATTATGTCCAAATCAAATTTGGAAAAGGTCGCTATAAGTGCACTTCGATGGCCGTTGATGGAAATCGACTGTACGGGCCTTGATAAAATTATTAAAAATATTGATAATTTGTGCAAAATCATAATATATGAATTGGAAAGAACTGGGGTGAAAAACTCCACATTTGAAATGAAAAAAATGGGTTTTTGTCGAAATGAACTAGTTTTGAACTAGAATTAAAATCAATTTATTTTTGAAATAAATAAATTGAATTTGAAAGTGATTTTAAAAATAATCAATATTCCCAATACTTGAATTGGACTGGAGTTGAATCAAAATTATCTTTGGAATATTTCGATGTTGGATTTCGTGACTATACAGATATTGTTATGGGAATTTGAAAGATATATTTTATATCGTTATTTCCAATACGATATTTGTTGGTTTCAGGATTTCATATTGAATATAAGCCGGTATATTTTCTATTCAGAGCCTTGTATTTAATATCAAATGTGATTTGGGTTTGTCGTGAATGGTGTCTTCATTAACACTGTTCTTAAGCCCAATAGGGAAAAAGATTAAATCTTTCTATTTAGATTTAATGAAGTGTATCAATTAAATAATATTTAATTGAAATTGAATTTGAATTGGTTTTTGGGTTTATCATGAGCGGTGTTTTGAACAACACCTGTTCTTTAACCCGATTAACAATAGAGTGTGATTTTGGGTTTATTGTGAATCGTGTTTTAGATGACATTGGTTCTTTAACCCAGTTAAAGGCAGGATATTGATTTTTGAAAAGATTAAAACTAAGTAGAGTTTTAATGATGATTACTGATGATCTCGATTGGGCTGTACACCCAAGATGAGGGAATTAGTTGGTGATCGTCCAGACGTACTTGGAGATGGATGGATATGCGAGGAAAGTGCCTCTGGTTTCGTTCAGACCCAAAACGAACTTGTAAATGGATTGTGTGTATGACATTGGATTTTATTCTGTGTTGATTGATCTCTATTAAATATACATCTATTTGGCGGTGGAGAATTTATTCTCTTGCTTAACGCCCTTCTCTGAGACGTACGAGCTCAGAGGTTGTATATCGATGGACATCAGTCGCATGGAGTGAATTGCCAGTGTGGCACGCGTAAGTGGCATATGATCAAGGCTTCTGTTGAAAAGCAAAGTCTTGTGGTTGATGATCAAAGCACGGCCTGTGTTGCGTAGCTTTGTGTATAACGTGAATTCGCGAGCCTCACACCTCGATATGAGTCAAAAACGGGATAGTGACTGCAGGGAGAGCACGACGTTTCTTTCTAGCTAGGGTGGTGTCAGTGACCTACCAGCCCTGACATTTATATACTTTTCACCTGTGTGGTTGTTGGATATAAGGCGCCTTGGATATAGGTCTGTAAGGACCGGGAAACGTGTGTTCAGGAATAACTAATCCTCAAAAGTAAGAAAGGACCGGCCCTGAAGATCCAAGGATCATAGTGGGGTCCTGAGGCATTTGCTAGAGTGTCTCGAAAGCGGAGAGGAGCTTGCCCCTTGCCTCGACTCATGATGGAATCCAATTTCCAATACATGTGTTTCAGTTTTATTTGTAGAGCCTAGTATGGTGACATAGTAGATGGTAGCTATGCCGTCTATGATTTATATTTATGATTGAAATTGTTTTGACACTATACACCTATAATAGTATCAAATAATGTGTTTTAAACGTATCAAGCATTCTTTGGCTGTTATAAGGTAAAAACCCTATCCTCTGGCTTGCGTTACATTGTGTGATGGGACCTGGGTCTTATAACAGCTTCATTTTTCTTTATTTAGCATTGCGCTGTTTGTTCTATGCACTGGTATTCTTGGGAGAAAACCCGTTCCGTGTTATACGGCGTGGTCCCTTGACTTACCAAACTTTAAAACCAATATTAATAACTGTTTCAGTTCTCACACCAGTCACATGACTGACCTGGAGTTTATTGTTTTAACCTAAACTCTGGGTGCCCCTATTTTCCACATGGGCAGCTAGTAGTTTTGGTTTTGCAGATTTATATTCATAGGATCCTGATTTACAGCTGGAATGATGCTCGGAAAGCTCTGTATCCGTGCATTACTTCTAGTTGTGCTTTTGTATTATTTTCCGCTGCGATGTATTTAAATGTAATTTAAATCTCTGATATTTGTTGAATGTAATTTATTCATTTATACTCTGTATATTATTGTATTCTGATGGAATTGTTGTAATAACAATGAAATGTTCTTCCGTCTGCGTTGCGATGTGTGTTGTTCTCATCTCAATCCGTGCTTTCCTTACTGGGGGAGTTTGGGTCGTTATACTACCTAATTTTCAATTAGGCAGTGCTAATGGATGTCTCAAATTGAAAAATACGCCAATATTTGATATGGCCCATAGTACTGCCTAATTTCATTTGATACCGTCAAAAGCACAACTTAATTTGCAGTTATGGTGTGGTGTACCTTTGAGAAAATGATGTCTAACATCAATATGCTTTATTCTAGCATGAGGAGCAGGATTTTTGGATAAATTTATTTCATTAGTATTATCACAATAAATTAATGATTTTGTTAAACTTAATCCAAATTATTTTAGGGCTTGTTGCATATAATTTACTTGAGAATAAGTCAAAGCAACAAAATTCTATTTACCCTATTTTGGACCCAAGCAACTTGAACTGAACATATAGGGCACGTACGGACTCGAAATAAATTGAAGTTTTGGGAGAACGCTAACAAGACATAAATGAAGGCCCATAAAAAAATTCATGAGATTTGGAGTCAATATCATGGGTCGGGTCCGACCCATCTACTGTGGGCCCTACATCATAAGACACATATGGTAAGTCCCTTACATCATGAAGAAGACATTCACAAAGTTTCGTGTCGATCGGATAAGTATTGAGTGAGTTATGGACAAATCATTGTTGAATTATGCTAGTTTCGTGGGTAGAATCCAAACATTTAGGAGTGACCCAAATTGCTTGAAATTTATGTGAGAGGTCATTCTACTCAGCTATAATACATGTGTGAATCTTCAGATTTTTTGGCTAAGGCATAAGAAATTTATGGATTGATCTTCAAGAGGAAAGTTTTGATATAGTATCAAAACGGGTCCAATCAGTACCAAATTACATCTGGATGCTAAACAAGGTACATGCTTCACTACCGTAAAGCCTAATGTGGAAAATAATCAAACACCATGGCCCGACACTGACCCATGATGGGTCGGCACCAACCCATTTGTTTGATGTATTTTGCTAAGAGAATTCTATGTATAGGTTGACACATGATTATAAAGCTCTCTGCAAGTAGGCTTGGCCCTACTCCCTCCAAAACACCTATAAATACCCCCAAGCTCCTACATCAAAGGGGATCCAATCTTTTCCATACCAAGACTCTGCCAAAGCTCTGTCGTAGTAAATCTTTATCTCTAACAGCCATGGCTCATCTTTAACAACAAGACTTCATCTTTACCAGCCGTTAATCTTCTCCTACAACAAAGCTTCTTCTCCAGTGATATCAAATCTAGGTCACCTAGGCTGGTTAACGTGATTTTCCTATAACCTATAGTACCAGTGATAATATGTCAATCTCTACTTTGGGGGACTCTGTAATCATCCATAATATATTGTAATTGGCATGGCAATGATCATAATAAAAGTAATTCAAAGTGGATGTAGACCTATAAGTAGCTGAACCACTATAAAAATTGTCTCTCTCTCTCTCTTTACTTTCAACTTCTTACATTTTTTCATTTATTTTTATATGTTCTATATTGTTTTCCCTGCAAAGGGGTGGTGCTAACGCTAAAATCTGGTGTTAATGTCATTTTTGGCCTTAACATATTTTGCTTTAGTTGTTGACAAGGATACAATATTTCGCTTTCTACTAAATTTGGAAACTAGGAAATGTCCTAAAAATGACAAGTTCCGCCTAATTTACAACTGGCAAAGTCAGTATCGCAGTATGAAATTAAATTAAATGAATCATCTTTAGGGTAAAATAATCCAAAATCAAATGTGTTTTAACATATTTTGGAATACATTTTACGGCTTTTAAGTGAGTTTCCTTAGGTTGAGATTGATATCTTGCGCAAAGACAAACGTTAACGATATTTTTCGTCAACACCGAAAATAGGTCTAAGGAAATGGACCTAAGGGAAAAAGGGATTATTCAGTTCTTACAAGCTTGAGTTAGTTCACTATTTCCTAGATATCAAGGTTTGAAGTCCAAAGGATTAGTTACTCTTCCCTTAAGGGGTGAGTATCACACTTATGTGATTCAAAGACCACCAGTTATCTTGGGATAAAGGTTCCCTAAGTACAACACATGATATGAAGCTAAGTGGCTTGTAGGAAGGGTTTAGGCAACCTAGGATAAAGGATGAGGCTTGCATACAAAGCCTTTGTTGAGGAGAAAGCCTAAGGTAGTTATGTACATGCTGAAAGGGTTTGATTGAGAAGCACTAAGTAGCATGGCACAACAATACATCATACAACAATACATCATATAATATGTGAAATAGTAAAGAAAACAACAATTTATAGTGGTTCAGTTTAGACTGAACCTACGTTCGTTTTAAGGGCTTTGATGATTTTATTCATGGAGGAGGTTACATAAGAAATACCCAAATCGATTTACAAATTAGGGTTTTCTTAAGATTGTGGAATGAGGGAAAGTCCTCCCAAATGAGACCCCTGGGGTCTTATTTATAGGCAAAATGGTCCCCCTTTTAGTGTGACCTCAATAGAAGCCTCTTTCGGATGCAGAAACAAGGTTTCGACCACCTTGCATTTCTTGGTTCCAGTAGCATGGTTTCGGCTGCCTTTATATTCTTCATTGAACAATGTTATTAGATCTCTCCTACTTGCTGTGAACGCCGGTCTTAGATCTTATGTGATTTACTTTGGTGGCTTTCAGTTTCAAGACCATTGGTCTCAGTCTGCATCCATACCTTTCGGTTTCGTTGTCCCAGCTTTATTATACACCTTGATGCTGAATTTTCCATCTTCTTTCTTTCATGCTCGATATTTGGTATCTGAGAGTTTGACTTTGTGACAATATGCCTTCGGTATTCCTCTTGGTGATTTTAAAGATGTTTTCTGGTAACGGTTTCGATAGTCCTTTGCTTCCTCTTAGCTTGGCTTTCAGCTTTGTGGCTTTCATTTATCGGTACAGGTATCAAAACTAAGCATGTTAGATTGATTCCTCCTGTAAAGAGCGCGAATTTTTTGACTTAGAAAATCGACACACAACACCATATCGACTATCCAAAAGTCAGAAATACCGGAACGTCAATAGAAAGAAATTAGAGGGTGAGAATAGATAAGATAGAAATTTAGAGTAGAAGAAAGAGAGGAACACAACAACAGAATCAGTGTAACACGAATCTCACAGCGGGACAAATAAAATGTAACATAACTTTGAAATACAAATCTGTACTTGAATATACATATCATTATCAAAGTACAACACTTACAACACAATGGAAATAAACAATTGCTGTATAATCCCGAAGCCTCCTGCTCCAAGCTCTCAGTATATCTGTAAAATCCCAACTACTTGACTGCTCATACAAAATTGGGCACCCAAGAGTTTAGGGAAAACAAAACAAAATAAATTCTAGGTCAGTCATGGGACTGGTGTAAGTAAACAATTTAAAACTGTTTCAGGAAATAAACGATATCTCATAAGACCACGCCGTATAACATGGAATGGGTTTTTCCCTTATGAGAATCCAAAACACTTGATTCAACATTCAAAAATCCTTTTGAAAGAAATGATAAACTTTATATCAAAATTCTTTTGATATTATAATAGTGTCTATCAACCATAATATATTAATTGTCTAGCAGAACGCTTTCATCTCACGTTCCACATACATGATATATAATCAAAAACCGTAGGCGCTTATTGGGTAATGAATACCTACTAGCAAGGTATGGGACCACCTTCCGACAGTGTATTTCTAGAGAGGAATACATCAGGTTCAACAAGAACATCTTGCAACCCAGGTGAGACGACCCGAATTCCCGTTCTCACGGAAACAAGGTTATCTTTTGGAATATAACACAGAAAGATATAATAGCAGAACAGAATTAAATAAATACACCAGAATGAACAACAAAATATACTGGATAAAAGTAATCATCAGAGTTACACAGTATACAGGATCTTACTTAGTACAAATACAGTTCAGCTATACATAAATGTCTACAGCGGAAATAAACAAAATATGTACAGTAGGAGCTGAATAGCATAAAAAGAAATAAATGATAGAATCCATCTCCAGCTCCAGCTATCCAGAAGAGAACCAGCTAAACCTGAATACAAGGCTGCCCGTGTAGAAAAAGGGGCACCCGAGTTTGAAAGTGAACAAACTACGAGTCAGTCATGGGACTGGTATGAGAAATCCACTCAACACATATATAATTGGCTAATCACAGGACCACGCCACTTTCGTGGAACGGGTTTACTCCATTGGATTGCCAGTGCTTTAAAACAAATCTTTCTTTTAAACATCGCTATGCTTTTTATAAAAATGAAGCCGTTATAAGACTCAGTTCCCATCACACAATGCAACGCAAACCGGAGGATAGAGTTTTTACCTTATAACGGCCAAGATATGCTTGATACGAATAAAACAAAGACATTTGATATTATTACTAGTGTTGATATGTTTTGAAAACAATTTCAAATCATAACTATCAATCATAGACGGCATGGGTACCATATATCATGTCGCCATATATATATACAATCAAAACCGCACGATCACGTATTTGGAAATTGGATTTCCGTCATGAACCAAGGCAAAAGATAGTCCTTACCGAATTCGAGACTGCCTAGCCCGAGCCTCAGGGTCAGAGCGCATCGACCCTTGGATCGTCAGGGCCGGTCCACCGATGTGGATTAAAATGCCTGAACACTGCGTTTCTCCGCCCTTTGGGGCGTAAATGAGCCAACGAATGACTCCATCGGACCCGGATCGTCCGATCAAACCGAGGCGCCTCGCAACAGCAACAACCACATAGGTGAAAAGTATATAAATGTCAGGGCTGGTAGGTCACTGACACCACCCTAGCTAGGAAGAAACGCAGGCCCTCCCTGATGTCCTCTCCCGTTTTAGGTTCATACCGGGGTGTGAGGCTCACGAATTCACGTTATACACAAAGCTACGCCACACAGGCGGTGCTTTGATCATCACCACAAGACTTTGCTTTTCAACAGAAGTCCTGATCACTGCATCTTAGCATGCCACACAGGCAATTCACACCGTGCACTGATGGCTATCAGTCACACAGAACAAATTCCAATGTCGGACACACAGTCCATTTACAAGTCCGTTCTGGGCCTGAACGAAACCGGAGGCACTAAATACCTCGCAAACCCTTCGATCAACACGTACGTCTGAACGATCACCACTCATTATCCATATTTCGGGATGCCTCCCAATCAGGACCTCGGTTACCATCCAAACGAGGTGAAGATCTCCGGTCTTCGACCATCGTCTTCATCTTCGAATTTCAATCGTCGGTCGATTATTCGAAATGAGAATTAACTCGGCCTTTTCAAATAATTCACGTATATTTAGAATTTCAAATCGATTTATTTCAATGGTTAAATTATTCGACACACCAATTGTGTTCTTTATATAGTTTTCACACTGAACACATTCAACCATCAAACATCACATAAATCAAGCAAATTCAGTTTATTTCCATTCCATATCGCTTACGATATTTTATAACCATTTATCGCTATTTTTATTTATTTTAAAATAGCCGTTTTATTCAAAACGACGTTTCGGGCCATAAGGCGGCCGTGGCGCTGTTTTTCTTCAGATCTGATTTACACATATCTGAAAATCTAACCGTTGGATCTTCACAAAATTTACTTCATTAGAAAGGTCTTTTCAAAACGAATCCAACGGTCCCAGTTTCGGGAAAATCCGACGGTCGGATCTCCCGGTACAATCGTTTGAATTTTCGATTTCAAAATACGAACTGCAGCGTCGTTATTCGATTTAATATAATTATATTTATATATATAAATAAATATAATCGTTTCTGGCGCTGTTTTTCTTCAGATTTGAATTAAACATTCCAGACAATCCAACCGTTGGATTTCTACAAGGTTGGTGCCGTTGGAAAGATTATTCCAAGGCGAACCCGACGGTTGAGGTTTCGGGAAAATCCAATGGTCGGATTTCCCGTACTAGTCGTTTGAAATCACGGTTTCGAAATACGAACTGCACGGCCTCGTTTCGTTTTAATTTTATTTATATTTATATAGTTATATAAATATAGTTCATTCAAGGATTTCTATATCGTTTTCACTTCAAAAAAATTTCTAACACCTTAAATTTTGGAAAAATTTCGCCATAACCTCCCCTGTACCGGGAGCGTCGGGAAATCGCAAATAGCGTCCCGGTCCTTCTAATCTCAAAAAAAGAAAAAAAGAAGAAGCCAAGCGGCTAGCCAATAGGCTCAAAATCATCACCCAAACAAATCAGTAAATGTGTACCTATTTGTCGGGCACAAAATTTTATTCCTCTTCTCTAGCCCCTTTGCTATTACCTGTTCAAAGAATATTGCATGTACATATATATACAGTTCATATCATTTTTCATTTTCTATTCGATTTCATACTCGATTTCTATTTGGTTTAAAAGCACCATTCATTCTAATGTTACATAAATAGGTGCAAATCATTTCATTAGTTAATTAATGAATATTTCAACTCATCTATGTTTATTTTGAACAAGTGGCTATTTTTAACACTTCGCATTTTAACGATTTATGCATACAATAAAAATGTGATTTTTATTGTAAAATAATTCATTTCAAAACACTATTTTTCTATATAGTTCATATAGTCTATAAAAGGTGATTTTTATTATCAAACAATTTATTTCAAAATATGAATACCATTCAACACATGAATTTCTAAACAACGAATGAATATCAATTCAACTCATGAATGTTTTCTATAGTTTCTATATATAGATAAAAATGTGATTTTTATTATCAAACGATTTATTTCAAAATATGAATACCATTCAACACATGAATTTCTAAACAACGGATGAATATCAATTCAACACATGAATGTTTTCAATAGTTTTTATATATAGATAAAAATGTGATTTTTATTATCGAACGATTTATTTCAAAATATGAATACCATTCAACACATGAATTTCTAAACAACGGATGAATATCAATTCAACACATGAATGTTTTCAATAGTTTTTATATATAGATAAAAATGTGATTTTTATTATCGAACGATTTATTTCAAAATATGAATTCCATTCAACACATGAATTTCTAAACAACGAATGAATATCAATTCAACACATGAATGTTTTCAATAGTTTTTATATATAGATAAAAATGTGATTTTTATTATCGAACGATTTATTTCAAAATATGAATACCATTCAACACATGAATTTCTAAACAACGGATGAATATCAATTCAACACATGAATGTTTTCAATATAAGGAATAAATATAGTTTAAGCATATGAAAATAATTCAAACACACAAATATTATTCAAAATTTCGGCAGCATAACGGCAGGGTAGTTACACCGGCACCGTCCCTAGTACGGCTCCTCGCTCTACCTTAAAACCTCGCGGTTTTTGACAATGGGAAACATGCATCTAGTTCGCACGCAGGCGGCATGTATATATATTTATTTCAATTCCACAAACTAATCCTATGTGGTTTCAACCAAATATTTCACAACCACCAATGGGTATTTTTCAACCACAATCAACCAATATCAATCACAAACAATCACAAACAACTATTCGCTATCAATCAAATTTCCACAACAATTTCAACCAATAAATATCGTCCATGGTTTGTGGACGAGGGGCGTATATATATATATATATATTTATATATAGCAATTCACTTTTACTTCACACATATATATATAAATTTTAAATCAGAAATCTCACCAATAGCTATCCAACTGCACGATACTTCTTAATAGAAATCTTCGCCTACTTTTCGCTTTCACCCGTATTCTCTGCATATGTAAAAATCGAATTTTTACGATGTTATTCAATATATAAAAATCTGATTACTATCTCGACTTTCGATAAATAAAAATATGATTTTTACTTTTGCTTTCAACATATAAAAATATGATTTCTACTTTTCTAAAAGAAATCAGTTTTATTCTTTTACAAAATCAGTTTTTATCTTTTTAAAGAAATCAGTTTTCACTTTTAAAACAATTCCGTTTTCACTTTTAAAACAATTCCGTTTTCACTTTTAAAACAATTCAGTTTTAATTTCTTTTTTAAAATATCAGTTTTAAAATTCCTTAAAAGAAATCAGTTTTAAAAATTCTTTTTTAAAAATCTGTTTTACACTTTTTAAAACTTTCAGTTTTTATACTTTTAAAAATATTCAGTTTTTACTTTATAAAAATTTCTGTTTTCTATATTCTTTCAAAAATTCTGTTTTTATAATCTTTTAAAAATTTCTGTTTTTAAAATCTTTTTAAAAATTCTGTTTTAAAATCCTTTTAAAAATTCTGTTTTGTTTTTTTTTTTTTTTTTTTATATAAAAATATTCAGTTTTACTTAATAAAAATTTCTGTTTTAAACTTAATAAAAATTTCTGTTTTAAACTTAATAAAAATTTCTTTTTTTAAACTTAATCAAAATTTCTGTTTTTATAACTTAATCAAAATTTCTGTTTTTATAATCTTTTTAAAAAATTCTGTTCTGTTTTTTTTTTTTTTTTTTTATAAAAGTATTCAGTTTTATAGAGCTTAAGAATAAAAAGAAGAATAAAATACTTACAGAGGAGCGGGGGGGGAAGGTCTTCGCCGATGGTCGTCGGCGCTCGCTTTGAGGTGGCAGCTTCGATCTGGAGGCGTCGAGACGAGGGGCGGCTCGGAGTTGGAGGCGGCGCGAGCTTGGGGTCTCGGGTCTTCGTCGATGCAGGCTTCGGGGTTCGAACGAGGGGCGGGAGGTCGAGGTACGGCGGCGACGACTGGAGGGAGGGGCGGCGATCCGATTTAGGTTTTTAGGTTTTTGTTTTTTTTTTTTTCTTCTGAAAATAAAAGGGAACGGGGGGCCAAGCAGAAGATAAGGGGAGGGAGGGAATTTAAAATATTATATATATATTTTTTTTTTTTTTTTTTTTTTTTAATTATTCAAAAAGTTGACTTTTACTCACGACCTCGAAACGAGGCCCACCGCCTGTCGTCCATAGCGTTTTACCCCCATTCCGAACACAATGGGATATGTATCGCAAGCTGGTTTGATCATTACAATCGGTTTCTTTTTGAATTTACATTTAAATCACTATATTGAATTTTAAACGCACATTTCAAATTACCGGGGTCACATACTAACTAGAAAAATTCCAGAAAAATATTTTCTAGCTTCGTATTGACGATACGGTCCTAACAAAACTAGTTTCGTCTAATTCTGAGGCCGTTTGAAAAATGGCCAATTTCCATTCGATTAAAATCGACAAAAACTGGTCAAACGCGTTTTCTTTTGCCACGCTCACATATTGATTCGAAAAATTATGAAATTTGAAACCTAGCAATAACCTGACACTGCGGACCCAACAAAAGTGGTTTCGTCGAAATCCGAGGTCATCTGCAAAATGTCCATTTTTAAGGGCCTGAATTCCATAG
This sequence comes from Allium sativum, assembly GCA_030737875.1. NCBI lineage: Eukaryota > Viridiplantae > Streptophyta > Magnoliopsida > Asparagales > Amaryllidaceae > Allium > Allium sativum. Next base: position 331,525,893 of record CM060910.1, on the reverse strand, counting down.
CGACTATTCAGAATTTTCAACTGGACATATCTTTTGATTCCCGCTATCAAACTTCGATTGGTCAGATTCGTTAGAAAGATATTACCAATTAGATTCCATTATTTTTGGTCTCACTAAAATCCGGATTGTTTTGCACCCGGTATATTCAATTGAAGTTTGAAATCGAATTATCGAACTACCGCTCCATTTTCAATTCTATATATAATTATAATTAATTATATTGGTTTTCAAATGTCGATTCAAACTAGTTTTCATCGCCATTGTTTAAAATATTTATTTTAAATATTTAAAATCTATTATTTTAGCCAATTTAAAATTTTTAAATTGGTTCAGATTTTCTGGGTCGTTACAATCTCCCCCACTTAAAACTTTTCGTCCCCGAAAAGGAATAAAGTCGAAAGTGGTTTGATAAATCTACAATCCCATAATACAACAACCAATTTGTTTTTAATATTCTGAGTATAGAATAAACAATGCACATCCATGGGAAGAAAATAGCAACAGAATAGAGAATTAAAAGGTAATGCAAAGTAGGTTAAATGTACCTTGCACCAGAGTCAATCAGAGATATCTACTCGGCATCTAGGATAAGCTTTCTGAATGCTCTCCTCTGTTTCCCAAGTACAATCTCGCGGATCTCCACTCCATTGCACCTTGACTAAGTGAACCTTCTTGTTCCTCAGCTCTTTGGTTTCTTTGCCGATAATCTTTAGCGGCTCTCGCCTCACAGCTAATTCTGGAGTAATTTCAATGTCCTGCTGAGCTGCTTCTTCCACGATCAAGTCTGGATCATGAACGTGCTTTCGAAGTTGAGATATATGAAATACATCATGAACTCCAGGCAACCAGTCAGGCAGTTTGACCCTGTAAGCGAGAGTTCCAATCCGTTCCAGAATAGGAAACGGACCAATGAATTTGGGCGCTAACTTTCCTGTTTTACCGAACCGGATAACTCCTCTCATCGGCGATACTTTCAAATATACATAGTCGCCAACTTCAAAGGATATATCTCTTCTTCTTTTATCAGCATAGCTCTTTTGTCGGCTTTGAGCGGCGAGTAATCGCTTCTTGATAAAATCAACTTTGTCGGCAGCTTCTCGAATCATATCGGGACCCAACACAAGTCTATTTCCTGGTTCGACCCAGCAAGCAGGAGATCGGCAAGGTCTACCATACAATGCTTCGAATGGCGACATTGTCAGACTCGCCTGGTAGCTGTTGTTATAAGAGAATTCAGCCAAATGCAGATGGTCTTCCCATGATCCACCGAAATCTATAACACAAGCCCGCAATAGATCTTCTAAAATGCGATTCACCCTCTCAGTCTGACCGTCTGTCTGAGGATGATAAGCGGTGCTCAAGTTTAACTTCGTCCCCAGCTCGACTTGAAATGCTTCCCAGAATTTGCTAGTGAAAATCGTATCTCTATCACTTACTATACTGAGTGGCACTCCATGTAGTCTAACTATTTCCCTGAAGTAAATCTGCGCCAGACTCTGAGCAGTTCTATTTGATTTGACAGGTATGAAATGGGCGGTCTTCGTGAAACGATCTACGATCACCCAAATACTGTCATTTCCTTTTCTGGTCCTGGGCAGACCATCAATGAAATCCATGGAGATATGCTCCCACTTCCAACCAGGAACTTCTAGTGGTTGTAATAGTCCAGCCAATTTCTGTTGGTCGCTTTTAACTAGCTGGCAAGTAGGGCATCGGCTGACATATAAAGAAATGTCCCTTTTCATCGACTTCCACCAGAAAGTGCGTTTGATGTCATTATACATTTTGTTTACTCCCGGATGGATACTGAGTTTTGACTTGTGGCATTCATTCAGTACTTCCTTTCGAAGTTCAGGAATGTTAGGAACGCATATTCGACCTTTGAGCCTTAGAATCCCCTCATTATCAACTTGAAAACTCGAGGGTTCGCCTCGTTGAATTATCCTTCTGATCTTCTGAATGAAGTGATCATCCTCCTGAAGAGCAGATATCTTATCTAGCAATGAAGTCGTGATAATAAAACTGGCGATCATTACATTCTTTCTGCTTAACGCATCGGCCACGACATTGGCTTTCCCTGGAGTATATATAATTTCGAAGTCATATGCTGCAAGAAACTCCAGCCAACGCTGTTGCCTCAGATTCAAGTCCTTCTGAGTGAACAGATACTTTAACGACTGGTGGTCTGTAAACAGTTCAAACCTCTCGCCCAGAAGATAGTGTCTCCAGATTTTCAAAGAGAATATGATAGCCAATAACTCAAGATCATGAGTTACGTAGTTCTTCTCGTGTGGCTTCAGTTGACGGCTAGCATAAGCAATTACTTGGCCTCTTTGCATTAACACTGCTCCAAGGCCTTCTCTAGAAGCATCAGTCCAGACTTTTAGATCCTGGTTGCCATCAATGATGGTTAACACTGGAGCTGTTGTTAACCTTAACTTTAGCTCTTCAAAAGCCTCCTCACTCTCTTCAGTCCATTTGAACTTAGAATGCTTCTTTGTAAGCTTCGTTAAGTGGCCAGATATCTTCGAAAAGTCTTTAACGAACTTCCGGTAATAACTAGCCAATCCGAGAAAACTGCGGACTTCAGTGGGAGTACTGGGCTGTTTCCAATTCTGAATAGCTGTGATTTTGCTTGGATCCACAGCGATTCCATCTTTCGATACTACATGACCCAGAAATTTCACTTCATCTTGCCAGAATATACATTTGGAAAATTTGGCTTTCAATACATTCTTTCTGAGGATTTCTAACACTTGTTCCAGATGTTTTTCATGTTCGGCTTTCGATTTAGAGAAGATTAGAATATCATCAATAAAAACCAGAACAAATTTATTCAAAACTCCTCTGAATACCCTGTTCATTAGATCGACGAAATAGGCTGGAGCGTTACATAAGCCGAATGGCATTACTAACCACTCGTAGAATAAGTCGGGGCCTCTGAACGCTGTCATTGGAACACACTCTTCGGCAATTCGAAGTTGATGGAATCCTGTGGCTAGGTCCATTCGTGAGAATACTTGTGCTCCATTTAATCGATCCAACAAATCATCTATTCGCGGCAATGGATATTTATTCTTTATTGTCTGTTTGTTCAAATCACGATAATCCACACATAGACGTAGAGTACCATCAGATTTTGGGACAAACACTACTGCTGCACCCCAATCAGAGAAACTAGGCCTGATCAGACCCTTCCATACTAGCTGTCGTGTTTGATCGTCTAATTCCTCTTTCTCTTTCAAGGACATTCTTCGAATAGCGTGAACTACCGGCCTTGCGTTGGGAATTAAAGCAATTTTGAAATCTATTTCTCTCTGCGGAGGTAAGCGAACAACTTCTTCGAACACATCCGCATAGTTCTTGACGACAGGAATGTCTTTGATGAGGTCAGGAATATTCTCAGTGATTTCAGGAATATTTTCAATTTGGGCTGGAGAAACATTCAAAGCTGCCCAGAAGTCTTTCCTATTAGCATTCTGACCTTCACAGGGAATGGTTATATAACCCCCTGATTTAATCTTAGCTCTAACAACCCTCTCGGCGCATCTAACCTCTGCTTCATATTTGGTCAACCAATCCAATCCCAAAATAAGATCGAATTCATCAAAGTTCATGACGACAGAGATAATAGGGAATTTATAACAAGAAAAAGAGACGGGTACTGCACAAACCCAACTGAGATTGATGGAACCTCCTACTGGATTTCGGACAGTCATTGGCTCTTTGAGCTTCTTCAAATTCAAATCCAACTTCTTGACTGCACTCTTTGCAATAAAGCTTCGTGATGCGCCAGTATCAAACAGTACTTTAACTGGAATGTTCTTGACACTGAGTGTGCCTTCTAAGACATCTGCCCTTTCTTGACTAGCTGAGGGCTCAGAAGTTTCTGCCAATTCATTTACATGTACTGCTTCGACCTTGTTTAAGAGCGGGCAATCCTTTGCAAGATGACCGGCCTCGCGGCACTGTTTACAATGCCTATTCTCTTGAAACTCCCCATCTTTTCCCAACCTTTTCTTTTTTTGCTTTCGATTGGCTCTATATCCATCCTTTATTGGTTTCTTTAAAGATTTACATTTCCTGGACAAATGCCCCTTCTGATTGCAATTCTTGCATATGGCAGTCGTGCCAGGTTCTTTTTCAGATCTAGCCCTTTTTCGATTTACTTCGGGCTCCTTACCGACTTCAGACATCATACTGGCTTCAGGAATATCAGTTTCCAACTCTGCTATGTCACTACAACAAACTTCTTCTTCGTCGCGCAACATTCCTTTCTTATGAAGATCTTCATATTGATAAGCCATATAAATCATTTCTGAAAAAGGAAGCTTCACATGCCCCAATACTTTATTCTGGTATTTCCTTTGAAGGCCATGAATAAATCTCATATTTTTCCTCTTTGGGTCTTGAATTAGATGAGGAGCAAAGTGAGCAAGTTCATTGAATTTCTTGTGATATTCGGGAATTGTCATGTCTCCTTGTATCAGATAAGAAAATTCATCGCATAGTCGTTCGGTCGCTTCGGGAGGGGTAAATCTTTCTAAGAAAATCACTTTGAATCTGTCCCAGGTGATATCACCTTCTGGATTATTCTGTATAACCGAATCCCACCAAAACAAAGCTTCGTCTTTGAGAGCCCAGGAGGCCAGTAATCTTTTCTGGTCATCCCTAAGCTTTAATGCTTCGAAGATTTTCTCAGCCGAACGAATCCAAGCTTGTGTCTTCATAATTGCTTCTTCGCCCGAGAACGGCTTTCCACCCAGATTTCTATATTTCATGAATAGAGCTTCTATATCCGGGTCAGTACTACTTCTTCTATTTCTGGCACTCATTTTCTAGTTCTTCTGCAAATAGCAGATCAAGTGTCAGGTCACAGAAAAGGTATTTTAAAATATAGAGACAAATACTTGAAGTGTAAATGTGTCTATCGAAGTGTATTCATTCTGCTTTACTCATACTAGGATATTGCTGATCCTATCTGTATTGAGTTACCCGTCCTAGAACACTACTGGTTCTATTTCTGACGAGTTCGTTCAAATGTTATATTCCAGAACTAAGCTTAACCAAAGCTCTGATACCACGTTGAGACGACCCGAATTCCCGTTCTCACGGAAACAAGGTTATCTTTTGGAATATAACACAGAAAGATATAATAGCAGAACAGAATTAAATAAATACACCAGAATGAACAACAAAATATACTGGATAAAAGTAATCATCAGAGTTACACAGTATACAGGATCTTACTTAGTACAAATACAGTTCAGCTATACATAAATGTCTACAGCGGAAATAAACAAAATATGTACAGTAGGAGCTGAATAGCATAAAAAGAAATAAATGGTAGAATCCATCTCCAGCTCCAGCTATCCAGAAGAGAACCAGCTAAACCTGAATACAAGGCTGCCCGTGTAGAAAAAGGGGCACCCGAGTTTGAAAGTGAACAAACTACGAGTCAGTCATGGGACTGGTATGAGAAATCCACTCAACACATATATAATTGGCTAATCACAGGACCACGCCACTTTCGTGGAACGGGTTTACTCCATTGGATTGCCAGTGCTTTAAAACAAATCTTTCTTTTAAACATCGCTATGCTTTTTATAAAAATGAAGCCGTTATAAGACTCAGTTCCCATCACACAATGCAACGCAAACCGGAGGATAGAGTTTTTACCTTATAACGGCCAAGATATGCTTGATACGAATAAAACAAAGACATTTGATATTATTACTAGTGTTGATATGTTTTGAAAACAATTTCAAATCATAACTATCAATCATAGACGGCATGGGTACCATATATCATGTCGCCATATATATATACAATCAAAACCGCACGATCACGTATTTGGAAATTGGATTTCCGTCATGAACCAAGGCAAAAGATAGTCCTTACCGAATTCGAGACTGCCTAGCCCGAGCCTCAGGGTCAGAGCGCATCGACCCTTGGATCGTCAGGGCCGGTCCACCGATGTGGATTAAAATGCCTGAACACTGCGTTTCTCCGCCCTTTGGGGCGTAAATGAGCCAACGAATGACTCCATCGGACCCGGATCGTCCGATCAAACCGAGGCGCCTCGCAACAGCAACAACCACATAGGTGAAAAGTATATAAATGTCAGGGCTGGTAGGTCACTGACACCACCCTAGCTAGGAAGAAACGCAGGCCCTCCCTGATGTCCTCTCCCGTTTTAGGTTCATACCGGGGTGTGAGGCTCACGAATTCACGTTATACACAAAGCTACGCCACACAGGCGGTGCTTTGATCATCACCACAAGACTTTGCTTTTCAACAGAAGTCCTGATCACTGCATCTTAGCATGCCACACAGGCAATTCACACCGTGCACTGATGGCTATCAGTCACACAGAACAAATTCCAATGTCGGACACACAGTCCATTTACAAGTCCGTTCTGGGCCTGAACGAAACCGGAGGCACTAAATACCTCGCAAACCCTTCGATCAACACGTACGTCTGAACGATCACCACTCATTATCCATATTTCGGGATGCCTCCCAATCAGGACCTCGGTTACCATCCAAACGAGGTGAAGATCTCCGGTCTTCGACCATCGTCTTCATCTTCGAATTTCAATCGTCGGTCGATTATTCGAAATGAGAATTAACTCGGCCTTTTCAAATAATTCACGTATATTTAGAATTTCAAATCGATTTATTTCAATGGTTAAATTATTCGACACACCAATTGTGTTCTTTATATAGTTTTCACACCGAACACATTCAACCATCAAACATCACATAAATCAAGCAAATTCAGTTTATTTCCATTCCATATCGCTTACGATATTTTATAACCATTTATCGCTATTTTTATTTATTTTAAAATAGCCGTTTTATTCAAAACGACGTTTCGGGCCATAAGGCGGCCGTGGCGCTGTTTTTCTTCAGATCTGATTTACACATATCTGAAAATCTAACCGTTGGATCTTCACAAAATTTACTTCATTAGAAAGGTCTTTTCAAAACGAATCCAACGGTCCCAGTTTCGGGAAAATCCGACGGTCGGATCTCCCGGTACAATCGTTTGAATTTTCGATTTCAAAATACGAACTGCAGCGTCGTTATTCGATTTAATATAATTATATTTATATATATAAATAAATATAATCGTTTCTGGCGCTGTTTTTCTTCAGATTTGAATTAAACATTCCAGACAATCCAACCGTTGGATTTCTACAAGGTTGGTGCCGTTGGAAAGATTATTCCAAGGCGAACCCGACGGTTGAGGTTTCGGGAAAATCCAATGGTCGGATTTCCCGTACTAGTCGTTTGAAATCACGGTTTCGAAATACGAACTGCACGGCCTCGTTTCGTTTTAATTTTATTTATATTTATATAGTTATATAAATATAGTTCATTCAAGGATTTCTATATCGTTTTCACTTCAAAAAAATTTCTAACACCTTAAATTTTGGAAAAATTTCGCCATAACCTCCCCTGTACCGGGAGCGTCGGGAAATCGCAAATAGCGTCCCGGTCCTTCTAATCTCAAAAAAAGAAAAAAAGAAGAAGCCAAGCGGCTAGCCAATAGGCTCAAAATCATCACCCAAACAAATCAGTAAATGTGTACCTATTTGTCGGGCACAAAATTTTATTCCTCTTCTCTAGCCCCTTTGCTATTACCTGTTCAAAGAATATTGCATGTACATATATATACAGTTCATATCATTTTTCATTTTCTATTCGATTTCATACTCGATTTCTATTTGGTTTAAAAGCACCATTCATTCTAATGTTACATAAATAGGTGCAAATCATTTCATTAGTTAATTAATGAATATTTCAACTCATCTATGTTTATTTTGAACAAGTGGCTATTTTTAACACTTCGCATTTTAACGATTTATGCATACAATAAAAATGTGATTTTTATTGTAAAATAATTCATTTCAAAACACTATTTTTCTATATAGTTCATATAGTCTATAAAAGGTGATTTTTATTATCAAACAATTTATTTCAAAATATGAATACCATTCAACACATGAATTTCTAAACAACGAATGAATATCAATTCAACTCATGAATGTTTTCTATAGTTTCTATATATAGATAAAAATGTGATTTTTATTATCAAACGATTTATTTCAAAATATGAATACCATTCAACACATGAATTTCTAAACAACGGATGAATATCAATTCAACACATGAATGTTTTCAATAGTTTTTATATATAGATAAAAATGTGATTTTTATTATCGAACGATTTATTTCAAAATATGAATACCATTCAACACATGAATTTCTAAACAACGGATGAATATCAATTCAACACATGAATGTTTTCAATAGTTTTTATATATAGATAAAAATGTGATTTTTATTATCGAACGATTTATTTCAAAATATGAATTCCATTCAACACATGAATTTCTAAACAACGAATGAATATCAATTCAACACATGAATGTTTTCAATAGTTTTTATATATAGATAAAAATGTGATTTTTATTATCGAACGATTTATTTCAAAATATGAATACCATTCAACACATGAATTTCTAAACAACGGATGAATATCAATTCAACACATGAATGTTTTCAATATAAGGAATAAATATAGTTTAAGCATATGAAAATAATTCAAACACACAAATATTATTCAAAATTTCGGCAGCATAACGGCAGGGTAGTTACACCGGCACCGTCCCTAGTACGGCTCCTCGCTCTACCTTAAAACCTCGCGGTTTTTGACAATGGGAAACATGCATCTAGTTCGCACGCAGGCGGCATGTATATATATTTATTTCAATTCCACAAACTAATCCTATGTGGTTTCAACCAAATATTTCACAACCACCAATGGGTATTTTTCAACCACAATCAACCAATATCAATCACAAACAATCACAAACAACTATTCGCTATCAATCAAATTTCCACAACAATTTCAACCAATAAATATCGTCCATGGTTTGTGGACGAGGGGCGTATATATATATATATATATTTATATATAGCAATTCACTTTTACTTCACACATATATATATAAATTTTAAATCAGAAATCTCACCAATAGCTATCCAACTGCACGATACTTCTTAATAGAAATCTTCGCCTACTTTTCGCTTTCACCCGTATTCTCTGCATATGTAAAAATCGAATTTTTACGATGTTATTCAATATATAAAAATCTGATTACTATCTCGACTTTCGATAAATAAAAATATGATTTTTACTTTTGCTTTCAACATATAAAAATATGATTTCTACTTTTCTAAAAGAAATCAGTTTTATTCTTTTACAAAATCAGTTTTTATCTTTTTAAAGAAATCAGTTTTCACTTTTAAAACAATTCCGTTTTCACTTTTAAAACAATTCCGTTTTCACTTTTAAAACAATTCAGTTTTAATTTCTTTTTTAAAATATCAGTTTTAAAATTCCTTAAAAGAAATCAGTTTTAAAAATTCTTTTTTAAAAATCTGTTTTACACTTTTTAAAACTTTCAGTTTTTATACTTTTAAAAATATTCAGTTTTTACTTTATAAAAATTTCTGTTTTCTATATTCTTTCAAAAATTCTGTTTTTATAATCTTTTAAAAATTTCTGTTTTTAAAATCTTTTTAAAAATTCTGTTTTAAAATCCTTTTAAAAATTCTGTTTTGTTTTTTTTTTTTTTTTTTTTTTATATAAAAATATTCAGTTTTACTTAATAAAAATTTCTGTTTTAAACTTAATAAAAATTTCTGTTTTAAACTTAATAAAAATTTCTTTTTTTAAACTTAATCAAAATTTCTGTTTTTATAACTTAATCAAAATTTCTGTTTTTATAATCTTTTTAAAAAATTCTGTTCTGTTTTTTTTTTTTTTTTTTTATAAAAGTATTCAGTTTTATAGAGCTTAAGAATAAAAAGAAGAATAAAATACTTACAGAGGAGCGGGGGGGGAAGGTCTTCGCCGATGGTCGTCGGCGCTCGCTTTGAGGTGGCAGCTTCGATCTGGAGGCGTCGAGACGAGGGGCGGCTCGGAGTTGGAGGCGGCGCGAGCTTGGGGTCTCGGGTCTTCGTCGATGCAGGCTTCGGGGTTCGAACGAGGGGCGGGAGGTCGAGGTACGGCGGCGACGACTGGAGGGAGGGGCGGCGATCCGATTTAGGTTTTTAGGTTTTTGTTTTTTTTTTTTCTTCTGAAAATAAAAGGGAACGGGGGGCCAAGCAGAAGATAAGGGGAGGGAGGGAATTTAAAATATTATATATATTTTTTTTTTTTTTTTTTTTTTAATTATTCAAAAAGTTGACTTTTACTCACGACCTCGAAACGAGGCCCACCGCCTGTCGTCCATAGCGTTTTACCCCCATTCCGAACACAATGGGATATGTATCGCAAGCTGGTTTGATCATTACAATCGGTTTCTTTTTGAATTTACATTTAAATCACTATATTGAATTTTAAACGCACATTTCAAATTACCGGGGTCACATACTAACTAGAAAAATTCCAGAAAAATATTTTCTAGCTTCGTATTGACGATACGGTCCTAACAAAACTAGTTTCGTCTAATTCTGAGGCCGTTTGAAAAATGGCCAATTTCCATTCGATTAAAATCGACAAAAACTGGTCAAACGCGTTTTCTTTTGCCACGCTCACATATTGATTCGAAAAATTATGAAATTTGAAACCTAGCAATAACCTGACACTGCGGACCCAACAAAAGTGGTTTCGTCGAAATCCGAGGTCATCTGCAAAATGTCCATTTTTAAGGGCCTGAATTCCATAGCGACTATTCAGAATTTTCAACTGGACATATCTTTTGATTCCCGCTATCAAACTTCGATTGGTCAGATTCGTTAGAAAGATATTACCAATTAGATTCCATTATTTTTGGTCTCACTAAAATCCGGATTGTTTTGCACCCGGTATATTCAATTGAAGTTTGAAATCGAATTATCGAACTACCGCTCCATTTTCAATTCTATATATAATTATAATTAATTATATTGGTTTTCAAATGTCGATTCAAACTAGTTTTCATCGCCATTGTTTAAAATATTTATTTTAAATATTTAAAATCTATTATTTTAGCCAATTTAAAATTTTTAAATTGGTTCAGATTTTCTGGGTCGTTACACCAGGCTAAACATGGCCGGTCACTCATTTCGCTTGAGTGTACCGAATGTATTATCACCAGCGGTTGGGATAAACAACCGTTTCTCAAAAGGGACAGTATGAAATAGGTTAAAGAAATAAATGAAATTTCTCTAGATTAGGTGACAATACACCCTAATTGGCAGCTAACCACTTAGCCATGCAACCTACGCAATTTTATACGATTTCCTGGTTGCGAGGATAGAGGCTATAACGTACAGACCACCACACCTTTATTTACTTTGAATGTAACGTCGTCATACCCGCCAAATCACAAATTGATTTCTCCAAAAATACCACGGGTATACAACTAAGAGAAATGAATTCCTCCGCCACCAAACGTAAATACGTTTGAAGAGATCAACTTACGCGATCTATTAAATATACTCTGTTAGACATTCTTCTATACAGGTTGTCTTGAGACTGGACAAACCGAACGCACTATTCTGTAAACCCATCTTAGGAAATTTCTACCTAGGATTTGCCAGAACAACCCTTGCACAAACTCCGTCTTCAATTATCTTCATCATATTTGATCGCAATGCTAATGCCCATACGGAGTGGTTTTCAGATAATAAATTTGATCCCGATCTCTCCGTATTGACAGCGGAAATGGTTAAAAACTTTGTTAGTCAGTTATTTAACTATCAAAGGAAAACATGTGTACAAACAACGGTCGTATTTCCAAATGGAAATCTTACCGATCAATCATCATTTCATTTCCCAATTTCCCATTTATCGTTTCCATATATTCATAAATTCCTTATTTTCTAAAATTAGAAAATATACGTTATTAACTTTGGAAAATGTTTCCATTTCTGATTCACGCATCAATATCTTCCCACCTCTATCAGTCTCTAACTGTAAACTAGTAAGAGAACAACTTCCCAAGTATAAACCCCGAAGGCCGAAACCAACATCAGATCGATGCCCAGAAAGCCATTCAGCTCAACTAATTTCCAGTAAGTTTCTAATTTTAGTAATTCCATTTAAATTCCTAATTCAAAACCCAAATTCCTTTATAATATTTCATTTGCAAAATATTTACTTTAATCTAATTTTTCACATAGGATGTGAATAATATTTCTTTATATATTCAAAACAGTTTAATTTCGTATTTAAAATATTATCTTATTTTAAATATTCTATTTATACTTCTATTTATAAATAATTCATATAAAATCTTATTTTATATTCAGCACTTTAATAATTCCATTAATAAGTCTTGTTAACACTATGTTCATATTCAGTTTCAAATATCGATGTTAAAATCGATTCTTACTTCTCTATATAAGTTCTGACTTATATATATTCCATTTATCCAATGGTAAATATTTTACTTAATTTACAAAATATTATTTATAAATTAATCTGCTCCATTTATCTGTTTACTTCTTTATATAAGTTCAGACTTATATATCTTTATTTATCAAATGATAAATATTTTCCTTAATTTAAAAACATTATTTAAAAATCATTCTTCTCAATTTATTTTTTAAAAACATATTTTTATTTAATATCTATTTTAAATAAATCTATTCATATCTCTATTATAACTCGAAATCCCCTTTTTACAATTCTATTTATTTACTTTTTTCAAATATTTACTTTTATAAAATCTGTTGATTTTATAAAATTCCTTTATCTCAATATTTACCTTGAATTCTCTCTTATAAAATCCCTTGATTTTATATAATAATTTATTTCAATATACGCATTGAAATTTCCCTTTTTATAAAATCTGTTGATTTTAAATAATATTCTTACTTCAATATACACATTGAAATTTTCATTTTTACGTCCTAGTGTTTCTTACGGTATTTAAAATATCAAATGACAATGATCAATATCATCCAAACACACATAATCAATAACAGATTATATACTCAGTCATACATCACAATATATAGAAACAGTAAAATAAATGTTGAGGAATCCAGTTGGATCCCTCTAACCTGTTTCCCTGCATTCACAGATGTTGAACAATATTATATAACATCGATTTCATTTCAATATGAAATATTCTGATAAACAGAATCAATATTTGATTAACGATTTATATATATCGTTATCTATAATTTTAACCAATTAATAAGCAATTCAACAAAACAATCATCACACAGCAGTCAATCAGCATTTATCATTACTAGAAGTACGTTATAAAAATATAAACTGATAAGAGTTAGTGAGTTTTACTCACATTGGACGGTTATCGTTAAATAATGAATAACGATCATTGATTTGTATTAGACAATTTATTTCGCTATAAATTGTCCTGAGATCCAATTCACTTACAGTCAATTCCACTTGTAGCCACCGTCCATACGATCCCAACGGATCTGACCGTTCGAAATTCCGATAAAGTATGTAGAAGTTATTACATTTACAAGTTATACGATTATTTAAATTAAATTAAACTTAAAATTCAAATATTAATTGGGCTCATTATTTACCTAATGCCCAACCCAATCTCCTTTTACCCAAACCCGCTCACTACCATCTTCTCCAATCTGAAATACGTCGTCGGATTCAAGATTTCTCCTCCATCGCGGATGCAAACTCCTCCATCACCACACTTAAATCCATGGAAAAAAATAACATAAGCCACCACTTCGAAAACTCTTCCACCTCACACACAATTCAAAGAAATCGATGTCTTCTTCTCTGTCACTCAGAGACCCGCGAGCTTCCACCATTTATAGTGCGACTCCCTCTTCGTATCTCCTCCTTTACCCCATATAAACCCAAACTGAAATCACCATTTCAATCTCCATCACAAACTCTATCCAACCATACTAAAGACAACCCTCTCGATCGCCGTTTGTGAATCGCAATAGTCTTCTCTGGAGCTCGCTACAGTGAAGCCTTCAACATACATTTGTGCGGAATTCTCCAAAGATTGGCACGCTGATGGTAAAAGATGCTACGATTTCAAATATACCAGTGGAAATTGATGCTTCATCTCCAAGAACAACCTACACAACAAGAAAAAGCTGATTTTGCAGCAGCAAAATCTGCTTCCAATCCGTCGCTATATTGGTTTTAGCGACGGATTTCCTAAAAAACACTGTTGTCGGTAAAAACCATAACGGTAATTGTGTCAAATTTAACGACGGAATTTAATGTGTGTTTTCCGACAGTTTTCCATCATTATACTATTTATATAATAAAAATATAATTTTATTTATTAGTTTTATTTTAATTTATTTACCAGCTATTTACCGATAGATAAATAATTTATAATAAATTATTATTTATAAAAGGCATTGGTAAACCCTAACTAATTGCCAAGGGATTATCGACAAAAAGTTTTGGCCAAAAAAAACTGTTTAGGTATTTTGTTGGAAAACCCTTGTAATTCAACATAGGATTAGCGACGGAAATTAAATTGGAGTAAATTTAAACTCACTATTATGTTGGTAATCCGCCGTTATTCCCCTTCTGATCTGCCTATATATATATATATATATATCGAACTAACATTATTCAACTATGAACACTGGAATAAATAACATATTAAAAAAAAGTTAAATTAGCCAGCAATATTAATTTAGATCTGAAAAGAACATTCATAATCACATAAAAAAACTACAACATCCATAATCCTTCCTCAATTCAAGCACCAAGCTGAATTATGAACAACCAAACTATATAACTACATAATCTCGGGGATTCAGCCAAGTGATAATGTTCCTCAACTTCCTGTCCAGACTTCGACACTCCAGGCTTCAAATTTGACATCCGAAGATCTTACACTCATAATTCATGCTCCTGTAGCATCTAAGTCCTCTTCTTCGGTGATGTCCTTGGTAACTCCCAAAGGAGATAATGGGCAACAAAAGGCGACTTCGGCACCTAAGACTACTTATGATAGTGGACAAGGATCAAACTCTTTTTCACAGAAAAATGTCACATCTTCAGATATATCAAGTTCAGATCCGGGACACACTCATCTTTGGTTATAAAGCACTGTTCCTCTAGGGTAATATAAAATATCTCTTCTAATTCCTGTATCATATGTGCAATGTAAAGAACAAACTAGGTGCAAAATTTTGAAGTGAACTCACATATTGACATAAATATAGAAATGTACATATATATAATTATACATATACAAATATGTACATGAGGGAGGGATGTAGAATCCCAGATCCTCCTTTTTGTATATCACTTTGGTGCCAAAAAAATGAAAAAAGAAGAGAACAAAGCACAAAAAACCTGAAACAAAGTAATTATATGAAGATAAGCTATATTCATTTGTGAGACCATTTGCACAAAACTTTGGATTATTTCGATCTTTTTAACCCTTCTAAATTGCAAGCCAATATGAAACATGATTTACCATCAGTCTATCACATCATACTCAATACATTTCCAAAAAATGGGTTCATTTTTGGAGAGATGGTATTCTTAATGTTATAACTGGATAATAAATAGAATATGAACTTACTAGGCTTGAAGTTAACATGGACAACCCATAGCCTATTGCCATATGAGTGTAGCAGCTTCCTTCTTCTTTGCAGCAAACAAGCTTTTTGGTCACTAAGCATCACTCAATGCTTGTGATATGCCTAAACAAAATCATGATATAGTATATTCAATTGCCCCAATTAAAATAGTATATTACCAGTGTGTTGTTTACAAAATAACTTAACGCCAGAAACAACCATTCCAAAATTTGGTTCATTGTAGCTGTCTTTTGGAAAATCGCATGAGTTACATATATAGACCATTAATTAACATTCAAACAAAAGTGTAAAATGCAAAACTGACATGACTCTCGCCCTCTTCCATGAATGCATCCTTTGCTACATAAAATGATTTAAAAATAATAATATAAAAGGGGATCTCTGTGTTAGGCGACTGCTTCACCACTTTAAACAATGACTTAATCAATAACAACAATAATGCATCAATTTATAACATACCCGTCTTCCTCTTAATAGAATATAACAGCAGTGAGTACAGAGCAGTCCATTCTGCTTGAAAAAAAAACATTTTGAAACAAAATGAGCCTATGGCTTCAGGAATTTAAAACATCTTCAACACATTAACTAAGAAAATAAAATTTATTTGAAATATCAATAGAAAAGTATTTGAAACCTGGTAAAACTGAATGTTTCTTTTAGGTAAAATAATTGGGAAGTTTCCTTCAAACCTATGAATAAGTTTAAGAAATTTATCAATATATAATATAATATAAAACATTTATATAGTTAAAAAAAATGCAAATATGGTATGGATCACAAATTAACAATACATTCAAGCTTCTACTGCTATGTGGCCTTCAAAAGGAAATCATATTTTATCATTAAAGTTAAAGACAGTTATGTAAAACCTACATTTCAATAAACATCATATCTCAAATAGAAACAAATGCAACAAAGAAGTATCATTACAGTACTATGGCTTAAGAAATAAAAAATGAAATGAGCAGTACATGGTAAAAATAATATTAATCATACTGCTCATGAATACAAAAATAATATGAGTTGGCAAATCAAATTATACCTGATGAATCACAACTTTAGTTAACACTTCAAAATAACACAAAAAAATACAATGTAAATAAATTAAACATACACAAACCTAACCTCTTTTCATAATTGATTTGGTTGTCTGCACAGTTAGTCACTGAAGGAAAATGAATTTGGTAACCCAAGCTTCACTCTGAACCTAAATACTTGATACACACATTTGTTAGACATATTGGCAAACATATTCAAGGCATAAGCAATTGTAAAGGTTGAATCAATTTGGAGACTGAATACATGATGCATGCATCTCTTAGACATATTAGCAAACATATTTAGGACAAAAGAAATTGTTAATATGATGGTTCATATGATTCAAGTGAAACCATCTTTGCTTTGTTGAGACATATTACAATGTAAGAAAACAACTTCCAGCCAACAATAATTTCATAACAGCCGTAAGGCTGAATGGTAAAATTCGACTTGGCACCTCAGCGCCTGAAGATGACCCGGGTGGAGCCTCGCCGTTAGAAGTCGGTCGATCATCAGAACATCTCCTAACGAGAAGTACGTTCTGTGCCCCCAGGTTCAAGCGTATCCTACTCCGTCCTCCCCCTTATTTTGTTTTTATTTAGAAAAAAAATGAGTATTAATTTACAAAATTGAAATACTAATATTCATACATGCCTTCTTCTCTTTTGATGAAGCTAGGGTACTGATTTACTTCTAAATCTGGTGAGAAGTAATTAGCTGGGAAGCTACGGTTGCTGCTGCCCACAGAGTCCATCGAAATATTCATACATACCTGGAGTCGATTTGGGAATTTCCGTCCCCTCCGTTTCTTTGGGTTTGCGAAAATTTGTTGGGTGAGAATAAATGATTATTTATCTTAAGGCGGGTTCTGAAATGTTTTAGGGCGGGCGCTGAATTTTTTTAGCGCTGAACGATGTTTGAGAACAAAGACGATAGCCGGAATGAAGATTCTTTCAGCTTTTAGACGTCGAGGACAGGCAGTAAATTTGAGAACGAAACATATTTTTTAAGACAGTGAAAAATTATGTATGGAGATATAAAAGATTTTTTTAATAGATATAGAAATAATAATTTGGATTTTGTACTTTTCAAATTAAAATTTCTTTTTAGCACTTTCAAGACATAAATTTCGAATATCATCTAAAGTTAAAACTTTGTAAATTTTTTTACTTTTAGTGTTCGAATTCGTTTGTTGTTCAAAAACCAGTGGACAGTCTCAACAGTTTAACCGTCTCTAGTTTTGAACTCAAATTCAAACAATAATTGAGATGTACCATTTACAAAGTGAATTAGCTTTTCGTTTGTTGTTTATTTTCGGAGATATATTACTTGGTATATTGTTATATCCATTTATTTTTATAGTTTAATTTTGTTTATTGTTTTTATTTGTTATTTGAATTTATTTATTTAAAGTGATTTTTATAAACATTTTAAAATTATTGTTAGACAATTTAAGATTGTTGAATTTTGTTAAGTATTAAATGTAGTTATCAATTATAACTATTAGTTATTAAGTAGTAAATAATAAACTATCAAATGTTAGTTAGTGAAAATGTGAATTAATTAAATATTAAAATTAAAATTAATGACATAACAATAATTATTTAATATTAATTGTTAATTACATTTATTATTCATTATATATAATTTATTAATTGTCCAAAACTAACTGTAATTTAAGCAAAAAAAATTATTTATTGTAGATAACAATCGATAATTATAAATATAATATTTTTAACGATTAATTATTAAATGATGAAGAGTAATCAATATTAATTTTAAAAAAAATATTGTAATTATTAATTATTGGTTATCGAAAATTAGTAACAGACATTTATTACAATAGTTATTTTATGATCATTGTAAAATTGGCATTGGTTAAAATGGTTATTTTATTACGGTTGTAAAATCGACACTTATTACAACGTCCATTATCCATTGTAAAATTGGCACTTCACACAATGGGCATTTTGTGACCGCAGTAAAATAGACATCTACTACGACGGTCAATTCGTGAATGTTGTTAAATTGACATCTATTACAACGGGTCTAAAATGAATGTTGTAATAGTTTTCTTTAACAACGGGCAAACATTGCTCGTTGTAAAAAGAGAGTTGTATACGACATTTATTAAAATGGTCCATAAATGACCATTGAAATAGACTCTATTACAACAAACAATCATTATGCATTGTCGATAGATGATTATCGATGTAATAATAATAACAGGAAACTTGTGTGAAGGACAAAAGAAGAAAAAAGTTTGCCCAAAAAGACAGAGCCAAAAAATTTGCTCAAAAGGCCAACTTTTAGTGTAAAGTGGGAAAACAAAGGGCCCCCTGAATTCCACCATTTCCACTAGAAAATGTCCTTTTGGGCAAATTTTTTACTCTTGTCCTTTTGAGCAAATTTTTTGCTCTTTTTGTCCTTGTGGCAAAAATTCCCTAATAATAAATTGCTAGCTATTTTGGAGAAAACGGGAAATCTATGGCTGTCGATGGATGAAGAAGTCGAGATTCTAATTATAAATCGAAGGGTAGGATGATTATCAGAAGATTAACATGGAAGCTTTAATTATTTTTTTAGCTTAAGCAATCGGATTTGAGTGAGAAAAAGAGGCGGCTGCTGAATGGTGCAACGAAGGTAGTTATATTTAGGGTTTGGTACAAAGAAGAGCGGTATGATTTTGGTTGGTACTGTAGATCTAATTCTTAAAAATAATTAAAGGTTTTATATTTAGTCTGGTTCTATTAATTTCAACTTTTCGTGTGGCTACCTTTCCCTTAAAAAAACTTAACATGTGATTATTTGGACTTTTACTATAGTAAATTGATATTTATAATGTTTAAGGGAAAAGTTATTAAAAAAATTAGTTGACACTATTTTTTGCATTGTTTGAACGTTAGGGTTAGGAAAGGTGTGCAGTAGATTAGGTCAAGGGTAATTTTGGGTCCTGTAAAGAAGGACTCAATGTTTCAATGGAGTGGGAACTTAAAATAACAGACGGGATAGGTAAAACTTTGGACTGGAAAACAGTAAACGCCGATGGTTTGGAAAATAATTATTTTATATTTCAAATTAAAATTTCGTCTACTTATAGATTATCAATAACTAATTATTAACAGACGATATTAATTACTAACTATGTTCAAGAAAAATCAGTTTTTAAAAAATACACAATGTACAATGTGTAGTTATTAACTAGTTCAACACAATTGAAAACAAAATCAACACATAATATTCATGAGAGAAGATAGTGTCATGTGAATGCCAATAAATGGGGATGGAAATAATAACTTGTATGGTAATGTTTATATTCTTTGAATTCCGAGATTCTTAAATATATAACATTTCTTATTTTTAAATTATATGAAGCTTTTACAAAATTTTATATTTATTTCTAAATCAGGAAAAATTTAAAATTTTATATTTAAACTTTGTATTTATTTTAGGAAAAGCAAAAGTTATGATTTTTGAATTAATACATATTAAACATATCAATTGTAATTATTAAATTTTAGATACTAGATAATAAATTTTACTTCTTAATTATTAAAAATTACTTATTAATCAGTGGTTATTAAAGATTACTTATCTATATTATTAATTATTATTACCTCATAATTATTTAGTAAATATTAATTAATCAATACCAACTATTGAATTTTATTTACTATTAATAGTAATTATATATATTGTGTTATTAGTATATTATTATTAACATTAAGTATTTAAAATTTATTTTTAATTATCAAGTACTTAGTAAAAACGTAACAGTAAAACATTTTATGATGAATAAGCAAAGCAGTCCCTTGCAAAACTCTTGAAAATCTGCAGCAAAATTGCTTCAAAAAATAAATGACGGTATCAAATTGCAATGGAATTCAGTGACGAAAAAATGACGATGTTAAACCGCTGCAATTTGCTATGATTTAGCGACGAAAATCAGAACTCGACGGTAATATTTTAAAACAAGTTGAAATAAAAAATCCTAGATAATATCCTTTGCAGATTCCACGAAAATCCGTCGCTAATTTGCGAACGGAATTTTCCGCTGCTAAAATCTGCAGTTATTTTTGATTTTTTTTGTAGTGTCTAACCCTATGATTTACTATAACATTTCCCAACGATAGAAAAACCGTCGAACTCAAAAGGAACGACATAGAACTGAAGAGAATCGATATACGATCTCCCATACACTAGTTTTGGGATTTAAAAGAATTTATATGAATTTATTTGGATTTTCAGAAGAAGATGATCTCACATTTTCACGTTCAAGAAGAGAAAAAGGAAGCGGTGGATTTTCCCGTTGACTACAGAAGGAAATGAATTAGGTTTAGGAAGTTGTCGCTATTTATAGGAGTAATATAATATTTTATATTCGATTTAAATATTAATTTATATTGCATAGCTGTTTGTATTTTCTTCTAAAAATCCGTATGATCACACATGATATACAAAAATAACGAAAATGGATATGCTGCTACAGTTTGACATTAAGGACCAAACGAAACTAGTTTCGTCGAATTCTTACTTCGTTTGCTCACATAACGTATATTTAAAGTCAAATTATTGGCTATTTTTCAGATTAAAATCCTGTATGGCCACACTGACTCCAAAAATCTCGAAAATTGAAATCTAAACATAATTTAATATTCCGGATCCAACAAAATTGGTTTTGTCGAAAACAGAGGTCGTTTGTAAAAATGGCTATTTTTAAAGCTCTAAATAAACCTATTTAAATATTAATATACTTGAAAATAATTAAATTTAATATTATAAATAAATATTATCATATATACTCACACTAGAATATCATACAGCTCCAAAATATTCCTATTTGAATTTATATCTCGATATTTCAAATCCAGTGTTAAATCGATATCCAATTTATATTAAAAATCCTTTATAATATAAATAAATCATTATAAATTAAAAAGGAATTCCATAGCGACTTTACGAAAATTTGATTTGGACATAACTCACAATCTACACGACGAAATCTCGAATTTTCTCTTTCATTAGAAAAATATCGTTCAACAGATTCAAATGTTTCTTGTTTCACAGAAATCCGACTTAAAATGGATTATGTATATTCGTTTAAATTTCGAATCGCCAAATTACGAACTGCCGCACCATTTCGAGCTCGATTATAATTATAATAAATTATATGTTCAACTGTCGTTTATATAATATATTCGTTAATATAATTCAATTCTAAACTGAATTATATATTATAAATGATCCAATTCACACAATATTGTGAATTCCACTATTTCCGACTATTTCGGAAATTAAATATATTATCCTATTATTTATATTAATTAAATATTCAATATTATTTAATTAAATCATTTAATTCTATGAATCACTATTTAAATAATTAAATTAATTAATTATTATATCGCTAAAAATACGGGACATTACATTCTTTCCCCCTTAAAATAATTTCGTCCTCAAAATTGCTAAGGTAGAAAACAACACTATTGACTAGTTAAATTTTATTTGTTTACTTATTAACTTCAGCTTTAACTGAACCAATTAAAATATTAATCCATTTCCGGATAACTAAAATTTTCAATAATTCTGAAAATTTTCTAACACCTCGAATTTTCGGAAAATTTTGCTAGCACCTCCTTTGTACGGCTCGATCGGTACAACTACAACTCACCTCTCTGGGCCTTCTCCAACCCAAAAGAAAATCAAACAGCCAAGCGGCTTGCCTATTTGGCTCATAAAAATCACATACCCAATATAAAATATAAACTTGTACCTTTTGTCGGGCATATCAACTCTATCACTTCCATCTGCTATCCATTCAGCATATACTAATGTTCTCCAATCAAACTCCAATCATTCGTTCTCAAATCCAATCATTTGCTTATAACCAAGCCAAATTTCATTCTTGATCTTAAGTTCCATTCTCAATTCCAAATTCTTAACATATCAATCCAACTCACTTAACCTTGTTAAGTTTCATCCACATATTTCATTACAAATTAATTTCTCTAATTAATTATCTTTAATTCAATTCCAGTTCGCTTTCAAAAGTATTATTTAACTTGTTTTTAATTCATCAATCTCTCCTTGGTAGTAATCCTTCAAATGAACACCGATGATGTTGCGCAGTCATCCTCGGAATTTATTTTACAGCGATTGAAGTGAATTCAATACTATAACACTTTCAAAACCATTTCTAAACACTTACATTTTGAAATACATTTCAAAATACCATTCACAATGCTTGTAAAACAATTTAAAATCTCCCAGGATTTTAAAATTCTCGTATATTCAATCCAAGTCCATTTACAAACACTTTTCCTAGTTTCCAGAATTTTTTATTCCAACTCTGGCTTAAATTCAGATTAATTCATCTGATTTTAATTTCTGATTTAATTCATCTGATTTCATATATTGCACTTATGTGAATTCTGATTGGCTATTTACATAACCATTTTACTTTTATAATCCCATCTGATTATAATACAACCAACACATCTAATATACGATAATACTTCAAATATTAATCATCCTTTTATATCAAAATATAATTTTGGGTAAAATTATTTCATTTACCCTCTTTTCAAACATACTGTGTCGATTCATCGTATTCGAGTGTTATAAACCCTTACTGATACGGTGGATCAAACTGGTCGACCGAAATTCATAAATAACTCAACCAATAAATCTCCACAATATAAAACAATATTTATAAAATCTACAAATACCTTCTCTCGTATATACACTCAAATCAATCTAGGGCATTACTAACCTCATCTCTACCGAGTTACGCCATAGAGCCAAGGTAATTACTAAACCTTCAGCTCTGATACCACTGTAACGACCTGGGGAATTTGCGATCTTGGTAATCGACATAAACTCAATGTCTACTATTCAAGCATCGGAAATACCGGAACCTTAATAGAAAGAAGTTAGAGGGTAAGGATAGATAATATAGAAAATTAGAATAGAAGAAGAAGAAGAACATTCAATATCATAATCAGAGTAACACGAATCTCACGGCGGAATGAATAAAATATAACATAACTTGGAAATACAAATCTGTACTTGAACATACATATCATTATCAAAGTACAACACTTACAACACAGCGGAAATAAACAATTGCTATATAATCCTGAAGTCTCCTGCTCCAAGCTTTCGGTATATCTGTAAAATCCCGACTACTTGACTGCCCGTACAAAATTGGGCACCCAAGAGTTTAGGGAAAACAAAACGAAATAAATTCTAGGTCGGTCATGGGACTGGTGTGAGTAAACAATTTAAAACAGTTTGAGAAAATAAACAATATCTCATAAGACCACGCCGTATAACATGAAATGGGTTTTTCCCTTATGAGAATCCAAAACACTTGATTCAACATTCAAAAATCCTTTTGAAAGAAACGATAATCTTTATATCAAAATTCTTTTGATATTATAATAGTGTCTATCAACCACAATATAATAATCATCTAGCAGAACGCTTTCGTCTCACCTTCCACATACATAATATATAATCAAAAACCGAGGGCGCTTATCGGGTAACGAATACCAACTGGCAAGGCATGGGACCACCTTCCGACGGTGTATTAGAGAGGAATGCACTGGGTTCAACAAGAACATCTTGCAACCCAGGCTAAACATGACCGGTCACTCATTTTGCTTGAGTGTACCCAATATATTATCACCAATGGTTGGGATCAACAACCATTTCTCGAAAGGGACAGCATCGAAATAGGTTAAAGAAGTAAATGAAATTTATCTAGATCATGTGACAGTACACCCTAATTGGCAGCTAACCACTTAGCCATGCGACCTACCCGATTTTATACCATTTCCTGGTTGTGAGGCTAGAGACCATAACGTACAGACCACACCTTTATTTACTTTGAATGTCACGTCGTCATACCCGCCAAATCACAAATTGATTTCTCCAAAAATACCACAGGTATACAACTAAGAGAAACGAATTCCTCCACCACCAAACGTAAATACATTTGAAGTGATCAACTTACGCGATCTATTGAATATACTCTTAGACATTCTTCCATACAGGTTGTCCTGGGACTGGACAAACCGAAGGCACTATTCTGTAAACACATCTTAGGCAATTTCTACCTAGGATTTGCCAGAATAGTCCTTGCACAAACTCCGTCTTCAATTATCTTCAGCATATTTGATTCGCAATGCTAATGCCCATAGGGAATGGTTTTCATATAATAAATCTGATCCCGGTCTCTCCGTATTGACAACGGAATGGTCAAAAATTTTGATAGTTGGTTATTTAACTATCAAAGGAAAACATGTGTACAAACAACAATCGTATTTCCAAATGGAAATCTTACCAATCAATCATCATTTCATTTCCTAATTTCCAATTTATCGTTTCCATATATTCATAAATTCCTTATTTTCTAAATTTAGAAAATATATGTTATTAAATTTGGAAAAAGTTTCCATTTCTGATTCACGCATCAATATCTTCCCACCTCTATCAGTCTCTAACTGTAAACTAGTAAGAGAACAACTTCCCAAGTATAAAACCCGAAGGCCGAAACCAACATCAGATCGATACCCAGAAAGCCATTCAGCTCAACTAATTTCCGGTTAGTTTCTAATTTCAGTAATTCCATTTAAATTCCTAATTCAAACCCAAATTCCTTTATAATATTTTATTTGCAAAATATTTACTTTAATCTAATTTTTCATATAGGATGTGAATAATATTTCTTTATATAATCAAAACAGTTTGATTTTGTATTTAAAATATTATCTTATTTTATATATTATTTATACTTCTATTTATAAATAATTCATATAAAATCTTATTTATATTCAACACTTTAATAATTCCATTAATATGTCTTGTTAACACTACGTTCATATTCAGTTTCAAATATCGATGTTAAAATCATTTCTTACTTCTCTATATAAGTTCTGACATATATATATATATATTCCATTTATCCAATGATAAATATTTTACTTAATTTATAAAATATCATTTATAAATTAATCTGCTCGATTTATCTGTATACTTCTTTATATAAGTTTAGACTTATATATCTTTGTTTATCAAATGATAAATATTTTCCTTAATTTAAAAACATCATTTAAAAGTCATTCTTCTCAATTTATATGTTAAAAACATATTTTTATTTAATATCTATTTTAAATAAATCCATTCATATCTCTATTATAACTCGAAATCCCCTTTTTATAATTCTATTTATTTACTTTTATAAAATCTGTTGATTTTATAAAAATTCCTTAATCTTTATATTCACCTTGAAATCTCTCTTATAAAATCACTTGATTTTATATAATAATTTATTTCAATATACGCATTGAAATTTCTCTTTTTATAAAATCTGTTGATTTTAAATAATATTCTTATTTCAATATACACATTGAAATTTTCCTTTTTACATCCCAGGGTTTCTTATGGTATTTAAAATATCAAATGACAGTGATCAATATCGTCCAAACACACATAATCAATAACAGATTATATACTCAGTCATATATCACAATATATGGAAACAGTAAAATGAATGTTGAGGAATCCAGTTTGACCCCTCTAACCTGTTTCCATGCATTCACAGATGTTGAACAATATAATATAACATCGATTTCATTTCAATATGAAATATTCTGATAAACAGAATCAATATTTGTTTAGCGATTCATATATATATCATTATCTAAAATTTTAACCAATAAATAAGCAATTCAACCAAACAATCATCACACAACAGTCAATCAGCATTTGTCATTACTAGAAGTACGTCATAAAAATATAAACTGATCAGTGTTAGTGAGTTTTACTCACATTGGACGGTTATTGTAAATAACAAATAACGATCATTGATTGGATCGGACAATTTATTTTGCTATTAATTGTAATAAGCTCCAATTCACTCTCAGTCAGTTCCACTTTGTAGCTACCGTCCATACCATCCCAACGGATCTGACCGTTCGAAATTCTGATATAGTGTGTAGAAGTTATTACATTTACAAGTTATACGATTAATTAAATTAAATTAAATTAAATTAAACTAAAAATTCAAATATTAATTACGCTAATTATTTACCTAAGGCCCAACCCAATCTCCTTTTACCCAGACCCACTCATTACATCTTCCCCAATCTGAAATACGTCGTCGGCTTCAGGATTCCTCCTCCATCGTGGATGCAAACTCCTCCATCACCACACTTAAATTCATGGAAAAACGTAACATAATCCACCACTTCAAAAACTCTTCCACCTCACATAAAATTCAAAGAACTGGACGTCTTCTTCTCTGTCACTCAGAGACCAGCGAGATTCCACCATTAGCAATGTTACTCCCTCCTCGTATCTCCTCCTTCACTCCATATAAACCCAAACTGAAATCACCATTTCAATCTCCATCACAAACTCTATCCAACCATACTAAAAACAACCCTCTCGATCACCGTTTGTAAATCGCGACAGTCTGCTCTTGAGCTTGCTACAGTGGAGCCTTCGATATACATTTGTGCGGGATCCTCCAAAGATTGGCACGCTAATGGAAAAAGATGCTATGATTTCAAATATACCAATGGAAACTCAAATCGATGCTTCATCTCGAAGAACAACCTAACCCTAGGATTTACTGTAGTATTTCCCAGCGATAGAAAAACTGTCGAACTCAAAAGGGACGACATAGAACTGAAGAGAATCGATATACGATCTCCAATACACTAGTTTTGGGATTTAAAAGAATTTATTTCGATTTTCATAATAAGACGATCTCACATTTTCACGTTCAAGAAGAGAAAAAGGAAGCGGTTGATTTTCCTGTTGACTATAGAAGGAAATGAATTAGGTTTAGGAAGTTGGCGCTATTTATAGGATTAATATAATATTTTATATTCGATTTAAATATTAATTTATATTGCACCGCTATTTATATTTGTCTTCTAAAAATCCGTATGATCACACATGGTATCCAAAAATCACGAAAATGGACATGCAGCTACAGTTTGACATTACGGACCCAACGATACTGGTTTCGTCAAATTCCGACTTCGTTTGCTCACACAACGTATTTTTAAAGTCAAATTATTGGCTATTTTTTAGATTAAAATCCTGTACGGCCAACTACTGACTCCAAAGATCACGAAAATTGAAATCTAACTATAATTTAATATTCCAGATCCAACAAAATTGATTTCGTCAAAAACAGAGGTCGTTTGTAAAAATGGCTATTTTTAAAGCTCTAAATAAACCCATTTAAATATTAATATATTTAAAAATAATTAAATTTAATATTTATTAATAAATATTATCATATATTACCACATTAGAATATCATACAACTCTAAAAGATTCCTATTTGAATTTATAACTCGATATTTGAAATCCAGTGTTAAATCGATATCCAATTTATATTCAAAATCCTTTTATAATATAAATAAATCATTATAAATTATAAAGGAATTCCATAGCGACTTTTCGAAAATTTGATTTGGACATAACTAACAATCTACATGACGAAATCTCGATTTTTCTCTTTCATTAGAAAAATATCGTTCAATAGATTCAAATATTTCTTGTTTCATAGAAATCCGACTTAAAACGGATTTTGTATATTCGTTTAAAGTTTGAATCGCTAAATTACGAACTACCGCACCATTTCGAGCTTGATTATAATTATAATAAAATTATACGTTCAACAGTCGTTTATATAATATATTCGTTAATATAATTCAACTCTAAACTGAATTATATATTATAAATGATCCAATTCACACAATATTTTGAATTTCACTATTTTCGACTACTTCGGAAATTAAATATATCATCCTATTATTTATATTAATTAAATATTCAATAGTATTCAATTTAAACCGTTTAATTAACTGAATCACTATTTAAATAATTAAATAAATTAATTATTATATCGCTAAAAATACGGGACATTACACCTCCTTTCTTCTTCCAACAACCCATGGTTTTGGTCTTGATATCATTATAACCTCACCCGTGACCCCTTCCGGATGACTTATAAGCTCTCTTCTGATGTTGGTGTCGGTACTGAACTAAGTAGTGACGACAACCTTCTGTTTTCTCTTGTTTGACGTAGCGCTATCCTTCCGTGGCTTTGAGATTCAGTTTATATGCTCTCGGCTGCTCACCTCTGTTTTCTTATGGCTTTATGTGGCATGCTTTCAGAGATGTGTCTTTGCTAATTTCCTTCGGTAACTGTCCTGATGGTATTTTCCTTTTGTATCGGCACCAACCCTTCGCTTTGACTTATTGCTATTTCTTCCTCTGTTCTTCTATTTTCGGTGTAGGACCGACAACCTTGTGCTTGGGTACCGGATTTGGGTCTCTTGGGTCTTTTCTTTTGATGCAGACCTAACCTTGGTAACGTTTCTCTAGAAATACTTGATGCTAGTGTCTGGTTGGAAAGCAACCTTTTTTTTTTGCTGTCAGTGTTGACTTTCAGACTTTGTCCCTTCCAGCGCCTTAGCCTGCTTCAAGGTCCTTTTTTCCATGTTTCAGGTTTTGCTGCCCAAAACCTTTTGCTCTTATTGCTTCTGATCTTCTGCTTCTTTATATTTGGCCGGTGAAAATTTTGATGTTAACATTTAGTCCCCTTAGTATAAAGAAGCTTTTGTTCTTTAGGACAAAATCTTGTGGCTCCTACATAGCTTGCCTGCCACTCAAGGATCATTATAAAAATCTCTGGCATTAGCTTCGTATAACCAAGAGTAATGATGCAAAAGGGAAGCATAAACTTTCCTTAATCAAACTGGGTCTAAACATGAAGCCAAAGTTATGAACTTTTTGTGGACTTAGTATGCAACTTTAAACATGTATTCATGCGGGATCTTATGATGTGTCAAATATAATTTTGACCATAATTCATGGTAGCAACTATTAAGGGTAAATATACCATGATTTTAGAAAACTTCCTGTAAAAGTGTTGTGAGAACATAATCATTGTTGGAAGGCTTAGGATGAGAGATCCATAGTGTAGTTCCATTCAGTTTCAAACCATTTGACCCTTCAGCAGTAGTTCCGTTCAATTGTTTCATCATTTAGCCATTCAGCAAGTAGTTCCGTTCAAACATCCAATCTATCTATTATTTGATCGTTTAGCAGGTAGTTCCATTTGGCTATCTGAATCCACAATCGTTCAGCAAGAAGTTCCTTTAGGTCATCTAGTTATCAAACGTTTAGTGAGAAGTTCCATTTGATTATATGGTTGTTGGGTATCTAGCGTCTAGCCTTATTCCTATCCCATCAGGATATGAAAATGAATGAATGCTCTCTAGGAGAGAGACACAAGTCCCTTTATAGGTAGGCATAACTAGCCCTCACTTAAGGGGCGACTCCTCTAGACGTAGATGCAAGTATATTTAGGCCCCCTCGTAGGGCACTCCATTGCCGGTAATGCAAGCATAACATCCCTTCTTAAAAGGAACTCCCTCGTAGGAGATGTTGCTTCTCTTCTGCGAAGCTTTTGTTGCTCCCCTCTAGAAGCTTTTGTTTATCGCTCTTTGTAGCTCCTCTGTCTGAAGCTTTGTTTGACGCTCCTCTTCTGGGAAGTTTTGTTTGTTGTAGCTTCTCCCTCTGGAAGCTTTTTTTGACGTATCTTCTCCCTCTGGAAGCTTTGCTGATGTATCATCTCTTTTCGGAAGCTTTGTTGATGTTGCTTCTCCCTCTGGAAGCTTTGTTCATGTGCCTTTTCTTCTAAAAGCTTTATTGATTGCATGCTCCACGCCCTTCATAGAAGCATTTGTACATGTTAAGAAATAAGACTGGTGATGGTGTTGTGTGAAATTTTATGTAACGAGTCGGATTTTTCCCGGCCTTAATCGATCGCAAAATCGACCAAGACCGTTCAAATCCCGCCTATGTTAACTTTGGGAATACAACAACAATAGAACAATAACAGCAGACTTTTATAACATCAATAATAAATGTTACATCAGAGTATAGAATATCAGAGTACATTGATTAAAATTACAGCGGAAGATAAATTACAATATTATAATACATTGCAGCAGAAATAAAATCACTAAGGCAGTGGAAGACAACTATGCTCTGGACACAGCTTTAGGCTTCAATCCAGAATCCTGCTCGAAATAAGAACCTGTAGACAAACTACTCGACTGCCCGTGTGGAAAGAGGGCACCCGAGTTAGTAAAGGTGGAAACAAACAGCGGGTCAGTCATGGGACTGGTGTGAGAATTCTTAACTAATTTAACTAATAATAATAAGGCAAATCCAAGGACCACGCCGCTAACGCGGAACGGGTTTACTCCAATGGATTGCCGGTGCATAAACTAAAGTAAATCATTAAAACAACGCAATGCTTTTTAGAAAAATGAAATCACCATAAGACCCAAGTCCCATCACACAATGCAACACAAACCAGAGGATAGGGTTTTACCTTATAGTGATTAAACATGCTAAATACTGCAAATACGAGTTAATATTATTATTAGTATATATCAAAACATTTCAAAGTAAATGTATAAATCCTAGGAAGAATAGTATCCCATACTATTATGCCTCCATACTAGTAATACAATCAAATTTGTAGGGTCGTATTTGGATTTTGGTTTCCATCATGAGTCAAGGCTAGGGAGGAGCTCCTACCGATTCGAGACACTCTAGATAATGTCTCAGGATGCCCCGCAGTGAACCCTTGGATAGCTGCAGGGCCGGTCCACCATACGAGTTGCGGATTAGTTATTCCTGAACACACGTTTCCCAGTCCTATAGGACCTATCATCCGAGGCGCCTCATTCCATCATCCACATAAGTAAAATGTTGGGCCGTGTTAAAGCCCATACACCACTTCCGAAAGCCAAATCCGTACAAATCAACACTACGTCCGGACGGCCACCACTGTAGCCCCTTCAAGGTAGCTACTCCAATCACGGGAATCAGCAGTTGTCGTCCATTCGATGTGAAGTTCGTCGGTCTTCAATCGCCGTCTTCAACTCTTGAATTTTAAACATCGTTCAAATTATTTGGAATGAGATAGACTCAGACTTTCTGAATAATTCTCGTATATATATAAGTTGGAAATCATTTCATATCGTTATTAGTAATTTGTAACGATTTATCTTTATTTATATATATATATAAATAATTAAATTCCATTTCATTAACGTAATTACATAACAAGTAGTGAATGTTTTTCTTCACAACCTATCGAAATGTTTATAGTGTGTAATGAAATTTATTTCATTACATTTTGCTAACGAAAACATTCCTATTCGTATATACAATATTAATGCACAATGTACACACCATAATGTTTATCTTAATTTTCATACACATACGCATCTTATACATAACAATGTACATTTTCTTGTTTCATCTTTCGAATTACACAAAATGTATTTTGCGTATCATACCAATTCCAACAAAAATAGCATTTTTGTGTTTCATTTCAATTTAAACAAACGAATATTTTTGTTCATCCAGTTTTACTTCTATAAGAATGAGTATTTTTGTTTCTTTATTTCAATGCAACAAAATTGATAATTTTATTATCTTTTCAATGCAAACCAAAAGTAATAATTTTACATTGCTAATAAAATGATAATTTTGTGTGCTAATCTATTTACATGAAAATGAAATTTCCATATCTTTAATCTTTTTAATGAAAATCTAACTCATTAAAATATAAATTTCATATCCTTATTCTTTTTTGTTAAAATCCAATTACATAAAAATGTAATTTCACACTTTTAATCTACCTGCATGAAAAATGGAATTTTCCCTTTTTAATCTAATTTACATTAAAATGTAAACTTTTCTTTATTTATTCTAATTACATTTAAAAATGTAACTTTTACCTTTAATCTTAATTTCACAAGAAAAAAATGTAAATTTCTTACTTTTGTTTTTAATTACATAAAATATGTAATTTTCTTTCTTTCTTTTAATAAAAATATAAATTTCTTCTTTTAATCTAATTACATAAAAAAATGTAATTTTCTCTTTCTTTAATCTAATTACATAAAAATGAAAATTTTCATTCTTTTAAACATGACGGTGAAAATAATGTTCATTTTCTATTTAACTATTTGTATTTTAATATGGGTCAGACCTCTTACATTAGGCCTGCAACATGTGGATGCTGGATAGGCCGGTCGGTTCTGGGCAGACTTATCCCACAAGTTGGGCTCAACCTCGGGTCCTGGCCCAATTTGTATTTGCGCACTTGGACCTCTCACATTAGGCCCAACATTTGTGGCTGCTGGATATGCCGGTCGGGTCCGGGCAGACTTCCACCACAAATGTGACCTAACCTCGGGTCCAAGTACAATTTTAATTAACCATTATAATATTATTTTAAAATGTTTCTCATTTCAAAATATCTTAATTTTGGAATATTCCATATTTCCAAAATAACTCGATTTCAAACACTATAGCTTACCCTTTCAAATCCTAGTAAAACTTGGGACTTCTCAATTCCTATAGTTACATATAAAAAAAATGTGATTTTGATTACACCGTCAAATTCTGCTTTTTAATTATATTATAGAACATAAAAATAATCGTTTATGTTTCCTAAGTTATATTTGTGTTAGAGAACAAAAATAAAAAGACCATACATTTTCCAATGTTGTTTTCTGTTAAGAAACACAATTAAAAAGACATTCATTTTTATGTTAACACAATTACCTCCTTCCTTATATATATTTTAATGACTACTATTTAATCTGACATAAATGTTCTTTCAAAATTTTAACATAAATGCCCTCTTTCAATCTAACATAAATGTCCTGTCAAATTTTTATGTAACCCAACAATTTATAACAAAAATGTTTACTTTTATCTAACCTGACATTATTATAAATAAATAACAAATTTCTCTATCATGACCTTATTATAAATAAAATGATATTTCCTCTAACAGGAATGTTTTATATTAACCTGACATTATTTAACTAAAATGACCATTTTATATCACCTAACATAATCTAACTAAAACGATGTTTTTATTCTATTATAACATATCTAATAAAATTCATGTTTTTTTTATTCTGTTGCAATCTTTTATACTAAAAATGTTATCCTCTTTATAATGCAACATTTTATACTAAAAATGTGATTTTAAATCAAAATAGCTTTTCTAAACAAATATGTTATATTAAATCAAAATAAACATTTCTAACTTTATTACACATTTTGTTCTAAATAAACACTTCTAATTTAATGACATGTTTTGATAACATAACCTTTTCGATATAAAATGACGAATCTTGTTAACATACATTTTTAAATAAATGATATTTTCCACGTTAACATAACAGTTTTACATAAATGATATTTTTCTATGTTAACGTAACAGTTCCCAACAAGGTGATATTAACATAACAATTTCCTATGTATTCTATATTACAAATAAAAGAATGTTGTATATGTTAACAATTTACTATGTTTTCTAATAACAAATAAAAGGATATTTTATTTGTTAACAATTTCTAACTACAAAATTGAAATTTCTAATTTAACAATTCTAATTAAACATACATGACATATATAATTTGTCAATTTCAATAGAACATACATGGCATCTATAATTTGTCAATTCAAATCGAACATACATGTCAACTTTTTTTATACTTTCATAAATGACATCTTTTTTTATCATAAATGACAAATTTTATTACTACATAATGACAACCCTTTTTTTATATTAACATAAAGACAACTTTGTTTATACTTTCATAAATGACATTTTTTTAATCA
Source organism: Allium sativum (assembly GCA_030737875.1). Lineage (NCBI taxonomy): Eukaryota > Viridiplantae > Streptophyta > Magnoliopsida > Asparagales > Amaryllidaceae > Allium > Allium sativum. The sequence goes on along the minus strand of CM060910.1, from coordinate 331,491,519 downwards.
TAAATGACAAATTTTATTACTACATAACGACATTTCTAAATAAGGCGACCTTTTTAAATAAAGGACATTTCTATATTCACATAACCTTTCTATAAAAAGTACGTTTTTTAATTAAACAAAACATTTCTACCTAAAATGAAGCTTTTCTTACATAACATGGGTCCAACCAAAGTGTGAATTTGTCCAACATAAATAGCAAATTTACTTCCTAACATAAATGGCAAATTTATGTTTTAACATCAATGAAAAATTTAGTTTCTAACATAAAGGACGATTTTTAATTACATGACATAATTCTGACAGAAGGGACAATTTTAGGTTAACATGACAAATTGGAGAAATACTTTCATTTGCGACAAATTCTATGTTAACATAACAAAACACAAATGAGTGTTTTTGTTCGTACGCAATTTTCTATTTTGACCAATAGGTGTGAATGTTTATTGTTCACAAATTTAAAAAAATTTCAATAGAATTTATCCATCTTATTAACGGATCAATCATAACAGCAACCAACAAATCAAATCCAATCATGAATAACACAAACTAAATTTACATCGTAAATGTAAGAATTTACAAATACGAAAATAATTAAGCTAGTTTTTAATTATATGTATATAAAAAGAAATCTCACCTTGGTTTAAAGCGGATCTAAAATTTAATCAACCCTTTTAAAACGCAAAACAAACGTTGCCCTTTCTCTTTAATTCCCTGCACACCGTCCTCTTCAACCGAACCCATCGACTGATTTCGAAAGCCACCTGCGCACGTTCATCACCGCAATTTGCTGGTGATCCGAAGGTTCCACCACATTGCCCTAGCCACCAGTAACCACCGCCGGTGACAGCGTCAAGCGCGGCCCCCCCTTTTTGTTTGAAATACAATTACACGCAAGTCCCTTGAGAGATGATTTCCGACGATTTACTTAATTATAACAAATCATGGTCGTTGAATACAAAGATCATAGGACGCTCTCTGATTTGGTATATGGAATTCTCGAATCATCGAGGGACTTTATTTAGAGGATAAGGATTTATTAGAGGAAGAAGGAGAATATAATATATATAGCGTAGTGAGAGTAAAACATATAGATGAGTAAGAAAAGAAAGGAAAGTCTTTAAATTGCTGAACTAAATTTGGCTTAGATTATGTAGCCAATAAATGCAAAAATGAATTCAAAAAGGTTTCGTTGTTTCCTAATGCACTAAAGAATATGACAACCTTTATTTAAACTTGAATTTATTACCATGTTTTCATAAGTATTGAATTCCACGAAACATTTATATATATATATATATATATATATATATATATATATATATATTGAAACGACCTGAACTTCCCCGGTCAGGAAAGCCCGGATTGAGTCGAGAACAAGCCACATCAGGACGCAGACGGAAGAACATTTCATTGTATATTACAACAATTCATCAGAATACAAGAATATACAGAGTATAAGCAAATAATATACATTCGATAAATATCAGAGATTACAATACATTACATAGCAGCGGAAAATAATACAAAATACAACTGAAGGAGATATACGGATACAAAGCTTTCCGGATATCGTTCCAGCTGTAAACCAGGATCCTGTGAATATAAATCTGCAAAACCAAAACTACTAGCTGCCCGTGTCAAAATAAGGGCACCCAGAGTTTAGGTTAAAACAATAAACACCAGGTCAGTCATGGGGCTAGTGTGAGAACTAAAACAGTTATTAATCTTTATTTTAATGTTAGGTGAATCAAGGGACCACGCCGCTAATGCGGAACGGGTTTCCTCCCAAGAACACCAGTGCATAAAACAATAGGGCAATGCTAAATAAAGAAAAATGAAGCTATTATAAGACCCAGTTCCCATCACACAATGCAACGCAAGCCGGAGGATAGGGTTTTTTTCCTTATAATAGCCAAGAATGCTTGATACGTTTAAAACAAATCATTTGATACTATTATAAGTGCATAGTGTATAAAACAACTTCAAATCATAAGTATCAATCATAGACGGCATAAGCGCCCCATCCCACTATGTCGCCATATATAGGATTACAACTAAAATCGAAACGTCACGTATTGGAAGTTGGATTTCCATCATGAACCAAGGCAAAAGATAGTCCTTATCGAATTCGAGACTCTCTAGCCCGAGCCTCAGGCACAGCCGCAACCGTACCTTGGATCGTCAGGGCCGGTCCACACGGAGTGGATTATAATGCCTGAACAATGCGTCTCTCCGCCCTTTGGGGCGTAAATGAGCCAACAAATGACTCCATCGGTCCCGGATCGACCGATATAACCGAGGTGCCTCGCAACAGTAACAACCACATAAGTCAAACTCGTCAGGGCGTGTAAAACCACTGACGCCACTTCTAGCTAGAAAGAAAACGCACGTCCCCCCCCCCCCCCCCCCCGAGGTCCTCTCCCGTTTCTGGTTCATACCGGGGTGTGAGGCTCGCGAATTCACGTTATACACAAAGCTACGCCACACAGGCGGTGCTTTGATCATCACCACAAGACTTTGCTTTTCAACAGAAGTCCTGATCATTGCATCTTAGCATGCCACACAGGCAATTCACACCATGCAACTGATGGCTATCCATCACACAGAATGAATTCCAATGTCAGACACACATTCCATTTGCAAGTCCGTTCTGGGTCTGAACGAAACTGGAGGCACTATATACCTCGCAAACCCATCGATCTCCACGTACGTCTGGACGATCACCACTCATTATCCATATTTCGGGATGCCTCCCAATCAGGACATCAGTTACCATCCAGACGAGGTGAAGATCTCCGGTCTTCGACCACCGTCTTCATCTTCGATTTCTTATCGTCGATTCAGTTATTCAGAATGGGATAAACCCGGTCTTTCTGAGCAACTCGCATATATAATAAACAAGTGTTACACAAACACAACATACGCCTCATTCCAATTCATCAGTCACTAACCGTAAATTAACAAGAGAATAATTCCCCAAATATTAACCCCGAAGGCCGAAACCAACATCAGATCAATACCCAGGAAACCGTTCTGCTTAGCTAACCTTCAGTTAGTTTCTAAATTTCACATTCTTAGGGAAAGGTTCCCATAAATTTTATCAAAGATAAATTCCTTTAAATTTATTCTGTAATCATCCTTCGAAAATCAATTCAAACCAAATTTTGGTTTATCCAAACTAGTTGGGATTAACGAACCTTACCAAAGTAATCAATTGTTAAATTTCCCAACCCCAACCTATTCATCCCATGAAGTAAAACTGGTAATACTTCATATCTAACACCACGGTGTTATCGGTAAATTCAATTACCATTTCACGTTCAAATCTAATTAAATATTTAACTATCGCCTGGAGCAAAACTGGTGATACTCCATTCTCGATCTTTTCAATCCAATTAAAGATTCATTAAAACTCCACTTAGTTTTAATCTTTAACTGGGTTAAAGAATCAGTGTCATTTAAAACACGGTTCACGATAAACCCCAAAATCACATCAAATTTCAATCAGTCCCTAACCGTAAAATAGTAAGTGAGCAATTCCCTAAGTATTAACCCCGAAGGCCAAAACCAACAGTAGATAAATACCCCGGAAACCATTCAACTTAACTAACCTCCAGTTAGTTTCTGATTTTCTAAACTCCTTTTGGGTCTAAGAACAGTATTATTGAAGATACCGTTCACGACAACCCAAAATCACATTCCACTAATTATCGGGTTAACGAACAAGTGTTATTTAAACACTGTTCACGATAAACCCAAAAATCAATACCAATTCAATTCCAATTAAATATTGTTTAATTGGTACACTTCATTAAATCTAAATAAAAAGATTTAATCTTTTTTTCAACTGGGCTTAAGAACAGTGTTAATGAAGACACCATTCACGACAAACCTAAATCACATTTGATATTAAACACAAGGCTCTGAATAGAAAATATACCGGTTTATATTCAATATCAAATTCTACGACCAACAAATATCGTATTGGAAATAACGATATATATATATCTTTCAAATTTCCATAACAATATCTGTATAATCACGAAATCCAACATCGAAATAATTCAAAAAACAATTTCGATTCAAATCCATTCCAATTCAATTATTGGAAATTCTGGTTACTTTTAAAACCCTTTTTCAATTCAATTTATTTATTTAAAAATAAATAGAATTATAATTCTAGTTCAAAACTAGCTCATTTCGATAAAAATCTATTTTTATCTTTTCAAATATGGAGTTTCTCATCCCAAATCTTCACGAATCATTTCCTATGATTTTACACAAATTATTACTATTTTTAATAATTTTATCAAGGCCCGCACAATCGATTTCCATCAACGGCCATCGAACTGCACTTACAGCGACCTTTTCCAAATTTGATTTGGACATAATTCCAAATCCAACCGCTAGATTTCTAATTTCTAATATTCGTTAGAAAGCTCTTTTCGATACGAACCCAACGGTTCCGGTTTCAGGAGAATCCGACAGTTGGATCTCCCGTAATATCCGTTCGAAGTCAATGGTCGAAATTCACGAACTGCCGCGGCGCGGCGCGTTCTATTCAGGCCATTATATTATATATATATTATATATAATATATACTTCGTCGATTTCCTTTTAAAACGTAATTTATAAATCGTTTTAAATTTGTTTTCAAAACGATTTCAACTTCCTTTTCAAATTCAAATCAAAATCGAATTTTTCAACATAAATTCATTTTAACTTCATTTCAAATTGATTTCAATTCAAATCGGTTTTCAGTTCAATTTCAGTACGTTTTAAACTCAATTCAAAACGATTTCAATTCTATTTCAATCTAATTCGAATTTCAATTCTGTTCAGTTTCAATTCTATTCAATTTCAATTCTATTCAATTTCAATTTGAATTCATTTTCAATTCGAATTCATTTCTATTCAATTTCAATTCTATTCAATTTCAATTCGAATTCATTTCAATTCGAATTCATTTTCAATTCGAATTCATTTCTATTCAATTTCAATTCTATTCAATTTTAATTCAAATTCATTTCTATTCAATTTCAATTCGAATTCATTTCTATTCAATTTCAATTCGAATTCATTTCTAGTCAAAATATCATATTTTGAAATCACTTTCGATGTTCATTATAAAATGAATAAAATCGATATAAATATCGTTCACGTCAAAATGGCGTAAATCTAATCAACACGGCTTCATATATTTCTATTTTCAAATATTCTATTTCAAATATTTCTTTTTCAAATATTTCTATTCAAATATTTCTTTTCAAATATTTCTTTTTAAAAACTGGAATGAGGCCCAGTCAATTACCATATAATGTTAATTATATGTATTTTCTACAACACATGTATACAATAACAACGATGAATAATCAACCATCACCCAAAGTGCGTTTTACACTGTATAAGCATCAAATATAAATATTCAACGCTTATAACAGTCTGTCAATCAATCGATCGACATACAACTAAACAATCGGGATTAGTGTACGTCAAATATCATCCCAATACCCGTGTGGGGTTTCAAACAATCAAACACAGATTTTATTTGTGTAGTTGGGCGATGTGTAAAATTTATTATCCCAATCAATATCAGTCAAATGTGTGTATATAAACAAATCGTCCGATTTGTTTATTTTTATTTCATTTCATATATACGTTAAAATTCTATTTTTAACTATAAAATATTTTTAACTATATAAATATTTTATTTCATTTCACATCACAACACACAATCAACTACACATCAAAATCATACAAACAAGCATACAAGCTGTCCATGGTCTGTGGACGACGGGTGTCGGGTGCTACTAAACACCGTCTGCATCCTAGTATATATTTTAACTAGAAAAATTAAAAGTGAGAAGTTCTCACAGAGGGTTCCACTCCGCCGTGCTTTGCTTTCGAACTGCTGAATCTGCTTGAAATTCCTATGTAGTTCTTTTCACGCTGTTCACAATAAAAATTATATTTTTAGTATTCCATTTCAATAAATAAAAATCGTATTTTTATTTCTACTTCGTATATTTTTACAACGCTTATTTCTATATAAAAATTATATTTTTATATTTCTATTTCATATACAAAGTTCGAATTTTTATTTCATCGCTATATAAAAAAATCACATTTTTATCTCAACATATATATAATAAAAATCAGATTTTTATTACTTCTACTTTATAAAAATCATATTTTTATATCTCCTACATAATAAAGATCGAATTTTTATTATCCATATTATATAAAAATTATATTTTTAACCTTTCTATATTATAAAAATTATATTTTTATAACTTCTACTATATAAAAATCATACCTTTCATATTATAAAAATATAATCTTTCTCTTCACCAAAAATTATAGCTTTCATAAAATAATAATCACTCCTTTTCTTAACATAAAAATCACATCCTTCATGTTTAAAAATCACCACCTTTCATTTCTGAAAATCGTAAGTATAGAAATAAAAATCATATTTCTCCATGTCAAAATCATATATAGAAACCATATTTATTTTTATAAAACATATTACCTTAAAATAAATAAATAAACTTAAGTAAATAAAAATAAATAAATAAAAAAACTTACAGCAGGTAGAGGGGGGGTCTCGAGCTGACGGATTCATGGTGCTGGAGTTCGCGAGTGGGGCGCGGTCATCGACGGAGGGGGGGAGGAGGGGGAGGGGGGTCTCTCTGCAGCGGCATGATGCTGATTTGGGGTGGATCTTGCAGGCGGTTAGGGTTTCGAAGGGGGGAGGGTTGAGGTTCGGTTAACAGCATGGGGGAGAGAAGGAAGGAGCGGGAGAAGAGGGTCGAGTCGGGGGTGGGCAACGCTGGCATCGATGGTCGGGGGGAGGGTTCGCCGACGAGCGACGGTGGTAAAGGGGGCACGAGATCGACTTTTTTTTTAACTGTTCTAATTTGATTTAAAAGGGGGGTGCTGAGAGGATATAAGAAGAGAGAGGGGGGTTTTCTTTTTATTTTATTATTTAATTATTAAATTTCAAAAGGCAACCTTTATTTTCGAACTCGAAATCCAAACCACCGACTGCCGTCCATAGATAATTACCCCATTCCGAACCCAATGGGATATGTATCGTAGGCTGATTCGATCGTTTCAATCAATTTTCGTCAAAATCAAAATATAACTCTATCTATTGAATTTGAACGCGCATTTCAATTTACTGGGGCCACATACTAACTCGAAAAATTCCAGAAAAATATTTTCTAGCTTCGTATTGACGATACGGTCTTAACAAAACTAATTTCGTCGAATTCTGAGATCGTTTGCAAAATGGCCATTTTCCAGTCGATTAAAATCAACTGAAACTGGTCAAACGCGTTTTCCTTTGCCACGCTCACATACCGATTCGAAAAATTATGAAATTTGAAATCTAGCAATAACTTGACATCACGGATCCAACAAAAGTGGTTTCGTCGAAATCCGAGGTCATTTGCAAAATTTCCATTTTTAAGGGCCTGAATTCCATAGTGACTATTCTGAAATTTCAACTGGACATATCTTTTGATTCCCGCTATGAAATTCCAATCTTTCGGGTTCGTTGGAGAGATATTCACAAATAGATTCTAATATTTTTGGTTTCACTAAAATCCGGTTTATTTTGAACCCAATACATTCATTTGAATTTTGAAATCGAATTATCGAACTACCGCTCCATTTTCAATTCCTTTTATAATTATAAATAATTATTTATATTCTAACGTCGAGCTATATAAATATATACATTCGAATTCTATTCAAAATAAATTTCTCGTCGATATTATTTAAAATAATTCATTTTAAATAATCAAAATTCACTAAATTTGCCAAAATAAAAATTTTAAATTGGCCAAGATTTCCGGGTTATTACATATATATATATATATATTATACATGGTTAATATGCATTTTTTCTCTCATATTGAAATAGAAACAAATAAATTTTTAATAACAAAATTTAACTTCATATACATAACATATGTCCACATTTAAAAGGTAATAACGCATTATTATTTTATTATAATTGTTGACTGATTTCAAATTATCATGGAAAAAATGATTAACTTAAATAAATGGAATAAATTGCATTATTCCTATGACGTTTAGCAAAATAGGTATGTTCGCATTTCAAATAAATATGACAGGTTGAACATGATTTGCTCTAATATTTTTAATAGACTTAAAATAGTCAAACTGATAACATTGGCATTATCAGTAATATAAAACAGGATTTAATGTAGATACCCTTATGTTATTATTATTATTTTACATTTATGATTAGGAAACCTGTAATTGTATAAATTTATAAAGTTAGAATGAAATATTTTTTAAACCTTAGAAGAAACATTAATACATTCCAGGCGTCAATTATACATCACCAAATATGTAAATGAAAACACCAATAAAAGTCGGCTACGTGCTTTGCATATGGGTTGTAGTTATTGGTTAATTATGCACCATATTGCCTTACTATATATGTACCATTGATTACATTCATTCTTATTACTAAGGAATTCCAATACCTTTCAACATTTCCACATCATACTTTTTTTTTGTCAAAACCATTTAATCTCAATAACTTAATTAAATTACATATACTTAAATAATCGAAACATACGGGATGTAAAAATAACAAATGAATATGTGAAGTTTTGATTTAGTATGTATTAAAATTAGAATTTTACAAACATACATAAAAGTCTAATTATGATGATTATTTCTTCTTTGTCGTTATTTATTTAAAATAAATTATTTTAAATATTCTATATTCGTTTAAAATTTCTAAAATTTTAAATTGGCCCCAAAATTGCGGGTTGTTACATTTTAAGATAAAGGAGATTAGGATTTGAGCAATCTCATTTAATCCAGGAACTGATTGATGTTTAAATATTTTCTTTGTTGTATGTTCCTTTGAGCGGCTTCCATTAAAGCTTTTCAAAGATTAAAAACTTTGTTGTGCATTTGGCCATGCATTGCGCCCTTTATATGCTCCCATTTGAACCTTCATTCCCCCCCATGGGACAAGGCATAAGCATAAATTGTACTTGCTTTAAGTACTCCTCTCGAGCTTTCGCTCCTACCCGCAGGACAAGTTATAAGCAGAAGACGCTCTCTTTGGGCTTTTATTGTATGCACAAGCTTGAATAGGCTTTGGTTTTTACCTACGATGACACTTGAACCTGTATTCATATTTTTTTGACTATAAGCAAGATACAAAGTGAAATGACTAATGGAAAAAAGGAATATGAAATAGAAAACTTATTGTTAGATCCTAAGCCTTTGCTGGAGTGCTTTCGACCATTTCTCTTGCTAGTCATCTTTCATTCACTATTAAATAGGTTCTTTTTCCTTTCTGGTTTGGACACTATATGTCACACCACGACACTAACTGGTTTGATGCCCTTTTGCCTTATGATAAGAGCAATAGTATTTTCCTTCATCTGACTTTTGAGAGTTAACTGCAAAGGAAACAGAACCGAACTCTTCTGCCTTTTCATTTCTCCCTAAGTTCTTCTTTGTGTCGAGTACCCTTTTCATACAAATGAGTTTGTCAGCTCTAGAATAAAAATCACTCAAGCTTTAACATTCGTTTGAGATGAATTCCTTCCAGAAAGGTATTGGTGCAAGCAACCCTGAATGCACAACAATTAGCTTTTCTTTGTCCATTGCTCCTTCCGCTTTGAGCCACTCGATATGAAACCTCTTCAGATATCCATCGAATGATTCTTGTGATCCTTGTTTAATGGTGGATAGATCATAAATTCTAATTGTTAGGTCCTTCCACATATGGAATTCTATACTAAACGCAGTAGATAGTTGTTTCCAAGTGGTGATAAATGGGCCATGATAATGTTTGCACTATTTGATAGCCTCTCCACGAAGCGTTGTTGGGGAGATCTTGCAACGGAGGGTTTTAGGTGTATTATATAAATCCATGCAGTCCTCGAAGACACAAAGGTGGTTTTCTGGGTTTGTAGTTCCATTATACAGAAGTTGTGGCATTTTCATGTCAAATGAAGCATTATCTATTTTTATTTTATTGGAGAAGATGATTCCTTGTACACCCCTATCTTCTGACAACATTGGGCTCTCACTTTCTTTCGGATCGTCTGCTTCCTTTAATAATTGGTTGCTCCCTTGCATAACTGGAATGTCTTGTAGGCTTGGCGTAGTCATAACCCAGGCAGCAAGCTTTGAGGTTCTATCGTTCTTGCTTCCACTTCATGAGGTCTCGCTTCAAAGGTCCTTTCGACTATGTTTTCGTCAATAAGCCTTCTTGCAATCGATATGTAAGGATAAATGCAACACCTCCAACTCGTAACTTACTCCTTTCATTAGGATTGAGGGTTCCCTAATTTGCAAATCTGCTAAGTTGAAGCTCGGAAGTATACCATCTTCTAGGGTGGATGATGTGCTAAAATCTTTCTCATGATTTTTTCTCAATCTAACCATCCTCAATGGGTATTGAGAGCCTTTTTTATGATAGAAAGGGAAGTAAGTGTGAAGGTCGTACACCGAAAGGGGAAAGTAAAAAAGGAAGGTTTAAGATTGTAACAAAGGTAGGCGAGATGAAGGTTAACAATAGGGATGAAAGTATAGGAAATAAGGTTGGGGATTCAAGGTAACACAACTCTTTAAATAGCTTGGATCAATGATGCCTTAAGTAGTTGAATGGTAATCATAAGCTCTTTACCAAGACTCTTTATCCATAATATTGCTTCTTCAAAGCTTAGTCTAACCCGGGACGGAACAACACAGTTAGAAACATGACAAGGTTATCCAAAGGGTTAAAGGAAGGAATAGAGGATGTAGGTTCAGGTCCTCCTTCTAGCGCCAAAATGTTAACGATGTTTTTCTTAAACACCGAAAATAGGTCTAAGGAAATGGACCTAAGGGAAAAAAAGGATTATTCAGTTCCCACAAGCTTGATTCAGTTCACCGTTTCCTAGATATCAAGGCCTAAAGTCCAAAGGATTGGTTACTCTTCCCTCAAGGGGTGAGTATCACACTCACGCGACTCAAAGACCACTAGTTATCTTCGGATAAAAGTTCCCTAAGCACAATACAAGATAGGAAGCTAAGTAGCTTGTAGGAAGGGGTTTAGGTAACCTAGGTTAAAGGATGAGGCTTGCATACAAAGCCTTTGTTGAGGAGAAAGCATAAGTTAGTTATGTACCCGCTGAAAGGGTTGGACTGGGAAGCACTAAGTAGCATAGCACAACAATACATCATATAATATGGGAAGAACACGACAACTTATAGTGGTTTAGTTCAGATTGAACCTACGTCCACTTTAAGGGCTTTGATGAATTTATTCATGGAGGAGGTTACATAAGCAATCCCCAAATCGATTTACAAATTAGGGTTTTCTCTCCAGAAAATGTGAGCAAGTTTGTGGAAAGAGGATAATTCCTCCCAAATGAGACCCCTGGGGTCTTATTTATAGGCAATATGGGCCTCCTTTTGGTGTGAACTCAACAAAATCCTCTTTCGGATGTAGAAACAAGGTTTTGGCCGCCTCATATTTCTTGGTTCCGGTAGCATGGTTCTGGCCTTTATATTCTTCATTGAACATATTTATTAGACCTCTCCTACTTGCGGAACCCCGGTCTCGGATCTAATGAGATTTACTTGGATGGCTTTCGGTTTCGGGACCACTGGTCTCAGTTCGCATCCATACCTTCCGATTTCGATGTCCCAACTTTATTATATACCTTGACGCTGGATTTTCCATCGTCTTTCTTTCATGCTCGGTTTTCAGTATCCGAAAGCTTGACTTTGTGACAAAATGCTTTCGTTATGCCTATTGGTGAATCTAAAGCTATTCTCTAGTAATGGTTTCGATAGCCTTTTACTTCCTATTAACTTGGCTTTCAACTTTGTAGCTTTCGCTTGTCGGTACAGGTATCAGAACTAAACATGTTAGATTGGATTGCTCCTTTCTTCTTCCAACAACCCATGATTTCGGTCCTGATCTCATTATAACCTCACCCGTGACCCCTTCCGTATGACTTAGAAACTATCTTCTAATGTTGGTGTCGGTACTGAGCTAGTTGTGCTGATAGCCTTCTGTTTTCTCTTGCTTGACGTGGCACTAAACTTCTGTGGTTTTGAGATTCGGTTTATATTCTTTCGGTTGCTCACCTTTGTTTGCTTATGGCTTTATGTGGTATGCTTTCGGAAATGTGCCTTTACTAATTTCCTTTGGTAAATGTCCTACCGGTATTTTCCTTTCGTATCGGCACCAACCCTTCGCTTTGACTTATTGTTGTTTCTTCCTCAATTCTTCTGTTGTCGGTGAAGGTCCGACACCCTTATGCTTAGGTACCGGATTTGGGTCTCTAGGGCCGTCTCTTTTGATGCGGACGTAATCATGGTAATGTTTCTTGTAACATCTCACCTCTATACTCGCGTTAGCCAAGACCATTGCAAGAAACAGTGTCAACTAACCCAAAGAATAAGGTTGTTGAGGAGCGACCATCTGTATATTAGCGTTGAACGAGTGTTAAACGTATCGGATTATATGGTCAAACTTTTTCCAATCTCATGAGGAAATCCAACACATCTAATTCAAGTTCAAAACTGCTACACAACGGCTGTATATAATTTGGAAAGCAATATAAAATACATAACAATAAAATCAGCGTCAAAAACAGATATTCACATCACTAAGGTGGAAAAAGATATGAATATAACACACGAGTAAGAATACATGTTAGTGGTCATAGCTGATCCACTAGACAACAAAAGAATAGGTACAAGATCTAGCCAAAAGAATATGTATACAAAGATGTCACAATCTCATATACATTCAGTAACTACAACACGAACGTAGATACAAAAATCCAAAAGGTCCCCGCTAGAAGTCTTGAGATACACCTGCAATACTCGGTCTGACCCGAGTATTATTTATAAGAATAAACAATAAACAAATCAGTCTAACTTTACTCATCATAATAAAATGAAATAGAATCAGAGATATGAACAAAAAATGACATATATAAAATAACTACAATGTTCACATGTAAAATGTGAAGACTCGATATGTCCAGAAAATATGCCAAAGAAATCTCGGCACTATGTAAGGATACCTCAACAATAAAGAAACAAAGATTGATAAATTAAAATCAATATAAGATTAACAGCACATACGTCAATAAAAATAAGATCGAAGAAATTAATAAATTAGAAATCTCAAAGATCCCAAAGAAGGGGAAGATCCAAGTCAAAGCGGGAGCCCGAAGGCTCATCAAAAGCAATATGGGAGTCCAAAGACTCAACCAACTCAATATCAAAGGTGAGACATGATCTCAAGGCATAAGCCATAGTGTTGAGCTTAAGCTCCTACAATGGTCCGAAGACCGCGGGTCATGACCCCGCAAGATGATCCAGGGATCATAGATAAAACCAATGAACTGAAGTTTCCCAGGATGATCCGAAGATCATCAGAATGACCCGAAGGTCGGAATGATCCGAAGATCCACTGAAATCGAAGTTCCTAAGATATGATGATCCGAAGATCATCGGAGCGACCAAAAGGTCGGATTGATCCAAAGATCAACAAGAACCGAAGTTCCTAAGATATGATGATCCGAAGATCGTCAGAGTGACTCGAAGGTCGGATTGATCCGAAGATCCACAAAAACGAAGTTCCAATATGATCAAAATTGATCAAGTATAGTATAACTACACCAAGCTAGTAAATATAAGAGTTGAGCTACACGTCCCATATCCACTTGCTCTACTCGAATATTTACGAACAAGTTGTATATTCTAGTAGAAATATGAACCGATCATTGCCATGGTCTTTAATTGAATGAGTCCAAGAATTAACCGTCAAAGTAAACATAAGGGGTCATAGTCCTTGTTTTTACTAAGGCTTTTAATTAGATTTCTCATACGAACGAGAAAAAGGTTTATCAAATATATACTAGTAGATTTGTAAATCAATTTATAAAATAACTTCATATAATGAAGTGGAGTTAAAAACAGTTTAGTAAAAGATTTGATATCTACTAATGAATAAAAACTCTTTTTGTATCATTTAGAATGGAAAATCACGTGTGATATCGACCGAATTAACGATCAAATGAAGAATTCACGTTTTAATAATGTAGACAAAACCCCACGACTATCGATTATAATATTCGTTCACTACGAATGAATCGAAAGTTCATGAAATCGAGATGCAGAAATCTGCGAACCAGAGAAACTGCAAAGTCACAAACGAAGTCGAAATGGGCCGAAACTTGGCCGGGAATGAGCTCAAATGGCCCTAAACTGTTGACCGAGGCCTCCACAGGTCAACAGTTCAAAAATAGATTCAGACATCTGAATCATTTAGGTTATACATCTGAATTGGGATTTTCAGGAACCAGCAAGGATTTATTTCATTTTGTTGTCAATTCAGACGTCTGGATTATTCCGACCAGACATCTGAATTACAATTCAGACGTTTGAGCTAAAATTTTCAGACTTCTAAATTTGCTTACTTGACTCCATAATTATTTGAAGCAGGTTAGACGTCTTGCCTAAAATTTCAGACATTTGAACCTGTTTCTGAGCATGATATTTCTTAGAAAACATGCTCAAAATGATATCGACAAATGCCCGAATGCCTATGATGTTATACACATGCAAATGAGGCTTCTATAGCGTGTCGATGCAACTCACAACACAACATTTCGCATGCATGAACATGTATACACTATATTGCAATGATTCGATTTATAAATTCAAATAGGAACTAAATTCCAAAACAAAACATACCAAAGAGATTCAAGCAACTTGTGAAGACTTAGAATTTGGTCGGGGGACAACGGAGCTTCACAACATCACCAAATCAACTCATAGCATATGCATTAGATAGTATGAACAATCCTTATCATAATTTTCAACTCAATGAAACATAGATACATGAAATCGGCTAAGTTACACTAACCAAACCAATTCACAAGCACATACAAACTCGTATGAACACTAAATTACACTTGTACAAGCCAATAGCTTGTGGCATAGATGTGAGTTCATAAATAACTCACCTTTGCTTGCTAGAAGCAAGAAATCATTCCAAAGCTAAGAAAAATCAACATCTCCTCCAATATTACTCACGATTCTTCAATCTATACACAAAACAAACCAATTTCCTAAAAGTTAGGTTTAGGAAATCATAAAAAACTGAAGAGGAATGGAGTTAGTGAAGATGGAGAAGCTTACCCAAGTTTCTAAACTTGATTTCCTCTTGATTTGTGATTTTAATTGCAAAACCTAGCTTAGGAATTTCTATTTCCCTTTCCCATTCTCCATTTTCTTATTTTTGCTAAGTATTGGAAGTGAATGAAAGGGGAGAGGGTTTTGGGAGTTATAAAGGTAGACTAGGTTGGCTAAACCAAACCCAAGTCCAAAGTCCAAAGTCCAAATTTCCAAAAGTCGGAACATATCGAAGCTTACACTTTTTGATGTCGCAAATGGCATTTTGGACACTATTGAAGTGGTTTCGAGTCCAAATTTGTCCATATGCAAAAAGTGATATTTTGGTCATACACCAAATGAAAATGACCAAATTCGCCCAACTCAAAACGTATAGATTCTTGTAGTCAAAAAGTTTGTAAACGATGATCCGGACTAAATGGAAGTGGTCTCGAGTCCAAATTCAATCGTATGCAAAATGTGACTTTTCGAACACACATCGATTAACTGTTAACAATTAACGACGTTATATTTAAATATAATATTGTTAAAGCGGGTTGTTACATTTCTCTAGAAATTCTTATTGTTGTTTTTTGGTTAGAACTCGACCTTTTTTTGCTGTTGGTGTTGACTTTCTGAATTTGTCCCTTCCAGCGCCTTAGCCTCCTTCAAGGTCCTTTTCTCCATGGTTCAGGTTTCACCGCCCGAAACCTTTTCCTCTTATTGCATCGGATCTTCTTCTTCTTTATATTTTGTCAATGCAAATTTTGCTGTTAACATTATATTTTGTCTACTCGCGGTTATATATACTAAACATATCGTACCTCTATATAATTTTTTATCTACATCTTTTAATGAGTCATCTTTGCTTAAAGCTTCATTAGTTGCCATCGGAGTAGGTTTTCCTTTGGAATTAGTCATATTATATTAACTGATTAAATCTCTAGCATATTTTTCTTGATTAATAAAAGTACCATTATATAATTATTTTATTTGTAATTTGAAAAGAAAGAGAGTTCACCCATATGACTCATTTCAAATTCTTTAGTCATAATATTGGAAAATTCTTGATTCATTTCATTATTTATTGATCCAAAAATAATGTCATCTTCATAGATTTGTACTAATTGAATGCCATTTTTACTTCTTTTAATAAAAAGAGTATTATCTACTTTACCAATTTCAAGTTATGATTGTAATAAATTGGATCTTACTCTGTCATACCAAGCTATAGGAGCTTGTATTAGACCATATAGAGCTTTATTTAATTTGTCAACATGATATGGAAATTTTTCATCATAAAAAAAGGGGGTTGTTCAAATAAACATCTTCTTTGACAACTACATTTAAAAATGCACATTTTACATCCATTTGAAATAATTTGAAATTATTGTAATTAGCAAAAGCAAGTAGAATTCTAATAGCTTCTATCTTGCTATGGGGGCCAAGGTTTCATCGTAGTATATTCCTTCTTCTTTATAATAACCCTGTGCGACTAATCGAGTCTTATTTCTGACAACCTCACCGAGTTCATTCAATTTATTTTTATAAACCCATTTAGTTCCTATTATAGTTTTATCCTCAGGTCTAGGAATAAGTTCACATACATCATTTCTGGTAAATTGATTCAATTCTTCTTATATAGAAAGTATCCATGAATCACCGGATGCTAGTTTGGATTTTTAGGTTCAATTGTTGATATAAAAGCAACATTACTCATTTTATTTAATTGATTTATAGTTCTAACTACATATTCAGTATTTCCTAGTATATTTTCTACTGGGATGATCTTTCTAAAGTATATTTCTTTTATTAGGTTCGTTAATTTCATAATTTATTTCGTTTGAATCATTATTTTCATTATCAAAATTATTTCCATTATTTATATGTCCAATATCTTTAAAATTTCATCAAAGATACATGCATTATTTCTTCAATAGTATTAATTTTTAAGTTGAAAACTCTGTAAGCTTTACTTCTATTTGAATATCTAATAAAAATTCCTTTATCTACTTTGGAGTCAAATTTATCCAAATTTTCATTTGTATTTAAAATAAAACATTTGCTTCCAAAAACTCTAAAATAAGATACTTTTTGTTTCTTATTATGAAGGAGTTTATATGTTGTTTTATTGGTTGATGGTCTAATTAATATTCTATTTAAGATATAACAAGTCATAGCTACTTGTACTACCTTATGTCACATTGTTGAGTACACAATGTTTGCTTTTTGGTTTCGGATGTATAACTTAATGTAAACGTACATTGAGTTGTATAGTGGCTTATTAGCCCTTATTAAACTCGAAATGTAATTGCTCTTCTATGTGAAGAATGTAATGTAACAAGTAATATGTCCCTGCGTGGAACTATAATAGTCCAAAAAAAGTGTCTAGCTCTTGTACTATAACCTAGATAGGAAACTGGTGGACGATCCACCTTAAAAACCAAATTTGTAGCAGGTTGGTAACCGTCAACCACCTATTTTGCTTGTACTTATTATTGATTATATAAAAGTGTTTGCGGTCACTTTAAAAACCAGTTGGCTTTGCCAAAAAAACAAGTCGTGGCTATTGTTTCAGCCCAAAATTTTCTTAGTAAATTACTGTTAGAAAGCATAGTTCTAGCATACTCTTGAATTGTTATATTTTTACGTTCAACTACTCTATTTCATTGTGGAGTTCTAGGAAAAAAGAAATTATGAGTAATTCCCTTTTTATTATAGCAACTCTCAGAAATTTCATTTTCAAATTCTCCATCATGGTCACTATGTATAGTTTTAATTTTTAAAGAAAATAAATTTTGAATTCTTTTTGCAAAAGTTTTAAATAAATCAAAAGCATCACTTTTTTGTTTGTGAAATAAAGTCCAGATGTATCTAGAATAATCATCGACAATAACAAAAAAGTATTTACTATGATTTATTGATTGAATTTGAGATGTACCAAATAAATCCATATGAAGTAAACTAAAGGTTTTAAAGCAGAAATTTCATCTTTTTAGTTTAAATGAACTTTTAATTTTCCTAGTTGACAGGCATCACATATACTATCTATTTTATAATTCATTTTAGGGAGTCCTCTTATAAATCTAGTTTAGAAATTTAAGAAAGGAGTTTGAAATTTAAACGCCCAAATCTTTTATGCTAAATCTAAGGATCGCTTGTATTAGCCAAAAGACATAGTTTTTCATTTGAAATTTTCATGCTTAGGATATAAATAATTTTCTTCCTAATTCCTTCATATATAATTTTTGAATTATTATTTTCGATGTAGCACTTATCCTTTTCAAATTTAATTTTATAACCTTTATCACATAATTGACTTAAGTTATGTTTTAAATTCCTAACTAAAAAAACATCAGAAACAGTAGGAGTTTCAGAGTTACTGACACTGTTGATGCCAATCACATGTCCTTTTGAGTTATCTCCAAAATTAACCATTCCTACATCTTCCTAGACTATATCATTTAGTTTCTATGGATTCCCAGTTATATGTCTTGAACAACCACTATCAAGTATCCATTTATCTTTTTTAATTTGCATAATATTTCCATTTAGTGTCAAATCATCAAGAGACATATAACACATTTGTTCCTATGCAACACACTAATTCAATAGATAACTTGATTTTTTAGAATAATTAAATGCAGATTCATGACATGATGATGACTTGTGTAATTTTGAACTAGTGTTAAAATAATTTCTAAAAATTTCCATTTTAAACATTTCAAAAATTAGATTATGAATACTTTGGAAATTATTTCTCTAATACCAATTATAGGAAAATGAGGATCATGGATCTAAAGGAAAAGTAAACACTAGATGGGGGATGAATAGTGTTTAATGGATTTTATGAAATCTTTTTGAATATATCAGAAACAAATGCCAATACTAGATATAAAACAATCACATAACTATACATAGATACAAAATATAAAGAAAAAGCGGTAAAGAAAGGAAACACTGATACTGTTATATTGGTTTGGAGTTACCCTACATCAATTCGTACAAAATTATGGGTTGACATGGATTTATTTTCAAATAATCTTCAAATTACAATCCTCGATTTCACAGGCCACGAGGTCCACCACATTTGTTTCTGGAGTACAGTAAGACTCATCCGGGCTACAAAAACACCTAATTGATTTGAATGGGCCACAACCTACCTCTTCAATATCAGTTTGGAAGAAAGGCTAGATAGAACTTTGCTTGCGATCTTTGATTACAAATACTCCTATAACTCTGAATATTACTTGAATTCTTTGAAAGAGAATAATAGAGAATCAAACAAGAAATGAACTGGTTTAATTCTCTTTGAATTTCGGTAGCGTTTGATTATAAGATTTTGAAATTTAAGAGTTTTAATGGAGAGGAGAAAAGAGAAGAAGATAATGAAAGTAGTTTAAAAAATTTAATTTTAGATGGGTATTTATAGTGTACAACAGTCATATTCTTTCATGAAAAGATCTAAACAAATAGACACATCTATTGAAATTTGAAAATAATGGCTACCACGCCGACATGATGGGTAGAGGATGTCGGCATGCCTTGGGAAATTTAGATTTTTTGAAAAAAAAAATGTAAATGATGTAAATAATTCAAGGAAATTTTGGAGTTTAAATAAACTATTTTCTTACATATTAAAGTAGTATAATAGAGTAAGAACATAAATTAAAAACATATATTTATAATTTGTAGAAGTGTTATTAAACTTAATATAAAACTATAAATAAAATAAAACAAAACTTTATATATAAAACTAAAGATACGAATATAAGGAAATAATAATTTTAGTACTTATGTAAGCACATATGATTAAAACTAAAATATAACTAAGAAAATCTAAAGTTTATAAACTAGGAGTTTGACTTAAAATCTAAGAAATTAATTTAAATATTAAAAGATACATATTTTAAACAAGAATTAATTTTGAAATCAATTTAAAAATAAAAGTTTAATAATAATTTAAAATATTATAAGGATATAATGATGAGAAAATTGGAATAAGGATTTAAGTGTTATTACGAAGTTTTAATAAAAATTCTAGACTCTATTACCTATCATGATTTCTTGAACTCTTGTTACTTATAAGTCTTAAATCTTGAACTCTTGTTTTTGTAATCTTAAATCCTTAAACTATACAGCCTTCAAATCAATACCTGCATATACAACCTGCATATATATTTCTTTATAATAGATTTAGTATATATATTATAATAATAATAATAGTTAAAATAAGGTTGTGCTCATCAAAACCACCATCATCATCGTTCCAGTCCCTAATAGGATGAAGTAAGATGAGTGGTGTGAAGATTGATTTGGTTCTATGTCCCACACCAAGAGGTCTTCGCTAGGAGGTAGCTTGAGGGCAGTAAGTGTTCTTGAAAGTTATTCGTTCTTACTTGGATTAGACTCCATCTTAATGCTTCATGTTTTTGTTTTCCAGGAACGATGGAGCGGCCCATTGGTGATGTATACATATCAAGATTAGCCACTTTACGAGCAGTTCTTGAGGATCATAGGTAGGTACAGACCTGCATAACTAGTGAGTTGTTGCATCGTTACAAGTTGTTGAGTGCTAGCAGAAGCGTCAACTTTGGAGGTGCCCTTGTCGGGGGTGATGAGGCAACATTTCAACAAGTTGTTACCCTAGTCAAAAAGCCTCATCAATGAGTCCCATATTTAAGTCCAAGTCGGGGGAACCGATGAGGCAGGAGTTGGCGCAAGTCATGCGGTCGAATCCGAAAAAGACCAAGAGAAAAGGAGCACTGCTCCTACCGTAGAAAAGAAGGTGGTAGCGAAGACTATGTCTAAGCATATTCCACAGCAGCAGTCTCTGGCCAGAGGGGCTGAGTCAACTACTTCAAAGGACCCCTTCAAAGGACCACTTGTGCTTTCTCAACTTATCTCCTCGAATTTTCGTTCTTGTGTCTAAGGGAGAAAATATTTCTATTGGGATTGGTATAGTTACACCCATTAGCAAGGCACCAACAATAGGTCTATCCAGGGATGCACTAGGACACACACACTGCACGTGACAACACTTTTCTATCGTATAATTTCCTAGTTCTGATGTTTATTCATCTTGACTTTCAGGTGCAATGACTTCAAAATCATATGACTATAGCAAGCTCAGTAGTAGTGTGTCAAGGAGCATGGTCCCTCCCTAGTACTACTCAAACCAATAGAAAGAGCGCTAGGATGGTGAGAAGGAGGAACGAGAGAGAGATACATTATTGGTATCATAGATATCATCCTCGCTCTCACTCTATTTCTCTCCTTTTCCACAATATTGACATGTCGTCGATAAATCTGTTGCTAAGGCATTGATCCCATCAAAGGAAACTCATCAAAAGAAGCCTCACTCATAAAGGCACTCAAAACATAAAGATAAAGGTAAAGAGAAGCCGGTAATGATTCCTGGTAAACACACATCCCAAGCTACGTCAGTTTCGGATTCTATCGTGCTTGAACCATTTGCGGAGGAACAAAAGAAAATACCATAGGGCCAATTTTCTTAGTACTACTTTAGGCATACGCACTTCATTCCTTCGCTACATCCCATGCCAGAAGATGCCAGAGAGAGGCTTAAGAAGGAGATTCACGATATCTTCGAGCAATATAAAGAGATGTAAATATGCTTGGAAATTATCAGAGATCATTAAAAGCTTGGAGCTTGACTTGGCTAATCAGAATAAATTATGGGAGTGTGATAAGAGTTCTCTGGACCATGCTGATAAGGAGCTTGCATACACAATTGCTAAGTTAAAGGCAACAAAAGAGGATGTTAAGAAGTATAAAAAGTAATACAATGAATTCATACACCACTTCCACAGAGAGTTTAGCGCCCAGAGCCTAAGAATTAAATTCATTTGAGGACAATTGCAAGGCTCTCACCCAGGAGAACGCTGACTTGAAGATTAAGTGTAGCAGTCTACAGTGCATAAAGATGCCATTGAGAAGGAGAATGTTGGGCTGAAGGCCAGGCTGGCCGAAGTTGAGGACAGGGCTAAGAAGCTCGAGAGAATGCTCATGCTGCTATGGAGTCTGATTCCAGCACTAAAATCAATATGATATAGATTTAGAGGGGTTGAGAAAGTAGTTAAGTGAGGACAAGCAAGCGGAGGAGGAATTCGGGCCTTTGACTATAAGGTTCTTTATCATAGTCCTCCAGTATCGTGACCTATCTTGATGGAAGACTATCCCCAATCTTGAGTTGATGCCTGGAATGAACTTCTTGAGGAGGAGAGGTGAGCATCAGAAGGTAGGGTCATGGACGAGGAGGAGCTGATGAAAAAATTGTTAGGGGACAATAAGCCCAAAATCTTAGCACAGGGAAAAACTGCTAAAAGAGGTGAAAGATGCAACCAGACTACAAGATAAGGGGAAGTCTGTCATTGATGGGAGTTCTAGCCCTTCTTCTGTCATCCAAGTGTCCGTAGACGTTGAGAGCATTGACAATGACTTACCAGCTCTTATGATCTCCAAGCCTCTAACTCCTATCACTAAAATGCCTGGAACTCTTGGACTTACGGGCCGCGACTCTATGGAAGGTATATTTTTGACATCACTGCAGTTTGAGAAAGTCCTAACTATGTCTCGATGTGCCATGGAGGTGACAATCGACATGCCTATGGTTCCAAGAGGACTAATGGTCGTTTCTCTTCCTGCTGCAAGTAACCACCAGGTCCAGACTTCTCCGGAGGCACAATCAAAGAAGTCGAACGAACCTAGTTGCACTTTGCTGACGCTCCAAGGAAATACGAGGAAGTGATTGATGCTTTAGAGGGTATGAACGAAAAGGGATCTCAACATGAGGGTGACGAAGACATGGTCTTTACAGGAGAGTCCGGACTGAAGGGTGCCTTAAGCATGACAGAGATGAAGGCATTGCAAAAGGGAATCTTCAGCTAAAATTTGAATCAGTCGAATCAGGCCCTATATTGATCAATCCTCTGCAGATGATTCCTCCTCTCGGAGCTACACATTTGTTTATATTGACTGAGGAGGCTATGTCTTATGGGAAGGAAAAGTGGTCAAAAAAGAAGCATGGGAGGTATGAGAAGGGCTCTGAGGAGTCTTTCAGCGACAAGCCTTCTAAGCATCGTGTCGCCAAGGAGACCGACTTGGAGAAGTGTAAAAGAAAAAAAGACTGATGATAAGCCCAAGAACAAATAGACTCCTTCCATTTTTGCTTTTGTAGGCCTGCTCTGAGTTGTGCATGTGCGATCCTCACTTTTACACTTTTTTGACCTTAGCTCTTCTACAATCCTGCACTTTGAATAAAATAGTTTGTTTGTTTGCAAGTTTATATCACTCTCCATTCAATGTACTTGTGATTGAGTTTTACAACGTCGTACTTAGCACATTCCAGTATGCTTGAAATGAGCAAATTGTTTGAGTAAGTGGCTAGTTTGGAGCTACGATATATTCCCCCAATTAACGAATCACGGATCACGCGGAGGACATGTTCAAAGTTAATTTGTAAGTCCACGCTCATGCCCCTAGCAACGGTGGAGGTTAAGCTAAGTCTATTGGAAGTCTAGTCCTTAAGTCTTTATACTCTCCCATTATTATTTTGGGTTAGAGTTGTGGGTTAAGCAGTCTTAAGTCATGGAACGCCATTTTTTCTAACCCAATCTTTTTATAATCTTTTCCTCAAGTCGTTAGAGTTAGAGTTGGGTGTTCGAATAGTCATTTCACATTCGTCTAGGCATCGTTCCTACACTTTGGTCTTTAAAGTGAGGATCACCTCGTCGAGCATCTAAGTCAAGCTCGGACTTCATTAACTTTATCCAACTAGTCGCAGAGTTCAGTAAGCTCATCGAAACGTGAGATAATGGTCTTTATCGGGGAATTAATCGTTCCCTTCGATCAAGTTTTAGTGTAGGCAGGTCGAATTACAACACTTAGCCATATTATTATACACAGTCATAGAGCATGGAAGGAGATTTTTTATAACACAGTGGCACCTTGTTACATTACTTGAAATTGAAATGGTATTTACGAAATTAAATAAATAAAAGATCAAGTAAAGTAATGTCGCATATTCTCGGCATTCCATGCTCTTGGAAGTCTGCCGCCATCAATCATCGTCAACCTGAAAGCTCCATTATCAAGCTTCTGTTTGATGACATAGGGTCCTTCCCACTTCGTGCTTATGTGGACACAACAAGGAAAGATACGCTTCAGGATGAGGTCATCGGGTTCAAAGGTTCTAGGCAGAGCCTTCTTATCCTAGCATCGGAAGACACAATATCTTTGTGTTGAGGCATGCAAGTCAGCCTCCTCTCAATTTTCGTCAATCATATCAAGTGACACCGAGCAAAGTTCCTTATTAGTCAATGGATCATAGTACATCGCTCGGTGAGAGGGAACTTCAAGATCCACCGGTATGTCTGCTTCAGAGCCATAGGACAATGTGAATGGAGTGCTGCTTGTTGCTGACTTTTGGGTCATTCAGTATGCCCAAAGAGTCAATGATAGCTTGTCGACCCATTTTCTTCTAGCCTTCTCCAATCATTTCTTCAAGAAGAACCTTATGATCATGTTCATGAATTCAACCTATCCATTTGATTGTGAGTGGGTAGTTGCGGTGTACCTCTTCTTAATGCGATGACATCGACAAAAGTCTTTGAACTCTGATCTATTGATTTGGGTTCCGTTGTCAGTTATGATAATTCTGGGGAGTCCAAAACGACATATGATATTTCTGACGATGAAGTTGATCACTCCCTTTGTCAATATTGTGGTCATTGGTTCAACTTCGACCCACTTTGTGAAATAGTTGAATGCCATAATTGCGTACTTCGCTCCACTCTTGGATATCATAAGGCTACTGATAACTTCTACTCCCCACACTTGCGAATAGCTAAGGACTAACCACCCGAGCGTGTTGGGTCGGCAGAGCTCTTAAGATCTTGGAAAATCTCTTACATTTGTCGCAACATCGTGAATAGTCAGCCGCATCTCGGTTGACGGTATGCCAGAAGTAGACGTACTGAAGTATCTTCTTTGCCATAGTTTGCCCCTCGATATGATCACTGCACTTGCCTTCGTTCACTTCTCGCAACACTCACTTGGAATCATCGTTAACTATAGCTCGAAGCAGAAGGACGTAGAAACCCTTCTGACACAATGTATCTCTTTGAATGGTATACCTTGAAGTTTTTTATAAAAGATCGCACTTCTCATTTTCTACTTGAACAGGGTTCCGTGCAAAAGGAATTACGTGATGGGAGTCATCCATGATTTCCTGTCAGGCTTGACATCCAGATCCCAATCAATATTCATTTGTTTAATGCTCGGGGTGGCTAATATCTCCAATAGGACAAACTCTATTTGCATTGGGTTCTCTGAGCAAGCCAGCTTTGCCAAAGAGTCAACTTTCTCATTCTGTTCCCGTGGGGTGTTTGGTATGTGATGATATTCGAACCTAACCAATAACTCTTTAACCCGATCAAGATAGGAAGCCAGTTGCACCCCCTTCATTTGGAATTCCCTTCTGACCTGAAATACGACTTGTAAGTCATATAAAATGTCAATTGCTCTCACTACCAATTTCTTCATGAGTTTAAGCCTAGCGATCAGGACTTTGCACTTGGCCTCATTATTGGTCGACAGGAAGTCAAATCAGAATGCATAACAGATCGATCGCTCCTTAGGAGTTAATAAAGCAATTCCAGCGCTAGAACATCAATCATTTCGGGATCCATCTATGAATATCTTCCATATAGTAGTTGGTGGATCAACCTCCTTAATATTATCATCTAGAGTTGTGAATTCCGCTATAAAGTACGCCAATGCCTACCCCTGAATTACTCGCTGAGGAATGAATGTAATATCAAACCGACTTATTTCAATATCATATTTGAGCAACCTTGCAAATGCCTTAGGTCGTTGAAAGACCTATCGTAGCATCTGGTCAGTATACACCTTGATGGGATGAGCTTGAAAGTAGTAACACAACTTCCTCGACGCTATTAGGAGGCTTTAAGCAAGCTTTTTGATTTTTGGGTAGTTGAGTTATGATCCCTCAATCTCTTGCTTAAATAGTACACTGGTCATTGTACCCAATTTTCCTTATAAATGAGCGCTGAGATGATGGCATGCAAGGATACTACCAAATGCACAAATATGTCATCGTGATCGATCGGTTTAGACAATATCGGAGGTCTCTCCAGGTGATTTAGCAAGTTATGGAAGACTTCGACGCATTCGAGAGTCCAAGCAAGTTGCGCTTTCTCATCTTTATCAAGTTAAAAAAGAAATGCACTTGTCGGTGGCCTTGGATATAAATCTTCTCAGGCCTGCCTCCTGCCAATTCAGGATCTGCATATCTCTAATGTTCTGAGGCTCTTGAATGGTCCGTATGGATTCATTCTATTCAGGGGTGAATTTAAGGCCCGATGAGTTGATGGTGAAGCCCAAAAATTTCCCTGCCGCAATCCCAAAAGAGCTTTTCAAAGGGTTGAGTTTCATTCTATACTGGCAAAGAATGATGAACATTTCTGCTAAGTAATTAACATGGTCGGCTGAACGTCACGATTTTGTGTGCCTGTCATATACGTAGACCTCCATCGACCTTCCAATCCGATTTTGAAATATGCGATTAATCAATCATTGACATGTCACATTAGTGTTCTTTAATCCAAATGGCATGACCACATGACAATATAACCCAAGATTTGTTATAAAGCTAGCGTTTTCCTGGTTCGGCACATGTATTGGGTTTTGATTGTATCTATAGTATGCATCCATGAAGGAAAGAAGCCCATGCCAAGCTGTTAAGTCCATGAGTTGGTCGATCTTGGGAAGTGCAAAGCTGTCTTTAGGGAATGCCTTGTTCAAGTCCGAGAAATCAATGCATGTGTGCCCCTTCCTATTATACTTCTTCATGAGGACCAGATTCGATACCCAGGCAGGGTATAGAGAATCTCAAATAAACTCGTTGCTCGTTAGCTTCTCTACTTCCTCCTTCAATGTTGCCAACCTTTCAGGATCGAGCATATGTGTATTTTTCTTCATTGGGACGTACTTTGAAAGTATGCTAAGTGAACAGCTTATAATGGTCGGCGAAATTCCGTACATGTTAGCATGGGTCCATGCAAACACGTCAAGGTTTTAGAAAGTTGGTCAATTCCCTCGTCCGGAGAGGTCCAAGGTGAAATCTGATTTCCAATACCTTAGAAGGGTCGTCGTTATCAATCGAGATTTCCACCATTGTTTCATGGGGGTTGCCCTTTGGTATCCTAGCTCCTTGTCTTTCATCAGATCAATGTCTTTGAATTGACGGTTGTATTGTCCGGGCTAGGATTTTCCATTTACTTGTTATACAGTGGCATCCCGGATGCAAAGGGAGTTATCTACAGCTTTCCCTTTCTCCTTGCTACGGGCTTCCTCCCATTCTACCAAGCAGCATTCATATTATGTTATCTGGTATCCTTGCAAAACTCAGACGCCATTCTCAATCAGAAACTTCATGAGCAAGCACCAAGGTTCTATGCATGATTGGAATTCAACAAGGGCTAGTCGACCCAAGAAGGCGATATATAGAGAGTAAATGTCTATCATAAGGAATGAGAGGATCCACATTCTCCTACATCCCCTTACCCGGTTCAACTGTCAATTCCACCTTTTCCACTGGTTCGTTTGGCGAGCTATTAAAGTCATGAATTTTTGCCTTTCACAGATTTAAGTCCTTTTCCGCCATTATCATTTGGTCGTAGGCTCTTTTGAACAGAATATTTATGGAACTCCCATAATCGAAAAGGACTTTCCTTACCAATGTAGGGCCAATCATGGTCGAAATTACAAGCGGATAAATACTCGAGGCCTCCGTCCCGTCGGCATCCCTGTTTTGAAAGTTGACATCATCCATCATCATATTTCTTTGTTTTATGGGAGTAATTTCGTCAATAGTGTTGCATTCTTCCACCTCGACACGCTTGTCTGCTTTTATGCACTGCTCCATAGTTCGAAGATTGATGATGCCAAAAAGTGGTTGGCAACACTCGAGATTTCCACAATAGTAAAAATAAACATCCAGAATGGAAATTATTTGGTAAGTGATGTGATTACGTAGAGGAAAACACTAAAGAATCATCACATGGTATTTATAGTGGTCCGTCTCGTCGAAGACTACTCCCACTCTAGAAGTTTAGTATTTTATTACTTCTCTTTTACAAGTTACAATATGGAATCGGTATATTTTCGAATGAACAAGACCTAAGGTAATTCCAATTGTTATAGTATGTGATCCTGTTAGCTATGCTTAGAGGAGTAGGTAGAAGGCTATGCTTTGTGATCCAAATGCTTGGAAGTGGAAGGAGGAGCCTTCCGAGACCATGAAACCAAGTCAAGTCAAGAGAAGATCGAGAGACTAGGATGCTATCATGAAGCTACCATGGCCACAGTAGCAAGGAGGTCCAATGATGGGTTTTATCCCTCCTCCTCGAAATGCCAAGGCATTCCAAAGTAGTCTAAGAAGATAGTTCATCTTCTTCTCATAGTGATGGAAGGATCTTGAGAGGTTATAGGAAGGTCTTCCTATGGTTCCAAGAGAACAAGGATCCAACCCCCTTCACGCTATAAAACCATGGGTATATATAAGAGGAGGCAGACAGAAGAAGTAGGCAGAGTAGATGAGGAAGTGGGGACCACCCACAAATTTCTTATCTCGGGAGTTGTTTTGATCTCTGGATCGGTACCGATCCCGGGGTTGGTTCAAATCTCGAGGAGTTAGTTTATTGGATGCTTTCCCACTTTAAAGTTTTGTTCTTACCGACTTTGTATCCTTCCATTGTTCCATTACTCTATATCTGAGAAGCACTATGTGATTTTGTATCCAAAAAGTTGGTTCGTGGATTGTTGAGTTTGTATCCCATGAGCCCTTCATGATTATTTGTGGAGTTTCATATCTCTAGGGTACGAAACGATCGGGATATGTAAATAAATTATGAAAGGGGATATGAATTCATGGAGTGCCGCTGGATATGAATAAAGGGGGAGTGTCGGGTCTGATACGAAAAGTGATGAGGGGTAGGATACGAAGTGGAATATTGGGAGTGTAGAGAGGGATGCATACCAATTAAGGGTTTAATGGAAGTGGGATACAGAAAATGACTTAGTGGGAGTTTTGAGTAGTTGTGAGGTCTGAATATGAATTGATGTTGAGGCTCAGGGAGGATCCCGAAGTGTTGGTTCATTGTTGAGCAGTTTGCTCGAGCCAGGATGACTTATTCTTACGCGAACCCATCTGGGCTTGAGTCCTGAACATTTCGACAATGCTACTGGGATCCGCGCGATAGACCGAGTCGTGTGGGCATGAACTGCTTTTTGGGAACTTGGCTAAAAGTCTGGTTAACGCTTACCCCCAAAGGATGCCTTTTGATAACATGAAGTGCTTGTAGTAGAGCCACATGTTTCTAAAGTCCAGAGAAGTCCCCAAATCATGTCGAGTGACTGGTTGTGACCTCTCCATTGAGAGTTATTAATGGCAACATGAAATTCTAGCATTGTTGAGATTTCTAATTAATCGGGCTAGAATTTTGTCCGATTGCATAAGAAAATACTCATTTCTTGATGATTCAAGAAATTAAAGACTAATCGTCGACTCTCGCTTACGTTGGAACATAAACGAGTCATCGTCGACATAGTGTCAAGTATGCATTCACACGTGTGCATGTGATTTCACGCGATATGATATAAGCTTGGGACAAATTATATTATGTTTGAATGGTATACTGCGGGTGTGCGATCATGCAAGTTAGATTTCGAAAATTTGTCAAACTGGGACTAGATCATTTGGCCTGTACTTTTGGATTGTTTAAATTCATGAATATACGATTGGTTAATGAATCGAGTCGGCTTGGATGGTCAAGATTCCGAAAACGTGTATGCATGCTGACTGACATTGCTCGGTCGTGCCATCACGTCAGTTGGCTATCGAAACGTCATCGACTTGGGACTTGAACGTTAAGCGTGTTCCATGGAATCATTTAGATTCTTGGGTACACGATTGTTTAACAATTCAAGATGGTTTCGATGGTCGATGTTCCAAAACCTCGTAGGCATGATCATTGCTATTGTTTAAGTTCGTAAGTGGTGCACTAATCTTGGAGTGTTCAAGCCCCCTTTTTTCTCCTTCTTTTTATATTTCGGGATTGGTACAGATCCAAGGATCGGTACCGATCAAGTCACTTAGAATTTTTCTAAGATTTTTCTGAAGTCTTTCCATCCTTAATATAAGCCTGCTTTGAATTCATATTCCCCTCATTTTCCTTATTTCATATCCGCTGACTTGAAAATTTTCAAGAACCCAAGAAACCCTCTATGTAATTCGAACTCCACCACACCGCTCCGTCCTTGTTTACATGGGTGAACAACTAACTCGAATTGATACTCGAATAGGTTCAATTTTGATTTGACGATGGAGGAGATGGCGCAAAAATAGGCTTGATGGTCGAGTATTGTGGCCATGGAGGTTGATGTCGAGGACATCTGTGGGAGTATGAAGTCGTGGTTGTGGCGGTGAGTACGGATCACACTGTGGATTTGGGGAGTTTGGTCAAGTTTTGGGATACGAAATAGTAATTTCATATCCTAAGTTTTTGACCAAAACTCATCTCCATGGGGTAATTTCGTATCCTAAAGGTGTGAGAGGGTGAGAGATGGAATGATGAGGGATGAAGAGGAAGTGGGGACAGAATTCGGTAAGGGACAAGATACGAAATTTTGTTTCATATCTCGCGAACCTTGCAAATTTTAAAATAAGGTCTTGTGTACAAAAACAAATTTTCGTATCCGGGACTTGGTGAAAATAAGGGAATTCGTTCTTATTGGAGGAGCCTTCAGGATCAGTGGATTTGGAGAGCATAGGAGTGGGATATGAGATTGGAGAGATGCGGGATACGAAATAGTAATTCCGTATCCGGGGACCTCGTAAAACACTCATTTCCTTGAGGTTGATGATGCATGGTTGTTGAATCACTTAGGATGGATGATTTTTAGTTTATGGGGATACAAAATATAATTCTTTATCTCATAAACTCAAGAAAAATCCAATCCCGAAGCTACAACCCTCGAACAAGAGTTGTCATGTGACATTGTGCGATCTGGTTAAGTTTAGAAGAAAATGTTGCATTGCATAACACATTAAAAAACTTCGAATGATGAACTTGTTTGAGAAGACGATTGGAACATGCACATTGAATGGGAGCATAAACTCGGACTATGGACATATAAGTGAACCATCACTTCTAGGAACCGACTCTCACCCAATCGCGTCGTAATCGCGATTCGACTTGAATTCCATAGACTAGTTTGTGGCGATGATGGTTTAATATCATAAGATTAGTACTCGTCGCTGTGTTCCAAAGGATTTTAGTACAACTACATCAGCATGCATGCCACTTGCAAGTTCCATGTTAGTTTTCACTAACACAGTGGGTACAAATTCTAGTGGAATAACTAATGCAACTGTGTTGCAAGTACAGTTTGCAATGGCGAAGTAAAGCTCCAGACGACTTCATGGTTTTGAAGCCGAACTTGTAGAAATATCTCCGAGCTCTAATGAATCTGCTATAATTCTTGCTCATCAGCAAGCAGTAGTAGGGCCTCCAAAACTTCCACCCCATCTCAACAGGTGGGCACATCCGGCATACACGAACACGAGGGACAACCCAGTGGATCTCCACATTCAAACGAGCACGTGGATGAATTGGTAGTTAGAGGCGAAGCAGAAGTTGTTGGAGAGTGTCCCTTGGAAGGAGAGGATGGTTGTGGCAATCTGGAAGGCGTTTTTGTAGCGCTGGACAGGGTGGGAGATGCTATGATTCTCGAGAATCCCCCTGATTCAGTTGTCTCTTAGATAAATGAAGCTTCTTTACGGCGAATTTGCATGAAATATGGAATACTATGGGGAGATGTTTTGGTTCCTAGAAAGGTAGATAGGGTGCATGCTCCTTCAGAAGGGTATAACTCTTGGAATAGGTATATGTGTTCCATCAGATGCGTGCCCCTGTCTTATTCATACATTCCAGATATTCTGTATTCCTTACAATTAGCACCAACGCGGCTTCATCTGAATGCATATGTGTTAGTGCTTGGCACTTACATCCTATACTGAAAATGGTTGGGAATGGAACTGTAACACCCCACCTCCGCCAGGGTGGCTCTTGCAAGCACTCTGACTTTGGAGGGGCGTTTGAATCAGGTAAACATGTATAATGATATATCAAGGCAGAACAAGAACATATGTATATATGTAAACAGAGTAAATAAGATAAGTAGAACAGCGGAAGATTTCAAACTATTTCAAAACAAGTCTGGTACAACATAATGTTAACTTTCCAAATACACAAGTCTAGATAAAAACAACATTACTGAAAAACTGAAATACATAAGTACTATCCCCAAAATAAGCGATAACCATAGCTAGCTTCATGTCAAGACCGTACATGAGCTAAACTCCCACAAGCAAGCGATCAGGAATCCAAGCTAAGCTCCAACGTTCCCACCCTGAGAACCTGGGGGGGGGGGGAACGGAAGAAAAGAGGCGAAAGAAAAATAGGTCAGTCAAAAAGACCGAGTAAGCCCTACTACAATCAATGTAAACTGGTAAAGTTAACTGGCATGAGAAGCAGGGATGATCATAAGGATAACAACATACTAGCATGATGATTAACTAACAAGGTAGATAAAGGTGTCATCGCATAATCAGGTTTAAGGTTTTTGCACCACAGGTGTACTAGCAAACAACATGACTTGAATAAACAAGTATTGATCCCTTGGCCCAAGCTTTGGCCCAATAACATGAAGTGACCCCAATTCGAGGTCCAACCAAACGGTCTAGTCGATCGGCTCCCTATAAGCCTAACTCGTCACGTGTTGGTGTCCATACGGCCCAAACATAATTGTAGTCAGACTGTGCAGGGTCTCCCGTCGGGTGTATCAAGCCCTAGGGTGTCAACCCCTGGACACCATAATCATGCGTGCACAGTCTCAATCTACTGGTACCCGTGCATGTTTTCCCCGGCTTCGGACTATATGCACGACCATAGTCCGCCCGGAACTACACCGGCGTACTCATCTGCCGTCGCTTTTGGTCACTTACGTCCAGTCCAGTAATCGTGCTCCCTCCCTAGCCTAGACCCTAGGGTCTTAATGATACAAACTTGGGATTACTGCTGGAGTGGACCCCCATTGCTAGGATTTTTCTAGTGGGTTAAGTACGGTTTAACCCTCTTGTTAATCATGGATTAACTTGGTTAAGTGTAACGATGAGTTCACGACTTAACCCTGATTAATCTACCAAGCCCAAATTGGTTAAGTATTAAGTGGACCATGACTTAACCCTAATCACGAGGCATTATTTAACACCCCGCCTCTGCCAGGGTGACTCTTGCAAGCACTCTGACTTTGGAGGGGCGTTTGAATCAGGTAAACATGCATAATGATATATCAAGGCAGAACAAGAACATATGTATATAGGTAAACAGAGTAAATATCATAGATAAAACAGCAGAAGATTTTAAACCATTTCAAAACAAGTCTGTTACATCATAATGTCAACTTTCCCAATAAACCAGTCTAGATAAAACAACATCAACTGAAAACTGAAATACATAAATACTAATCCCCAAAAGAATTGATAGCCACAGCTAGCTTCATGTCAAACCGTACATGAGCTAAATCCCACAAGCAAGCAGTCAGAAATCCAGCTAAGCTCCAATATTCCCTCCCTGAGAACCTGGGGGGGGGGGGGGGAAACGGAAGAAAAGAGGCGAAAGAAAACAGGTCAGTCAAAAAGACTAAGTAAGCCCTACTACAATCAATGTAAACTGATAAAGTTAACTGGCATGAGAAGCAGGTATGATCATAAGGATAACAACATACTAGCATGATGATTAACTAACAAGGTAGATAAAGGTGTCATCGCATAATCAGGATTAAGGTTTTGCACCACAGGTGTACTAGCAAACTAACATGACTTGAATAAACAAGTATTGATCCCTTGGCCCAAGCTTTGGCCCAATAACATGAAATGACCCTAATACAAGGTCCAACCAAACGGTCTAGTCGATCGGATCCCTAAGCCTAACTCGTCACGTGTTGGTGTCAATACGGCCCAATCATAATTGTAGTCGAACTGTCCCGGGTCCACCCTTCGGGTGTATCAAGCCCTAGGGTGTCAACCCCTGGACACCATGAACATGAGTGCACAGTCCCGATCTACTGGTACCCGTGCATGTTTTCTCCGGCAACGGACTATGTGCACGACCAGAGTCCGCCCGGAACTACACCGGCGTACCCTCTGCCGTCGCTTTTGGTCACTTACCTCCAGTCCAGTAATCGTGCCCCCACCCTAGCCTAGTCCCTAGGGTCATGATGATACTAACTTGGGATTACTGCTGGAGTGGGCCCCCATTTCTAGGATTTTTCTAGTGGGTTAAGTACGGTTTAACCCTCTTGCTAATCCTGGATTAACTTGGTTAAGTGTAACGATGAGTTCACGACTTAACCCCGATTAATCTACCAAGCCCAAATTGGTTAAGTATTAAGTGGACCATGACTTAACCCTAATCACGAGGCATTAATTAATTTAATGCGCCTTAACCTCTCACATTAGACCTTGTTGTGGTTACTAGTTAAGCCGGGCGGGTCCGGGTAGCTTTACACCACAACTTGGTCTAACCTCGGGTTCAAGGTACAACATGACCAACTTCTCACATTGGGTCCTATTGTTTGTAGCAACTAGTTAAGCCGGTCGGTTCCGGGTAGGTTTACGCTACAAACTCAACCCAACCTCGAGTTGGCCACACTTATCTTTTCTAAGTGTCATGTCCATCATGTTTCCAAAACATGTTACAAGTTTTCAAGCAATTGGGTAGACCTAACTTAATATGTAATTTCCCAATGGGTAGGCCTAACTTAATAGGTAAATTCCCAAGCTTATGTTTTATGTCTTTTAAGTTTACCCAACCCCAAACGCAATCCCATCGCTTACATATCGCAATAGCGCATAAAGGATAGAAAGAGGGAACTTGGCATAATCATGACATAAAGGTATTGAAGCCACAAGCTTAACATGGTGGCATATGAAATGTTCATATGTTCATACACTTGCATATTACATTTTTAGGCCTCAAAAGCATGCATAAAACCAAACTTAGCATATTGGTGATACATGGTGCTAAATGACATGTAGAAATGGCCATAAGTTAGCCTCACATGCAAGTTATCATAAGAGATATGATAACTTACATGTTGCTAAAATGCAACCTTTGGCATAAAGCTTAAAGCTTTATGTTCATAAACCCAAAATAAGCTTGCATAACATGATAGCATGAACAAAATGTTCAACCCAAACTTGCATAACATAACTTGGCATACTTGCATATAAACTTGCATATCACAACATGATAAACTTGCATATAAACTTGCATATCACAACATGATAAACTTGCATATAAACTTGCATATCACAACATGATAAACTTGCATATAAACTTGCATATCATACATTTAACTTTAGAGTTTAAGTATGAAAGTAGAATAGGGCTTACAATGCTTAAGAAGTCACAAAAATATGACAAAGCCCTTATGAAATCAATTAAACCCAAAATGCAAGCAAAACCCTTAAGCCAAAATGATCAAGACTCTTTCTTTATGATGCAAATATATAAACTTGACTTGAATGCAAGCTAATGATGCTCATACAAGTTTGAAAACACTTGTATGCATGGAAAATCACTTAGGAATTTATTTAGGAATTTTATGAAGAGAGTGGAGGCCATGAGAGGATTGATTTTGCCATAGTTTAGTTGTATGAATGAATAATGATGATTTAGGGTAGGTTAGGGTCTTATTTATAGATTAGGCAAGTGTTTTAGGCCATAGGATTAAACCTAGATTCAATCCAAGCCATCAAAGCATGTCTTGGGGAAGAAGTCAAGTGTAGGAACCATCTAGGGCCTTTAGATTAAAGATGAACCATGAGAACCATCCAAATGCAAAATCTGCATTTGAGCGAATCGGCCCACGGGTTGACAGCCAAACACCCTGGATTAACCCCTAGTCGACCCAGCGGGCTTGGGTCGACCTCAAAAATCGGCCGGTTCGGTTATTCCCCTCTCCCAATTCGCTGTTTTGAACATTTTTGCATATTTATTTATTTAATTTTCAATTATATATATATATATATCAATATATATATATTTCTCTGTGCAACCCATTTCACTTAATTAAGTATACTTTAATTTGGGAATTTTTCGTGAAACTTCGCGAGGCCATATCTTGGTCATACGGACTCCGATTTTCGAAAACTCGGACTCTATTTCGCGTATTTTTCCGAGACGAACGCAATGGCATAGCCCGTTTCCCTTGATTCAGATTTTACAGTTTAATTCTGCCTCCATTTATGTTATAACATGTTATTCAAAAATACGGGTTGTTACATTCTTCCCTCCTTAAAGGATTTCGTCCCCGAAATCTCCAAGTTAGGAAGAACTTATCCTACCATCCATCATCCATCTACTCAAAACATCATCCATGAGCAATCATTGTCCTTAAAAGGTTCTAAATGCTGTATGATCATATGCAAAGGTGTGTGTATATGTACTTATCTAATGCGAAAATCAGGAGGTTACTGATTCAGTAAACCCCCTTAATGCAAAATATGTTAGTGAAATGAGTCCATATGTATGCAAATTCCTAACATAATTTATAATCTCTACATGAGTGCACATAACATTCATCCATATGCAACATCCACGTGATAGCATAACAAGTTTTCATCCATGAATAAGCATAAACACCCATGCATAAGCGGTATGAAAGTGTGTGAGCCGATCTTAGTGCCTAACGTGTATTATGCATCCACGAGTATCCACTTGCAAACACTTGCAACCACTTGCAACCATCAAGCATAACATGTTTCAAACACATGTTTCATCCAAAGGGTTTCTACCTAAGGTTCTCATGACAAGATTAACACGATAAACTAGATAAACATGGATAGCAAAGAGAAAGATATGCTAACAAAGAAAAGAGATTGAGAGTGTACCCTCAAAAAGGAATGGATAAAGCCCACACATCTTCTCCTCGGTTTCCCAAGTTGCGTCTTCTTCGGCTTCACCCCATTGAACCTTCACCAATTTGACCTCTCGATTCCTTAGCTTCTTGGTCTCCGTCCCCAAGATACGAATCGGAGCTCTCCTCAAGGTAGCCTCTTTCTCCACTTCTACATCTTTTAGAACACTTGGCTCAACAACCTCTGCTGATTCATGTAAACACTTCTGGAGATGCGAGACATGAAAAACATCGTGTACTCCAGCAAGCTTCTCGGGCAACTTCACTCTATAAGCCATCTGCCCGATCCTCTCTATAATAGGGAATGGTCCAACAAACCTCGGTGCCAACTTCCCAACAGCTCCAAATTGGACCACATTCCGCAAAGGAGAAACCTTCACGAAAACCATATCCCCAACATCAAACTCCAAATCCGTTCTTCGCTTATCAGCATAGGATTTCTGTCGGTCTTGGGCCGCTTTCATCTGTCTCCGAATCAACTCGATCTTCTCGGATGTATCTCTGATCATATCAGGCCCAAGTATAAGCTCATCTGTAGTCTCCCACCAACATGTAGGCGACTTGCACGGCCTCCCATATAAAGCTTCAAATGGTGCCATCCCTATGCTTGCCTGATAACTGTTATTATATGCAAACTCAACAAGAGGAATATGGTCTTCCCAAGTACCACCAAAATCCAGAATACAAAGCCTCAACAGATCCTCGAGTACCCTATTCACCCTTTCGGTTTGACCGTCCGTCTGTGGGTGATAAGCAGTACTTAGATTCAACCTCGTGCCCATGGCTTCTTGCAAGCTATTCCAGAATTGACTTGTAAAGATTGGGTCACGGTCACTGACTATACTAGAAGGGACTCCATGTAGTCTTACAATCTCACGAAGATATACAAACGCTAGCCAAGATGCGGTCCTCTTGCTCTTCACCGGAATGAAATGAGCACTCTTCGTAAGTCTATCCACAATAACCCAAATGCTCGTATTCCCTTTCCTTGACCTTGGTAGTCCATCGATAAAATCCATGGAAATACTCTCCCACTTCCATAGTGGAACGTCTAGAGGATGCAATAGCCCACCGGGCTTCTTCGACTCGGCCTTAACTTGCTTGCAAATGATACATCTAGAGACAAATTCTGCCACATCCTTCTTCATCCCAGGCCAAAAGAAAATGCGCTTCATATCTTTATACATCTTATCTCCGCCCGGATGTATAGTCAACTTAGAGCGATGCGCTTCCTCAAGAACTCTTCTTACTAGATCTTCTACCATTGGAACACATAACCTTCCGTCTCTCCTCAGCCAACCCTTGTCATCAATAGAATATCGAGCGAGATGACTAGACGTCTCTCCTCGAATTAGCTTATCCATAATCTCAACTATCTGAGGGTCTTCTCTCTGCGAAGCCCCAACTTGATCAAGAAGGGTAGGTCTGAGTTCCAGAGATGCTAAAGAACCGGTCATCGACTCAATCGCCAAAGAGAAATCAAAGGTTGCCACATACTCTAAATTCTTCATCTCAACGAATAGAGGACTTAGGGTCAACCTTCTTCTACTCAATGCATCTGCTACCACATTCCCTTTGCCAGGGGTATAAGCTATCTCAAAATCATAGGATGCCAAGAATTCCATCCATCTTTGTTGCCTCAGATTCAGATCCTTCTGAGAAAAGAGATACTTCAATGACTTGTGATCGGTATAAAGCTCAAATCTTTCTCCCAGAAGATAATGGCGCCAAGCCTTGAGTGCATATACTATTGCTGCCAACTCTAAGTCATGAGTGGGATAATTCTTCTCATGCACTTTGAGTTGTCTACCGCCAAAGCATATCACCCTTCCTTCTTGCATAAGAACAGCTCCTAACCCTGTGCCACATGCATCGGTGTATACTGTAAATAACTTCCCTCCATCGGGCAAAGCTAGAATAGGTGCTGATGTAAGAGCTCTCTTGAGCTTCTGAAAAGCAAGCTCGCATTCTACGCCCCAAGCAAAAACTAAATTCTTCTTCGTCAATTTAGTGAGAGGAGCAGAAATCTTTGCGAAGTCCTTGATGAACTTCCGGTAAAAACCCGCAAGACCTAGAAAACTTCTCACTTCGGTTGCATTCCTTGGAGTCTTCCAATCCTGAACTGCCACTACCTTGGCGGGATCCACCGCTAAGCCTTGCTTAGATACTATATGCCCAAGGAATCTAACTTCCCTTCTCCAAAAGTGACACTTGGAGAACTTGGCCTTCGATTGATGCGCTCTAAGCGTATCCATCACCTCTATGAGATGCCTTGCATGCTCTTCCTCATCCTTAGAGAAGATCAGAATATCATCTACGAAGACCACGACAAACTTGTTCAAGAACTCCCTGAACACCCTACTCATCAAGTCCACGAAATATGCGGGTGCATTAGTCAAGCCGAACGGCATGACAAGCCATTCGAAGAATCCATCTGGCGTTCTGAACGCAGTCTTGTCTATACTATCTTCAGCTACCCTGAGCTGATGGAATCCAGTAGCAAGATCAAGCTGAGACAAAACAGAAGCAC
Source organism: Allium sativum (assembly GCA_030737875.1). Lineage (NCBI taxonomy): Eukaryota > Viridiplantae > Streptophyta > Magnoliopsida > Asparagales > Amaryllidaceae > Allium > Allium sativum. The sequence goes on along the minus strand of CM060910.1, from coordinate 331,451,711 downwards.
CGACAAGCTGGTCAAAGAGATCATCTATCCTCGGTAACGGGTGTCTGTTCTTCTTAGTCAGCTTATTCAACTCTTGATAGTCAACACAAAGTCGGAGAGAACCATCTGCCTTGGTAGCAAACACCACAGGCGCTCCCCATTCAGATATACTTCGTCTAATGAAGTTCTTCTCAAGCAACTCTTTCACTTGCTTACTTAGCTCCCGCCTTTCACGCGGAGCCATATGCCGAACGGGCAAAGAAACAGGCTTTGCATTATCCACCAGATAAATGCGGAAATCAATCTCTCGCTTAGGGGCAACCCCCTAACTTCATCGAAAACATCCGGATACTCTCGAACCACTCTCACAGACTGAAGAGTTTCCATTGACGAGTCGAGTGATTCCAGATAGCACAACATGACGGGACCTCTCGGATCACAAGAAATCTCTAGGGTGTTTCCGAGGCGAGTCACGAGCCTCACAACCCTATGCTCACAATCAAGAATGGCTCCATATCTGGACAGCCAATCCATGCCTAATATCAATCCGTATCCCCTAAAACCAAGAACATAAGCACTGCACAAGAACTCTACACTCAGTATAGAGATCCTCAAATCCCCACATATCATAGACAAATGGGCGGAACCCCCAATAGGATTTGAGACACAGACGGGATCATCTACCAAGCTAGTACTAAGGTGCAAACTATCAACAAGATCAGATGAGATAAAGCTATGCGATGCACCAGAATCAAATAAGGTACGAACTGGAAAATCAGAAATATATACAAGGCTCTCAACAGAAATACTACCTCGATCGGGAACTGGAGCGACATTGAGAGCATGAACTTGCCCTCCTGAAGGTCCAGCACGCTGAGTCTGACCCTGGCCTTGCCCTTGCTTCCTCGGGCAATCCTTACTGAAATGTCCAGTCTCACCGCAGAAAAAGCATTCACCATTCTTCCTTTTCCTCTTCTTACAATCCTTAATAAGATGCCCAACTGAACCGCAATAATGGCACCTCCCCTTGTTGTTCTTGCCCTTGTTGTTATTGCCCTTGTTGTTGTTCCCCTTATTGCCTTGACTCTTGTTCTTGTTCTGATTGCCTTGACTGCTCTGACCACTTGGATTACCCTGATTTCCTTTTCCCTGGGAATCAGTCTTCTTGGCTTGAGTATCATTCATCTTGGTTTCTTTCTTGACATCTCCCTGAAGTAACGCCATATCAACCAAACTCTCAAACGTGGCCCCATGGGGAATATGTGACATAGCCAATCCCTGCAACGGCTCATTCAATCCTCTAGCAAAACGAAGAGCCTTCTTCTGAGGAGTATTCACCATATCCAAGCCAAAACGAGCTAACTGATTGAACTTGTTCACATATTCTTTGACAGACATATCTCCTTGTTTCAAAGTTATGAACCTCTCCATTTGCAGATTCTCCTCAGCAGAAGATAGAAACTTAAGCATGAACCTTGCCCTGAAATCGGCCCAAGTCTCAACAGGCCTAGTACCATTGGTGACTTCCCACCAATAAGCGGCTTCATCCTTCATAAGCCAAACCGCCAACAAGAGCTTCCTCTGATCGTCTAACCCAAAGATAGCAAACAAATCCTCGGTCTCTTTCAACCAATTTCTGGCCTCTACAAAAGTCTCAGTGCCTTGAAAGTTCTTGCCACTCATTGCTTTGAAATCTTTGCAAGTCTTTGCGAAGTCCACTTGAGGATGCTGAGGGGGAGGAGGAAGAGGAACCTCAGCGACAGGAGGAGGAGGAACATTAACCACCGGAGGAGGAGGAGGAGGAACATTAACTACCGGAGGAGGAGGAACATCTGCGGGGCCGGCTTCGGTCGCCCTAGCCTCCAAAAGTCTCCTATACCAAACAGGTACGTGTACTCCCTCCGGAATAGCAAAGTTATCGGCCATACTGAAAACGAAGAAAAAGACAGATTCAGAATGGAGAAAAACGAAGGAATTTTGCTAATGGTTTTTTGGGGAATAGCCTTTAAAATAAACTAGACTTTTCTTTGGAAAATACTTTATACTTGGTTTTGAAAATAGTTTTCCAAAAGTTTTCTAAAAGTCTTTTTGTTCCTTCTCGTACCATATGCTCTGATACCAAATGTAACACCCCGCCTCCGCCAGGGTGACTCTTGCAAGCACTCTGACTTTGGAGGGGCGTTTGAATCAGGTAAACATGCATAATGATATATCAAGGTAGAACAAGAACATATGTATATAGGTAAACAGAGTAAATATCATAGATAAAACAGCGGAAGATTTTAAACCATTTCAAAACAAGTCTGTTACATCATAATGTCAACTTTCCCAATAAACCAGTCTAGATAAAACAACATCAACTGAAAACCGAAATACATAAATACTAATCCCCAAAAGAAGTGATAGCCACAGCTAGCTTCATGTCAAACCGTACATGAGCTAAATCCCACAAGCAAGCAGTCAGAAATCCAGCTAAGCTCCAATATTCCCTCCCTGAGAACCTGGGGGGGGGGGGGGGGAAACGGAAGAAAAGAGGCGAAAGAAAACAGGTCAGTCAAAAAGACTGAGTAAGCCCTACTACAATCAATGTAAACTGATAAAGTTAACTGGCATGAGAAGCAGGTATGATCATAAGGATAACAACATACTAGCATGATGATTAACTAACAAGGTAGATAAAGGTGTCATCGCATAATCAGGATTAAGGTTTTGCACCACAGGTGTACTAGCAAACTAACATGACTTGAATAAACAAGTATTGATCCCTTGGCCCAAGCTTTGGCCCAATAACATGAAATGACCCTAATACAAGGTCCAACCAAACGGTCTAGTCGATCGGCTCCCTAAGCCTAACTCGTCACGTGTTGGTGTCAATACGGCCCAATCATAATTGTAGTCGAACTGTGCCGGGTCCACCCTTCGGGTGTATCAAGCCCTAGGGTGTCAACCCCTGGACACCATGAACATGAGTGCACAGTCCCGATCTACTGGTACCCGTGCATGTTTTCTCCGGCTACGGACTATGTGCACGACCAGAGTCCGCCCGGAACTACACCGGCGTACCCTCTGCCGTCGCTTTTGGTCACTTACCTCCAGTCCAGTAATCGTGCCCCCACACTAGCCTAGTCCCTAGGGTCATGATGATACTAACTTGGGATTACTGCTGGAGTGGGCCCCCATTGCTAGGATTTTTCTAGTGGGTTAAGTACGGTTTAACCCTCTTGCTAATCCTGGATTAACTAGGTTAAGTGTAACGATGAGTTCACGACTTAATCCCGATTAATCTACCAAGCCCCAATTGGTTAAGTATTAAGTGGACCATGACTTAACCCTAATCACGAGGCATTAATTAATTTAATGCGCCTTAACCTCTCACATTAGATCTTGTTGTGGTTACTAGTTAAGCCGGGCGGGTCCGGGTAGCTTTACACCACAACTTGGTCTAACCTTGGGTTCAAGGTACAACATGACCAACTTCTCATATTGGGTCCTATTGTTTGTAGCAACTAGTTAAGCCGGTCGGTTCCGGGTAGGTTTACGCTACAAACTCAACCCAACCTCGAGTTGGCCACACTTATCTTTTCTAAGTGTCATGTCCATCATGTTTCCAAAACATGTTACAAGTTTTCAAGCAATTGGGTAGACCTAACTTAATAGGTAAATTCCCAATGGGTAGACCTAACTTAATAGGTAAATTTCCAAGCTTATTTTTTATGTCTTTTAAGTTTACACAACCCCAAACGCAATCCATCGCTTACATATCGCAATAGCGCATAAAGGATAGAAAGAGGGAACTTGGCATAATCATGACATAAAGGTATTGAAGCCACAAGCTTAACATGGTGGCATATGAAATGTTCATATGTTCATACACTTGCATATTACATTTTTAGGCCTCAAAAGCATGCATAAAACCAAACTTAGCATATTGGTGATACATGGTGCTAAATGACATGTAGAGATGGCCATAAGTTCGCATTTAGCCTCACATGCAAGTTATCATAAGAGATATGATAACTTACATGTTGCTAAAATGCAACCTTTGGCATAAAGCTTAAAGCTTTATGTTCATAAACCCAAAATAAGCTTGCATAACATGATAGCATGAACAAAATGTTCAACCCAAACTTGCATAACATAACTTGGCATACTTGCATATAAACTTGCATATCACAACATGATAAACTTGCATATAAACTTGCATATCACAACATGATAAACTTGCATATAAACTTGCATATCACAACATGATAAACTTGCATATAAACTTGCATATCATACATTTAACTTTAGAGTTTAAGTATGAAAGTAGAATAGGGCTTACAATGCTTAAGAAGTCACAAAAATATGACAAAGCCCTTATGAAATCAATTAAACCCAAAATGCAAGCAAAACCCTTGAGCCAAAATGATCAAGACTCTTTCTTTATGATGCAAATATATAAACTTGACTTGAATGCAAGCTAATGATGCTCATACAAGTTTGAAAACACTTGTATGCATGGAAAATCACTTAGGAATTTATTTAGGAATTTTATGAAGAGAGTGGAGGCCATGAGAGGATTGATTTTGCCATAGTTTAGTTGTATGAATGAATAATGATGATTTAGGGTAGGTTAGGGTCTTATTTATAGATTAGGCAAGTGTTTTAGGCCATAGGATTAAACCTAGATTCAATCCAAGCCATCAAAGCATGTCTTGGGGAAGAAGTCAAGTGTAGGAACCATCTAGGGCCTTTAGATTAAAGATGAACCATGAGAACCATCCAAATGCAAAATCTGCATTTGAGCGAATCGGCCCACGGGTTGACAGCCAAACACCCTGGATTAACCCCTAGTCGACCCAGCGAGCTCGGGTCGACCTCAAAAATCGGCCGGTTCGGTTATTCCCCTCTCCCAATTCGCTGTTTTGAACATTTTTGCATATTTATTTATTTAATTTTCAATTATATATATATATATATATGAATATATATATATTTCTCTGCGCAAACCATTTCACTTAATTAAGTATACTTTAATTTGGGAATTTTTCGTGAAACTTCGCGAGGCCATTTCTTGGTCATACGGACTCCGATTTTCGAAAACTCGGACTCTATTTCGCGTATTTTTCCGAGACGAACGCAATGGCATAGCCCGTTTCCCTTGATTCAGATTGTACAGTTTAATTCTGCCTCCATTTATGTTATAACATGTTATTCAAAAATACGGGTTGTTACACATTAATTAATTTAATGCGCCTTAACCTCTCACATTAGACCTTGTTGTGGTTACTAGTTAAGCCGGGCGGGTCCGGGTAGCTTTACACCACAACTTGGTCTAACCTCGGGTTCAAGGTACAACATGACCAACTTCTCACATTGGGTCCTATTGTTTGTAGCAACTAGTTAAGCCGGTCGGTTCCGGGTAGGTTTATGCTACAAACTCAACCCAACCTCGAGTTGGTCACACTTATCTTTTCTAAGTGTCATGTCCATCATGTTTCCAAAACATATTACACTTTTCAAGCAATTGGGTAGACCTAACTTAATAGGTAAATTCCCAATGGGTAGACCTAACTTAATAGGTAAATTCCCAATCTTATGCTTTTATGCCTTTTAAGTTTACCCAACCCCAAACGCAATCCCATCGCTTACATATCGCAATTAGCGCATAAAGGATAGAAAGAGGGAACTTGGCGTAATCATGACATAAAGGTGTTGAAGCCACAAGTTCAACATGGTGGCATATGAAATGTACACATGTTCATATACTTGCATATTACATTTTTAGGCCTCAAAAGCATGCATAAAACCAAACTTAGCATATTGGTGATACATGGTGATAAATGACATGTAGAAATGGCCATAAGTTTGCATTTAGCCTCACATGCAAGTTATCATAAGAGATATGATAACCTACATGTTGCCAAAATGCAACCTTTAGCATAAAGCTTGAAGCTTTATGTTCATATACTCAAGATAAGCTTGCATAACATGATAACATGAACAAAATGATCATCCCAAACTTGCATAACATACTTGCATATCATATGACGAACTTGCATATCAAACTTGCATAACATAACGTGATAAACTTGCATATCATAACATGGCATACTTGCATAGCATAACATGGTAAACTTGCATATAATAACATGGCAAACTTGCATAACATAACATGATAAACTTGCATATCATAACATGGCAAACTTGCATAGCATAACATGGTAAACTTGCATATCATAACATGACATACTTGCATAACATAACATGATAAACTTGCATATCATAACATATCAAGCTTGCATAACATGACATAGTAAACTTGCATATCATGGCAAACTTGCATATCATACATTTAACTTTAGAGTTTAAGTATGAAAGTAGAATAGGGCTTACAATGCTTATGAAGACACAAAAATATGACAAAGCCCTTATGCAATCAATTAAACCCAAAATGCAAGCTCCAATAGAAAAACCCTTAAGCCAAAATGATCAAAACTCTTGCTTTATGATGCAAATATAGAAACTTGACTTGAATGCAAGCTAATGATGCTCATACAAGCTTGAAAACACTTGTATGCATGGAAAATCTCTCATAAAAAATTATTTAGGAATTTTATGAAGAGAGTGGAGGCCATGAGAGGAATGATTTTGCCATAGTTTAGTTACTTGAATGAATAATGATGATTTAGGGTTAGGTTAGGGCCTTATTTATAGAGATTAGGACTAGTTTTAGCCTTAGGATTAAACCCTAGTTCCAATCTCAGCCCTTAAAACCGAATCTGGCCCCCAAACTCAACACAAACCCAAAATGGTGCACCAGGCAAAACTGCCCGGCTGGACCAAGTCGACAGCCAAGTCGACAGGGCTGTCGACTTGGGTCCAACCAAGTCGACTCCCAAGTCGACAGGGCTGTCGACTTGGGTACTCTGGCGGGAATTTTCCCGCCTGCGCCCAACTGCCCTAATTTCCAAATTCAAACTTGAATTTGAAATCTGTTTTTACTTTGAAATTTTCTGAAAACTTCGTTGGGCCTTAATCGGGTCATACGGACTCCGATTTTCGTAAACTCGGACTCTATTTTGCGTATTTTTCCGAGACGAACGCAATGGCATAGCCCGTTTCCCTTGATTCAGATTTATAAATTAAATTCTGCCTCAATTTACGTTATAACAGGTTATTGAAAATACGGGTTGTTACATTCTCCCCTCCTTAAAGGATTTCGTCCCCGAAATCTTCAAGTTAGGAAGAACGTATCCTACCATCCAACATCCATCTACTCAAAACATCATCCACGAGCAATCACTGTCCTTACAAGATTCTAAATGTTGTATGAACATATGCAAAGGTGTGTGTATATGTACTTATCTAATGCAAATATCATCAATGCAAATTATGTTAGTGAAATGAATCCATATGTATGCAATTCCTAACATAATGTATAACATCTATATGTGTGCACATAACATACATCCATATGCAACATCCATGTGATAACACAAAAATTTTCATCTATGAATAAGCGTAAACACTCATGCATATGCAATATGAGGAGTGTGTGAGCCGATCTAGTGCCTAACGTGTATAATGCATCCACGAGTAACCACTTGCAAACACTTGCAACCACTTGCAACCATCAAGCATAACATGTTTCAAACACATGTTTCATCCAAAGGGTTTCTACCTAAGGTTCTCATGACAAGATTAACATGATAAACTAGATAATCAAGACAAACATGGATAGCAAAAGATATGCTACAAAGAGATCGGGAAGATAAGCAGGATATACTCCTTTCGGATTACAAGAAATCCCTTCCTAACCCAACCCATATTCTATAAAAGCCCAAAAGGTTTAGTCAACCTAACGAACCCCTTCAAACCTTGACATGTATTACCAACCGATGAGTCATACCCCCTTATGGAGTTTACAACAGAAATGGGATCGAGAATGGGACCGAGAGGATATATGTAAAAGATAACATGCAAGTAAGTTCCACCGGAAAACAAGGATCAAGGATATACTCTTAGAAAGAGATATGATGCGCGTATCTAGCCTTCAGTCTTCTAAGTCACGTTTCCTTGAGTTTAACTCCACTGTGCTTTGACCGTCTTTTACTTCATGCTTCCTTGGCTTCTTAACTCTTATTTCCAAATATGAGTTGGAACCCATTTCATTGTTGCCTCTCGTCTTCCTTTTTCACTTATTCTTCTATCATTCTTGGCTTAAACCTAACTAAGACCTCATGGTTTCATGCAAGCTCTCCAAAATTCACTAGTGAATCCTGGATCTCGTTTACTTACTATAAAGTATTCCACGCAGCAGAACTTTTCTTGAAAATACCAATCCACGTTGCCAATTGCTCTTACTAACGTGATTTTCTATAACTCATGCTTGAACGAAATGAACCATTCGCCTGTGAATGATAGGCCATACTTAGATTCAGCCGTTTTCCCATGACTTCCCGTAGACTATCCCACAACTGGCTAGTGAAGATTGAGTCATGGTTACTAACTATACTTTAGGGAACCTCGTGCAACCGCTTTATTTCTTGAAAGTAAACTGTCGCTAGTTATGATGCAGTCCTTTCGCTCTTTACCGGAGTGAAATGAGCACCCTTCGTGAGTCTACCTACTATGACCCACATGCTCGTATCCCCTTTTCTTGATCTAGGCAGTCCATCCACGAAATCCTTCGTGACGCTTTACTACTTCCATTGCGGGGACCTCCAATGGATATAATAGCCCACCGAGCTTCTATGACTCGGCCTTTAACCTGTTGGCACAACATGCACCTTGGGACAAACTCGGCCACCTCCTCGAGTGATGTGCATCTTCAAGAGCCTTCTTTCTCTCATTGCGTCTTAGCCATCCCTTGTCATCTATAGCGAGGTGTCTTAACATCTCGCCTCGAATCAACTTGTCCATGATCTCGACTAACTGCGGGTCTTCTTTCTGCGAAGTCCCTACTTGATCCAGAAGGGTAGGTCTAAACTCAAGGGACACTAACTAACTAATTAAACTGAGAGAACTTCTTATTTCAATTGTCCTCGTCGGAGCTTTTCGGTTTTGAACCGCGACCACTTTAGCAGGATCCACCACTAAGCCTTGCTTAGAAACTATGTGCCCAAGAAATCTAACTTCTTTTTCTCCAAAATGACATTTAGAGGACTTGGATTTCAACTGATGCACTCTAAGCGTATCCATCACCTCCACGAGATGCCTTGCGTGCTCTTCCTCATCCTTAGAGAAGATCAGAATATCATCTACGAAGACCACGACAAACTTGTTCAAGAACTCCCTGAACACCCTACTCATCAGGCCCACGAAATATGCGGGTGCATCATTTAAGCCGAACGGCATGACAAGCCATTCGAAGAATCCATCTGGCGTTCTGAACGCAGTTTTGTCTATACTATCCTCAGCTACTCTGAGCTGATGGAATCCAGTAGCAAGATCAAGAGAAAACAGATGTTCCTACAAGCTGATCAAATAAATCATTGATCCTTGGCAATGGTTGTCTATTCTCTTTGTTTAACTCACGATAATCAACACAAAGTCGAAGAGAACCATCTGCCCTGGTAGTAAATACTACAGGCGCTCCCCATTCAGATATACTTTGTCTAATGAAGTTCCTCTCAAGCAACTCCTTGACTTGCTTTCTTAACTCTCATCTCGCGGGACCATGTGCCTAACCGGCCACATAACTGGCTTGGCATTATCAACCAGATAAATGCGGAAATCAAACTCTCGCTTAGGGGTAACCCCCTTCACTTCACCCAAGATATCAGGATATTCTCGGACCACCCTCACCGATTACAAATTATCGATAGACGAGTTGAGGGATTCAAGATAACACAACATGACGGGACCCATAGGGTTACAAGAAATTTTTAGGGTATTACTGAGGCGAGTCATGAGCCTCACAACCCTATGCTCAAAAATCAAGGATGGCTCCAAAACTGGACAACCAATCCATGCCCAAAATCAACCCATACCCCATGAAACCGAGAATATAAGCATCACACGAGAACTCTACACTCAAGATAGAGATTTTCAAATCCACGTAGATAATAGGCAAATGGGCGTAAACCCCAATTGGATTTGAAACACACACGGGATCATAAACTAGACTAGTACTTAGGTGCAAACTTTCAACAAGATCAGATGAGATAAAGCTATGCGATGCACCAAAATCAAACAAGGTACGAACAGGAAAATCAGAAATGTAAACAAGACTTTCAACAGAAATACTACCTCGATCGGGAACTGGAGCGGCATTGAGAGCATGAACTTGCCCTCCCGAAGGTCCAGCACGCTGAGTCTGACCTTGCCCTTGCTTCTTCGGGCAATCTTTGCTGAAATGTCCAAACTCACCACAACGATAGCATTCACCATTCTTCCTTTTCCTCTTCTTACAATCCTTAATAAGATGCCCAACTGAACCGCAATAATGGCACTTCCTCTTGTCGTTATTGCCCTTGTTGTTGTTCCCCTTGTTGCCTTGACTCTTGTTCTTGTTCTTATTGCCTTGACTGCTCTGACCACTTGGATTACCCTGATTTCCTTTCCACTGGGAATCAATCTTCTTGGCTTGAGTATCATTCATCTTGATCTCTTTCTTGTCACTCCTATTCTCTTCATTGAGTAGGGCCATATTCACCAAACTCTCGAAAGTTGCCCCCAAGGGTATATGAGTCATGGCTAAACCATGTAATGGCTCGTTTAATCCTAGAGCAAAGTATAGGGCCTTCTTCTGAGCTGTGTTAACCAAGTCCAAACCGGCCCGAGCCAGTTGATTAAACTTATCTATGTATTCCCTAATAGTCATGTCCCCTTGCTTCAGTGATAGGAACCTTAGTCCAAACTTTCCCCGAAAGTCATCCCAAGTCTCAATTGGCCTAGTAACGGTGGTGACCACCCACCAACGTGCAGCTTCTTCCTTTAGCAACCACACTGCTAATAAAACCTTCCTACGGTCATCTATGTCAAAGAAGGCAAAAAGATCTTCGGTTTCCTTCAACCAATTCCTCGCCTCTACATAAGTCTCGGTTCCAAAGAAATTTTTGCAACCCATTGCCTTAAAGTCTTTGCAAATCTCCGCGAAGTCAGCTTGAGGATGTCGAGGGGGAGGAGGAAGAGGAACCTCAGCGACAGGAGGAGGAGGAACGTTAACTACCGGAGGAGGAGGAACATCTGCGGGGCCGGCTTCGGTCGCCCTAGCCTCCAAAAGTCTCCTATACCAAACAGGTACGTGTACTCCCTCCGGAATAGCAAAGTTATCGGCTATACTGAAAACGAAGAAAAAGACAGATTCAGAATGGAGAAAAACGAAGGAATTTTGCTAATGGCTTTTTGGGGAATAGCCTTTAAAATAAACTAGACTTTTCTTTGGAAAATACTTTATACTTGGTTTTGAAAATAGTTTTCCAAAAGTTTTCTAAAAACCTTTTTGTTCCTTCTCGTAAACCATACGCTCTGATACCAAATGTAACACCCCACCTCCGCCAGGGTGGCTCTTGCAAGCACTCTGACTTTGGAGGGGCGTTTGAATCAGGTAAACATGTATAATGATATATCAAGGCAGAACAAGAACATATGTATATATGTAAACAGAGTAAATAAGATAAGTAGAACAGCGGAATATTTCAAACTATTTCAAAACAAGTCTGGTACAACATAATGTTAACTTTCCAAATACACAAGTCTAGATAAAAACAACATTACTGAAAAACTGAAATACATAAGTACTATCCCCAAAATAAGCGATAACCATAGCTAGCTTCATGTCAAGACCGTACATGAGCTAAACTCCCACAAGCAAGCGATCAGGAATCCAAGCTAAGCTCCAACGTTCCCAGCCTGAGAACCTGGGGGGGGGAACGGAAGAAAAGAGGCGAAAGAAAAACAGGTCAGTCAAAAAGACTGAGTAAGCCCTACTACAATCAATGTAAACTGGTAAAGTTAACTGGCATGAGAAGCAGGGATGATCATAAGGATAACAACATACTAGCATGATGATTAACTAACAAGGTAGATAAAGGTGTCATCGCATAATCAGGTTTAAGGTTTTTGCACCACAGGTGTACTAGCAAACAACATGACTTGAATAAACAAGTATTGATCCCTTGGCCCAAGCTTTGGCCCAATAACATGAAGTGACCCCAATTCGAGGTCCAACCAAACGGTCTAGTCGATCGGCTCCCTATAAGCCTAACTCGTCACGTGTTGGTGTCCATACGGCCCAAACATAATTGTAGTCAGACTGTGCAGGGTCTCCCGTCGGGTGTATCAAGCCCTAGGGTGTCAACCCCTGGACACCATAATCATGCGTGCACAGTCTCGATCTACTGGTACCCGTGCATGTTTTCCCCGGCTTCGGACTATATGCACGACCATAGTCCGCCCGGAACTACACCGGCGTACCCATCTGCCGTCGCTTTTGGTCACTTACCTCCAGTCCAGTAATCGTGCTCCCTCCCTAGCCTAGACCCAAGGGTCTTAATGATACAAACTTGGGATTACTGCTGGAGTGGACCCCCATTGCTAGGATTTTTCTAGTGGGTTAAGTACGGTTTAACCCTCTTGCTAATCATGGATTAACTTGGTTAAGTGTAACGATGAGTTCACGACTTAACCCTGATTAATCTACCAAGCCCAAATTGGTTAAGTATTAAGTGGACCATGACTTAACCCTAATCACGAGGCATTAATTAATTTAATGCGCCTTAACCTCTCACATTAGACCTTGTTGTGATTACTAGTTAAGCTGGGCAGGTCCGGGTAGCTTTACACCACAACTTGGTCTAACCTCGGGTTCAAGGTACAACATGACCAACTTCTCACATTGGGTCCTATTGTTTGTAGCAACTAGTTAAGCCGGTCGGTTCCGGGTAGGTTTACGCTACAAACTCAACCCAACCTCGAGTTGGTCACACTTATCTTTTCTAAGTGTCATGTCCATCATGTTTCCAAAACATATTACACTTTTCAAGCAATTGGGTAGACCTAACTTAATAGGTAAATTCCAAATGGGTAGACCTAACTTAATAGGTAAATTCCCAATCTTATGCTTTTATGTCTTTTAAGTTTACCCAACCCCAAACGCAATCCCATCGCTTACATATCGCAATTAGCGCATAAAGGATAGAAAGAGGGAACTTGGCATAATCATGACATAAAGGTGTTGAAGCCACAAGTTCAACATGGTGGCATATGAAATGTACACATGTTCATATACTTGCATATTACATTTTTAGGCCTCAAAAGCATGCATAAAACCAAACTTAGCATATTGGTGATACATGGTGATAAATGACATGTAGAAATGGCCATAAGTTCGCATTTAGCCTCACATGCAAGTTATCATAAGAGATATGATAACCTACATGTTGCCAAAATGCAACCTTTAGCATAAAGCTTGAAGCTTTATGTTCATATACTCAAGATAAGTTTGCATAACATGATAACATGAACAAAATGATCATCCCAAACTTGCATAACATACTTGCATATCATATGACGAACTTGCATATCAAACTTGCATAACATAACGTGATAAACTTGCATATCATAACATGGCATACTTGCATAGCATAACATGGTAAACTTGCATATCATAACATGGCAAACTTGCATAACATAACATGATAAACTTGCATATCATAACATGGCAAACTTGCATAGCATAACATGGTAAACTTGCATATCATAACATGACATACTTGCATAACATAACATGATAAACTTGCATATCATAACATATCAAGCTTGCATAACATGACATAGTAAACTTGCATATCATGGCAAACTTGCATATCATACATTTAACTTTAGAGTTTAAGTATGAAAGTAGAATAGGGCTTACAATGCTTATAAAGACACAAAAATATGACAAAGCCCTTATGCAATCAATTAAACCCAAAATGCAAGCTCCAATAGAAAAACCCTTAAGCCAAAATGATCAAAACTCTTGCTTTATGATGCAAATATAGAAACTTGACTTGAATGCAAGCTAATGATGCTCATACAAGCTTGAAAACACTTGTATGCATGGAAAATCTCTCATAAAAATTTATTTAGGAATTTTATGAAGAGAGTGGAGGCCATGAGAGGAATGATTTTGCCATAGTTTAGTTACTTGAATGAATAATGATGATTTAGGGTTAGGTTAGGGCCTTATTTATAGAGATTAGGACTAGTTTTAGCCTTAGGATTAAACCCTAGTTCCAATCTCAGCCCTTAAAACCGAATCTGGCCCCCAAACTCAACACAAACCCAAAATGGTGCACCAGGCAAAACTGCCCGGCTGGACCAAGTCGACAGCCAAGTCGACAGGGCTGTCGACTTGGGTCCAACCAAGTCGACTCCCAAGTGGACAGGGCTGTCGACTTGGGTACTCTGGCGGGAATTTTCCCGCCTGCGCCCAACTGCCCTAATTTCCAAATTCAAACTTGAATTTGAAATCTGTTTTTACTTTGAAATTTTCTGAAAACTTCGTTGGGCCTTAATCGGGTCATACGGACTCCGATTTTCGAAAACTCGGACTCTATTTCGCGTATTTTTCCAAGACGAACGCAATGGCATAGCCCGTTTCCCTTGATTCAGATTTATAAATTAAATTCTGCCTCGATTTACGTTATAACAGGTTATTGAAAATACGGGTTGTGGGGTGTTACAGGAACCTTTAGGGGAAGACATCGGATATCTTTACTCTCTGAAGAAGAGAAACACCGTGTCGCCTTCCCTCATTTATATGGAGGCTCAATCCAATAGTCACTTTATCCTAAGAGTGGTATTGGTAGGGAGACAAGATGTTTTTACTGTAGCATCGGATGTTTCAGGTAGCGAATGGGTGCTTGATTCAGGGGCTTCATATCACATGACGCCTAACAGGAATTGTTTTTCTTCTTATGCTAATTGAGAAGGAAATTCAGTTGTTATGGGAAACGGTGCAATTTGCAAGTCGAAGGGCATTGGGTCCGTGCTAATTCGGATGTTTGACAGAGTTGTTCGTAGTTTCACTACTGTGCGCTATGTTTCAGGACTACAGAAGTCGCTTATCTCTTTAGGACAACTGGATTCTTTAGGATGCAAGATCACTATTGAGAGTGATAACTTAAGGGTTTCAAAGGGGGCGCTTGCGGTATTAATGGGTTCTGGAGCCATGGAATTTATTTACTTCAAGAGTGCCTATAGACGGTGAAACTTGCATTGGTGTTTATTTTTCTCATGACTTAGATGCGATACGGCTATGGCATTTGAGATTATGTCATGTCTCAGAGAAGAGTTTGGATGTTCGTCGTAGGAGGGAGATGATTGATGGTGAGAATTTTAACAAGTTGGATTTTTGCAAGGAATGTGTCATGGGGAAGAAAACTAGAGTGTCATTCAGTGAAGGAAAACATGATTCAAGGGGGGATTCTTGAGGATGAACACACGGATGTTTAGGGATCGGCACCTGCGGCTTATTTGGGAGGAGCAAGATATTATGTTTCTTTCATTGATTATTTTTCTCGAAAGGTTTGGGTGTATGTAATGAAGGTCAAGTCGGGGGAATTTGCAAAGTTCAAAGAATGGAAGGTTCTTGTTGAGAATGAGAGTGGAAAGACTTTGAAGGTTCTTGAGTCCAACAATGGCAGGGAATATGTTTCCGGAGAATTTATGAAATTTTGCAAGCATCATGGTATTTAGATACATTTTACTACACCTAGGAATCTACAATCTAATGGAGTAGCAGAGAGGATGAATTGAACTCTACTGGAGAAAGCTCAATGCTTGAGATTTACATCGGGTTTATCTAAGGGATTTTGGGTCGAAGCTTTGTCAACCGCCGTGCATATTATTAGCTCAGTTGTTGATAACAAATTTTCGGAGGAAGTGTGGAAGGGAAAGTGAACTGACTTGAGTTATCTTCGTGTAATTGGTAGTCCTGTTTATGTGCATGATCCAGGGAATGATAAGCTTTCACCTAGAGCTTTTAAGGGGATTTTGCTTGGCTATATGGACATGGTTAAATGCTATCAGATTTGGAATCCGGAAATGAAGAAGGTTGTGGTTCCTCGTCATGTTACTTTTGATGAATCGGCTATGCTCAAGGCGAATGAAGTCTCATTGGATGTTCCAGATTTGGTTCATGGTGAATCAAAAGAGAAGCAAGTTATTCCCACTTTCAGGCCTAGAGAGAGTAGAGTTGTTGGAGATGCTCGTGAGGAGGTAACAGTTGATGTTACATCACATAGTCTATAGGGTTCCTCTAGTAGTGTCGGTGAAGTGCATAATTCTAGAGGATTCAGTTCAAGGTCGAGTAGAAGGAAGAATGGGTGATGGTATTGCTACTCAGGTTGGTCATTGTGCTATAAGGAACCCGAAAGATATGATGATTGGAATTATCTTAGCTTTTGTATGAACTTGGATTATGCTCTACATGTAGTCCAAGATGAGCTGACGGACCTTGATGACATCATAGGTTCGGGTGATAGCTCAAAGTGGATTTGTACCATGGAGGATTCTAGAGGATTCAGTTCAAGGTGGAGTTGAAGGAAGAACGGGTGATGGTATTGCTACTCAGGTTGGTCATTGTGCTATAAGGAACCCGAAAGATATGATGATTGGAACTATCTTAGCTTTTGTAAGAACTTGGATTATGCTCTACATGTAGTCCAAGATGAGCTGACGGACCTTGATGACATCATAGGTTCGGGTGATAGCTCAAAGTGGATTTGTGCCATGGAGGAAGAGATGCAATCGTTGATGAAGAACCAGACTTGGGAGTTGGTTCCACTTCCTAAAGGAAACCGTGCTATTGTATGAAAATTGATATACAAGGTGAAGGACGATGGAACATACAAATCTAGGCTAGTGGCTTAGGGGTTTGCGCAGAGGAAGGGAAAGTAGTATGATGATATCTTGCACCTGTTGTGAGACATACTTCTATCCGAATATTACTTTCCGTATTTTCTATTCACGACTTGGAGTAGGAGAAACTTGATGTGAAAACAACCTTCTTGCTTGGTGACTTGGGTGAAGACATTTACATGGAGCAACCGGAAGGGTTTGTTGTAGATGGTAAGTCTAACTTGGTATAAAAGTTTAAGAAATCACTATATGGTTTGAAGCAATCACCTAGGCAATGGTACGAAAATTTGATCATTTCATGCTTTAAAGTGGCATCCATCGAAGCATCAAAGATGCTTGTGTATATTTCAAAAAGTTGGGAAATGATTCTTGGGTATATTTACTCTTGTATGTGGATGATATGCTCATTGCTTCTAAGGACAAGGAAGAAATCAACAAGTTGAAATTGAAGTTAAAAGCGGAATTCAATGAAAGACCTTGGAGAAGCAAAGGAGATTTTTTTTTGGCATGGAGACTAAAATGGATCAAAAGAGTTTTGAGTTGAAATTAACTCAAAAGGAATAAATTAGAAAAGTTCTTTGCCGGTTTAGCATAGAGGATGCAAAGGCGCCAAATACACCTTTACCTTTGCATGTAGAGCTTTCGAGTAAGGGATTGCCTATCGAGGAGAAAGACAAGGCTTATATGGCAAAGGTGACATATGCTAGTGCGGTAGAAGTTTGATGTATGTCATAGTCTGTATAAGGCCCGATATTGCAAATGTCATCGAGGTGGTTAGTCGGTATATGGCTAATCCGCTGAAATCACATTGGGAAGCAATGAAGCTTATTTTGAGATATCTAAAAGGTACAACATCTTATGGTCTTGTTTTAGGGGTATTATGGAGAAGAGTTGCATGTTGGTTGGTTACTGTGATTCATACTGCACTGATGATAGGGATCGAAGGAAATCAACTTCTAGATATGTGTTCACTCTTGGCGGTACAACCATAAGTTGGAGATCGAGATTGAAGACCGTAGTTGCTTTATCCGATACGGTGGCGGTGTTGATAGCTGTGGTGGAGGCAACAAAGGAAGCACTTTATTTGAAGCAATTATTTTGTGGTTTGGGGTTTGAACATGACAGTGTTGATGTTCAATATAATGGCCAAAGTTCTATCCATTTGGAGGATAATTTGGCGTTTTAGCTCACGGACTAAGCATATTGAAGTGAGGGAGTCATTTCTAGTTGCCATGGATGAAGAAAAGCAAGTACGCCTTCGGAAAGTGCACACAAAGGATAATGCGATGGACATGTTCACCAAGACATTTGGAAAGTTCGAGCACTGCTCAAACTTAATTCGCTTGGGGAGGTGCTAGGTGCCATGGGTGGCATGGTTGAGAAAGAAACTTAGTTATGGATGTAGAAGAGTATCAGTGAGAGATTGGAGTTCTATCTTCTTGGTATGTTTGTCTTTGGTGAGACTAGTTTTGGAGTTGGGTGTTATCAATACTTTATTGGCAGGTGGGGGCTTTGCCTGAGTTCGTTGGTGGAGTGCAATGGGCGGTGGCTATGCCAGAGATCATCGTGGAAACATTCAAGCTTACTTGGTTGAAGGTAGATGATGGTTTGGTACTATCGATATTGGTGATGGAGATGGATATAGTATCGAGGTGGAATGTTAAATTTTGCGATACTATATGGTAGAATTGAAGTGGATGGAAGTAGCTTTGTGTTGGAGAAGACGGTTCACAAATCAGAGTTCGTAAGTGAAAGTTACAGGAGTAGAAGTGCTTGGTTCCAGCAGGGTTCATCGACAAATGTCTGTTGTGGGTATGACAGACATCTGAGTTTACAGAGTGGAGTTTCCCGAGAGTTGCTACAGACGTTTGTCATTCTGGATAGATGCCTGTCATTCTGGACAGACAACGGTACTGAAGCAAGAGACACGACAGACGTCTGTGGGCATAGGAAAAGATTTCCTGAGACTCTGGACATACGTCTGCCACTTTACGACAGACGTCTGAGGCAGTATTTTGGCTATTTCGGGCGGAACATCTTACAGGCTTATTTGAGAAGGATCCAGGGGAATTTGCTACATATCAATGTAATACCCCACCCCAAGACCCATATTAACAAATAGAATTACATAGTGTCTGCTAATGCAGAGAATAGGGCTAGTTAGGGGAGACTAACTATAAGCTTTTCTTAACAATCTATTAAATATGTCGACAAGTGATGTCTATTTTTTTTTCAACTCAAGTGGATCAACATACTCAATAAAACGATAATGTAAGGCTACAGATGGTTTTGAATCTATCAGAACAAAACACTATAAGTAATGACTATCTCAACTGAACAGTAAAGATACATATATACGTACTTACATATACAATGATACATCTCAAAATAATACAAATGTTACAACAAAGTGATATAGCGACCACTCTATATACGAAAGGCAAAGAATAACAATTCAACTACATCTCAAAGAAATGCTAAACAATTCCAAGAGGACTCGATCCCAAAAGGAAGCATCAAGAAACTGCAATGTCCAAAGAGAAGCTAAAACCTGAAACAAACTCGATCTGACTCAAGTGAAAACACACGGGTTAGGCTAGCTAAATTCATCGGTAAAACTGAGCACTCGATAAGGTTAAGTAAAAAAAAGATATGATATCCCTTTTCCCAAAGGATACCATGTCATAATGGGGTTACTTTCTTCTAAGAAAGAATGATATCTTTTCTTTGGAAGTAGAAGTGACAATTAGAATAAAGCTATGATCAAGTGGCAAAACTACACTTAAGAAAATAAAACACCAACGAAGCTAAGTTTTACATGTAAGGCTTAATTTAATTAATATAGTTTCTGCCTCATATAATAGACAAGGTGAATTAAATGTCATTAAAGACTTCAAAAATATGAATATCTCCCTAAGGCGGGATTAGCATAACTATACATTAAAATATATGTCATTCATATAAAGATGAATATATAGATATGCCTCATCACATTGGCATATACTAAAATATCATTCAACATATCATAAAAATCATCTATAGATTCTTCTTAATTATTTATACCTCCTTTTGTTGGTATAAATATGGAAACATCTTAAATCTATTACTAAACTCGTTATAAACAAACCTCACAATAATTTATACCTCATTTCATCGGTATAGATATAAATACATCTTGCATCCATCATTCAAAAACATTTTAAAAGAATTGCCATAATTTATACCTCATATCATTGGCATAAACATATATATACATACATACATACATACATACATATATATATATATATCAAATCCATTATTAAAATTCATCAAAAAATAATCTCCATAAATTATACCATATCTCAACGATATAATTGTAAATACATTTCAATTTTATCACAAAAATTCATCATAAAAGAATCTTCATAGATTATACCTTATCCCACTAGTACAATTATAAATATATCTCAAACCCATTTTAATAGAACCCGGAAGGAGTTCAAAACATCATATTAGAAACCACCATTAAGAATGCATATAAATAAATCTTTTTTTCCTTAAATAAGGCAATAATAAAGTATCATCATTGAAATGGTGAAATCGAAATATCAAGAAACTTCAAGAAATACAGCACGTGCTTACATCTTGACTAATTCTACATCTTGGTACCATCCATCGTGATGACTAGGGCCATAAACATCATGAACGTCTTAATGACTATAGTCAAAACATCATGATGCCCTTGGTCACAAAATCCGAGTAATAACATCTTGGTGATTGGAATCACAAACATCATGATCATCATGATGGCTATAGTCAAAATCATCGTGATGACTCCAATCGTGCACTCGGTAATAGTACTAGCAACATCTTGAATGTGTCTCAATTTCTCGAATATGAAACCATAAGGCATGAACATATGTCCCATACCATATGTTTGTGTCTAACAGTTTACTAGCCGATAGTTGATACCACATCAGGAACCTCATACAATATCATAAACATCAAAAACATCGTGAAACATATATATGACGCCTCACCTCATTGGTGTAAATTCAATACCTTGCTTGTCTCATCTCATTAACGGGTACTATTAACATCATGACTTGTCTCATTTTATAGACAAGTGGAAAATCATCATGAAACATCTCAACCTTATGAAATCGTCATAAAGAAGCTTACCTCATCTTATTGCAAGTAAACAAACATCGTGATAGTTAATTATAACCATAATTCTCAAATAAGGAATTTTTAACATTCAACACGCCTCATCTCATCGGCGTTCATAACATACATCTAAAAACGGTTCCTTATCGAACATACTCATAAATGGGTTTTCTCAAACCATACAATTTTATCCAAAATTTTGTAACATCATAAATTTTCTCAAATAATTCATCAAAAGGATTTCCATCATGAAAGTCATATATTAAGAGATAAAGCAATTCCATATGTCCCGTACCATATGCTTTACTTCACCGCTTAATTTTCTTTCTCATGTATCCAAAATTCATAGAAGTTAGTAATATTATTCATAAAATAATTTTTACTACATGAAACATGAACTTAAAACGATTTCTGGAAATTATTATCATATAAATTGTTTTTATTATATAAAAAAATAATATATATAATTAGTTTTGGAAAATTATTTAAAGTTTTTTCTAAATACTTATTTAGAAAACTATTTATTTTTTAAAAACAATCTTAAAAGAACTTTCGAAAGCAAGTATACGAAATCAGCAAAAATCTCATAAAATCAGCAATTAGAAAACCTCAATTTTGGCCAAGATAACTCAATAATTCTAGAAAAATATTAAAGCATGAAAGACGTAGCTCTTCTTCTAAGCTTTCCAAAACATTGTAATAATAAGGATTTGGATAAAAATCGAGTAAGTTATGACCAAATACTTTGATGGCCTATGATTGTTGTTGCTGCCAATTTGCTCTCGGGACAGCAACAAACAACCATGACTTTGAGCAAGTAAACCTCAAAATTTGAGAAAACTTAAAGCATGAAAATCATACCTCTACTTCTGAGCTTTCCAAAACATTATCATAATAAGGATTTAGATAAGAATCGAGCAAGTTATGACCAAAATACTTCGTTGGCCTCTGATTGTTGCTGCTATCAATTTGCTCTCGGAACAACAACAAACAACCACGATTTTGAACAAGTAAACATCAAATTTTGAGAAAACTTAAAGCATGAAAATAGTAGCTCTATTTCTGAGCTTTCCAAAACACTATGCTAATAAGGATTTGGATAAGAAATGAGTAAGTTATTCATAATTTTGTTTCAGCTTCAAAAATGAAAAAAATTCAGTTTTTTTATTAAGCACAACTATGATCAAAACTTGATTTTTATAGCTCCAAACATCAAACTTTACACTAAATATGAACATATAAAACTGAAAATTGCTAGCATGAGTGAGATTACTCACCTTAGGGTTTGTTTGAAGCGTAATAAACAATTTTTCCGCAAAGGACGAATCTTTGGCCTTGATTTAGCAATTAGAAACTTGTATAAGCTATAGAAACAACATGAAAAAAGGAGAAAAGATCCAAATCCATTACAATAAACTAATTCTTGGATTTAAGGATGGATTAGGATTTATAAAGATTGGAGATTACCTTCTCTTGAGAATTTAGCTTGAATTGAACTTTAATTTGCAAGGGAAATAAGATCTATTTGGATTTTCTTCATGGAGGTGCCATTATTTTGTATTTTGAGGGTTCTGAGATAAAACGTATTACTGGAGAAGAGAAAGAACGTATTCTCCAACTTTCTCCAGAAGCTTCAACAGTTATGGGCAAAAAGTTGAATCCAAAAAGCCCATTTCTTATACTTAGTCAAATTTCAGGTTACTATGTATAAGTTCTACACTATTTTCTTCATATTTTGCACAAACAAACACATTTTCTTATGACACAAATTTTATTCTTCATATTTTAACATATTGAACATGTTAAACAACAACAATATTTTGTTTTTAACATTTAAAAACATTACTTCCACAATAGCCCATTAGTTTAATAATATTGTCATTTTTAGACAAAATGTTCATTTGAACATATTGAGTTAAATAAAAATTATTCCTCAACTCAATAAAGTATATTAAAATGTTTTAACATTTTTAAAATATTAAAACACTATTTTCAATCATCGATACATCTTTAAAAATTATTTTGTACACATTTGTCCTTTTAGTTATAATAAAAAGACTACTTTTGGAATAAAATTCCAATATTAACAATTTTGACTCAATAAATAACCACCATCTCTTTTTTTCAACCTACACCCATAATTAAATATTCTAACTTTATTTATAATTCACTTATATTTATTCCACCATCCATATGTTGAAATAACATCTTACAACGCTGATTAACTCATATTAAATAAAATTCTAGTTTTATTCATTAAACATTGTTTATATAAATATACAATATCAACCACCTTATTATTTCTTTATTCATTCTATAAACACAATATTCAATAATAATTTAATACTAATGGCAATCTCCAAAATTCGGGTTGTTACAGACTTCCCCCTCAGCAAAATTGCGTCCTCGCAATTTCTAGAGAAAGACTGTATTCAACATCTTAATCTCATCAATCGAATGGAAGCTAGATAAGCATGAAACCAATATTTCCTTATCTCTTACTCAAGAAAGAAGGCAAGTAAGAAGGAAATTGTTCGGCAATTCTATAAACTTTCCTAAATATTTATATAGGGAAAAGCGAATAATAGAAATTTTCCAAGCATCGACTCAAAATTTGAAGGTACCTCACCTTCGAACAAGATTGCAAAGGAAAGAATACCTCGCAGAATCAATCATAAGAAAAAATCTCAAAACGTCTCAAATTAGGTTGAGATTTAACTCAACTTTAACCCAAAATCAAGACATCAAAGGGATAATCAACCCACTTTTATGGATTTTAGAATAGAAAAACCACATCGATAAGGGAATAACCATCAAAATGGATAGGAGATTCCAAAAGAATGTGTTTTATTTGAGAGCCCACAACCCTCGATGACCACAATATGTGAATCATTAGACTATTGCACTAAGGCAATTGGAACATAAGGAATTAAGATGCCCTAAACTGATGGATATAGACTTAAAAGTTCTTATGGTTTCAAAATTTTATTATAGTCTTAATTCCCCTTTATAATAAAACTCTTAAATTTCTTAAAAAAGCTTCTTGATGAAGTGAATTGAAAACTTAATACTGTGTATGATTGTCTCATCCCAGCGTTTAAGAAATCCCTATCGATATCATTGATCAGATGTATCGACTAGAATTTTTAAAACATTCGAATGGATGACCCAACATGAAAGAAAATCATTTTCTATGCAAATAAATTATTCCACATGATTTTCAATTCAATCCACAACACAAATAAAATTTCAATTTTCTTGTTAGACAAATTTTTACTTCAAAAGATTTCAAAAGCATGATTTATAATTCACTCAAAAACAAAAACCATAAAAGGAATCATCAAGATATTCCCTGAATGCTCGACTCAAATAGAATAAATCCAATTAATTACACTTATGATAGGACATCATCAAATTAATTTGGAATATTACGGAATACATATATTCCTAGACATATCCCAAACTATCAACACAATGAATTTAAGAAAGACAAAAGCCTAAAGATAGGGGTTAGTAACACATGCATTATATTTGGATGTATCGCTATACATGTTTCTGTTCTGTATATATCGTATTTTTTTTGAAATCTTGCTCTAATACCAAAATGTAACAACCCACCCCGAGACCCACATTAACAAAGAGAATTACGTAGTAATTCCGTCTGCTAATGCAGAGAATAGGGCTGGTTAGGGGCGACTAACTATAACCATGTCCTAATAATCTATTAAATATGTCGACAAGTAATGTCTATTTTTTTCAACTCAAGTGGATCGACATACTCAATAAATCAATAATGCAAAGCTATAGATTGTTATGGATCTATCAGAATAAAACACC
This sequence comes from Allium sativum, assembly GCA_030737875.1. Classification (NCBI taxonomy): domain Eukaryota; kingdom Viridiplantae; phylum Streptophyta; class Magnoliopsida; order Asparagales; family Amaryllidaceae; genus Allium; species Allium sativum. The sequence continues at coordinate 331,426,910 of CM060910.1, read as the reverse complement.
ATAAGTAATGACTATCTCAATAAAACAGTAAAGATACATATATACGTACTTACATATACAATGATACATCCCAATCTAATACAAATGTTACAACAAAGTGATATAGCGACCACTCTACATACGAAAGGAAAAGAATAACAATTCGACTACATCTTAAAGAAATGCTAAACAATTCCAAGAGAAGGACTCGATCCCCACAAGGAAGCATCAAGAAACTGCTATGTCCAATGAGAAGCTAAAACTTGAAACAAACTCAGTCTAACCCGAGTGAAAACACACGGGTCAAGCTAGCTAAACTCATCAGTAAAACAGAGAACTCGATAAGGTTAAGTGAAAAAAAGATATGATATCCCTTTTCCCAAAGGATACCATGTCATAATGGGGTTACTTTCTTATAAGAAAGAATGATATCTTTTCTTTGGAAGTAGAAGTGATAATTAGAATAAAGCTATGCTCAAGTGGAAAAACTACACTTAAGAAAATAAAATATCAACGAACTAAGTTTTACATGTAAGGCTTAATTAATATAGTTTCTGCCTCATATAATAGACAAGGTGAATTAAATGTCATTAAAGACATCAAAAGATATGAATATCTCCCTAAGGCGGGATTAGCATAACTATACATTAAAGTATATGTCCTTCATATAAAGATGAACATGTAGATATGCCTCATCCCGTTGGAATATACTAAATATCAAAATATCATTCAACATATCATAAAAATCATCTATAGAATCTTCTTAATTATTCATACCTCCTTTTTTGGTATAAATATAAAAGCATCTTAAATCTATTACTAAACTCTTTATAAACAAACCTCACAATAATTTATACCTCATTTCATTGGTATAGATATAAATACATCTTGCATCCATCATTCAAAAACATTTCAAAAGAATTGCCATAATTTATACCTCATATCATCGGTATAAACATATATATATATATATATATATATATATATATATATCAAATCCGTTATTAAAATTCATCATAAAATAATATCCATAAACTATACCATATCTCAATGATATAATTATAAATACATTTCAACCTTATACCTAAAATTCATCATAAAAGAATCTTCACATATTATACCTCATCCCATCGGTACAATTATAAATATATCTCAAACCCATTTAAATAGAACCCGGAAGGAGTTCAAAATATCATATTAGAAACCACCATTAAACATGCATATAAATAAGTCTTTTTTTCTTGCATAAGGCAAAAATAAAGTATCGTCATCAAAATGGTGAAATCAAAACATCAAGAAACTTCAAGAAATACTGCACATGCTTACATTTTGACTAGTACTACATCTTGATACCGTCCATATTGATGACTAGGGCCATAAACATCTTAATGACTATAGCCGAAACATCGTGATGCCCTTGGTCACAAAATTCGAGTAATAACATCGTGGTGATTGGATCCACAAACATCATGATCATCGTGATGACTATAGTCAAAATCATACTGATGACTCCAATCATGCACTCAGTAATAGTACTAGCAATACCTTGAATGTGTCTCAACTTCTCGAATAGGAACCCGTATGGCATGAACATATGTCCCATACCATATGTTTGTGCCTAACGGTTTACTAGCCGATAGTTGATACCACATCAGAAACCTCATAAAATATCGTAAACATCAAAAACATCATGAAACATATATATGCCGCCTCACCTCATTGGCATTAATACAATATCCTACTTGTCTCATCTCATTGACGGGTACTATTAACATCGTGACTTGTCTCATTTATAGACAAGTGGAAAATCATCATGAAAAATCTCAACCTTATGAAATCATCATAAAGAAGCTTGCCTCATCTTATTGCAAGTAAACTAACATCGTGATAGATAATTATAACCATAATTCCCAAATAAGGAATTTTTAACATTCAACACGCCTCATCTCATTTGGCATTCATACATACATCTAAAACGATTCCTTATCGAACATACTCATAAATGGGTTTTCTCAAACCATACAATTTTATCCAAAATTTTGTAACATCATAAATTTTGTGTGATGCTAAGGGCACCCCAATATGTTCTTCCTAGTACCGCAATTAAAAAAATAAAACTCATTAAATTTTTTATGCTTCTTAATACCACATTATCTCTCCATTCTAATCTCACACTCAATCATTATTTGCCAAACTAATCATGTACTAAGCTAATCTAAATACCCCAATCTCTTGTAATCATTGTCTTCTTCGCATCTCTCGTTGGAAATTTCAACTTCGTACGGTGATCTCTCAATTGTTTGTGATCTGGAAACTCTAATCTCTCACTTCCTCTACCGGTTTTCTTAATTCAAACCTTATTCACAACTTTTGTATATTGCGGCGTCGAATTCATTGATCGGTTATAGATCTAGGGTTTAACTCATGATCGGTTTTACAAATGAGGACGAACGAATATCGAGCGAAATAAAAATAGGGTAAAACAGTGTGGTAGCCCCTATTTTATAAGTGTGTGGTATTAAAGAGAGTGTAATACTAATTCTTATGGTATTTTTTAGTCTCGGTATTAGGAAGAACATGTTGGGATGCCCTTGGCACCACACTAATTTTTCTCAAATAATTCATCAAAAGGATTTCCATCGTGAAAGTCATATATTAAGTGATAAAGCAATTCCATAAGTCCCGTACCATTGCTCTACTTCGTCGCTTAATTTTCTTTCTCATGTATTAAAAATACATAAATATAAGTAATATTATTCATAAAATATGAACTTAAATTGATTTATAGAAATTATTATCATATAAATTGTCTTTATTATAAAAAAAATATATAATATATATAATTAATTTTGGGAAATTATTAAAAAAAAACTCTAAAATACTTATTTAGAAAACTACTTTTTTTTAAAACCATCTTAAAGGAACTTTCGAAAGCAAGTGCACGAGATCAGCAAAAATCTCATAAAATCAGCAATTAAAAACCCTCAATTTTGACCAAGATAACTTCATAATTCTAGAAAAATCTTAATGCATGAAAGTCATAGCCCTTCTTCTAAGCTTTCCAAAACATTATAACAATAAGGATTTGGATAAAAATTGAGTAAGTTATGGCTAAAATACTTCGCTGGCCTATGATTGTTTGTAACAACCCGAAAATCTGGGCCAGTTTAAAATTTTTATTTTGGCAACTTTAGCGAATTTTGATTATTTAAAATGAATTATTTTAAATAATATCGACGAGAAATTTATTTTGAATATAATTCATACGTATATATTATATACGTCATCGTTAGAATATAAATATTTATATATAATTATAAATAGAATTGAAAATGGCGCGGTAGTTCGATAATTCGATTTCAAACTTCAATTGAACGTACCGGGTGCAAAATAATCCGGATTTTAGTGAAACCAAAAACATTAGGATCTAATTGATAATATCTTTCCAACGAATCCGAAAAATCAAAATTTCATAGCGGGAATCAAAAGATATGTCCAGTTGAAAATTCTGAATAGTCGCTATGGAATTCAAGCACTTAAAAATGGAAATTTTGCAAATGACCTCGGATTTCGATGAAACCACTTTTGTTGGATCCGCAGTGTCAAATTATTGCTAGATTTTAAATTTCATAATTTTTCGAATCGATATGTGAGCGTGGCAAAGGAAAACGCGTTTGACCAGTTTCAGTTGATTTTAATCGACTGGAAATTGGCCATTTTTCTAACGGTCTCAGAATTTGACGAAACTAGTTTTGTTAGGACCGTATCGTCGATACGAAGCTAGAAAATATTTTTCGAGAATTTTTAGAGTTAGTATGTGACCCTGGTAATTTGAAATGTACGTTTAAAATTCAATAAAGTGATTTAAATGTAAATTTAACGGAAATAGATTGTAACAGTCGAATCAATCTACGATACATATCCCATTGTGTTCGGAATGGGGGTAAAACGCTATGGACGACAGGCGGTGGGCCTCGTTTAGAGGTCGTATGTGAAAGTCAACTTTTTGAAAAATAAAATAATTAAATTAAATAAAAAAATTAAACCTCTCCTTTATCTTTCTCTGCCCCCCCCCCCCCCCCCGTTCAAGAATCATTTTTCAGAAAAAAATAAAATAAAAAAAGAAGAAGAAAGGAGGGGCGCAGCAGCCGCCGCCGTGCCCAGGGGGCCGCCGCCCTCACCGCGCCACCACCCAGAAGAGCCGCCGCCTCCCCTACAACGTGCCGCGCCGCCGCCTTCTTTTTCTCCTCCTCCTTCCTCCACCTCGCCACCCCCCCTGCGCGCAACCCCCATCGCGCCAGCAACCGCACCCCCTCCCGCCTGAAACCCTAGCCGGCCCACCGAGCTCCACCACCGCCTGACGAGGCTCCTGCGCCACCAACAAACCCCAACGACCCTTCTCAGACTACCAGCGAACCAAGCCCTCCTCCGACGCCGAGTTTCATCGATTTAGAGCTTCTCCGGTGAACTTTTGGGTAGCACAGCAACGGTGAAGTCGAGGGGAGCACGGGTTCGAGCTCTCCCGGGTTGAAATCGATAGAGAAAGGTATTTTAATTAATTTTAGCAATTAAAAATACAATCTTTTATATTGTAGGAGGATAAAAATATAATCTTTCATATAGTAGAAGGGTAAAAATATGATTTTTGTTCAGGTAGAGTATATGTGTAGCAGTATAAAGATTAGATTTTTAAAATAGAAAAGATTAGATTTTTAAAATAGAAAAGATTAGATTTTTAAAATAAAAATGATTAGATTTTTGAAATTGAAAAGGCGAAATCTTTATATGAAGAATAGCGGGATAAAAATAGAATTTTTATCTACATAACATCGTTGCAAAAATAGAATTTTTATCTATATAACATCGTTGCAAAAATAGAATTTTTATCTATATATAACATCGTTGCAAAAATAGAATTTTTATCTATATAACATCGTTGTAAAAATAGAATTTTTATCTATATAGTAGTAGTATAAAAATGTGATTTTTATATACGTGGCAACAATATAAAAATGTGATTTTTATATATGTAGTGACTACGGGCGGTGAAAGTGACAAAAGGAGAGAACAACGAAGATTTCTACATATGAAGAGTCAAGATGATTGGATAGCTATCTGTGAGAATTTCTCACCTTTCAATTTCATTTTCTAGTTATATATATATATACTAGGATGCAGACGGTGCTTAGTAGCACCCGACACAATCGTCCACAGACCATGGACTTGTTTGCTTGGTTGCATAAATTAGTTGGATGATTTGATTTGAAATTGAATTGTTTGGTGAAATGAATGGATTTGATTGATGTGTGAATGGCGTGGGCCTTCACTAGACCGGGGATAAGGATAGGCCTTGTCCCGTTTCTAGTATCGTGCCGTTATGCCGCCGAAATTTTCTAAAATATGTTAGAAAAATAAAAATATCATTTTATTGAATAAATGAACTGAATAGAAATTCATATGTTAAAATAAAATATTTTATCGTTAAAAATATAATTTTTAACGTGAAAGTGAATAAATAGATATTTATAGACAAATCGGCCGATTTGTTTATATACACTGATTTGACGGATATTGATTGGGTCGATAAATTTTACACATCGCCCAACTGCACAAATAAAATATGTGTTTGATTGTTTGAAAACCACACACGGGTGTTGGGATGAAATATGAAGTTCACTCGTCCTGATTGATTAAATATGTCGATCGATTGATTGACAGGCTGTTATAAGCGTTAGATATCTATATTTGATGCTTATACAGTGTAGTGCACTTTGGTTGATGGTTGATTATCTATCGTTGCTATTATATACATTTGTTGTATGGAATCCATATAATTAACTTTATATTGTAATTGATTGGGCCTCATTCCAATTTAGAAAATAAAGAATATTATAAAATAAAGGTTCATGTGTTGACAGTACTCATCCATTGAGATTGGTCATGTGTTGAGCGAAATATTTTGATAATAACAACTATTTTGAAAAAGAAATATTTGAAATAGAATATTTGAAAATAGAAATTTATGAAGCCGTGTTGATTAGATTGACGCCATTTTGACGTAAACGATATTTATAGCGATTTTATTCATTTTGAAATGAATTGAATTTAAAATGATTTCGAAATGAATTGAATTGAAAATGATTTCGAAATGAATTGAATTGGAAACGATTTCGAAATGAATTGAATTGAAAACGATTTCGAAATGAATTGAATTGAAAACGATTCCGAAATGAATTGAATTGAAAACAATTTCGAAATGAATTGAATTGAAAACGATTTTGAAATGAATTGAATTGAAAACGATTTCGAAATGAATCGAATTGAAAACGAATTCAAATTGAATTGAAAGCGAATTGAAATGAATTCAAATTGAATTGAAATTTGAATTGAATAGAAATGAATTTTAAAACGAATTTATAAAGAAGAATTCAATTTTGATTTGAATTGAAATGGAAGTTAAAATTGCTTTTGAAACGAATTTAAAACTATTTATATAATTCATTTTAAATAGAAATCGACGAAATATATATTATATATATTATATATATAACATAATGGCCTGAATAGAACGCGCCGCGCCGCGGCAGTTCGTGAATTTCGACCATTTATTTCAAACGGACATTACGGGAGATCCGACCGTCGGATTCTCCTAAAACCGGAACCGTTGGGTTCGTATCGAAAAGAGCTTTCTAACGAATGTTATAAATTTGAAATCTAACGGTTGGATTTGGAGTTACGTCCAAATCAAATTTGAAAAAGGTCGCTGTAAGTGCAGTTCGATGGCCATTGATGGAAATCGACTGTACAGGCCTTGACAAAATTATTAAAAATAGTAATAATTTGTGTAAAATCATAAGAAATGATTTGAGAAGAGTTGGGATGAAATACTCCATATTTGAAAAGATAAAAGTAGATTTTTATCGAAATGAACCAATTTTGAACTAGAATTATATTTCTATTTATTCTTAAATAAATAAACTGGATTAGAAATGGTTTTGAAAATAACCAGAATTTCCAATGATTGCATTGGAATGGATTTGAATCGAAACTGTCTTCGGAATATTTCGATGTTGGATTTCGTGATTATACAAATGTTGTTATGGAAATTTGAAAGATATAGATATATATATATCGTTATTTCCAATACGATCTTTGTTGGTCGCAGAATTTGATATTGAATATAAGCCGATATATTTTCTATTCAGAGCCTCGTATTGAATATCAAATGTGATTTGGGTTTGTCATGAATGGTGTCTTCACTAACACTGTTCTTGAACCCAGTTGAGAAAAGATTAAATCTTTTTATTTAGATTTAATGAAGTGTACCAATTAAACAATATTTAATTGGAATTGAATCGATATTGATTTTTGGGTTTATCGTGAACAGTGTTTTAAATAACAATTGTTCTTTAACCCGATAATTAATGGAATGTGATTTTGGGTTTATCGTGAACCGTGTTTTAAATGACACTGATTCTTTAACCCAGTCACAGATTAAAACTAAGTGGAGTTTTAATGAATCTTTAATTAGATTGAAATAACCGAGAATGGAGTATCACCAGTTTTGCTCCAGGAAATAGTTAAATCTTTAACTAGATTTGAACGTGAAATGGTAATTGAATTTACCGATAACACCGTGGTGTTAGATATGAAGTATTACCAGTTTTACTTCATGGGATGAATAGGTTGGGATTGGGAAATTAAAACAAATGATTACTTCGGTAAGGTTCGCTAATCCCGACTGGTTTGAATTGATATTCAAAAATAGATTAAAGAATAAATTCAAGAAATTTATCTTGGATAAAATTAATGGGAACCTTTCCCTATGAATGTGAAATTTAGAAACTAACTGTCGGTTAGCCAAGCAGAATGGTTTTCTGGATATTGATCTGATGTTGGTTTCGGCCTTCGGGGTTAATATTTGGAGAATTATTCTCTTGATTAATTTACGGTTAGTGACTGATGAATTGGAATGAGGCGTATGTTGTGTTTATGTAACACTTATTTAAAATATACGCGAGTTATTCGGAAAGACCGGGTTTATCCCATTCTGAATAACTGATACGACGATAAGTCGAAGATGAAGACGGTGGTCGAAGACCGGAAGTCTTCACGTCGTTTGGGTAATTACTGATGATCTTGATTGGGTTGTACACCCAAGAAGATGGAAACAGTTGGTGATCGTCCAGACGTACTTGGAGATCGATGGATATGCGGGGTACTAGGTGCCTCTGGTTTCGTTCAGACCCAGAACGGACTTGCAAATGGACTGTGTGTCTGACATTGGATTTTAGTCCGTGTGATTGATCTCTATTAAATATATATCTATTTGGCGGCGGAGAATTTATTCTCTTGCTTAACGCCCTTCTCTGAGACGTATGAGCTCAGGGGTTATATATTGATGGATATCAAACGCATGGAGTGAATTGCCTGTGTGGCATGCCTAAGTGGCAATTGATCGAGGCTTCTGTTGAAAAGCAAAGTCTTGTGGTGATGATCAAAGCACGGCCTTTGTGGCGTAGCTTTGTGTAACGTTTACTTCGCGAGTTTCACACCCGGTATGAACCAGAAACGGGAGAAAGGACCTCAGGGAGGGCCTGCGTTTCCTCCTAGCTAGAAGTGGCGTCAGTGGTTTTACACGCCCTGACGAGTTTGACTTATGTGGTTGTTGCTGTTGTGAGGCGCCTCGATTAGATCGGACGATCCGGGTCCGATGGAGTCATTCGTTGGCTCGCTTACGCCCCAATGGGCGGCGAAACGCAGTGTTCAGGATTTAAGTTTAATCCACATCGGTGGACCAGCCCTGACGATCCAAGGGTCGATGCGCTCTGACCCTGAGACTCGGGCTAGGCAGTCTCGAATCGGTTGAGTACTATCTTTTGCCTCGGTTCATGACGGAAATCCAATTTCCAAATACGTGATCTTGCGGTTTTAGTTGTAATCCTATATATGGCGACATAGTGGGATGGGGCGCTCATGCCGCCTATGATTGATACTTATGATTTGAAATGTTTTGACACTATACACTTATTATAGTATCAAATGATTTGTTTTAAAACGTATCAAGCATTCTTTGGCTGTTATAAGGGAAAACCCTATCCCCCGGCTTGCGTTGCATTGTGTGATAGGACCTGGGTCTTATAACAGCTTCATTTTTCTTTATTTAGCATTGCGCTGTTTGTTTTATGCACTGGTATTCTTGGGAGGAAACCCGTTCCGTGTTATACGGCGTGGTCCCTTGATTTACCTAACTTTAAAATAAAGATTAATAGCTGTTTTAGTTCTCACACCAGTCACATGACTGACCTGGAGTTTATTGTTTTAACTTAAACTCTGGGTGCCCCTATTTTCGACACGGGCAGCTAGTAGTTTTGGTTTTTGCAGATTTATATTCACAGGATCCTGGTTTACAGCTGGAATGATATCCGGAAAGCTTTGTATCCGTATATCTCTTCTAGTTGTGTATTGTATTATTTTCCGCTGCTATGTATTTAAATGTAATTTAAATCTCTGATATTTCTGTGTAATATTCATTTATACTCTGTATATTCTTGTAATCTGATGCATTGTTGTAATATACAATGAAATGTTCTTTTGTATGCATTCTGTTGTGGCTTGTTCTCGAACTATCCGCCGCTTTCCTTTACGGGGAAGTTACGGGTTTTCACAGTTGGTATCAGAGCTTTGGTTTACAAAGCTCGGAGAACAAGACACATTAGAACCATACGAAAGAATTCATCAGATATTGGATTAGTAATATCCAACGAGAATGACTCGTTTGAGATGGGATCCGTAGTATCCTAGAACGAGCGTGAAGAGTATATTTTTCAAATGAAAACAAATTTTGTTTTGAAAATTTAAATCAATTATTCGTATTTGATTATTTATTTATATTGATGTGGACAATCCAGAATATATAGATTTTGCGTATACGTCTGATCCGCGTGTATTCAAAGTTTTAATATATTGGATAGATATAGCATCACACTCTAGTCGCCCGAAGATGATATTGATGATAGCGATCGCATCATCAACATTTATGTTCGAGTTTCGAAGGTGTGATTTTCTATATATTTCCATTAGACTGGTGTGAGAACCAAAACTAATATAGCTAGAATACATTGTTGTGATTTGGCATCAAAACATGATTTTCTTTATATATACCAAAATTATGAATTTGAAACGTTAATCCACTAATTGATTGATGTTTGTGTTGTTTGTTTAATTGTTTGGTAATTTTGAACCATTATGCCTAATTTGATCAAATATTGAATTGTATTGAAAATTGGTCGCATTTGCTTGCATATACATATACTTATATTGAACAGGTCATAGCAAGGAGGCTAGAGCAGAGAATAAAATTTGTTTGCCCGATAAATAGGTACATGTTTACTACATAATTTACTGTTTTGTTTGGGTGATGATGATTTTATGAGCCTATTGGCTAGCCGCTTGGCTTTTTCTTTTTCTTTTTGAGATTAGAAGGACCGGGGAAGCTATTTGAAATTCCCCGATGCTCCCGGTGCAGGGGAGGTTATGGCGAAATTTTTCAAAAATTTAGGGTGTTAGCCAAATTTTTGAAATTTTTGAAAATTCCCAGAAACTGAAAAGTTGGAGAATGAAAGCCAGATCGAACGTAGAGTTGATTAATCAAACCACTTTCGACTTTGTTCCTTTTCGGGGACGAAAAGTTTTAAGTGGGGGAGATTGTAACAACCCGAAAATCTGGGCCAGTTTAAAATTTTTATTTTGGCAATTTTAGCGAATTTTGATTATTTAAAATGAATTATTTTAAATAATATCGACGAGAAATTTATTTTGAATATAATTCGTACGTATATATTATATACGTCGTCGTTAGAATATAAATATTTATATATAATTATAAATAGAATTGAAAATGGCGCGGTAGTTCGATAATTCGATTTCAAACTTCAATTGAACGTACCGGGTGCAAAATAATCCGGATTTTAGTGAAACCAAAAACATTAGGATCTAATTGATAATATCTTTCCAACGAATCCGAAAAATCAAAATTTCATAGCGGGAATCAAAAGATATGTCCAGTTGAAAATTCTGAATAGTCGCTATGGAATTCAAGCCCTTAAAAATGGAAATTTTGCAAATGACCTCGGATTTCGACGAAACCACTTTTGTTGGATCCGTAGTGTCAAATTATTGCTAGATTTTAAATTTCATAATTTTTCGAATCGATATGTGAGCGTGGCAAAGGAAAACGCGTTTGACCAGTTTCAGTTGATTTTAATCGACTGGAAATTGGCCATTTTTCTAACGGACTCAGAAATCGACGAAACTAGTTTTGTTAGGACCGTATCGTCGATACGAAGCTAGAAAATATTTTTCGAGAATTTTTAGAGTTAGTATGTGACCCTGGTAATTTGAAATGTACGTTTAAAATTCAATAAAGTGATTTAAATGTAAATTTAACGGAAACAGATTGTAACAGTCGAATCAACCTACGATACATATCCCATTGTGTTCGGAATGGGGGTAAAACGCTATGGACGACAGGCGGTGGGCCTCGTTTAGAGGTCGTATGTGAAAGTCAACTTTTTGGAAAATAAAATAATTAAATTAAATAAAAAAATTAAACCTCTCCTTTATCTTTCTCTGGCCCCCCCGTTCAAGAATCATTTTTCAGAAAAAAATAAAATAAAAAAAAAGAAGAAAGGAGGGGCGCAGCAGCCGCCGCCGCGCCCAGGGGGCCGCCGCCCTCACCGCGCCACCACCCAGAAGAGCCGCCGCCTCCCCTTCAACGTGCCGCGCCGCCGCCTTCTTTTTCTCCTCCTCCTTCTTCCTCCACCTCGCCACCCCCCCTGCGCGCAACCCCCATCGCGCCAGCAACCGCACCCCCTCCCGCCTGAAACCCTAGCCGGCCCACCGAGCTCCACCACCGCCTGACGAGGCTCCTGCTCCACCAACAAACCCCAGCGACCCTTCTCAGACTACCAGCGAACCAAGCCCTCCTCCGACGCCGAGTTTCATCGATTTAGAGCTTCTCCGGTGAACTTTTGGGTAGCACAGCAACGGTGAAGTCGAGGGGAGCACGGGTTCGAGCTCTCCCGGGTTGAAATTGATAGAGAAAGGTATTTTAATTAATTTTAGCAATTAAAAATACAATCTTTTATATTGTAGGAGGATAAAAATATAATCTTTCATATAGTAGAAGGGTAAAAATATGATTTTTGTTTAGGTAGAGTATATGTGTAGCAGTATAAAGATTAGATTTTTAAAATAGAAAAGATTAGATTTTTAAAATAGAAAAGATTAGATTTTTAAAATAAAAATGATTAGATTTTTGAAATTGAAAAGGCGAAATCTTTATATGAAGAATAGCGGGATAAAAATAGAATTTTTATCTATATAACATCGTTGCAAAAATAGAATTTTTATCTATATAACATCGTTGCAAAAATAGAATTTTTATCTATATATAACATCGTTGCAAAAATAGAATTTTTATCTATATAACATCGTTGTAAAAATAGAATTTTTATCTATATAGTAGTAGTATAAAAATGTGATTTTTATATACGTGGCAACAATATAAAAATGTGATTTTTATATATGTAGTGACTACGGGCGGTGAAAGTGACAAAAGGCGAGAACGACGAAGATTTCTACATATGAAGAGTCAAGATGATTGGATAGCTATCTGTGAGAATTTCTCACCTTTCAATTTCATTTTCTAGTTATATATATATACTAGGATGCAGACGGTGCTTAGTAGCACCCGACACAATCGTCCACAGACCATGGACTTGTTTGCTTGGTTGCATAAATTAGTTGGATGATTTGATTTGAAATTGAATTGTTTGGTGAAATGAATGGATTTGATTGATGTGTGAATGGCGTGGGCCTTCACTAGACCGGGGATAAGGATAGGCCTTGTCCCGTTTCTAGTATCGTGCCGTTATGCCGCCGAAATTTTCTAAAATATGTTAGAAAAATAAAAATATCATTTTATTGAATAAATGAACTGAATAGAAATTCATATGTTAAAATAAAATATTTTATCGTTAAAAATATAATTTTTAACGTGAAAGTGAATAAATAGATATTTATAGACAAATCGGCCGATTTGTTTATATACACTGATTTGACGGATATTGATTGGGTCGATAAATTTTACACATCGCCCAACTGCACAAATAAAATATGTGTTTGATTGTTTGAAAACCCCACACGGGTGTTGGGATGAAATATGAAGTTCACTCGTCCTGATTGATTAAATATGTCGATCGATTGGTTGACAGGCTGTTATAAGCGTTAGATATCTATATTTGATGCTTATACAGTGTAGTGCACTTTGGTTGATGGTTGATTATCTATCGTTGCTATTATATACATTTGTTGTATGGAATCCATATAATTAACTTTATATGGTAATTGATTGGGCCTCATTCCAATTTAGAAAATAAAGAATATTATAAAATAAAGGTTCATGTGTTGACAGTACTCATCCATTGAGATTGGTCATGTGTTGAGCGAAATATTTTGATAATAACAACTATTTTGAAAAAGAAATATTTGAAATAGAATATTTGAAAATAGAAATTTATGAAGCCGTGTTGATTAGATTGACGCCATTTTGACGTAAACGATATTTATAGCGATTTTATTCATTTTGAAATGAATTGAATTTAAAATGATTTCGAAATGAATTGAATTGAAAATGATTTCGAAATGAATTGAATTGGAAACGATTTCGAAATGAATTGAATTGAAAACGATTTCGAAATGAATTGAATTGAAAACGATTCCGAAATGAATTGAATTGAAAACGATTTCGAAATGAATTGAATTGAAAACGATTTCGAAATGAATTGAATTGAAAACGATTTCGAAATGAATCGAATTGAAAACGAATTCAAATTGAATTGAAAGCGAATTGAAATGAATTCAAATTGAATTGAAATTTGAATTGAATAGAAATGAATTTTAAAACGAATTTATAAAGAAGAATTCAATTTTGATTTGAATTGAAATGGAAGTTAAAATTGCTTTTGAAACGAATTTAAAACTATTTATATAATTCGTTTTAAATAGAAATCGACGAAATATATATTATATATATTATATATATAATATAATGGCCTGAATAGAACGCGCCGCGCCGCGGCAGTTCGTGAATTTCGACCATTTATTTCAAACGGACATTACGGGAGATCCGACCGTCGAATTCTCCTAAAACCGGAACCGTTGGGTTCGTATCGAAAAGAGCTTTCTAACGAATGTTAGAAATTTGAAATCTAATGGTTGGATTTGGAGTTACGTCCAAATCAAATTTGAAAAAGGTCGCTGTAAGTGCAGTTCGATGGCCATTGATGGAAATCGACTGTACAGGCCTTGACAAAATTATTAAAAATAGTAATAATTTGTGTAAAATCATAAGAAATGATTTGAGAAGAGTTGGGATGAAATACTCCATATTTGAAAAGATAAAAGTAGATTTTTATCGAAATGAACCAATTTTGAACTAGAATTATATTTCTATTTATTCTTAATTAAATAAACTGGATTAGAAATGGTTTTGAAAATAACCAGAATTTCCAATGATTGCGTTGGAATGGATTTGAATCGAAACTGTCTTCGGAATATTTCGATGTTGGATTTCGTGATTATACAAATGTTGTTATGGAAATTTGAAAGATATAGATATATATATATCGTTATTTCCAATACGATCTTTGTTGGTCGCAGAATTTGATATTGAATATAAGCCGATATATTTTCTATTCAGAGCCTCATATTGAATATCAAATGTGATTTGGGTTTGTCGTGAATGGTGTCTTCACTAACACTGTTCTTGAACCCAGTTGAGAAAAGATTAAATCTTTTTATTTAGATTTAATGAAGTGTACCAATTAAACAATATTTAATTGGAATTGAATCGATATTGATTTTTGGGTTTATCGTGAACAGTGTTTTAAATAACACTTGTTCTTTAACCCGATAATTAATGGAATGTGATTTTGGGTTTATCGTGAAACGTGTTTTAAATGACACTGATTCTTTAACCCAGTCACAAATTAAAACTAAGTGGAGTTTTAATGAATCTTTAATTAGATTGAAATAATCGAGAATGGAGTATCACCAGTTTTGCTCCAGGAAATAGTTAAATCTTTAACTAGATTTGAACGTGAAATGGTAATTGAATTTACCGATAACACCGTGGTGTTAGATATGAAGTATTACCAGTTTTACTTCATGGGATGAATAGGTTGGGATTGGGAAATTAAAACAAATGATTACTTCGGTAAGGTTCGCTAATCCCGACTGGTTTGAATTGATATTCGAAAATAGATTAAAGAATAAATTCAAGAAATTTATCTTGGATAAAATTAATGGGAACCTTTCCCTATGAATGTGAAATTTAGAAACTAACTGTCGGTTAGCCAAGCAGAATGGTTTTCTGGATATTGATCTGATGTTGGTTTCGGCCTTCGGGGTTAATATTTGGAGAATTATTCTCTTGATTAATTTACGGTTAGTGACTGATGAATTGGAATGAGGCGTATGTTGTGTTTATGTAACACTTATTTAAAATATACGCGAGTTATTCGGAAAGACCGGGTTTATCCCATTCTGAATAACTGATACGACGATAAGTCGAAGATGAAGACGGTGGTCGAAGACCGGAAGTCTTCACGTCGTTTGGGTAATTACTGATGATCTTGATTGGGTTGTACACCCAAGAAGATGGAAACAGTTGGTGATCGTCCAGACGTACTTGGAGATCGATGGATATGCGGGGTACTAGGTGCCTCCGGTTTCGTTCAGACCCAGAACGGACTTGCAAATGGACTGTGTGTCTGACATTGGATTTTAGTCCGTGTGATTGATCTCTATTAAATATATATCTGTTTGGCGGCGGAGAATTTATTCTCTTGCTTAACGCCCTTCTCTGAGACGTACGAGCTCAGGGGTTATATATTGATGGATATCAAACGCATGGAGTGAATTGCCTGTGTGGCATGCCTAAGTGGCAATTGATCGAGGCTTCTGTTGAAAAGCAAATTCTTGTGGTGATGATCAAAGCACGGCCTTTGTGGCGTAGCTTTGTGTAACGTTTACTTCGCGAGTTTCACACCCGGTATGAACCAGAAACGGGAGAAAGGACCTCAGGGAGGGCCTGCGTTTCCTCCTAGCTAGAAGTGGCGTCAGTGGTTTTACACGCCCTGACGAGTTTGACTTATGTGGTTGTTGCTGTTGCGAGGCGCCTCGGTTAGATCGGACGATCCGGGTCCGATGGAGTCATTCGTTGGCTCGCTTACGCCCCAAAGGGCGGCGAAACGCAGTGTTCAGGATTTAAGTTTAATCCACATCGGTGGACCGGCCCTGACGATCCAAGGGTCGATGCGCTCTGACCCTGAGATTCGGGCTAGGCAGTCTCGAATCGGTTGAGGACTATCTTTTGCCTCGGTTCATGACGGAAATCCAATTTCCAAATACGTGATCTTGCGGTTTTAGTTGTAATCCTATATATGGCGACATAGTGGGATGGGGCGCTCATGCCGCCTATGATTGATACTTATGATTTGAAATGTTTTGACACTATACACTTATTATAGTATCAAATGATTTGTTTTAAAACGTATCAAGCATTCTTTGGCTGTTATAAGGGAAAACCCTATCCCCCGGCTTGCGTTGCATTGTGTGATAGGACCTGGGTCTTATAACAGCTTCATTTTTCTTTATTTAGCATTGCGCTGTTTGTTTTATGCACTGGTATTCTTGGGAGGAAACCCGTTCCGTGTTATACGACGTGGTCCCTTGATTTACCTAACTTTAAAATAAAGATTAATAGCTGTTTTAGTTCTCACACCAGTCACATGACTGACCTGGAGTTTATTGTTTTAACCTAAACTCTGGGTGCCCCTATTTTCGACACGGGCAGCTAGTAGTTTTGGTTTTTGCAGATTTATATTCACAGGATCCTGGTTTACAGCTGGAATGATATCCGGAAAGCTTTGTATCCGTATATCTCTTCTAGTTGTGTATTGTATTATTTTCCGCTGCTATGTATTTAAATGTAATTTAAATCTTTGATATTTCTGTGTAATATTCATTTATACTCTGTATATTCTTGTAATCTGATGCATTGTTGTAATATACAATGAAATGTTCTTTTGTATGCATTCTGTTGTGGCTTGTTCTCGAACTATCCGCCGCTTTCCTTTATGGGGAAGTTACGGGTTTTCACATTGTTGCTACTGTCAATTTGCTCTTGGGACAACAACAAACAACCATGATTTTGAACAAGTAAACATCAAAATTTTAGAAAACTCAAACAATGAAAATCGTAGCTCTACTTCTGAGCTTTCCAAAACATTATGATAATAAGGATTTGGATAAGAATCAAGTGAGTTATGACCAAAATACTTTGTTGGTCTGTGATTGTTACTGCTGTCAATTTGCTCTCGGACAGCAACAAACAACCACGATTTTGAGCAAGTAAACATCAAAAATTGAGAAAACTTAAAGCATGAAAATCGTAGCTCTACTTCTGAACTTTCCAAAACATTATGATAATAAAGATTTGGATAAGAAATGAGTAAGTTATTCATAATTTTGTTTCAGCTTCAAAGATGAGCAAATTTCAGTTTTTGTATTGAGCACAACTATGATCGAAACTTGATTTTTATAGCTCCAAGTATCAAACTTTACACTAAATATGAACATATAAAACTGAAAATAGCTAGCGTGAGTGAGATTACTCACCTTAGGATTTTTAACAGCGTAATATACAATTTTTATTGTAAAGGACGGAGCTATGGCCTTGAATTAGCTATTAGAAACTTGTATAAGCTATAAAAATGACATGCAAAAAGGAGAGAAGATTCAAATCAATTGTAATAAACTAATTCTTCGATTTAAGGACGGATCAGGGTTTATAAGGATTGGAGATTACCTTCTCTTGTGATTTTAACTTGAATTGAACTTTAACTTGCAAGGAAAATAGGATCTATTTGGATTTTCTTCATGAAGTTGTCATTATTTTGTATTTTGAGGCTTCTGAGATAAAATGTTTTACTGGAGAAGAGAAAGAATGTATTTTCGAACTATCTCCAGAAGATTCAATAGTTATGGGCATAAAGTTGAATCCAAAAAGCCCATTTCTTATACTTAGTCAATTTTCAGATTACTATGTATAAGTTCTACACTATTTTCTTCATATTTTACACAAGCAAACACATTTTCTTATGACATAAATTGTATTCTTCATATTTTAACATATTGAACATGTTAAACAACGACAATATTTTGTTTTTAACAATTAAAAACATTGCTTCCACAATAACCCATTAGTTCAACAATAATGCCATTTTTAGACAAAATGTTCATTTGAACATATTGAGTTAAATAAAAATTATTTCTCAAATCAATTAAAAATATTAAAATGTTTTAACATTTTTAAAATATTAAAACACTACTTTCAATCATAGAAACATCTTTAAAAAAAATATTTTGTACACATTTGTCCTTTTAGTTATAGTAAAAAGGCTACTTTTGGAATAAAATTCCAATATTAACAATTTTGGCTCAATAAATAACCACCATCTCTTTTTTTTTCAACCTACACCCGTAATAAAATATTCTAACTTTATTTATCATTCACTTATATTTATTCCACCATCCATGTGTTGAAATAACATCTTACAACGCCGATTAACTCATATTAAATAAAATTCAAGTTTTATTCATCAAACACTGTTTATATAAAATAAACAATATCAACCACCTTATTATTTCTTTATTCATTCTATAAACCCAATATCCAGTAATAATTTAATACTAATGGAAATCTCCAAAATTCGGGTTGTTACAGTTAATCTCTCCCCATGTAAGCTATTTTGAGTTTTAAGTGCAGTGTAACTGATTAAGAGATTAAGATCTAGGTTTATTCTAATCTGAGTTTTGGCAACCCAAATCTTCTTCAATTCTTTTCTCCGCAAAATCAAAATTTTCTAGTGAATTTGATCGTTGTAATCAATCTCTTGTACTCTTCTATTGTTATTAATAGAAGTTTCTCTCTCAAAATGAACGTACACTAGCAAGACTCTAGTGGAACCACTATAAATCCCTATGTGATTTATCTTTCATTATTGCTTTATTATTTCTCTTGTTTGGTGATTGTGATTGGCTTATGGATTGTGTTGAGATTGTTTTGAGATATTAATTGGTTCTTTTTGCACGTTTACCACGATCTCATCATCCGCTAGGTTAGGAGTTTTGATTTGAGCGGTCTTGAGTCGAAATTTCTCCACAACAACCAACACCAACCTCACAATCCAGAGAAAATAAGAAAAGCATGCTGAGCAACCACATAAGACTAAGAATACACTAAGATGAAAAACCAAACAAAACATGACTCACAGAAAACCCCAAAGTATCAACAATACCAACACCACAAGCACCACTGACCCATGGCAACTGGATTCAGTCTCGTATGTGGGTCATGTGTGAATTTGGAAGTTCTATTAGGATTGAGGGCAATGAACCACCGCGCAAGATTCAATTCAACTGGCTCATCTAAGTAGATTTGGGGAAGTGGGAATTCAAGTACACTTATCTGAGCAGTAGAGCATAGTGGTTGAGAGGCGCACAGCTGCAAAGCTCAGGAATGGAGAAAGCAAGTGAAGAGAAGGAGAAGCAGAGATGATGTTAGATGAAACGAAAGAGGGAGAAAGAGAATCATGATGGAAGGGAAGAATCACTTATCCCTATTACCAAGTTCTGCGGTTGTTGTTTGAGAAAGAATATAATTTTAATGTAAGAAAAAAATGCTGTTATTCAGGGAATCAAAATTCTATAGTTATTTTTTCACTTGAAAATGACTGCATAACAAATGGAGTACTAAGATACAATAATAATGAAAACAAATGCATTAATCAACAAATGCAATACTGTTATTAAGGCTAATAATACTGAAAATAAGAAGTACTGTTATTTTTTCATGCATAACAAATGCAGCAAATTGCATAATGCATTAAGATGTATTTTTTCACCTGAAAAAAAAGAGTACTACTTGTTTTCATTTTTTATTCACGAAAATTCTTAGGTGAAATGGGGAGGGCGAATCTGCATTTATCAACTTATGAGAAAGTATTATTAGCCTTTAATATATTCCACCTGAAAATGCAGGCAACATCTAAATGAAAGAACATTCAAGAACAGGGCTAATCGTCAAAGCCAAAAGCATATTTTGAACCATAAAGTCCATATAGGCAATAAATGATAGGATTAATAAACTTGATGGTGTTGATTATGTAGTAGAATACAAGAATGGAAAAGAGAACATCACTGTTGACGCTTTATCAAGAAAAGATGGACTCAACTGAAAATAACCAATTGCAAGCAATAATTATTATATAAAGCCCTTGGTTGAAGGAACTAAAACATAAAATTCAGCACAACCATTTACCAGAAGATACTGAAGTCTTGGTACACAAAAATGCCAGCTAATATTCTGTAAAAATAAACCCTTCGTAAATCACTCAGATCCTGAGCCTTGCCAACACATTGCTCAAAGAGTTCCATTCCACATCATTAGGAAAAACGGAAGAACGGATGAGAGGAAAAAAACTAAACAGAAAGATTGTTGGGCATTAACAGCTCGATCCCTAGCATTCGACGTTAAGATTATGTCATCAATTGTGGGAGAATAGAAGAGAAGCAAGTGCCTTAGGAAATTTTTAGAAGTACCTTCCTTTGCACCGATCACTCAAACTAACTTTGAGTTCACTAGATCCATCCAGCCTCAATCACCAGCGTTCAAGAGCATAGAGAGAAAGAAGGTGAGGAAAAGAAGATGACATTCAATGGTAATTAAGAAAAGCAAAAGGGTTAGAGCATCTCCAACAGTTTTACGAGTCGTAATGTTACGACTCGTAAGATTCAGGGGAGAACTTGTTAATTCTCCCAATAGACGCATGTCGATTTTATCGGCGTGCTCTGATTTTTTTAAAGCGTGCCAATATTATCGCGCGATAAGGTAACACGAGAATAAAATCGGCACACTAGGTTGGCAACATTTTTTTTATAGATTTTAATTTATGTTTTAGGTTTATTTATTAGTTTAGGTTAATAAATATATTAACCACTTAACTTTATTAATTTGTTAAACTCGGTTTATTAGTTATATTTCATGATAATTAACATATTTAGTTTGATTTTCTCTTTAATTAATTAGTTTAGGTTCGTTTTTTAGTTTCAGTTCATACGTTTATTAATCAGTTTAAGTTATTAATCTGCTAGAGGGGGGATTAGTTTTATTCTCAGATTAATTACCAATTAACTCTGATTTGCATTATCCAACTCAATAAATACCCAACTACTTCTTCAAAGCTTCTTTATTCATTACTCTCTTCTCCTACTAAACTTAATCCTCACTACTCTATTTCTTTTAATAATGCCTTCATGGCTGTCATCTCCTGACTCTGATTTTGGCATCCCTCACCACTCTGTTCCAACTTTTTGTGATCATACTGATATAGATTAGAATATAAACTATCAAGAACAACATTACAAGGAGCTTGATCGTGAATACCTGGATCTTGATTTACTTACACTTCAATTGGAACATGCGTACGTCCTGCGAGTGAATGAACATCCTGTTTATCAACCCCGTCAAGAACAAGGGGTCGAGCAGGTACCAATAAATCAACCCCCATCTGAACAAGAGGTTAATTCTTACCCAGTTTGTAGCCATAGTGGATATATGGTTGAAGTTGTTGTAAGAGCCGATGGCGAAAACATTGGTCGTCGCATACTTATGTGTTCCAACTATCCCAACGGTTGCGATTTTTCAGAATGGATTGACCAACCGCTATGTCCAAGGGGAATATCATATGCAAATGAGCTAGAACAAGAAATTAGATGTACATATGATAGAAAACTTTCAATTTAATCATAACCATTAGTGTTGTTATTATCTTATGTCGTAGTAGTATTTCTAATATTAGTTTGAATTAATGTTTGTGTGTTTGTATGGTCATAGAACTTAGAAGACGAATATGATGTTTGAAATATGAAATGACCGTTCACTTATTAAAGGAGATTGAAACAATACTCTGATCACCAAAATTGACTCCAAGGCTAGCTGGTAATGAAGGGATATCGGAAGAATACAGGCGTAGGAAAGTCCCCCGAAAGCAGAAAGTTGAGCAATAGGTCGAACCGAATGCCGGAGAAAATAGTTGGAAAACAACGCAAACCGACACCTTCTCGAAGGGAAGAAACTCAAAGCCTACAAAATGCCCACAAAGCGCGTCCGACAAAATCCTTCTGCCAGGACATATTCGACAAGAGGTTACTTAGCGGAAGGCTCCCTAAGATAGAAACTAAGAAAGAAGAGGGCATCGGCTCCCCTTCTTAAAACCAGGAAGGAATATCGGTAATGACCTGCCCAAATACCAATATACTTGAAGAGGACGGGATTGAAGTTATTAAACTGAGAGAATGCAAGGATCATCGAGAACCAGCTTCCGAAGCATCTAATGTATGAAACCGAAAGGCTACATTCACAAATAATAGAAGTGACACCGGGAGCCACCCTCCGGGAATCCAGGCTACCGCAAAAGCTCTGCCAAAAGGCTAACCGGGACCCAAGCAGAGATACAGACTACCCGTACTGATTTACCTAGTACCGAAACCAACAACGGCTTTTGACCGACAGTTATTAACATATATCACGAGGGTCGTTCCCTCTAAGTATTCACGATAAAGCCGGAGGCCTACATCCGAAAGCTTACGTTCGAGGGCCTACATTCGGGAGCTGTTACCAAAGGCTCAAATACCATCTGAAGACCATAATTGATACTCCAAAGACGACCGGAAGCCGCACCCGAAAGCATGGAAAAGGCGACTGGCAATACCCCACATGCCCAATAACCCAACAGCGGAAGGAGTCCAGGACCATTATAAATAAGACCCCAGGGATCACATTATGGGGGGGTGAATCTTCGTTGATATTAGATTCTTAAAAGAAGCTTAGCGCTTAGATGAACGAGAAAATTTGTCCCATTACATTCATGTACTCCCAAACGAAAGTTTAATTAAAAAAGGGATCTTCATGTAGAAAAGTGCTCTGTAAGTTTATATTATTATTTTCCTATCATCACTGTTGTAGTTTACTGTTCATTTTCCAGCTAAGCATGGATTCCCGTCTCAACATGCCCTCGAATTGGAGGATATATCTCCTTCTCCGAGCTTAGATCCGTTCTGGTACTCCTTAACGATCCCACTCCTCCAGATTCTGATATCTAGGGGGTGATCTGACTTAACCCAAAAATAGCCAACTGCCTATTTTTCATTTTGATATGCTTCAGTTGACCCATCTCCGGTGTTGATGAAAAATATCGTTAACATTTTGGCGCTAGAAGGAGGTACGAACCTTCGATCATTTGGTTAACCCCATCATATATTTACTTGAGTTGCTTTGTCCCAGATTGGACTAGCTTTGAGGAAGCAAATTTATGAGTAAGAGATCCTAACAAAAGTTTTAGGATCCCAAGCTGATAAGTCAAAAACCACCAACCCTTAGGTGATGGAGGAGCAAAGGTTAAGAGCAGAAGCCTTGCAGGTGATAAAGTGGAAAAGGAAAATGGAACTACATGCATACAATACTAGGGATGATAGATTTTCCCATATAGGACAAACCTTAGCGCTTCCACCAAGTGGATCTAAATCAGAAGATACTAGCATTTTCTCTCACATAAAGAATGCCCTCTAGGGGCAAGATAAGGGAATGACATTCGAACGAGGTATAATGGATGACTTCAACCACTTCGCCAACAAATGGTCTAAAGAGATGTCACCTCAATTTCAATATGTGTTAGGAGGAAAGAACGAAAGTATAGGCACTGCAGCTAGGCTAAATCACAAGAGGATTAGACCCCAGCAGCAAAGAGAACGTACGCCAAGGGTACCAAGGAATACTACCTCACTACTTTAATGAAGAACATTTACTTCCTAATCAAACACGAACTCAACTATTGGCCATTCATGAAGAAGAAGCCCAAATACGAAAGGAAAACAGGAGGGCCTTATTTTCGTTACCACCTGATGAATGGACACGAGACTAATCACTGCAGAACCCTCGGGGAAACCATCGATAGATTCGCCAGCCAAGGCCAATTACGAGAATTTATGAAAAGATCGAGGTGAATTCGGTAAGATTCCCTAGGAAAACGATTACCAAACATGTTCAAGGGTATGGAAAACCCTATTCCCGGAATTCACAAGGAAACTCAAAAGGGGTTAGACTGTAAACGGATTAAATCCCTCGTAATTTCCAAATTGTTCAAGACGAGGCATCCCCCGGAGGGGGTGACGTGTTAGTCTTTCCCCTTGTCCTAATCAGAGGGGGAAGGGTTAAAGCATCAAAAGAGTAAGTGTAACACCCCACATCCGTTAAGGTCACTCACAAAGGGAATGCCTTAACTTCAGTGGAGCTTTATGGGTACTGGAACAGAAATATTACAAGACATACATATATAAAACAGCGGAAAGTAAAGTGGAAGTACATCAAATCGTTTACTAAATATAATTGTTTACAATAAAAGCCCATCAACTTCCAATACCCAATTACATAGCTAAAATATCCGTCTTGCTCAAAAACAAAGAAGCATAAAAATAAATTGTGATATTCCCCAATAAAGCAAAGCAAGCCATAGCAAAGGGAAATCCAAGCCGTACATGAAAGAGCCTTGGAGCTTAGTAAGATCCGAACTAAGCTGTATTACCACCCTACGAACCGGGGGGGGGGGACGGAAGAAAAAGAGGCGAAACAAAACGGGTCAGTCATAAAGACTGAGTAAGTCCTAGTGACTTTCAGCATAAAAATAGGTAAAGATAACATGGCATGAATAAACTGAAAATAAACATAAGCATGATGACAAGATAAGCTACAGGCACGATAACTAAGAATAACATCATATGACTTTTGTCATGTATAACATTGCGAGGTTCCCATTCAAGATGAACTAAGTATAATTTTTGCAAGATCGCAAGATTTCTCTGCTTCACCGTTAAAATATTTATATGATATCTATTTGTTCTACACCACCCGTACTAGTATCCCAACCCGTGTCATGTGTTGACTATAAAATGATCCCTTGCCCAATGTCATGAAATGACCCATTACTTGGTCCCACGAAATGGTCTATTAAACGATTGGCTCCCTACAAGTCCTATCTTGTTCATGTGTCTGTGTCATATGGCCCTATCACGAATGTAGTTACCTGTGCTGGGTCCACCATAGGGTGTCTCAAGCCCTAGGGTGCCAACCCCCGACACGAATCAAGCACGCACAGTGTAAACCTACTTATGCCCAGTGCCTGCTTTTTCAACTCCGAACTACGTGCACGACCGTAGTCCGACTGAACCTACACTGGCGCACCAACTCAGCCGTCATTCTGGTCGCTTACAATCATCCTAGTAATCGTGCCCCACCCTGCCTAGTCCCAGGGTATTGTGATACATCTGAGTGGGTTACTGATGAAATGGACTGCGTAACTAGTGTTTCCGTCTAATAGGTTAAGTGTTGTCATTTAAATTCGTGACTTAACCCTTATCAGTCCAGCATGCCAAGTTGGTTATGTGTTGTCATTCAAGTTCGTGACTTAACCCGCCTACGTGTCATGTCAAATTGGCTAAGTATTGTCGTTCAAGTTCATGACTTAGCCCTATGAATCATGTGTCAAGTTGGTCAAGTATATTCAAGCGGTTCATGACTTAACCCTAACAAATCATCGTGTCAAATTGGTTAAGTATATTCAAGCGGTTCATGACTTAACCCTACCAAATCATCGTGTCAAATTGGTTAAGTATATTCAAGCAGTTCGTGACTTAACCCTACCAAATCATCGTGTCAAATTGGTTATGTATACATTGGCTTAGCTCACCTGCTTATCATGTTGTGACGGTTGAGTGTTACCCTCGTTTGTTACTTAACCTTACCACGCATCACGTTATATTGGTTAAGTGCGTGTTAACTTAACCCCATCCACTAGTCATATTATAATGGTTAAGTGTCATTAGCCTAGCCATATTACTTAACCGACCCATTCATGTCATATTGGTTAAGTGTCATTAGTCTAGTCATATTACTTAACCCACCCCCTGGTTAACATGTTATGTTGGTTAAGCGTTCTTAGTTTACTTAACCCTATCAATCCTGACTTAGCTTTAACTTATTCATTAAAGCACCAACCACTCACATTATATAGGTATTGTTGCAGTTACTGGACAGTCGGTCGGTTCTGGGCAGGTCTACACCGCAACTCAGTCTAACCTCGGGTCCTTACTGGGCTCAATGCCTTAACCTCCCACATTGGATAGGTATTGTTGTGATTACTGGACAACTGGGCGGGTCCGGGCAGGTTTACATCACAACTCAATCGAACCTCGGGTTAGACATTTCGTATTTTCTAAATTTACATATTTGCTCTTTATATGTAAGTGTGCTAACAATTTAATGTTATGGCCCATTTTCCAAGTTCATAATTCACGTTTTTGCCCGAAAACGTATTCCCAAATTATTATCATAACTCACTATGAAGTTATGCCAAGTTATAGCCTTTTATTTATAATACAAGCCAACTACCCAAAACCCAACTTAGGCGCGTTCATATTAAACTTTCTCCAAGTCATAAATTATCATATATGTTTCTACTCCAAATTTTACATAATTAACATATGCCCAAGTTCTAGATTACATGTCAGTATTACATATGCCCAATTCATACCAAATTTACATATGTTCAATTCACGCCGTTTTACATGTATGCCAAGTTTATGCCAATTTACACATATATCAAGTTTCACGTCGTCTTACAAATGTCAAGGTTCATGATTTACATGTTTACAAAGCTATGCTCAATTTACATAGATCAAGTTTTATACCCAAAATTACATGTATACTACGTTTACACCAATTTACCCATAACAAGTTCTAGCCAAATTACATATATCAAGATCCATGTCAAATTATATATATATATATATTTATTTATATATATATATATATGTATATATATATATATCAAGATCCATATCAAATTATATATATCAAGATCCATGTCAAATTATATATGCCAATCCCCATTCTTGCAATTACCATTATAATGACAATACCCAAATATCAAGTTTCATGTTAATGGTAGTAATACCCAAATATCCAATTTTTTTTATGTTATGCCATCAATTACACCAAACAGATATATCCAAATAGGCAATATCCCAATATTTCCCCGTATTCAATCGCACGTATATCGTAGTTTAGGCTTAGGTCCGAAATTGACCAAGGTTCATCAAAAGAAAACAAATAGGGGGAGGTAGAAGTTGCAATAAGAACAAGAAAGCATAAATCGTCATGATAGGCATAAAGATTACAACTTGATGATAACATTATTATGAATTAAGAAAACTGCTGAATAGATCATAAACTTGGCATGAGAATAAAGATAGATAAGTCTCAAAACTCAAGATTCAAGAAGCAATGGAAATATATCTGAATCGATAAACATACTTAGATCCAATTCCACTTTAATTCATGTCCATATTATAATTAAATATTTAAATCTGAAAATAACTAGAACTTACAGACTGTGGACAAGGAATAAAGAAAAAATGTTGCGGCGTTGTTGATTTATTGTCTTGAATCATTGTTGAGGCTTTGTTCTTTGAATTGATTTGAGTTTGAATGCTTGTACTTTGATTTGGAGACGGCGACCATGGTTCAAGAGGTATTTAAATAGTATTTTGATGTAATAATGATTTGTTATGAATTAGGTTAGGCCTTAGGGTGTATTTATAGGGGTAGCAACTAGTTTAGGCTCTTAGATTAACCCTAGAATCAACCCGGACCATCAAAATACGTCTCAGGCTTCAAAAATGGGTTCTGGGTCAAAACAGGCCGACCAGGTCGACCTGTAAAGGGGGAGGTCGACCATATGGTCGACCTGGGGAGGGGGGGGGGGGGTAAGGTCGAGCTGCCTGGTCCTGTGCTGCCTAAAATTTGCTAAATTTTCTACAGGCCGTAACTTCTTCATCCGGACTTCGGTTTTCGAAAACTCGGACTTTATTTCATGTAGAATTCCGAGACGAACGCAATGGCGCAACCCGTTTCCCATGATTCTCATTTTAAAATTTAATTATACCCTGATTTCTAGTTTCAACATGTTATTAAAATTCGGGTTGTTACAGTAAGCCTCTGTTACACACACAAAATGGTCGTGGCGGCGCATCTAACTTTAGCATGCCCTGCCTCTGGTCGTAGAAGAGTACACCCTGCCTCTACTAGAACTAAGCACGTCCTACCTCTGCTCGCAAAAGAGCACATCCTACCCCTGCTTACGTTCCACGTTACCCACAAAAGCGAGCGCAAAACCCTATAATCACCTACGATTGTTAGGATAGGGCACCCATCGGAGGGGGTGGTGTATAAGCCTCTATCAGAATCTACGATGGTCAGTATAGAGCATCAATAGAGTAAACCTTAGTTATGTGACTACGATGGCCCCGTCTAAGTTTCTAAGACATTGTCATCGCCTATGACGGTCAGGATAAGACGCCTTCCGGAGAGAGGTCGGGAAAGTCTTGGGCCCGCTTGTGGATAAGCTAGCCAAGCGCATCAGATGCACAAGCCCAGAGAGTGGCCAACAAAGCATGTACATCCTGTGCTTTGACATCAAAAGCCCAAGGATTGCCTCAAGGAGCCTGTGCAGCCTCTGCTTCATCAATCGGATCCGAAAGGGATGCCAAAACAATAAACACTGGAAGGGTTCCTGAGACGACCCGAACTTCCCCGTGAAGGAAAGCACGGATAGAATTGAGGACAAGACAAAATAGAATGCAGACGGGAGAACATTTCATTGTTATTACAACAATTCCATCAGATACAAGAATATACAGAGTATAAATGAATAAATTACATTCCATAAATATCAGAGATTACAATAAATTACATAGCAGCGGAAAAATATACAAAACACAACTAGAAGTGATACACGGATACAGAGCTTTCCGAGCATCGTTCCAGCTGTAAATCAGGACCCTGTGAATATAAATCTGCAAAACCAAAACTACTAGCTGCCCGTGTGGAAAATAGGGGCACCCAGAGTTTAGGTTAAAACAATAAACTCCAGGTCAGTCATGTGACTGGTGTGAGAACTAAAACAGTTATTAATATTGGTTTTAAAGTTTGGTAAATCTAGGGACCACGCCGTATAACACGGAACGGGTTTCCTCCCAAGAATACCAGTGCATAGAACAAACAACGCAATGCTAAATAAAGAAAAATGAAGCTGTTATAAGACCCAGGTCCCATCACACAATCCAACGCAAGCCGGAGGATAGGGTTTTCCCTTATAACAGCCAAAGCATGCTTGATACGTTTAAAACACATTATTTGATACTATAATAGGTGTATAGTGTCAAAACAATTTCAAATCATAAATATCAATCATAGGCGGCATGGGTACCATCTATCATGTCGCCATACTAGTTCTACAATTAAAACCGCAATATCACGTATTGGAAATTGGATTTCCGTCATGAGCCGAGGCAAGGGGCAAGCTCCTCTCCGCGTTCGAGACACTCTAGCAATGCCTCAGGACCCCACTCTGATCCTTTGGAACCTCCAAGGCCGGTCCTCTCTTACTTTTGAGGATTAATTATTCCTGAACACACGTTTCCCGGTCCTTACAGACCTATATACGAGGCGCCTCGTATCCAACAACCACACAGGTGAAAAGTATATAAATGTCAGGGCTGGTAGGTCACTGACACCACCCTAGCTAGAAAGAAACGTCATGCACTCCTTGGGTCCGTATCCCGTTTTTGACTCATACCGAGGTGTGAGGCTCGCGAATTCACGTTATACACAAAGCTATGCCACACAGGCCGTGCTTTGATCATCAACCACAAGACTTTGCTTTTCAACAGAAGCCTTGATCAACTGCCACTTACGCGTGCCACATTGGCAATTCACTCCATGCGACTGATGTCCATCGATATACAACCTCTGAGCTCGTACGTCTCAGAGAAGGGCGTTAAGCAAGAGAATAAATTCTCCGCCGCCAAACAGATGTATATTTAATAGAGATCAATCAACATAGAATAAAATCCACTGTCAGACACACAATCCATTTACAAGTTCGTTCTGGGTCTGAACGAAACCGGAGGCACTTTCCTCGCATGTCCATCCATCTCCAAGTACGTCTGGACGATCACCAACTGTTTCCCTCATCCTGGGTGTACAGCCCAATCAAGATCATCAGTAATCACCCAAACGATGTGAAGACTTCCGGTCTTCAACCACCGTCTTCATCTTCGACAACTCGTCGAATCGGTTATTCGGAATGGGTATAAACCCGGCCTTTCTGAATAACCCACGTATATAATAAACGAATGTTACACAAACACAACAAATGCCTCATTCCAATTCAGAATATTCTTTTATTCACAAAATCACATTCTTAGGTAAAGGTTCCCATTAATTTTATCCAAGATAAATTCTTCTAAATTTATTCTTTGATCTTCCTTTGGATATCATTTCAAACCATATTATGGTTTTCCAAACTAGTCGGGATTAGCGAACCACACCGAAGTAATTATTTATTTTATTTCCCAATCCCAACCTATATATCCCATGGAGCAAAACTGGTGATACTCCATTCCTAACACCACGGTGTTATCGGTAAAATTAATTACCATTTCACGTTCAAATCTAATTAAAGATTTAACTATCGCTTTGGAGCAAAACTGGTGGTACTCCATTCTCGATCACCTTTCAGATTTGATAATATAAATTATCAATTCACATTTCAATCTAATTAAAGATTCATTAAGACTCCACTTAGTTTTAATCTTTTCAAAATTCAATATCTTGCCTTTAACTGGGTTAAAGAACCAGTGTCATCTAAAACACGATTCACGATAAACCAAAATCACATTTGATATTAAATACAAGGCTCTGAATAGAAAATATATCGGCTTATATTCAATACCAAATTCTGAAACCAACAAATATCGTATTGGAAATAACGATATAAAATATATCTTTCAAATTCCCATAACAATATCTGTATAGTCACGAAATCCAACATCGAAAAATTCCGAAGATAATTTCGATCCAACTCCAGTCCAATTCACATATTGGGAATATTGGTTATTTTTTTAAAATCACTTTCAAATTCAATTTATTTATTTCAAAAATAAATTGATTTTAATTCTAGTTCAAAACTAGTTCATTTCGATAAAAATCTATTTTTATCTTTTCAAATGTGGAATTCTCCAGCTCAATTCTTTCCAATTCACATATTATGATTTTACACAAATTATAGATATTTTTAATAATTTTATCAAGGCCCGTACAGTCGATTTCCATCAACGGCTATCGAACTGCACTTACAGCGACCTTTTTCGAATTTGATTTGGACATAATTCCAAATCCAACCGTTAGATTTCAAATTTCTAATATTCATTGGAAAGCTCTTTTCGATACGAACCCAACGGTTCCGGTTTTAGGAGAATCCGACGGTCGGATCTCCCGCAACGTCAATTCGAAGTCAATGGTCGAAATTCACGAACTGCCGCGGCGCGGCGCGTTCTATTCAGGCCATTATATATATAATATATATATATTATATATATTTCGTCGATTTCCTTTTAAAACGTATTTTATAAATAGTTTTAAATTCGTTTTCAAAACTATTTCAACACTATATTCAATTTCAGATCGATTTGATTTCAATTCAATTCGAATTCATTTCAATTCAATTCAAATTCTAATTCGTTCCAATTCAATTCGAATTCATTTCAATTTTATTTAATTCGAATTCAAATTCGTTTCTCTTCAATTCAAATTCTAATTCGTTTCAATTCAATTCGAATTCATTTCAATTTGATTTGAATTCAAATTCACTTTCTATTCAATTCGAATCCATTTCATTTTGATTCAATAAAATTTCAATTTGAATTTTAATCTAATTCAATTTGAATTTCATTTCAAAATATTAAATTTTGAAATCACTTTTCAATATTCATTGCAAAACGAATAAAATCGATATAAATATCGTTCACGACAAAATAGCGCATCTCTAATCAACACGGCTATATATTTTTTGAAAACTTCTTTATTTTATTCAACAAATGAATATTTATTCTATTCAACACATGAATCTACATTTCCTTCAACACACGACTAATCTCAACACATGAGTACTGTCAACACATCACTATTTTTGTTATGTAAAATATTTTATAACATTATGGTATCTATCGTTTGATTTTTAATTAGACTTCAACCGCAAAGTAGTTCTAATTTTAAATATGATAAAGATGTAAATTTCATTGTATAAAATATTTCACACAACACATGAACATCGTCAACACATGACTATTTTTATTTTCAACACATGAATTTTCCTTTAAAATATTTATTATTTTCCCGATTGGAATGAGGCTCAATCAATCACCATATAATGTTAATTATATGGATTCCATACAACACATGTATATAATATCATCGATCAACAATCAATCATCATCCAAGGTGCACCACACAACTGCATAAGCATCAAATATAAATAATCAACGCTTACACAGCCTGTCGACCAATCGATCGACATACAATCAAATAATTGGGATTAGTGTGCTCAAATATCATCCCAACACCCGTGTGGGGTTTCAAATCAACAAACACAGATTCTTATTTGTGCATTTGGGCGATGTGTAAAATTTATCGACCCAATCAACATCAGTCAAATCAGTGTATATAAACAAATCGGCCGATTTGTTTATAAATATTTATTTATTCACTTTCACGTTAAAAATTATATTTTTAACGATAATATATTTTATTTCAACACATGAATTTCTATTCATTTCATTTATTCAATAAAATGATATTTTTATTTCTCTAACATATTTTAGGAAATTTCGGCGGCATAACGGCACGATACTAGAAACGGGACGAGGTCTAGCCTTATCCCCGGTCTAGTGAAGGCCCACGCCATTCACACCTCAATCAAATCAATTTAACTTCACCAAACAATCAAATTCAAATCAAATCATCCAACTAATTTATGCAACCAAACAAACAAGTCCATGGTCTGTGGACGATTGTGTCGGGTGCTACTAAACACCGTCTGCATCCTAGTATATATATATATATAACTAGAAAAAGAAATTGAAAGGTGAGAAATTCTCACCAATAGCTATCCAATCATCTTGACTCTTCTTTTATAGAAATCTTCTTCATTCTCGCCTTTTATCATCTTCGTTGCCCGTAGTCACTACATATATAAAAATCACACATTTTTATATTTTGATGTCTTTAAAATAAAAATCACATTTTTATTCATTCACTTTCAATTTAAAAGTCATATTTTTAATCCACTACATATGTAAAAATCTCACCTTTCTCCATTTAAAAATATCGTCTTTCTTCCTTTAAAAATCTAATCTTTTCATTTATAAAAATCACGTCTTTTCTATTTGAAAAATTCTAACTTTCTATTTAAAAATCCTATACAAAAACAGTTTTTTTTCTTCTGTTTGCTAATCATATACAAAAGAAATAAATAAATAAAATAAAAAAAATTAAAAAAACTTACTTTTTCAATCGAAGGGGGGGGGTTCACTGCGTATGAGGTGGTCGGAGGTCGGGGTTTGGGCGAAGGGGGGTGCGGGTTCGGGTCTAGGAGGGTGCGGCGCGTCGAGGTGGTGGAGAAGGGGGAAGAGGGGCGGAGGAGGTCAGGTGGAGAAGACGAAGCAGCGGCGGCGCAACACAGGAGGGGGGGGCTGTCGCGTTCGCGTCAGGGAGGAGAAGGGCAGGAAGAAGAAGAGAGTGAGGCGGCGGCAGAGGTGGCGCCCCACTTGGGGCGGCGGCGGTTCATCGGGGAGGGGCGGCGGCTCCTCCCCCGTCGCCCTTTCTCTTTTTTTTTTTTTTCTGAATTCGATTTCCAAATAAAAAGGGGGGCCAACGTGATTTAAGGGGAGAGATTTAATTTATAATTTATTTAATTATTTTAATTGCAAAATAGTTGACTTTTACATACAACCTCAAAACGAGGCCCACCGCCTGTCGTCCATAGCTAAATACCCCCATTCCGAACACAATGGGATACGTACCGCAAGCTAATTTGATCGTTTCGATCTGTTTCCGTTAAAATCAACGTATATCTCTATATATTGAATTTAAACGTGTATTTCAATTTACCGGGGTCGCATACTAAATAGAAAAATTCCAAAAAAATATTTTCTAGCTTCGTATTGACGATACAGTCCTAACAAAACTAGTTTCGTCGAATTCTGAGACCGTTGGAAAAGTGGCCATTTTCCAGTCGATTAAAATCAACTGAAACTGGTCAAACACGTTTTCCTTTGCCACGCTCACATATTGATTCGAAAAATTTTGAAATTTGAAACCTAGCAATAATTTGACACTACGGACCCAACAAAAGTGGTTTCGTCGAAATCCGAGGTCGTTTGCAAAATTCCCATTTTTAAGGGCCTGAATTCCATAGCGACTATCCAGAATTTTCAACTGGACATATCTTTTGATTCCCGCTATGAAATCTCGATTTTTCGGATTCGTTGGAAAGATATTCCCAAATAGATTCTAATATTTTTGGTTTCGCTAAAATCCAGATTGTTTTGCACCCGGTACATTCAATTGAAGTTTGAAATCGAATTATCGAACTACCGCGCCATTTTCAATTCTATTTATAATTATATATAATTATTTATATTCTAACGACGACGTATATAATATATACGTTCGAATTCCATTCAAAATAAATTTCTCGTCGATATTATTTAAAATAATCCATTTTAAATATTCAAAATTCGTTAAAATCGCCAAAATAAAAATTTTAAACTGGCTCAGAATTTCCGGGTTATTACAATCTCCCCCACTTAAAACTTTTCATCCCCGAAAAGGAACAAAGTCGAAAGTGGTTTGATTATTCAGCTCTACGTTCGATCTGGCTTCCATTCTCCAACTTTTCAGTTTCTGAGAATTTTCAAAATTTCAAAAATTTGGCTAGCACCCTAAATTTTCGAAAAATTTCGCCATAACCTCCCCTGCACCGGGAGCCACGGGAAAATCCCGAAATTGCCATATAGGCCTTCTGATCTCAAAAAGAAAAAGAAAAAGCCAAGCAGCTAGCCAATAGGCTCATAAAATCATCATCACCCAAACAAAACAGTAAATTATGATAAACATGTACCTATTTGTCGGGCAAACAAATTTTATTCTCTGCTCTAGCCTCCTTGCTATGACCTGTTCAATGTAAGCACATGTATATGCAAGCAAATGCGACCAATTTTCAATAATATTCAATATTTGGTTCAATTAGGCATAATGGTTCAAAATTAGCAAACAATTAAACAAACAACACAAACATCAATCAATTAGTGAATTAGAGTTTCAAATTCATAATTTTGATATATATACAGAAAATCATGTTTTTGATGTCAATTCACAACAATGTGTTCTAGCTATATTAGTTTGGTTCTCACACCAATCTAATGGAAATATATAGAAATCACACCTTCGAAACACGAACATAAATACTGATGACGTGGCCACATCATCAGAATTATCCCCGGGTGTCTAGAATGTGATTCTATATCTACCCAATATATTAAAACTTCGAATATACGTTCATGACGCGTATATACAAAACCTTTATATATTGGATTGTCCATATTCAAAATAAATAAATATTCAAATACGTATAAAGCGATTTAAATTTTCAAAACAAAATTGTTTTCATTTGAAAAATATACTCTTCACACCCGTTCTAGGATACTACTGATCCTATCTCTAACGAGTCATTCTAATTGGATATTTCTAATCCAATATCTGATGAATTCTTTCGTATGGTTCTAATGTGTCTTGTTCTCGAGCTCTGTAAACCAAAGCTCTGATACCAAACTGAGACGACCCGAACTTCCCCGTGAAGGAAAGCACGGATAGAATTGAGGACAAGACAAAATAAAACGCAGACGGGAGAACATTTCATTGTTATTACAACAATTCCATCAGATACAAGAATATACAGAGTATAAATGAATGAATTACATTCCATAAATATCAGAGATTACAATAAATTACATAGCAGCGGAAAAATATACAAAACACAACTAGAAGTGATACACGGATACAGAGCTTTCCGAGCATCGTTCCAGCTGTAAATCAGGACCCTATGAATATAAATCTGCAAAACCAAAACTACTAGCTGCCCGTGTGGAAAATAGGGGCACCCAGAGTTTAGGTTAAAACAATAAACTCCAGGTCAGTCATGTGACTGGTGTGAGAACTAAAACAGTTATTAATATTGGTTTTAAAGTTTGGTAAATCTAGGGACCACGCCGTATAACACGGAACGGGTTTCCTCCCAAGAATACCAGTGCATAGAACAAACAACGCAATGCTAAATAAAGAAAAATGAAGCTGTTATAAGACCCAGGTCCCATCACACAATCCAACGCAAGCCGGAGGATAGGATTTTCCCTTATAACAGCCAAAGCATGCTTGATACGTTTAAAACACATTATTTGATACTATAATAGGTGTATAGTGTCAAAGCAATTTCAAATCATAAATATCAATCATAGGCGGCATGGGTACCATCTATCATGTCGCCATACTAGTTCTACAATTAAAACCGCAATATCACGTATTGGAAATTGGATTTCCGTCATGAGCCGAGGCAAGGGGCAAGCTCCTCTCCGCGTTCGAGACACTCTAGCAATGCCTCAGGACCCCACTCTGATCCTTTGGAACCTCCAAGGCCGGTCCTCTCTTACTTTTGAGGATTAATTATTCCTGAACACACGTTTCCCGGTCCTTACAGACCTATATCCGAGGCGCCTCGTATCCAACAACCACACAGGTGAAAAGTATATAAATGTCAGGGCTGGTAGGTCACTGACACCACCCTAGCTAGAAAGAAACGTCGTGCACTCCTTGGGTCCGTATCCCCTTTTTGACTCATACCGAGGTGTGAGGCTCGCGAATTCACGTTATACACAAAGCTATGCCACACAGGCCGTGCTTTGATCATCAACCACAAGACTTTGCTTTTCAACAGAAGCCTTGATCAACTGCCACTTACGCGTGCCACATTGGCAATTCACTCCATGCGACTGATGTCCATCGATATACAACCTCTGAGCTCGTACGTCTCATAGAAGGGCGTTAAGCAAGAGAATAAATTCTCCGCCGCCAAACAGATGTATATTTAATAGAGATCAATCAACATAGAATAAAATCCACTGTCAGACACACAATCCATTTACAAGTTCGTTCTGGGTCTGAACGAAACCGGAGGCACTTTCCTCGCATATCCATCCATCTCCAAGTACGTCTGGACGATCACCAACTGTTTCCCTCATCCTGGGTGTACAGCCCAATCAAGATCATCAGTAATCACCCAAACGATGTGAAGACTTCCGGTCTTCAACCACCGTCTTCATCTTCGACAACACGTCGAATCGGTTATTCAGAATGGGTATAAACCCGGCCTTTCTGAATAACCCACGTATATAATAAACGAATGTTACACAAACACAACAAACGCCTCATTCCAATTCAGAATATTCTTTTATTCACAAAATCACATTCTTAGGGAAAGGTTCCCATTAATTTTATCCAAGATAAATTCTTCTAAATTTATTCTTTGATCTTCCTTTGGATATCATTTCAAACCATATTATGGTTTTCCAAACTAGTCGGGATTAGCGAGCCACACCGAAGTAATTATTTATTTTATTTCCCAATCCCAACCTATATATCCCATGGAGCAAAACTGGTGATACTCCATTCCTAACACCACGGTGTTATCGGTAAAATTAATTACCATTTCACGTTCAAATCTAATTAAAGATTTAACTATCGCTTTGGAGCAAAACTGGTGGTACTCCATTCTCGATCACCTTTCAGATTTGATAATATAAATTATCAATTCACATTTCAATCTAATTAAAGATTCATTAAGACTCCACTTAGTTTTAATCTTTTCAAAATTCAATATCTTGCCTTTAACTGGGTTAAAGAACCAGTGTCATCTAAAACACGATTCACGATAAACCAAAATCACATTTGATATTAAATACAAGGCTCTGAATAGAAAATATATCGGCTTATATTCAATACCAAATTCTGAAACCAACAAATATCGTATTGGAAATAACGATATAAAATATATCTTTCAAATTCCCATAACAATATCTGTATAGTCACGAAATCCAACATCGAAAAATTCCGAAGATAATTTCGATCCAACTCCAGTCCAATTCACATATTGGGAATATTGGTTATTTTTTTAAAATCACTTTCAAATTCAATTTATTTATTTCAAAAATAAATTGATTTTAATTCTAGTTCAAAACTAGTTCATTTCGATAAAAATCTATTTTTATCTTTTCAAATGTGGAATTCTCCAGCTCAATTCTTTCCAATTCACATATTATGATTTTACACAAATTATAGATATTTTTAATAATTTTATCAAGGCCCGTACAGTCGATTTCCATCAACGGCTATCGAACTGCACTTACAGCGACCTTTTTCGAATTTGATTTGGACATAATTCCAAATCCAACCGTTAGATTTCAAATTTCTAATATTCATTGGAAAGCTCTTTTCGATACGAACCCAACGGTTCCGGTTTTAGGAGAATCCGACGATCGGATCTCCCGCAACGTCAATTCGAAGTCAATGGTCGAAATTCACGAACTGCCGCGGCGCGGCGCGTTCTATTCAGGCCATTATATATAATATATATATATATATATATATTATATATATTTCGTCGATTTCCTTTTAAAACGTATTTTATAAATAGTTTTAAATTCGTTTTCAAAACTATATTCAATTTCAGATCGATTTGATTTCAATTCAATTCGAATTCATTTCAATTCAATTCGAATTCATTTCAATTTTATTTAATTCGAATTCAAATTCGTTTCACTTCAATTCAAATTCTAATTCGTTTCAATTCAATTCGAATTCATTTCAATTTGATTTGAATTCAAATTCACTTTCTATTCAATTCGAATCCATTTCATTTTGATTCAATAAAATTTCAATTTGAATTTTAATCTAATTCAATTTGAATTTCATTTCAAAATATTAAATTTTGAAATCACTTTTCAATATTCATTGCAAAACGAATAAAATCGATATAAATATCGTTCACGACAAAATAGCGCATCTCTAATCAACACGGCTATATATTTTTTGAAAACTTCTTTATTTTATTCAACAAATGAATATTTATTCTATTCAACACATGAATCTACATTTCTTTCAACACACGACTAATCTCAACACATGAGTACTGTCAACACATCACTATTTTTGTTATGTAAAATATTTTATAACATTATGGTATCTATCGTTTGATTTTTAATTAGACTTCAACCGCAAAGTAGTTCTAATTTTAAATATGATAAAGATGTAAATTTCATTGTATAAAATATTTCACACAACACATGAACATCGTCAACACATGACTATTTTTATTTTCAACACATGAATTTTCCTTTAAAATATTTATTATTTTCCCGATTGGAATGAGGCTCAATCAATCACCATATAATGTTAATTATATGGATTCCATACAACACATGTATATAATATCATCGATCAACAATCAATCATCATCCAAGGTGCACCACACAACTGCATAAGCATCAAATATAAATAATCAACGCTTACACAGCCTGTCGACCAATCGATCGACATACAATCAAATAATTGGGATTAGTGTGCTCAAATATCATCCCAACACCCGTGTGGGGTTTCAAATCAACAAACACAGATTCTTATTTGTGCATTTGGGCGATGTGTAAAATTTATCGACCCAATCAACATCAGTCAAATCAGTGTATATAAACAAATCGGCCGATTTGTTTATAAATATTTATTTATTCACTTTCACGTTAAAAATTATATTTTTAACGATAATATATTTTATTTCAACACATGAATTTCTATTCATTTCATTTATTCAATAAAATGATATTTTTATTTCTCTAACATATTTTAGGAAATTTCGGCGGCATAACGGCACGATACTAGAAACGAGACGAGGTCTAGCCTTATCCCCGGTCTAGTGAAGGCCCACGCCATTCACACCTCAATCAAATCAATTTAACTTCACCAAACAATCAAATTCAAATCAAATCATCCAACTAATTTATGCAACCAAACAAACAAGTCCATGGTCTGTGGACGATTGTGTCGGGTGCTACTAAACACCGTCTGCATCCTAGTATATATATATATATAACTAGAAAAAGAAATTGAAAGGTGAGAAATTCTCACCAATAGCTATCCAATCATCTTGACTCTTCTTTTATAGAAATCTTCTTCATTCTCGCCTTTTATCATCTTCGTTGCCCGTAGTCACTACATATATAAAAATCACACATTTTTATATTTTGATGTCTTTAAAATAAAAATCACATTTTTATTCATTCACTTTCAATTTAAAAGTCATATTTTTAATCCACTACATATGTAAAAATCTCACCTTTCTCCATTTAAAAATATCGTCTTTCTTCCTTTAAAAATCTAATCTTTTCATTTATAAAAATCACGTCTTTTCTATTTGAAAAATTCTAACTTTCTATTTAAAAATCCTATACAAAAACAGTTTTTTTTCTTCTGTTTGCTAATCATATACAAAAGAAATAAATAAATAAAATAAAACAAATTAAAAAAACTTACTTTTTCAATCGAAGGGGGGGGGGGTT
Organism: Allium sativum; assembly: GCA_030737875.1. Classification (NCBI taxonomy): domain Eukaryota; kingdom Viridiplantae; phylum Streptophyta; class Magnoliopsida; order Asparagales; family Amaryllidaceae; genus Allium; species Allium sativum. The sequence goes on along the minus strand of CM060910.1, from coordinate 331,386,128 downwards.
CACTGCGTATGAGGTGGTCGGAGGTCGGGGTTTGGGCCAAGGGGGGTGCGGGTTCGGGTCTAGGGGGTGCGGCGCGTCGAGGTGGTGGAGAAGGGGGAAGAGGGGCGGAGGAGGTCAGGTGGAGAAGACGAAGCAGCGGCGGCGCAACACAGGAGGGGGGGGGGGGGCTGTCGCGTTCGCGTCAGGGAGGAGAAGGGCAGGAAGAAGAAGAGAGTGAGGCGGCGGCAGAGGTGGCGCCCCACCTGGGGCGGCGGCGGTTCATCGGGGAGGGGCGGCGGCTCCTCCCCCGTCGCCCTTTCTCTTTTTTTTTTCTGAATTCGATTTCCAAATAAAAAGGGGGGCCAACGTGATTTAAGGGGAAAGATTTAATTTATAATTTATTTAATTATTTTAATTGCAAAAAAGTTGACTTTTACATACAACCTCAAAACGAGGCCCACCGCCTGTCGTCCATAGCTAATTACCCCCATTCCGAACACAATGGGATACGTACCGCAAGCTAATTTGATCGTTTCGATCTGTTTCCGTTAAAATCAACGTATATCTCTATATATTGAATTTAAACGCGCATTTCAATTTACCGGGGTCGCATACTAACTAGAAAAATTCCAGAAATATATTTTCTAGCTTCGTATTGACGATACGGTCCTAACAAAACTAGTTTCGTCGAATTCTGAGACCGTTGGAAAAGTGGCCATTTTCCAGTCGATTAAAATCAACTGAAACTGGTCAAACGCGTTTTCCTTTGCCACGCTCACATATTGATTCGAAAAATTATGAAATTTGAAACCTAGCAATAATTTGACACTACGGACCCAACAAAAGTGGTTTCGTCGAAATCCGAGGTCGTTTGCAAAATTCCCATTTTTAAGGGCCTGAATTCCATAGTGACTATCCAGAATTTTCAACTGGACATATCTTTTGATTCCCGCTATGAAATCTCGATTTTTCGGATTCGTTGGAAAGATATTCCCAAATAGATTCTAATATTTTTTGTTTCTCTAAAATCCGGATTGTTTTGCACCCGGTACATTCAATTGAAGTTTGAAATCGAATTATCGAACTACCGCGCCATTTTCAATTCTATTTATAATTATATATAATTATTTATATTCTAACGACGACGTATATAATATATACGTTCGAATTCTATTCAAAATAAATTTCTCGTCGATATTATTTAAAATAATCCATTTTAAATATTCAAAATTCGTTAAAATCGCCAAAATAAAAATTTTAAACTGGCTCAGAATTTTCTGGTTATTACAGTTCCGGTCCTCTACATATCAATACCCTAATCCGGGTCGATTCGGCTCTTCACAAATGCCGGAAGGGTTCCGGTCATCTACATATCAACAGCCGAATCCAGGTCGATTCGGCTCTTCACAAATGCCGGAAGGGTTCCAGTGCTTTACATATCAATACCCGAATCTGGGTGGATTCAGCTATTCACAAATGCCAAAAGGGTTCCGATCCTCTACATATCAATACCCGAATCTGGATCGATTAGGCTCTTCACAAATGCCAGAAGGGTTCCAGTCCTCTACATATCAATACCCTAATATGGTTCGATTCAGCTCTTCACAAATGCTGAAAGGGTTTTGGTCCCCTACATATCAATACCCGAATCTCTGGGTCGATTCGGCTCTTCATAAATGATGGAAGAGTTCCGGTCCTCTACATACCAATACCCGAATCTGGGTTGAATTGGTTTCTCAACAAAGTCCTAAAGCAAGCCCATTATCTTACATCTCGATACCTAAACCTGGGATAATCCTGAAGTGAACCACAACCGGATGTGGGGTTCCGATGTCATCACGGTTACCCCAAACTTAAGTAGAGACCAACTCCTAATCCAAACAAGAAGGAATTGCTCGGCCCTCTCGGAAATTTGAGTAGGGCGCAAAAATTTACAACCAAGAATGAGCTTATGATCCTCTCAGGGAAGTGTATTTAACCTATACGTTCATTAGTTTGGCTTCTTTTCAACACATCAGTCCTTTACATAACTCTGGAAATGACATCATACCATAACACCGGTTCAAGGAAGAGCTGGGAAAAATATTCCAAATATTTCTAATAGCGTCCTATAACTAACTATCCTTTCTTTTGTTCTAAGCGATCTTTCGTTAGGAATTTCCTCAAGGATAATGGTTACGTAAAGAAACTTTTTATTGACACTTAGAACAAGTGTATTCCCACTCATTACAATACCCCAGGTTACAGTGATAATTGTTTCTGAAAAAAGTGATTTGTCATATAAATCGCACAACACACTAATAGTCCCACTGGAAGTCATGACCTATACCGTTACACAGACACAGTCATTGTTTTAAGAAAAGAAAATTTTCACATCCCAAACATATAGTATGTATCTCTCATTATGAATCAGGGTTTTGCAAAGAAAATTCCAAAGAAGCTCAGTCCTCTTTAGCTTTTTTCAGCTCATCCTCCAACTTATCGATTTGTTGGTATAATCTACCAACTAATGCATTTGAGATCTCGGGAGATTTTGTTGCTGATTTACATTGTAAGTCCCAAATAATGACATCATTTTCTTTCAGTTTCTTTTCCAAATAAGACACTTGTTCGTTGATGTAACGACCCGACTTTTCGACCCTCAAATGTCGACACTAATACATCCACGGTATTCACGTGCCGAGCACCCAAGTGTCGGAAAGACGAAAAGTTAGGGTGAAATAAAATAAAAAGAAAATAGACTGAGGAAGAAGAGGACACAAAATCAGAATCTCACAACGGAACGGTAACATATAATATAATGAATGATCTTTACCAAATAAAACTGTATGATTACAACTATCAGAGAAGACTAACCTATCATCAACTTGGACAGTTATAACAACCCGTCCTCATAAATGTTGATGTACAACATAGAATGCAGCGGATATAAAAAGTACGGTAAGATGAACTCCAACTCTCTTCCAAAAGCTCCAAGGCATCCAAAGCAAAACCTGCCATACTCAGCCTACTCGAAGGAGTACGTGATGATTTTAAGGAAAAACAAAAACCAAGCGTCAGACATCAGTCTGGTTTGAGAAACTCAAGATACACATTGCATTTAACAACACTGAGGGGACCGTGCAGATTACCACTTTGGTTATTCCCCTCAAAAGAAACCAACCATTTATTAGGAGAAGTATAGTTGTATTATAAATAATGTCTAGGGTGTAGAATATAAATAAATTCACATAGAAGGAATGGTTACATTGGTTACATTCGACAACTATTAAGTGTACAAACAAAACCGATAAGGCATGTTCGCATATTGGATTTTCCATCGGAGATCTCTCAATATAGATCCAAACTCCATGCACAAGGGTCAAAAAGTACCTCCAAGTGTCGCATATCTCTAGATAAAATATACCATAAGGTAAACACAACTGGCCCATGCACGAAACACCGAAGTGCACCACGTGGAACCAAATATATCCAACTCCCGCGCGCAAATTCGAGGAGCTCCCGCACGATTCGATAATAAGCATACACTAGATATGGAGTCAATATATCCTGCCGTAGGTTAGTAAAACCCCAGATTGTGCTCCTACTCTATTTTCAGCCATTTCCGATGTCGAGGTTTCGTTCGGCATCTTTCACACGAGTCTTCATCACTCGAACAGAACAAGAATTCCCAGTTGGAATCCCACAGCTCAGTAGATCTTGGAATCACACATAGACTCCTTCACAGATCTTGGAATCATACATGGATTCCAATACATCAACAGATCTTGGAATCACACATAGATTCTTTCATAGATCATAGAATCACTATATGTGTTCGAGCATCTCAACGGATCTCGAATCGCCATATGGCCTTCACTTCACAACCGCTTCCAAAACATAGAACCCATATACTAGTTTTGAAGTGGTTTCCGATAAGTAAAACACTTACCAATCCCGGTCTCCTCAAAACCAGTCGCTAAATTTAAGGCCAAGTTGTATAGTCAACTAACTGACTACATTTCACACAATATACGATTGTATATGGAAAACAACCCTGCTTAATTTCCATAACAACCGAATAAACATTCAAGGCACTATCAAGATCACGAAGCATGATAACAGCCAAATCACTATCAAGTCACGCAACATGACAATTAGTCGAAGCACGGTTAACTCATATAAACGGCTTCTAATCCCATTCCCATTTAATTAATATTTCATTAATTAAAACTTATTTTATTAGTAAAACTCCTTTTTAACAAATAAAACTTCACTTGTCAAATACAACTTCAATTATTAATCAATAACTCATACTCGATTAATATTCCTTTATTAGTAAAACTACTTTTAACTAATAAAACTTCGTTTGTCAAATAAGACATCACTTATTGATCAATAACTCATACTCGATTAATATTCCTTTATATACTAGCGTATATATTCAACTTATACATATAAAATGTGTATATGTATATATTCTACGAATTACCTAATCCGTTATAGTCTTACTACCCAAAAAGGGTTTTAATATACTTATCCCTCCGGTATAAGTATAATCACAATTCAATTCCAAGATTTCCTATTTAACTTCAATATTTCAAAACGTACTCATATACTTATCCCTCCGGTATAAGTATATCTACAATCCATTTTCAATATTTCTTTTCTAACTTCAATACTTCAAAACGTATTTATATACTTATCCCTCCGGTATAAGTATTTCAATAATTCATTTCTAGGATTTCTTAAAGTATAACCAAAGAGGTTAAAACCATTGTTTAATAAAGAACCTCTTCTCTTTTATAAGTTAAACATCTTATTCAATATCTTTATTCTAAAAGATTCCTATACTTGTTTCTATCTTTAAAATCAAATATTAAAGTTCTAAGTATACTCAAAATCATTAAACCGTATATTCCAGTTTAACTATATTCCAAGGGTTTCAAAACAAGTGTTGCTAAAGCAATGTTTACAACAAACCCAAAACAATCCTTTATAATTTATCTTTAAATGTTTGTTTAAAGATTCAGTTATATTTACTTCCATGATATAATCTGAGAGGGTTAAAGACTAATGTAATTAACACATTGTCATGACAAACCCAAAACCATTTTATGCTTATAGAAATCACACTTCGTGCACTTAACTCGTTTCTGACATTATCAACTTGACTATCCCTCGGTCAAGAGTGAGGCCAGGTAAGTTAGAGCACTGGTTGCATATCACCCCTTGCCTAGACACCCCATTCTTGACACTCACAGATAGATAAGCCTACTCGTCGGCTTATTAGAATTAAGCACAATAATCATGATATTCAATAAACAAGTAATTAGCAAGTGCACTTATATGACTATTCTAGCTTTACACACTTTCAAACTTACTTCAATTTAACATATAAGTTAAACAACCATTTTAATATGATAAGAAATCACTAAGGATGTCATTGCAAAGTTTCATACAAAGTGTTGAAAACACAACAATTCAAACTGCATCTATAGAGACCATCGCTATAAGTGCACTTTCAAGTTCAAGTCCATAATATGTCAATCCATAATAATTCTTGTGTTCTTTTTTTTTTCAAATCCATTCCACTTGTTATACAAGTAAATTCAAATACAATTCCAAGTCCATTAAATCCATTCCAATCCATTAAAATGGATCACATGTGTCGCTTACTTTTAAAGTAAGAACCAAGTTCACATTTTTAACATAAGTTACCAACATTCAAGCAACTTCAAGCATAGTTAAAAACATTCAAAAGGGTTTATGTTTGCTGTCCTAAATAGTGAGTAAACTCACCTTAATCCTTCGCAAATCCGAGAACCAAGAATAAGAATAAAGATCCAAGAATAAGAACAAAGATCCAAGCTAGCAACCTCCTTCCTTTCCTTGCTTTTCCTTGCTTCCTTCCTTATATAGCTCACGAACAAAGATGAAAATTGAGAGAGGCTTGGATTTTTCAACTTCTAACTTGCTAGAAGGTCTTGTAATGGCATAAGAAGGCTACACTCAAAGTTTGAGTTGATTTGGAGTTGGTTTGAGTATAGTTTGAGAAAGTTAGTAACGAACAGGAAGAAGATGAAGAGAAACCATTAAAAAGCTTCATTAAGCTTAGGAATTTTGTGTAAGAAATAAGGAGGCATACCCCTCCTTATACAGGAAAAGGAAGGTGAATGGGAAAAGACCAAAATGCCCTTAAAACCCTAATGCCATTAATGAGTGATGGGATGGTGTGTAAGGTGAAGTGAGAGGTGTGTAAGATGATGGTAAGTTTGCTTTTTCAAAGCTTAAGGATTAGGCTTCCATTTGTATACATATAAGGAGCTTATATACATACACTTAGGACATTTTCTAAACTCTTGATGTGACTAATTATGATTACATATATATGTGTATGTGCATATATACAAATATATCAAACAACGTTGCAACAATATGAAACAACTTCTATTCAACGATAGGATGTGAATCTGGAAGTTGAACCTCGATCATATTTTTAGTTCTTTATCAAATGATTTATTCAAGTAAACAAAACTTGGAAATAAATCCATTAACTTATTTAAACAATCAAAACAAGCATATTCAAATTATAAAGCACTTATTTGAATACTTAAATACCAAAATACAAAAACTTTCCTTAAATGCTCATTTTTTTAAAATGATGACATCATCAAAATAGTTAACCATAAATATGAAAAATACTTTTATTAGCTAACTACTTCCCTAATGATTAATTAGACATTCACTAAAATTTTCAACAACTTTTACTGAGAAAATAGCCATTTATTGATAAAACGATTTTCGGTCATTTTATCAATATTTTACCAAAAATATTTTTTTGAAAGCATTTTTCCAAAACGAGTCTAGAATTATAAATTACTAATTAAATGATGTTTAACAAGGTTATAAAATCATATTTATAACACTTAACAATATTACAAATTGTTATGTTATTTAAAGATTAAGTGTTCGAATTTTCCGGGTCTTTACATTCTCCCCCACTTAAAATATTTCGTCCCCGAAATTGCAACACGAGAAACCAAAGAAACAATCAAACATCGATACCTAACAGTATCATACTACCAGCAAACAAAACTCTGGCTTGATCAAGTTCAAACCCCCTCATCGCATAAGGATGATAAAAAACCTACTAAGTGCGCCTTACGCTCAACAGCCTTAGGGATTACTCAGTCGATAATTCACAATACCTCATAACAAATCGAAGAGTCGTTTCCCAAACCCTCCACTAGCTACCAAACATACTAAATCCCATACGATGTTAATAAACCATCCGTACACATTGTTTGATCATATCACTTTCCCGATCACAAGACTTCGTTTCCGAACTACTATACCACACTTGACATATCTAGTGCGTACTTCGATCTAGTTTCTTGACCAGAAACTTCCATCTTCCTTACATAGCCATACACTATGATAGAAAACTTCAGGATCATATCAAAAATCCATATCAAGTATTCACTATCAAAGTCTAGTGAAGAACCCTTGTTTGGACCGTTGTAAATCACCTTCAAAATCCTGTACTCGAATCTGTACCAAGATCAACTATGAGAATAAAACGATCAACGTACAACTCACGTATTTTATCCTATTGGTTTCTTAACCACGAATATCCTTTATTGATTCTTCTATATGTATAGTATGCCATTTTATTCTAATATCCTTCCTCTTTTTTCGACATTCAATTATCACTTAGTATTTCTTTATTAATACTAAAACCACTTATGAATCATTTCATAAAACTTTACTTCAAGTTATTAAACACTGTATAACTTAAGTTTGTACACATATAATACTCTAATACATTCTATGAGTATATCCAAACATCAAATTTGCTGAGTATGTTAGTCAAATTTTGAACTTGTTCCAACTTGCTATCTTAATAATTCAAGTGTTATATAAACTCAATTTATATTTTCACAAACACTTAACTTCAAGTTCTATAATAATTCAAAAGTTTTCAACTTTCCAAAATCGTTGAAAATCCCGTTTCATTTTAACAAATGAAACCGACCTAACTACACATCATGGCATTATTCACATTTATACAATCTTAATGCATAAACTATATGGTTTCGTAAAATGACTTAATCGAGTTTCAATAATTTATATAAAGCACTTCTTTATCTAACTTATTTCACAAATTCTTATCATTATTCGGATTATAATAGATGTATCATGTTAAAATTAAATTTAACCTAACATCATCATTAGATGCCTTATAGTCAAACTATGAAACTTAATTCACAAGGTGTTCATATCTAATGTTCTCACTTATTCCCATCTACCCAACCCATGTTTTTAAAAGGTAAAATAGTTATAAGTCAACAAGCAATAGTACATGCTCATAAACTGTTCAAGCATAACTAATAATAGTTGAATATTATCATTCCTAACAACCAAACACATCATAAATAACTATATAAATTTATGAAAGTTTATATTTTGTACAAAAATATAAGCCTAGTTAAAATTATTTCATTTACCAATTTAAAACCAATATTGTGTCGGTTTGCCTTGTTTAAGTATTTAGAAATCCCTATCGATACCATGGCGTCCCACATATCGACCAGAATTCATAAACCACTCAACATATTAACTAACACAACATAAAATATATTTATAGCACTAACAAATACGCGCTCTCTTATATATAATACACTCAACTCATGTTAGGGCATTCCATTACCCTATCTCTTGATAAATCATACCCAACCTAAGCCAAGGTGTTCGCTCAACCTTGGGCTCTGATACCAAATGTAACGACCCGACTTTTCGACCCTCAAATGTCGACACTAATACATCCACGGTATTCACGTGCCGAGCACCCAAGTGCCGGAAAGACGAAAAGTTAGGGTGAAATAAAATAAAAAGAAAATAGACTAAGGAAGAAGAGGACACAATATCAGAATCTCACAACGGAACGGTAACATATAATATAATGAATGATCTTTACCAAATAAAACTGTATGATTACAACTATCAGAGAAGACTAACCTATCATCAACTTGGACAGTTATAACAAACCGTCCTCATAAATGTTGATGTACAACATAGAATGCAGCGGATATAAAAAGTACGGTAAGATGAACTCCAACTCTCTTCCAAAAGCTCCAAGGCATCCAAAGCAAAACCTGCCATACTCAGCCTACTCGAAGGAGTACGCGATGATTTTAAGGAAAAACAAAAACCAAGCATCAGACATCAGTCTGGTTTGAGAAACTCAAGATACACATTGCATTTAACAACACTGAGGGGACCGTGCAGATTACCACTTTGGTTATTCCCCTCAAAAGAAACCAACCATTTATTAGGAGAAGTATAGTTGTATTATAAATAATGTCTAGGGTGTAGAATATAAATAAATTCACATAGAAGGAATGGTTACATTGGTTACATTCGACAACTATTAAGTGTACAAACAAAACCGATAAGGCACGTTCGCATATTGGATTTTCCATCGGAGATCTCTCAATACAGATCCAAACTCCATGCACAAGGGTCAAAAAGTACCTCCGAGCGTCGCATATCTCTAGATAAAATATATCATAAGGTAAACACAACTGGCCCATGCACGAAACACCGAAGTGCACCACGTGGAACCAAATATATCCAACTCCCGCGCGCAACTTCGAGGAGCTCCCGCACGTTTTGATAATAAGCATACACTAGATATGGAGTCAATATATCCTGCCGTAGGTTAGTAAAACCCCAGATTGTGCTCCTACTCTATTTTCAGCCATTTCCGATGTCGAGGTTTCGTTCGGCATCTTTCACACGAGTCTTCATCACTCGAACAGAACAAGAATTCCCAGTTGGAATCCCACAGCTCAGTAGATCTTGGAATCACACATAGACTCCTTCACAGATCTCGGAATCATACATGAATTCCAATACATCAACAGATCTTGGAATCACACATAGATTCTTTCATAGATCCTAGAATCACTATATGTGTTCGAGCATCTCAACGGATCTCGAATCGCCATATGGCCTTTACTTCACAACCGCTTCCAAAACATAGAACCCATATACTAGTTTTGAAGTGGTTTTCGATAAGTAAAACACTTACCAATCCCGGTCTCCTCAAAACCAGTCGCTAAATTTAAGGCCAAGTTGTATAGTCAAATAACTGACTACATTTCACACAATATACGATTGTATATGGAAAACAACCCTGCTTAATTTCCATAACAACCGAATAAACATTCAAGGCACTATCAAGATCACGAAGCATGATAACAGCCAAATCACTATCAAGTCACACAACATGACAATTAGTCGAAGCACGGTTAACTCATATAAACGGCTTCTAATCCCATTCCCGATTAGTTAGTATTTCATTAATTAAAACTTATTTTATTAGTAAAACTCCTTTTTAACAAATAAAACTTCACTTGTCAAATACAACTTCAATTATTAATCAACAACTCATACTCGATTAATATTCCTTTATTAGTAAAACTACTTTTAACTAATAAAACTTCGTTTGTCAAATAAGACATCACTTATTGATCAATAACTCATACTCGATTAATATTCCTTTATATACTAGCGTATATATTCAACTTATACATATAAAATGTGTATATGTATATATTCTACGAATTACCTAATCCGTTATAGTCTTACTACCCAAAAAGGGTTTTAATATACTTATCCCTCCGGTATAAGTATAATCACAATTCAATTCCAAGATTTCCTATTTAACTTCAATATTTCAAAACATACTCATATACTTATCCCTCCGGTATAAGTATATCTAAAATTCATTTTCAATATTTCTTTTCTAACTTCAATACTTCAAAACGTATTTATATACTTATCCCTCCGGTATAAGTATTTCAATAATTCATTTCTAGGATTTCTTAAAGTATAACCAAAGAAGTTAAAACCATTGTTTAATAAAGAACCTCTTCTTTTTATAAGTTAAACATCTTATTCAATATCTTTATTCTAAAAGATTCCTAACTTGTTTCTATCTTTAAAATCAATTATTAAAGATCTAAGTATACTCAAAATCATTAAACCGTATATTCCAATTTAACTATATTCCAAGGGTTTCAAAACAAGTGCTGCTAAAGCAATGTTTACAACAAACCCAAAACAATCCTTTATAATTTATCTTTAAATGTTTGTTTAAAGATTCAGTTATATTTACTTCCATGATATAATCTGAGAGGGTTAAAGACTAATGTAATTAACACATTGTCACGACAAACCCAAAACCATTTTATGCTTATAGAAATCACACTTCGTGCACTTAACTCGTTTCTGACATTATCAACTTGACTATCCCTCGGTCAAGAGTGAGGCCAGGTAAGTTAGAGCACTGGTTGCATATCACCCCTTGCCTAGACACCCCATTCTTGACACTCACGGATAGATAAGCCTACTCGTCGGCTTATTAGAATTAAGCACAATAATCATGATATTCAATAAACAAGTAATTAGCAAGTGCACTTATATGACTATTCTAGCTTTACACACTTTCAAACTTACTTCAATTTAACATATAAGTTAAACAACCATTTTAATATGATAAGAAATCACTAAGGATGTCATTGCAAAGTTTCATACAAAGTGTTGAAAACACAACAATTCAAACTGCATCTATAGCGACCATCGCTATAAGTGCACTTTCAAGTTCAAGTCCATTCCACTTGTTATACAAGTAAATTCAAATACAATTCCAAGTCCATTAAATCCATTCCAGTCCATTAACATGGATCACATATGTCGCTTACTTTTAAAGTAAGAACCAAGTTCACATTTTTAACATAATTTTCCAACATTCAAGCAACTTCAATCATAGTTAAAAACATGCAAAAGGGTTTATGTTTGCTGTCCTAAATAGTGAGTAAACTCACCTTAATCCTTCGCAAATCCGAGAACCAAGAATAAGAATAAAGATCCAAGAATAAGAACAAAGATCCAAGCTAGCAACCTCCTTCCTTTCCTTGCTTTTCCTTGCTTCCTTCCTTATATAGCTCACGAACAAAAATGAAAATTGAGAGAGGCTTGGATTTTTCAACTTCTAACTTGCTAGAAGGTCTTGTAATGGCATAAGAAGGCTACACTCAAAGTTTGAGTTGATTTGGAGTTGGTTTGAGTATAGTTTGAGAAAGTTAGTAAGGAACAGGAAGAAGATGAAGAGAAACCATTAAAAAGCTTCATTAAGCTTAGGAATTTTGTGTAAGAAATAAGGAGGCATACCCCTCCTTATACAGGAAAAGGAAGGTGAATGGGAAAAGACCAAAATGCCCTTAAAACCCTAATGCCATTAATGAGTGATGGGATGGTGTGTAAGGTGAAGTGAGAGGTGTGTGAGATGATGGTAAGTTTGCTTTTTCAAAGCTTAAGGATTAGACTTCCATTTGTATACATATAAGGAGCTTATATACATACACTTAGGACATTTTCTAAACTCTTTATGTGACTAATTATGATTACATATATATGTGTATGTGCATATATACAAATATATCAAACAACGTTGCAATGATATGAAACAACTTCTATTCAACGATAGGATGTGAATCTGGAAGTTGAACCTCGATCATATTTTTAGTTCTTTATCAAATGATTTATTCAAGTAAACAAAACTTGGAAATAAATCCATTAACTTATTTAAACAATTAAAACAAGCATATTCAAATTATAAAGCACTTATTTGAATACTTAAATACCAAAATACAAAAACTTTCCTTAAATGCTCATTTTTTTTAAAATGATGACATCATCAAAATAGTTAACCATAAATATGAAAAATACTTTTATTAGCTAACTACTTCCCTAAGGATTAATTAGACATTCACTAAAATTTTCAACAACTTTTACTGAGAAAATAGTCATTTATTGATAAAACGATTTTCGGTCATTTTATCAATATTTTACCAAAAATATATTTTTGAAAGCATTTTCCAAAACGAGTCTAGAATTATAAATTACTAATTAAATGATGTTTAACAAGGTTATAAAATCATATTTATAACACTTAACAATATTACAAATTGTTATGTTATTTAAAGATTAAGTGTTCGAATTTTCCGGGTCTTTACAGTTGAGGTTTGTGACCATCACCTTTTGGAGCTAATATATCCTTTTGTATCCTGATAGCGGAGCATTACCAAAAATATCTTTACAACCAGTGGAGTTCGGACTTTCCTCTCTAAATTGTGAAGAGGGGGTCTGGAATGAGTCCTCCTAGCCACAGACATGATGAAATATTGTAACACCATACGTCCATTGATGTCACTCACTAAGGGAATGCATTAACTTCCATGGAGTATTATAAGAGTATTGAACAGAATATCAAGACAAATATATAGATGGTACTTAAGAAAATTCAAAATTTATTCATTGCAGCAGAAAAGCAAAACATGTTTGGTTACAACATCAAAACCATATACTAGAATCTAATACATAAATATCCATCTTGAACAAAATTATTATCAGAGTACATAAAAGTAAAATCATAATCCCACTCTAAATAGCCATAATGAAAAGCGATAAAGCTGAGCATTACTCTCAACACTTCCAAGTGCTTCAAGAAGAAAGAAATCCAAGTCAACTTCAGTGTATCCTCCTTGAGAACCTGGGGAGGAAACGAAATAAAAGGAGGCGAAAACAAATAGGTAAAACATAAAGCCTGGCGAGTCCAGCTACTTTTGGCATGAAAATAAGTAAAGCAATATGACAGGAATAAATAGGATGGAAAGTATAACCATGACATAAGGTAAAGCTGGATAACAGGATGAATATAAAGGAATGTCTAGTGTGCTTCCCAGATTTCTTACTTAATTTAACTCTCTGCACCACCTACTAGTAATTCTTAACGAAATGATCCCAACCCCGCAATTGGTAGCACTTAGGCGTAACATCTAGTAAGAGGTATCCGTCCCATACAATCCTTGAAAGTCCACTTGCCCATAATATATACTAGATGTCCCCACACTACCCCTAATCGATCGGCTCACTAACTTGTAGATATCTGTGCGGGTCCCGTCTTAGGGTGTATCACTCCCTAAGTGGCAACCCGTGGGTGCACAGCTATATACTTACTGATGTACAGTGGCTAAATCTTCCAATGTCAGGAATACCTTGTGCACGCTTAATGAACCCGTTAGAACCTTCACTGCTACACCCTCGCTCTTATTTGACCGCTTATAATCAGCCCAGTAAGCGTGCCCCAACCCCGCCTAGCTCAGGTTCCCGATACCATTAAGTGGGTTACTGTCTCAAATGGGTCCCTACCGCTACTAAGTTTTTCCCCAGGGTTTATCCTAACCCAAACATATATTGGTTAAGTGTTGTCTATCAGCCCAGTTGACTTAACCCCATCCACTTATCAAATCAATATGCGTTATTGGTTAAGCTTGCCTTAACCCTATCCACTTTGTTCATGTATTATTGGTTAAGTTGTCATCTTACATAGGTTAACTTAACCCCACCTACCTAACATGTTTTAGGTATCATATTCATCTTTGATCAGCACTAATTAGTTATTAATGCATAGACCTCTCACATTAAGTCGATGGCTTGTGGCCACTGGATGTGCCGGGCGGTTCCGGGCAGACTTCTGCCACAAACCAGATTTAACCTCGTATCTAAGAATATTTTAGTTATTCCTACGACCTCTCACATTAGACTGGCCGTTTGCAGTTGCTGGTTAGGCCGGTTAGTTCCGGGCAGGCTTCTACCTCAAATGGATTCTAACTCCGTGTCTCAGCATGCTTATCTTAGCCAATTTATTCATTTGCAGTTTATGCCAATTTTAGGCTAATTATGTCAATTACCCAAAATTCCCAATTTCATATCATGCCCAACATTTAACATATATTATGCCAAATTTAACATTTTTCATGCCCAAACCAACCCAACGTATATTATGCCAAATTTCCCATCGTTCCCTAAATTACCGTTCGTAAATTCATCTCTATGAGATTTGGCCTAGGCTCGAAGTAATCCGGCTATAAAAACCAAAAAGGGAAGGAGGAAGGGATAAGATAAGGAACAATCATAATAATAACAATAGGCATAAGTATGAACTGATCATAAAGATATGTTAAAACTAATGATAATATCAACATGGGCATATACGAATCATGAATATGATGTTATAGGCTAAGATAGAATTGATGCGATTCATTCTTATTATCATGTATAATTCCCAAATCCAATTTACAACATGTCAGAATTGCTTTAGCATTATTTTAATCTAAAAACAATCAATGAACTCACAAAGATTGGATTAAGGAAGAGAAGTAGGTGTTGTAGTTGTTGTAGATTCGATCCCCTTTACAGAAATCCATTACTTTGATTTGTTGAAGAAGAATGACTAGTTTAGGTTGAGGCAGCATGGAGGCGCCATGAATTAGTGTAGTGAAATTAGGTTCAGGTCTAGGTGTGTTTATATTGGTGTAGTGAGTTAATTAGGGCCATTGGATTAGATCAGCAGCCATAGGAATCGTCCATGTCATCCGACCAATAGAAAATAACCCTGTTGCGAAAAAAATGATCATTAACCAATAAAAATGCGCCATGTGTGCAACATGATGTGCAGCAGCATGGGTGTTGACACCGACACATCATATATATTATATATATATATATATTTATTTTTCTTTATAACCATTTTTCCAATTAATCCTCCAATTAACCCTTTTCACACTAAACCACTTTTTAATTGAACTGCGTTCACACTAAGCCACTTTTTTGCCATTCCCCTAAAACAAAAAATATAGCGCTGGCGGGGATCGAACTCTGTACCTCTTGTATGCAAGTCACATGCTCTAACCAACCGGACTACTTATTCTTTTGTTAACAAGACTTAGGACAATGGTATCCATTTTTTTTTTCTAATTCCACTTTTTTTTTTATGTTTTGTTGCAATATTTAATTAAAAGATATCTTTTTCATCCTAAATCAGTTTTCTACAAAACATAGGTCTAAATTGACTAGAAAATAGCCATGAACGCAATGTCTTAACCCATTTTACCTAATTCTTCTCTTAAATTGATTATTCTTTAATTATCTCTTATGACATGTTTCAAAATAACGGGGTGTTACATTCTCCACTCCTTAAAGGATTTTTTTCCCCGAAATCTTAAAGTTAAAAAGAATGTATCCTACCATCCAATCATCCATCTACCCATCCATTATCCACAAGCATCCATTGTCCTTAAAAGATTCCTAATGCTATATGAACTTATGCAAAAGTGTGTGTATATGTTCCTAATCTAATGGAAAGATTAGGCGGTCTACTGATTCAGTTGACCTCCTTAATGAAAAGTATGATAGTGCCATGTGTCCATTGTGCATGCAAAGAATCCTAATGATACATATTATTTCTATATGAGTGCGCAACCATTCATTCAAATGCATCATCCATTTGATGAAACATTCAATATACATCCATTAATTTAAATATGCACACTCATTCATATGAGATATTAAAGTGATTGGGCCGATCTAGTGCCTAATGTGTGTGTAAATGCATCCACGAGCAATCACTAGCAAACACTTGCAACCATCAGTCATAACATTTCTCAAATACATGTTTACAAACATAGGGTTTTCTACCTAAAGATTGAAGATATAATCGAGAGGATACACTAAACAATAGAACAAGTATAAACAAAGAGATAGAAAAAGGAGAAGTTGAGAACATACCCTCAAAAAGGAAAGGGTACGATGCGCGTCTCATGTCTTCAGCCTCCCAAGTAGCATCCTCACGGTTCTCTCCCCATTGCACTTTTACTAGCTTCACTTCTTTGTTGCATAATTTCTTAACCTCCGATCCAAGTATGCAAGTTGAAACTCGTCCATCGTTGTTTCCTTCTCTACTTTCATTTCCTCTCGCAAGTTTGGCTCCAATATGTCGAACTCTATACCTTTTATCGCCTCTTCTCAAGTAGCTCCCCTACTTGCTTACAAAGTTCGCTCTTTTCTTTTAGGAGTCATAGATCGCACATGGAATGCAACTGGCTTTGCATTGTCTACCAAGTTTGTGCGGAAACCAATCTCGTGCCTCAGGGTAAACCTCGAACCACATCAAAAACATAGGGATATTCACAACTATTCGTACAGGTCGCAAATCATCGATAAATACATCAAGAGGTTCTAGGAATCTAATCCATCCATAGAATCAAACCATACCTCATGGAACAAGATGTGCATCGCACTCAAACTCGACGCCTAACACATATATTCTCAAACCCCGACAAATCACGGATAAATGAACCGAACCACAAATAGGGTTTGAGACAACAACAAGATCCACTACCATAATAGTAATTAAGAGCAGAGATTCAACTACAGAACTAGATATGAACGAATGCGAATGCACCAGAATCGAAAAGAGTTCTAACCGGTTGATTGAAAAGAGAAATAAAAACCTTCCATGGAAACTTTCCTACCTCTATCTGGTGCACTAGCCACAAGAGAATTCGCTTGCCCTCCAGAGGTTCCTGTCCTTTGACATTGCCCTTGTTTCCTTGGGCACTCCCCAGAATAGTGTCCAGCCTCTCCACAAATGAAGCAAGCATTCTTCTTTTCCTGCAGTCCTTGGCCAAGAGACCCTCTCGCCCACAACTGTGGCACTTCCCCTTATCCTTAGCCTTGTCATTTTTTTCTGACCTTCTTCTGTTGTTGTTGCTGTCCTTTCTTGGGCCATACCTTTTTCTCATCTTTGGGCTGTGCTCCTTAGCCCAAACTTCCTTATACTCCTTTTTACCCATGTTTGTGTAACAGGCTAACAAGTCTTCGAAAGTTGCCTCCATCGCACGAAAATCCTTACGAAGCTCGAGAAAATTAACTGCAGGTGAAACCACTGCGGCTACGGATGGGGGTTAGGCAATTCATTGCCCTTCGACATGTGCTAAACACGTCTACGACATCATGCTGAATGGGGACATATTTCAAGAAGAATCGGTTCCCCAAACAAAAAGGGAAAAAGGAATCAAGCGGAGAATCAAGAGATATTACATATGGCTTTGGGAAATATGCTTTTCAAAATAGGCTTTTCTTTTGAAAATGCTTTCTTTTAAAACCTTTTTGAAAAAAAATTCAAAAACTTTATCCAATCTGGTAACCTTCAGCTCTGATACCACGTGTAACACCCCACGTCCATTAATGTCACTCACTAAGAGAATGCATTAACTTCCATGAAGTATTATAAGAGCATAGAACAGAATATCAAAAGACAGATATATAGATGGTACTTAAGAAAATTCAAACTTTATTCATTGCAGTGGAAAAGCAAAACATGTTTGGTTACAACTTCAAAACCACATACTAGAATCAAGTACATAAATATCCCTCTTGAACAAAATTATTATCAGAGTACATAAAATTAAAATCATAATCCCACTCCAAATAGCCATAATGAAAAGAGATAAAGCTAAGCATTAATCTCAACACTTCCAAGCGCCTCAAGAAGAAAGAAATCCAAGTCAAGCTTCAGTGTTTCCTCCCTGAGAACCTGGGGGGAACGAAAGACAAAGAGGCGAAAACAAAAAGGTCAGACATAAAGCCTGGCGAGTCCAGCTACTTTTAGCATGAAAATAAGTAAAGAATTATGATAGGAATAAACAGGATGGTAATTATAACCATGACATAAGGTAAAGCAAGATAACAGGATGAATATAAAGGAATGTCTAGTGCGCTTCCTAGATTTCTTACTTAATTTAATTCTCTGCACCACCTACTAGTAATTCTTAACGAAATGATCCCAACCCCGCAATTGTTAGCACTCAGGCGTAACATCTAGTAAGGGGTATCCGCTCCATACAATCCTTGAAAGTCCACTTGCCCATAATAGATACTAGATGTCCCCACACCACCCCTAATCGATCGGCTCCCTAACTTGTAGATATCTGTGCGGGTCCCAGCTTAGGGTGTATCACTCCCTAAGTGGCAACCCGTGGGTGCACAACTTTATACCTACTGATGTACAGTGGCTAAATCTTCCAATGCCGGGAACACCTTGTGCACGCTTAACGAATCCATCGGAACCTGCACTGCTACACCCTTGCTCTAACTTGACCGCTTATAATCTGCCCAGTAAGCGTGCCCCAACCCTGCATAGCTCAGGGTTCCCAATAACACTAAGTGGGTTACTGTCTGAAATGGGTCCCTACCGCTACTAGGTTTTCCCCAGGGTTTATCCTAACCCAAACTTATATTGGTTAAGTGTTGTGTATCAGCCTAGTTGATTTAACCCCATCCACTTATCATATCAATATGCATTATTGGTTAAGCTTGCCTTAACCCTATCCACTTTGTTCATGTATTATTAGTTTAGTTATGCCTACGACCTCTCACATTAGACTGGCCGTTTGCGGTTGTTGGTTAGGCCGGTTGGTTCCGGGCAGGCTTCTACCGCAAATGAATTCTAACCTCGTGTCTCAGCATGCTTATCTTAGCCAATTTATTCATTCGTAGTTTATGCCAATTTTAGGCTAATTATGTCAATTACCCAAAATTCCCAATTTCATATCATGCCCAAAAATTAACATATACTATGCCAAATTTAACATTTGTCATTCTCAAACTAACCCAACGTATATTATGCCAAATTTCCCATCATTCCCTAAATTATCGTTCGTACGTTCATCTCTATGAGATGTGGCCTAGGCTCGAAGTAGCCCGGCTATAAAAACCAAAAAGGGAAGGAGGAAGGGATAAGATAAAGAACATGCATAATAATAACAATAGGCATAAGTATGAATTGATCATAAAGATATGATAAAACTGATAAAACTGATGATAATATCAACATAGGCATATAAGAATCATGAATCTGATGTTATAGGCTAAGATAGAATTGATGAGATTCAATCTTATTATCATGTATAATTCCCAAATCCAATTTACAACATGTCAGAATTGCTTTAGCATTATTTTAATCTAAAAATAATCAATAAACTCACAAAGATTGGATTAAGGAAGAGAATTAGGTGTTGTAGTTGTTAGATTCGTTCCCCTTTGCAGAATTCCTTTACTTTGATTTGTTGAAGAAGAAGGACTAGTTTAGGTTGAGGCAGCATGGAGGCGCTATGAATTAGTGTAGTGAAATTAGGTTTAGGTCTAGGTGTGTTTATATAGGTGTAGTGAGTTAACTAGGGCCATTAGATTAGATCAGGAGCCATAGGAATCATGTCATCCAACCAATAGAAAATAACCATGTTGCGAAAAAACGATCATTAACCAATAAAAATGCGCCATGTGTGCAACATGATGTGCAACAGCAGGGGTGTTGACACCCACACGTCATATATATATATATATATATATTATATTTATTTTCCTTTTTAACCATTTTTCCAATTAATCCTCCAATTAACCCTGTTTACACTAAGCCGCTTTTTAATTAAACCTCGTTCACACTAAGCCACTTTTTGCCATTCTCCTAAAACGAAAAATATGGCGTTGGCGGGGATCGAACTCTTTGCCTCTTGTATGCAAGTCACATGCTCTAACCAATTGGGCTACTTAGTTTTTTGTTAACAAGACTTAGGACAATGGTATCCATTATTTTTTTCTCATTCCTCTTTTTTCATGTTTTGTTGCAATATTTAATTAAAAGATATATTTTTCATACTAAATCGGTTCTCTGCAAATCATAGGTCTAAATTGACTAGAAAATAGCCATGAATGCAATGTTGTGATATGTTTCACCTAGTTCTTCTCTTAAATTAATTATTCTTTAATTATCTCTTATGACATGTTTCAAAATAACGGGGTGTTACAAATATTATAATACGAAAATTACGAACATTAAGTACATGTTAATTACATTATACATCCCAAGGAAAGAAAAAAAGATCACCTAACCTTTATCAATTCATATACACCATAAATACCACGTCCACACTAGCATATTACCACAACACTATAAACCATCAAGTATCACAAAATTAACAAAATTCATAGATAAATCAAAAGAAAATGTATGCTTAATACAATAACATTCAAAATCCCTTGTTAAAATTGTTTGCGCTGAACCAAGGTCCTTTAGTTTTTTCCACCTAAATTTCTAAATGTGGGATCGAAAAACATAACTGCAACTCACACCTTCGGAGAAGCAGATAATTGCTGTAATATGGGAAACCTAATTATAAATGAAATTCAAGGGAAAGGAAAGCACTTCGAAAGCGAAAGCCATACCTATGGTAGTTATTGAGATTTAAGTGACCTGGTAGTTAGTGACTTGGTAGTTAGTGACTTGATAGTTAATGAGGCTAATAGTGGTTGATTGTTAGTGACATGGTAGTTAGTGACTTGATAGTTAATGAGGCTAATAGGGGGAGGAGCTTTAGGGAAAGAAATAACATTCCAAGCCCAGGCTCAACATCAAACCGATCGGTAGTCCTCTTCTTCCCAGAATCTAAAGAACCGCCATCCTTATAGGGCAACTCCTGTGATGTGGGAGTAGATTTTCCAACACCTTTTCCGGACCCATCTTGCTGACTCACGTGACCTTCCATCTCTCCATCTGCTATGTTTTCCTTCCCCCTTCTTCCTCATAATCTTCGCAAAATTCATCAATAAACAATAGCGACGCGGGATCTATCTTGTTAATTGGGGGAACCTTATGCTCCCGTCTCGCTTTCTCGATATTCTCTAGAACTCTATCTCGAATGCAGGGATCAATTAAAGTAAAATTAAATTCCAAAAGCCTTCCATAATTGTCTAAGAAGGCAAGGATGAGGGCATCTTCATAATACTCCATGGCTATGCTGTTGAGATGGGCATTCAAAAAATTTGAAATTCTATCACTGACCTCGTGAATGATTCTCTTTGCAGTGGAAAGCTGAGTGTAACACCCCGTATTTTCTGAGAACATTAAAGTAACAAATTAAAGAATACTTAATTTTAAAAGTGGGAATTAAGGGAAACGGGTTACGCCATTGTGTTCGTCTTGGAATTTTTCTTGAGATAGAGTCCGAGTTTGCGTGAATCGTATCCGTATAAAGAAGTTATGGGGTTCAGAAGATTTCAATTTCAAGCAGAAAATAAATAATAATAAAAACAGTTCAAAATTCAAAATCGGCTGAGCGGGAAATTTCCCGCTCAGGGTGTCGACCCCCCAAGGGGAGTTGATGTAACACCCCACCTCCGCTAGGGTCACTCTTTCGGGGGCACTAGCTTCTGGGGGGCGTTATAACTAGGTAACCATGCATAATGATATATCAAGGCAGAACAAGAACATAAATATATATGTAAAACAGAGTAAGTGAGAATAAAACAGCAGAATATCTCAAACCATCTCAAAACAAGTCTAGTACATCATAAAGTCAACTGCCAAAATAAACATGTCTAGTACATCATAAACAGAAATACTGAAAATACATAGTGCTATCCCCAAAATAAAGATGATAAACCATAGCGAGCTCAATGTCCAGACATACATGAGCTATCCAGCAAACAAGCAAGCGATCCAAGCTAAGCACCACTATTCCCTCCCTGAGAACCTGGGGGGGGGGGGGGGGGAACGGAAGAAAAGAAGCGAAAGAAAACAGGTCAGTCAAAAAGACTGGTAAGCCCTACTACGATCAGTCTATAAACTAATAAAGTTAGCATCATGATGGAAACTGAGATGAACATACTGGCAATAGATAAAGGTGTCATCACATGAAGAAGATTAAGCTTTGCACCATAGTGTACTAGCAAACTAACATAACTGGTATTGATCCCTTAGCCCAAACTTTGGCCCAATAACATGAGGTGACCTTAATACAAGGTCCAGCCCAACGGTCTAGTCGATCGGCTCCCTATAAACCTAACACGTCAAGTGTTGGTGTCCATACGGCCCACATATGGATGTAGTCAGACTGTGCTGGGTCCACCTTCGGGTGTATCAAGCCCTCGGGTGTCAACCCCAGACACCTAAGCAATAATGCACAGTCTAAACCTACTGGTACCCGTGCCTCGAGTTTGTCCAACAACGGATTACGTGCACGTCCGTAGCCCGCCTGGACCCGCACCGCTGTACCACTCAGCCGCCGCTTTGGTCGCTTACATCAGTCCAGTAATCGTGCCCCGCCCTAGCCTAGCCTCTAGGGTTGTGAATGATACCAAACTGGGATTACTGCTGGAACAGACCACGTTGCTAGGGTTTTCTAAGAGGGTTAAGTGTGGTTTAACCCCTCACTAATCATGGATTAAATTAGTTAAGTGTAACCAACAGTTCACCACTTAACCCCATTTAACCCCTCGTATTCCCAAAATTGGTTAAGTATTAGTGGGCCATGACTTAACCCTAATCATGAGGCATTAATTAATTTAATGCACCCAACCTCTCACATTATACCTTGTTGTGGTTACTAGTTAGGCCGGGCGGGTCCGGGTAGGTTTACACCACAACTTAGTCTAACCTCGGGTTTCACGTGCAACATGACCAACTACTCACATTGGGTCCTATTGCTTGTAGCCACTAGTTAAGCCGGTCGGTTCCGGGTAGGTTTATGCTACAAACTCAACCCAACCTCGAGTTGGCCACACTTATGTTTTCTAAGTGTCATGTCCACTTTAATTTCAAAACATAATCACAAGTTTAACAAATACTTGGGTAGACCTAACTTAATAGGTAAATTCCCAAGGGGTAGACCTAACTTAATAGGTAAATTCCCAATCTTCTATTTTCATGTATTTTAAGTTTTACCCAAAACCCCCCAACGTCATTCTATCGCTTACATATTCGTTATAACGCATAAAGGATAGAAAGAGGGAACTTGACACAACATACATGATGAATCTTACATATCATAATAAACATGCATAACATGTTGGACTTGCATAACTTAGCATAGTGAACTTGCATAAACGTGCATAACTTGTTAAACTTGCAAATCATGGCATAGTGAACTTGCATAAACATGCATAACTTATCAAACATGTGTAACATAGCATAGTGAACTCGCATAAGCATGCATAACTTATTAAACATGCATAACATAGCATAGTGAACTCGCATAAGCATGCATAACTTATTAAACATGCATAACATAGCATAGTGAACTCGCATAAGCATGCATAACTTATTAAACATGCATAACATAGCATAGTGAACTCGCATAAGCATGCATAACTTATTAAACATGCATAAATCCCAACTTTCATCACATATTAACTTTAGAGTTTCTAAAATGAAGGTAAGAGGGCTTACAATGCTTTTGCGGACTCAAATGAGTATAGCAAATGTAAGAAACCCCTTATGCAACCAATTAAAACCCCAAAAATGCAAGCAAACTTGATCAAAACTCATCCTTTATGATGACAATAGAGAAACAAGACTTTAATGCAAGCTAAAGAGGATCATACAAGTCTAAATACACTTGTATGAATGGAAATCTCTTAGGAATTTGTTTAGGAATTGTATGAAGAGAGTGGAGGCCATTTGAGAATTTAATTTGACATAGTTTGGTTGCTAGAATGAATAATGGGGTTTTAGGGTAGGATTAGGGGCTTATTTATAGAAGATTAGAGTGTTTTTAGCCCTAGGATTAACCCTAGGTTAGTTTAGGTCCGTCAGATTTCGGAATTCTCTAGAACCAAGCCACACAACCAAGCCCAAATCAAAATGGTGCGCCAGGCAAAACTGCCCGGCCACCCCGTGTCGACAGGGCTGTCGACAGGGCAGTCGACACCCTAAGACCCCTGTCGACATGCCTGTCGACATGGGGGTCTTGGCGGGAGTTTTCCCGCCTGACGCCAGTTAGCCCTAATCCTTGTTTTTTTTTAATTTAAAATTTAAATCTGTTTTTACTATGGAAATTTCTGAAAACTTCAATGGGCCTTAACTGGGTCATACGGACTCCGATTTTCGAAAACTCGGACTCTATTTCGCGTATTTTTCCGAGACGAACGCAATGGCATAGCCCGTTTCCCTTGATTCAGATTTTAGAATTAATTTCTGCGTCGATTTATGTTATAACAGGTTATTGAAAATACGGGTTGTTACAGTTGACATAGGTGTGACCCCCCTATAGGGGAGTTGACATAGGTGTCGACCCCGCTGTAGGGAGTCGACCCCTCCCAGATCCAACTCCTATGATGAATTTTTACAGCCCTGTGCTGATGTGGCCTTCTATGATTGGCCAATGACTGATTTCTGAGGTATTAGGGCATATATGTCATGCTATGGTTGGCTGGATGACACATGTCTTTGGTTTGATGGCTCTGATTTCTCTTAGACTAGTCTAAAGGCTAGAATTGAACCTAGACTTCTATATAATCACCCCAAACCTTAACCCTAGAACTCATTCAATGAAGCCGTCATGTTGTTCGTCTACAAAACTGGCCTAGCCTCCATCCATCTAGCCCAAACTAGAGAATCAAATTCAAACTAGTAATTAATTAGAAGAACTAGAGAATCAAATGTCTACATCAAAGGGATAACTTTTCAAATTAAGAAATCATATCCTAGAAATCAAGATTTGTCCTTATTCTGTAAGTACAGTTATTGTTTAGATGTGAACACCTAATAAGAAACCATGACTGTAATAACTGGATCTAGAACTATGCCTAACTCTATTCATGCCTATCCTTTTGTCAATTCTGAATTGCTTAAGCCTATTGGACTGTTGTGACTGACATAGTATAACTTATCATGCCTATTGGACCGTTGTGACCGACATAGTAAAACCTATCATGCTTATTGGACTGTTGTGACTGACATAAAAAAACCTATCAAGCCTATGTGACTATTGGGATTGATCCATTGAACCAATCATGTTGTATTAAATTTGTGGTTCTTTTATGTATGTAAGTCACATGCTAAGTTATGTTCATACATGTTATATGTTCAGATCCAAGCTAGTACCCATGTTTAAAATCTATATAAGTTCATGTTTATACAATTAGACTTATGCTAGTTCGTATGCTAATTGGATCTAATTTAAATGCAAGATCACGTTTATATGCTTAATTAAGTTTATGTCGTTTTATGCTGAATTTATATTACATATATTGATCTATGTTGTTTTATGTCTGTTGGAATGTTACATGCCCCTTTTCATTTCCCTTTTTGTTTATGAGTTAGGCTAATTTGCGAGCCTAACGTTCTATGTGAATTGTGCGAACGAATAACGGGGGAGACATTGGGGGAAATATTAAATTACATGCTATTGGCATAGATTGGCTCATAATCATGTAAATGTTTAGTAGCATGCGCATAATTTGGACATAATTTATAGGGTAAATGGGACATGACATGATTTGACAACACTTGTGGATAATTTACGTATAAACATGAATGGTAAATATGTAAATTAATTAAAAGATGAATATGCCTAACCCGAGGTTAGATTGAGTTGCAGTGTGAAACTGCCCGGAACCGCCCGGCACATCCAATGACCGCAACAATATTGATCTAATGTGAGAGGTTAGCGCATTAAGCCCGAATAACCCGAGGTTAGATTGAGTTGCGGTGTAAGATTGCCCGGAACCACCTGGCACATCAAGTGACCACAACAATACATACCTAATGTGAGAGGTTGATGCTTTAATGAATGAATTAAAGCTAAGGAACATACATGCTAAGAATGGTAGGGTTAAGTTAATTAAGGCAACACTTAACCAATACAAAATGTTAATCAAACAGATGGATGGGGTTAGGTAAAATGGAGAACACTTAACTGTTATAACATGTTGATTAGGAAATCCTAGTAACGGGGACCTATTTCAGCAGTAACCACATAGATGTATCATGGTACCCTGAACTAGGCAGGGTGGGGCACGATTACTGGGCTGATTATAAGCGATCAAAATAGCGGCGGGTGGTGCAGCAGTGTATGCTCCAGTGGAGTATGGGCGTGCACGTACTCCAGAGTGGATAAAGCAGGCACTGGGCATCAGTAGTATACACTATGCATGTAAAATTTGTGTCGAGTCTCCACCATAGGAATCCATACACCCTATGGTAGGACCAGCACAGGTATCTATAATCAAGCGGGGCCGAATGACACAAGTAGCAAATGCAAGCGAGTAGAAGCCGATCGAGAAAGGGATCACTTTGTTATGAACACATGATGGTAGTTGAAACATTCGTAGTAGGTGCAGAGAAATAGAAATGAGTGTGATAGTACATTCAGTTTATCTTATCTTATGTTATCTTATTTCTATGGTATTGTCCTATGTTCAGTTTATTCATGTCATGATTCTTTTACCTGTTTACATGCTGAATAATCACTAGACTTACTAGCCTTATGTCTGACCCGTTTTCTTTCACCTTCTTTTCTTCCGTCCCCCCAGGTCCGTAGGGAGGAAATACATCAGCTTAGTGCAGACCTTTTCAAGCTTGAAGAGAGTAGATGTATTGCTTGGATTCTCTTTTCATGCGCTATGGCTGTGGTTACACTTTTATTGGGGATTTATGCTGCATTACTTCTGTTTTATGTTTCTTTATGTACTTGGAGATTTAAATCAAGACATATGTTTTGTTGTAATAATTTAGAAGTTGGGTTTTGAGACAATGCTTGTAATGTTTTAACTGAACCACGCCATTTACTAAATAATTTTAGTTTTCCGCTGCCTATATGTCTGTCTTGTAAATTATCTGTGTATTTTACCTAAAATGCTTCACCAAAGTTAATGCATTCCCTTTATGAGTGACCTTAACTGAGGTGGGGTGTTTCACTTGGTATCATAGCAATGGTTTACCAGATCAGATAAAAGTTTTGAAAACTATTTTTCAAAAAGAAGTTTAAAGAAGCATTTTCAAGAAAAGTGTTGTTTTATTATAAAGGCATAATCCCCAAAGCCATATGCACTATCTTTCTATCCTTTGTTTTGAACCTTTTCTTTTCGTTTCAGCATGTCTGGGGATCTTAATCTTCCTGAAGGTGTACCGGTACCTGGTTGGTTCAGAAGGTTCCTCGAGGCTAGGGCTAATGACGCAGGCCCAGCAGACGTTCCTCCTCCCCTAGTTGCAGCTGTTCCTCCTCCTCCTCCTCGTGTGAATGCTTCCTCGAAGATATGTAGAGACTTTCGAGCCATGGGTGAAAATAACTTTAATGGGACTGAGTCATTTGTGGAAGCAAAAACTAGCTTAAGGAAATAGAAGATTTGTTTGTTATCTTCGAAGTGGACGATAGGCAGAAGATACAATTGGCTGTACGGTTACTTAAGGACAAGGCCTCTTACTGGTGGAAAGTTACTAATGCTGAGAGACCAGTTGAAACTTGGGAAGTTTTCAGAATGAGATTTGAAATGAAGTTCCTCTCGCAAGCAGAACGAAGCCTGCAAATGGAGAAGTTCTTAGCACTCAAACAGGGAAGCCTATCGGTTAGGGAATACGTCAACTAATTCAATCAGCTGGCTAGGTTCAGACTGGAGTCAGTAAACACTCCACATAAAAAGGCTCCCGATTCGTTAAAGGGTTGAACGATCCACTGCACAGCCTAGCTATGTCACATATACCTATGGGTGCAACTTTTGAGAGACTGGTGGACATGGCACTGTTATAGGAGGAAGACAAGAATGGCAAGAAAGAGGCAAAGGTGGAAGAACCTCTGGACAAGAAAGTGGAGGGAACGCAGAATAAGAAGATGGATCCCAAGAAAGGCGGAAAGAATAACAAACCCCATGAAAAGAGGAAGTGCAAGTTTTGTGGCATACCTGGACATCTAATTAAAGATTGCAGGAAGAAGAAGAGGAAGATGGGTGGTTGGTTTCAATGCGGCGAGACATGACATATGGCTAAGGATTACCCAAAAAGGCAAGGACAAGTGAAGAGGACTGGATCTACTTCTGGAGGATAAATTCACGCTCTCATGGCACCTCCGCAAGAAAGCGGTAGAAATATTTCTGTTGAGAGTTTAGTTTATCTTCTGATCATCTAGTTCATACTCTTTTTGATTCTGGCACATTGCACTCTTTTATATCTACTGCTTTAGTTGAATCTCTGCACCTAGATACCAGTATAGTAGAGGATCCCATGTTTGTTTCAAATCCAATTGGGGGCTCGGCTTATTTGTCCATGATTTGTTTAGATTTGGAAATTTCTATAGTAAGCGTAGGGTTTAGAAGTAATGCTTATGTTTTGGGTTTCACGGGCTATGGGTTGATTCTAGGCATGGATTGTTATCCAGTAACGGTGCTATCCTCGATTGTGAAAAGAGAGTGGTTAAACTTATTGTAATGACCCAGAATTTTGGCGATCTTGGTTATCCGATATACAACACATATCGAGCATCCAAGGATCGAAAATACCGGTCATTAACGAAAGAAATTAGAGGGTGAGGAAAGATAAGATAGAAACTTAGAATAGAAGAAGAAGAAGAACACAACATCAGAGTAACACGAACCTCACAGCGGAACGAATAACATATAATAGATAACATATCCTTGAAATAAAATTAGTATATGTATATAATAACATTATCAGAGTACAACACTTACAACACAGCGGAAATAAACTACAGCTATATGATCCTGAAGCCACCTGCTCCAGCTCTTCAAGTATCTGTAAATCCCGACTACTTGACTGCCCGTACAAATTTAGAGACCCAAGAGTTTAGGGAAAATAAAACAAAATAAACTCCGGGTCAGTCATGGGACTGGTATGAGTAAAACAGTTTAAAACAGTTTGAGCCATTAAACGATATCTCATAAGACCACGTCGTATAATGGAATGGGTTTTTCCCTTATGAGAATCCAAAATATCTTTATATCAAAAACCTTTTGATATTATAATAATGTCTATCAACCACAATATAATAATCATCTAGCAGAAACGCTTTCATCTCACGTTCTACATATATAGTATACAATCAAAACCGCAAGCACGTATTGGGTAATGGATTTCCAACTATGACAAGGTATGGAACCACCTTTCGCTAATGTACCTCTAGAAAGGAATACACTAGGTTCAACAAGAACATCTTGCAACCCGACCACACATGACCGACCACTCATTTCGCTTGAGTGTATCGAATGTATATCACCAACGGTTGGGATCAGCAACCATTTCCCGAATGGGACAGTATCGACAATAGATTTTTAGAAATAAATGAAACTCTAGATCAGGTGATTATACACCCTACTTCGGAGCGACCGACTTAGCCATGCTGCCTGCCCGATTTCTGACATTTACCGGTTGATGAGGCTTGAGGTTACGCATCATCATCACATCAGATTCACTTCGAATGCTACATTGCCAGATCCATCAAAAATCACTAATTGACGTCTACAACAGTACATTACGTGTTAGCTAAAGAAGTTTCCTTCTCCGCTTCCACTCTTGGTACGGTTGAAGAAATCAATGTACGTGACCTTTCTAGAAATACTCTGTCAAACATTCATCCATACAAGTCACCCAGGAACAGGATGAACTGAAGGCACTATTCAGTACATCCATCTTAGGCACTGTTATCTAAGACTTATACAATAGCCCTTGCACTTTACTCCATCTTCAATTATCTTTGGCATATATGATTCGCAACACTTATGCCAATACAGAGTGGTTCTTTGGATAATAATCCAACCGGTCTCTCCATATTAACAACGTCAAAATGGTCAAAACTTCGATAGTCTGTGATTTAACTATCAAAGAAAAACAGGTGTGCAAACAACGATATTATTTCCAGATGGAAATTCTATCAATCAATCATCAATCATATATATATATATATCTATATATATATATTTCCTTATTTTCTATGTTCAGAAAATATACGTTAACCCTGGAAAACATTTCCATAACTTATTTACGTATCACTATTCTTCTACAACTATCAGCCTCTGATTGTAAACTAGTATGAGAATAATTTCCTAAGTATCAATCCCGAAGGCCGAAACCAACATCAGATAGATACTTAGAAAGCCATTCTACTTAACAAGTCTCCAGTCAGTTTCTGATTTCTTTATTTGATTACATTTCTGATTCTGATTTGGGAAACATTTCCAAAACTTCTTAATTGGGATTTAAACAGATGTTTAAAACTATATTGCGATGACGACCCAAACCACTACACTTATTTACTAAATTCACTTAACCACTTTCACTCTCGAACCTTAACCATTTCTAAATTAAAAACGAAGTCAATCAAGTTGGGGTATAACTATCTCTCATACCTTAACTGAACAACATTTCGAATCTCAAAATATGGTAAGTTCATCTTTTAACTCTTTAACACTTCCTTACATAACCCTCGTTCGAATAAATCTCTATTCGATAACTCCTCCCTTCGAATAACTATATTCGATAATTTCTCTTACGAATAACTAGATTCGAAAACCTTTCTTCGAATAAACTATATTCGATTAACTATATTGATCTAACTCTAATCGATTAACTCTTTTAAATTAACTCCTTTGAATTAACTCCTTTTTAATTCCTTTTCTGTTTGTTTATACAAATAATTCCTTTTCTATTTGTTTACTTAACAAATAGCTATTCCCTTTCAATTTCTATTTATTTAACAAATAAATATTTCTTGTATCCTTTCGATTTATTTAACAAATAAATATTTCCTTTATAACATTCTATTTATTTCCTACAAATAAATATTTCCATTTAATCTATTTGTAAATGATTTACAAATATTTCCTTTTCATCTTTCTATTTGTAAATGTTTTTACAAATATTCCTTTTTCTATTTTATTTGTAAATGTTTTACAAATATTTCTCTTTCTATTTGTTTTGCAAATATCATCATTTGTATTTGTTTTACAAATATATTCCTTTATATTTGTTTTACAAATATATTCCTTTATATTTGTTTTACAAATATATTCCTTTTCTAACTCTTTTGATTTTATAATTATTTCCTTATATAAAAATCCTTTTTCCTTTTATATATAAAATCCATTGATTTTATATAAATAATTTATTTTCAAAATATACTTTGAAAATCCCCTTTTTATATCCCAGTATTTCTTACGGTATTTAAACTACCAAATCACAATGATCGATATCATTTAAGCACACATCATCATCAACATATTTTATATCACATCATATATCACCATATATGAAAAAGTAAAATAAATGTTGAGGAATCCAGTTGGATTCCTCCGACCTGTTTTCCTGCATCACAGATGTTAAACAATATCATTAACATCGATTTCATTTCAATATGAAATATTCTGTTAAACAGAATCAATATTTGGTTAACGATCTATATATATATATATATATATCGTTATCAATAATTTCAACCAATCAATCATCATTTCAACCAAAAGTTAACACACATCAATCAACAGATAATTATCGGTTCTAAATATATGTTAGAAAAATATAACTATTCAGGGTTGGTGAGTTTTACTCACATTGGACGATCATCGTTAATAACGATAACCATCGCTTGATTTAGACAGACAATTTATTTCGCCATAAATTGTAACGAGCTCCGATGGACTTCCAGTCAGTTCTATTTGGTAGTCGCCGTCCGTACGATCCCAACGGATCTTGTTTCGCTGAATTACGATCACATATGATCAAGTTATATCATTTATAAGTTTGCGTATATTTAATTAAATTAAACTTAAACATTAATTTATATTTTAGGCCTTAACCTTTCTATAACCCGTCGGTCCACTTAGACAAAGCCCACCAGCAATGAACCTTCCTCCCCAATCTCATTTCCACGCTCCAGTAACACCACGAACAAAAACATGGCTCAAATCTTGTACATGCGATCTCATTCCTCCTCACTTGCCACACTTGATGCTCCATCTTCTCCCGCAACCAACCACGTTCGAACTCACTGCCATTTCTTTAAACCCAACGCAGACCCACTTTAACTCCTCCTTCCCGATCAATGACGCAACCTCCAGCATTAATCATATCGCTCAAATACAGATGGTCTTGTACCTTACCAGGAAAAACACAACAAACCTCCCATATGCCATAACAGTCCACACGCCAGACATTTCCACTTTTGTCTCGTTCTTACTGACCACCCTCACTTCCTTGACCAACGCAAGTACATTCGAACCCAGATCCTTTCATCCTCCTCCTAACATTCCTGATACCCCACGCCATACCTTTCCACCGCTCCTTTCCTGTATCACAAACATTACCGAATCACCCTATAGCATCACCAAGAACTTGCGGTGAGAATTTGGCATACGCTACCGTTGTTCGTTTTTTCAGGACCAGATCCACCGAACCCTTCCATCCTCACATATATTGAAGCCCCGTTTTAACCGAACTCAAATCAACTTGTTTCGAAATGATAGGATTTTCAAATGAATTTTTATTGAATTTTGAATCTCGTGAGTTTTGGTTTGCTGTAAAAATTTATGGCGGCGGTTCTTTCGTTTTGACCAGAAGGAATGTGGTTTTGGGTATAAGGCAAAAGGGGGGTTATTTATAAGTTTTACATGGAATTCTTTTGTGGATTTCTTGGAAGCCACGAATTCCTTTTTGAGGCCAAAGAAAACGGCCGACTGAGACGAGAAGAAACGTGGACCTTGTTGGATCGGTGAAATGATTTAAGGAAAGACAATTGAAGTAAAGGGAAACCATGTGTATTTTGCTACTATAAAAATCCTTCATTTTGACGTGAATTATTGTGGCTTATATTTAAATGAAACTTGAATTAGTATTGGCAATTCATCATATTTTAAAGCCTGTACTGCAGTAGTATACTTAAGACTTTATTAACATATGGACCGCTATCGACAGATATTAATATATTATTGTACCGGGCAATGTGTCACGGTTACAAAAATATAAAAATATTGGTAGGTTACTCATTCTGTGGAACCTCAAAATGTTGATTACAGGGTGCAAAATACTCCAAACAAAAAGTTGCTTATTTAATTAATTAAAAATTACAATAAAATTCTAAAAATTACATTATTGTTATGTCTCAAAAGAACCTTGTCTAAATTCAAACCCGATATCTAGTTATATCGAATAAACCGTTATGGTCGATAAATGATTCTATAGCGACTATTTTAAAATTTGATTTGGACACAAATCAAAATCTACACGATGAAATCCCGATTTTTCTCTTCCACTAGAAAAATATACTTCACCAGCTCCGTACGTTTCTTGTTTCACAGAAATCCGACTTAAAACAGACCATGTACATTCAATTGAAGTTCGAATCGCCAATTTTCGAACTGCAGCGCCATTTCGAGCTCGATTATAATTATAATATAATTATACGTTCAAACTTCATTTAAATAATATATTCGTTAATATAATTCAACTCTGAACTGAATTATATAATTCGAATTTCCCAATTCACACCATATTGCCATTTCAACCAATTCTGATTATTTCAGAATTATTTAATTTATTATTTTAACTAAATATTCATCATTATTTAATTCCATGACCATTTAATTCACTATATCACTATTTATATAATTAAATAAATTAATTATAATACCCCTACAAATGCGGGTCATTACACTTATGACTCGCCTCGGTAACACTTTGGAAATCTCTTATAATCCCATGAATTCTGTTATGCTTAGTTACCTAGAATCTCTTGATGCGTCTGTTGAAAACTTGCAATCTGTTAGAGTGGTCCGTGAATACTCGGATGTCTTTGAAGAGGTGAAGGGTTTACCTTCGAAGCGAGATACAGACTTCCACATATACCTTGTTGATAATGCAAAACCTGTTGCTTTACCCGTTAGACACATGGCTCCAAGGGAAAGGAAAGAGCTCAGCAAGAAAGTTAAAGAGTTGCTTGAAAAGAGGTTCATAAGGCGGAGTATTTCTGAATAGGGTGCTCCAGTGGTGTTTGCAACCAAAGCAAATGGTTCACTCGCCTGTGCGAGGAATATAGGGAGCTAAACAAATTGACCAAGAAGAATAGGAACCCATTTCCAAGAATAGACGACTTGTTCGACCAGCTCGTAGGTGCCTCAGTTTTCTCCCAACTAGATCTGGCCATGGATTTCATCAGCTAAGAGTGGCTGAGGACATCATAAATAAGACTGCGTTTAGGACCCCGTATGGTTTCTTCGAATGGCTTGTCATGCCTTTCGGCTTGACAAACACAACTGCCTATTTCGTAGACCTGATGAGTAGGGTGTTCAGAGAGTTCCTTAATAAATTTGTAGTGGTCTTCATGGATGACATTTTGATTTTCTCTAAAAGTGGGGAAGAACATGCTCTGCATTTAAGGGAAGTTATGGATACTCTTCATGCACACCAGCTGAAAGCAAAATTCTCCAAATTCCATTTTTGGAGAGAATAAGTAAGGTTTCTTGGACATGTGGTGTCCAAATAGGGGATAGCTGTGGATCCCGCAAAAGTAGTTGTGGTGCAAGATTGGAAGATCCCCCGGAATGCAACCGAAGTACGAAGTTTTCTTGGGCCAGCGGGACTTTACAGAAAGTTCTTTAAGGACTTCGCGAAGATCCCAGACCCACTTACTAGGTTGATGAAGATGAACCAAACTTTTGCTTGGGATTTGGATTGCGATGTTGCTTTCCAATGATTGAAAAGAGATCTAACAACGACCCCAGTTCTGACATTGCCTGATGGGAGTAAGATGTTTACTGTATATACAGACACATGCAGAACAAGATTGGGCGCTGTCTTGATGCAAGAGGGCAAAGTTGTTTGTTATGGAGGAAGGTAGTTGAAGGTACATGAGAAGAACTACCCAACTCATGACTTAGAACTAGCCGCCATTGTTTTCGCCCTTAAGTCATGGCGTCATTACCTATTAGGAGAAAGGTTTGAATTGTTTACTGACCATAAATCATTAAAGTACATTTTCTTATAGAAAGATCTTGACTTAAGACAATAAAGGTGGATGGAATTTCTGGCTTCATACGATTTTGAGATTGCTTATACCCCTGGCAAGGGCAATGTTGTAGCAGACGCCTTGAGTAAGAAAAAGCTGACCTTGAGTCCTCTCTTTAGAAGGTAAAGCTTGGAGTACATAGCAATCTTTTACTATAGACCTTCCATTGAATTTGTACCTAGTTTGTTAGCACCACTAGAGGTGCGGCCTACTTTTTGGACTCAATAGGAATCGTGCAATGTGAAGACCCTCAACTGGTTGATGTGATGGATAAGCTAATTAGAGGTGAGACTTCTAGACACCTCAATAGATACTCCATCGATGACAAGGGTTGGTTGAGACGACATGGAAGACTACGCATCCCACAGGCAAGGGATTTGGTGAAAACCGTTCTCGAAGAATCACACCATTCTAAGTTGACCATACATCCAGGTGGGGACAAGACGTATAAAGACATAAAAAGGGTTTTCTTCTGGAATGGCATGAAGAAGGATGTAGCTGAGTTTGTCTCTAAATGCTTGATATGCTAGCAAGTCGAGGCGGAACAAAAGAAGCCCGGTGGTCTGCTTCATCCTCTGGAGGTCCCACGGTGGAAATGGGATGGTATTTCGATGGACTTTGTCAATGGATTGCCTAGGTCAAGAAGGGGCAATACCTGTATTTGGGTAATAGTGGACAGGCTCACTAAAAGCGCTCACTTTATACCTGTTAAAAGTAGGAGGACTGCCTCATTGTTAGCATCCATTTATTTTAAAGAGGTGGTTTGACTGCATGGAATGCCCTCTAGCATAGTGTGATCGAGATCCTATCTTTACGAGCGAGTTTTGGAAGAGTTTGCAAGAGGCTGTACGCACACATCTATGCTTAAGCACTGCCTATCATCCTCAAACCGATGGTCAGACGGAAAGGGTGAACAGAATATAAGAAGATCTCTTGAGATTGTGCATTCTTGATTTTGGGGGAACATGGGAGGATTACCTTCCTTTGGTGGAGTTCGCCTACAATAATAGCTACCAAGCCACCACAGGCATGACACCCTTTGAGGCTTTATATGGAAGACCATGTCGATCACTAACTTGTTGGTGGGAGTCTACAGACAAGCTCGTACTTGGGCCTGACTTTATCAGAGAAACTTCAGAGAAGGTGGAGTTGATACGAAGACAAATGAAGACCGCATAAGATAGACAGAAGTCCTACGCTGATAAAAGAAGGACCGACCTTGAATTTGAGGTTGGAGACAGGGTTTTCCTTGAAGTATCTCCTTTAAGGAATGTCATTCGCTTTGGGTCTGCAGGAAAATTGGCAACAACATTTGTATGGCCATTTCCTATCATTGAAAGGATTGGGAAGATGGCTTATAAAGTAGAGCTGCTCGAAAGATTGGTTGGAGTTCATAATGTTTTTCATGTCTCTCATCTACGAAAGTGCTTACATGAGTCGGTAGAAGTTGTGGAGCCAAGCATACTAGAGGAAATAGAAGTGGAGCGAGAAGGGACGGTGAGAAGAGTTCGAACTCGTATCTTGGGTATAGAAGTTAAAAGGCTACGCAATCGTGAAGTCAAGCTAGTTAAAGTACAATGAAGTGATGCAGAGGAAGACGCGACCTGGGAGACTGAGGACAAGATGCGTGCAGCCTACCCTTATCTTTTTGAGGGTACATCTTTGATCTCTTGTTTTCCATAAAGTTTATGCATGCTTATATCTATCCTTTTAAGTATATCTCATCGGTCCTAGTCTTGATCCCTAGGAAGAAACCAATGGATATAAACACGTATTTGAAACATGTTATGATTGATGGTTGCAAGTGGTTGCTCGTGGATGCATATACACGCACACACACACACTAGGTATTAGATCAACTCAGTCACTTTTGTATTGCATATGAATATATGCATTTATATATGGATTGGAACTTGTTGTGTTATCATGTGGACGTTGCATTTGTATGAATGATTTCGCACTCATGTAGAAAGTATAATTAGGAATAATTGCATACATAATGGACTCATGGCACTGACATGATTCACATCAAGGAGGTCAATTGAATCAGTGGACCGCCTGATTATGCATTAGATAAGGACATATACACACACTGTGCATATGATCATAAAAGCATTAGAAATCTTTTTAAGGACAATGGATGCCTGTGATTGATGGTTGAGTAGATGGATGATGGATGTGAGGATACATTCTTCTTAACTTAGAGATTTCGGGGATGAAATCCTCTAAGGAGGGGAGAATGTAACACCTCTCTGTGAACATTAAAGTAAAAAATTAAATAATACTTAATTTTAAAAGTGGGAATTAAGGGAAACGGGTTACACCATTGTGTTCGTTTTGGAATTCTTCTTGAGACAGAGTCCGAGTTTGCGTGAATCGGACTCCGTATGAAGAAGTTATGGAGTTCAGAAGATTTCAAGTTCAAGTAGAAAATAAATATAAATAATAATAATAACAGTTCAAAATTCAAAATCGACTGAGCGGGAATTTTCATGCTCAGGGTGTCGACCACCCCCAAGGGGAGTCGACATAGGTGTCGACCCCCTATAGGGAGTCGAACCTTCCCACATCCAGCTGCTACGATGAATTATTACAGCTCTGTGCTGATGTGGCCTTCTCTGATTGGCCAATGACTGATTTCTAAGGTATTAGGGCATATGTGTCATGCTACAGTTGGCTGGATGACAAATCTCTTTGGTTTTATGGCTCTGATTTCTCCTAGACAAATCTAGAGGCTAGAATTGAACCTAGACTTCTATATAATCACCCCAAACCTCAACCCTAGAACTCATTCTATGAAGCCGTCATGTTGTTCGTCTACAAACTGGCCTAGCCTCCATCCATCTACCCCAAACTAGAGAATTAAATTCAAACTAGGAATCAATTAGAAGAACTAGAGAATCAAACATCTACATCAAAGGAAAGCTCTTCAAATTCGAAAATCAGATCCAATAAATCAAGATCCGTCCTTTTTCTATAAGTACAGTTATTGTTTAGATGTGAACAACTAATAAGAAACCATGACTGTAATAACTGGATCTAGAACCATGCCTAACTCTATTCGTGTCTATCCTTTTGTCAGTTCTGAATTGCTTATGCCTATTGGACTGTTGTGACTGACATAGTAAAACCTATCATGCCTATTGGACTGTTGTGACTGACATAGTAAAACCTATCATGCCAATTGGACTGTTGTGACTGATACCATTGAACCTATCACGTTGTATTAAATTTGTGGTTCTTTTATGTATGTAAGTTACATGCTAAGTTATGTTCAAACATGTTATATGTTTAGATCCAAGCTAGTACCCATGTTTAAGATCTATATAAGTTCATGTTTATACAATTATACTTATGCTAGTTCGCATGTTAATTGGATCTAATTTAAATGCAAGATCATGTTTATATGCTTAATTAAGTTTATGTTGTTCTATGCCGAATTTATATTACACATATTGATCTATGTTGTTTTATGCCTGTTGGAATGTTACATGTCCGTTTTCTTTTCCCTTTTTGTTTATGAATTAGGCTAATTTTTTAGCCTGATGTTCTATGTGAATTGTGCGAACGAATAACGGGGGAGACCTTGGGAGAAAATATTAAATTACATGCTATTGGCATAGATTGGCTCATAATCATGTAAATGATTAGCAGCATG
The DNA here is from genome assembly GCA_030737875.1 of Allium sativum. Classification (NCBI taxonomy): domain Eukaryota; kingdom Viridiplantae; phylum Streptophyta; class Magnoliopsida; order Asparagales; family Amaryllidaceae; genus Allium; species Allium sativum. The sequence continues at coordinate 331,346,759 of CM060910.1, read as the reverse complement.
AAATGGCATAATTTGGACATAATTTAGAGGGTAAATAGGACATGACTTGATTTGACAACACTTGTGGATAATTTACATACAAACATGAATGGTAAATATGTAAATTAATTAAATGATGAATATGCCTAACCTGAGGTTAGATTGAGTTGCGGTGTAAGACTGCCCGGAACCGCCCGGCACATCCAGCAACTGCAACAATATAGATCTAATGTGAGAGGTTAGCGCATTAAGCCCGAAAAACCCGAGGTTAGATTGAGTTGCGGTGTATGACTGCCCGGAACTGCCCGGCACATCCAGCGACCACAACAATACATATCTAATGTGAGAGTTTGGTGCTTTAATGAATGAATTAAAGCTAAGGAACAGACAGACTAAGAATGGTAGGGTTAAGTTAATTAAGGCAACACTCAACCAATAAAGCATGTTATTCAAACAGATGGGTGGGGTTAGGTAAAATGGAGAACACTTAACCGTTATAACATGTTGATTAGGAGACCCTAGTAAAGGGAACTCATTTCAGCAGTAACTCACATAGATGTATCATGGTACCCTGAACTAGGCAGGGTGGGGCACAATTACTAGGCTGATTATAAGAGGTCAAAATATTGGCGGGTGGTGCAGCAGTATAGGTTCCAACGGAGTATGGGCATGCACGTACTCCAGAGTGGATAAAGCAGGCACTGGAATAAGTAGTATACACTATGCATTTAGAATTTGTGTCAGGTCGCCACCATAGGAATTGATACACCCTATGGTGGGACCAACACAGATATCGACAATCAAGCAGGGCTGAATGACACAAGTAGCAAATGCATGCGAGTAGAAGCCGATCGGGAAAGGGATCACTTTATTATGAACACATGATGGTAGTTAAAACATTTGTAGTAGGTGCAGAGAAATAGAAATGAGTGCGATAGTACATTCAGTTTATTTTATCTTATGTTATCTTATTTCTATGGTATTGTCCTATATTCAGTTTATTCATGTCATGATCCTTTTACCTGTTTACATGTTGAATAATCAATGGACTTACCAGACTTATGTCTAACCCGTCTTCTTTCGCTTTCTTTTCTTCCAATCCGTCCAGGTCCGCAGGGAGGGAATACTTCAGCTTAATGCAGACCTTTTCAAGCTTGAAGAGAGTAGATGTATTGCTTGGATTCTCTTTTCTTGGGCTATGGCTGTGGTTACACTTTTATTGGGGATTTATGCTACTTTACTTCTGTTTTATATTTCTTTATATACTTGGAGATTCAAATCAAGACATATGTTTTGTTATAATAATTTAGAAGTTGGGTTTTGACACAATGCTTGTAATGTTTTAACTGAACCACGCCATTTAATAAATAATTTCAGTTTTTCGCTGCTTATATGTATGTCTTGTAAATTATCTATTTCTTTTACCTAAAATGCTTCACCAAAGTTAATGCATTCCCTTTGTGAGTGACCTTAACGGAGGTGGGGTGTTTCACTGAGTGTTCATCTTGTCCATCAAGGTAGCATAGTCAATCTCTAGTTCTGATTTATTTACCTTAAGGTCCTCAACCTGCTTCCTCAACTCCTCTTTAGCCTTCCTCTTCTCCTCCAATGAGGTCGTCAACTCCTCGCTTTCGTTATCTCCCTCCGTCTTCTCCCGCAACAAAGCACTCACTTTATCCGACAACAACTTATTCTCCTCCCTTAATGTATTGATCTCAGCCACTGAGATGGAAGCTAATACCCTGGAGACATACCAAGTTTTCATCATCTAAATAAAGAGAATTAGGCTAAATCTCTCAAAAAGAAGGAAAGAGGGATGTATGTATGTATAATTCCAAAAGGAAATCCCTGATTTGTTGTCTATGGAAATTTACCGAATCCAAAGTGGCAGAAGTTGGGGCAATATTCGCAACTTCGAGGGAAGAAAGAGCTAGTTCCACAAGCTTATCAAAATCTGAGGCCGGTGGAGGAGATACGAACTGGGAGGAAGATGGTGCTGAAAGATCAAGCCTTCCCCCATCTATTTTACTAAAAGCATCAAAAAGGACAGGGCCGCTCGTGGATTTACCTATCGGGGAGACTTCTGGGGAAGCATAAATATCAACCACCTGTTCGTTAGCTATAGTAGAAGGATCAAAAGTTCGCCATATTTTCGGAGTAGCAGCGGTATCCCCTGAGAAGCCAACCGACTCGTCACACTTGGACTTCTTCGATGGAGGGTCAACGACAGGTTGACCAATCCTCTTCATGGCCTGGACACTGGACCAGCTATAAGCACCAAAGACAGTTGCATCCTGAGGCACTAAAGATCCTAAACAAAGAGAAAGATGAATTAGAAAATGCAATAACTAGAAAACAAGAGAAAAATGACATATTTTACCGAAACAAACGAATGATTCCCAGCTAAAACACCTGGACGGATGGAAGAGCTTGCACTAAACGAGTCGGAACCCAACAGTAATCCCTTAGGACCAGGGAATTGGATGGGAGGTTGTCCCAATATCTTTTGTCCTGGAGGAAGCAAACCATACTCGTGAAGTTTATCGATGGTCAAGAGAAATGACCTACACGTATACCCCACCGGTGCATTTGAAGACAACATCAACTACTAGAGCCTCCTCCGGAGTTAAAATCACATCTTTGGAGGGGGTTCTGCGATAAGGGGAAAGTACAAGTAAGCAAAAAACCACAACTGTAAGACATTTACTTTCTAAAAGCAAGAGACCTACCGTCGTCAATAAATTGTCCTAATATGCCGGGTGGACATTGAACAAGGAAGTATTGATCCTCCCACGACCTAGTTTGTTAATGCCATTGGTAATCAGCCTCTTTACAGGGTTAGCCCTCTAGATCGACGATTCTGAGGTCTTGGAGAACCGGATCATGTGACAAATGAGTTTGAGGCTTAAAGAACCCTGACCTGAAGCAAGCGCCAGAGCCTCCAAGCACAAAAGGGTCGTGTATGTATTGGGCGAAAGCTGAATGGGATCAACTTTCAAGTCCACCAAAAGCTTGTGTGGAAAGGGAGGGAAAGGAAGAAAACCTCCATCCCAGATATGAATGGTTGAATACGTAAAGAACCCTTCTGGAGGATTTTTGAGAAAATTTGGAGAAGTAGCTATCATAGCATCCGTATCCACTATGCCAAAGTTATCTAATATGGCATCTAAAGAATGTTGAGATAAGATTAAGGATGGCTTGAGCACGAATGCCTTCTTGTGGAATCTTTGTTCTTTTCCTTAATAGGGCTTTTATGAGACATGATTCTACCAAGTAACATCATTCCATAACAATGCGATTAGTATGCATATATTTTACCTAAATACACATATCACTATCAAACATTAGTAAGTACCATTACATTTCGTTTAGCACAAGGGTTGGTTAGGCGAAAACCTAAATCAGACCCAAGTATAAGGAAGATTATATCTTTTATACCGTAGCTAACATATGACTAAGCCAAACATAATTGCCCTAGAAATCTAGACAAACCAACACAATTAGTGAAGGGAGATCAGCCCTAATGACATTAGAATCATTTCAGCAATGGAAGTAAGATTGGCACCTAAACCTATTTTATGAACAACATCATCCTAACCAACTTTTGTGTCAATTTTGACGTGTAATTAGGATTACGATTCATATAAAAAGTAAAAATACTCACCAATAATCGAGCTTATATCTTCAAAAAGGGGAGAATTTGAGCGTATTTTTTAGAAAGTAGTAATCTTGTTCAAGGATCTAATTTGCAGGTAAAAGATGGGATCGAGGGGGAAGAAGAGCTTATGTTCAAATTTCTAGATTAATTTGGGTCGTACATGTAAAGACCAATCAATGTTTCTGATCGAGGGAGATCAAAAGACCTTGAAGTGACACTTTAGAAAAGACAAGAAAAGAAAAAGGTTGACTTGAAAAGTCTAAAACACCCTTTCTATAGGAGGGGTCAAATGTTATCACCAAAATTGACTCCAAGGCTAGCTGGCAATGAAGGGGTGTTGAAAGAATACATGCATAGGATAGTCCCCCGAAAGCAGAAAGTTGAGCAATAGGTCGAACGAAAGCCAAAGAAAATAGTTGGAAAATAACACAAACCGACACCTTCCCGAAGGGAAGAAACTCAAAGCCTACAAATGCCCACAAAGCGCGTTCGACAAAATCCTTCTTCCATGACCTATTCGACAAGAGGTTTCGCAGCGGAAGGTCCCCTAAGACAGAAACCAAGAAAGAAGAGGGCACGAGCTCCCCTCCATAAAATCCGGAAGGATTACCGGTAATGACCTGCCTAAATACTGATAAACCTAAAGAGGAGGGCATCAAAGGTACTAAACTAAGAGAACACAAAGATCACCCAGAACTAGCTTCTGAAGCATCTGATGTATGAATACCGAAAGGCGGAATTCATAAATAACAGAAGTGACACCAGAAGCCACCCTTCGGGAATCTAGGCTACCACAAAAACTTCGCCAAAAGGCTAACCGGGACCCAAGCAGAGATACAAGATACCCATACTGATTTACCTAGTACCGAAAACCACAACGGCTTCGAACAGGCAGTTATCATCATACATCATGAGTGCCGACCCCTCTAAGTATTCACGATAAATCCGGAGGCCTACATCCGAAAGCTTACGTCCGAGAGCCTACATTTGGGAGCTATTACCAAAGGCTCAAAAATCATCCGAAGACCATAACTGATACTCCAAAGACGACCGAAAGCAAGGAAAAGGCGACCAGCAATGTCCCCCACAGGCCTAATAGCCCAACAGCGGAAGGAGTCCAAGACCACTATAAATAAGACCCTAAGGATTACACTATAGAGGGGTTAATCTTCCTCGATACTAGATTCTTAAAAGAAGCTTAGCGCTTAGATGAACCAGAGAATTTCTCCCATTACATTCATGTACTCCGAAATGAAATTTTAATATAAAGCGATCTTCTTATAGAAAAATGCTCTGAAAGTTTATATTACTATTTTCCTATCATCACTATTGTAGTTTACTGTTCATTTTCCAGCTAAACATGGATTTCCGTCTCAACATGCCCTCGAATAGGAGGATATATCTCCTTCTCTGAGCTCAGATCCATTCTAGTAGTCCTTAACGATCCCACTCCTCCAGATTATGATATCTAGAGGGTGATCCGACTTAACCTTAAAATAGCAAACAGCCTATTTTTTCCTTTAGATCTGCCTCAGTTGACCCATCTCCGGTGTTGACGAAAAATATCATTAACAAGTACGAATTGACTACCTTGATTAAAGTTGCTCAAAACTTGTGCAAAACTATAAAAAGAGTTCAAACTGGCTACATATAAAGTTATGCCAAAGCTGTGCCAAACATTAAGAAATGACTACACACTGCCGTAAGCCAGATGACATGACACCACTCAGACAAAGCATATAAATTTTGTACACTGTTTACTACAGCGAATTTGGATAATGTGCTGAGAAGTCATAAGAATAATATTCATGTGTTGAGTACAACCCTAAATTTTATCTCCTTACCCTAAATTTTATCTTCTTTATGTATTGAAATGTTTACTTTAAATGGGGATGACACTAGTTTTGACTCCTTTGTGTTGATAAATGTAAACTAAACCTTTACTTGCTTACAAAATTCATTCAATATAAAAAATTTAGGATAAAGGATACAATGATCATTCGACCCAACATACAACTATGATAAAGTACGACATAACATTGAATACAAACATATAATTACGACACAATGCCACATAACTACGACCCATAGTTTCGGGATGAACCGTAGAACCCATAAAACATATCATCCTTTGCTGCAACATTCAATATTTCTAAGCGACCGACCTTGGCACACATCTCTAGTGCATACTAGACACCCCTCTCCATCACTGGTGGATCGATCCATGAAAAATTACAACTTTGCAACCCTGGTCGGTTTTGTGCATCATTGTACGCTTTGCAACCATAAAAGTAACGACCTGCGTTTGTTTGACTTTTAGAAACAACCACATTACATTCGATCCTGCAATAGCAAAGTACTAAATGACCCGTCATGCTAGTGCTTGACCTATTGGGGTTCAACCAAGCAATTACTTCCCTCAATCGAGCATTAAGGGATTTTTGAACAGGTCCAATACGTGGGACGACAACGTTTGGTTGCGTGGCACTGAAGAGTTCAGACTCCACTTCTCCAGCTTCCACTTGGACTTTCAATTGCATTTCGGGCACGAATTCAACTGGTTGCTTATTCCTTTCATACTCATCATACATTTTAACCATGGTTTCATCATATAGTTCCCAACTTGACATTTTGAACTATATGAAAAGTGGAAATTAGATAAAATGAGTAATTTGACAAAAAAAGAGTTCAAAAATAATGAAGAGAGAAAGAGAGTCTAGGTGCTCTTTAATAACTCAAGTCCACTTATTTTGAGCTCTGCTTTATTAAAGCATTAAACATTTTGTACTTTGATTGAAGTCGGCTTTAATCAGTAAGACTTGGCACATCATTTTGTTTCTTTCATTGTATAAGCTTTAACACATTGCCCAAGTTTTGCATATTGTAGTAACATCAACTATTTTATGGCAGAGTGAAGGAAATTCAACTATTTGATGATAGATTGTAGTCATGCTATACGTTTCTACACATCTTCAGTCAAGTCCAGTCAACCTAACTTTTATCTTTAGACATGAGTGTAGGAAGACCTCAACAATCACCTCCATTCATTTACATAGTTTATACTTCGTTGTCCAACCATAAACTATAATTTGCGCATACTTGATCATCCAGGACATTAAGGTGAGAAACCATTATTCTTTTTGTTTCAAGGTTTCCTTTTTGTTTATAAAGATAATGCGTTTTTTTGTGTAGTTAAAATGAGGGATTGGGAAATTAGTGATGAAAATATGGGTAAAATGTTTGATGAGTATGAACGGGACAAGGAGGATGAGAAAGAGGATCGATTTGTTTTGGATAAACAAATAGAAGAGGTGGAAGAACTGGTTCAGAATGAAATAATTTCTGGTACCCAACGAGTTGTTTAAGTTCGAATCGAAAACCACGTTCACAATCAATCATAGCGAGGCAAAAGGGTAATCTCTATCATCACAACCGAAGTACTGCAAGCTCCAGTACAACTACGACTAAATCACTACTCGGGATTTACTTATAATCATGAAAGCCTATCTTGAAGTTGATCGAAGAAATGCGTTACTATTGTAAAATGGAGGGGGTCTAACTCATGAAGAATTTTGGTCGATGATAACAAGATTACATAACAACCATCGTAGTTGCTCTATTACATTATCTTATGTTGAAATCCACATGGCTCATCGACGTTTCGCAGAAGGCTATGGATGATACCATAAGATTATCGAGACAATGGAAGACAAAGACATATTTAAAACAACTAAATCAACTTTTGATTTTTGTTACCTGGAAGATTAAGGTACTAATTTTGTTGGCCATAAAGCATACAAACTTCGCTATAGGTTGCTAACCCTGTATAAGGATGAATAGGAAAGTGGTTTTTGTGTATTTTATTTGCAAGGTTGAAATTGTGTTTTATTTTATGATCCTATGAAAATATGGAATAATTATGGTTTTATACTTTAGTGCAACGTCTAAAACTATCAGCTAATGGTAAAAGTAGGAATATAAATAAAGCACACATTTCACGGATAAGAAAATTGTTACTACATTAGGAAATATAAAGTTACTACATCAACATAATACAAGCAGCTACTAATAAAGATAGTAATGAACAATCTACCTACATATGAGGAAATTTTGACATTAGAATACGTTGTTTCGTTCCCATCCAATATTCCTTCTCACATTCATCCATTCTAGTCAAAGCTTTGGCCATGATTGCATTATCGTCTTGTTGTTGCTTATATGCTAACTCATTCTCTAGAATTTGTAGCCTCTTCTCTTCTACATCAGCAAACCTAGTCATAACCTCTAATTTTTTTTCCTTTGCATCTTCACGTCTTTCTACATGTCAACGATCGTGTTCTTCGTAGCATTCCATGACTTTTCCTTTAACGAAAACATTAATTTTTTCCTTTCTTTTCACGGCTTTGGCTCCCTGATGGCTAAAATCTTCATTAATAGTGTTATTGAACTCATCAAGTAGGTCTTCACCTTGACTTGGAGAAATTTTCTCCTATGACTTGCTTGGACTACACGAATACCCAGATTTTGAAGCTTTGTTCTTGCCCTATGAAGCAATTTGAACATCGCGTAGGCTTTTAGCAAGTTCAATGTTCCATTTTGGTTGACTGATAAGCAGATCATAACTATGCCAAATGATAATAATGTAGCCTTTTTGCCCCTTTTTTCTGCTAATAGCTTCTTTAACTCCTCGTTTACCATTCGTTTCTAATAAAAATAGGGAATAAGTTTCAAAACTAACATATATTCTACCACCTACGTACGTTGTATGAAAACTTACCAGATTATCCTCTCCTCCAATACTGCTAGGATTCACTTTCTTTATTTTATAACTTGTGATTCATAAAATGTTGTTTCATGACTTATTTTGCCGAATCGACCCTGAATCGCAAGCAACTTCCGTAAGCCTTCTGGATGCTTTTCAACAAAAACAGTCATAACTTTTCTAAAACGTAGCGCCAGGTTGATCATTCCTCGTAGACGAATTTTGTGAGAAATAACAGTAGATACTGCATAGATCGATGGCCTCCTTGTTTGTCCACGGAATAGCTGATTCTTTGCTTCTTGGAGTGACTAGACCGTAGTTCGTGTTGTCTTGAGAAAACTGGCTTCCGTCTATTGTCGAACGTGAAAAATCTCCAAATTGTGAAGACATTATAGAGTTTAAGTTTCATCGAATTTAGGAGAAAGAATGGAAGTGAAATTATGTTGTGATGTAGAATGTATGAAAGGAATAAATTTATAACTAAAAATGCAATACGCCGTAATTTAAAAGAACACTATAACGATAAACTAAGGAATACTTAATTAAATATTGGGAATTAAGTAAAATGGACTGTGCCATTGCATTCATCTCAGAATTCTGCTTAGGATAGACTCCAAGTTTGCGTAAAACGGACATTATATGAACAAGATATTAAGGTTTGAAGTTTGTATACATATAAGCATAATATATATAAATAATCTAACCTAGAAAATCAAAATCATGAAGCGGAAAATGCAAGGGAATTCGGCCTGTTAGGGGTCGACCTCGTCCCTTATGGGTGTCAACCCATGGGTCGACCCCTCGACGGGGGTATCGACTCCGGGGTTGACCCCACCGAGATCAGGGAAGATTCCTGCCTGGAACCTGGATGCATTTCTGAGCATGATTCGTTGACCTTAGGCTATATAGGACCTCATTCTCATTGTTTTTATTCACCAAAAACAATGGAGATAACGAGGTGCTGCCTTAACTCAGTTTAAACTAGCCTATTCTTCTTCAGCAACAAATTATATGTATTCAGGGATCTGCGCTACAACATCTACAATCAATCCTCTGTTCCTTAGGTCCAGTCACAGTAAGTTCATGTTGCTTTTAGATATAAACACCTAAAAAGTAATCTTGACATGTTTATAAGTTTGGATCTAAGCCTATGCCTGTTAGTAACCAGAATCAAAACTGATCTACCATTACTTGTATACCTAATTTACTGCTTAGTTCTCATATGCATGTTCATGATATCCCTATTCTGTTAGTTTTCTTAATCATGTCACAATATGCCTATTTTGTTAGTTTGCCTAATCATGTCACTATATGCCTATTCTTTTAGTATGACCAATTCTATCGTCATATGTCAGTTTTATTTACTTTGCTAATTCTTGTTCTCTTCTCTCCTCTTTCCCTTTTTGTTTTTATAGCTAGGCTACCTTCGAGCCTAGGACTATCACTGAAATACACGAGCGAACGAAATTGGGAATGGTTGGAAAAGATAAATTGGGACATAACTTAAGTTGTAAATCAAGATTGGGATTTGGGGGCATAATCTATACTTTCAGCTAAACTTAATTTGGGGCATAACTTGTATCATGAATCAGACAGAAATTTGGGGAATAATAAACACGAAAATTGGTTAGTAATGAACATGCCTAGATTTACAGTAACTAGAAACTGTAACCGCATGTAGACACGAGGTTAGATTACACTTGTGGTAGAAGCCTGCCCAAACCACTTGGCAAATCCAGTGTCCTCAAGTGGTTAATCTAATGTGAGGGGTCGAGTGCATCGATGTACACATAACAGTGCTAAGAAACGAGTTTAGGTCCGACTTGTGGTAGAAGTCTTCTCGGACCCAACCGGCATATCCAGCATCCATAAGTGGTAGACTTAATGTGAGAGGTCTAGCGCATTAATAACCATAAATGAATGAATGATAATGAACTTGTAATACTTAATCTGTTTGAATCTGTGAAGGTTACATGAATCTATCAACTTAAGTAGAGGTTAAGTAAACTTCCTTGAATCAGTGGGAGGATTAAGTTAATCTTGTTAAATATGTGGGGACAGGTTATACATATAAACCCGACAAACTTAACCTGTTATGGTTATGCAATCTTGTTAAACTGGTAGCATAACCTGTTGAAATACTAGTAGTGGGGATGCAAGCCTAGGGGGTAGCTTGTATCATCCAGTATGTGGGACCCATTTCAGTCAGTAATCTATCTTGGTATCAAATGGAGAACCCCGAACCAGGTCGGGGTCAGGGAAAGATTACTGAGTTGGTTGTAAGAGGTCCATCTAAGGGACGGTGTGGGCGGCGCATTCCAACGGGGTCATATGCGTGCATGGGTCCAGAATTCCAGGGAGGATGATAAGATGTCGTGTCACCTGTAGATATGGTTGTGCATCTTGTAAACAACGGGGTTGCCACTTTAGGAAGTGATACATCCTACCGTGGGGCCAGCACATGGTATCTACGAGTTTAGGAACCCGTTATTATCGTTGGGGGTAACACCCGTCAGTTCTGTTGGGCCACTTGTTATTGTATGGGGTAAAATCTCTCACTAAAAGTACACCTAAGTATACCATCTTGTTCTTGTTGGGATCATCTTGTTCTATTATACTAGTATTGGTGCAGAGAAAAGTATTAGAGAAGCGCAATATATTCTATTATGTTTATCCTGTTTACCTTGTTATACCTGCTTTATGACACTGTTATCTCCCTCTCCAATTTATATGCCTGTCATGATGCTTTTACTTTTTTGTATACTAAAAGTAACTGGACTCGCCAGACTTTATGTCTGACCTATTTTTGTTTCCTCTTCTCACTCTTCCGCCCCCTAAGGTTCTCAGGGTGGGAATACTCAAGCTTGATCAGGATTCTCCTTTCACTCTGCTTGGAGTTGCTTAGATGTACCGCTTGATTTGGTATCTTCTATACTATGGCTATATTTTGGGGATTATGATCTTTTTATGTATTAACTGTACTCTGATGATTATTTTGGTATAGGATAGAAGTTTTATGTTGACGTAATGAGTTTTCAATATTTCAGACTTATTATGTAATTGGGTTTGGACCACGAAGCTTTTCTATTTAATAAAGTTTTAATTCCGCTGTTATTTTATACATGTCTTGTGATGTTTCTATTTTTTTTACCTATAACGCTTCACGAAATTTAATGTATTTTAATAACGAGTGACATTAATGGACATGGGTGTCACGAAAATATAGTTGTTTTATAGCCGCTGGAAAAAAAATTGACTGTTTTAGAGCCGTTGAAAATTAATACGACCATTTTCTTGTTTTGTAATGAAAATACGACCGTTTATAGCTGTTGGAGCTTTGAAAGCAAATGGAAATTGGAACTAGTTGCAGCGCGCCGGTTTCACCAATGCGCAACAAAGCGCCTGATTTGTTCGCAGCGTGTCGACAAAATCGGCATGCTACTTAGCACGTTAGTAAAATCGACACATGGGGCCAATTCAGGATTGGCCCCTAAATAATACACTGAATATTACGAGTTCACGTGTCTGTTAGGAGAGAAAAATGGGGTATATCTTTGATTAAGGGTAGGAAGTGAGGTCTGTTGGAGATGCTCTTACGTGCGCCTTCATGCAAGTGTATGTATACAAGTGCATATCTGAAATGCATTACTAATTGGCAGACAAATGCTTATGTGAGAAAATTGCATATTAGAGAAAGTAATCAACTGAAGCGTCGGCTCACCAATTTCACAGCGTCTTTTATGTTATATATAATGCAAATGGACTGGGATTGGCCCATTTACTTCTTTTTATTTTTTTGAATGTTACACTTTAACGCTAAACCATATAGCTTATATATAAGGCTACATATCGACATTTTAATTCATTCAATTATTACAACTTTTATAATAAATTTCCATTAGTTTACAATTCTCGTACCCACTCATCTTCAAACATTTCTTTGTGATTCCAACATGGTACTAGAGCATTACAGCCTTGAGGCAACATAATCTCTTCTTGAAAATTGTGTTTTGCAATTTGATACTCATCAAAGAAATCTCATCATCTGAGTATTTCTCATTAGAGTTATAAAACTCATTATCTAAGGAAGAAAACACTCAAGAATTCATCAAGGTTGGGCGGCATCAAACTGGTGTGTAGTATTTTCTTTTAGCAACACAAAAAGTCACTAGGAGATGGTTCAAGAAACCCAAGAAATCACAAAAACAAGTAGAGCCATGCCAGAGTAAATATCAAAGTATAAAACTTTCAAAAGAAAACTCACTATTGAAATAATTCTGGCTAATGCTTATCTGTTCAGGTGAAATTCCTTGAATTCTAATCAGTCTGGGTATCTTAATTGTTTGTTGTATTCTGTTATTCATAGTGTAATTATCATTTGATACTGCAATGGGTGATCAATCATTCTCAGTATCATCTAGTTCAGACCCAATTAATCCAAATACACCTGCACAACAGTTGATCAATCAATGAGGGAAAACATTTCAAAAGAAAAGAAATTATGTGATTTGTTAAATGCAACCGGGAATGGAGTATCAAATTCAGATCAAGTTCTCTACATGATTAAACATTTAAACAATGAATATGCATCAGTCATAACATTTATTACTTCACAAAAGGTTTTTCCACCAACAGAAGAGGTTAACAGCTTATTATTATCTCATGAATCAAGAATTAATGCAAAAAGAATTCAAGAAACAGACTACACAACAAACGTAGCTATGGGATATAAAGGAAAAATCAAGGCAACTTGAGAAATGAAAAATCATACCAAAGAGGTGGTGGTTCCAAAAGAGTCAGAGGTAGAGGAAGATGGAATATAACAACAGACCAAAATGCTAGATTTTCGAGAAAATTAGTCACACAGCTGTGAACAGCTATTTCAGATTTAATTCAAACTACACCGCAAATCAGAATCAAAGAAATAATGGCAACCTTAATGTCAATGTGGCACAAGCTCAATCAGATGGAAGTGGTAATGAAAATGTTAAAAGAAATAGCAATCAAATTGATGTATCAAAACTGGAAACCATTCAAGATGATAATTGGTATCCTGATTCAGGAGCAACACATCACCTGACCAATAATATTGAGAAATTAAATCTTGATGGAAAGGAGTATAGAGGTAAACATTCAATTTCTATAGGCAATGGTAAGTGTATTAATATTTCTCATATAGGCAATGCTTGTTTAAAAGGGAAAAAAACAGCTGCATTTACACAATTCATTAAGAAAGCCAAAGATAAAAAGGAATCTAATTAGTGTATCACAATTTGCTAAAGGCAATGAAGTATTCTTTGAATTTTACCCTAAATACTGCTTAGTTAGATACGTTCTAACTAAGGAAATTATTTTATAGGGTAAAATGGAGAGAGAACTGTACAAATTTAACACTATTAAGTGCAACAATGGTAGTAAAGAAGATAAATATTGTAACGTGAATGAAATCAATAATGCTGGTAGCAACAAAAATATTTTTGATCTCTGGCACTGTAAACTTGGTCGCCCAAGTGCTAAAACTATGATGAAGATTTTATCTGATAATAGTATAATGTTTGATCCTATTGATTTGCCTTATATATGTGAGTATTGTCAAATGGGAAAAAGCTATAAATTGTGTTTTATAGTCTCAAATACTGAATACAATGAATAATTGCAACAGGTTTATGGGGTCCTGCTCCAATCAATTCATATTTTGGTTATAATTACTACATATCTTTTATTGATAGATATACAAGATTTACTTGGGTTTATTTTGTGAAATAAAAGTCTGAAACAAATAATGTTATGATCAATTTTATTACTATGATTAAGAAACAAATCAATTCTCGTTTAAAGTCTTACAGTCAGATGGAGGCAGTGAATTCAAATGCCTAAATAATTATTTTCTAAAGAAAGGCATTATTCATAGGACAACATGCCCTTATACATCTCAACGGAATGGTTTGGTTAAAATGAATCATGGACTCTTAGTTGAAACTGGTTTAGCACTGTTGCACAAGCCAAACTTCCATTAAAATTCTGGCCAGAGGCCTTTAATACTACAGTTTATTTAATCAATAGACAACCAATCACAGTATTGAAGGAACTCACACCGTTTGAGAAACTATACAATGTTAAACCAAATTATAATAGTCTTAAAACATATAGATGTCTGCATTATCCTCACTTAAGGCCATATAATTCTTATAAACAAAATTTCAGGTCAAGGCCATGTACTTTTATTGGCTACACTACTAATCAAAAAGGGTACAAGTGTATTGATGGTACACGAAGAATTTATATAAGCAGACGTGACATATTCAATGAAAAGATCTTTCCCTTCAACAACAAAGAAATAAATACCCCAACTAAGGTTGTCAATGCTAAAGCATCAATACCTGAAATACTAGTTTGTCCAGAAATGTGATAGCAAATGGGTGGTTATAGGGCTGCTAGTGTTGGGCAATCACCAACTACAACTCATGATCACTCTCAACAGCTCAGTCATGCCTCTCAAACATCTGTATAATCAGAAAAACAAAGTTTAAACAACAACTCAGATGGTCAATCAGCAAGATCAGAATATTCATCTAAATCAGAATGCAATGATATATCACCACCGAATGAGCCTCAAACACATCCTGGCCATCCAATGACCACCAGAGTAAAAAATGGTATTTTCAAACCAAAAGTGTTCGCTGCTCAATCCACTTGTGAAGAACCTATTTCTTTTGAACATGCTGTAAACAATAAAAACTGGAAAGTAGCCATGGATGATGAGTATAATGCTCTCATCAAAAATAAGACATGGAATCTTGTATGTCCACTTGCTAATAAAAACATAGTTGGTTGCAGATGGACATACAAATTAAAGAGAAACCCAGATGGTTTAATTAATAAACACAAGGCCAGACTTGTAGCAAAAGGTTTTACACAGGAATTTGGATTTGATTTTAATTGAACTTTTTCACCTGTTGTAAAACCCATTACTATAAGACTAATCCTTGCTGTTGCATTATGAAACAAACGGGATATTAAACATCTTGATGCTAATAATGCCTTCCTGAATGGTCTTCTTGAAGAAGAAATATATACGAGGTAGCCTCAAAGCTATAGCCAAAATAATAACTACGTATGCAAAATTAACAAAGATATTTATGGTTTGAAACAAGCCCCATGAGTCTGGTTTGATAGACTGAAAAAACACATTATCAAATTTAGGTTATCAGTCTACCAAATCTGACAACTCATTGTTTGTCAAAATAAATAGCTCATCTATAATCTACATACCAATTTATGTAAAAGTTACTAGCAGCAACATTTTAGAGATTGACAAGTTAACTAGTTACTTGAACCAACAATTTTCAATTAAAGATTTTGGTAACTTAAGTTACTTTCTGGGCATAGAGGTAAGCAGGTCAGATAATCAAATCATACTAGGCCAAAGAAAGTATATAACTAAGTTACTTGTCAAAACTAAAATGATAAATGCTAATCCTCCACCAACTCCAATGATTAGTAATCAACATTACTCAAAACATAAAGGAGAAGCCATAGCAAATACCACTGAGTATAGAAGTGTTGTAGGTGAATTACAATATGCAACTATAATACGACATGATATTACATTCAGTATTAATAAAGTTTCTCAATTTATGCACGAGCCTTTAGACTTACATTGGAAGGCAGTAAAAAGAAAACTACTCTATCTTAAAGGGACTATCAACTTTGGATTAACACTGAAAGCAAGTCAACAATTGAACCTAATAGGTTATGCAGATACTGATTAGGCTTCTAACCCTGATTATGATGGCTTGCCCCGAACCAGCCGACATTTCCTTTGAAATGCGCTGTACCGATATCCAACTAGCACGGGACGGTCGTCGAAAGAAAAGAAAACAAAAGAAAAGAAAGGAATTTGAAACTATGGACTAACAAGGAACCTGTAGAATGTCTCACAGCGCATGGGTTAAAATATAATAATAACATAACTTTGACAAAAAATAGGCGAGATAGTGCATAAGTTGAAAACTAAACCATCATAGCAGCGGAATCCATAACACAGCTTATGATCCAACATCATTACTACAACTTCAAATTTCTGTCTCTAAAGCAAAAGAAAGAAAAGGTACACTACTAATGCCCAAGTAGTGACCAGCTACAACACAAGGAGTATATATGTATATCATACATAGAAGCCTCCTGCTCGTCTCCAGACAGCTACTCGCGCATTATCACCTAACCTGTCTCTAGTCTACTCGTTTAGGAGCACCCAGAGTAATAAGAAGAGACATAAAACTCTGGGTCAGACAAAAGTCTAGTATGAGCGATAAGCAACAAAACAGAACAATAACAGGTATAATCCAATCATACCTGAACCTGGACCTGCAACCAAAGAGTAAGCACACCAGGATGTACAATACTCTAAGGTGACACTAACATATGGTGTAAAGATATGGGGGAGGTGTAAGCATGTCATAGTGATATCAAACAATCAAGCATAGAAACCATCCTCACATCTCTCACTCAGTGCGTAAAGTATACGATATCCACCACTTTGATCACCCAATTCTTTGCTATGATCACTCTGCCCCCATGGAGTCATGAAGGCTCCACTGCATTGATCCATAGCCACTAATTCATCTCTCAGTGCTGAACTAAAGTTATGGATATCGATAACCCCTTTGCACACGTCCCGCAGCAAAGCCCAATCATGAAGTTAACTCGTTGGTTCCCATCTAGATCCTAAGCTACAACTTCTCATTTGGACTACCTTTACATCTCCGGTTTTGGTCTCATCCTAGTTTGGTTCGTAACTCCAAATTTCCATTCAGTCTGTTCACTGTCCATGCTCAAACATCGGCTCGTGATTCTCCTTCGATTCGCAGCTCGTGACATTATACTTAGCTCGTGATGATCTCCAACTCCAGTTCTTGACCTATATAGTCGGCTCGTGACACCGCCTTGACATCAGTTCGTGACTCGCCCCCTAGCATCGGATCGTGATTCGTGATGACCTCCTTCAGCCTACGGCTCATAGCGTCGTGCTCTGCTTGTGGTTAGTGACTCCAGGCTTTGGTTCGTAGCACTCATCTTGGGTCGTGATAAAGCTTCAAGTCGTGGTGTATCATGGCAATCGGCTCGTGAGGCAGTTCGTGGAGAGTAGGTGGTCCACAGTTCGGGTCGTGATTCATACATCTCGAGCGGGTCGGGTCGTGGTACTCTGGTGCTCGCTGGTTTGTGACACCCATCGGTTTGTGGTGCCCGCCCTTCATCGGATCGGCTCGTGGTATTTGAGCAGGAGCGATTTGGTCATGGTATTCCAGTGTGAACGGGTCGGTTCGTGACCACTATTCACAAGCGGGTCGGGTCGTGGGATGCTCCACGAGTGGGTCGAGTCCGATCCGATCCCATTTCCTGCACTTTTCCTGCAACTTTTCCACCAACTGTTTTACACCAATCGACGACGTTTTCGACCATTTTAACTGTTCTATGCAATCACAAATCATATCAAACAGTAATAGCAACATGTATAATCATCCACAAACATCAATACAACAATTTAACATGCATATACGGATCAAGCATACCCAAAAACCCATGTTTTTCCCTTAATCCCTCTTAATCATGTTTAAGCATACAATTAGCAAAACTTATCCAAATTAGCCCAAATTTCTGTCATAGCCCTAAAATGATATTTTAGGATTTTACAAATTTTTTCAGATTTTACAAGCCATAATTTCGCTAATTATCACTAATCACCCCTAATTAGCTGTAATTAGTGAAAAACAATGCAAATCACTCACCTTAGCCACAAATTATTCTTAGATCTGAAAATATCTCTGATTTGGCTCGAATCTCTATGCAACATAGCAGCTCCAACTCTGATTTGATGCTATTTTAACTTGATTTGACGTTGATTAGATTAATCCTTGATTAGAAGGTGATTAGAGGTGCTTTTAGAAGGTAGAAGCCATTACTAGGGTTGAAGAAATGAAAGTGGCAGCTGAAAAAATGACAAAGAAGGGTTTCTCTAGTCCCTTTCAGTCCTTAAATACACCTAATCCCGAAATCCCACAATGGACCTAGATACTAATCACCCTATTTGGCCCGGTTAAGCTGTTTTCCACCTTTTACACCTTAATTCAGCCATATCTCCCAAACGGTAATTCCATTTGATTAATGTGACCACTCTACGAAAAGGTAAACCATTATCCGGATCTAATGGAAGGGGTTTCAGGTCAAACCTTCTTACCAATCAAAAGTTATAGGCGAAACAAGATTCACCAGGGGCAAAATGGTCATTTAAAATGGTAAAAATCGTGAATATGGGAAATGAACCCCAATAGTCATTCCCCAAAGTTACACAACCATACGACCTCATATGAAAAAGAAATAAATATTCTACGGTCCTTCGATACGTAGAATTATGCGAGTCGTTACACTCTCCCCCCTTAAGAAATTTCGCGCCCGAAATTCCTTAACCAAAAACATACAAAGGTGTTCCGCATGGCTATCAGTCATTCACAACAATCAAACATACACAATAGGCACAACGCCTACTCTAGCATGTGGTTTACTAACAAGGGAAGAAACTATCATTATTAAAATCTTACCAGGCAAAGAGTTCTGGATGCGATTCCCTTATGCTCTCCTCTATTTCCCAAGTATAGTCACTCTCATCCCCGCCCCATTGAACCTTGACTAGATTCACCGCTTTCCTTCGAAGTTTCTTCGTATTGTGCTCGACAATACAAATCAGTTTGCGGTTCCCAACCGCCTCTAGTTGTACTTTGATATCATCCAACTGATCAGGTGAAATAGCCACATCAGGGTCATGCATGAATTTCCTTAGCTGGGAAACATGAAATACGTTGTGAACTCCAGCCATCTTGTCAGGCAACTCAACTTTATATGCCAAATTCCCAACTTGTTCGAGAACTGGGAATGGACCAACAAATCTTGGTGCTAACTTGCCTTTCCTACCAAATCGAATCACACTTTTTAATGGAGAAATCTTGACAATACCAAGTCATCAACAGAGAATTTTAATTCTCTTCGTCTCCTATCAACATAACTCTTCTGCCTATCTTGAGCGGCCTTCATTCGTTGTCGAATAACCTTGATCTTGTCGGAAGTTTCTCTTATTACTTCTGGTCCAAGCACATATTTCTCACCGGTCTCTAACCAACATGATGGTGAGTTACACGGTCTTTCGTACGAAGCATCAAATGAGTCATATCGATACTGGATTGATAACTGTTATCATATGCAAGCTCAACTAGATGCAAATTGTCATCCCATGACCTACCAAAATCTAATATACAAGCCCTCAAGAGATCCTCTAATACACGATTCACCCAAATACTATTATGATCCAATCTAGTCCTTGGTAAACCATCAACGAAATCCATTGAGACTTGTCCCCATTTCCATTCAAGAATTTCCAATGGTTGTAACAACCACTAGGCTCCTTTTGCTCAGTTTTAACTAACTGGCAATTCATGTACTTCATCTCTCAATCCATTAACATTGGGTACAACTAGTCCCCAATTCTTTCAAAGCCATCCCTCTCTATCAAGTCCATACTTGCTCATCTCCTTGTATCGATATCCATTTCTACCTTGGAAATGATTTCCAATAGGTCAGGATCATTCCTCTGACTGGAATCAATCTGCTCAATCAAAGTTGGTTCTGATCATCCAACTTGCTAATATTTCTGGATCCAATCCATACTTACTTTTGAGATCATATCCCATGATATACTCCAGTTGCTTCTATTCAAGAAACATAGCATCTAAACTGTCATGTCTCCTATTCAATACATCAACTATCGCACCTAGTCCGATAGCACAGGCATCCGTGTATGCCATCATCTCTTCATTTTCTATTACCAGAATCCTACAGGTGATAGTCCACTCAAGGGAACAAATAGGAACAAACATAGCAACCATAACATCCATCAAACATGTCCTATCTATCAACTGCTAAAGCCATAAATACATCGATACCTACCTGACTGGTCCAATCAAATATAAGGCTAATGGAAGCCCCGCCTCGATACATACGTCGATGCTTACTTGACTGTTCCAACCAATCCCAAGGCTAATGGAAGCCCCGCCTCCATAAGGACTACCGTATATCCAACGTATGTTTATCCTCCAAGGATAACTAGATCACGTCCAACGGATCCAAGGTAATGGGTGTCCCCAGATACACCTGCTTCGAGTCCGCCTAAAACACTCTAAGTATCAATGATTTCTTGGTACTCTCATAAGAAGAGCTACCCACATACTCTGACCCAGTCTCGAGTATCTATTACTGACAAATCTCAAGTCCAACATGAGTCGTATCTGTATTCGTTGCGTCTCCAAGATCAACGAACAACCATTTTTCTTTTACGAGTTCAAGTCCAACTTGAATCGTCCTAGCCTTCGTTGCATCTCCACGATCAATAAACACCCATTTTTCTTTTATTAGTTCAAGTCCAACTTGAATCGTCCTAACCTTCGTTGTATCTCCACAATCAACGAGCACATCTTATCCCTTCGAAGTTGTACCATTCTTGAACCAACGAGAACATCAACATCAGGTCCTAAACAATTCATTACTTTGCAACTTTCTTGAGTCCCACACGAGTCATCTCATAGCCCTATCAAATCCAACTTGCGGCACTCCATCTATGCAGTTAAAGCCCCGCTAAAGCCCCGCAATATCCCCGCTACAGCCTGTAGCGCCCTTCAACCGCTACTCTATTTCAATTCAGCGCTGATGAACATTAGATCCGCTTGTAGCCCTACTATTTCCCGCTGCATCCGCTAAATCAACGCTTTTTACCATCAGCTTTAGCAATATTAATATATAAAGGTTGATTTGACTAATTCTCTTTTAAAAAAATCAATAAAGTCAGTGTAAGGAGATAATTTTAAGGAATTAATGTCCAATATATTCTGGAAATCTATTGTAATCATCAAATCTAATAGGTTTAACCATGATATTCTTTGATTCTACTATATATGATTAATTAACGTTAGTTTCTTCTATACATATAATATGAAAATGATAATTGATTAATTTTAAATATTTGGTTTCACATTTTATGATCCTTTTTGCGCCTTCGCTATATCCCCGTTATTTCCTCGCTTTATCCCCGCTACACCTTTTTGCACCTCCACCGCTATGGAACCGCTGAGCGCTTTAACTGCCCAGCACTCCATACCATTGAATAGTCTTATCATGTCACGGCTGCACATCACTCCTCGAGTAAGCCGAGATATCATTCAATGGAAATCACAACAACTACTTATATCTCATGCAAACCATCCAAGTCGAACTCGACATTCCCTAAGCACAAGCCCTAAAGGCCTAAACCAACATCAGACAAGCATTCAAGTAACATCTCCTCCGAATTCAGACAACCTACGTGAGATGATACTAGCAAAACAACTAAGAAATCACAAGCAAACATACATCCATAACTCGATAAGACCACATTACAACAAATCATGCAAAGACTAGTCGAACCACCTATCGGTTTCGTCATAACTAAAGGTCTGTCGACTATCTCAGGTTCCAATCCCAACTTATCTACCAAGTCACTAGGTATGAAAGAATGGGATGCTTCGCTATCAACAAAACTAGAATATAAACATCATAAATTGAAAGCATACCTCGAATAATGATGCCCTTTCCCTTCTCCGCCGCAATTGGGGGCATTCGATGAAGAAGGAGCAACATTGATAGCATATGCTTTCACAATATGCTTCTCTTTAGGGGGTTGCGGGAAATTATCCTTGTGATGTCCCACTTGGCTGCAATTGAAGCACTTCCTTTCCCCAGGCTTTTCCTGACAATCTCTAGCATGGTGGCCCTTCTTGCCACAACTAAAGCACTCTTTATCTTTCTTGTCCTTCTTTTTCTGACCACCCTTGGTCTGATCCTGTTTTCTCTTATTCTGAGACTCCTTCTTACCTCCACCGCCTGCTTGTGGCTTTGGTTCCTCTACAGATGCAATAGCAACATCGGCCTTTGACTTAGGGTAAAAACTCTCTGATCTCAATGCTTTCCCCACTATAGACTCGAACTTCTCGTTGATGTGGTTTATCAGCCTTTCCCCTAAGTACTCATCTAAGCTGGTTATGAACTTCTCGTTCTTCTTCTTGGCAATGTTGATAAGAGATAATCCATACTTCGATAAAGTATCGAATTCAGCAATATATTCCGAGACTGCCCTACTATTCTGCTAAAGCACCAAAAATTTCCTAAACAATTCAGATTTGTGAGCAGCTGGAATGAACTTTTCGCTGAAACTAGTCATAAACTAATTCCAAGTAACTTGATCTTCAGGAATAGCTTCTTTAATGGCATTCCACCAATTCATAGCTCTTCCTTGTAGCTGACACGATGCTAACTTTCTCTTTATGGCATCATCGATTCCCAAATCCTTGAAGATGCGCTCACAACTATCCAACCAATCTTGAACATCCATAGCCAACTCCGTTCCGTGGAACAGCTTACCGCCAAGACTAGTATAATCCTTGTTAAACTTGGCGAAATCGGCCCTGGGCGCCTGCACTACTGCACTACCACCGTTAACAACATTAGGAACTGCTCCCCGGGCATCCCTAAGCATCTCGCACATGAAGGTAGTAAACATCGTCCTCATATTAGGAACATCCATGTTGTTTGCTCCTGAACCTGTACTCCTCGTATATCGGCTCATCGTTTAGTCTGTAAAGAGAAAACGATTAACCATGTCAATATGGTGCCAGTGCAGTGCGACTTCCTCCTTAGATATACTAATTGTATATATACATATATATAGCTTTTGACAACCCAAAATATAACAAATACGCGCTCTCATACAGGTACTATCTCGCCTTGGTGTCTTTCCCTATGTTAACTACGCAACCTAGAGCCCTGATACCAAGTATGATGACCCGCCCCGAACCACCGACATTTCCTTCGAAATGCGCTGTACCGATGTCATACTAGCACGGGACAGTCGTCGAAAGAAAAGAGAAGAAAAGAGAAGAAAGGAATTTGAAACTATGAACAAACAAAAAACCTGTAGAATGTCTCATAGCACATGAGATAAAATATAATGATAACATAACTTTGACATAAAACAGGCGAGACAGTGCATAAGCTGAAAACTAAACCATCATAGCAGCGGAATTGATAACACAGCTTATGATCCAACATCATTGCTACAACTTCAAATTTCTATCTCTTAAGTAAAAGAAACAAAAGGTACACTACTAATGCCCAAGCAGTAATCAGTTACAATACAAGGAGTATATATGTATATCATACGTAGAAGCCTCCTGCTCGTCTCCAGACAGCTACTCGCACATTACCACCTAACCTGTCTCTAGTTTGCTCGTTCAGTAGAAACCAGAGTAATAAGAAGAGACATAAAACTCTAGGTTAGAAAAAAGTCTGGTATGAGCGATAAGCAACAAAACAGAAAAATAAAAGGTATAATCCAATCGTACCTGAACCTGGACCTGCAACCAAAGAGTTAGCACAACAGGATGTACAATACTCTAAGGTGACACTAACATATGGTGTAAAGATATGGAGGAGGAGTGTGGATGTCATAGTGATATCAAACAATCAAGCATAGCAATCATCCTCACATCTCTCACTCAGTGCGTAAAGTATACGATATTCACCACTTTGATCACCCAATTCTTTGCCACGATCACTCTGCCCCATGAAGTCATGACGGCTCACCTACACTGATCCATAGCCACTAATCCGTCTCTCAACGGTGAACTAAAGTTATGGATATCGATAACCCCTTTGCACATGTCCTGCAGCAAAGCCCAATCATGAAATTAACTCGTTGTTTCCCATCTGGATCCTAAGCTACAAATTCTCATTTGGACTACCTTTACATCTCGGGTTTTGGTTTCATCCCAGTTTGGTTCGTAACTCCAAATTTCCATTCAGTCTGTTCACTGTCTATGCTCAAAGACCGGCTCGTGATTTTCCTTCGAGTCGTAGTACGTGACATTATACTTAGGTTGTGATGATCTCCAACTCCATTTCGTGACCTACATGGTCGGCTCGTGACTCCTCCTTGACATCGGTTCGTGACTCTCCCCCCGGTATCGGATCATGGTTCGTGATGACCTCCTTCAGCCTGCGGCTCATGGTGTCGTGCTCGGCTTGTGGTTAATGACTCCAGGCTTTGGTTCGTGGCACTCATCTCCGGTCATGATCAAGATTTTGGTCGTGGTGTATCAGGCGATCGGCTCGTGAGGTGGTTCGTGGAGACTAGGTGGTCCACAGTTCGGGTCGTGATTCATACGTCACGAGTGGGTCAAGTCGTGGTACTCTTGTGCTCGCTGGTTTGTGACACCCATCGGTTCGTGGTGCTTGCGCTTCATCGGATCGGTTCGTGGTATTTGAGTAGGAGCGGTTCAGTCATGATCTTCCAGTGCGAACGGGTCAGTTCGTGTGACGACAAGGAATTTCGCTCGATCCTAATCAATCGTTAAACCGATCTAGACCGTTCGAAATCCCTGATCGTTTGAGAACAGGACAAATCAGAATACAAACAGAAGAACATTTCATTGTATATTACAACAATTCCATCAAGTACAAGAATATACAGAGTACAAATGAATAAATATACATTCAATAAATATCAGAGATTACAATAAATTACATAGCAGCGGAAAATAATACAAAGAACAACTGAAGGTGATACACGGATACAGAGCTTTCCGGATATCATTCCAGTTGTAAACCAGGATCCTGTGAATATAAATCTGCAAAACCGAAACTACTAGCTGCCCGTACGGAAAATATGGGCACCCAGAGTTTAGGTTAAAACAATAAACTCCAGGTCAGTCATGTGACTGGTGTGAGAACTAAAACAGTTATTTAAAACTTTATTTTAGAAGAGAGTAATTCAAGGGACCACGCCGTATAACACGGAACGGGTTTCCTCCCAAGAATACCAGTGCATATCAATAAACAACGCAATGCTTTTTCGAAAAATGAAGCTATTATAAGACCCAGGTCCCATCACACAATGCAACGCAAGCCGGAGGATAGGGTTTTACCTTATAACAGCCAAACATGCTTGGTACGTTTAAAACAAATCATTTGATACTATAGTAAGTGTATAGTGTCAAAACAATTTCAATCATAAATATAAATCATAGACGACATAAGTGCCCCATACCACTATGTCGCCATACTAGTTCTACAATTAAAACCGCAATACACGTATTGGAAATTGGATTTCCGTCATGAGTCGAGGCAAGGGGCAAGCACCTCTCCGCTTCGAGACACTCTAACCCCGGATGCTTCAGGGCCGGTCCTCACTTACGTTAGAGGATTGGCAATTCCTGAACACACGTTTCCCGGTCCTTACAGACCTAAAATCGAGGCACCTCATCCAACAACCACATAGGTGAAAAGTATATAAATGTCAAGGCTGGTAAGTCACTGACACCACCAAAGCTAGAAAGAAACGTCGTGCTCTCCCTGCAGTCCGTATCCCATTTTTGACTCATACCGAGGTGTGAGGCTTGCGAATTCACGCTATACACAAAGATATGCCACAGAGGCCGTGCTTTGATCATCAACCACAAGACTTTGCTTTTCAACAGAAGCCTTGATCATTGCATCTCAGCGTGCCACACAGGCAATTCATGCCATGCGATTGATATCTGTCGATATATAACCTCTAAGCTCGTACATCTCAGAGAAGGGCGTTAAGCAAGAGAATAAATTCTCCGCCGCCAAACATATATATATTTAACAGAAATCAATCAACACAGAATAAAATCCAATGTCAGACACACAATCCATTTACAAGTTCGTTCTGGGTCTGAACGAAACCGGAGGCACTTTCCTCGCATATCCATCCATCTCCAGGTACGTCTGGACAACCACCAACTATTCCATCCTCTTGGGTGTACAGCCCAATCAGGATCGTCAGTAATTACCCAAACGAAGTGAAGACTTCCGGTCTTCAACCACCGTCTTCATCTTCGACTTATCGTTGAATCGGTTATTCAGAATGGGTATAAACCCGGCCTTTCCGAACAACCCGCGCATATTAAAAACAAATGTTACGCAAACACAACATACGCCTCATTCCTATTCAGAATATTCTTAGGGAAAGGTTCCCATTAATTTTATCCAAGATAAATTCTTTAAAATTTATCCTTTAATCTTCCTTTGGATGTCATTTCAAACCAAATTATGGTTTTTTTTCAAACTAGTCGAGATTAGCGAACCACACCGAAGTAATTATTTATTTTATTTTCCAATCCCAACCTATTCATCCCATGAAGCAAAACTGGTAATACTCCATATCTAACACCACGGTGTTATCGGTAAAATTAATTACCATTTCATGTTCAAATCTAATTAAAGATTTAACTACGCTTTGGAGCAAAACTGGTAATACTCCATTCTCGCTCATTTTCTAAATTTGATAATTTAGATTACAAATTTACATTTCAATCTAATTGCGGATTCGTTAAAACTCATTTTATTGGGTTAAAGAACTAATGTCATTTAAAACACAGTTCACGACAAACCCAAATCACATTCTATTTATCGTCGGGTTAAAGAATTAGTGTTGTTTAAAACACAGTTCACGATAAACCCACAAATCAATTCTAGTTCAATTCAAATCAAATATATTAGGAATTCCAATTATTTAAAACCCCTTTTTAAATCTAATTTATTTATTTAAAAATAAAATAAAATCGGGTTTTAAATTGAGTTCAAACTAGTTCATTTCGATAAAAATCTATTTTTATCTTTTCAAATATGGGGTTTTTCATCCCAACTTTTCCCAAATCATTTCTTATGATTTTACACAAATTATTACTATTTTTAATAATTTTATCAAGGCCCGTACATTCGATTTCCATCAACGGCCATCGAACTGCACTTACAGCGACCTTTTTCAAATTTGATTTGGACGTATCTCCAAATCCAACCGTTAGATTTCAAATTTCTAATATTCGTTAGAAAGCTCTTTTCGATAAGAACCCAACGGTTCCGGTTTTAGGAGAATCCGACGGTCGGATCTCCCGCAACATCAATTCGAAGTTAATGGTCGAAATTCACGAACTGCCGCGGCGCGGCGCGTTCTATTCAGGCCATTATATTATATATATAATATATATAATATATATTTCGTCGATTTCTATTTAAAACGAATTATATAAATAGTTTTGAATTCGTTTCAAAAACATTTTCAACTTCCATTGCAATTCAAATCAAAATTAAATTTCCTATTATAAATCCTTTTTACTTTCATTTCTATTTGATTTCAATTCAAATCGATTTTTAATTCGATTCGAATTCATTTCGTTTTCCATTCAATTTAAATTCAATTCGTTTTCTATTCAATTCGAATTCGTTTTCAATTCAATTCAAATTCGTTATCTATTCAATTCAATTCGAAATCGTTTTATATTCAATTCAATTCGAAATCGTTTTATATTCAATTCATTTCGAAATCGTTTTATATTCAATTCATTTCGAAATCGTTTTATATTCAATTCATTTCGATATTGTTTTATATTCAATTCATTTCGAAATCGTTTTATATTCAATTCATTTCGAAATCGTTTTATATTCAATTCATTTCGAAATCGTTTTATATTCAATTCAATTCAAAATCACTTTTCAATATTCATTTTAAAATGAATAAAATCGATATAAATATCGTTCACGTCAAAATGGCGTCAATCTAATCAACACGGCTTCATATATTTCTATTTTCAAATATTCTATTCAACAAATGAATATTTATTTTTGTCAACACACGACTAATCTCAACGAATGAGTACGGTCAACACATGAACCTTTATATTATATTGATAAAGATGCAATTTTTATTATAAAAATATTTCATTCAACACATGACTAATCTCAACGAATGAGTACAGTCAACACATGAACCTTTACTTTATAATATTCTTTATTTTCTAAATTGGAATGAGGCCCAATCAATTACCATATAGCGTTAACTATATGGAATTTCATACATCACACGTATATAATAGCATTGAAAAATAACCAACCATCAACCAAAGTGCACTACACTGTACAAGCATCAAATATAGATATCTAATGCTTATAACAGCCTGTCAATTAATCGATCGACATATTTAATCAATCAGGATGAGTGAACTTCAAATTTCATCCCAACACCCGTGTGGGGTTTCAAACAATCAAACACAGATTTTATTTGTGCAGTTGGGCGATGTGTAAAATTTATCGACCCAATCAATGTCATTCAAATAGGTGTACATAAACAAACCGTCCGGTTTGTAAATGAATATTTTATTTTATTCACTTCTACGTTAAAAATTATGTTTTTAACGATAAAATATTTTATTTCAACACATGAATTTTTATTCAGTTCATTTACAAAATAAAAATGATATTTTTATTTTCCTAACTTATTTCAGAAAATTTCGGCGGCATAACGGCACGATACTAGAAACGGGACGAGGCCTAGCCTTATCCCCGGTCTAGTGAAGGCCCACGCCATTCACACATCAATCAAATTCACCAAACAACCAAATTCAGATCAAATCATCTAACTAAGTTATGCAACCAAACAAACAAGTCCATGGTCTGTGGACGATTGTGTCGGGTGCTACTAAGCACCGTCTGCATCCTAGTATATATATATAACTAGAAAGGAAATTGAAGAGTGAGAAATTCTCACCGATAGCTATCCAATACCATGACTCTTCATTTATAGAAATCTTCGTCGTTCTCGCCTTTTTGTCATCTTCGTTGCCCGGATTCTCTACATATGTAAAAATCGAATTTTTTACTTCGTTATTCAATATATAAAAATCGAATTTTTATTATGCTATTCAATATATAAAAATCAAATTTTTATTATACTATTCAATATATAAAAGTCTCGCCTTTTCAAATTTAAAGATTTCGCCTTTTCAAATTTATCATCATAAGAACCACATTTTTATTTTCCTACACTTAGAAAGATGATATTTCTAATATTCCTATCATGTAAAAATTATATTTTTGAATTCTCTACATAAACAAAAATCATATCTTTAACTCATAACTTGAATAAAAATTATATTTTTATCCTTTGTATAATATAAAGATTATATTTTTATTCACACCACTATATCAAAATCCGATCTTTCTACATTCAAATAAATATACGATCTTTTCACCTTTAAAAATATCGCCTTTCCTTTATGAAAAATTCTAACTTTCTATTTAAAAATCCTATACAAAAACTGATTTTTTTCTGTTTGCTAATCATCTATAAAAGGAATAAATAAATAAAATTAAAACAAATAAAACAAAATAAATAAAGAAAATAAAACAGAAAGAAAACTTACAGATGGAAGGAAGGGGGGGTGTATGCGCGTCTGTTGTGGTCGAAGGGGGGTCTGGGCGTTGGCTGAGGGGCTTCAGGGGGGGGGGGTCAGTCGTCGCTCGAACGGAGGGCTAGGGGGGTGCTCGAATTGGGTGTAGCGGCGGTTTAGGGTTGGGTTTCACGCGCTGGGGGTTCTCGCGGTGGGAGGAAGAGGGAGCGGGAGGAGAAGGAGAAGGGGAGGGGGAGGGCGGCGCGCTGGCGCCTGAGGCGCGCTCCATCGGTGGCGGCGGGTCTCCGTCGCTGCCATTTTTTTCTTTTCATTCGATCTGATTGGACGAAGGGGGAGGGGGCAGCGTATAAGGAAAGGAGAGAATGGGTTTTTATTTATTTTTATTATTTATTTCAAAACATTGACTTTTACATATGACCTCTAAACGAGGTCCACCGCCTGTCGTCCATAGCGTTTTACCTCCATTCCGAACACAATGGGATATGTATCCTAAGCTGATTCGATCGTTTCGATCGGTTTCCGCCAAAATCAACATATAACTCTACATGTTGAATTAGAACGCGCATTTCAATTTACTGGGGTCACATACTAACTCGAAAAATCCCATAAAAATATTTTCTAGCTTCGTATTGACGATACGGTCCTAACAAAACTAGTTTCGTCGAATTCTGAGACCGTTGGAAAAATGGCCATTTTCCAGTCGATTAAAATCAACTGAAACTGGTCAAACGCGTTTTCCTTTGCCACGCTCACATATTGAATCGAAAAATTATGAAATTTAAAACCTAGCAATAATTTGACATCACGGACCCAAAAAAAAGTGGTTTCGTCGAAATCTGAGGTCGTTTGCAAAATTTCCATTTTTAAGGGCCTGAATTCCATAGCGACTATTCAGAATTTTCAACTGGACATATCTTTTGATTCCCGCTATGAAATTTTGATTCTTCGGATTCGTTGGAAAGATATTCCCAATTAGATCCTATTATTTTTGGTTTCACTAAAATCCGGATTGTTTTGCACCCGGTACATTCAATTGAAGTTTGAAATCGAATTATCGAACTACCGCGCCATTTCCAATTATATTTATAATTATATATAATTATTTATATTCTAACGACGAACTATATAAATATATACGTTCGAATTATATTCAAAATAAATTTCCTGTTGATTTTATTTAAAATAATTTATTATAAATATTCAAAATTCACTGAAATTGCCAAAATAAAAATTTTAAACTGGCTCAGAATTTCCGGGTTATTACAATCTCCCCCACTTAAAACTTTTCGTCCCCGAAAAGGAACAAAGTCGAAAGTGGTTTGATTAGTCAACTCTACGTTCGATCTGGCTTCCATTCTCCAACTTTTCAGTTTCTGAGAATTTTCAAATTTTCAAAAATTTGGCTAACACCCTAAATTTTCGAAAAATTTCGCCATAACCTCCCCTGCACCGGGAGCCACCGGAAAATCCCGAAATTGCCATACAGGCCTTTTGATCTCAAAAAGAAAAAGAAAAAGTCAAGCGGCTAGCCAATAGGCTCATAAAATCATCATCACCCAAACAAAACAGTAAATTATAGTAAACATGTACCTATTTGTCGGGCAAACAAATTCTATTCTCTGCTCTAACCTCCTTGCTATGACCTGTTCAATGTAAGTATATGTATATGCAAGCAAATGCGACCAATTTCAATATAATTCAATATTTGGTTCAATTAGGCTAAATGGTTCAAAATTATCAAACAATTAAACAAACAACACAAACATCAATCAATTAGTGAATTAGAGTTTCAAATTCATAATTTTGATACATATACAGAAAATCTTGTTTTGATGCCAATTCACAACAAATAAATCTATCTATATAAGTTTTGGTTCTCACACCAGTCTGATGGAAATATATAGATATCACACCTTCGTCACACGAACACACACTACTGATGCTATATAGTCATCAGTAGAATCATCTCCGGGCGACTAGAGTGTGACTCTATATCTATCTAATATATTAAAACTTCGAATATACATTCATGACGCGTATATGCAAAACCTTTATATACTAGATTGTCCAAATTCTATACAAATAAATATTCAAATACGTATAAAACGATTTAAATTTTCAAAACAAAATTGTTTTCATTTGAAAAAAATATACTCTTCACACTCGTTCTAGGATACTACTGATCCTATCTCTAACGAGTCATTCTAGTTGGATATTACTAATCCAATATCTGATGAATTCTTTCGTATGGTTCTAATGTGTCTTGTTCTCGAGCTTTGTAAACCAAAGCTCTGATACCAAATGTGACGACAAGGAATTTCGCTCGATCCTAATCAATCGTTAAATCGATCTAGACCGTTCGAAATCCGTGATCGTTTGAGAACAGGACAAATCAGAACACAAACAGAAGAACATTTCATTGTATATTACAACAATTCCATCAGATACAAGAATATACAGAGTATAAATGAATAAATATACATTCAATAAATATCAGAGATTAAAATAAATTACATAACAGTGGAAAATAATACAAAGCACAACTGAAGGTGATACACGGATACAGAGCTTTCCGGATATCATTCCAGCTGTAAACCAGGATCCTGTGAATATAAATCTGCAAAACCGAAACTACTAGCTGCCCGTGCGGAAAATAGGGGCACCCAGAGTTTAGGTTAAAACAATAAACTCCAGGTCAGTCATGTGACTGGTGTGAGAACTAAAACGGTTATTTAAAACTTTATTTTAGAAGAGAGTAATTCAAGGGACCACGCCGTATAACACGGAACGGGTTTCCTCCCAAGAATACCAGTGCATATCAATAAACAACGCAATGCTTTTTCGAAAAATGAAGCTATTATAAGACCCAGGTCCCATCACACAATGCAACACAAGCCGGAGGATAGGGTTTTACCTTATAACAGCCAAACATGCTTGGTACGTTTAAAACAAATCATTTGATACTATAATAAGTGTATAGTGTCAAAACAATTTCAATCATAAATATAAATCATAGACGGCATAAGTGCCCCATACCACTATGTCGCCATACTAGTTCTACAATTAAAACCGCAATACACGTATTGGAAATTGGATTTCCGTCATGAGTCGAGGCAAGGGGCAAGCTCCTCTCCGCTTCGATACACTCTAGCAAATGCCTCAGGACTACACACTCTGGGTAACCCCGGATGCTTCAGGACCGGTCCTCACTTACGTTAGAGGATTGGCAATTCCTGAACACACGTTTCCCGACCCTTACAGACCTAAAATTGAGGCACCTCATCCAACAACCACATAGGTGAAAAGTATATAAATGTCAGGGCTGGTAAGTCACTGACACCACCAAAGCTAGAAAGAAACGTCGTGCTCTCCCTGCAGTCCGTATCCCGTTTTTGACTCATACCGAGGTGTGAGGCTCGCGAATTCATGCTATACACAAAGCTATGCCACAGAGGCCTTGCTTTGATCATCAACCACAAGACTTTGCTTTTCAACAGAAGCCTTGATCATTGCATCTCAGCGTGCCACACAGGCAATTCATGCCATGCGATTGATATCTGTCGATATATAACCTCTAAGCTCGTACGTCTCAGAGAAGGGCGTTAAGCAAGAGAATAAATTCTCCGCCGCCAAACAGATATATATTTAACAGAAATCAATCAACACAGAATAAAATTCAATGTCAGACACACAATCCATTTACAAGTTCGTTCTGGGTCTGAACGAAACCGGAGGCACTTTCCTCGCATATCCATCCATCTCCAGGTACGTCTGGACAACCACCAACTATTTCCATCCTCTTGGGTGTACAGCCCAATCAGGATCGTCAGTAATTACCCAAACGATGTGAAGACTTCCGGTCTTCAACCACCGTCTTCATCTTCGACTTATCGTCGAATCGGTTATTCAGAATGGGTATAAACCCGGCCTTTCCGAACAACCCGCGCATATTAAAAACAAATGTTACACAAACACAACATACGCCTCATTCCTATTCAGAATATTCTTAGGGAAAGGTTCCCATTAATTTTATCCAAGATAAATTCTTTAAAATTTATCCTTTAATCTTCCTTTGGATGTCATTTCAAACCAAATTATGGTTTTTTTCAAACTAGTCGAGATTAGCGAACCACACCGAAGTAATTATTTATTTTATTTTCCAATCCCAACCTATTCATCCAATGAAGCAAAACTGGTAATACTCCATATCTAACACCACGGTGTTATCGGTAAAATTAATTACCATTTCACGTTCAAATCTAATTAAAGATTTAACTATCGCTTTGGAGCAAAACTGGTAATACTCCATTCTAGCTCATTTTCTAAATTTGATAATTTAGATTACAAATTTACATTTCAATCTAATTGCGGATTCGTTAAAACTCCTTTTATTGGGTTAAAGAACTAATGTCATTTAAAACACAGTTCACGACAAACCCAAATCACATTCTATTTATCATCGGGTTAAAGAACTAGTATTGTTTAAAACACAGTTTACGATAAACCCACAAATCAATTCTAGTTCAATTCAAATCAAATATATTAGGAATTCCGATTATTTAAAACCCCTTTTTAAATCTAATTTATTTATTTAAAAATAAAAAATCGGGTTTTAAATTGAGTTCAAACTAGTTCATTTCGATAAAAATATATTTTTATCTTTTCAAATATGGGGTTTTTCATCCCAACTTTTCCCAAATCATTTCTTATGATTTTACACAAATTATTACTATTTTTAATAATTTTATCAAGGCCCGTACAGTCGATTTCCATCAACGGCCATCGAACTGCACTTACAGCGACCTTTTTCAAATTTGATTTGGACGTATCTCCAAATCCAACTGTTAGATTTCAAATTTTTAATATTCGTTAGAAATCTCTTTTCGATACGAACCCAACGGTTCTGGTTTTAGGAGAATACGACGGTCGGATCTCCCGCAATGTCAATTCGAAGTTAATGGTCGAAATTCACGAACTGCCGCGGCGCGGCGCGTTCTATTCAGGCCATTATATTATATATATATAATATATATAATATATATTTCGTCGATTTCTATTTAAAACGAATTATATAAATATTTTTGAATTCGTTTCAAAAACATTTTCAACTTCCATTGCAATTCAAATCAAAATTGAATTTCCTATTATAAATCCTTTTTACTTTCATTTCTATTTGATTTCAATTCAAATCGATTTTTAATTCGATTCGAATTCATTTCGTTTTCCATTCAATTTAAATTCAATTCGTTTTCTATTCAATTCGAATTCGTTTTCAATTCAATTCGAATTGGTTTTATATTCAATTCAATTCAAATTCGTTATCTATTCAATTCAATTCGAAATCGTTTTATATTCAATTCAATTCGAAATCGTTTTATATTCAATTCATTTCGAAATCGTTTTATATTCAATTCATTTCGAAATCATTTTATATTCAATTCATTTCGAAATCATTTT
Organism: Allium sativum; assembly: GCA_030737875.1. Taxonomy (NCBI): domain Eukaryota; kingdom Viridiplantae; phylum Streptophyta; class Magnoliopsida; order Asparagales; family Amaryllidaceae; genus Allium; species Allium sativum. Next base: position 331,311,556 of record CM060910.1, on the reverse strand, counting down.
ATATTCAATTCATTTCGAAATCGTTTTATATTCAATTCATTTCGAAATCGTTTTATATTCAATTCATTTCGAAATCGTTTTATATTCAATTCAATTCAAAATCACTTTTCAATATTCATTTTAAAATGAATAAAATCGATATAAATATCATTCACGTCAAAATGGTGTCAATCTAATCAACACGGCTTCATATATTTCTATTTTCAAATATTCTATTCAACAAATGAATATTTATTTTTGTCAACACACGACTAATCTCAACGAATGAGTACGGTCAACACATGAACCTTTATATTATATTGATAAAGATGCAATTTTTATTATAAAAATATTTCGTTCAACACATGACTAATCTCAACGAATGAGTACAGTCAACACATGAACCTTTACTTTATAATATTCTTTATTTTCTAAATTGGAATGAGGCCCAATCAATTACCATATAGCGTTAACTATATGGAATTTCATACGTCACACGTATATAATAGCATTGAAAAATAATCAACCATCAACCAAAGTGCACTACACTGTACAAGCATCAAATATAGATATCTAATGCTTATAACAGCCTGTCAATCAATCGATCGACATATTTAATCAATGAGGATGAGTGAACTTCAAATTTCATCCCAACACCCGTGTGGGGTTTCAAACAATCAAACACAGATTTTATTTGTGCAGTTGGGCGATGTGTAAAATTTATCGACCCAATCAATGTCATTCAAATAGGTGTACATAAACAAACCGTCCGGTTTGTAAATGAATATTTTATTTTATTCACTTCCACGTTAAAAATTATGTTTTTAACGATAAAATATTTTATTTCAACACATGAATTTTTATTCAGTTCATTTACAAAATGAAAATGATATTTTTATTTTCCTAACTTATTTCAGAAAATTTCGGCGGCATAACGGCACGATACTAGAAACGGGACGAGGCCTAGCCTTATCCCCGGTCTAGTGAAGCCCCACGCCATTCACACATCAATCAAATTCACCAAACAACCAAATTCAGATCAAATCATCTAACTAAGTTATGCAACCAAACAAACAAGTCCATGGTCTGTGGACGATTGTGTCGGGTGCTACTAAGCACCGTCTGCATCCTAGTATATATATATAACTAGAAAGGAAATTGAAGAGTGAGAAATTCTCACCGATAGCTATCCAATACCACGACTCTTCATTTATAGAAATCTTCGTCGTTCTCGCCTTTTTGTCATCTTCGTTGCCCGGGTTCTCTACATATGTAAAAATCGAATTTTACTTCGTTATTCAATATATAAAAATCGAATTTTTATTATGCTATTCAATATATAAAAATCAAATTTTTATTATACTATTCAATATATAAAAATCTCGCCTTTTCAAATTTAAAGATTTCGCCTTTTCAAATTTATCATTATAAAAACCACATTTTTATTTTCCTACATTTAAAAAGATGATATTTCTAATATTCCTATCATGTAAAAATTATATTTTTGAATTCTCTACATAAACAAAAATCATATCATTAACTCATAACTTGAATAAAAATTATATTTTTATCCTTTGTATAATATAAAGATTATATTTTTATTCACACCACTATATCAAAATCCGATCTTTCTACATTCAAATAAATATACGATCTTTTCACCTTTAAAAATATCGCATTTCCTTTATGAAAAATTCTAACTTTCTATTTAAAAATCCTATACAAAAACTGATTTTTTTCTGTTTGCTAATCATCTACAAAAGGAATAAATAAATAAAATTAAAACAAATAAAACAAAATAAATAAAGAAAATAAAATAGAAAGAAAACTTACAGATGGAAGGAAGGGGGGTGTATGCGCGTCTGCTGTGGTCGAAGGGGGGTCTGGGCGTTGGCTGAGGGGCTTCAAGGGGGGGGGGGGGGTTCGGTCGTCGCTCGAACGGAGGGCTAGGGGGTGCTCGAATTGGGGGTAGCGGCGGTTTAGGATTGGGTTTCAGGCACTGGGGGTTCTCGCGGTAGGAGGAAGATGGAGCGAGAGGAGAAGGAGAAGGGGAGGGGGGGAGGGCGGCGCGCTGGCGCCTGAGGCGCGCTCCATCGGTGGCGGCGGGTCTCCGTCGCTGCCATTTTTTTTCTTTTCATTCGATCTGATTGGACGAAGGGGGGGTAGCGTATAAGGAAAGGAGAGAAAGGGTTTTTATTTTTTTTATTATTTATTTCAAAACGTTGAGTTTTACATATGACCTCTAAACGAGGTCCACCGCCTATCGTCCATAGCGTTTTACCCCCATTCCGAACACAATGGGATATGTATCCTAAGCTGATTCGATCGTTTCGATCGGTTTCCGCCAAAATCAACATATAACTCTATATATTGAATTAGAACGCGCATTTCAATTTTCCAAGGTCACATACTAACTCGAAAAATCCCATAAAAATATTTTCTAGCTTCGTATTGACGATACGGTCCTAACAAAACTAGTTTCGTCGAATTCTGAGACCGTTGGAAAAATGGCCATTTTCCAGTCGATTAAAATCAACTGAAACTGGTCAAACGCGTTTTCCTTTGCCTTGCTCACATATTGAATCGAAAAATTATGAAATTTAAAACCTAGCAATAATTTGACATCACGGACCCAACAAAAGTGGTTTCGTCGAAATCCGAGGTCGTTTGCAAAATTTCCATTTTTAAGGGCCTGAATTCCATAGCGACTATTCAGAATTTTCAACTAGACATATCTTTTGATTCCCGCTATGAAATTTCGATTCTTCGGATTCGTTGGAAAGATATTCCCAATTAGATCCTATTATTTTTGGTTTCACTAAAATCCGGAATGTTTTGCACTCGGTACATTCAATTGAAGTTTGAAATCGAATTATCGAACTACCGCGCCATTTTCAATTCTATTTATAATTATATATAATTATTTATATTCTAACGACGAACTATATAAGTATATACGTTCGAATTATATTCAAAATAAATTTCCCGTTGATTTTATTTAAAATAATCTATTTTAAATATTCAAAATTCGCTGAAATTGCCAAAATAAAAATTTTAAACTGGCTCAGAATTTTCGGGTTATTACAGTTCGTGACCACCATTCACAAGCGGGTCGGGTCGTGGGATGCTCCACGAGTGGGGTCGGGTCGGATCCGATCCCATTTCCTGCACTTTTCCTGCAAATTTTTCAGCAAATGTTTTACGCCACATGACGACATTTTCGACCATTTTAACTGTTCAATGCAATCATAAATCATACCAGACAGTAATAGCAACATGTATAATCATCCACAAACATCAAAACAATAATTTAACATGCATATACATATCAAACATACCCAAAAACTCATGTTTTCCCTTAATCCACCTGCAACAACACGTATTTTTATAACATGTTAAAGTCATAAATCAAGGCAGAATTAAATTTTAAAATAAGAATCAGGGGAAACGGGTTACGCCATTACGTTCATCTCGGAATTCTGCATGAAATCGAGTCCGAGTTTTCGGAAATCGGAGTCCGTATGACCAAGATATGACCCTCCGAAGTTTCAGGAATTTAAATAAAATAAAACAGCTCGAAAATAAAGCCAGAAATTCGAAATTCAAACCCAGAGAAGGCTAGCGGGAAAATTCCTGCCTATATACCCAGGTCGACTGGGGAGTCGACCCCCTAACCAGGTCAACTGGGGAGTCGACCCCCCCCCCATGACCAGGTCGACTGGGGAGTCGACCTGGGGGTCGACCTTCCTCCCGAACCTATTTCCTGAGCCAGATGCATTCTGATGTATTTAGACTTGTTTCGTGACCAGATTCGTCTGCCTAACCATATATAAGCAGCCCCTAGCCTCATTCTCCCGACACCATTTCATTCTCTCCTAATGCTGCCTCTAAGATAATCAAAATAATAAGATAAAAAGGAAGAAAAAGGACTGCTTCTTCTCCATCAAGACTACGCTTAGAGATTTGCAAATTGGGGGATTTCAATTAGAACACGATCAATCAAATAGAGATTCAACAATCAAATTCTGCTTTCTAATTCTCGATCCACGCACTGTAAGTTCCAGTTACTTTTAGATGAAAACTATAAACTTGATATGGGCATGTTATAAATTGGAATTTGATATACGTATGATTCATATCTGTTCTTATTCTTCTTGGATCTTGACATTTGGGAATATTGCTTTGAAATCTGTTTGGGCCTATTCGCATTAAAAATCAAACGTTATCATGCCTATGACATTGAAACCATTGTTAATGGCCAAGGACCATGACCGAGAACATAAGACTATGCCTATGCCTATGACTGAGAACATAAGACCATTGCCTATGACTATGGCAAGGACAATTGTGGCTAATCACCTATGACTCATGACTATGAATTATTGCCTACGATTATGAACATAAGACTATTGTATATGACCATGACTTTGAAACTATTACAGTTAATTGCCTATGACTATTAGGGTAGTTGCCTAGAACTCTTTTGGATAATTATCCATGACTAATGTATAACTATTGTGGTTAATTGGCTATTATAGTTGATTGCTCATAACACTATAGTTGAAAACCATGTTGAACACCGAATTGGCATTTAGTTGGATCCCATACCTAGGGTGTGACTTGCTTAGTTTATTCGTTATTATGTACACCAAAAACCATTGACCCATTATCCTTGTATTTGGCTTGCTTGTGCATGCCTATTCTTGTATGTCAAGTTTTTATCAAGACTATCGCCTTATTTTGCTAGATTTGAAAACCCTGTTAATTTTTATATGCCAGTGATGTTGTAACCGAATATCTCAAGTTATATCATGCCAGTCTTGTAATCTCTTTTATCGCTTTATGCTTGTCCCTTCCGCCTATCATAGTTTTGATGTTATTCCCTTTATCTCTAGGTTTAGATTTGCTTGTAATTTAGATCGATTAACATTTACATGTGATGGGAATACGATTTGGGTAGATTAGGCAAAACATGAACTGGTTATAAACATGAATCATGAACTTGATAATAGGCATAAGTTGAAACATGAAGCTTGGCACGAACTTGACATGAAACTTGAACATGGTCATGACACTAGAATGAACTTGAAAATGGCCAACTCGAGGTTGGGTTGAGTTTGCAGTGCAAATCTACCCGAAACTGCCCAGCAAATCCAGTTACTACAAACAATAGGATCCAATGTGGGTAGTTGGTCATATCGCGCTTGAAACCCGAGGTCAAACTGAGTTGTGGTGTAAATCTGCCCAGAACCGCCCGGCATATCCAGTGACCACAACAACAGGTCTGATGTGAGAGGTTAGGGTGCATTAATGAATTAATGCCACATAGTAGGGTTAAGTCATGAACATGAAAGACAACACTTAACCAACTTGAAATATGATTGGTAGGGTTAGGTCATGAACTTGAACGACAACACCTAACCAACTTAACACGTGAATGGTAGGGCTAAGTCACTAACTTAATGACAACACGTAGCCAACTTGATATGCTAGACTGATGGGGTTAAGTCTCGAATTTAAATGACAACACTTAACCTACTAGACGGAAACCCTAGTTACGCGGTCCATTTCAGCAGTAACCCACTAGATGTATCATGGTACCCTGGAACTAGGCAGGGTGGGGCACGATTACTGGGCTGATTGTAAGCGACCAGAACGACGGCTGTGTGGGTGCGTCAGTGTAGGTTCAGGCGGGCTATGGTCGTGCACGTGGTCCGGAGTTGAAAAAGCATGCATTGGGCATCAGTACGTTTATCTGTGCATGCTTGATTCGTGTTGGTGGTTGGCACCATAGGGCTTGATACACCCTATGGTGGACCTAGCACAGGTGACTACATTCGTGATAGGGCCGTATGACACAGAAACACAACGAGCTAGAACTTGTAGGGAGCCAATCGATTAGTGGACCGTTCCGTTGGACCTAGTAATGGGTCATTCACGATTTTGAGCCAAGGGATCATTTCATGATTAATACTTGACATGGGTTGGGCTACTAGTACAGTTGGTGCAGCGAACCTTGAACATGCGATGCTATACTTGACCTATATTTGATTCATGGTGTTATCTTTGTCTATCTTATCCGTCTTGACATCATACTTATGTTTACTTTCAGTTTATACATGTCATGTTACCTTTACCTGTTTTTATGCTGAAAGTCACTTGGACTTACCAGTCTTTATGACTGACCCGTTTCCTTTCGCCTCTTTTTCTTTCGTTTCTTCCCCCAGGTTCTCAGGGAGGAAACTCTAGCTCTTAGCTTGGATTTAGCTTGCTTTCTGTCAGCTCATGTATGGTTTGGTCTTGAGCTATGCTATGGCTACACGTTTGCTATTTTTGGGGAATAATTTACTTTTGTTATTTTTTAGTTTATGCTTCTTTATTTAGAACTTGATGTAATGGAATAATGGCAACTTGAACTTTGGATATATGAGGTTTTGACTCTTTTCTTGAAAGTAATAAGATTTGGTTTTTAATTTCTACCGTTGCTTTATTTATGTTCCGTCTTATGATATCTCTGTGTATGTTTACCTAGATAATGCTCCACCAAAACTAGTGCATTCCCTTTGTGAGTGACCCTAGCGGAGGTGGGGTGTTACACCACCTAAACAAGTTCAAGTATACAATTAGAAAAAACTGATCTAAATTAGCCCAAATTCCTATCAGAGCCCTAAAATGATATTTTAGGCTTTTTCAAATTTTTCCAGATTTTTTTGAGCCACCCCTAATTAGCCGTAATTTGTGAAAAACAATGCAAATCACTCACCTTAGCCACAAATTAATCTTAGATCTAAAAATATCTCTGATTTGGGTCGAATCTCTATGCAATACAGCAGCTCCAACTCTGATTTGATGCTATTTTAACTTGATTTGATGTTGATTTGCTTAATCCTTGATTAGAAGGTGATTATAGGTGCTTTTAAAAGTTAGAAGCCATTACTAGGGTTGAAGGAATGAAAGTGGAGGCTGCAAAAATGACAAAGAAGGGTTTCTCTAGTCCCTTTCAGTCCATAAGTACCCCTAATCCCGAAATCCCCCAATGGGCCTAGCTGCTAATCACTCTATTTGGCCCGGTTAAGCTGTTTTTCACCTTCTAAACCTTAATTCAGCCATATCTCTCAAACGGTAATTCCGTTTGATTAATGTGACCACTCTACAGAAAGGCAAATCATCATCTGGATCTAATGGAAGTGGGTTCAGGTCAAAACTCCTTACTAATCAAAAGTTATAGGTGAAACAAGATTCGCCAGGGGCAAAACGATCATTTAAAATTGGCAAAAATCGTGAATATGGGAAATGACCCCCAATAGTCATTCCCCAAAGTTACACAACCATACGACCTCATATGAAAAAGAAATAAATATTCTATGGTCCTTCAATACGTAGAATTATGCGGGTCGTTACACTGATGATAGAAGATCAACATCTGGATACTATATATAGTTTGGACAAATCTTAATATCATGGTGTGCAAAAAAGAATCCTAAAATTTCAAATCTAGCACTGAGATAGAGTACAGAAGTATTGCAAATGCCACAGCTGAAATCAAATGGCTGCAGTCATTATTGGAGGGGGGTTAAACTTAAATATGTGTTAAACCTACACTGTGGTGTGACAACAAAAGTGTTATTTACATGACTAAAACCCATATACAACATGCCAAAACTAAACACATAGAAATTGATATTTTCTTTGTCAGAGAACTAGTTCGAAGAGGTCAAATTCCAGTTAATCATACACTGGTATATTTCAAAGAGTAGATATTTTGACAAAAGCAATTTCAATTAATTTTTTTACCAAACTCAGAATAGATCTGAACGTTATTGAAGACAAAACACATAGATCTGAATATCCTAAAGCTTCCAACAAAGCTAATGCTGACCAGAAGAAAGATGGAACTCAAACTGCTAAAAACCCTAAAGCCGGTATTTCCAAAGATACAACAAAGCCTTCAAGTTTAAGGTTTTAAACAAGGATTCTACCGGATCTAGTGATAATGTGATCAGATAGCCTCGTAGCAAGCATGTCTCGAAGCAAGTTTAGTGAATTTTCTCAGAAATTCTAAACTAAGATTTCTGGTAACCCTAGTTTCGAGAGGGAGTATTAGAGAAATTAATGAACTGAAGTGTCGGCTCACCTATTTCACAACTTCTTTCATATTATATACGATGTAACATATTGATTGTGCTTGGCCCATTTACTTTTTGTTTTCTGAATGTCACAATGTAACGTTACGCTGTATAGCCTATATATAAGGCTACATGTGTACATTTCAATTCACTCAGTTATTACAACTTTTATAATAAATTTCTATCACTTTATAATTCCCGTCTCCACTCATCTTCAAACATTTCTTTGTGACTTCAACATTGCATTACTAGCTAGCAGACAATTACTAAGTAGGTTACGTCTTAGAAACAAACAGTACATGATGAAGGCTAATAATAATGAAAAAAAACCAGTACTGTTATTTTTTTTGTGCATAACAAATGCAGCAAAGTCCGTAAACGCAACAACGAATAGGAATAGAATTTAAAACTTTCCAGAATTTTATACATTTTAAACTCCAAATATATTATACAATTTAAGCAACATTCAAAATAAAATCATTAATTTCTGCATTTTCCACACCCAAAACTACAAATGCACAAAAGATACACTACCGTTTACTTACTTCTAAGATGTAACAGCTATTTTAGTTATAATATTTACATGAAATCCAATCAATTAGTTTCATAAAAATTAGAAATTAGATAATTAAAAACTAGCTACTGATAGTAATTAATTGTTTTTTATACAATGCCTGCACTATATGTAGTAACAGGTATTTGCATGTACGTAAATAGTTTTTTTGGCCAAAGTCTCTTGTCTTTCTAGAATGCACGGTTCAAACTTATCGCAATCAAGAAAATATTTCCTAGTTAATATTATAGTAAGAACCAAGGGTGTGTTTGCGGTAATGGTGACAGAACATAATAATGTTGTAAGTTGCATGAATTAATGGTAAAAGGAATAATCTAATTAGAGAAATACCAGGTAAAATAGAAAGAGAACCTTGCACTTGTACTCAGAGTCCTCGAGTCTTTCCCTACTGAAATTCTGGATCTCGTGAAGGAAAGTGTTTCACAATCAATAGAATTTGATAGGGGATGTTCACCTGCAGGAATGGAAACAATAATTGATGTCATAATCAAAATGTTTGTAAGGCAACTTCAACCCTTAAAGTTGTATGTATGTATCTATGCATGCAAGTATGAATTGTCTTATGAACTCTTTAAAGGGGGATAACAAGCATACATACGAACATTAAGTATACAAGACATGGCAAATTACATAATGGCATGATCACAGAAAAATACAATGTTAACAAGAAACTTACATTAAATTCCAAATCAATAGGTTTAACAATTCGATATTACATAAGATATAAAATCTAACTCAAAACAATCAACTACCCAAAATAAAATATAACATTAGAACTACTCGATTATGCCTTCGTAATCCTCCCTAACATAACTAGCATCCTCGACCAAGTCCTCGATTTCTTCACAATCTCCTACAACATGGTTGTCTTCTTCAATAAGACCATTTATCTCTAATTCATGAAAACATCTTGGCGGTGCTTTCATTATAACATAGCAATTCGAGGAATCATTTTCTCTTGAATAAAATTTTTGTTTCACTTGAGATGCAAGAATATAAGGGTCTCTTGAAAAAGGAACCAGGCTTTGGTGTAAATTAACAAGAGTGAGTCCATCTTTAACTTTTGTCTCATTTCCTACGTTCGCCTAATGACACATAAAAATAGAAATATAAAAAGTATTGTAATCTAATAAAATTATATCAGTCAATATTCCGTAGTAAGTGACCACATCAACCACTTGAGAATTGTCTTTTCACTTGCTCTACATATGGTGGTCGCATCATAGGTCACTCCACTATTTTGGGTTTCTCTATCAACATCTTTTATATGGAATTGTTGTCCAGTAATAATATATCCTTTGCATAATAACATGGTATGTTTAGAGCCATATGCAATACATTTTAACATTTTATCATGATCTTTTGAGTCGATAGGTATCTAAAAAAAAAAATTTAAAATATTACCTATAAACCATATATGAAAATGTTGAATTTTTTGTAACAAACCATTTTTTAGTCCAACCAGCGAAATTATCTCCATGATATTTCCAAAGTAATGCTGCATATTTTTCTAAGTGCTTGTTTGAATTTTGCAACTCCACCAAATGTAAACTAGTATAATAAAAGTAGTGTCAAGTTGTAACCTCAAATAAACCACAAAAAATCGGTGGAAACAAAATGTGATATATACTTACTCCAAAAATGGTTCCACTATGGCAATATTCATTGCCACCGCTAAATGTGCAATTTATTTTTCTTTGGAAGACAATGTAATTGGTTTAGACATTGAAATTGGATGTCTATCAAGCACTGCATTATCTTCATACTCTTCATTTTGATTATTTTTTTCGTATTTATCGATTTACTCAAAATTTCATTAAAAAATCTCATGCATTCTTTTATAAGATAGGATTTTGCAATGCATCCCTCTGGTCGTGCATAAATCCTTAGGTGATCGTGGAGTGTTTTCATATATCTTTCAAATGGATACATCTAGCGAAAATGAACAGAATCACGCAGTCGAGCTTCCCTTCCAAGAAGAGTTGTCTAGTAAATCATAATATCAAAAAATGAGGGTGGAAATATCTTTCAAGTTCACATAATATGTTAACGATCTTGTCGTTAAGTTGTTGCAACTTTTCTCTATCAAGAACATGTTGACATATTTTATTAAAGAATGAACATAGACGAATAATTTCTTTTCTGGTTTTTACGGGCAACAAACATCGTAGTGCAACTGATAATAATTATTGCATCAAGACATGTTAATCATGAGACTTCAAACTACTAGTTTTACAATCACTAATGGTATGCATTTTTTAAAATTTGAGCAATAACCATTGGGACCTTTGAAATCATATAGTCTTTGGCAAAATATCATTTTTACCAATTTCGATAATGTATACGGAGCTGATGGAAGATATGTTTTGGTCCTCATGAGGCTGTGCATAAAGGCTATGCCGAATTCCCCAATCCTCTAAATCATGTCTACAATTAATCTTGTAGCAATCCGCTCGGAATAGGCGTAAATTTCGACCCAAAAAAGGCCCATCGAAACTCAGAGCCATTCTAAATGAGTTGTTGGTTCCTGTAAGGATTACATTTGCACATAATATATATACATATATGCTTCGAATGGAAATCTCACACAGCGGAAAGAGGAAATATAATACTAAAATAAGATGTACCATTTATTTAAAAATCACATAAATACAACAGTCATAGTTACATCTATTCAATTCGTACATCAAATAGTTCATTCTCGCAAGTATCCAAAAGAAGTAAAGCAAAACCAGTAATAATAGCATAACAACTTCATCTTCTTCATCAACTTCCATCATGACTTCGTCCATAGCTTTTACCCCATCTACTGACATGTTGGATATGTTAAGGAGAGGGGTTAGAACATAAAGTTCTGTGTGAATGAAATAGGATTGTTAGTTAATGTCCATACCCAGTATTTTTAGCAAGTTACATATATAAAGGTACGTCTACGCAACACACAACAAACACCAAGTATCTAACCAATGGGGTGGATATCCAAGTCAACAGCCGATTAGTGTTTTTAGGGTAAAGAACCAACGAGGTGGGAATTCTCGGTCACTTATGTCCCTATTAAAGGTGGATTCTTATGGTCTCTTACAACCCGGAGGCGACCTCATAACCCCTTAAGACCCCTTCTGTTAACATTCTTAGATCTATACTCTCACTTATAATATGAGAAGTAGTATTGCGAATGTTACTACTCAACTGATATTACGGTAGGACACTGTGTCGGTTAAGGATTCCTGTAACACCCCACCTCCGCTAGGGTCACTCACATTGGGAATGCACTAGTTTTGGTGGAGCATTATCTAGTTAAACATACACAGAAATATTACAAGACAGAACATATATAAAACAGCAGAAGAAAAACCAAGTTTCATTTCTTTAAAATCTAGTAAGGTCTAAAGCCATTTACAACAAAATGCCATTAAATCCATTACATCGAAATCTGACTTGCAATAGTAAAGAAGCATAAAACCATAGTCATAAATCATTCCCCAAATAAAACAGTAAAGCAGCCATAGCCAAGAAAGGTCCAAGCCATATATGATAACAAGATAAACTACGGTAACAAGATAAACTAAGGTAACAAGATAAGCTACGTATAGCATCGCATGTTTAACATTCTCTGCACCAACTGTACTAGTGGTCCTAGGTGGCATAAATCCTAGTTTAACACGCTGTAGTTCATGATAAGGAAACCTAGCCAGAACAAGGGTGGCAGTCCAAACGATTTCAAGAATGGTGGCACTACGTTAAAGTAGTATAGAATTTCGTGATTGGGCCGTATGACACAGACACATGAACAAGCTAGGACTTGTAGGGAGCCGATCGATTAATAGATCGTACATGGAAAAAGGGTGTTGTTCGTTAGGTAGCATAATCCCTAGTGGTCCTAGGTGGCAGAAACCCTAATTGAATCTAGAAAACGTTCAATAGGTAGCATAATCCCTAGTGGTCCTAGATGGCATAAATCCTAGTTGAACACGCGGTAGTTCATGATAAGGAAACCTAGCCATAACAAGGGTGGTAGTCCAAACGATTTCAAGAATGGTGGCACTACGTTGAAGTAGTATAGAATTACGTGATGAAACCCATACGATATACGACAAGGGACTGTACATATACCTGGAAAGGATGATACGGGTTGGGGTACTAGTATAGTTGGTGCAGAGAATGTTAAACATGTGATGCTATACGTAGCTTATCTTGTTACCTTAGTTTATCTTGTTACGTAGTTTATCTTGTTATCTTAGTTCAACTGGCCTATCTTGTCATCATCCTTATGTTTACTTTAAGTTTATACATGTCATGTTACCTTTACTTGTTTCTATGCTGAAAGTCACTAGGACTTACCAGTCTGTATGACTGACCCGTTTTGTTTCGCCTCTTTTTCTTCCGTTCCCCTAGGTTCTCAGGGAGGAAGCACTACTACTTAGTTTGAACTTCTTTCTGCTTCAAGATCATCATATATGGCTTGACCTTTCTTGGCTATGGCTGCTTTACTGTTTTATTTGGGGAATGATTTATGACTATGGTTTTATGCCTCTTTACTATTGCAAGACAGATTTCGATGTAATGGATTTACTGGCATTTTGTTGTAAAAGGCTTTAGACCTTACTAAATTTTAAAGAAATGAAACTTGGTTTTTCTTCCGTTGTTTTATATATGTTCTATCTTGTAATATTTCTGTGTATGTTTACCTAGATAATGCTCCACCAAAGCTAGTGCATTCCCCTTGTGAGTGACCCTAGCGGAGGTGGGGTGTTACAATTCCCTTCGACGGTTGGTGAGCATGCAATGGCCACATATCTTTCAAATACCAGTCTATCCTTAGTTGAGCCCTTACAAGCTTCTAGAGGAAGTGGACATCCCTATGAACTTCCCTACTCTATTACCGTTTATTCCTAATCAATTTTAGAGAAGGAGGACCTAAAGACTTAATTCAAATGTAATAAGGGTAGGTCCCATGACTTTGGTTCCTCCCCAAGGAATAAACCTTCGGAGGGATCCTAGTCCTAACCACTCAAGACCCAAATTAGATAAAAAAAGAGTCTGCCACTTAAGACCTTCTCACGGCGTAGTAAACTTGCCTATTTCACATATAATAGACTTATACATACATATATATATAGTTATATATATACACCAGACCCCTCACATTAGAACGTACACTTGTAGATTCTGGATATATCGGTCGGTTCTAGGCAGACTTCTACTACAAGTTATTTTAATCTCGTGTCTAATGCACTAATTTTTTGAATGGCCCATGGCACCTAGACATCTCACATTAGTTGGACCCACTTGTGGTTGCTGGATTTGTTGGTCGGTTCCGGGCAGACTTTTACCATAAATGGAAACTAACCTCGTGTCTATGTGTCACTATTAATATATACAAAGCCATTCTATATACGTACATATAATAAATCAAATATATACTTGTTGCGAGGACATTTCAAATTCGAATTCTAACCTAATCGCATTTATTACGTTAACACAATGTTAATTATGTTGATTACGATTATATAAGTAAAATAATATATCGTCCAAATAACGTAAATATTCGTACAAATAAATAAACGTTCTGACGAGATGGAAATTGCCAATTTGTCCAAATCAAGGTATACAGGTTAGATTTTTCCATACTTTTACTGCTACGACTTAGGCGTGATGGCATAATAACAAGATAGCATATAGTAGTGGATGCAAAATATACATTCATACAAACTTTCAACTTGCATCCTAGGCTTGTCGGAATGATTCCAATACTGGATTAAAAATAGAGTATTACATACACTAATACATGTATGTCTATAATTTCCATTTTTTCTAATTTACTCCTTTTTGGTGTTATGCACTTAAAAACGTTTACATTTGACCTATTTCAAGTATGAATACGCTTGGATTCAAATTAGAACCCAAACCAAATCAAAATCATGAAATACCCAAATTTAAACCCTTTTAGGTTACGATCAAATGTTTGAAACAAGTGAATTATAAAGTAGAAACAATAGTAGCAAAATCTATTTTCACCTTTAACCCAATATTAACATCAAAAGTCCACAAAACCCAAATAATCATGACAATTCATATGCAAATATAAAATAGTGGATTTGGGGATTTTTGTATTTACATTATCGATTTCCAAATCCTACTAGGCATATCATTCAACAAGATAATCTAATAAAATATGAATATGCCTAAGTAAACAATATTCCACTCACAAATCTAGGCAGAACAAAGAGGAATCTGTAGTAGTTCTAGATCTGTGCTTTAATCTTTGCGGTCAAACGTGCTCCAACAATTCTCCTAATATATACACACACACACACATAAGAAACATGTATTAAAATCTTATATACATATATTTATACTAAATTCCAGAATACTAAACCTATATGAATTAGAATAGAGAGAGGTTAAGAATAGGGTCAGAGAAATAGAAGAAATCCTTAACCTCTTTCTTTTATTTTTCTTTGGAATTTAGTAATGGAAGAGAGGCAGCATGGAGGCAGGGATAGAAAATGATTAGGGTTTCATAGTGTGATATGAGGGGCTATATATATGTGCCTATGTGAGTATAGACCATTGGATTAATCTGAATTAATCCAGGCCTTTTATTTATTTATATCCTCGAAAAAAACTAACCACATAGATTTATTGGGTTGTCCAACCGCTAGGCGGTCGACCTGCGCGGTCGACCGGCGGTCCACACCCCTTAAGGGGGCGGTTGACCCCCTGGGGGCTGGAACGCCAAATAAGGCTGCATTGCTGAGTTGTTAAATTTAATTAATACGTTCCTTAGTCTCTTAATCTTATTCCATATATACAATATCCTTTTTCCCTATGATCTTATCTTCATTTTGAATTTCAAATCTCCCTCTTTATTTTGAATATATTTTTGACACACACACACACACATATATATATTATCCATTTAATTATACATGTATATATTTATATATTTTCTGCGTTTACCATCCAAATTCATTTGTTCATAATGTCTTCATACATTGACTGTTCTCGGCATATTATATATGAAAATGATTCAAAATTTCGCCACGAATCCAAATAAAAGAGTTTCGTAGGCAAATTCCTAAAGCTACAAAATCTCATTTTCCAGCCTTACCATTTAATTATTTATTTTTATTTACTTATTCATTATTAATGTTTATGTATTTTACGAGGTGTTACATTCTCCTTCCCCCTTAAAATAGATTTCGTCCCAAATCTGTTTAAGGAGCGAAAAACACAACTCTTTCAAACACATCCGTGTTGTACATCCATGTTATCTTAATACATCCATGATCATCCATGAAAGATTATGAACTGCAGACAACTAAAATGAGCTTTACCCAAGCATGTAGGTGTAATAAGTGATGCAGTATGTATGCAAACAACCTAAATATGCATATACTTCTATATGAATGCTTTTGTGTAATGGTGTTGCATCCATTTCCTAACATCCAATCTTGTAATCACGATGCATCCATAACGTAAATTTGAGGAAAAATTACTAGAGAAAAGCTCTGGGTGAATATGTCTCATCTTATCCTCAGTCTCCCATGTGCTTTCCGCAGGGTCATTCCCCTATTGCACTCGGACGACGCGAACGGTTTTGTTGCAGAGTCTCTTGGTTCCGTGCTCGAGTTTTTCTATGTCCCCAATGTCACGGGGTACCCTGGACTTCAACTCGAGTTTTTCTATGTCCCCAATGTTGTCAAGCTCGAGTTTGATAGCAGAATCGTGAAGGCATTTCCTTAGATGACATACATGGAAAACATTATGGATTCCCGATAGACGCACTAGGAGACCCACTCGATAAACCAAAGATCCTATCTTCTCAATGACACAAAAAGGCCCAATAAATTAGGGAACCAACATCCCAGTCTTCCCAAACCAAACAGTCTTTTTAAAAGGGGATACTTTTAAGAATACCAAGTCTCCAACATTAAACTCAAGTTCCCTCTTTCGCTTATCAGCATACGACTTCTGACGGTATTAGGCTACCTTCATTCTTTGTCTAATCAAAGATATCTTCTTCATGGAATCATGGATGTAATCTAGTCCGGTTATAATCTTGTCGGTAGTTTCCCACCAAAAAGTTGGTGAATTGCATGGCCTCCCGTATAGTGCTTCAAAAGGGGCCATATCGATCGTCGTTTGAAAACAATTATTATACGTGAACTCCACAAGCGGTAGGTGCTGCTCCCAAGCTCCTCCGAATTCGATGATGCAGGCTCTAAGCAAGTCTTCTAAGATTCTGTTTACTCTTTCTGTCTGTCCGTCTATCTGCAGATGATAAGCTATGCTTAGATTGAGGGTCGTTCCCAATGCTGCTTGTAGGCTTCTCCAAAATTCACTCATGAATAAGGGGTCTCTATCACTCACGATACTCAATGGGATGCCACAAAGTCTGACTATATCTTTGACATATAATTGGCCCATCGAGGCTGTCGTGCTTGTCTTCTTGATTGGTACAAAATGAGTGCTTTTGGTTAGATGATCTACCACAACCCAAATGGCCTTATTCCCTTTTTGGCTTCTTGGAAGTCCATCTACAAAGTCCATGGAAATATGTTCCCACTTCCACTTAAGGATCTGTAAAGGTAGTAATAGTCCTCCTGGATCCCTTGTTCTGCTTTTACCTTTTGGCATGTCAAACATTTGGCCACGAACTCGGCTACATCTTTCTTCATTCCTTTCCAATAGAGATTCCTCTTCATATCCTTGTACATTTTATCCCCACTGGGTGTATAGTCAATTTTGACCTATGACATTCCTCTAGAATTTCTTCCTTAACCCTTCATTTTTAGGGACGTAAAGTTGTTCATACCAAAGTAAACTCGTGTCGTCGCCGATCGAATACCTAACGAATGAGGAAAGGTCTCTTTTTTTCCCACATTTCCCCTTATGCTTCTTAATTTCTCATCAAGGTCTTGTGCGCTTTGGATCCTTTCTCTTATGGTAGGTATAATTATCATAGCCTCAGGAAAACCATTAGAAGTGGTTGGTGAGGGTTGTAAATTTATAATCTTCACTTGTCCCTAGGATAAGTCATGACTACAAAAGTGGGCAAATTTAGCACAGGTTTTATGTGGCCTTAGATCGAAAAAGCGTTGCATTTCCCCTTTTTTTTCAAATTGGCAACAACTGAAGGGCATAGCATCCGCGGCCGTTGCCTTAACCCTCTAAGGCAACACTTTTGCCTAGCAACTGCCACGGAAAGTAAGTGTTGCATTATAGATGTAATGCAACACTATTTGCACGTAATGAAACAATATTCAGTGTTGCTTTGAGAATTAGTTAGAGCCTGGCTACCGGGTGTAACATCCAAGATTTTTGGTCGATTAATTTTAATATTTATTTTAATTGTTGAGTTGACAATATAAATGAATTTTATATTGATTTATCGATTTAATAATCGAAATACGATATATTTCTAATATATATCATAATACGAAAATATGAAATAATTTGATTCGAAAATAAAACTGAGTCATAAAACTGAGTCAGAATGATTCAGTTGATTTATAGAAATTCTATTGGAATATAAACGACAATAATAATTATTTATTATCAAGGAATAAATTGTTTTAAATTAAATTTATATCGATTTAAATTAATATCTTCCTCATATGATTGAATTGGGCTTCACAACATGTTCTAATGTGTTCATAATAGTGGTGTAGCCCTAGGAATGCCTTGTGTTGTGTTCAAATAGGAGTTCGGAAACAAGTGATAATTTAAATCAAATCGGTTAACATTAAATTAAATATAAACAGGACTGACATCTCCTTCCCAACACAGCTATAGCCTATTCCTTCCGAACAAAGTAATTCTGCGCCTAACTTAATTAGCTGCCCTGTTCTTTCAAATTGCGTACCAGCTGAAATTGACATTGTTCTTATCGTTTTAATCTTTGGCTATATAACAAAGCTTGGACTTCATTTTCTACTTGACCAACGCCTTAATAAATTTTCCCTTTCTAAAAACAAATCCGATTTGAATTCCATTTGCCCCTTTTCCCAGTAGTACATCGCGAGACAAAAATCCTCCGTTAGAAAAAAGAACAAGAAGTCACGATTTAAAATCGAGATTTCCCTGAAGCCCAACATCAAGTGCTTGCGATTTGAAGACAACGGATGGCTCGATCGAAGACCGTCGTCCATTTGAACCTCGACATCAAGACTACGCACGTTGGGAAGGGGTTCGACGTCAAGACAAAACTGTTCTGGGTTTGGTTCAAATAAATTGAAAATGGATAGGAGCATCGTTTTCAGGTTTGGGGGAAAAAGCCAAAATCAAAAATTCGACTTTGAAATCAAGTATAAGGATTTCTGGGGTGCTCGAGATACACACGAAACATCATGACCTGGGACAGCGGTTTCTGAACGATGCAATACATTTGATGGGGAGCATCGAACTTCAATTCATGGTGTCAGACAGCTTTAGGAAAATAGAAGGGCTTTGGTTTGGAGAAATCAAATTAACGTAAGGTGTATCCTTATTTGAGTTTCTTTATTTTTAGGAATCGGTACATTAGTTAAAACTGAATTTGTATACTATTAAAAGGAATGAAAGTGGCTTTAGCTGTTATCTAAAATTTGGAAAAGAAAAAAAATGGAAAAGGAGATTTCTTTATTTATTAACTCATTATGAAAAATGTAAATTAGATGAGTAACACTACAAGAAAAATACCCTATTGCAACTATCAATTTGCAACAGGCGGCACATTGCAGTTGCAATAAACGATATTCAGCAACGGACCTATTATAGCAGTTGCAATAGACGAAATTTAGCAACAGACCTTTTCTTTCTCTTGCGAAAAACATAATTTTAGCAACTGCGTTTCCCTCCCTGTTGCAAAAACGTACTTTTCGCAATTGTGCTTCCATAACAGTTGCAACAAACATATTATTTGCAACAATGCTTTCAGGCCAGTTGCGAATAAATATCTTTAGCAACTGTTTTCGCCACTTGCAATAACTGTATTTTTTTACAACTGGTAAAGCCAGCTGCGAATAAATATCTTTAGCACTTGTTTATGCCACTTGCAATAATTGTATTTTTTTACAACTAGTAAACCCAGTTGCGAAAGACACTCTATTAACTTTTAATAATTAATTTTAAATATTTACTATTAAATAATTAACTATTAGTAATTATGTAAAAGATTAATAATTATTAATTAGTAAAAAAATTAATTATTATAAACTAATATTTGTAATTGATAATTAAATAAAAATAATTAATGATTAACAAAAAACAATGATTAATAATTAAAAATAATAAAATAAATAAATTTTTATCAAAGAATAATAATAAACTAATGGATAAAAAATAATCATTAATTTGAAATATGAATATGTATAAATAATAAGTAAAGTAAAAATCCATAATCAACAAATAAATGATAATTTATTGATATTATTATTATTAAAAAGTAATTAATAATAATTTTTTTGTATGAATTAATTTTGTTTCTAGTTTGAAAGAGTATTTTTCTGAATTAATTAATTATTTGTTATTAGTAATTGTTGATGTTGTCGCTTTTAGTTTTTTAATTGTTATTAAAATTATATTAAATTAATGTTCAAATAGATACAAAATTTTCTAAAAATGATGCTTTTTTATAGGTTTAAAAATAATAATCAATAGTTTTTTTGTCCCACCTTAAATTTTAAGTTTAGATTTTTAAATATTTCATAATTAATATGAAATAACTAATAAGTAATCAATGTTTAATAACTAAAGTTTAATCATCTTGCCAAAAAAGCAACTAAGGTTTAATATTTATTTATCAGATTTCAATCGCAACTTAACTTGATTGACTATTGGCATTTACGAGCTGTCACTGATTACATATCTACTGTACAAATTTTTTGGCTCTAAATTGTTGAAACTTTTGGCTCCCATATCTGAAATTTTGGCTCCTCGTCCAAAAATTTGGCTTGAAGTCCAAAATTTGAGCCAAAATATTCACCTTTATCGAGGTCCGAAAGTGCGTGATATCTTTTTGCAAAATCGCATGGCATCCTCCCCCCAAATCTGGATCAATTTTTACTTAGTTGCATCGCTTGGAAAAAAAGCACCTTGTCCTCAAAATTGTTCAACCCCCACCAACATCCTCTGAGCCCTAATCTTCGCCGCCATCTTCTTCTCAAATTTTTTCTAAGCGGTAGCTTTGTACATCCTACTCCACCAAGCTTCCTTCGAACCTTGGTCTTTCTCTTCGTTACCGCCTCTCTCCTACGGTCCTCAAATTGGTTTGTTTTTTGATATTGCGTCGCTTCTTCAGTCTAAGCAAGATGACACTGTGCTTGTTTTTTTAGCCGGTATTCAAATTATTTCGTTTTTTAGCAGATTATTTCGATTTTGAAAGAAGAAAGAAGAACAGATGGAGCCCTAATTCTTGGCTAGTAGGTATGTTGTGTGGCATGTAGTTTGATACTAATTAAGAGTATGTGTTAAACTGAAATCCATATAAAGTTTTCATTTTTAATTCAGTCAAACATAGAACTTTTTATTTCCTATGTTTTAAATTTCTCTCTAGGAGCTTGGAAACAACCGTCTGATGGTGTTAAAAAGTTCATATTTTCTCAAAGAAGCAGAGAACCTTGTTCATTCTCCCCTCTGCATTATTGTTTTCACCAAACTTGGAACCTTCTTCTGTCAGATTCAATTATAACATCAACACAATATTGTCACTAGAAATCCCAGATTATAGCTACACTCAAATGTAATTAAATGATGCAGGCAGCTTCATTGCCACACAAATCATCTAATTTGACAGCCCTTACCCAAGAAATCGAGCAGAAGCTGCAAAAGGCATTGCTTTGAAGTCGCAACGATTTGATATTTGCAACTCTTGTTTGCTGATATTGCTTTGGAGATTGATGATAGAGCTTGAGAAATACTTTTGAGTAGCGACGAAAGCGATGTCAGAGCATCAGGCGATAAATTTGAAATTAGCTTGTGCTTCTATGATGTTCCTGCTAATCACTATGTCAAAGTATCGGAAAACGGGAAGTGCATCCTTGATTTGATTGTCCAGCTTTGGAGCCAGTCGTTTGCATCACATATATTTGCCCTTGAAAACAATGAAGCTGCTTCAAGATATGGATCTGATTTCATTCAAGGCGCCACAAATGTATTCTAGATTGATACTCAGACAAATATAAGGCCTTTTTTTATTCTTGTTCAGTTATCTACTCTGGGAAGTGGCCATTGTTCTTGAGAGCGCCTGAATAATGCTACTTTGCAGATGCACCGTGCCCTTGTTTCTGTTCTTTCAGGTTAATATTCTTCTACAATTTAGATCACTTGCTTGAAGTTTTCCTTGAACATTATCCTACTCCTAATAATGCTTTCCTGGTTGGTGGTGCAGTAGATTTCTTTGCGACCGAACTTACTGATCAGCTACAAAAGTTAAAAGTAGAACCAGTATTTCTACAATATCTCTCTCATATGCGAGTCCTTCAAGGATGGGAACTGAGGATGACAACATGCTACTTTTTGTCTTGCTTTAAACTAACTTTGAAACAGTGGATGTCTACTCTCTACAAAAGCAATTCTCGAGCTAAAGCAAATCCTCCTTGTAACACCCCATGTCCGTTAATGTCAATCACAAAAGGGAATGCATTAACTTTCATGAAGCATTATAGGTAAATAGAACAGAATATTACAAGACAAATACGTAAAGTAGTACTTGAAAATTTTATAACTTTATTACAGCAGAAACAGAAATTAGTTTGGTTACATCCTTCAAAATCACAATACCAAAACCAAAGTATACAAGTATCAGCCTTATACCAAAATCCTTCAGAATGCATAATTTTAAAACCATAATCCCCAACATAAACTGCCATAAGAAGGTAAAGTCAAAGCTAAGCAATACTTCAAGCAGGGAGGATATGAATCAAGCTCCTATGTTTCCACCCTGAGGACCTGGTGGGGTGGGGGGGGGGGAAGGAAAGAAAAAGAGGAGAAAACAAACGAGGTCAGACGTAAAGTCTGGCGAGTCCAGTAACTTTCAGCATATAAACAGATAGTAGTATCATGACATGTAAATAAAACTGGATGAGAGATTACAGCAACAGGAGCAACAGGTATGCTTAAGTTAAACAAAAGAAAAAGAATGATATAGACCAAGATATGCATCTTACCTATATCTTATTACCTGCACTAATACTTAGTATAACAGGATTAGGTGTTACCCTAATGTCTAAACTGAAACAGAAACGGAAACAAAATAATCTCTACAAAAACAGAATGTTAGTAAATGGGCATTTACCACCCCAACTAATGGGCCTTTACCAACCCAACAGAGATAGAAGGTACAGAAAAAGAATGCTAATAATGGGCCTTTACAACCCCAACTAATGGGCCTTTACCACCCTAGCAGAGACAGAAGGTATATCAACAGAAACAGACAGAACTAGGTGTACCCTAAATTCTACCCCAAGCAATCAGATCCCTAATACAAAAATACCATGTGCCTGCCCCACAGAAGGGTGTATCATTCCCTAAAGTGGCAACCTATAGACACAGACCTATTTACAGATGTCACGGTGTCTTACATCCTCAGAGCAGACCGGATCCATGGACGCACATGACCCGGTTGGAATGCGCCATCAACACCCCTCGCCATTATCAGAGTGAACCTCTTACAATTAGTTCAGTAATCATGCCCCAGACCCCTCCTAGTGTTGGGTCATAGTTTTGATACCAGAAAAGGGTTACTGACTAATATGGGTCCCACACAACAGATGACACAAGTAATTTCCCCTCCTAACCTTGGTGTCCCTAGACTAACAGACTTCAGATTAACTTGCTTACAGATTTCAGATGTACAAAGTTCAGATTAACTAGTTCTCAGATCAGACATACAGGTTAACAAGTTTTCAGACTAGCGGATCAGATATACAGATTAACGAACTTATAGATTGTTTCACCTAACCTTGTATTGGGCCTACAGATTTACGAAACAGGTTTATTAGATTCATCCGCCCAGTTGATTAAACCTTACCCACCCAACACGTTTTAGGCGTCATATTTGTCCTAGATTTGCATTAATTAATTACTAATGCATAGACCTCTCACATTAGGTCGGTAGCTTGTGGCCGCTGGATGTGCCGGGCGGTTCCGGGCAGACTTCTGCCGCAAGCCAGACCTAACCTCGTGTCTAAGCATCTTTTAGTTATGCCTACGACCTCTCACAATAGACTGACAGTTTGCGGTTGCTGGTTAAGCCAGTTGGGTCCGGGCAGGCTTTTACCGCAAACAGAGTCTAACCTCGTGTCTCAACATTCTTATCCATAACTAAAGTATTCATTCACAGATTATGCCAATTCAACAAATTAAACTTCTTTACGAGTTACAGCAGATTATTCAAAGTTCTATTAAATTGTTTTGCTCAATTTTAGATCGAGCCTACAAATTTCGTTTCCCAAATTATCGTATTCAGTTTTAATAGATTTAGCAGATTAGGCAATTTAACAGATTTAATCGTTCCTTAAAATTCCATTGACATGCCTTGCCTAATCATAAAATTAAGTCTAATTTTATATGCCCAAATTATGGTCATAATTCACAATATAAGATATGCCCCCAAATTTTAGTTAAATTTACATAGTACAGAATATTCTCTAAAAATCCCAAACCATGATATACAAATACGAATTATGCCAAATTATAGCCTTTGATTTCAGTGTATGCCTAATATCCAAAATCCCCATTTAGGCGTATTCACATTTAATAGTTATCCTATTATAATATAGATCTTTGCGCCTAAGTCATATACACAATAATTCTCCTTCTTCCAAATCACATACTATTATATATAGTATGCCCAGATCTAGATCTTAAATTACAACATATGTCCTTTTCTCAAATCAGTCATAAATCAGTCATGTTTAATTATGCATCATTCACTATTTTTCCCAAATTTAGCGTTCGTGCATCAATCTCTTATGAGATTTGGCTCAGGCTCGTGATAGCCTGGCTATAGAACAGAAGTAAGGAAGAGATACAGAATAGTTACTATAATATTAATAAGGTAGATCTACACAGAAAAACAAATCTGATAAACAAGAATATGCATAATCTCAAATTCAGATTTATAACCATGTCAAGATCATAATTAAATTTCATAATTGAAAATAACTGTACTCACCTTGGTTGGATTCTAAAAGAAAAAGGGTTGTAGTTGTTCTCTTTTAGTCCTATTAAGATTGGAAGAAGAAGAAGCACTAGTTCTAGTTTAGGTTTCAGCAGAGTAGAGACGCCATTGATTTATTTTAATTAGAATTGAGGCAGCATAGCGTTACAATGGTTTGGTGTGGAGAGAAAGTGGGGTTTGGGGGTGTTTAAATAGCATAGGGATCAATGAATCTGGTAAGAGCGGGCGTCCAAATGCAGAAAAACGAACCATTCCTCAGATCTGGAAATAAGGGGAGGTCGACCCCTTGGTCGACCTATGTGACCCAGGTCGACCCCTAGGTCGACCTCCTGGTCGACTTGGGTCCTAGGCGGGAAATTTCCCACCCAGCCCGGCTGTGTTATTTGAATTTCAAACTTAAATCTAAGCTATTTTAATTTATTTAAATTCCTGAAACTTCTGAGGGCCATAACTTCTTCATACGAAGTCCGATTTACGCAAATCTGAAACTGTTACTAATAGATATATTCGAATCACAAGAAAGGATGATAGGACAATGATTCGAATATAAGAAAGGCAAACCCTTAACTCTACAGATCAAAAATCTATCATCCACCTCAGTACTAATAAAAAATCTATCTAATAAAGCAAAAGAAGGGCTATCTCTAACATTAGACCAAGTTTCTCTGTTTTTTTGCCTTTGCTGATCTCCATGATTAATTCTTACCTTAGATCTTTGCCAAGGTTTCAGACAAAAAGGAAATAGAATCATGGCGTAACCCGTTTCCCTTAATTCTTCTTTTAAAAATTAAGTATACTTTGTTTTATTACTTTTATGTTCACAGAAAATACGGGGTGTTACATTCTCCCCCTCCTTAAAGGATTTCGTACCTGAAATCTTCAAGTTAAGAAGAATTTGTCCTGCCATCCAATTATCCATCTACTCTACCATCATCCACAAGCATCTGTTGTCCCTAGAAAACTTCTAATGTTGTATGAACATATGCAAAAGTGTGTGTATATGTCTCTTATCTAATGCAAAGACCATGCGGTCTACTGATTCAGTTGACCTCCTCAATGCGAATTATGTTTGTGCCGTGAGTCCAATTATGTATGCAAGAAATTCTATTTGATAAACACTATTTCTATATGAGTGCATAACCATTCATCCAAATGCAACATCTATGTGATGAGTCAATAATTTTGCATCCAAAAAAATTGTAAAATGTGCACACATCCATACACAGTATGAGAGTGCTTTTGAGCCGATCTAGTGCCTAGTGTGTGTATATGCATCCACGAGCAACCATGAAACGACCCGAACTTCCCCGTGAAGGAGGGCCTGGATTGAATTGAGAATAAGCCACATCGGAACACAAACAGAAGGACATTTCATTGTTTATTACAACAATTCCATCAGAATACAAGAATATACAGAGTATGAATCAATATTACACATCATAAAATATTAGAGATTACAATACATTACATACCAGCGGAAAATAATACAATACACAACTAGAAGTAATACACGGATACAGAGCTTTCTGGATTTCGTTCCAGCCGTAAATCAGGATCTTGTGAGTATAAATCTGCAAAACCAAAACTATTAGCTGCCCGTGCGGAAAATAGGGGCACCCAGAGTTTAGGTTAAAACAATAAACTCCATGTCAGTCATGTGACTGGTGTGAGAAATGAAGCTATTATAAGACCCAAGCCCCATCATACAATGCAACGCAAGCCGGAGGATAGGGTTTTTACCTTATAATAGCCAAGAATGCTTGGTACGTGAAATTTCATCTTTTATTATTACTATAAGTGTATAGTGTCAAAACAATTTCAATCTTAAGTATCAATCATAGACGACATAAGTTCCCCATACCACTATGTCTCCATACTAGGCTCTACAATCAAAACCACAACGTATTGGAAATTGGATTTCCATCTATGAATCGAGGAAAGGGATCGTCCTCAGCGAATTTGAGACTGTCTAGCCCGAGTCTCAGGCAAGCGCACAGGCAAGCCATGGATCTTCAGGGTCGGTCTACCGATGTGGATTATTATGCCTGAACACTACATTCCCCCGCCCTTTGGGGCGTAAATGAGCCAAATGACTACATCGGATCCACATAGTCACCGATATATCTGAGGTGCCTCGCAACAGCAACAACCACATTGGTGAAAATAATGTAAATGTCAGGGCTGGTAGGTCACTGACACCACCCTAGCTAGAAAGAAACGCATGCCCTCCCTGATGTCCTCTCCCGTTTCTGGTTCACAACCAGGGTGTGAGGCTCGTGAATCAACGCTACACAAAGCTATGCCACACAGGCGGTGTTTTGATCATCAACCACAAGACTTTTCTTTTCAACAAAAGCCTTGATCATTTGCCACTTAGGCATGCCACACAGGCAATTCACTCCATGCGATTGATATCCATCAATATATAACCTCTGAGCTCGTACGTCTCAGAGAAGGGTGTTAAGCAAGAGAATAGATTCTTCGCCGCCAAACAGATATATATTTAATAGAAATCAATCACACAGAATAAAATCCAATGTCAGACACACAGTCCATTTACAAGTTCTTTCTGGGTCTGAACGAAACCAGAGGCACCTTGTACCTCGCATATCCATCGATCTCCAAGTATGTCTGGACGATCACCAACTGATTCCCTCCTCTTGGGTGTACAGCCCAATCAAGATCATCAGTAATTATCCAAACGATGTGAAGACATCCAGTCTTCGACCACCGTCTTCATCCTCGACACATCGCCGAATCAGTTATTCAGACTGGGATAAACCCGTCCTTTTCGAATAACTCGCATATATAATAAACAAGTGTTACATAAACACAACATACGCGTCTTTCCAATTCAGAATATTCTTTTATTCAAATATCCTTACACTTTGGGAAAGGTTCCCATTAATTTTATCAAAGATAAGTTCTTTAAATTTAATCTTTAATTTTCTTTTAAATATCAATTCAAACCAAATTACGGTTTATCCAAACTAGTCGGGATTAACGAACCTTACCGAAGTAATCATTTGTTTTAATTTCCTAATCCCAACCTATTCATCCCATGAAGTAAATCTGGTAATACTTCATATCTAACACCATGGTGTTATCGGTAAATTCAATTACCATTTCACATTCAAATTTAATTAAAGATTTAACTATCGCTTTGGAGCAAAACTGGTGATACTCCATTCTCGATCATTTCAATCAAATTAAAGATTCATTAAAACTCCACTTAGTTTTAATCTTCCCAAAAATCAATATCCTGTCTTTAACTGGGTTAAAGAACCAATGTCATCTAAAACACGGTTCGCGATAAACCCAATATCACATTCCATTCTATCAGCCTTTAACCGTAAATTAGCAAGTGAACAATTCTCTAAGTATTAACCCCGAAGGCCGAAACCAACATCAGATCAATACCCAGAAACCATTCAACTTAACTAATCTTCAGTTAGCTTCTG
Organism: Allium sativum; assembly: GCA_030737875.1. Taxonomy (NCBI): domain Eukaryota; kingdom Viridiplantae; phylum Streptophyta; class Magnoliopsida; order Asparagales; family Amaryllidaceae; genus Allium; species Allium sativum. Next base: position 331,283,248 of record CM060910.1, on the reverse strand, counting down.
ATTTTCTTAACTCCATTGGGTCTAAGAACAATATTATTAAAGATACCATTCACGACAACCCAAAATCACATTTAATATTAAATACAAGGCTCTGAATAGAAAATATATCGGCTTATATTCAATATCAAATTCTATGACCAACAAATATCGTATTGGAAATAACGATAAAAATATATCTTTCAAATCTCCATATCAATATCTGCATAATCATGAAATCCAACATCGAAATATTCCAAAGGCAATTTCGATTCCAATCCATTCCAATTCAATTATTGGAAATTCTGGTTACTTTTAAAACCCTTTCAAATCCAATTTATTTATTTCAAAAGATAAATGGATTATAATTCTAGTTCAAACTAGTTCATTTCGATAAAAATCTATCTTTATCTTTTCAAATATGGAGTTTTTCATCCCAATTCTTTCCAAATCATTTCTTATGATTTTACACAAATTATTACTATTTTTAATAATTTTATCAAGGCCCATACAGTCGATTTCCATCAACGCCATCGAACTGCACTTACAACGACCTTTTCCAAATTTGATTTGGATATAATTCGAAATCCTACCATTAGATTTCAAATCTCTAATATTCGTTAGAAAGCTCTTTTTGATACGAACCCAACGGTTCCAGTTTTAGGAGAATACGACGGTCGGATCTCCCGTAATGTCCATTTGAAGTCAATGGTCGAAATTCGCGAACTACCGCAACGCAGTGCGTTCTATTTAGGCCATTATATATATATATATAATATTAAATATATTTCATCGATATCCTTTTAAAACATATTTGATAAATCGTTTTAAATTCGTTTTCAAAACGATTTCAACTTCATATTCAATTTCTAATCAAAATTGAATATTCCATATCATCGATATATAAATTATAATATTTTCAAAACATTATATTTTGAAATCACTTCTTTTTCTATAATCATTATAAAAACGAATATAATTGATATAAATATCGTTTGCGTCAAAATGGAGCATATCTAACCAACATGGCTTTATATATTTCAATAACTTCGTTAATTTATTCAACAAATGAATATTTTCTTCAACACATGAATATATATTTTTATTCAATACATGAATATATATTTTTATCCAACACATGAATTTATATTTTCATTCAACACATGAATATTTATTCTATTCAACAAATGAATTTTTATTCTATTCAACACATGAATTTATATTTCTATTCAACACATGAATATTTATTCTATTCAACACATGAATTTTTATTCTATTCAACACATGTATTTTTATTCTATTCAACACATGAATTTTTATTCTATTCAACACATGAATATTTCTTCTATTCAACACATGAATTTTTCTTTTATAGTATTCCTTATTTTTCAAATTGGAATGAGGCCCAATCAATTACCATATAACGTTAATTATGTGGATTCCCTACAACACATGCATAAAATAGCAACGATAAATCATTAACCATCATCCAGAGTGCACCACACAACTGCATAAGCATTAAATATAAATAATTAACGCTTACACAGCCTGTCAACCCATCGATTGACATACAACTAAACAATCGGGATTAGTGTACGTCAAATATCATCCCAATACCCATGTGCGGTTTCAAATCAACAAACACGGATTTTTATTTGTGCAGTTGGGCGATGTGTAAAATTTATCTTCCCAATCAATATCAGTCAAATGTGTGTACATAAACAAATCGTCCAATTTGTTTATAAATATTTATTTTATATACACGTTAAAAATTATATTTTTAACTATAAAATATTTATAACGATAAAATATTTTATTTCATTCCACACCACACAATCAAATTTCACAACACAGCAATCAAACAAACAAGTCATCTATGGTATGTGGACGACGGGTGTTGGGTGCTGCTAAACACCGTCTACATCCTAGTATATATTTCAAACTAGAAATTAAAATAAAAGTGAGGAGTTCTCACCTTAGGGATCCACTCCGCCATTCTTTATTTCTGAACGGTTCGGTTTTCGTTTTCAGTCGATACCATCGCCATCTTTTCCCACTATTCACAGTAAAATTCATATTTTTATCGCTTTATCCCAATAAATAAAAATCATATTTTTATTTCTACTTCATATATTTTACAACGCTTCTTTCTATATAAAAATTATATTTTTATATTTCTACTTCTTATATAAAGATCGAATTTTTTTCGCTTCATATATAAAAATCCCGCCTTTCAATATATAAAAATATTGTCTTTCTATATATAAAAATATCGCCTTTACTATGATAAATTATCGTCTTTCTGTATATAAAAATATCGTCTTTCTATATGTAAAAATATCGTCTTTCTATGTATAAAAATATCATCTTTCTATGATAAAAATATCGTCTTTCTATATATAAAAATCATATTTTTATCTCACTAAAATTATATTTTTATACGACGAAAAACATAACTTTATATTGTAGAAAAAAAATCTCAACTTCACGATATTAAAAATCTCGACTTTTCTCTAGTTATTCATATATAAAAATATAAACTTTTCATATATAAAAACATAAACTTTTTACACAAGAAAATCCATTCTTTTTACACATTAAAGATCATATTTTCATTTGTTCACTTTCAATATAAAATCATATTTTGATTTTAAATCTCTTCATATAAAAATCCCAACTTCCTTTCTATAAAAATTCTATTTTTCTTTCTATTAAAAACTCTATTTTTCTTTCTGTAAAAATTATATTTTTCTTTCTATTTTAAAATCTAATCATATAGAAAAGAAGTAGATAAATCAAACTAAAATGAAAGGAGGCTTACTGTTTTTTTCAGCGAAGAAGGGGGAGGATCTGAGGCGCGTCAGATCAAGGAGGAGGCGGAGCAGGGAAGAGGAGGGGTGGCGCGTTGTCTGAGGTTGGGGCTCGCGTCTGGTTCTCGCGTCAGAGGAGAAGGAGGTCGAGATGAAGGAGAGAGGGGAGCGAGGCTTGCCGGAGTTGGAGGGGAGGTGCGGCAAGACTCCGACGGCGGTGGGTGGCCCTGGGCGACAACGTCGAGCGCCAGGAGAGGGGCGATTTCATGAGCGACGGGGTATTTTTTTATTTGAGGCGGGTTTGAACTGTGAGAGAGAATTTAGGTTTAGGAATTATTTATATATAATTTATTAATTAATAATTATTTTCTCCAAAGAGTGGACTTTTCATCCGAACCCCAAATTAGACCCAACGACTGTCGCCCCTAGCTAATTACCCTATTCCGAACACAATGGGATATGTTTCATAAGCCAATTCCATCGTTTCTGTAACACCCCACGTCCATTAATGTCACTCACAAAGGGAATGCATTAACTTCCATGGAGGTTTTAAGTGAATATAGAACAGAAAAATTACAACAAGACAGATAATAAGTAGTACTTGGAAATCTAAAACTTCATTTTATTGCAGCAGAAATTAAACATGTTTGTTACATCATAAAAACCATAAATCAGAGTCAAGTACAATATCCATCTTGCTAAAACAAAATACATAACCCCATTACATAAATAGCCATTAAAGAAGATAACAAGATGGACTTTACTTCAGCGGTCCAAGCTTTCCCAAAGAGATAAAGCAATCCAATCAAACTCCACTAGAGCTGGGTCCACCCTGAGGAGGTGGAGGGGGAAAAGGATAGAAATAGAGGGGGTCAGACATAAAGTCTAGCGAGTATGATAATTCTGACAATACTATTATCAAAATAACTAGACTAAGGCATAAGCTGGAAAACAAGGAAATGTCTATGAACTATTGGGTATGGAAAAGCAGATAAAGATAACGTTAAAGGCACACCTAATTACTAACGAATAATTACTACACTGCACCGCACCAGTCACCCTAAAGGTCGATCCCACTTGCTTTGCTTAGAAATTATAGCTTCTTGTACCCCTAGCTGACTACATAGGTGCCGCCTGCCCCTATCTCCACTAGGTGTACCCCACTACCCACTTGTGATCGGCTCCCTACTCGTAGATACCCGTGCTGGCCCCACAGTGGGGTGTATCACTCCCCTAAAGTGGCAACCCGATACAACTTGAGAATGCACGTCTTATACCTACACGATGCAACAACGTCTTACCTACCAGCCCGGGTCCACACACGCATATGAAACCCGTTGGACTTGTGTTGCCACCGCTACCCCGTTTTGGCCTCTTATAGTCAAGCCCAGCATGCGTGTCCCGTCCTCGACTTGGGTCGAGCCCACAAAGATACGTTTGGGATACTGGTTGAAATGGGCCCCCACAAGATACCCACCTAAGCTTATCCACTAGTACATCCCACTTAACCCTCTTAGTCATGTCCATTTACATGTGTGTTTGGTTAAGTCTTACTAATCGTATTTCACATGCCACTAAGGGCACCCACTAGATTCCTCATGCCACCCAAGGCACCTACTTAACCCCCATGTCCCACCTTACATGTTTATCTGGTTAAGTATTTCTTAATTCATTCAGGCCATAACCTCATAAAGACCTCTCACATTAGACTGGCATTTATGGCAGCTGGATTTGCCGGGCGGGTCCGGGCAGTCTTACACCATAAAAGAGTCTAACCTCGTGTCTTTACAACTGTTATGCTTTAATTTGGGCCTAGGACCTCTCACATTGAGCTGACATTTGTGACCACTGGATTTGCCGGGCGGGTCCGGGCAGGTTTACGTCACAAACGAGTCCAACCTCGTGTCCTAAGCATTGATTAACACTTATAATCTTTTACCCCAGTTTTAATAATTCCGTATTCAAATTATTAATTAAGTACACCTTTAATTATGTCCATAATTGACTCAATTATGGCCATCCATTCATGGCATGCAAAATCATATCAATTGCACCCCAACTTCTTAATATTAAATCCTTAATATTACCCCTACCCCACGTTATACGTTCGCTTATTCGATGCAAAATATACGTTAGACTCGAATAGTCTAACTCATAGCACAAAGATAAATTATCACATCATATAGACAAATAAAATAGATCTGATCATAATAGGGGTGAAACTTGCATAAAACTACACATGTTATGGATCTAAAGGTGTCAACTTGTTTGGTTAAATGTCACAATTTACATGATATGATCATAACCCAAATTCATGTATAAACTTGCATATGGGGTTATATGCAACATAATGATGGTGTGAACTAGCGTCTAATACATAAAATTCACATATGTCATAGCATAATTCTAGATGTCACAATTCTAGATCTAAATAGATGTCATGGCATATGTTCATAATCTTTACTAATCAATCTAAACTTTCATACATGATTTGTCATATAGATCAACATAGCCCAAACATTATGATTTGATTAACATGAACTAATTAGCATAGATAACAACATCATGATTTTATAATATGTACGATTTACCACAACTTAGCATAGAAAATTACAACCTATACAATAACATCATAGCATGATTTACAACATATAGGATATCATCATCACATAACATAGGATTTACAACATACATGATAGCATAAGGTTTTCAACAACATATATGACAATTCACATCATTCACTTATAATCCATTCATAACTTAATCTAATTAGTTCAACAATAATCTTGTTAAGATCATCATACTCACAATTAGAGAAGAAAGAGAGTCTTGATTTGCTTTAGAGTTGAGTAGAATTAGAATTTTGATTAGCTTTCTTCCTTCTTAGTTGGCGGCGGCTAGACTGAGTTCCATGGCGGCGGTATGACGGTGGCTATTCTATTTTTCATGTGAATTAGCGTGAGAGACTACCTAGGTATTTATGGAGTTTAGGATTTATTTAGGCCGTCAGATCAACTCAGAACTAACCTGAACCGTTTAATTTGCCAACTCAGCCGTAAAGACACATCAGCAGCTCAAGATTGGGCTCAGCCAAACCCTAGCCGACTGGACAGGTCGACACCCAGGTCGACTGCCCAGTCGACTGCCCTGTCGACCTGGGGGGGGCGTGTCGACTCCCCAGTCGACCTGGGGTGCTGGGCGGGAAATTTCCCGCCTAGCCTGTTTGACTTTGAATTTTGAATTTTAAATTTGTGAAATCTGTTTTGAATTTTCTGAAACTTCCGATGGCCATAACTTCTTCATACGAAGTCCAATTCACGCAAAATCGGACTCTATTTCAACTAGAATTCCGAGACAGACACAATGGCGCAACCCGTTTCCCACCATTCTCACGTCTGAGATTAGTTATTCTTTAGTTTGTGATTATTAATATTAATAGAATTACAGCGTGTTACATTCTCCCCTCCTTAAAGGATTTCGACCCCGAAATCTTCAAGTTAAGAAGAATATATATCCTAACATCCAATCGTCCATCTACTCAACCATCAAACACAGGCATCCATTGTCCTTATAGACCTCTAATGCTTTCATGTTTAAATGCACAGTGTGTGTATATGTCCATATCTAATGCAAAATCAGGCGGTCCACGGATTCAGTTGACCTCCTTAATGCAAATCACGATAGTGCCATGCGTCCATTATGTATGCAAAAGTTCCCTAATGCTACACATTATGTAACACCCCGTATGTTCTATAACAGTGAAATTTACAAATTAAAGTATAATTAATTTCAAATCAAACAATTAAGGGAAATGGGATACGCCATTGTGTTTGTCTCGGAATTCTGCTTGAGATAGAGTCTGAGTTTGCGTAAAACGGACTCCGTATGAGGGAGATATGACCTCCGGAAGTTTCAGAATTCAGTTTAAAATTCAAACAGACAGACACAGTTCAGAAAACAAATTCAAAATTCGAAAAATCGGACCCAGATTGGGCTGGGAGGGAATTTTCCCACCCAAGGAACCCAGGTCGACTGGGTTGTCGACCTGGGGCACCCAGGTCGACTATGTAGTCGACCTGGGGGTCGACTGGGTAGTCGACCTGGCCCCTGAGCCAGGTCGAGCCCAGCCCCTCCTGGCTGGCCTGGTCTGTGCTTGGCCGAATTTCTATGCTTTGGTCTTGTCACTAGGGCTAGGTATCAGCTCCTGATTGGTTTCTCTTTCAAACGAACGACTAATATTAATCTAAGCTCCATCGACGGCTCGAATCAATTCACAAACTCTATAAAAAGGACCTAAGACTCCACCTAATTCATACAAATAAAAATGAGAATGAAACCGTCATGCTGCTAAAGAAAGACTAGGAGTAGCCGTCAAAATTGAGAGACGATTAGGAGTTGATTTGAAAGCTTAAAGCAACGACAATTAAATCAAAACAACGCCTACAAGAAAGGATAGCATCTCCAAATTCAGAATTCAGATTCCTGAATTGAAGATTCGTCATACGTTGTAAGTAGAGTGCTATTCCGATGTGAATGAATAATTGGGTTTTGATTTGTAAAATGAGAAATGGAATTGTACTTGATTTGTGGTGATAATAATTCATAATTGTATGTTGCTATGATTCTAATTATGAATCGATTTGGGATGTTGTGGTATAACGATGTTAGACCTATTGGATATTTGCAATTATATGATTCATGTTGAAAGTTAACAACTATATGTTTGCGGTAGTTTATTACAACAAAGTTGAGACTCATGCAAGTATAGGATTCACCATTATGCCAACATGATTTTAGATCCATCTATGTATATTTTTATGATCATTTTAGTGTGTAGTTGGATCCAAGTAAGTATTATGATTCATATGAATTTATGTTGTAATTGGAATCATGATTCAAGTGTAAAACCATACTTCTGTATTAGTGACAAAAGCAAGCATCTTTGTGAACTTATGTCAATTCTATGAACATGACTAGATTACGTTTGGTGTTATGCCTAATTGGAAACATGTTTTAGGTCTATGTTGTTGTCAAACTCATATGATAATATATGTGTGACACATAATTAAGTTAGATTCATATTTTTAAAATGCAAGTTTACATGACTAGATTAAAACCATGATTCATGCTAAGTATGTTTCATGTCAAGATTATATGTTATTGCAATGCAAGTTTACAAGTACCTAATTTATGTTAATTACATCGTTATTTTGCAAGTTCAAGCGTTCACACTCCCCTTTTGATGTTACTTAGAATATATAAACACCATGTTCTAAGCCTCCCCTTTTTCATGTGGCTAAGTTGGGCTTAAATGTTAAGCCCAACATATGTTATAATATAGTGAACGTATAATACGGGGGTAATGACGTTGGGGTAAAAATATAAAACATATGTGTTGGCATGTTTGACGCATGCCAACGACCTTGAGAACATTTAAGTGGTATAAATTAATTTTACCCAATAAAGATGAATTTGAATAATGGGCCGCAAATATTTACATATAAAAATAAAAGAGACAAAATATGTAAACTTAGAAAATACGATGTGTTTAACCCGAGGTTGGATTGAGTTGTGACATAAACCTGCCCGGAACCGCCCGGTTGTCCAGTAGTCACAACAATACCTATCCAATGTGGGTGGTTAAACATTGAGCCCAATAAAGACCCGAGATTAGACTGAGTTGTGGCGTAAGACTGCCCGGACCCAACCGGCAACAGGCAGCCACAACAATACCTGTCTAATTTGAGTGGTCGAGGCTTTAATAAGACAATTAAGGCTGAGTCAGGATTGATAGGATTAAGTAAATTGAATTTATACTTAATCAAATTGAACATGCTAAACTATAAAGACTGATTGGGGGTTAGGTTTACAGAACACTTAACCAACTTAGCATGTTGGCTAGAAATAGAAAACCTAGTAGCGGGGGACCCTTTTCAGCAGTAACCCTACAAGGTGTATCAGGATACCCTGAACTAGGAAGGGTGGGGCACGATTACTGGGCTGAGTGTAAGAGGTCAAATCGACGGCGGTGGTGCAACAGTGTAGGTTCTAACGGGTTGCGGGCGTGCACACACTCCGGCGCAGAAAAATAAGGCACTGGGCACCAGTAGTATACCTGTGCATTCTAAAATTGTGTCGGGCCGCCACCATGGGACTTGATACACCCCATGGTGGGACCAGCATAGGTAGCTACAACATCGGGGGCCGTAAGACACATGTAACTATGCGAGTAGGAGCCGATCATTCGAAATAGATCACTTCACCCTGATTTTGGGGTGCCTGTTGGGAACTAGTTAATAGGGGTGCAGAGATTAATATGGGGTACGATAGTATATTCGACTCTAGACAACTTAACTTAGTTTATGGTGCTTCCCCATTTCCAGTTTATACTTATCATGCTCATTTCTTTATTCATAAACTGAATAGTCCTAGACTTACTCAGGCTTTATGTCTGACTCTGCTTTTCTTTCGTCTTCTTTTCTTTTGTTTTCCCCCCCAGGTCCACAGGGAGGGAATACCGTAGCTTGACCAGCTTTCACATCCAGCTTGAAGAGAAAGAATGTATTGCTTGGATCTCTTTCGTTTTGGACTATGGCTTTGGATAGCAATTATAGGGACTTATGCAGTTTACTTATGTTTTTTATGCTTCTTTAAGTTATGAAATCAAGACAGTTATGAAAATGTAATGTTTTTGGAAGTATCGTAAGACAATTATGGCATGGTTTATGTAACACGTATTTTGTTGAAATAAAAGTTGTTGTTGTTTTCCGCTGTTCAAAAATACGTGTATTTATATCTGTCTTGTGTATCTGTGACATATACTTATAAACCTCCACCAAAATTAGGGCATTCCCTTTGAGAGTGACCCTAACGGAGGTGGGGTGTTTCACTTGGTATCAGAGCATAGGTTTACCAGATAAGATAAAAAGTTTTGAAAATTTATTTTCAAAAGAAAATTTAAAGAAGCATTTTTAAAGATAAAATGTTATTTTATTTTTAAAAGGCATAGTCCCCCCAAAGCCATATGTACTATCTTTTATCCTTCGTTTTGAATCTGTCCTTTTTGTTTCAGCATGTCTGAAGAACTTAACTTTCCTGAGGGTGTACCAATACCTGGTTGGTTCAGACGATTCTTAGAAGCAAGGGCCAATCAGCCAGGTCCCACTATTCCTCCTCCCCCAGCTGCAGGAAATCATCCAGCTGCAGAAAATCATCCAGCAGTAGCAGCACCTCCTCCTCCACCTCCTCCGCGTGGTAATGCTTTTGCCAAGACATGTAAAGATTTCAAAGCTATGGGAGGGAAGGACTTTCATGGAACCGAGTCCTTCGTGGCAGCCAGGAACTGGCTGAAGGAAACCGAGGACTTATTCGTCTTCTTTGAGGTAGAAGATAGGCAGAAGGTACAACTGGCAGTATGGCTACTTAAAGGCGAGGCTTCCTACTGGTGGGAAGTTACCAATGCAGAAAGACCAGTTGAAACATGGGAGGACTTTAGGGCGAGGTTTGAGGCTAAATTTCTCTCAGAAGCTGAAAAGAGTCTTCAATTGGAAAAATTCTTATTTCTTAAGCAAGGGAATATGACAGTCAAAGAGTACGTTAATCAGTTCGATCAGCTAGCTAGGTTCGGACTGGACCTAGTCAACACTCCGCACAAGAAGGCTCTCCGCTTTGTCAAAGGATTGAATGAGCCACTACACAGTTTGGCCATGACCCATATACCTATGGGAGCTACGTATGAAAGGTTAGTGCAGATGACATTGCTGAATGAAGAGGATAAGGGCAAAAAGGAGATAAAGGCAGAAAGCTCTCAAGGAAAGAAAGAGGGTTTGCAGCCTAAGAAGACAGACTTTAAGAAGGGCGGGAAAGACAACAAGTCTCAAGAGAAGAGGAAGTGTAATTTCTGTGGCAAAGTGGGGCACTTAGTGAAAGATTGCCAGAAAAAGAAGGCCAAGTTGAATGGTGGGTGCTTTTCTTGCGGTGAGACAGGCCACATGGCTAAGGATTTCCCAAAGAAGCGAAGGCAGGGGCAGAATGTTGGATCCACCTCAGGGGCACAAGTTCATGCGCTAGAAGCACCGCCTCTGCAACAACGAGGTATAAATACTTCTGTAGAAAGTGTAGTATATCTTTATGATCACCCAGTTCGTACTTTATTTGACTCTGGCGCATCACACTCCTTTATTTCATATGCTTTAGTAGAATCTCTGCACCTAGAAATAATTAGTATGGTAGAGGACCCCTTAGTTGTTTCAAATCCAATCGGGGGCCCAGCTCATTTGTCTATGATCTGTGTGGGATTGAAAATTTTTATTCTAAGCGTAGAATTTAGATGTAGTGCCTTTGTTTTGGGCTTCTCGGGATATGGTTTGATTTTGGGCATGGATTGGCTATTCAATAATGGTTCCATCCTTGATTGTGAGAAAAGGGTGGTTAGGCTTCTGACCCAACTCGGTAACACTCTGGAAATTACTTGTAATCCCTCGCATGCAGTTATGCTTAGTTATCTTGAATCACTAGATGCTTCTGTTGAGAGTTTGCAATCGGTTAAAGTGGTCCGTGAATATCCGGATGTCTTCGAAGAGGTGAAGGGCTTACCTCCGAAGCGGGAGATAGACTTCCGCATATATCTTGTAGATAATGCAAAGCCCGTTGCATTGCCCGTTAAACACATGGCTCCACGGGAAAGGAAAGAACTCAGCAAACAGGTTAAAGAGCTTCTAGAGAAGGGGTTCATTAGAAGGAGCATTTTAGAATGGGGCACTCCAGTGGTGTTCGCTACAAAGGCGGATGGTTCACTCCGTCTATGTGTTGACTATAGGGAGCCCAACAAGCTAACGAAAAAGAATAGGCACCCTCTCCCCAGAATTGACGATCTGTTTGATCAGCTTGTAGGAGTGTCTGTTTTCTCCCAACTCGATTTAGCGACCGGATTTCATCAGCTAAGGGTGGCTGAAGATAGCATCGATAAGACAACATTCAGAACCCCAGACGGCTTCTTTGAATGGCTTGTCATGCCTTTCGGCTTGACAAACGCACCTGCTTACTTCGTGGACCTGATTAGTAGGGTGTTCAGAGAATTCCTCAACAAGTTCGTGGTAGTCTTCGTAGACGATATCTTGATCTTCTCAAAGAGTGAAGAAGAACATGCTCAACACTTAAGGGCAATCATGGAAACTCTGCGAGTCCATCAGCTAAAAGCCAAATTCTCCAAATGCCACTTTTGGAGAGAGGAAGTAAGATTTCTTAGGGATAGAGTATCCAAAAATGGGTTAGTTGTGGACCCTGCTAAGGTAGTAGCGGTGCAGGATTGGAAGACACCAAGGAATGCAACTGAGGTCTGAAGTTTTCTAGGGCTAGCAGGTTTCTACCGAAAATTCATAAGGGATTTTGCGAAAATCTCAGCTCCACTCACAAGGCTGACAAAGAAGAACCTAGTATTCAATTGGGACTTGGATTGTGAGTTTGCTTTCCAACGACTAAAAAGGGCTCTTACAACAGCCCCAGTTCTGACGTTGCCAGATGGAAGCAAGATGTTCACAGTTTATACAGATGCATGTAGGATAGGGCTAGGCTCTGTCTTGATGCAAGAAGGGAGGGTAGTAGCTTATGGTGGAAGGCAATTGAAAGTTCATGAAAAGAACTACCCGACCCACGATCTTGAGTTAGCCGCCATCGTCTTTGCACTCAAGTCTTGGAGACATTATCTCCTAGGTGAGAAGTTCGAACTTTACACTGACCATAAATCATTGAAATATCTTTTCTCGCAGAAAGATCTTAACTTGAGGCAACAGAGATGGATGGAGTTTCTTGCCTCGTACGATTTCGAGATCTCCTACACTCCAGGCAAAGGAAACGTAGTGGCAGACGCGTTGAGCCGAAAGAAGCTAACATTAAGCCCGCTGTTTGTTGAAAGGCAAAGCCTAGAGTATATAGCCAGTTTTAACTTTAGGCCCACCTTTGATTTCGTACCAGGTTTATTAGCATCTCTTGAGGTGCGCCCTACTCTTTTGGACTCAATATGGCCGGCACAACGCGAAGACCCTCAGCTTGTGGAGACAATTGATAGGCTAATTAGGGGTGAGACTTCAAGTCACCTCAACAGATACTCCATCGACGATAAGGGTTGGCTAAGGCGAGACAGAAGGTTATGCGTCCCACGAACAAGGGATTTAGTAAAGACGGTTCTCGAGGAAGCACATCACTCCAAAATGACGATACATCCAGGCGGAGATAAAATGTACAAGGACATAAAGAGAACTTTCTTTTGGAGCAGCATGAAAAAGGATGTGGCAGATTTCGTTTCTAAGTGTATGACTTGCCAACAGGTTAAGGCAGAGCAGAAGAAGCCTGGTGGTCTGCTCCATCCTCTAGAGGTCCCGCAGTGGAAGTGGGATAGCATTTCAATGGACTTCATTGATGGGTTGCCTAGGTCTAGAAGAGGCAACACTAGCATTTGGGTAATAGTGGATAGGCTTACTAAAAGCGCCCACTTTTTACCTGTCAAGAGTAAAAGGACTGCCTCATCCCTAGCATCTCTTTATCTCAAGGAAATTGTTCGACTCCGTGGAATAACCTCCAGCATTGTTAGTGACCGAGACCCTATCTTCACAAGTGAGTTCTGGCGGAGTCTGCAAGAAGCGGTAGGCACACAGTTATGCTTGAGTACAGCCTATCACCCCCAAGCCGACGGCCAGACAGAAAGAGTGAACAGAGTTTTGGAGGACCTTTTAAGACTGTGCGTCCTTGACTTCGGAGGGACGTGGGAAGACCATCTTCCTTTGGTGGAGTTTGCCTACAACAACAACTACCAAGCCACCATCGGAATGGCACCCTTCGAAGCTTTATACGGAAGACCGTGTCGATCGCCCACTTGTTGGTGGGAGTCTACTGACAAGCTCATACTTGAACCAGATATGGTCCGAGAGACTTCAGAGAAAGTAGACTTAATACGGAGAAGAATGAAGACGGCCCAAGATAGACAGAAATCCTACGCCGACAAGAGGAGGACCGACCTTGAATTTGAGGTTGGGGACAGAGTTTTTCTTAAGGTATCTCCTCTAAGGAACGTTGTTCATTTTAGATCCACTGGAAAGCTGGCACCGAGATTTGTAGGACCGTTTCCTATCATCGAGAAGGTTGGAAAGATGGCCTATAGATTAGTGCTACCCGAAAAGCTGGCCGGAGTTCACAACGTCTTTCATGTTTCTCACATCCGGAAGTGTTTGCACGAGTCTGCTGAAGTGGTAGAGCCAAACATCCTTGAAGAAGCTGAAGTGGAACGCGAAGCAACTATAAGGAAAGTTCCAACCCGCATCTTAGGAACTGAAGTGAAAAAGCTACGAAACCGCGAAGTCAAGCTCGTCAAAGTTCATTGGAGCGACGCCGAGGAAGACGCAACTTGGGAAACTGAGGCTAGAATACGCGCAGCCTACCCTTTTCTTTTTGAGGGTACATCTTTGATCTTTCTTTTTCCTTAAGTTGTGCTTTTATCTATCTTTTTAGGTATATCTCCTCGACCTTATCTTTTAGGTAGAAACCCTTTGGATGAAAACATGTAATTGAAACATGTTATGGATGACGGTTACAAGTGGTTGCAAGTGATTGCTAGCGGTTGCTCATGATTGCATATACACACACAATCTAGGTTTTAGATCGACTCAGTAACTTCATATTGCATATGCATATATGTATTTATATTCGTATATGGTTGAAGTTTAAATGTGTTGTCATATGGATGTTGCATTTATATATGAATGATTGCGCACTCATGTAGAATCATGAATAGGAGAATTTACATACATAATGGATTCATGACACTTACATAATTTGCATTAAGGAGGTCAACTGAATCAGTAGACCGCCTGATTTTGCATTAGATAAGTACGTGTACACACACTGAGCATACGATCATGAAGCATTAGAAGTCTTTTAAGGACAATAGACGCTCGTGTTTGATGGATGAGTAGATGGACGTTTGGATGTTAGGATATACATTCTTCCTAAACTTGAAGATTTCGAGGACGAAATCCTTTTAAGTAGGGGAGAATGTAACACCCCGTATGTTCTATAACAGTGAAATTCACAAATTAAAGTATAATTAATTTCAAATCAAAGAATTAAGAGAAACGAGATACGCCATTGCGTTCGTCTCGGAATTCTGCTTGAGATAGAGTCCGAGTTTGCGTAAAACGGACTCCGTATGAGGGAGATATGACCTCCGGAAGTTTCAGAATTCAGTTTAAAATTAAAACAGACAGACACAGTTCAGAAAACAAATTCAAAACTCGAAAAATCGGACCCAGATTGGGCTGGGCGGGAATTTTCCCGCCCAAGGCACCCAGGTCGACTGGGTAGTCGACCTGGGGCACCCAGGTCGACTATGTAGTCGACCTGGGGGTCGACTGGGTAGTCGACCTGGCCCCTGAGCTAGGTCGAGCCCAGCCCCTCCTGGCTGGCCTGGTCTGTGCTTGGCCGAATTTCTGTGCTTTGGTCTTGTCACTAGGGCTAGGTGTCAGCTCCTGATTGGTTTCTCTTTGAAATGAACGACTAATATTAATATAAGCTCCATCGACGGCTCGAATCAATTCACAAACTCTATAAAAAAAACCTAAGACTCCACCTAATTCATTCAAATAAAAATGAGAATGAGACCGTCATGCTGCTGAAGAAAGACTAGGAGTAGCCGTCAAAATTGAGAGACGATTAGGAGTTGATTCGAAAGCTTAAAGTAACGACAATTAAATCAAAACAATGCCTACAACAAAGGATAGCATCTCCAAATTCAGAATTCAGATTCCTGAACTGAAGATTCGTCATACGTTGTAAGTAGAGTGCTATTCCGATGTGAATGAATAATTGGGTTTTGAGTTGTAAAATGAGAAATGGAATTGTACTTAATTTGCGGTGATAATAATTCATAATTGTATGTTGCTATGATTCTAATTATGAATCGATTTGGGATGTTGTGGTATAACGATGTTAGACCTATTGGGTATTTGCAAGTATATGATTCATGTTGAAAGTTAACAACTATATGTTTGCGGCAGTTTATTACAACAAAGTTGAGACTCATGCAAGTATAGGATTCACCATTATGCCAACATGATTTTAGATCCATCTATGTATATTTTTATGATCATTTTTAGTGTGTAGTTGGATCCAAGTAAGTATTATGATTCATATGAATTTATGTTGTAATTGGCATCATGATTCAAGTGTAAAACCATACTTTTGTATTAGTGACAAAAGCAAGCATCTTTGTGAACTTGTGTTAATTCTATGAACATGACTAGATTACATTTGGTGTTATGCCTAATTGGAAACATGTTTTAGGCCTTTGTTGTTATCAAACTCATATGATAATATATGTGTGACACGTAATTAAGTTAGATTTATATTTTTAAAAGGCAAGTTTACATGACTAGATTAAAACCATGATTCATGCTAGGTATGTTTCATGTCAAGATTATATGTTATTGCAATGCAAGTTTACAAGTGCCTAATTTATGTCAAGATTATATGCGTCCACGAGCAACCACTAGCAAACACTTGCATCCACTTTGCATCCATCATACATAACATGTCTCAAACACATGTTTCAACCATAGGATGATCCTAACTAAAGGTCAAAGATACTAGCGAGAGGATACTCTAAAGGTAAGATAAGTACAAGATAAGCGATAAAGGAGAAATAAAAGGACATACCCTCAAAAAGGAAAGGGTATCGTGAACGCATCTTCTCTTCTGTCTCCCAAGTAGCGTTGCTCTCATTATCTCCCCATTGCACCTCGACTAGTCTGACCTCTCGATTTCTCAACTTCTTGATCTCCGACCCAAGAATGCGTGTAGGAGCTTGTCGAATCGTCGCATCACGCTCTATCTCCACCTCTCTAAGCAAGTTCGGCTTTACCACCTTCACGGTCTCGTGCAAGCACTTCCTCAAATGTGACACATGGAATATGTCGTGTACACCACTAAGTCTCTCAGGCAACTCCACTCTATACGCCATCTGTCCAATCTTCTCCTTAATAGGAAACGACCCTACAAACCTTGGTGCTAATTTCCCAACGGACCCAAAGCGAACAACGTTTCGTAATGGAGACACTTTGACAAAGACCATGTCCCCAACCTCAAACTCAAGATCTGTCCTCCTCTTATCCGCATAAGATTTCTTCCTATCTTGCGTCGTCTTCATCGTCCTACGAATCAAGTCTATCTTTTCCGAAGTCTCTCTAATCATATCGGGTCCAAGTAAGATCTTATCCGTAGATTCCCACCAACATGCAGGTGAACGACAAGGTCGTCCATAAAGAGCTTCGAAAGGTGCCATGCCAATGTTAGACTGAAAGCTGTTATTATATGCGAACTCCACCAATGGAAGATGCTCTTCCCATGTACCCCCAAAGTCTAGGATACATAGCCTCAAAAGATCCTCTAGAATGCGATTCACCCTCTCGGTCTGGCCGTCCGTCTGAGGATGATATGCGGTGCTCAAACATAACTGAGTCCCTACCGCCTCTTGTAAGCTTCTCCAAAATTCGCTAGTGAAGATAGGATCACAGTCGCTTACTATTCTAGAAGGAACACCGTGCAAACGAACTACCTCTTGAACGTATACAGAAGCTAACCATGGAGCAGTCCTCTTACTCTTCACGGGAATGAAATGGGCGCTTTTAGTAAGTATGTCTACTATAACCCAAATCCCCGTATTACCCTTCCTTGATCTTGGTAATCCATCCACAAAATCCATCAAGACACTTTCCCATTTCCATAGTGGAACCTCCAATGGGTGAAGCAACCCACCGGGTTTCTTTTGCTCCGCTTTTACTTGTTGGCACACCAAGCATCTAGCGACATACTCGGCCACATCCCTCTTCATACCGGCCCAAAATAAAACTCGCTTCATTTCTTTGTACATCTTATCCCCGCCGAGATGAATGGTCATCTTCGAATGATGTGCTTCGTCAAGAATAGCCTTCCTCAAACCTTCGTCTTGAGGTACACAAAGTCTACTATCCCTATGTAACCAACCCTTATCATCTAGGATATACCTACGGAGATGGCTTGATGACTCCCCTCTTTTGAGCTTTTCTACTAACTCAACCAACTGTGCGTCGTCTCGCTGTGCCTCGCCAATCCGTCCCAAAAGCGTAGGTCTGACCTCCAAGGATGCTAGCAAACAGGGTACAAAGTCAACAGAAGGTCTAAAGTCAAACATCGAAATGAATTCTAAGTTTCACCGCTCAACAAATAACGGACTCAAGGACAGCCTTTTCCTACTTAAGGCATCTTCCACTACGTTACCCTTGCCAGGGGTATATGCTATTACGAATTCGTAGGACGCTAAGAACTCCATCCACCTTTGCTGCCTTAAGTTCAAGTCCTTTTGAGAGAATAAGTATTTTAAGGATTTGTGGTCAGTGAATAATTCGAATTTCTCGCCAAGAAGATAATGATGCCAAGACTTAAGCGCAAAAACAATAACGGCCAACTCTAGGTCATGTGTGGGGTAATTTTTCTCATGCGCTCTCAACTGCCTTCCGCCATAGGCTATAACCCTTCCCTCTTGCATTAAGACTGCGCCTAGTCCTGTCCCACAAGCATTGGTATAAACAGTAAACGACTTACTCCCGTCTGGCAGCACTAAGACTGGAGCTGAGGTCAAAGCTCTCTTCAAACGTTGGAATGCATCATTACAATCTACGTCCCATGTGAAAACTAGGTTCTTCTTCGTCAGGCGTCTTAATGGAGCTGATATCTTTGCGAAATCTTTGATAAACTCCCTATAGTAGCCAATCAACCCCAAGAAACTCCTTACTTCGGTGGCATTATTAGGGACCTTCCAATCTTGGATGGCCACCACCTTCGCGGGATCCACAACTATCCCTTCTTTGGAAACCAAGTGCCCTAAGAACCGTACTTCCTTCCTCTAGAAGTGACACTTAGAAAATTTAGATTTAAGATTATGCGCTCGTAGGATCTCCAACACTTCCCTAAGATGTAGGGCATGCTCTTCTTCATTCTTAGAAAAGATCAAGATGTCATCTATAAAGACTACAACGAATTTGTTAAGGTACTCCCTAAACACCCTACTCATCAGATCAACAAAGTATGCGGGGGCGTTTGTCAAACCGAAGGGCATCACTAGCCATTCATAGAAACCGTCCGGAGTCCTAAAGGCAGTCTTGTCAATGCTATCCTCAGCCACTCTCAACTGATGGAAACCAGTGGCTAAGTCCAACTGTGAAAACACTGAGGCGCCAACTAACTGATCGAAGAGATCATCAATCCTCGACAGTGGGTATCTGTTCTTCTTAGTAAGCTTATTAAGTTCTCTATAGTCCACACAAAGTCTAAGGGACCCATCCGCCTTCGTGGCAAATACTACTGGAACACCCCACTCCGATATACTACGTCTTATGAACCCCTTCTCAAGCAACTCCTTCACTTGCTTATCGAGCTCCCTCGTTTCACGAGGAGCCATGTGGCGTTCTGGCAAAGATACTGGTCTTGCATTATCCACAAGATATATTCGAAAATCTATCTCCTGCTTCGGAGGCAAGCCCTTCACCTCCTCAAACACATCCGAGTTTTCTCGGACAACTCTAACAGATAGTAGATTTTCCTCAGACGCGTCAAGCGATTCTAAATAACTTAGCATAACAGAATTTATGGGATTACAAAAGATTTCGAGAGTGTTGCCAAGACGAGTCACGAGCCTAACTACTCTCCTTACACAATCAAGAACGACCCCATTTCTGGATAACCATTCCATCCCTAAAATTAGCCCATAGCCCGTGAAGCCCAAAACATAAGCATCACATCTAAACTCAAAGCTAAGTATAGAAATTTTCAAATCCAAACACATCATGGACAAATAAGCTGAGCCCCCAATTGGATTCGAAACAACTAAGGGATCCTCTACTAAACTGGTGTTTTAGTGTAGTGATTCAACTAATGATGTAGAGATAAACGAATGCGATGCGCCCGAATCGAATAAGGTACGGACAGGATGATCAAACAGAAAAACTAAGCTTTCAACAGAAATGGTTCTACCTCGTTCTTGCAGCGGTGGGACCGCGAGAGCCTTAACTTGTCCCCTTGCCTGCCCTGGTGCCATAAGAGCCTGCACCTGTCCTCCCGAGGTAGACCCTGCCCTCTGCCCCTTCTTTGGGAAGTCCTTCACTAGATGTCCCGCTTCACCACAGTGAAAACAGCCAGTCTTCTTTTTCTTTCGGCAACCCTTGCTGAGATGGCCTGGTGTCCCACAGTTAAAGCATTTCTTATTTCCCTTGCCATAATTGTCTTTACCACCCTTCTTGTTTTGCTGTTGTGGTTTCTTCTGATCCCCTTTCTTCTCGGGTGCCTTATTAGCATTAGCGCCTTTCTCCTCGTGCATGAGTGCCATGTCTACTAACTTCTCAAAGGTAGCCCCCATAGGGATGTGGGTCATAGCCAACCCTTGCAACGGTTCATTCAAGCCATTAACGAACCTCAGAGCCTTCTTCTCCGGCGTGTTCACTAAGTCCAAGCCAAACCTTGCTAACTGATTAAATTTGTTAACATATTCTTTCACTGATGAGCTTCCTTTCTTCAATGTCAAGAACCTTTCCATAAATAAATTCTCTTCTGCCCTTGAGAGAAACTTTGCCTCGAACCTACGTCTGAAATCCGCCCAAGAGTCAACAGGACGCTCCCCATTAGTGACCTCCCACCAAAATGAGGCCTCTCCCTTCATCAACCAAGCTGCTAATTTGACTTTCCTCCCTTCTTCTACTTCAAATATTTCTAGCAATTCTTCCACCTCCTTAAGCCAATCTCTAGCTTCCACAAACGTTTCTGACCCTTGAAAAGGTTTTCCACCCATAGCCTTAAATTCCTTGCACGTTTTTGCAAAAGTATCAGCGCGAGGAGGAGGAGTGGGTGCAACTGGTGGTGGAGGAGCATTGGCTGGACCTGCAGTGGCCCTAGCCTCTAATAACCTCCTATAATATCCTGGTATCATTACACCATCTGGAAGGTTAAGATCTTCAGCCATGCTGAAACGAAAAAGGAAAGATTAAAAATGGAGAATTCGAAAGACAAAGATATATGGCTATTGGGGATTATGTTTTTCATAAAAACTTTCCTATTTAAATTACTCATTAAGACATGTTTTTGAAAACACTTCTTCCAAAAATACTTTAGAAAAATAGTTTTTCTACAAAATTTATCTGTTCTGGTAACCTTAAGCTCTGATACCACGTGTAACACCCCACGTCCATTAATGTCACTCACAAAGGGAATGCATTAACTTCCATGGAGGTTTTAAGTCAATATAGAACAGAAAAATTACAACAAGACAGATAATAAGTAGTACTTGGAAATCTAAAACTTCATTTTATTGCAGCGAAAATTAAACATGTTTGTTACATCATAAAAACCATAAATCAGAGTCAAGTACAATATCCATCTTGCTAAAACAAAATACATAACCCCATTACATAAATAGCCATTAAAGAAGATAGCAAGCTGGACTTTACTTCAGCGGTCCAAGCTTTCCCAAAGAGATAAAGAAATCCAATCAAACTCCACTAGAGCTGGGTCCACCCTGAGGACCTGGAGGGGGAAAAAGGATAGAAATAGAGGGGGTCAGACATAAAGTCTGGCGAGTATGATAATTCTAACAATACTATTATCAAAATAACTAGACTAAGGCATAAGCTGGAAAACAAGGAAATGTATATGAACTATTGGGTATGGAAAAGCAGATAAAGATAACGTTAAAGGCACCCCTAATTACTAACGAATAATTACTACACTGCACCGCACCAGTCACCCTAAAGGTCGGTCCCACTTGCTTCGCTTAGAAATTATAGCTTCGTGTACCCCTAGCTACTACATAGGTGCCGCCTACCCCTATCTCCTCTAGGTGTACCCCACTACCCACTTGTGATCGGCTCCCTACTCGTAGATACCTGTGCTGGCCCCACAGTGGGGTGTATCACTCCCCTAAAGTGGCAACCCGATACAACTTGAGAATGCACGGCTTATACCTACACGATGCAACAACGTCTTACCTACCAGCCCGGGTCCACACACGCATATGAAACCCGTTGGACTTGCGTTGCCACCGCTACTCCGTTTTGGCCTCTTACAGTCAAGCCCAGCATGCATGTCCCGTCCTCGACTTGGGTCGAGCCCACAAAGTTACGTTTGGGATAGTGGTTGAAATGGGCCCCCACAAGCTACCCACCTAAGCTTGTCCACTAGTACATCCCACTTAACCCTCTTAGTCATGTTCATTTACATGTGTGTTTGGTTAAGTCTTACTAATCGTATTTCACATGCCACTAAGGGCACCCACTAGATTCCTCATGCCACCCAAGGCACCTACTTAACCCCCATGTCCCACCTTACATGTTTATCTGGTTAAGTATTTCTTAATTCATTAAGGCCATAACCTTATAAAGACCTCTCACATTAGACTGCCATTTATGGCAGCTGGATTTGCCGGGCGGGTCTGGGCAGTCTTACACCGTAAAAGAGTCTAACCTCGCGTCTTTACAACTATTATGCTTTAATTTGGGTCTAGGACCTCTCACATTGGGCTGACATTTGTGACCACTGGATTTGTCGGGCGGGTCCGGGCAGGTTTACGTCACAAACGAGTCTAACCTCGTGTCCTAAGCATTGATTAACACTTATAATCTTTTACCCCAGTTTTAATAATTCCCTATTCAAATTATTAACTAAGTCCACCTTTAATGATGTCCATAATTGACTCAATTATGGCCATCCATTCGTGGCATGAAAAATCATATCAATTGCACCCCAACTTCTTAATATTAAATCCTTAATATTACCCCTACCCCACGTTATACGTTCGCTTATTCGACGCAAAATATACGTTAGACTCGAATAGTCTAACTCATAGCACAAAGATAAATTATCACATCATATAGACAAATAAAATAGATCTAATCATAATAGGGGTGAAACTTGCATAAAACTACACATGTTATGGATCTAAAGGTGTCAACTTGTTTGGTTAAATGTCCCAATTTACATGATATGATCATAACCCAAATTCATGTATAAACTTGCATATGGGGTTTTATGCAACATAATGATGGTGTGAACTAGCGTCTAATACATAGAATTCACATATGCCATAGTATAATTCTAGATGTCACAATTCTAGATCTAAATAGATGTCATGGCATATGTTCATAATCTTTACTAATCAATCTAAACTTGCATACATGATTTGTCATATAGATCAACATAGCCCAAACATTATGATTTGATTAACATGAACTAATTAGCATAGATAACAACATCATGATTTTATAACATGTACGATTTACCACAACTTAGCATAGAAAATTACAACCTATACAATAACATCATAGCATGATTTACAACATATAGGATATCATCATCACATAACATAGGATTTACAACATACATGATAGCATAAGGTTTTCAACAACATATATGACAATTCACATCATTCACTTATAATCCATTCATAAATTAATCTAATTAGTTCAATAATAATCTTGTTAAGATCATCATACTCACAATTAGAGAAGAAAGAGAGTCTTGATTTGCTTTAGAGTTGAGTAGAATTAGAATTTTGATTAGCTTTCTTCCTTCTTAGTTGGCGGCTGCTAGACTGAGTTCCATGGCGGCGGTATGACGGTGGCTATTCTATTTTTTCATGTGAATTAGAGTGAGAGACTACCTAGGTATTTATAGAGTTTATGATTTATTTAGACCGTCAGATCAACTCAGAACTAACCTAAACCGTTTAATTTGCCAACTCATCCCTAAAGACACATCAGTAGCTCAAGATCGGGCTCAGCCAAACCCTAGCCGACTGGACAGGTCGACTCCTAGGTCGACTGCCCAGTCGACCTGGGGGGTGTCGACTGCCCAGTCGACTCCCCAGTCGACCTGGGGTGCTGGGCGGGAAATTTCCCGCCTAGCCTGTTTGACTTCGAATTTTAAATTTTAATTTTCTGAAATCTGTTTTGAATTTTCTGAAACTTCCGGTGGCCATAACTTCTTCATACGAAGTCCAATTCATGCAAACTCGGACTCTGTTTCAACCAGAATTCCGAGACGGACACAATGGCGCAACCCGTTTCCTACAATTCTCAGTCTGAGATTAGTTATTCTTTAGTTTGTGATTATTAATATTAATAGAATTACGGGGTGTTACAGTTTCGATCAGTTTTCATTTAAATTAAAATTTAAATCATTATATTGGATTTTAAATGTACATTTCAATTTACTGGGGCCACATACGGACTCTAAAAATTCCAAAAAAATTATTTCTAGCTTCGTATTGACGATACGGTCCTAACAAAACCAATTTCGTCAAATTCTGAGACCGTTTGAAAAATGGCCAATTTCCAGTCGATCAAAATTGACTGAAACTGTTAAAACACGTTTTCTTTTGCCACGCTCGCATATTGATTCAGAAAATTTTGAATTTTGAAATCCAGCAATAACTTAATATCACGAAACCACCACGGATCCAACAAAAGTAGTTTCGTCGAAAACGAAGGTCGTTTGCAAATTTTTCATTTTTAAGGGCTAGAATTCTACAACGACTATCTTGAATTTTCAACTAGGCATAACTTGTTATCCCCACTATGAAATTTCAATTTTTAGGATTCGTTGGAAAGATATTTTCAAATAGATTCTAATAATTTTGGATTTACTAAAATCCGGTTTATTTTGAATCCTGTACGTTCATTTGAAATTTGAAATCGAATTTTCGAACTATCGCGCAATTTTCAATTCCTTTTATAATTAAAATAAAATATTTATATTCTAACATCGACTCGAATAAATGTATACATTCTATTTTTATTCGAAATAAATTTCTCTTCATCATTATTTAACATAATTCATTTTATATATTCAAAATTCACTAAAATTGCCGAATTAAAAATTTTAAATTGGCTCGGATTTCTGGGTTATTACAAACCACTTGCATCCACTTGCAACCATCAAACATAAAATGTCTCAAACACATGTTTACACCCAATAGTTTCTACCTAAAGGTCGAAGACTCGATCGATAGGATACAGCCGAGCGATAGAAGCAAGTACAATTAAAACAAAAGTTCTGTTCCCATTAGACAATGGTTAAGAGAATACATCTCTAAGTATCAACCCCGAAGACCGAAGTCAACATCAGATTGACACTCAGAGAATTACTCCAATTAAACAATGTCAAAACTGGAAATCTACTTCACGCTTCGAGTAAAAAACCCTATCCTTTTTCAGAAATATTCAGATACTTACAAACTACTGGTACAGGTCAGATTATCAAAAACCAGAATGTATGCATCATAGTCAACTTAACGCCAAACATAGATACCCCTAACTTATCACAAACAAATGAGTCGTAACCCTTATGGGGTTTGAGACTATAGCGGGATCAGAAACAAGACTAGTATTAAAGTGCAGAGTCTCAATTACAGAACCAAAATGCCAGAAAAAAGAGTTTTGACTCAATAATCAGATAAGAAAATTAAACCATCTACAGAAATTTCCCTATCTCTATCCTATCCACCAGCCACGTGAGCATTCACCTGCCCTTCAGAAGTAGGTCCTGTCCTCTGCCTTTGCCCTCGTTTTTCGGGCAGTCCCTAGTGAAGCGTCCCGTCGCACAAAAGTTGAAGCAAGTGCCCTTCCTCTTTCTACAATCCTTGTTCAGATGAGTCAAGCTTCCACAATTAAAGCACTTTTTCTCTTTCTTATCTTCAGACTTTTCATCCTTCTTTTGTGTTTCCTTCTTGGGCCGCACTTTCTTGTTCTGTGGTCCTTCGAGCTTTTCCTCTTTTTTTCTCGCTTTTGGCTTCCTCTTCATGCATCAA
This sequence comes from Allium sativum, assembly GCA_030737875.1. Taxonomy (NCBI): domain Eukaryota; kingdom Viridiplantae; phylum Streptophyta; class Magnoliopsida; order Asparagales; family Amaryllidaceae; genus Allium; species Allium sativum. The sequence goes on along the minus strand of CM060910.1, from coordinate 331,257,586 downwards.
TGCCATGTCAACCAATTTCTCGAAGGTAGTCCCCATAGGAATGTAGGTTATAGCCAACCCATGTAGTGGCTCATTCAAACCTTTAACGAATCTCAGAGCCTTCTTTTCAGGTGTGTTCACCAAGTCTAAGCCGAATCTCGCCAATTGATTGTACTTGTTAACGTACTCCTTTACTGATAAATTCCCCTGCTTCAACTCCAAGAACCTCTCCATGTATAAATTCTCTTCTGCTCGTGAGAGAAATTTCATCTCGAACCTATGCATGAAATCCATCCATGTCTCCACTGGACGCTCTCCATTCGTGACCTCGCACCAAAACGAGGCTTCATCCTTCATTAACTAAGCAGCTAATTGGACCTTCCTTCCATCTTCTATCTCGAAGACACCAATCAAATCTTCCACCTCGAGCTTCAACAAATGTCTCTGACCCGTGAAAAGGTTTCCCGCCCATTGCCTGAAAGTCTTTGCATTCTTCGAAAAAGTGTCAATGCGGGGAGGGGGAGGAGCGGCTATAACTGGAGGAGGGGGAACGTCTGCTGGGCCTGCGGCGGTGGCCCTAGCCTCCAAATACCTTCTAAAACAGGTTGGTATCGGTATGCCTTTGGGTATCTCGGGTACCCCAGACATACTGCGAAGAAAAAGGAAGAGATTCAAAATGGAGAATCGAAAGAAAGATATATGGCTTTTGGGGATTATTTTTTTAAAATAAACTTTACTTTTGAAAATACTTCCTTTTTAAAACCTTTTTGAAAATAGTTTTCAAATTTTTTTTTATCAAATCTGGTAACCTTCAACTTTGATACCAAGTGTAACACCCCATGTCCGTTAATATCGCTCACAAAAGGGAATGCATTAACTTTCATGAAGCATTATAGGTAAACAAAACATAATATTATAAGACAGATACGTAAAGTAGTGCTTGAAAATTTTAAACTTTATTATAGAAGAAACAGAAATAATTTTGGTTACATCCTTCCAAATCACAATACCAAAACCCAAGTACACAAGTATCAGTCTTATACCAAAATCTTTCAGAAAGCATAATTTTGAAACAATAATCCCCAACATAAACTGCCACAAGAAGGTAGAGTCAAAGCCAAGCAATACTTCAAGCACTTCAAGCAGGGAGGATTTGAATCAAGCTCCTATGTTTCCACCCTGAGCACCTTGGGGGGGGGGAATGGAAAGAAAAAGAGGCGAAAACAAATGAGGTCAGACACAAAATCTGGCAAGTCCAGTAACTTTTAGCATATAAACAGATAGTAGTATCATGACATGTAAATAAAACTGGATGAGAGATTACAGCAACAGGAGTAACAAGTATGCTTAAGTTAAACAGAAGAAACAGAATGATATAGACCAAGACATGCTTCTTACCTATATTGTAACACTCCACGTCCATTAATGTCACTCACAAAGGGAATCCATTAACTTCCATGGAGGTTTTAAGTGAATATAGAACAGAAAAATTACAACAAGACAGATAATAAGTAGTACTTGGAAATCTAAAACTTTTTTTCATTGCAGCGGAAATTAAACATGTTTCTTACATCATAAAACCATAAATCAGAGTCAAGTACAATATCCATCTTGATAAAACAAAATACATAACCCCATTACATAAATAGCCATTAAAGAAGATAACAAGCTGGACTTTACTTCAACGGTTCAAGCTTTCCAAAAGAGAGATAAAGCAATCCAATCAAGCTCTGCTAGAGCTGGGCCCACCCTGAGGACCTGGAGGGTGGAAAAGATAGAAATGGAGGGGGTCAGACATAAAGTCTGGCGAGTATGATAATTCTAACAATACTATTATCAAAATAATTAGACTGAGGCACAAGCTGGAAAATAAGGAAATGTCTATGAACTATTGGGTATGGAAGAGCAGATAAAGATAACGTTAAAGGCACACCTAATTACTAATGGATAATTACTACACTGCACGACACCAGTCACCCTAAAGGTTGATCCCACTTGCTTCACTTAGAAATTTTATAAATAACTTCGTTTACCCCTAGCTAACTACATAGGTGCCGCCTGCCCCTATCTCCGCTAGGTGTACCTCACTACCCACTTGCGATCGGCTCCCTACACGTAGATACCCGTGCTGGCCCCCACAGTGGGGTGTATCACTCCCCTAAAGTGGCAACCCGATACAGCTAAAGAATGCATGGTTTATACCTACACGATGCAACAACGTCATACCTACCAGCCCGGGTCCACACACGCATATGAAACCCGTTGGACTTGCGTTGCCACCGCTAACCCGTTTGGCCTCTTATAGTCAAGCCCAGTATGCGTGTCCCGTCCTCGACTTAGGTCGAGCTCACAAAGATACGTTTGGGTTACTGGTTGAAATGGGCCCCCAGTTACTTACCACAAGCTATCCACCTAAGCTTGTCCCCACTAGTATATCCCACTTAACCCTCTTCTTAGTCATGTTCATTTACATGTGTGTTTGGTTAAGTCTTACTAATCGTATTTCAAATGCCACTAAAGGCACCCACTAGATTCCTCATGCCACCCAAGGCACCTACTTAACCCCCATGTCCCACCTCACATGTTTATCTGGTTAAGTATTTCTTAATTCATTAAGGCCATAACCTTATAAAGACCTCTCACATTAGACTGACATTTATGGCAGCTGGATTCGCCGGGCGGGTTCGGGCAGTCTTATACCATAAAAGAGTCTAACCTCGTGTCTTTACAACTGTTATGCTTTAGTTTGGGCCTAGGACCTCTCACATTGGGCTGACATTTGTGACTACTGGATTTGCCGGGCGGGTCCGGGCAGTTTTACGTCACAAACGAGTCCAACCTCGTGTCCTAAGCATTGATTAACACTTATAATCTTTTACCCAGTTTTAAATATATCCCTATTCAAATCATTAATTAATTCCAATTTTAATGATGTCCATAATTGACTCAATTATGGCCATCCACTTACGCTATGCAAAATCATATCAATTGCACCCCAATTTCTTAATATTAAATCCTTAATATTACCCCTACCCCATGTTATACATTCGCTTATTCAACGCAAAATATACGTTAGACTCGAATAGTCTAACTCATAGCACAAAGATAAATTATCACAACATATAGACAAATAAAATAGATCTAATCATAATAGGGGTGAAACTTGCATAAAACTACACATGTCATGGATCTAAAGGTGTCAACTTGTTTGGTTAAATGTCACAACTTACATAATATGATCATAACCCAAGTTCATGTATAAACTTGCATATGTGGTTTATGCAACATAATGATGGTGTGAACTAGCATCTAACACATAGAACTCATACATGTCATAGCATAATTCTAGATCTAAATAGATGTCATAATTCTAGATTTAAATAGATGTCATACAATATGTGAGATTATACATAATAATAAATCTAAACTTGCATGGGTACATGTGATTTATCATGTGAATCATCATAGCCCAAATATATATAATCAACATCATGATTCATAAGCTAACTACAACATAATAACATCATGGCTTTGTAACATCGCAACTTAGCATAGAAACTTGCAACATATATACAACATATAGGATATCATCATCACATAACATAGTATTTACAACATACATGATATCATAACGTTTACAACAACATATATGACAATTCACATCATTTTCTTATGATCCATATCACATCTTAATCTAATTAGTTTGCAAATAATATTATTAAGATCATCATACTCACAATTAGAAAAGAAAGAGAGTCTTGATTTGCTTTAGAGTTGAGTAGAATTAGAGTTTTGATTAGCTTTCTTCCTTCTTAGTTGGCGGCGGCTACACTGAGTTCCATGGCGATGGCATGACGACGGCTATTCTATTTTTCATGTGATTTTAGAGTGAGAGACTACCTAGGTATATATAGAGTTAAGGATTTATTTAGACCGTCAGATCAACTCAAAACTAACTTGAACCGTTAAATTAGCCAACTCAGCCCTAAAGACACATCAACAGCTCAAGATTGGGCTCTGCCAAAACCTGGCCGACTGGACCAGGTCGACACCCAAGTCGACTGCGCAGTCGACCTAGTCCTGGGGGTGTCGACTGCCCAGTCGACTCCCCAGTTGACCTAGGGTGCTGGGCGGGAAATTTCCCGCCTGGCCTGTTTGACTTCGAATTTTGAATTTTGAATTTTCTGAAACTTCCGATGGCCATATCTCCTTCATACGAAGTCCAAATCACGCAAAATCGGACTCTATTTCAACCAGAATTCCAAGACGAACACAATGGCACAACCCGTTTCCCACAATTCTCACGTCTGAGATTAGTTATTCTATAATTTGTGAATATTAATATTAATAGAATTACGGGGTGTTACATTCTCCCCTCCATAAAGGATTTCGACCCCGAAATCTTCAAGTCAAGAAGAATGTATATCCTAACATCCAATCGTCCATCTACTCAACCATCAAATACAGGCATCCATTATCCTTATAGACTTCTAATGCTTTCATGTTTAAATGCACAGTGTGTGTATATGTCCATATCTAATGCAAAATCGGGCGGTCCACTGATTCAGTTGATCTCCTTAATGCAAATCATGATAGTGCTATGCGTCCATTATGTATGCAAAAGTTCCTTAATGCTACATATTATCTCTATATGCGTGCACAATCATTATCTGAGTGCAGCATCCATATTATAAAAAAAATCCTCATACATCCATTCTACAAAATACATCCATATATATGCAATATGAAATATGAAGTGACTGAGCCGATCTAGTGCCTAATAGTGTGTGTATATGCGTCCACGAGCAACCACTAGCAAACACTTGCATCCACTTTGCATCCATCATACATAACATGTCTCAAACACATGTTTCAACCATAGGATTATCCTAACTAAAGTTCAAAGATACTAGCGAGAGGACATACTAAAGATAGGATAAGTACAAGCTAAGCGATAAAGGAGAAATTAAAAGACATACCCTCAAAAAGGAAAGGGTACAACGAACGCATCTTCTCTTCTGTCTCCCAAGTAGCGTTGCTCTCATCATCTCCCCATTGCACTTTGACTAGTCTGACCTCTCGATTTCTCAGCTTCTTGATCTCCGACCCAAGAATGCATGTGTGAGCTCGTCGAATCGTCGCATCATGCTCTATCTCCACCTCTCTAAGCAAGTTCGGTTCTACCACCTCCGTGGTCTCGTGCAAGCACTTCCTCAAATGTGACACATGGAATACGTCGTGTACACCACTAAGTCTCTCAGGCAACTCCACTCTATACGCCATCTGTCCAATCTTCTCCTTAATAGGAAACGGCCCTACAAACCTTGGTGCTAATTTCCCAAAGGACCCAAAGCGAACAACATTCCGTAATGGAGACACTTTGATAAAGACCATGTCCCCAACATCAAACTCAAGATCTGTCCTCCTTTTGTCCGCATAAGATTTCTGCCTATCTTGCGCCGTCTTCATCCTCCTTCGAATCAAGTCGATCTTTTCCGAAGTCTCTGTAATCATATCGGGCCCAAGTAAGATCTTATCGGTAGATTCCCACCAACATGTAGGTGAACGACAAGGTCGTCCATAAAGAGCTTCGAAAGGTGCCATGCCAATGCTAGATTGAAAGACGCTATTATATGCGAACTCTACCAATGGAAGATGCTCTTCCCATGTACCCCCAAAGTCTAGGATACATAACCTCAAAAGATCCTCTAGAATGCAATTCACCCTCTCAGTCTGGCCATCCGTCTGAGGATGATACGCGGTGCTCAAACATAACTGAGTCCCTACCGCCTCTTGCAAGCTCTTCCAAAATTCGCTAGTGAAGATAGGATCACGGTCGCTTACTATATTAGAAGGAACACCATGCAAACGAACTATCTCACGAACGTATACAGAAGATAACCATGGAGCAGTCCTCTTACTCTTCACGGGAATGAAATGGGCGCTTTTAGTAAGTCTATCTACTATAACCCAAATCCCCGTATTACCCTTCCTTGATCTTGGTAATCCATCCACAAAATCCATTGAGACACTATCCCACTTCCATTGCGGAACCTCCAATGGGTGAAGCAACCCACCGGGTTTCTTTTGCTCCGCTTTTACTTGTTGGCACACCAAGCATCTAGCGACATACTCGGCCACATCCCTCTTCATACCGGCCCAAAAGAAAACTCGCTTCATGTCTTTGTACATCTTGGCCCCGCCGGGATGAATGGTCATCTTCGAATGATGTGCTTCGTCAAGAATAGCCTTCCTCAAACCTTCGTCTCGAGGTACACAAAGTCTACTATCCCTACGTAACCAACCCTTATCATCTAGGGTATACCTACGGAGATGGCTTGATGACTCCCCTCTTTTGAGCTTCTCCACTAACTCAACCAACTGTGGGTCATCTCGCTGCGCCTCACCAATCCGTCCCAAAAGCGTAGGTCTGACCTCCAAGGATGCTAGCAAACCGGGTACAAAGTCAACGGAAGGTCTAAAGTTAAAAATAGAGATGAATTCTAAGTTTCGCCGTTCAACATAAAATGGACTCAAGGACAGCCTTTTCCTACTTAAGGCGCCTGCCACCACGTTACCCTTGCCAGGGGTATATGCTATTTCGAAGTCGTAGGACGCTAAGAATTCCATCCACCTTTGCTGCATTAAGTTCAAGTCCTTCTGAGAGAATAAGTATTTTAAAGATTTGTGGTCAGTGAACAATTCGAATTTCTCGCCAAGAAGGTAATGATGCCAAGACTTAAGCGCAAAAACAATTGCGGCTAACTCTAGGTCATGTGTAGGGTAATTTTTCTCATGTGCTCTCAACTGTCTTCCCCCATAGGCTATTACCCTTCTCTCCTGCATTAAGACTGCGCCTAGTCATGTCCCACAAGCATCGGTATAAACATTAAATGGCTTACTCCCGTCTGGCAGCACTAAGACTAGGGCTGAAGTCAAAGCTCTCTTTAAACGTTGGAACGCATCATCACAATCTACGTCCCACGCAAAGACTAGGTTCTTCTTCGTCAGGCGTGTCAATGGAGCTGATATTTTCGCGAAGCCTTGGATAAACTTCCTATAGTAGCCAGCCAACCCCAAGAAACTCCTTACTTCGGTAGCATTTTTGGGAACCTTCCAATCTTGGATGGCCACCACCTTCGCGGGATCCACAACTATCCCTTCTTTGGAAACCACGTGCCCTAAGAATCGCACTTCCTCTCTCCAGAAGTGACACTTAGTAAATTTAGCTTTAAGGTTATGCGCTCGTAGAGTCTCCAACACTTCCCTAAGATGTAGGGCATGCTATTCTTTATTCTTAGAAAAGATCAAGATGTCGTCTACAAAGACCACCACGAATTTATTAAGGTACTCCCTAAACACCCTACTCATCAAATCAACAAAGTATGCGGGGGCGTTTGTCAAACCGAAGGGCATCACTAGCCATTCATAGAAACCGTCCGGAGTCCTAAAGGCAGTCTTGTCAATGCTATCCTCAGCCACTCTCAACTGATGGAAACCGGTGGCTAAGTCCAACTGCGAAAACACTGAGGCGCCAACTAACTGATCGAAGAGATCGTCAATCCTCGGCAGTGGGTGTCTGTTCTTCTTAGTAAGCTTATTAAGTTCTCTGTAGTCCACACACAGTCTAAGGGACCCATCCGCCTTCGTGGCAAATACTACTGGAGCACCCCACTCCGATATACTTCGTCTTATGAACCCCTTCTCAAGCAACTCCTTCACTTGCTTATTGAGTTCCCTCCTTTCACGAGGAGCGTACTGGCAAAGATACTGGTTTTGCATTATCCACAAGATATATTCGAAAATCTATCTCCCGCTTTGGAGGTAAGCCCTTCACCTCCCCAAACACATCCGAGTATTTTTGGACTACTTTAACAGATCGTAGATTTTCCACCTATGCGTCAAGCGATTCTAGATAACTTAGCATAACGGAATTTATGGGATTACAAAAGATTTCAAGAGTGTTGCCAAGGCGAGTCATGAGCCTAACTACTCTCCTTTCACAATCAAGAACGACCCCATTTCTGGATAACCAATCCATCCCTAAAATTAGCCCATAGCCCGTGAAGCCCAAAACATAAGCATCACATCTAAACTCAACGCTAAGTATAGAAATTTTCAAATCCAAACACATCATGGACAAATAAGCTGAGCCCCCAATTGGATTCGAAACAACTAAGGGATCCTCTATTAAACTGGTGTTTAAGTGCAGTGATTCAACTAATGATGTAGAGATAAACGAATGTGATGCGCCCGAATCGAATAAGGTACGGACATGATGATAAAACAGAAAAACTAAGCTTTCAACAGAAATGGTTCTACCTCGTTCTTGCAGCGGTGGGACCGCGAGAGCCGGAACTTGTCCCCTTGCCTGCCCTGGTGCCATAAGAGCCTGCACCTGTCCTCCCGAGGTAGACCCTGCCCTCTACCCCTTCTTTGGGAAGTCCTTCACTAGATGTCCCGCTTCATCACAGTGAAAACAGCCAGTCTTCTTTTTCTTTCTGCAATCCTTGCTGAGATGGCCTAGTGTCCCACAGTTAAAGCATCTTTTCTTTCCTTTGCCATTATTGTCTTTACCACCCTTCTTGTTTTACTGTTGTGGTTTCTTCTGATCCCCTTTCTTCTCGGGTGCCTTATTAGCATTAGCGCCTTTCTCCTCGTGCATGAGTGCCATGTCTACTAGCTTCTGAAAGGTGGCCCCCATAAGGATGTGGGTCATAGCCAACCCCTGTAATGGCTCATTCAAGCCTTTAACGAACCTCAGAGCCTTCTTCTCCGGCGTGTTCACTAAGTCCAAACCAAACCTTGCTAATTGATTAAATTTTTTGACATATTCTTTCACTGATGAGCTTCCTTGCTTCAATGTCAAGAACCTTTCCATGTATAGATTCTCTTCTGCCCTTGAGAGAAACTTCGCCTCAAACCTACGCCTGAAATCCGCCCAAGAGTCAACAGGTTGCTCCCCATTAGTGACCTCCCACCAAAACGAGGCCCCTCCCTTCATTAACCAAGCTGCTAATTTGACTTTCCTCCCTTCTTCTACTTCAAAGATTTCTAGCAATTCTTCCACCTCCTTAAGCCAATCTCTAGCTTCCACAAACGTTTCTAACCCTTGAAAAGGTTTGACACCCATAGCCTTAAATTCCTTGCATGTCTTTGCAAAAGTATCAGCGCGAGGAGGGGGAGGAGGAGGAGCGGGTACAACTGGTGGTGGAGGAACATTGGCTGGACCTGCAGCGGCCCTAGCCTCTAATAACCTCCTATACCATCCTGGTATCGTTACACCCTCCGGAAGGTTAAGATCTTCAGCCATGCTGAAACAAAAAAGGAAAGATTCAAAATGGAGAATTCGAAAGATAAAAGATATATGGCTATTGGGGATTATGTTTTTCATAAAAACTTTCCCCTTAATTACTCATCAAGACATGTTTTTGAAAACACTTCTTCCAAAAATACTTTAGAAAAATAGTTTTTCTAAAAATGTTATCTGTTATGGTAACCTTAAGCTCTGATACCACGTGTAACACTCCACGTCCATTAATGTCACTCACAAAGGGAATGCATTAACTTCCATGGAGGTTTTAAGTGAATATAGAACAGAAAAATTACAACAAGACAGATAATAAGTAGTACTTGGAAATCTAAAACTTTATTTCATTGCAGCGGAAATTAAACATGTTTGTTACATCATAAAACCATAAATCAGAGTCAAGTACAATATCCATCTTGATAAAACAAAATACATAACCCCATTACATAAATAGCCATTAAAGAAGATAACAAGTTGGACTTTACTTCAACAGTCCAAGCTTTCCAAAAGAGAGATAAAGCAATCCAATCAAGCTCAGCTAGAGCTGGGCCCACCCTGAGGACCTGGAGGGGGGGGAGATAGAAATGGAGGGGGTCAGACATAAATTCTGGCGAGTATGATAATTCTAACAATACTATTATCAAAATAATTAGACTGAGGCACAAGCTGGAAAATAAGAAAATTTCTATGAACTATTGGGTATGGAAGAGCATATAAAGACAACGTTAAAGGCACACCTAATTACTAACGAATAATTACTACACTGCACCACACCAGTCACCCTAAAGGTTGATCCCACTTGCTTCACTTAGAAATTTTATAAATAACTTCGTGTACCCCTAGCTGACTACATAGGTGCCGCCTGCCCCTATCTCCGCTAGGTGTACCCCACTACCCACTTGCGATCGGCTCCCTACTCGTAGATACACGTGCTGGTCCCACAGTGGGGTGTATCACTCCCCTAAAGTGGCAACCCGATACAGCTAAAGAATGCACGGCTTATACCTACATGATGCAACGTCTTACCTACCAGCCTGGGTCCACACACGCATATGAAACCCGTTGGACTTGCGTTGCCACCGCTAACCCGTTTGGCCTCTTATAGTCAAGCCCAGTATGCGTGTCCCGTCCTCGACTTGGGTCGAGCCCACAAAGATACGTTTGGGTTACTGGTTGAAATGGGCCCCCAATTACTTACCATAAGCTATCCACCTAAGCATGTCCCCACTAGTATATCCCACTTAACCCTCTTCTTAGTCATGTTCATTTAAATGTGTGTTTGGTTAAGTCTTACTAATCGTATTTCAAATGCCACTAAAGGCACCCACTAGATTCCTCATGCCACCCAAGGCACCTACTTAACCCCCATGTCCCACCTCACATGTTTATCTGGTTAAGTATTTCTTAATTCATTAAGGCCAAAACCTTATAAAGACCTCTCACATTAGACTGACATTTATGGCAGCTGGATTCGCCGGGAGTGTCCGGGCAGTCTTATACCATAAAAGAGTCTAACCTTGTGTCTTTACAGCTGTTATGCTTTAGTTTGGGCCTAGGACCTCTCACATTGGGATGACATTTGTGACTACGGGATTTGTCGGGCGGGTCCGGGCAGTTTTACGTCACATACGAGTCCAATCTCGTGTCCTAAGCATTGATTAACACTTATAATCTTTTACCCCAGTTTTAAATATATCCCTATTCAAATCATTAATTAATTCCAATTTTAATGATGTCCATAATTGACTCAATTATGGCCATCCACTTACGGTATGCAAAATCATATCTATTGCACCCCAATTTCTTAATATTAAATCCTTAATATTACCCCTACCCTATGTTATACGTTCGCTTATTCAACACAAAATATACGTTAGACTCGAATAGTCTAACTCATAGCACAAAGATAAATTATCACAACATATAGACAAATAAAATAGATCTAATCATAATAGGGGTGAAACTTGCATAAAACTACACATGTCATGGATCTAAAGGTGTCAACTTGTTTGGTTAAATGTTACAACTTACATAATATGATCATGACCCAAGTTCATGTATAAACTTGCATATGTGGTTTATGCAACATAATGATGGTGTGAACTAGCATCTAACACATAGAACTCACACATGTCATAGCATAATTCTATATCTAAATAGATGTCATAATTCTAGATCTAAATAGATGTCATACAATATGTGAGATTATACATACTAATAAATCTAAACTTGCATGGGTACATGTGATTTATCATGTGAATCATCATAGCCCAAATATATATAATCAACATCATGATTCATAAGCTAACTACAACATAATAACATCATGGCTTTGTAACATCGCAACTTAGCATAGAAACTTGCAACATATATAATATCATTATAGCATGATTTACAACATATAGGATATCATCATCACATAACATAGGATTTACAACATACATGATAGCATAAGGTTTACAAAAACATATATGACAATTCACATCATTTTCTTTTGATCCATATCACATCTTAATCTAATTAGTTTGCTAATAATCTTATTAAGATCATCATACTCACAATTAGAAAAGAAAGAGAGTCTTGATTTGCTTTATAGTTGAGTAGAATTAGAGTTTTGTTTAGCTTTCTTCCTTCTTAGTTGGCGGCGGCTACACTGAGTTCCATGGCGATGGCATGACGGCGGCTATTCTATTTTTCATGTGATTTTAGAGTGAGAGACTACCTAGGTATATATAGAGTTTAGAATTTATTTAGACCGTCAGATCAACTCAGAACTAACCTGAACCGTTAAATTAGCCAACTCAGCCCTAAAGACACATCAGCAGCTCAAGATTGGGCTCTGCCAAAACCTGGCCGACTGGACCAGGTCGACACCCAAGTCGACTGCGCAGTCGACCTGGTCCTGGGGGTGTCGACTGCCCAGTCGACTCCCCAGTCGACCTGGGGTGCTGGGCGGGAAATTTCCCGCCTGGCCTGTTTGACTTCGAATTTTGAATTTTGAATTTTTTGAAACTTCCGATGGCCATATCTCCTTCATACGAAGTCGAAAACACGCAAACTCGGACTCTATTTCAACCAGAATTCCGAGACGAACACAATGGTGCAACCCGTTCCCCACAATTCTCACGTCTGAGATTAGTTATTCTTTAATTTGTGAATGTTAATATTAATAGAATTACGGGGTGTTACAAATATCTTACTTCTCAGCACTAATACTTAGTATAACAGGATAAGGTGTTACCCTAATGTCTAAACTGAAACAGAAACGGAAACAGGATAATCTCTACAGAAATAGAATGTTAGTAAATGGGCCTTTACCACCCCAACATAGATGGAACGTACAGAAACAAAATAGTGATATTGGGCCTTTACCACCCCAACTAATGGGCCTTTACCACCCCAACAGAGACAAAAGGTGTAGAAACAGAATGCTAATAATGGGCCTTTACCACCCCAACTAGTGGGCCTTTACCACCCCAATAGAGGCAAAAGGTATACCAACAGAAACAGACAAAACTAGGTTTACCCTAAATTCTACCCCAAGCGATTGGCTCCCTAATACATAAATACCCTGTGCCGGCCCCACAGAAGGGTGCATCATTCCCTAAAGTGGCAACCTATAGACACAGACCTACTTATAAATGTCACGGTGTCTTACATCCTCAGAGCAGACCGGATCCATGCACGCACATGACCCGGTTGGAATGCTCCATCTACACCCCTCGCCATTATCAGAGTGAACCTCTTACAATTAGTTCAGTAAGCTTGTCCGGGACCCCTCCTAGTGTTGGGTCATAGTTTTGATGCCAGAAAAGGGTTACGGACTAATATGGGTCCCACACAACAGATGACACAAGTAATTTCCCCTCCTAACCTTGTGTCCCAAGACTAACAGATTTCAGATTAACTTTCTTACAGATTTCAGATGTACAAAGTTCAGATTAACTAGTTCTCAGATCAGACATGCAGGTTAACAAGTTTTCAGACTAACGGATCAGATATACATAATAACAAACTTACAGATTGTTTCACCTAACCTTGTATTGGGCCTACAAATTTATGAAACGGGTTTATTAGATTCATCCGCCTAGTTAATTAAACCTTATCCACCAAACACGTTTTAGGCATTATATTTATCCTAGATTTGCATTAATTAATTACTAATGCACGGACCTCTCACATTAGGCCGGTAGCTTATGGCCGCTTGATGTACCGGGCGGTTCCGGGTAGACCTCTGCCACAAGCCAGACCTAACCTCGTGTCTAAGCATCTTTTAGTTATGCCTACGACCTCTCACATTAGACTAACAGTTTGCGGTTGTTGGTTAAGCCGGTTGGGTCCGGGCAGGCTTTTACCGCAAACAGAGTCTAACCTCGTGTCTCAGCATTCTTATCCTTAGCTAAAGTATTCATTCACAGATTATGCCAATATCAGACTAATTATTCCAATTCAACAAATTAAACTTCTTTACAAGTTAATAGACTATTCAAAGTTTGCTCAATTTTAGATCGAGCCTACCGATTTTCATTTCCCAAATTATCGTATTCAGTTTTAATAGATTTAGTAGATTAGGCAATTTAACAGATTTAATCATCCCTTAAAATTCAATTGACATGCCTCGCCTAATCATAAAATTAAGTCTAATTGTACGTGCCCAAATTATGGTCATAATTCACAATATAAGATATGCCCTAAATTTTAGTTAAATTTACACAGTACAGAATATTCTCTAAAAACCCCAAATCATGATATACAAATACGAATTATGCCAAATTATAGCCTTTGATTTCAGCTTATGCCCAATATCCAAAATCCCCATTTAGGCGTATTCACATTTAATAGTTGTCCTATTATAATATAGATCTTTGCACCTAAGTCATATACACAATAATTCTCCTTCTTCCACATCACAGACTACCATATATAGTATGCCCAGATCTAGATCTTAAATTACAACATATGTCCTTTTCTCAAATCAGTCATGCCTAATTATGCATCATTCACTATTTTTTTCCCAAATTTAGCCTTTGTGCATCAATCTCTTATGAGATTTGGCTCAGGCTCGTGGTAGCCTGGCTATAGAACAAAAGGAAGGAAGAGATACAGAATAGTTACTATAATATTAATAAGATAGATCTACACAGAAAAACAGATCTGATAAACAAGAATATGCATAATCTGAAATTTAGATTTATAACCATGTCAAGATCATAATTAAATTTCATATCTAAAAATAACTGTACTCACCTTGGTTGGATTCTAAAAGAAAAAAGGTTGTAGTTGTTATCTTTTAATCCTATTCAGATTGGAAGAAGAAGAAGCACTAGTTCTAGCTTAGGTTTCAGCAGAGTAGAGACACCATTGATTTATTTTAATTAGAGTTGAGGTAGCATAGCATTACAATGGTTTGGTGTGGAGAGAAAGTGGGGTTTTGGAGTGTTTAAATAGCATAGGAATCAACGAATTTGGTCAGAACGGGCGTCCAAATGCAGAAAAACGAACCAGTCCTCGGATCTGGAAATTGGGGGAGGTCGACCCCCAGATCGACCACCTGGTCGACCTATGTGACCCAGGTCGACCCCCTGGTCGACATGGGTCCTAGGAGGGAGATTTCCCGCCCAGCCCGGGTGTTTGATTTGAATTTCAAACTTAAATCTGAGCTATTTTAATTTATATAAATTCTTGAAACTTCTGAGGGCGATAAATTTTTCATACGGAGTCCGATTTACGCAAACTCAGACTCTATCTCAAGTATAATTCCGAGACGTACGCAATGGCATAACCTGTTTCCCTTAATTCTTGTTTTAAAAATTAAGTATACTTTGTTTTTTTACTTTTATGTTCACAGAAAATACGGGGTGTTACATTCTCCCCTCCTTAAAGGATTTCGTCCCATAAATCTTAAATTTAAGAAGAATGTGTCCTACCATCCAATTACCCATCTACTCAACCATCATCCACAAGCATCCATTGTCCTTAGAAAACTTCTAATGATGTATGAACATATGTAAAAGTGTGTGTATATATCTCTTATCTAATGTAAAGATCAGGCGGTCTACTGATTCAGTTGACGTCCTCAATGCGAATTATGTTAGTGCCATGAGTCCAATTATGTATGCAAGAAATCCTATTCACATTATTTCTATATAAGTGCATATCCATTCATCCAAATGCAACATCCATGTGACGAGTCAATCATTTTGCAACCACAAAATTTGAAAAATGCGCACACATCCATATGCAGTATGAGAGTGCTTTTGAGCCGATCTAGTGCCTAGTGTGTGTGTATGCATCCACGAGCAACCACCAACAACCACTTGCATCCACTTGCAACCATCAAACATAACATGCCTCAAACACATGTTTACACCCATTAGTTTCTACCTAAAGGTCGAAGACTCGATCGATAGGATACAGCCGAGTGATAGAAGCAAGTACAATTAAAACAAAAGTTCTGTTCCCATTTGACATCGGTTAAGAGAATAAATCTCTAAGTATCAACCCCGAAGACCGAAATCAACATCAGATTGACACTCAGAGAATTACTCCCATTAATTAATGTCAAAACTGGAAATCTACTTCATGCTTCGAGTAAAAAATCCTATCCTTTTTCAGAAATATTCAGATACTTACAGACTACTAGTACAGATCAGATTATCAAAACCCAGAATGTATGCGTCATAGTTAACTTAATGCCCAAAACAGATACCCCCAACTTATCACAAACAGATGAGTCGTAACCCTTATGGGGTTTGAGACTATAGTGGGATCAGAAACAAGACTAGTATTAAAGTGCAGAGTCTCAATTACAAAACCAAAATGTCAGAAAAAAGAGTTTTAACTCAATAACCAGATAAGGAAATTAAACCTTCTACAGAAATTTTCCTATCTCTATCCTATCCACCAGCCACATGATCATTCACCTCCCTTCAGAAGTAGGTCTTGTCCTCTGCCCTTTCCCTCGTTTCTTCGGGCAGTCCCTAGTGAAGTGTCCAATCTCATTAAAGTTGAAGCAAGTGCCCTTCCTCTTTCTGCAATCCTTGTTCAGATGAGTCAAGCTTCCACATGTAAAGCACTTTTTCTCTTTCTTATCTTCAGACTTTTCATCTTTCTTTTGTGTTTCCTACTTGGGCCACACTTTCTTGTTCTGTGGTCCTTCGAGCTTTTCCTCTTTTTTCTCGCTTTTGGCTTCCTCTTCATGCATCAATGCCATGTCAACCAATTTCTCGAAGGTAGCCCCCATAGGAATGTGGGTCATAGCCAACCCATGTAGCGGCTCATTCAAACCTTTAACGAATCTCAGAGCCTTCTTTTTAGGTGTGTTCACCAAGTCTAAGCCGAGTCTCGCCAACTAATTGAACTTGTTAACGTACTCCTTTACTGATAAATTCCCCTGCTTCAACGCCAAGAACCTCTCCATGTATAAATTCTCTTTTGCTCGTGAGAGAAATTTCATCTTGAACCTATGTCTGAAATCCATCCATGTCTCCATTGGACGCTCTCCATTCGTGACCTCCCACCAAAATGAGGCTTCGTCCTTCATTAACCAAGCAGCTAATGGGACCTTCTTTCCATCTTCTATCTCGAAGATACCAAACAAATCTTCCACCTCCCTAAGCCAATTTCGAGCTTCAATAAACGTCTCTGACCCGTGAAAAGGTTTCCCACCCATTGCCTGAAATTCTTTGCATATCTTCAAAAAATTATTAACGCAGGGAGGAGAGGAGGAGGAGCGGCTACAGCTGTGGGATGAGGAACGTCTGCTGGGCCTGCGGCGGTGGCCCTAGCCTCCAGATACCTTCTAAATTAGGTTGGTATCGTTATGCCCTCGGCTATCTCGGGTACCCCAGACATGTTGAAAAGAAAAAGGAAGAGATTCAAAACAGAGAATCGAAAGATAGATATATGGATTTTGGGGATTATGTTTTTCAAAATAAACTTAACTTTTGAAAATACTTCCATTTTAAAACCTTTTTGAAAATAGTTTTCAAAAACTTTTTATCAAATCTGGTAACCTTCAGCTCTGGTACCAAGTGTAACACCTCATGTCCGTTAATGTCACTCACAAAAGGGAATGGATTAACTTTCATGAAGCATTATAGGTAAACAGAACAAAATATTACAAGACAGATACGTAAAGTAGTACTTGAAAAATTTATAACTTTATTGCAGCAGAAACAGAAATAAGTTTGGTTACATCCTTCAAAATCACAATATCAAAACCTAAGTACACAAGTATCAGTCTTATACCAAAATCCTTTAGAATGCATAATTTTAAAACCATAATCCCCAACATAAACTGCCATAAGAAGGTAGAGTCAAAGCCAAGCAATACTTCAAGCACTTCAAGCAAGGAGGATATGAATCAAGCTTCTATGTTTCCACCCTGAGCACCTGGGGGGAAACGAAAAGAAAAATAGGCGAAAATAAACTAGGTCAGATATAAAGTCTGGCGAGTCTAGTAACTTTCAGCATATAAATAGATAGTAGTATCATGACATGTAAATAAAACTGGATGAGAGATTACAGCAACAGGAGTAACAGGTATGCTTAAGTTAAGAAGAAGAAGCAGAATGATATAGACCAAGATACACTTCTTACCTATATCTTACTTCTCTGCACTAATACTTAATATAACAGGATTAGTGTTACCCTAATGTTTAAACTGAAACAGAAACAGAATAATCCCTACAGAAACAGAATGTTAGTAATTGGGCCTTTCCACCCCAACACAGACGGAAGGTACAGAAACAGAATACTAATAATGGGCCTTTACCACCCCCAACAGAGACAGAAGGTACAGAAGCAGAATGCTAATAATGGGCCTTTACCACCCCAACAGAGACAGAAGATATACCAACAAAAATAGAAGAAACTAGGTGTGCCCTAAATTCTACCCCAAGCGATCGGCTCCCTAATACATAAATACCCTGTGCCGGCCCCATAGAAGGGTGTATCATTCCCTAAAGTGGCAATCGATAGACACAAACCTATTTATAGATGTCACGGTGTCTTAGATCCTTAGAGCAGACCGGATTCATGCCCGCACATGACCCGGTTGGAATGCGCCATCAACACCGCCATTATCAGAGTGAACCTCTTACAATTAGTTCAGTAAGCGTGCCCCGGACCCCTCCTAGTGTTGGGCATATTTTTGATGCCAGAAAAGGGTTACTGACTAATATGGGTCCCACACAATAGATGACACAAGTAATTTCCCCTCCTAATCTTGTGTCCCAAGACTAACAGATTTTAGATTAACTTGCTTACTGATTTCAGATGTACAAAGTTCAGATTAACTAGTTCTTAGATCAGACATACAGGTTAACAAGTTTTCAGACTAACAGATCAGATATACAAATTAACAGACTTACAGATTGTTTCACCTAACCTTGTATTAGGCCTACAGATTTACAAAACAGGTTTATTAGATTCATCCGCCCAGTTGATTAAACCTTATCCACCCAATAAGTCTTAGGCACCGTATTTATCCTAGATTTGCATTAATTAATTACTAATGCACAGACTTCTCACATTAGGTCGGTAGCTTGTGGCCGCTGGATGTGCCGGGTGGTTCCGGGCAGACTTCTGCCATAAGCCAGACCTAACCACGTGTCTAAGCATATTTTAGTTATGCCTACGACCTTTCACATTAGACTGACAGTTTGCGGTTGTTGGTTAAGCTTGTTGGGTCCGGGCAGGCTTCTTCTGCAAATAGAGCCTAACCTCGTGTCTCAACATTCTTATCCTTAGCTAAAGTATTCATTCATAGATTATGCCAATGTCAGACTAATTAAGCCAATTCAACAAATTAAACTTCTTTACAAGTTACAGCAGATTATTCAAAGTTCTATTAACTTGTTTTGCTCCATTTTAGATCGAGCATACCGATTTTCATATCCCAAATTACCGTATTCAGTTTCAACAGATTTAGCAGATTAGGCAATTTAACAGATTTGATCATCCCTTAAAATTCCATTGACATGCCTCGCCTAATCATAAAATTAAGTCTAATTTTACATGCCCAAATTATGGTCATAATTCACAATATAAGATATGCCCCAAATTTTAGTTAAATTTACATAGTACAGAATATTCTCTTAAAACCCCAAATCATGATATACAAATATGAATTATGCCAAATTATAGCCTTTGATTTCAGCGTAAGCCTAATATCTGAAATCCCTATTTCGGCATATTCACATTTAATAGTTATCCAATTATAATATAGATCTTTGTGCCTAAGTCATATACATAATAATTCTCCTTCTTCCAAATCACACTATCATATATAGTATGCCTAGATCTAGATCTTAAATTACAACATATGTCCTTTTCTCAAATCAGTCATAAATCAGTCATGTCTAATTGTGCATCATTCACTATTTTCCCCAAATTTAGCGTTAGTGCATCAATCTCTTATGAGATTTGGCTCATTCCCGTGGTAGCCTGGCTATAGAACAGAAGGAAGGAAGAGATACGGAATAGTTACTATAATATTAATAAGATAGATCTACACAGAGAAACAGATCTGATAAACAAGAATACGCATAATCTCAAATTCAGATTTATAACCATGTCAAGATCATAATTAAATTTCATATCTGAAAATAATTGTACTCGCCTTGGTTGGATTCTAAAAGAAAAAGGGTTGTAGTTATTCTCTTTTAATCCTATTCATATTGGAAGAAGAAGAAGCACTAGTTCTAGCTTAGATTTCAGCAAAGTAGAGACACCACTGATTTATTTTAATTATAATTGAGGCAGCATAGCGTTACAATGGTTTGGTGTGGAGAGAAAGTGGGGTTTGGGGGTGTTTAAATAGCGTAGCGATCAACGAATCTGGTCAGAATGGGCGTCCAAATGCAAAAAAACGAACCAGTCACCGGATCTGGAAATAGGGGGAGGTCGACCCCCTGGTCGACCTATGTGACCTAGGTCGACCCCTTGGTCGACCTGGGTCCTAGGCGGTTAATTTCCCGCCAAGCCCGGGTGTGTGATTTGAATTTCAAACTTAAATCTGAGCTGTTTTAATTTATTTAAATTCCTGAAACTTCTGAGGGCCGTAACTTCTTCATACGGAGTTCGATTTATGCAAACTCGGACTCTTTCTCAAGTAGAATTCCGAGATGAACGCAATGTCATAACTCGTTTCCCTTAATTATTCTTTCAAAAATTAAGTATACATTGTTTTGTTACTTTTATGTTCATAGAAAATATGGGGTGTTACACTCCTTCTCAAGTAACTGTGGCCAGGAAACATATTCAGCCTCAGCTGAAGCAGGGGAGCGGAATGTTAGATCCCAAGAAGTCACAGAATATTGCAATTTTGTTGAGAGCTTTGAATGTAACTCGTGAGGATGTAACCGAAGAGCTTCTAAATGAAAGTAGAAATGTGAATAGAAAATGTTGTATTTTAAAAAACAAATGTATTGTGTAAGAAAGTTTATATTGTTGTATATGAATAATGTATGAAAATCGTGGGTACTTTTGTTGTTATTGTGTGTACTATCAAAATTTTTATTTCATCATTTTATAATAGTTGACATTGGAAAATATTTTGTTAAAAATTCAATTGCAAAGGACAAAATCAGTTGTGATAAATTCTTTTGCAATAGGCACAAAATTATATAAGACTATTTTGCAAATATCATTTTTTGTTGCAAAAGAATCAGTTGCAACAGCAATGGCCCATTGCAAAATTGTATACCGCAACATCTTATTGCAACAGGCCGAAAATGTTGCAGATTTTTTGCAACTTCGGCTATACCAACATGTGCGGGTCTGTTGCAATTGGTCTACTACAACAGATATTGCTTGTTGCAAAAAGTGCTTTTTGTTGTAGTGTAAACAACTTAAACTAGAAATTGTTAGGATGTTCAAAATTAGGGAATTTAAAAAGAAAAGAAAATTTAATGTTGGTATATTTTTAACATAAAACTCCTATCAAGAAATTTCATTAGCTCATTATTAAAATTCGGATTTTTCCTAGGCGAGGATAAATTAAATAAAGCATTCACGTAGAGTATGGAGCCTTGGAGATCAGTGAAAAGAAATTGAAATATAGTACAAGTGCAGATAAAATATCGGGTGAGTAAAGCTCACTCAATTTAGTATTTAGAATTATTTTTAGTTATTAAAAATAATTGATGGTTGTTTGGTTGCATTAAAATATTACTATGACTATTATTAAATATATATTAGTTATTTAGGATTGGTGTTTGTGGTTATTGTGTGTATATTTATATATATTGGTGGTTGGATATTTCACGTAGTACCATTAGCGGATTCCCGCAGTATCATTAGAGGATGACCCTATACGCCCCCACGCTATGATAGTAGATGGCCTTCTATACCGTGTTATCCCGCCTCGAAGCAGGATGGATATTATTTATGTTAGCTAACGTCTGTGGATGCAGGGAAAATAGGTTGGAGGGATCCAACTGGATTCCTCAAAAATATTATTGTTTTTTTGTTTTCCTATACATTGTCATATATGAGGTGTTTGAAAACCTATGATTAATAATTGTGTCTTTTTGATTGGTTGAATACCATTGGGCCTAAATGATGATTTATAAAAATATCGTGAAAAGAATATTTCGAGATTTAAAATGGGAAATCTATTTTTCAAAAGTAAAATTTGAATTTCGAATGGGCTAAGAAATATTTAATTGTTTTGAATAATAAAAAAAAGTAATGGAATTTATAAACGATGTTTATAAATTTAATAATACAGAAAATTGAAGTGAATTTATAAACAGTATTTATAAATAAAGGTGAAAATTATCATTTGAATAATTTAAAAATTAAAATTCAAATATGAATTTAAAATGAGAATTGGGATCTTGTTAAAAAGCGAGTCAATGGTATTTATTCCAATGTTCGGAATATAAATTAAACTAAAATAAATCCAAAAGGATTTATGATATTATTCGACGATGTCGACTTTTATAAACTAAATGATTTTTAAATATGATACTGGGATTGTTTAGAAAGAATAAATTTAAATATGGAAATAGATTCTAGATTTATATTTAAGTTATAAAAATATAATATTCCAAAAAAGGGTAGAATTTCAATTGGATCTGAAATGGAATGTGACGGCCCGCCCCACACCAGCCTGCATTTCCTCCGAAAGTGCGCTGTACACATGCCCGACTAGCACGGGACGGTCGTCAGAAAAAAAAGAAGGGAATTAACTAACGAGGAACCTGTAGAATGTCTCACAGCGCATGGAATAAAATATAATAATAACATACTTGACATAAAACAGGTGAGACAGTGCATAAGCTGATAACTAAAACCAACATCAACATCAGAGCAGCAGAAATCCAAATAAAGCTTATTACAACTTTCCAAATTTACTGTCTCTAAACAAAAGAAAGCTAAAGTAGAAGATGCACAACTAATGCCCAAGCAGTGATCTTCAACAACACAGGGAGAATACTATATATATTACGTGGAAGCCTCCTGCTTGTCTCCGGATCATCTACCCGTGCATCACCGGCTAATCTGTCTCTAGTCTGCTCGTGTGAGCACCCAGAGTAATAAAAGAGACATAAAACTATGGGTTAGACATAAAGCCTGGTATGAGCGATAGGCATCTAAACAGAACAATAACAGGTATACTAAACCATACCTGAACCTGGACCTGCAACCAAAGAGTTAGTACCACATACCGTACAGTGCTCTAAGGTGCCATAATAATTAGTGTAAAGAATACGGGGGTGGGGTGTGCATGTCATAATGATGGCAAATAAATCATCCATAGCAACCATCCTCACATCTCTCACTCAGTGCGTAAAGCGTACGATGTCCACCACTGTCAATCACTAGACCCATTGAAGTAGTGACGGAGTTCAACTTGTACAACTACTGCTACTACCAAGCTTACCACATGGAGTCATGACCAAATCTTTTCAAATGACCCCACTTCATTGGTCTATAGCCCTTTAGTCGTACCTAGGCCATTGCAGCCCTGAATCCATTCACGTACTTCCCATACATAGTGATCCAAAGTCATAAACATTGACTGCCCCTTGGCACATGTCCTGCAGCAAAGCCCAATCATGAAGTGAACTCATCGGTTCCCAACTGAATCCTGAGCTCTAACTTCCCATATTGGACTACCTTTGCATCTCGGGTTATTGGTCAATACTGGGTGGGTCGGGTTCTCCTTCTAGCCATCGGTTCGGGTCGGGTCCTCTGCTTCGGGTCGGTTCATAGTCTTCTCCTGTAGCGGTTCGGTTCGAGTCCACAGCGTCGCATCGGTTCGAGTCGGGTGCCTCACTTCGGGTCGGGTCGGGTGCCATCTCCCTTCCAGTTCGTGCTTCCGCTCCGATCCGCTCCCTCGTTCTTCACGTGCTCCGATCTGATTCCTTCGCCTTACTTCAGTCTGAGCCCTTCATCCCTCAGTCGATCCGATCCGAGCCCTTATTTATCCGATCCGATCCCAGTTCAATTAGCGTGGCCTTCCTTTCTGCCAGTTGTCTCAAGTGTCAAATTCCGATCCGATCAGATCCCTTGCCCAGTTCAACTCATCCGATCCGAGCCTCCATATCCGATCCGATCCGGTCCAGAACCTGCACGTTTTCTACAACTCTTCCAGCAAGTAATTTACGCCATTCGACGACGTTTTTGACAAATCTAACACTTCTAATCAATCATAAAACACACCATAGAGTCATAGCAACATGTAATAGTAACCACAAACAGCAAAACAACAATTCAAATGAATCAAAATGGATCAAAAGTGGCTAAAACCTCACATTTTCCCATAATCCCACTTAATCATGTTTAAGCACATACTTAGTAAAACTTAATCAAATCGTCCAAATTTTCTAACAGAGGCATAAAATATTATTTAAGAATTTATAGACATTTTTCCAGAATTTATTAGTGTGTAAATTCGCTAATCTTCACTAATTACCCTTAATTACTGTAATTAGTGCAAAAACTATGCAAATCACTCACCTTTGCCACAAAATAAAACATCAAATCTGAAATACTCTCTGTTTGGGTCGAATTCCTATGTATAGCAGCAGCTCCAAACTTGCTCTGTTGCTATTTGGCCTTGTTTTGATGTGGTTTAGGCTTAATCTTCACTAAAATTGTGTTTTGGAGTGGTTTTAGAGGATGGAAGTCATTACTAAGGTCTCAAGAAGGTTTGTGGCAGCTCAAAACTGAAATGAAAGTGATTTCCTAACCCTAATCAGCCCTCCTATGCCTCTAAACCCGAAATTCCCCTTTGGGCCTAGCTGCTAATCACCCGATTAAGCCCAATAGCCGTCTTCCGATAGCCGTCTATAGCCGTCTTCCGAAGTTACATGACCATACGACTTCGTATGTGAACATGGGAATTCCGATAGTCATTTAAAAATCGGAAAAAAAATCATGAACATGGGAAATGACCCCAATAGCCGTCTTCCGAAGTTACATGACCATACGACTTCGTATGTGAAAGAAACAAATATTCTACGGTCCTATGGTGCGTAGAACACGGGTCGTTACACTCTCCCCTCCTTAAGAAATTCCGTCCCCGAAATTCCTTAACCCAAAACATACAAAAGATCCCGCATGCCTAACAACCACATACAATAATCAAACATGCAAAACAAGCAAACAGACCTATCCTAGCATGCGGAAAACTAAATCGAAGTCAAAATCTTACCAGGCAAAGAGTTCTGGGTAAGTCTTCCTAATGTTCTCCTCTGTCTCCCAAGTACAATCATTCTCGTCCTCGCCCCACTGAACCTTGACCAGCTTCACCGCCTTCCTTCGAAGTTGTTTCATGTCGTGCTCGACAATACGGGCTGGCTTGCGGCTCCCAACCGCCTCGGGTTCTACTTCGAAGTCCTCTAACTGATCAGGTAAATAGTCATATCTGGGTCGTGAACGAACTTCCTTAGTTGGGAAACATGAAATACGTTGTGAACTCCCGCCATCTTCTCTGGTAAGCCAACTCTATATGCCAAATTCCCAACTAGTTCAAGAACAGGGAATGGGCCAACAAACCTTGGTGCCTACTTGCCTCTCCTGCCAAATCGTATTACGCTCTTCAACGGAGAAATCTTGACAAACACCAAGTCGCCAACAGAGAATTTTAAGTCTCTTCTCCTCTTATCAGCATAACTCTTCTGCCTATCTTGGGCAGCCTTCATTCGTTGTTGAATGATCTTGATCTTATCTGAGGTTTCTCTCACTACATCTGTTCCAAGCATAAACTTCTCGCCAGTCACTATCCAACATGATGGTGAGTTGCATGGTCTTCCGTACAAAGCTTCAAACGGAGCCATGCCGATACTGGATTGGTAGCTATTGTTATATGCAAACTCTACTAGATGCAAATGGTCATCCCATGATCCACCAAAATCCAATATACATGCTCTCAAGAGATCTTACAAAATACGATTCACCCTCTCCGTCTGACCATCGGTCTGAGGATGATATGCGGTACTGAGAAATAACTCTGACCCTAGAGCCTCTTGTAAGCTCTTCCAAAACCCACTAGTGAACAACGGGTCTCGGTCACTCACAATGCTTTTAGATACTCCATGAAATCTCACTACCCACTTCATATACAATTCTGCTAACTTAACCGTCGTTCTGGTCGATTTGACTGGTATAAATCTTGCACTCTTAGTCAATCGATCCACAATTACCCAAATGCTATCATATCCCGATCTAGTCCTTGGTAAACCATCGATGAAATCCATCGAGACCTGCTCCCATTTCCATTCGGGAATTTCTAATGGTTGCAATAAACCACTAGGCTTCTTTTGCTCGGCTTTAACTAGCTGGCAATTCATGCATTTGGATATAAGCTTCCCAACGTCTCTTTTCATCCCTTTCCAGTAGTAGGTCTGCTTCATGTCTCGATACATCTTGTTACCACCGGGGTGTATAGTCAGTTTTGAGTGATGACATTCTCTAAGCACCTCATCTCTCAATTCATTGACATTGGGTACAACAAGCTTTCCACTCTTTCTAAGCCATCCATCTCGATCAAGCCCATACTTGTTCATCTCCTCATCGATACCCATCTCTAACTTGGAGATGATTTCCAATAGGTTAGGATCGTCCCTCTGACTAGAGCCGATCCGCTCAATCAAAGTGGGTCTGATCGTCAAACTTGCTAACACTTCTGGATCCAATTCGCACTTTGGTCTGAAATCATACCCAGCGATGTACTGCAGTTGCTTCCATTCTAGAAACATAGCCCCTAAACTGGCATGTCTCCTACTCAATGCATCAGCCACCGCATTGCCCTTTCCCGATGTATATGCGATGCCAAAATCATAGGAAGCCAAGAATTCTAGCCACCTTTGTTGCCGGAGATTTAGATCCTTCTGAGAGAAAATATACTTTAACGACTTATGATCCGTAAACAACTCAAATATTTCTCCCAAGAGATAGTGTCTCCACATCTTCAACGCGAACACGATCGCTGCCAATTCCAAATCATGGGTAGGGTATCTTCTCTCATGCGGTTTCAATTGCCGACTTGCATAAGCTACAACCCTACCGCCTTGCATCAATACAGCACCCAGTCCGGTACCACATGCATCCGTGTATACCGTCATCTCTTCATTCCCCTTAGGAATGGCTAACACTGGTGCGCTTGTCAACTTGTCCTTTAGACTCTTGAATGCATTCTCGCACCTTTCATCCCAGACAAAAGCCTGATTCTTCTTGGTCAACTGGGTCAATGGTACTTCTATCTTGGAGAAACCCTGGATAAACTTACGATAATATCCAGTTAACCCCAAGAAACTTCTTACATCTGTTGCATTCTTGGGCGTAGGCCAATCCTGTACCGTAGCCACCTTTGTCGGGTCCACGGCAATCCCATTCTCTGATACAACATGGCCCAAGAACCTCACTTCTCTCTTCCAGAAGTGACACTTAGAAAACTTTTCTTTCAATTGGTGTTTTCTCAACACCTCCATCACTATTCTTAAATATTCCTTGTGTTCTTCCTCTGTCCTCGAGTAGACCAAAATATCATCAACGAACACAAGGACAAACTTATTCAACTGATCTCTGAATACCCTATTCATAAGATCCACAAAATATGCTGGGGCATTGGTCAGCCCGAATGGCATGACCAACCACTCATAAAATCCAGACGGCGTCCGAAATGTCGTTTTAGCTATACTCTCAGCTTCCACTCTAAGCTGATGAAAACCTGTCGCGAGATCCAACAGAGAAAATACTCTCGTGCCGCTCAACTGATCGAACAAATCATCTATCCGCGATATAGGATACTTGTTCTTCCTCGTCACTTTATTCAACTCGCGGTAGTCTACACACAAACGAAGGGAACCATCCGCCTTGGTAGCAAACACAACTGGTGCTCCCCATTCAGAAACACTCCTTCTGATAAATCCCTTCTTCGAAAGATCGCTGACTTGCACCTCGAGCTCTCGCTGCTCCCTTGGTGCCATACGACGAAGTGGCATCACTATAGGTCTGGCATCTTTTACCAAATCAATACGGAACTCAATCTCTCGGTGTGGTGGAAGCCCGGTCACTTCTTCGAAAACATCCGGATACTGGCCAACCACGGGAAAACCTGACAACTCACTGTGCGGAATGTCGAGGGAGTTTAGAAAACTAGCCAATACCCCCTCACTAGGTAGACCACCAAACACTATCCTCCGCCCATCATCCGCTCTAGCTGTCACCAAAAAGCCCTCACAGTCTACCACTACCCTGTATCTTCGGAGCCAATCTACTCCCAAAATAATGCCAAACCCAGTAAAGCCCAAAACAAAGCAATCACAAACAAACATGCATCCATGACTCGATAAGACCACATTACGACAAATCATACTAAGGCTAGTCGAACCACCAATCGGGTTCGTCACCACTAAAGGTCTATCGACAATCTCGGGCTCCAATCCCAACCTATCTACCAGGTCACTAGATATGAAAGAACTGGAAGCTCCAGTATCAAACAAAACTCTAACAGGAACATCATAAACAGAAAGCATACCTTGAATGATGATAATCTTTCCCTTCTCCGCCGCTGTTGGGGCATTCGACGAAGAAGGAATAGCATTAAGGGCGTAGGCTTTCACCATTTGCTTTTCTTTAGGGGGCTGTGGACACTTGTCCTTGTGATGTCCCATTTGGCCACAGTTGAAGCACTTCCTGTCCGCTGGCTTGGCCCGACAATTGCTAGCATAATGGCCCTTCTTACCACAGCTGAAGCACTCCACATCTTGCTTATTCTTTTTCTTCTGGTCATCCTTAGTCTGACTCGGCTTTCTCTTATTCTGGGAACCACCCTTGCCTCCACCACTTGCTTGTGGTTTTGGCTCTTCTGCAGATGCAGCCTCAGTCCTCGGCTTAGGGTAGAGGCTTTCTGACCTCAATGGTTTCCCCACAATCGACTCAAACGTCTCATCGATGTGGTTAATAAGCCTTTCTCCCAAGTACTGATCCAAACCAGTTATGAATTTCTCATTCTTCTTCTCCGCATTATCAATAAGAGATAACCCATATTTTGACAAAGTGTCGAATTCAGTAATATACTCCGAGACAGCTCTGCCATTCTGCTTGAGCTCCAAGAATTTCTTAAACAACACTGACTTCTGAGCAGCTGGAATGAACTTCTCGCTAAAGCGAGCCTTAAACTGCTCCCAAGTAATCTGATCTTCGGGAGTAGCTGCCTTTATAGCATTCCACCAATTCATTGCCCGCCCTTGCAGTTGACGGGACGCTAGCTTTCTCTTCATCGCATCCTCGATACCCAAATCCTCGAAGATACGTTCGCAACTATACAACCAATCCTGAACGTCCGTAGCCGACTCCGTTCCGTGGAACGGCTTCCCACCAAGGCTAGTATAATCCTTATTTAGCTTGGCGAAGTCGACTCTCGACGCCTGCACTATTGGACCACCACCATTTCCACCATTGGGAGCTGCCCTCTGTACATCCCTAAGCATCTCTCTCATGAGGTCAGTAAACATCGCCCTCATGTCAGCAGCATTCCCATTATTGGCCCCTCTACCGGTACCTCTAACATATCGGCTCATCGTCAATCTGAAAAAGGAAACGATTAACGACCCCATAGTGGTGCTAGTGCAGCACGACTTCATTCTTATACTACTAATAGTATATATATAGCTTTTAAAAACCAAAATAATCACAAATACGCTCTCTCGTATACGTATACTATCTCTCCGTGATAACTTCCCTAGGTTAACTACGCAACATAGAGCTCTGATACCAAGTGTGACGGCCCGCCCCACACCAGCCTGCATTTCCTCCAAAAGTGCGCTGTACACATGCTCGACTAGCATGGGACGGTCGTCAGAAGAAAAAAAAGAAGGGAATTAACTAACGAGGAACCTGTAGAATGTCTCACAGCGCATGGAATAAAATATAATAATAACATACTTGACATAAAACAGTTGAGACAGTGCATAAGCTGATAACTAAAACCAACATCAACATCAGAGCAGCGGAAATCCAAATACAGCTTATTACAACTTTCCAAATTTACTGTCTCTAAACAAAAGAAAGCTAAAGTAGAAGATCCACCACTAATGCCCAAGCAGTGATCTTCAACAACACAGGGAGAATACTATATATATTACGTGGAAGCCTCCTGCTTGTCTCCGGATCATCTACCCGTGCATCACCAGCTAACCTGTCTCTAGTCTGCTCGTGTGAGCACCCAGAGTAATAAAAAGAGACATAAAACTCTGGGTCAGACATAAAGCCTGGTATGAGCGATAAGCATCTAAACAGAACAATAACAGGTATACTAAACTATACCTGAACCTGGACCTGCAACCAAAGAGTTAGTACCACATACCGTACAGTACTCTAAGGTGCCATAATAATTAGTGTAAAGAATATGGGGGTGGGGTGTGCATGTCATAATGATGGCAAATAAATCATCCGTAGCAACCATCCTCACATCTCTCACTCAGTGCGTAAAGCGTACGATGTCCACCACTGTCAATCACTAGACCCATTGAAGTAGTGACGG
Source organism: Allium sativum (assembly GCA_030737875.1). Taxonomy (NCBI): domain Eukaryota; kingdom Viridiplantae; phylum Streptophyta; class Magnoliopsida; order Asparagales; family Amaryllidaceae; genus Allium; species Allium sativum. The sequence goes on along the minus strand of CM060910.1, from coordinate 331,227,293 downwards.
AGTTCAACTTGTACAACTACTGCTACTGCCAAGCTTACCACATGGAGTCATGACCAAATCTTTTCAAATGACCCCACTTCATTGGTCTATAGCCCTTTAGTCGTACCTAGGCCATTGCAGCCCTGAATCCGTTCACGTACTTCCCATACATAGTGATCCGAAGTCATAAACATCGACTGCCCCTTGGCACACGTCCCGCAGCAAAGCCCAATCATGAAGTGAACTCATCGGTTCCCAACTGGATCCTGAGCTCTAACTTCCCATATTGGACTACCTTTGCATCTCGGGTTATTGGTCAATACTGGGTCGGGTCTGGTTCTCCTTCTAGCCATCGGTTCGGGTCGGGTCCTCTGCTTCGGGTCGGTTCGTAGTCTTCTCCTGTAGCGGTTCGGTTCGGGTCCACAGCGTCGCATCGGTTCGAGTCGGGTGCCTCACTTCGGGTCGGGTCGGGTGCCATCTCCCTTCCAGTTCGTGCTTCCGCTCCGATCCGCTCCCTCGTTCTTCACATGCTCCGATCCGATTCCTTCGCCTTACTTCAGTCTGAGCCCTTCATCCCTCAGTCGATCCGATCCGAGCCCTTCTTTATCCGGTCCGATCCGATCCCAGTTCAATTAGCGTGGCCTTCCTTTCTGCCAGTTGTCTCAAGTGTCAAATTCCGATCCGATCAGATCCCTTGCCCTGTCCAACTCATCCGATCCGAGCCTCCATATCCGATCTGATCCAGTCCAGAACCTGCACTTTTTCTGCAACTCTTCCAGCAAGTAATTTACGCCATTCGACGACGTTTTTGACAAATCTGACACTTCTAATCAATCATAAAACACACCATAGAGTCATAGCAACATGTAATAGTGACCACAAACAGCAAAACAACAATTCAAATGAATCAAAATGGATCAAAAGTGGCTAAAACCTCACATTTTCCCATAATCCCACTTAATCATGTTTAAGCACATACTTAGTAAAACTTAATCAAATCGTCCAAATTTTCTAACAGAGGCATAAAATATTATTTAAGAATTTATAGACATTTTTCCAGAATTTATTAGTGTGTAAATTCGCTAATCTTCACTAATTACCCTTAATTACTGTAATTAGTGCAAAAACTATGCAAATCACTCACCTTTGCCACAAAATAAAACACCAAATCTGAAATGCTCTCTGTTTGGGTCGAATTCCTATGTATAGCAGCAGCTCCAACCTTGCTCTGTTGCTATTTGGCCTTGTTTTGATGTGGTTTAGGCTTAATCTTCACTAAAATTGTGTTTTGGAGTGGTTTTAGAGGATGGAAGCCATTACTAAGGTCTCAAGAAGGTTTGTGGCGGCTCAAAACTGAAATGAAAGTGATTTCCTAACCCTAATCAGCCCTCCTATGCCTCTAATCCCGAAATTCCCCTCTGGGCCTAGCTGCTAATCACCCGGTTAAGCCCAATTAAGTTGTTTTTCACCATCTGAAACTTGTTTTAGCCATATCTCCCAAACGCTGAGTCCGTTTGGCGAACGTGACCACTCTACGGAATTGTAAGGCATCATCCGGAGCCAATGGAAGTGGTTTCAAGTCAAAATTCCTTTCCAGTCAAATGTTATGGCCAAAACAGTGCCAACTAGGGGTAAAATGGTCATTTAAAAATCGGAAAAAAATCATGAACATGGGAAATGACCCCAATAGTCGTCTCCCGAAGTTACATGACCATACGACTTCGTATGTGAAAGAAACAAATATTCTACGGTCCTATGGTGCGTAGAACACGGGTCGTTACATGGAACTTGTTCGAATATATCAAACAAGTGAATTTATAAACAATGTCTATAAATGTAGTGTATTAAGTATATAGAGATAAACTAGAATTTTAAATTCAAGTATGAATTTAAAAATATTATTTGAAATCATTTCGAAATGGAAATTACGGTTTTTATTTCGGAATCCAGAATATAAAAGGAATTGAGTTTCAAATAGATTGGGCAATGAAACTTGTTTTAAATTGTAAAACAAGGAAGTTAAATTTATAAAAAGAGTTTCTAAATTAAATAAGATAATTATCGTGGGATAATTTGGAATTTTAAATTCAAGTATGAATTTAAAAGTGAATTGTAAAATGTGTTGAAAAATATAAAGACTGATTATATTTCGGGAATTCGGAATATAAACTGAATTGAAATAAAAATAATGGATTTATAAGTCAAATTCGATTTATACTGAATTTTATTAAATAATTTATTTCCATAGGATTTAGAATTTAAAATAGAGGATTGAGTTTAATCCATAACCAAGTATTGAAATAATCGACGATTAGGGATAATCGGAAATATCAAGTTGAATTGGGAAAATTGGTTTAAAATATATTTAAATATATTAAAACAGAGTTGAACTTTTTTTATAAACGAAGTTTAAACGTTTATATTCAATTATAATTAAAAACGAACTTGCTGCAGCGCGGTAGTTCGTAAATTAGCATTTTGAACTTCAATTGAGTACATAGAAATCAATTTAAGTCGGAATTCTTTGAAATAAGAATCGTCGGGACTAATTTGATAACACTTTTCTAATGGAAGAGAAAAATCTGGGTTTCGTCTAATAGATTTTGAGTGTCAAAATCAATTTTTTATAAAAACAGCGCCATTACCATTATAAAACCATAACAGTTTATTGAATAAATAAAAGGATTTTTTACAAATACAATCCAAATTTCCATTAGAAAAATCCAGATTTGAGTTATAAAATATATCTGAACTCAAGTGGTGTAATGAATTGATTTTTGAAATAAAAATCAGATTTTTAATTGTTAAATAGAATTAACTAATTGGAAGAATAATTAGTAAATGGAATTTTGAATTGAGATTGGACTTTGAATAAGAAAAAGGGGTTTGTAATTTATATTGGAATCAAATATATAACTTGAGTTGAAAAGGGAATTCGATTGGTTTATAAGTAATTAAAATATATTTGAACGTGATATGTTCAAATAAAAAGTGAAATGGACAAAATAGTTGATTAAAGAATAAATTAGCGAATTGAGTTAAAATGACCAGATTGAGTTGTGATAAACTAGTAGACGCATATGTGTTAAATAGGTATGGAATGAAGAGAATGATGATTAAAATTTAAGTGCCCGACAAAAAGGTACACATTTAAATTCCATATGAGTTTTATGCGCCAAATCGGCTAGCCGCTTGTCTTTTTTATTTTCTTCTTGAATGGAAAGGGCCCAGAGAGGCGTTTTGTAGTTGTACCGGGTGACCCGTATAAAGGAGGTTATGGCGAAATTTTCCAGAAATTTAAGGAGTTAGAAATTTTTTAAGAAAATTTGATAACTAGAAATTAATATATCGATATATATATAGGATTTGATAACGAAACGAACTTAAAATAGAATATTATAAACAAAAAGGAAATCTATAATTAAATTTGGCAAAAATAAAAAGAGAAACATGTACACATTTTAAAAATGAATAATTGGATTTTTACGGTGTTGACTATTCGAGGCAACTGGTCGTGGCTGTTTTAAAGTTAAGATGTTATTAAATCAAGGTCTAAGAGGTAATTATACTCTAACTTAATTGATTTCATTTTTAACCGATAAATAACAAGATTCAGTCTCGAAGATTAATGTTTGAATAGGATTTAGTGAGTGCAATATTTTGGGCGGTTGTAACGATGTTTTACACAACATTCGTTTTAACCCAAGTAAGTGGAATTTTGGAAATATAAAAATAAATATTTCCTAAGTATAGAAATAAATGAATGGTCGTGAAAGAGATAAGTAATTGGAATGTTTTACAATTATAAATAGAATATATTTTCTAGGTATAGTAAATAAAGAAGGCGGTATATGGAAATGTTCTCCAAATAGCGTAAGAGGCCAAGATAATTTTCGTGTTAACAAATATCGATAACGAATGGAGAAGTGATTTAATTAATGAAATATTAATTATGGGGCCCAGTGATTGGTTGATGCTTTGAATGGGTGTTTGTTTTCTTCGATAGTTAAATAATCGACCATCAAAGTATTTTCCAATATCGTTGTCAATATGGAGAGACCGGTTGGATTATTATCCGAGAACCACTCCGTATTGGCAATAGCGTTGTGAATCAGATTATATGAAGGCAATCGAAGATGGAGTAAAGCGCAAGGGCTTTTTCTATTAATCCTAGGTAGAAATTGCCTAAGATGGATTAATGGAAATTGTGCCTTCGATTCCGTTCAATCCCAGAACAAACGTGTATGGACGACTGTATGACAGAGTATTTTTAGCGATCACATATGTTGGTCTATACAAATATACATCAGGTAGCAGAGAATTTATTCTCTTAGCATAATATCCCGAATATCTTTATGTAAATCAATTAGTGATTAACGGATCTAATAATGTGGCATTCAAAGTGATGATGTTATCAAGTAATCGTAATCTCATGCCTCGCAATCGGGAAATGGTATAAAATCGGGTAGGTCGCATGGCTAAGTGGTTAGCTGCCAAGTAGGGTGTATTGTCACCTGGTCTAGAGAAATTCGTTTTGCTTCTTAAATTTGTCGATGCTATCCCTTGCGGGAATTGTTGCTGATCCCAACTGTTGGTGATAATACATTCAGTACTCTTAAGCAAAGTGAGGGGCCAGTCATGTTTAGCCTGGGTTGCAAGATGTTCTTGTTGAACCCGGTGTATTCCCCTCTAGAGATACATTGTCGAAATGTGGTCCCATACCTTGCCAGTTGGAATCCATTATCCAATGAAAGCCCGCGGTTTTGATTGTATACTATATATGTAGAGCGTGAGATGCAAGCGTTCTGCTAAATTGATATTTTCTTGTTTTAGACACTATTATAATATCAGAATAATATTGATTTTGAAACATTTTTGGGTTATCGTAAGGTAAAAACCATCCATGTTTATGTGTGGATCGGTCTTACGATTATCTTTTCTTTCAATAGGAAATTTTAAAAAGTTAAATCAAGTGTTTAGAGTTTACTCACACCAGTCCCATGGCTGACCCAGAGTTTATTTTTGTTTTGTTTTAACCTAAACTCTTGGGTGCCCAAATTTGTATGGGCAATCAAGTAGTTCAAGTATTTTCATATATCCATGGAGGAGTGTGACGGCCCGTCCCGCACCAGCCTGCATTTCCTCCGAAAGTGCGCTGTACACATGCCCAGCTAGCACAGGACGGTCGTCAGAAGAGTAGAAAGGAGAGAATGAACTAATCAAGGAACCTGTAGAATGTCTCACAGCGCATGGGATAAAATATAATAGTAACATACTTGACATAAAACAGGCGAGACAGTGCATAAGCTGATAACTAATAATCAATGTCAACATCAAAGCAGCGGAAATCCAAATACAGCTTATTACAACTTTCCAAATTTACTGTCTCTAACAAAAGAAAACTAAAGTAGAAGATACACCAACAATGCCCAAGCAGTGATCTTCAACAACACAGGGAGAATATTATGTATATAGTACGTGGAAGCCTCCTGCTCGTCTCCGGATCATCTACCCGTGCATCACCAGCTAACCTGTCTCTAGTCTGCTCGTGTGAGCACCCAGAGTAATAAGAGGAGACATAAAACTCTGGGTCAGACATAAAGCCTGGTATGAGCGATAAGCATCTAAACAGAGTAATAACAGGTATACTAAACCATACCTGAACCTGGACCTGCAACCAAAGAGTTAGTACCACATACCGTACAATACTCCAAGGTGCCATAATAATTAGTGTAAGAATACGGGGGTGGGGTGTGCATGTCACAATGATAGCAAACAAACCATCCATAGCAACCATCCTCACATCTCTCACTCAGTGCGTAAAGCATATGACATCTACCACTTTGGAACACTAGACAAAATTGAGGTAACGACGAATCCCGACTTGTAGAAACCCTGCTGTGACCAAGCCAAACACTTGGAGTCATGACCAAACATTTCAATGACCCACTTCATTGGTCGTAGCCCTTGGTTCTACCGATGCCATAATGGCCCTGAATCCGCCTTCGTACCTCCTACCATAGTGGTCCAAAGCTATAGACGTCGGTAACTCCTTGGCACGCGTCCCGCAGCAAAGCCCAACCATGAAGTGAACTCGTTGATTCCCATCTGAATCTTAAGCTCTAACTTCTCATTCGGACTTCCTTTGCATCTCGGGTTTGGTCGAATTGGAGTGGGTCTTCAAAAGAGTTGTCGCGTAGAAGTGGTCCTGAATTCGGTTCGGTTCGGATATATACGTGTAACACGGTTCGGTTCGATAGACATCCTTTCATTCGGTTCGGGTCGGATACTCCACTTCGAGTCGGGTCGGTGTCCTCCTCCAGGTCGGGTCGGTTCAGTGATTCTCCCCCTCCAGATATCGGTTCAGTTCGGGTGTGCCTCTGCTTGAGTTCGGTTCAGAGGTCGTTCATCCGATCCGATTCTTCCTGTTTGACTTGTTTGCCTGCTCCGATCCGTCCTGTTCTCTTTCTCCGATCCGGTCTGCTCCCTTACTCCGATCCAATCTGCTCCATCGCTCCGATCCGATCTTCTGTCCAACTCCAACTCTAAGCAATGGCCTTCCTTCCTGCCAAACTTCTTCCAGTGACAAGTCCCAATCCAGTTCGAATTCCCCTGGTCAGTTCACTAGTCCAATCCGACCCCTGCTCCGATCCGAACCGGTTCGGGACCTGCACATTTCTGCAACTTTCCAGCGAGCTTTCTACGCCGTTCGACGACGTTTTCGACCAATTTAACTATTCTAATCAATCATAAAACATACCATAGAGTCATAGCAACATGTAATAGCAACCACAAACAGCAAACAACAATTCAAATGAATCAAGAGGGATCAAAAATGACTAAAACTTCATATTTTCCCAAAATCCTTCTTAATCATGTTTAAGCACATACTTAGTAAAACTTAATCAAATCGTCTAAATTTTCTAACAGAGGCATGAAATATTATTTAAGAATTTCTAAACATTTTTCCAGAATTTATTAGTGTATAAATTCGCTAATCTTCACTAATTACCCTTAATTAACTGTAATTAGTGTCAAAACGATGCTATCACTCACCTTTGCCACAACTAGAACCCCAAAACTGAAATATTCTCTGATTTGGTGCTGTTCCCAATCTTACACAGCAGCTCCACCTCGGTTCTTGTGCTAATACTCCTTGATTCGATGTTTGCTATGCCTAATCTCCAATTAGAAAGTGATTTTTGGGTGTTTTAGAGAGATTTAGAGAGTGGAGGCCATGGCTAGGTCAAGAGAAATGAAAGTGGCGGCTGGAAAATGTCTAAAGAAATGTTTTCTAACCCTAATCAGCCTCCATATACCCCTAAACCCGAAATTCCCCTTGGGCCTAGCTGCTAATCACCCGGTTAAGCCCAATTAAGCTGTTTTTAACCATCTGAAACTTGTTTCAGCCATATCTCCCAAACGGTAAGTCTGTTTGGCTAATGTGATCACTCTACGGAAAGAGAAACCATCATCCGGAGCTAATGGAAGTGGTTTCAGGTCAAAATTCCTTTCCAGTCAAAAGTTATGGCCAAAACAGTGCCAACAAGGGGTAAAATGGTCATTTAAAAATCGGGAAAAATCATGAACATGGGAAATGACCCCAATAGTCGTCTCCCAAAGTTACATGACCATACGACTTCGTATGTGAAAGAAATAAATATCCTACGATCCTATGATGCGTAGAATACGGGTCGTTACAAGGAGCTTGGTGAAGGAGGCTTCAACATTAGATATAGCTAGAGTTCTTTTTTTCCGCTGTGTTGTATTGTACTCTGAAAATGGTATGTATATGTATATACAGTATAAATTTTGTATCCCAAAAGTTGTTATATATATATATATATATTATTTTATTCAGCTGCAATGTGAGATTCTGTGTTGTTATTTCTATCTTTTCTTCTTCTATTCTAATATTTTTTTCTTTCTATTTCTCACCCTCTAACTTCTTTTATTGATGATCCGTATTTCTATGTAATTTGGGTTGGACGTGTGGTGTATTTAGTCAACTCAAGTTGTACGGAAATGACGGGCCATTACAGTTGGTATCAGAGCTTAGGTTGAGCGAACACCTAGGTTTTGATGAGGTTGTACTCATTAGAGATAGGGTCAGTAATACCCTAGAATGAGTTGAGTGTGTGTGTGTATATATATATATATATACGAGAGCGCATATTTGTTATTGATATAAAAATTGTTTTATATTGTGTTGGCTAATCTGTTGAGTGGTTTATGAATTCTAGTCGAATCGTGGGACGAAATGACATCGATATGAGTTGTAAATACTTAAACAGAAGATTTGACACAATATTGTTTTAAAATGGGTAAATGAAATAATTTTGCCCAAAATTATATTTTGATATAAAAGGAATAATTTTCTAAAATTATTATAATATATAGATGAGTTGATTATTATTACAATTATAATCCAATGAGATTATAAAATTGGAATGGTTATATATAACCAAATATAATTTGTATAAGAATGAAATATACAAATATGATGAATTGAAACTGAATTCAAACCAGAATTTGGAATTTAATCCCGAAAAGTTGGAAAATATATTTGAAGTATATATTAAAATAATATAGCTTTATTTTGGAAGGACTTTTGAATAAAAATCATTTTTGAATGGATTTTGAAAATAATAAAGCACTGAACTCACTTTATTTGCTGGAAAATAATTATGATGATGATCGCGACATCATCAGTGTTCATTTTCAAGTTTCTGAGTGATAGATTGCTATCTTATAAAGTTTTTGATGGAAATTTGTTTGAAAGAAACAAGTTGGTTTTAAGAAATGTTTTGAATTTGAAATGGTTATATTTATTTATTTATGTGATTTCAAAAGGCTTTGAATAAAAACCCAGGAATTTGAATTTTGAAATTTAACTTAAGCAAGTAAAATGGATCGAAGTGGTAAATTGATTAAAATCAATTTAAATAAGATTGAATTTTATACGAATGGAATCTGAATTGAATGGAAATATATTATTTAGAAATCATTCAGACTAAATGAATGTAAACATATGTGGGGTGCCATATGAATGAAAAACCAAATGTTTTGGTTAAATAAAATTTATTGAAATATGAAGAGTTGACTTCAACTAAATGAGTTTTGGAAAATTAATTGGTTTGTAGCACTTTCCTACCTTAGTAATTTCGGCGACGAAATTCTTTTAAGGGGAAAGAATGTAACGACCCAGATTTATGGTCAATTAATTTTAATATTTAATATTTATTTTAAGTGCTGTATTGATAATATAAATGAATTTTATAATGATTTATCGATTTAATAATCAAAATACGATTTATTTCAAATATATATCGTAATATGAAAATCTAAAATAATTTAGTTTGAAATTAAAACTGAGTTAGAATGATTCAGATGATTTATAGAAATTCTGTTGGAATATAAATGACGATAAATTGTTTTGAATTAAATTTATATCGATTTAAATTAATATCTTCCCGATATGATCGAATTGAGCTTTGAAACATGCTCCAATGTGTTCAGAATAGTGGTGTAGCCCTAGGAATGCCTTGTGTTGTGTTCAAATAGGAGTTAGGAAACAAGTGATAATTTAAATCAGATCGGTTAACTTTAAATTAAAAATAAACAGGACTATCATCTCCTTCCCAATACTGGTACAGCCTATTCCTTCCGAACAAAGTAATTCTGTGCCTACCTAATTAGCTTCCCTGTTCTTTCAAATCATGTACCAGCTGAAATTAACATGGTTCTTATCGTTTTAATCTTTGTCTATATAACAGAGCTTGGACTTCATTCTCTGCTTAACCAGCGCCTTCATAATTTTTCACTTTCTAAAAACAAATCCGATTTGAATTCCAATCACCCCTTTTCCCGGTAGTACATCACGAGACAAAATCCTCAGTTAGAAAAAAGAAGAAGTCGCGATTTAAAATCGAGATTTCCTTGAAGCCCAACATCAAGCGCTTGCGATTTGAAGACCACGGATGGCTCGATCGAAGACCGCTGGCCCTTTGAAACACCCCACCTCCAATAAGGTCACTCACAAAGGGAATGCCTTAACTTCGATGGAGGTTTATAAGTAAAAGTCACAGATAAAACACAAGACAGATATAAACACCCATATATATAAGCAGCGGAAAACAAACAGACTTTCATTTCATAAATATGTGTTCATACAAAACATTTCCATAATTGTCTCACAATAACTTCCAAAACAATACATCATCATTTTTGTCTTGATTATTAAATAAAGAAGCATAAAACATAATTAAAGCTGCATAAATCCCCATAGAACGTGTCCAAAAGCCATAGCCAAGGAAAGAGAGTCCAAACCATACATCTACTATCTTGAAGCTTGCAAAGAGTCTGACTAAGCTGGGTTGTTTCCTCCCTGTGGACCTGGAGGGGGGGGGGAGAATGGAAGAAAAGAAGACAAAAGAAAAATAGAGTCAGACATAAAGCCTGGTAAGTCTAGTGACTCTTCAGTATGAGAAGAAGAAAAAGGGCATGATAGGTATAAACTGGAAACAAGAAAGTATCATTAACTAAGATAAAGCAGTTTTGAACCGAATATAATATCGTACCCCACACTATATCTCTGCGCCTACTTGCATTTGTTCCGATTGGCGCCCCATGATCGGGGTGAAGTGATCCCCTTTTTAAAGATCGGCTCCTACTCGCAAAATTATATGTGTCATACGTTTCCCAATGATTGTAGATACCTATGCTGGTCCCACCATGGGGTGTATCAAGTCTCATGGTGGCGGCCCGACACAATTCTAGAATGCATAGTGTGTACTACTGATGCTCAGTGCCCTGTTTGTCTGCTCCGTAGTGTGTTCACGCCTGCACTCTATTAGAACCCACACTGCTGCACCAACCGCCGTCGCTTTTGACCGCTTACAATCAGCCCATTAATCATGCCCACCCTGCCTAGTTTCAGGGTACCATGATACCTAATTGCGTTACTACTGAAATGGGTCCCCGTTACTAGGGTTTTCTACATGTTAAGTGGTTAAGTGTCTGTATTAACCTAACCCCACCCATCAGTTTAGTTAACATGTTGAATTGGTCAAGTGTTTTAGTTAACTTAACCCTACCATCCTTATTCTAGCTTTAATTTATTCATTAAAGCACCGACCACCCACATAAGACATGTATTGTTGTGGTTACTGGACAGCTGGTCGGTTCCAGGCAGGTTTACACTGCAACTCAGTCTAACCTCGGGTCCTTATTGGGCTTAATGCCTTAACCTCCCACATTCGATAGGTATTGTTGTGATTACTGGACAGCCGGGCAGGTCTGAGCAGGTTTACATCACAACTCAATCCAACCTCGGGTTAAGCATATTCGTATTTTCTAAATTTACATATTTGTCTCTTTTACATGTTATATGTAAATGTTATGGCCCATTTTTTAAGTTCGTTATTTTTTTTAGGCATGGCAATTCATACCATTTAAACGTCACCAATCATTGGCATATGCTAAACATGCCAACACATATATTTTTCATGTTTAATCCCAACGATATTCCCCCGTTTACGTTCGCAAGATTATAATGAATGTTGGGCCAGATATTTCAGCCCAACTTATAAACATAGAAGGGAAAGCCAAGAACATGAAGTATTCTAAATAACATAAAGGGTATGTGACATATGAACTTGCAACTTTGCGATCTAATTAACATAAATCATGGGTTTCAACTTGTCACGTGAACTTGCATTCAAATAAGAATCTAATTAAATAGGTGTCACATGAAATGGCATAATTTAGACTTGCATAAAACATAAGCCTAAACAATTTTTTTGAGCAGAAAGGTAGAGGCAATAACTTGCCTCGCCATATATAAATACTACATAAAGAAACATCATCCAGTTGGTCACCATATTACAACCCACACTGCTCACAATGGAGCCAAAAAGAAACATAATATTAACCATGCTCACGCAGGAGCTAACCAAAACATCAGGTTTTACAAGACAAAGTACTGTAAGCAAAATAAAAGCGAACAATAGCTACCCATCCGAACAGCGTGGAGCCAATCACCATGATCCACTGCTATCTGAAACAAAATCGACAAATAACCAATCATCAATACCCATCCACTTATAGTAAAACTTTACTACATTAAACAAAACATCATTCGATGAAGTAGCAGTGTTTTTGAAGCAGCGATTGTTTCTTTCGTACCAAATAACCCAGCAAAAAGACAAATTAAGTAACGCAAGTTGTTTCGAAGGAACATGTTCCCAAAACTGTGCCTGGTCCCTCAGTGAATCTTTCCACATAAGATAAATGTTAGCATTAACTAAACATTTGATCCATACATAGAAAGCTAAATCACAGTCATGATAAAATGGGTACAATCCTCTTCCTCGATTCCACAAAAAACACATGCAGCATCAATATTTATATTCTTCCTTCTCAACATACTTTTTGTATTTAATTTCCCATGCAAAACTACCCACATATGCATTCGAACCTTCAATGGGACATTACAATCCCACATGCATGCAAAGAACTTGAATTTACAGCCCGAGAAATTCAGAAACTCATAACACTGCTTCACTGAAAACTTTGCCTTTCCTCTCCACAAACAAACATCATCTTCATCAATTAAACTCACACTCTCCAAGAGACTAAACAGCTTCAAAAGCTGAAGTAAAGCCCTCCCTTCGATGATTCTATTGAAACTCAACTTCCACTTAAAACCCATAGCTGATGAATCATACACATCTGAAACATATGCCATCTTATCACAAGAAATTGCATAAAGAAAATCAAATTCTGAGTTCAGAGCGATTGGTAAAAGCCACTTATCAAACCAGAAGTAACTTAATCTTCCAATGTTGACCTTCAAATTAAATTGCACTTTGAAAACCTGAGAACAACTAAGAACACCTTTCCAAACCACTGAGGGATGATCAACATTATTGTAAAGTGAAAAGGTACCATCATAGCATGTATTCACTATCCATTCACACCACAATGACTCTTTGTGGGATGAAATACTCCATAACCATCTGCACAATAGAGCTGTATTCATCTCCATCAAATTCAGAACTCCCAACCCCCCTTGCTCTCTAGATTTAGAAAATTGCTTCCAAGAAACTAAGCAAGTAGCAACACTAGCATCCCTTTTTCCTGTCCAAAGAAAACTTCTCCGCACTGCATCAGTCTTTTTTATAACCCAATCAGGGACATTATAAAAGGAAAGCCAGTACAAAGGAGTGGCTGATAGAACAGAATTAACTAAAATTAATCTTCCTGCTTTGGAAAGAGATATTCCCTTCAATCTTGACAATCTGACATCCACCTTGCTTATTAATGTGAACCAATCGTCCTTTAATAATTTGCTTGGTCTTATACAAAGACCAAGATAATTCAAAGGGAAAGTACCAACTTTGCAGTTCAGCATTTTAGCAATCTCATCAACAACTCCACCATCAGCCCCAACCACTAAAACCGAGCTCTTGTGAAAATTTATCTTCAAATAAGAAATACTCTCAAATGCATATAGAATAAATTTGAGAGCAGCAATGTACTTACAGTCAGGATTGCTGAAAATTATCGTATCATCAACATAGTGAAGAGACGTGATACCACCCATAATGAATTCTTCACCAAAGCTTTTCAAAATCCCGTTCACACAACTCAATTTCAAAATCTAAGTAAAAACGTCAGCAGCCAGATCAAACAACAATGGCGACAACGGATCTCCTTGCCTTAATCCCCTCTTAGAACTGATGGACTTCCCAGCAATTCCATTCACAAACACATTAGCCTTGCTTGCTTTGAAAATGCCACTAATCCACCCAATCCATTTCCTGCTAAATCCTCTGGCTTCTAACAATTGCAGAATAAAATTCCAATCCACAGTGTCAAAAGCCTTAGCAAAATCCAGCTTTAGAAGAGCATAAGGCATAGAGTTACGAGAACAGTAAGACACCACTTCTTGAACCAATGCTGCCCCTTCCAGAATGTATCCACCTTTAATGAATGCAGTTTGAGATTTATCAGTGAGCTTGTCCAAGACCACTTTTAGCCTATTAGCAAGCACTTTAGTAATTATCTTATAAGTGCTATTTAATAAGCTTATTGGTCTAAAGTCTGATGGAGATAAGCAGCCTTCCTTCTTTGGGATAAGAACAACATTTGCATAGCTATTCTTCTCAAAGTTGATAGTACCATTTTCCAAGTCTCTGAAAAGATTAATGATATCTACTTTGATCCAGCTCTAATATTTTTTAAAGAATTTTTTTGGAAATCCATCTGGTCCTGGAGCTTTATCATTAGGCATTTCTTTCAAAGCAACAAAAATCTCCTCCTCGGTAAAGCTTGAATCTAAACAAGTAAGATCTAAGCAGTCTGGATACAAAACTTTCCAATCAACTCCCAAGCCCACATTGCTACTAGTACCAAACAACTTGCCATAAAAATAAGTGAAAATTTTATTTAAATCTTCTTGATTAGAAATCTCTACCCCCTCATGCTCAATACGGCATAACATGTTAGAACGTCTTCTACCATTGGCTATGCGATGAAAATAGCCAGTGTTCTTGTCTCCTTCCTTGATCCATTGATCTCTAGAACGCTGTCTCCAATATACTTCCTCTTGATCAATTACTTTCAAAAGCTCCTTCTCTTTGTTTCTGAAAAGATCCTTCTCCACATCAGATAAAACTCTTTGTTCAGCCATAATATTTATCTTTAGAATCTCATTTTCCAACCCTTCTTTTCTCCTTTTAATGGACCCAAAAACTTCCTTATTCCATTTTTTTCAAAAAAGTCCTCAACAGTTTCAATTTTCTCCTGATAGAGCCTGCAGCCTCTTCTAAGTTCGAGAATTCAAACCACTTGTTCATTAACATATCATTAAAACCCTCTTCTAAGAAACACGTCTTCTCAAATCTGAACATCACGTTCTTAGGCAGACTTTCACCAGAATCTAGTATGGTCAGACAATGATCAGAGATAACTGATGCAAAGCCTCTTTGAGATGAGAGAGGATAAAGGTCTTCAAATTCAAGATTTATAAAAAAATCTGTCCAGTTTCACCAAAGTTGGATCATCTCTTCTACCGCTCCAAGTGTAATTTCGATTGTTTAATGGCAAATCAATCAAATTATAGTCTCGAACAAACTCTCCAAAATCATCCATATCTTCCCAATAATTTTCAGCTCTTTTATTTCTATCAAATGAAAATCTCATAACATTAAAATCTCCACCAATTAGCCATGGTCCTTGAAAAGATTTATCAAACTGCGAGCAATCTTCCCAGAGCATTCTCCTCCCTTCTCTGGTTTGGGGGCCATATACATTGGTGAAGTAATACTGAACTCTAGAGCTCTTCAAACATAATACCACGTGCAAACAATGTACATCCTTAATCTCTTGTATCAATTCCCATTTATCACAATTCCAACCAACCATAAGGCCACCTGAACTGCCAGAAGCATTCAAATGACTCCAGCCGTCCAACATAGAATCACCCAAAGACATGAAACAAAAATCATCAGCATTAGCAATCTTAGATTATTGAATGAACACTATATCAGGATTAAGAGACAACAAAACATTCTTAATCCTATGGCATTTTTTGGGTTTGCCCAAACCACGCACCTTCCAAGACACAATAATCATTTATTCGAATTAACCCTCTCTAATTCTTTCTTCTTAAAATCCTCAATGTTTGCATCAATATTACTCATGTTAAGACCAGACTTAACAGCTAATTCGTAAAGTTGATCATTTGATAAGCTACTAAGAAAAGCAGGAATGAAAACATTACCTTCCAGCGGATGTTCCATGCATTGACTCTTTCGCGCACTCCTCCTTAGCAGCGTGATTCTAGAGGTACCCAAAGCTTCTTTTCCCTTTGGATTGTTGCGGAAGCTACTCTCTACAACAGGAGCTTCTCCCACCTGTTCACCATTTGAATCATCGCTATCAAGCACCCCTTCAATGTTCTCTATCACATTAGACCCCTCCACTCCTGCATGCAAATCCCCCAAATCTTCCTGAGTGTCACCACCATCAAAAATAGTAGAAGGTTCTCCCCACTCTCCAGGAATGTTCAGAAAGACATTCTGAAGATGCACATCACTTTTAGCCTTCCAAGTTTTCAGAATTCCTTCAGAATCCTTTCTGAACACCACACTTTTAAATTCCACAGGGTCCGGCATCTCATTAGGATTTCCATAGAACCTGCTAATCTCCACCTCATGATACGAACGTCTTGCATAAATTCTCAACAAGGAAGGAAGATAGATAGGCATAGGAACCACAACCTCCACTCTAAGATAAGAAATATCAACAACATCCCAAATCTTTTACTGTAAATTTGTAACCTCCCCCACTTTCATCAGGATCAAGCTTACCATCCATCGATTATGAAAGATAATCGGAAGGTTCTTTAGAGCAATCCAGATCTTCGCCATCTCCTTAGGTTTAGTGGAATTAAAGAGAAGACTCCAAGGTCTCAAGCAAAGAACACCCCTGTAACACCCCGTATGTTAAATAACTTGTTATAACATAAATCAGAGCAGAATTAAATTTAATATTCTGAATCAGGGGAAACGGGCTGTGCCATTGCGTTCGTCTCGGAAAAATACGCGAAATAGAGTCCGAGTTTTCGTAAATCGGAGTCCGTATGACCAAGTTATGGCCCGTCAAAGTTTCACGAAAAATCAAAAACAAAAACTGCTCATGTTTTGAGGCCCGGGATGAGTTTTGGGCTGTTTTTTTTGGGCCCTAAATGGTTCCTACACTTGACTTCTTCCCCAAGACATGCTTTAAAGGCTAGGATTGGTTCTAGGGTATATCCTATGGTCCTAAAACATCTAACTAATCTATATATACACCCTAATACCCCCCTTATCCTTACCAAAAAATAGATCTAAGGCCATTATGCCACCACTTAGAAAATTGGAGAGCCTCCACTAAAAATCCTAAGAGGATTTGCAAGCTAATCTACATCTTCTTCTACTTAATCATTGGGATTTGCTTCATTTAACTTGCTAATCTTGTTTTGGTGAGTTTCTATGGCTTTAATAATCAATTGTTAAATTGATTATGGTAGGATGTGATAAGACATGGCTATGTTTGTGGATGAATGTATTTATGCAAGTTTGTATGATATGTGATTTGCAAGTTTTATGTTAAATGCAAGTTAAGGCCATGTTTTATGATGCAAAACACCATGTTAAACATTTATGCATATGTGACATGTTATGCAAACTATATGTGAGAATATATGCAAGTTATATGTAACATGATATGCAAGTTATGCATGTGATTTTGTGCATGCTAAGTAGTTGGTGTTATGCATGTTAAGTATTTGATGTTATTCATGCTAAAGTATTTGACGTTATGCATGATAAGTATTTGATTGTATGCATACTAAGTATGGGGTTTTATGCATGTTAAGTGTTTGGGTTTATGCAAGTTAAGTGGTAGGTTTATGCATAATAAGTATTTGATTTTATGCATAATAAGTATTTGGTTTTATGCATAATAAGTATTTGATTTTATGCATAATAAGTATTTGATTTTATGCATAATAAGTATTTGATTTTATGCATAATAAGTATTTGATTTTATGCATAATAAGTATTTGGTTTTATGCATAATAAGTATTTGATTTTATGCATAATAAGTATTTGATTTTATGCATAATAAGTATTCGATTTTATGCATAATAAGTATTTGGTTTTATGCATAATAAGTATTTGATTTTATGCATAATAAGTATTTGATTCTATGCATGATAAGTAAGTGGTTTTATGCATACTAAGTGTTTGGTATTATGCATAAATCATGATATGCAAGTTTACCCTTTTAAATATGGTATATACATATGCAAGATGGCACTCTTATATGCTATGCATGTTTACCCTCCTTTAAGATGCAAGTCATATATGTAAGTTCGACATATTATGCAAGTTATGCTTACATGCAAGCTCAACATGTTATGTAAGTTATGTGCATATGCAAGTTATGTGTATGAGGGTATGCAAGTTGTGTGCATAGTGTTATGCAAGTTAAGTTTATGAGATTATGCAAGTTATGAGCATGATGTTATACAAGTTATGTATATGCTTAAATGCGAGCTTAATGTGATATGCAAGTATGTGAATGCTTATGCAAGTATATGAATGCCCATGCAAGTATGTGAATGCTTATGCAAGTTATGAGGATGCTTATATGCAAGTTTAACATGTTATGCAAGATATGTGTATGATAATATGCAAACTCATATGTCATATGTTATGCAAATCATGGGTATGATAATATGCAAGTTTGGGTTATATGTAGTTGGGTTAATATATGTTCATATATGCAAGTTGACATCCTCTTAACCCATGACAAAGTTATATGCTAAACCCATGATATTTGTGATGGATCTTTCCCTTTATTATGTCGTGAAATGAGAACGATTTACGTGGGGAACGATGGGGTAATAAATATGTTAATAAAAGTATGATTGGGTATGATTAAGCATACCATAAAAATAAATTACCATAAGTGGGAATTTACCTATTGAGTTAGGTCTACCCCATGGGAATTTACCTATTGAGTTAGGTCTACCCATGTTATGGAAAATTTGATATTAATTAGGGATAATTAATATGGGGGTGATTAATTAGGTTTAATTAATCAACTAAGACACGAGGTTGGACCCTTTTGTAGCGGAAGTCTGCCCGGAACCGACCGGCCATCCAGCAGCTACAAATGATTGGCCCAATGTGAGAGGTCTTAGTCATAAATTAAATACATGATTAAAGTAAAGACACGAGGTTAGGCCCTTTTTATGACAGAAGTCTGCCCGGAACCAACCGGCATATCCAGCAGTCATAAAAGACGGTCTAATGTGGGAGGTCTTTATGAGGTCATGATCTTAATTAATGAATTAAGAAACACTTAACCATATTAGCATGTAGTGGGACATGAGGGGTTAAGTGGGTGCCTTGGGGTGGCATGATGAGACTAGTGGGTTGCCTTGGGTGGCAATAGAAAAATACGATTAGAATACTTAACCAAGGTGGAACATGTAATTAAACATGATAAAAGGGTTAAGTAAGTGCCATGGGTGGCATGTGAGAATACGATTAGAATACTTAACCAAGGTGGAACATGTAATTAAACGTGATTAAGGGGTTAAGTAAGTGCCATGGGTGGCATGTGGGAATCTAGTGGGTGCCCTAAGTGGCAATTGAAATATGATTAAAGGACTTAACCAAGATTTATAACATGTAAGGGGACATGGTTAAAGGGTTAAGTGGGATGCACTAGATTAAACGACAAGCTTAAGTAGTAGCTTGTGGGGGCCCATTTCAACCAATATCCCAAACGTATCTTTGTAGGCTCGACTCTAGTCGGGTGACGGGACACGCATATTGGGCTTGACTGTAAGAGGCCAAAACGGGTTAGCGGTGGCAACGCGGGATCAACGGGTTTCATATGCGTGTGTGGACCCGGGCTGGTTGGTAAGTCGTTGTTGCATCGTGTAGATATAAAGCCGTGCACAGTGATATTATATGGTAGCCACTTTGGGGAATGATACACCCCCTTTTGTGGGACCAGCACGGGTATCTACGGTAGGGAGCCGATCGCTTGGGGGTAGTGGGTACACCTAGTAAAAATAGGGGCAGACGGCACCTGCGTAGGGGTACAAGAAACTACCGGGTAAAAATTACTAAGTACACTTAGTGGGATCAACCTTTAAGTAGGAATTACTCTTGGTGGGTAGAACTGGTGTGGTGCAGTGTAGGAATTACCCTTGGGTGAATAAGTCTGGGGTGGTGTAATCTAATAATTATCCTTGGGAGGATAAAAGCGTCTTCTCGGTTATCTTAGTACACCCTATGTTTTGTTGGCTACTTAGTGTGGTCATTATCCCCATAGGTACCGTACCTTATTTATGTCATACCCTAATTACTTTAATGGTTGTATTGTTAGGGTTATAGGACTCACTCAGACTTATGTCTGACCCCGTTGTTTTTATCTTTTTCCCAACCCTCAGGTCCTACGGTGGATCCTAGCGGTAGTAGAGCTTGATCGGATTTCTGTTTCCAGTCTTGAGGAGCTTGGGTAGATGTAAAGCTCCAGTTATCCAGTTATCTTTTCTTTTCTTATGGCTATTGTATGAGAGAGTGGGATTATGTACTTCTTTATTTTGATGAATATTGTACTTGACTTTTATCGTGGTTTTTATGATGTAACCAGACATGTTTATTTCCGCTGTTATGAGATGATGTTTTAAAATTTCAAGTACTATTTATACCTGTCTTGTTGTAATTTTTCTGTTCTATATTCACTAAAATACTCCACCGATGCTATGGCATTCCCTTTGTGAGTGACCCTAGCGGGCGTGGGGTGTTACACGTGGTATCAGAGCAAAGGTTACCGGAACAGATAAAATTTTTAGAAAACTATTTTTCTAAAACATTTTTGGAATGGAGTATTTTCAAAAACATGTCTTTTAAGAGAAAAGTTTTTGAAAGGAAAGCATAATCCCCAATAGCCATATCTATATCTTTCGAATTCTCCATTTTGAATCTCTTCCTTTCTCTCGTTTTGAGTTTCCCCTCCGCATATAGATGATCTTTCTAAGATAGATATGGATGGAAAACCACTTCAAGGGACTTAGACGTTAGTCGGATTAGAAGTTGGTTCAAGAAGGAGGAGGACTGGTAGGTATCTATTGGATAAACGATGGGAGGAAGGCTCAAATAGTTGTTTGGTTAATGAAAGATGAAACCTCATTGGTGGGAGGTTACGAGTGGAGAATAGGGAAGAAGAAGGCAAGTGGTTATCCTTTTAAGAGGAATAGGACACCTTATTAGGATTGTTCAAAGAAGCAAGGGCAAGGTATGGAATCTTCTGGAGGGTAGTTGTATTCCCTCACGACTAGGGTACCAGGTGGGGATAAGACCGTCTAGGTTGGAATTTGGATTTCTTTATTATCCAATTCAAACTTTATTTGATCCTGATATATCGAGTTCGTTTATCTCACCATTGATAGTTGAGTCACTGCACTTAGACACCAGTTTGGTAGATGATCCCTTAGTTGTTTCAAACCCAGTTGGGGCTCCATGATATGTTTGGGTTTGAAAGTTTCTATACTTAGCGTTGAGTTTAGATGTGATGCTTGTTGGGCTTCACGGGCTATGGGTTAATTTTGGGCATGAACTGGTTATCCAGTAGGAGTGCTGTTCTTCATTTTGAAGGGAGAGTTGTTAGGCTTATGGGCCGCCTAAGTAACACTCTCGAGATCTCTTGTAATCCCATAGAATCTGTTATGCTAAGGAATCTAGAATCGCCTGACACGTTGGTCTAGAGTCTGCGATCTGTTAGAGCGGTCCGGGAATACCCGGATGTGTTTGAGGAGGTGAAGGGCTTACCTCCGAAGCGGGAGATTGACTTCCGAATATATCTGGTGGATAAGGCCAAACCAGTATCTTGGCCAGTGTGCCACATGGCTCCTAGTGAGAGGAGGGAACTCCATAAGTAAGTAGGCGATTTGCTTGAGAAAGGGTTCATAAGACGAAGTATATCGGAGTGGGGCGCTCCAGTAGTTTTTGTTATGAAGGCGGATGGGTCCCTCAGACTTTGTGTAGGCTAAAGAGAACTAAAGAAACTCACAAAGAAGAATAGACACCCATTGCCAAGGATTGATGATCTCTTTGATCAGTTGGTTGGCGCCTCAGTGTTTTAGTAGTGGACTCAGCCACGGAAGTTCATCAGTTGAGAGTGGCTGAGGATAGCATAGAAAAGACTACCTTTAGGACTCCGGATGTTTTTTTTATGAGTGGCTGGTGATGCCATTTGGTTTGACATACGCCTCGCATATTTTGTTAATTTGATGAGAAGGGTGTACAAGGAGTACCTAAATAAGTTGTGATGGTCTTTATGGATGACATTTTGGTCTTTTCTAGGAACGAAATAAGTTTTCGTATGTGCTCAATAGGCTGAGCAGAGCCAGTATAGGATAAACGACGGTTTTGGAGCGAGACTGGCGAGAACATCCAGAATTGGTCAAGGGCTTAATTATTTAGCCATTTTTACTAGTATCGTCTCACGTAGGTCGTCTGAATTCGAAGGAGGTATCCCTTGGGTGTTTGTCTGATATTGGTTTAGGCCTTTGGGGCTTGCATTTGGGGGATGCCGAATTCGACTAGGGTGGTCTGCGTGGGAGACGGTTATGATGATCTTGGATGATATTCTGGTGGAGAAGAGCATGCCCTACATCTTAGGGAAGTGTTGGAGACTCTTCGAGCGCATAGTCTTAGGACAGCAAAAGTGGATGGGATCTTTAGCATCCTATGAGTAAGGGTAACATGGTAGCAGACACCTTAAGTAGAAAAAGGTTGTCCTTGAGTTCATTGTTCGTTGAACGACGGGGCTTAGAGTTTATTTCTAAGTTTGACTTTAGACCTTCCGTTGACTTTGTACCTGGTTTGCTAGCTTCTTTGGAAGTTAGACCTACTCTTTTGGGGCGGATTGGAGAAGCACAGAGGGGCGACCCACAGTTGGTTGAGTTAGTAGAGAAGCTCATAAGGGGGGAGTCGTCCAGCCATTTGAGTAGGTACACCTTAGAGATAGAGGGTGTTTGCGTAGAGACGGTAGACTTTGTGTACCGCAGGACGAGGGTTTGAGGAAGGCTATTCTTGATGACGCACACCGTTTTAGGATGACCATTCATCCCGGTGGGGGTAAGATGTACCAAGACATGAAGAGGGTTTTCTTCTGGGCCGGTATGAAGAAAGATGTGGCCGAGCATGTCGCTCGATGCTTGGTGTGCCAACGAGTGAAGACGGAGCGAAAGAAACCGGGTGGGTTGCTTCACCCATTGGAGGTTCCGCAATGAAAGTGGGACAGCGCCTCGTTGGATTTTATTGACAGGTTACCCAGATCGAGAAAGAGTAATACAGGAATTTGGGTGGTGGTAGACAGACTTACTAAGAACACCCATTTCATACCTGTGAAGAGTAAGTGGACTGCTCCATGGCTAGCTTTTGTATATCTTCGAGAGATAGTTCGATTGCATCGGGTACCCTCCAGTATAGTGAGTGATCGAGATCCTATCTTCACTAGAGAGTTTTGGAAGAGTTTGCAAAAGGCGGTAGGGACTCAGTTGCGTTTGAGTACCGCATATCATCCTCAGACGGACGGCCAGACCGAGAGGGTGAATCATATTTTAGAAGACCTTTTGAGGCTATGTATCTTGGATTTTGGAGGTACATGGGAGGAGCATCTTCCATTGGCGGCGTTGCCCGACAGACTTAGTGATGTATTCTATGGGAGGAAGTGCCTACATGAGACCGCAGAGGTGGTAGAGCCGAGTTTGCTTAGAGAAGTGGAAGCAGAGCGTGATGCGACGATTCGACGAGCTCCTACTTGCATC
Source organism: Allium sativum (assembly GCA_030737875.1). Classification (NCBI taxonomy): domain Eukaryota; kingdom Viridiplantae; phylum Streptophyta; class Magnoliopsida; order Asparagales; family Amaryllidaceae; genus Allium; species Allium sativum. The sequence continues at coordinate 331,203,910 of CM060910.1, read as the reverse complement.
CTTGGGTCAGAGATTTGGAAGCTGAGAAACAGAGAGGTTCAACTAGTCAAAGTACAAAGGGGAGATGAAGAGAGTGACGCTACCTGGGAGACGGAAGCGAAGATGCGTTCGAGGTACCCTTTTTCTTTCGGAGGGTATATCCTTTTGCTTCTCCTTCATCACATATCTTGTGCTTATCTTATCCTTAGTATGTCCTCTCGTTAGTACTTTTGACCTTTAGATAGGGTAAACCTATGGTTGAAACATGTGTTTGAGACATGTTATGTATGATGGATGCAAGTGGATGCAAGTGTTTGCTAGTGGTTGCTCGTGGATGCATATACACACACTCTAGGCACTAGATCGGCTCAATCACTTCATATTGCATATTGCATAAAATTGTGTGTAGGAAGCTATATTTATGGATGTATAATGATTGTGTTATCATATGGATGATGCATTTTGGTGAATGATTGTGCACTCATGTAGATATTGTATGTGTCGATAGGGTTCCCTCGCATACATAATGGATGCATGGCACTATCATGGTTTGCATATGTTCATACATTAGATAGGGAACATATACACACACTTTTTGCATATGCTCATACATCATTAGAAATTGTTTTAAGGACAATGGATGCCAGTGTTTGATGGTTGAGTAGATGGTTGTTTGGTTGGTAGGATACGTTCTTCTTGACTTAGAGATTTCGGGGACGAAATCCTTTAAGTAGGGGAGAATGTAACACCCCGTATGTTAAATAACTTGTTATAACATAAATCAGAGCAGAATTAAATTTAATATTCTGAATCAGGGGAAACGGGTTGTGCCATTGCGTTCGTCTCGGAAAAATACGCGAAATAGAGTCCGAGTTTTCGTAAATCGGAGTCCGTATGACCAAGTTATGGCCCGTCAAAGTTTCACGAAAAATCAAAAACAAAAACTGCTCATGTTTTGAGGCCCGGGATGAGTTTTGGGCTGTTTTTTTTGGGCCCTAAATGGTTCCTACACTTGACTTCTTCCCCAAGACATGCTTTAAAGGCTAGGATTGGTTCTAGGGTATATCCTATGGTCCTAAAACATCTAACTAATCTATATATACACCCTAATACCCCCCTTATCCTTACCAAAAAATAGATCTAAGGCCATTATGCCACCACTTAGAAAATTGGAGAGCCTCCACTAAAAATCCTAAGAGGATTTGCAAGCTAATCTACATCTTCTTCTACTTAATCATTGGGATTTGCTTCATTTAACTTGCTAATCTTGTTTTGGTGAGTTTCTATGGCTTTAATAATCAATTGTTAAATTGATTATGGTAGGATGTGATAAGACATGGCTATGTTTGTGGATGAATGTATTTATGCAAGTTTGTATGATATGTGATTTGCAAGTTTTATGTTAAATGCAAGTTAAGGCCATGTTTTATGATGCAAAACACCATGTTAAACATTTATGCATATGTGACATGTTATGCAAACTATATGTGAGAATATATGCAAGTTATATGTAACATGATATGCAAGTTATGCATGTGATTTTGTGCATGCTAAGTAGTTGGTGTTATGCATGTTAAGTATTTGATGTTATTCATGCTAAAGTATTTGACGTTATGCATGATAAGTATTTGATTGTATGCATACTAAGTATGGGGTTTTATGCATGTTAAGTGTTTGGGTTTATGCAAGTTAAGTGGTAGGTTTATGCATAATAAGTATTTGATTTTATGCATAATAAGTATTTGGTTTTATGCATAATAAGTATTTGATTTTATGCATAATAAGTATTTGATTTTATGCATAATAAGTATTTGATTTTATGCATAATAAGTATTTGATTTTATGCATAATAAGTATTTGATTTTATGCATAATAAGTATTTGGTTTTATGCATAATAAGTATTTGATTTTATGCATAATAAGTATTTGATTTTATGCATAATAAGTATTCGATTTTATGCATAATAAGTATTTGGTTTTATGCATAATAAGTATTTGATTTTATGCATAATAAGTATTTGATTCTATGCATGATAAGTAAGTGGTTTTATGCATACTAAGTGTTTGGTATTATGCATAAATCATGATATGCAAGTTTACCCTTTTAAATATGGTATATACATATGCAAGATGGCACTCTTATATGCTATGCATGTTTACCCTCCTTTAAGATGCAAGTCATATATGTAAGTTCGACATATTATGCAAGTTATGCTTACATGCAAGCTCAACATGTTATGTAAGTTATGTGCATATGCAAGTTATGTGTATGAGGGTATGCAAGTTGTGTGCATAGTGTTATGCAAGTTAAGTTTATGAGATTATGCAAGTTATGAGCATGATGTTATACAAGTTATGTATATGCTTAAATGCGAGCTTAATGTGATATGCAAGTATGTGAATGCTTATGCAAGTATATGAATGCCCATGCAAGTATGTGAATGCTTATGCAAGTTATGAGGATGCTTATATGCAAGTTTAACATGTTATGCAAGATATGTGTATGATAATATGCAAACTCATATGTCATATGTTATGCAAATCATGGGTATGATAATATGCAAGTTTGGGTTATATGTAGTTGGGTTAATATATGTTCATATATGCAAGTTGACATCCTCTTAACCCATGACAAAGTTATATGCTAAACCCATGATATTTGTGATGGATCTTTCCCTTTATTATGTCGTGAAATGAGAACGATTTACGTGGGGAACGATGGGGTAATAAATATGTTAATAAAAGTATGATTGGGTATGATTAAGCATACCATAAAAATAAATTACCATAAGTGGGAATTTACCTATTGAGTTAGGTCTACCCCATGGGAATTTACCTATTGAGTTAGGTCTACCCATGTTATGGAAAATTTGATATTAATTAGGGATAATTAATATGGGGGTGATTAATTATGTTTAATTAATCAACTAAGACACGAGGTTGGACCCTTTTGTAGCGGAAGTCTGCCCGGAACCGACCGGCCATCCAGCAGCTACAAATGATTGGCCCAATGTGAGAGGTCTTAGTCATAAATTAAATACATGATTAAAGTAAAGACACGAGATTAGGCCCTTTTTATGACAGAAGTCTGCCCGGAACCAACCGGCATATCCAGCAGTCATAAAAGACGGTCTAATGTGGGAGGTCTTTATGAGGTCATGATCTTAATTAATGAATTAAGAAACACTTAACCATATTAGCATGTAGTGGGACATGAGGGGTTAAGTGGGTGCCTTGGGGTGGCATGATGAGACTAGTGGGTTGCCTTGGGTGGCAATAGAAAAATACGATTAGAATACTTAACCAAGGTGGAACATGTAATTAAACATGATAAAAGGGTTAAGTAAGTGCCATGGGTGGCATGTGAGAATACGATTAGAATACTTAACCAAGGTGGAACATGTAATTAAACGTGATTAAGGGGTTAAGTAAGTGCCATGGGTGGCATGTGGGAATCTAGTGGGTGCCCTAAGTGGCAATTGAAATATGATTAAAGGACTTAACCAAGATTTATAACATGTAAGGGGACATGGTTAAAGGGTTAAGTGGGATGCACTAGATTAAACGACAAGCTTAAGTAGTAGCTTGTGGGGGCCCATTTCAACCAATATCCCAAACGTATCTTTGTAGGCTCGACTCTAGTCGGGTGACGGGACACGCATATTGGGCTTGACTGTAAGAGGCCAAAACGGGTTAGCGGTGGCAACGCGGGATCAACGGGTTTCATATGCGTGTGTGGACCCGGGCTGGTTGGTAAGTCGTTGTTGCATCGTGTAGATATAAAGCCGTGCACAGTGATATTATATGGTAGCCACTTTGGGGAATGATACACCCCCTTTTGTGGGACCAGCACGGGTATCTACGGTAGGGAGCCGATCGCTTGGGGGTAGTGGGTACACCTAGTAAAAATAGGGGCAGACGGCACCTGCGTAGGGGTACAAGAAACTACCGGGTAAAAATTACTAAGTACACTTAGTGGGATCAACCTTTAAGTAGGAATTACTCTTGGTGGGTAGAACTGGTGTGGTGCAGTGTAGGAATTACCCTTGGGTGAATAAGTCTGGGGTGGTGTAATCTAATAATTATCCTTGGGAGGATAAAAGCGTCTTCTCGGTTATCTTAGTACACCCTATGTTTTGTTGGCTACTTAGTGTGGTCATTATCCCCAGAGGTACCGTACCTTATTTATGTCATACCCTAATTACTTTAATGGTTGTATTGTTAGGGTTATAGGACTCACTCAGACTTATGTCTGACCCCGTTGTTTTTATCTTTTTCCCAACCCTCAGGTCCTACGGTGGATCCTAGCGGTAGTAGAGCTTGATCGGATTTCTGTTTCCAGTCTTGAGGAGCTTGGGTAGATGTAAAGCTCCAGTTATCCAGTTATCTTTTCTTTTCTTATGGCTATTGTATGAGAGAGTGGGATTATGTACTTCTTTATTTTGATGAATATTGTACTTGACTTTTATCGTGGTTTTTATGATGTAACCAGACATGTTTATTTCCGCTGTTATGAGATGATGTTTTAAAATTTCAAGTACTATTTATACCTGTCTTGTTGTAATTTTTCTGTTCTATATTCACTAAAATACTCCACCGATGCTATGGCATTCCCTTTGTGAGTGACCCTAGCGGGCGTGGGGTGTTACAACCCCTATCTACATGCAAGAAACTTTCCCCATCTAAGAAATTTCGCGGAAATTTCACCACAAAGTCATTGTTAAAGTGCTTTACATTCCAAACCCAGCGATGAAGATACTCAAACTCTTTCTTTAAGCACTATTCCACATGATTCACAGAAAACTCTTCCTTCACGATAGAAATAACCACCCAATAATTAAGTCTCTCTAAGTCAGCATCTCCCGTAAACTGAGAAATATGGATCTCGTTGCCGATTGCCATCTTCCTTCTTCTTGGTTGCGGCGCACGCGAATTATGCGGAGGAGTTTCAGATGGATTATTTGAAGAATTTGGGGTATTTCTATGTGATTTTTTGCCCTCTGAGCATTGAAACCCTTTATGACCGGTTTTTTGCATTTAAAACAAATTGTTGGATTTCTACAATCCCTAACCCAATGATTAGATTCACCACATCGAAAGCAACATTTCTTTGATTTGACATTCTGTAGTTTAGCAGAATATGAATCGGTAACCTTTCTTGAATCTTGCGTTTTGCTGTTCTCAATTATCGTGCCAGGAGTATTTAAAAGTGCTTCTTTAAATGTCACGTGAGATTTGGTAGGTGAAGAATTCGTTGAAAATGGATTTTCTTGAACAAAACTCGAAACTGACACCATGAATGATTGGACGCCATGAAAGAAGGTGGAGGACGCCATCTTTTCGAAATATTTTCAATTGGCCTTGATTAAAGAACTTATTGATCATTAGCCTAAACATATATTTATTAGGCATAACTTCAAACACAAACTAGCATGTGACAAAGTTATTACATGTCCATAAAAATGTCTATTTTTGACATTAATCCAAAAGCGTGAACTAGATCAAATCTTGTATCCTATTATAACATGAAACTTGTAATAATCGTGTGAAACTAAATGGTACTTGGCATGGACCCAATTACAAACTTGCAAAGAACATATACATGGGATTTAATCATGTAGGTATAATGGTCTTAACATAGAACATGTGTATATAAGTCTTATCTTGGACTTAGAAAAATGTATACAATCTATGTTAAACATATAAACATAAAGGTGTAAATTCTAACATTAACCATATACTTGTATATGATGTTGCTTTCATTCTAAATGTACAATATGGCCAACATCAAGTCAATTATACCACAAACATCCCAATACCATTCACAATATAATCATTGTAATACACAGATATGAATTATCATCGTCGTTATACAATAGTAAAATTCCATTTCCACTTTACATCGAATCAAGTCTTAATTTTATTCTCATCGGAAAAATCACTATACTTACAACAAATGACGATCTTGATTTTCTGGTTTCTGTGTTCTGAATTTGCAATGCTTTCCTTTGGGTAGATAAACGTTGTTTGAATCTTATTTTTACTTTAGTTTTGCTCGTCTCTAAGCTTTCTCCAACTGACGACTACTCTTAGTTTCCTCCCGGCAGCATGACCGCTCTAGCTCTATTTTATTTGTGTGAATTTAGGTTGAGTGTTGGGTTGTATTCATAGAATTTCAGATTGATTTGAGCCGTCAGATGATCATAGAGTGAATCCATACCATACACACCAAGAGCAGCCAATCAGAAAGTGACAAATCAGCCCTAGTGACACACCAAAACTCAGAAAATCGCTCAGAACCTGACCGGGCCAGCCAAGACCTGACCAGGTCGACCCCCAGGTCGACCTGGGTCCTGGGCGGGAATTTTCCCGCCCAGCCCAATTTGGGTCTGTTTTTTGAATTTTGAACTGTTTGAATTTTAAATTAATTCTGAAACTTCGGAAGGTCATAACTCCTTCATACGGAGTCCGATTCACGCAAACTCGGACTTTATCTCAAGCAGAATTCCAAGACGAGCGCAATGGCGTAACCCGTTTCCCTTAATTCTCTCATTTTGAATTAAGTACATTTTAATTTGTTAATTTAATGTTAACAGAAAATTTGGGGTGTTACATTCACCCCTCCTTAAAGGATTTCGTCCCCTAAATCTTCAAGTCTAGAAGAAAATATATCCTAACATCCAATCGTCCATCTACTCAACCAACAAACACAGGCATCCATTGTCCTTAATAGACTTCTAATGCTTCATGATCATATGCATAGTGTGTATATATGTCCTTATCTAATGCAAAAATTAGGCAGTCTACTGATTCAGTTGACCTCCTTAATGCGAATCATGTAAGTGTCATGAATCCATTATGTATGAAAATTTTTCCCTACTCATAATTCTATATGATTGCACAACCATTCATACAAATGTGACATCCATATGACAACATATCAAGTTTCAACCACATACAATTATGAATACGTATATGCATATGCAATATGGAAGTTACTGAGCCGATCTAATACCTAGGGTGTGTGTATATGCATCCACGAGCAACCACCAGCAACCACTTACAACCACTTGCAGCTATCAATCATAACATGTTTCAAATACATGTTTACATCCATTAGTTTCTACCTAAGGAGTTAGGAGAAAATAGGACCGAAAAGAAACACTAAAAGGTAGATACAAGCATAAACTTATGAAAAAAGAGAGGTCAAAGAGTACCCTAAAAAAGAAAAGGGTAGGCAGCATGTATTTTGTCCTCAGTTTCCCAAGTCGCGTCTTCCTCGACATCGCTCCATTGAACTTTAACAAGCTTGACTTCACGGTTGTGTAGCTTTTTGATTTTAGTTCCTACATTCGAGTTGGAACTCTCCTCACAGTTGTTTCTCGTTCTATTTCAACTTCTTCTAGAATGCTTGGCTCCACCACTTCCACAGACTCATGTAAACATTTCCGGAGATGAGAAACGTGAAAGACATTGTGAATTCCAGCGAACCTTTCGGGCAACTCTACTCTAAAAGCCATCTTCCCAATATTCTCGATGATAGGGAACGGTCCCACAAATCTTGGTGCTAGCTTTCCTGCGGATCCGAAGCGAATGACGTTCCTTAAAGGAGATACCTTAAGGAAAACCCTATCCCCAACCTCGAACTCAAGGTCGGTGCTTCTTTTGTCTGCGCAGGATTTCTGTCTATCTTGGGCAGTCTTCATTGTCCTTCATATCAAGTCCACTTTTTCTGAAGTCTCTCTAATCATGTCTGGCCCAAGTATAAGCTTGTCTGTAGACTGCCACCAACAAGTTGGTGATCGGCACGGTCTTCCATGCAAAGCTTCGAAGGGCGCCATGCTGATGGTAGCTTGGTAGCTGTTGTTGTAGGCGAATTCCACTAAAGGAAGATGATCCTCCCATGTTCCTCTAAAGTCAAGAACGAACAGTCTCAAAAGATCTTCTAATACTCTGTTCACCCTTTCCGTCTGACCATCAGTTTGGGGGTGATAGGTCGTGCTCAAGCATAACTGTGTGCCTACAGCTTCTTGCAGACTCTGCCAAAACTCTCTTGTAAAGATAGGATCTCGGTCACTCACTATGCTGGAGGATATTCCATGGAGTCGAACTATTTCCTTGAGATAAAGAGATGCTAGAGATGAGGCAGTCCTTCTTCTCTTGACAGGTATAAAGTGGGCGCTTTTTGTGAGCCTGTCCACTATTACCCAAATGCTAGTATTGCCTCTTCTTGAACTAGGCAACCCATCAATGAAGTCCATTGAAATGCTATCCCACTTCCATTGTGGGACTTCTAGAGGATTAAGCAGTCCTCCAGGCTTCTTTTGTTCTGCCTTGACCTGCTGGCATATCATGCACTTAGAAACGAAATCTGCCACATCTTTCTTCATGCCGCTCCAAAAGAAAACTCTCTTTACATCCTTGTACATCTTGTCTCTACCTGGGTGTATTTTCATCTTGGAATGGTGTGCTTCCTCGAGAACCATCTTTACCAAATCCCTTGCTTGTGGGACGCATAATCTTCCATCTCGCCTCAGCTAACCCTTATCATCGATGGAGTACCTATTAAAGTGACAGGAAGTTTCACCCCTAATTAGCTTATCAATACATCAATAAGCTGAGGGTCTTCGCGTTGAATGGCCCCTATTGAGTCTAAAAGAGTAGGTCGTACTTCTAGTGATGCCAACAAACCAGGTACAAAATCAGTAGAGGGCCTAAAGTCAAAACTGGCTATATACTCCAAGCTTTGTCTTTCTACAAAGGGATGGCTTAAGGTCAGCATCTTTCTACTCAGGGCGTCTGCTACTACATTGCCCTTGCCAGGAGTATAGGAAATCTCAAAATCATACGAGGCAAGAAACTCCATCCACCTTTGTTGTCTTAAATTAAGATCTTTCTGCGAGAAAAGATACTTCAACTATTTATGGTCAGTATATAATTCGAACTTCTCACCTAGGAGATAATGGCGCCAAGACTTAAGCGCAAAGACGATGGCAGAAAACTCAAGATCGTACGTTGGGTAGTTCTTTTCATGAACTTTCAATTGTCTTCCACCATAAGCTACTACCTTCCCTTCTTGCATCAGAACATCGCCTAGTCCCATACCACAAGCATCCGTGTATACTATGAACATCTTGCTTCCATTAGGCAAAGTCAGAACTGGGGCTGTTGTAAGAGCCCTTTTCAAGCATTGGAAAGCATTATCACAATCCATATCCCAAGCGAACGCTAGATTCTTCTTTGTTAGCCTTGTGAGCGGAGCTGAGATATTCGCGAAATATCTAATGAACTTTCGGTAAAAACCTACTAGCCCGAGAAAGCTTCGGACTTCAGTTGCATTTCTTGGTGACTTCCAATCTTGCACCGCCACCACTTTCGCGGGGTCCACAGCTAACCCCTCTTTGGACACTACATGTCCAAGAAACCTTACCTCTTCTCTCCAAAAGTGGCACTTGGAGAATTTGGCTTTCAACTGATGAACTCGAAGAGTTTCCATGATCTCCTTCAAATGCTGAGCATGTTCTTCCTCATTCTTTGAGAAGACCAAAATATCGTCTACGAAGACGACCACGAACTTATTGAGGAATTCTCTGAACACCCTGCTCATTAGGTCTATGAAATAAGCAGGTGCGTTTGTCAAGCCGAAAGGCATGACAAGCCACTCGAAGAAACCGTCTGGGGTCCTGAGTGCCGTCTTATCAATGCTATCTTCAGCTACCCTTAGCTAATGGAACCCAGTAGCCAGATCAAGTTGGGAGAAAACCGATGCACCTACAAGATGATCAAACAGATCGTCTATTCTGGGAAGCGGGTGTCTATTCTTCTTAGTTAGCTTGTTTAGCTCCCTATAGTCCACACAAAGACGTAGTGAACCGTCTGCTTTGGTGGCGAACACCATTGGAGCACCCCATTCCGAGATACTCCGCCTTATAAACCCCTTCTCGAGAAGCTCCTTAACTTGCTTACTGAGCTCCTTTCTCTCTTTTGGAGCCATGTGTCTGACAGGTAAAGCTACGGGCTTTGCATTATCAACAAGATATATGCGGAAGTCTATTTCCTGCCTCGGAGGTAAGCCCTTCACCTCTTCAAAGACATCCGGGTATTAACAGACCACTCTAACCGACTGCAAATTCTCAACAGAAGCATCAAGCGACTTTAGATAACTAAGCATAACAGCATTCAAGGGATTACAAGAAATTTCTAGAGTGTTATCGAGCCGAGTCAAGAGCCTAACCACTCTCTTCTCACAGTCAAGAATGGCACCATTACTGGATAACCAGTCCATGCCTAAGATCAATCCATATCCCGAGAAACCCAAAACAAAGGCACTACATCTAAACTGAACACTTAGAATAGAGATTTTCAAATCCAAACAAACCATTAACAAATAAGTCGAGCCCCCAATTGGATTTGAAACAACCAAGGGATCTTCTACCATACTAGTGTCTAGGTGCAGAGATTCTACTAAAGCAGATGAAATAAAGGAGTGTGATGCGCCAGAATCAAAGAGAGTGCGAACTGGATGATCATAGAGATAAACTAAGCTTTCTACAGAAATATTTCTACCTCGTTCCTGCGGAGGCGCCACAAGCGCGTGAACCTGTCCGCCTGAAGTGGATCCAGTCCTCTGTACCTGCCCCGCTTCTTTGGGCTGTCCTTAGCCATGTGTCCAGTCTCGCCGCAATAAAAACAACCTCCATTCATCTTCACCTTCTTCTTTCTGCAGTCTTTCACTATATGTCCAATAATGCCACAGAAATTACACTTTCTCTTTTCACGGGATTTGTTGTTCTTCCCGCCCTTCTTGAAGTCTGTTTTCTTAGCCTGTAAACCCTCTTTCTTTTCTTGAGGTACTTTTACCTTTGCCTCTTTCTTGCCTTTATCTTCCTCGTGTAGCAGCGCTATGTCTACCAAGCTTTCATAAGTCGCTCCCATGGGTATATGGGTCATAGCAAGGCTGTGTAGAGGCTCATTCAGACCTTTGACGAAGCGAAGAGCCTTCTTGTGTTGGGTATTTACTAAATCCAGCCCAAATCTGGCCAGCTGATTAAACTGATTGGCGTACTCCTTGATCGTCATACTTCCTTGTTTAAGAGTCAGGAACTTCTCCATCTACAGGCTTCTTTCAGCTTGGGAGAGGAATTTCATCTCAAACCTCATCCTGAAGTCTTCCCAAGTTTCCACTGGCCTCTCAACATGGGTAACTTCCCACCAATAAGAAGCTTCGTCTTTAAGCAACCACACTGCTAGTTGTATCTTTTGCCTATCGTCAACTTTGAAGATGACGAACAAATCTTCGGTCTCCTTCAGCTAGTTACTTGCTACCACAAAGGAATCAGTTCCATAAAAGTCCTTTCCACCCATAGCCTTGAAGTCTCTACACATCTTAGCGAAATCATTTCCACGAGGAGGAGGAGGAGGAGGAACCGCTGCCATTGGGGGAGGAGGAATGTCTGCTGGGCCCGCATCATTGGCCCTAGCCTCTAGGTACATTCGGAACCAGCCAGGTATCGGTACTCCTTCTGGAAGGTTAAGATCTCCTGACATGCTGAAACAAAAGGAAAGATTCAAGACCAAAGGACAGAGAGATAGTGCATATGGCTTTGGGGAATTATGCCTTTTAAAAACAACGCTTTTTCTTGAAAAAAATGCTTCTTTAAACTTCTTTTTTGAAAATAGTTTGAAAACCTTTATCTAATCTGGTAAACCTATGCTCTGATACCAAGTGAAACACCCTACCTCCATTAAGGTCACTCACAAAGGGAATGCCTTAACTTCGGTGGAGGTTTATAAGTAAAAGTCACATATAAAACACAAGACAGATATAAACACACATATATATAAGCTGCTGAAAACAAAGGGACTTTCATTTCATAAATACGTGTTCATACAAAACATTTCCATAATTGTCTTACAATAACTTCCAAAATATTACATGATCATTTTTGTCTTGATTATTAAATAAAGAAGCATAAAACATAATTAAAGCTGCATAAATCCCCATAGAACGTGTCCAAAAGCCATAGCCAAGGAAAGAGAGTCCAAACCATACATCTACTATCTTGAAGCTTGCAAAGAGTCTGACTAAGCTGGGTTGTTTCCTCCCTGTGGACTTGGGGGGAGGGGGAACGGAAGAAAAGAAGACAAAAGAAAAATAGAGTCAGACATAAAGCCTGGTAAGTCTAGTGACTCTTCAGTATGAGAATAAGAAAAAGGGCATTATAGGTATAAACTGGAAACATGAAAGTATCATTAACTAAGATAAAGCAGTTTTGAACCGAATATAATATCGCACCCCACACTATATCTCTGCACCTACTTGTATTTGTTCCGATTGGCGCCCCATGATTGGGGTGAAGTGATCCCCTTTTTAAAGATCAGCTCCTACTCGCAAAATCATATGTGTCATACGGCCTCCAATGATTGTAGATACCTATGCTAGTCCCACCATGGGGTGTATCAAGTCACATGGTGGCACATGGTGGCGGCCCGACACAATTCTAGAATGCATAGTGTATACTACTGATGCCCAGTGCCCTATGTGTCTACTCCGAAGTGTGTGCACGCCCGCACTCCGTTAGAACCTACACTGCTGCACCAACCGCCGTCGCTTTTGATTGCTTACAATCAGCCCAGTAATCGTGCCCCACCCTACCTAGTTTCAGGGTACCATGATACCTAATTGGGTTACTGCTGAAATGGGTCCCCACTACTAGGGTTTTCTGGTCAAACATGTTAAGTGGTTTAGTGTCTGTATTAACCTAACCCCACCCATCAGTTTAGTTAACATGTTGAATTGGTTAAGTGTTTTAGTTAACTTAACCCTACCATCCTTATTCTAGCTTTAATTTATACATTAAAGCACTGACCACTCACATTAGATAGGTATTGTTGCGGTACTGGACAGCCGGTCGGTTCCGGGCAGGTTTACACTGCAATTCAGTCTAACCTCGGGTCCTCATTGGGCTTAATGCCTTAACCTCCCACATTGGATAGGTATTGTTGTGATTACTGGACAACCGGGCGGGTCCAGGCAGGTTTACATCACAACTCCATCCAACCTCGGGTTAAGCATATTCGTATTTTCTAAATTTAAATATTTGTCTCTTTTACTTGTTATATGTAAATGTTATGGCCCATTTTCCAAGTTCGTTAATTTTTTTTTAGGCGTGGCAATTCATACTATTTAAATGTCACCAATCATTAGCATGTGCCAAACATGCCAACACATATATTTTTCATGTTTAATCCCAACGATATTCCCTCGTTTGTACGTTCGCAAGATTATAATGAATGTTGGGCTAGATATTTCAGCCCAACTTATAAACATAGAAAGGAAAGCCAAGACCATGAAATATTCTAAATACCATAAAGGGTGTGTGACATATGAACTTGCAACTTTGCAATCAAATTAACATAAACGTTGGGTTTCAACTTGTCATGTGAACTTGCATTCAAATAAGAATCTAATTAAATAGGTGTCACATGAAATAGCATAATTTAGACTTGCATAAAACATAAGCCTAAACATATTTTTATCTAGGCATAACTTCAAACACAAACTAGCATGTGACAAAGTCATTACATGTCCATAAAAATGTCTATTTTTGACATTAACCCAAAAGCGTGAACTAGATCAAATCATGTATCCTATTATAACAAGAAACTTGTAATAATCGTGTGAAATTAAATGGTACTTGCAATGGACCCAATTACAAACATGCAAAGAACATAAGAACATATACATGGGATTTAATCATGTAGGAATAATTGTAACAACCAGGGTTTCGACAGACCGAATTTTTCAAAATCCAATCCATCGGACCCCGAGTTGGGTGCTCTGGTATCCTGCAGAAAAGACAGAGAGAAAGAAACATGTCAGAGTTCGAAAAGCAGCTCACAGCGGAAGGAATAAAATATAATTTATTCAAAATAGCATTACCTTAATAATAATACTGCCAAGCTAGTAGTCAAGCATTACTATCTCTGTCATGAACCTAACCTGCGCATGTTTTGAGGAGGGGGTCAGAACATAAGTTCTGTGTGACTGGACTATAATAAACTCTTGTGTAACCCTACATATACCGTTCAGTTATAATTTCTTGTTTATTAGGTTATTCACAATATTAGCACCCAAGGCCAAACCCATGTCATTCTCGTCCACTTACTAGTAGACTTAACCTAATACATCGTATATGTAATTTTCCCCAACTCGTATAATCCTTTCCATGTATACGTACAGTCCCTTGCCGTATATCGTACTGGCTTTATCATGTAATTCTATACTACTTCAACGTAGTGCCACCATTCTTGAAATCGTTTGGACTGCCACCCTTGATCTGGCTTGGTTTCCTTATCATGAACTATCGAGTGTTCAACTAGGATTTATGCCACCTAGGACCACTAGGGATTATGCTACCTATTGAACGTTTTCTAGATTCGATTAGGGTATATGCCACCCAGGACTATTGGGGATTATGCTACCTATCGAACAACGCCCTTTTCCCACGTATGTATCGCGAATCGTTTCCGATGTCTAGGTGCACATGTACACTATATAAGCGGCTTGAGTCCCGTGACAGGGCTAAATCAAGAAATACGGAACTCGGTCGGGAGCTTTAAGTTATCTGCCGATGCAGATGCTAAGGTCTGTTTTTCTACCAGTGCTTATGGTCCCACGTGACCCCTCCCTCAATTAATGAAAGGCAATCCAAGAAAATCAAGCACGAGAAGTGTACTCCTACCACCTATGCCCCCACTTTCCTATTGGCCAGCCTCACCCATAACTAGATAGCAAGTATATGGTCTGTTGGGAGTTCTTTGCCTTTCCGTATACGTACTATGATTGACTGAAGATGGTAGGTAGACGACGAGTGCTATCACAGGGATAAACAAGATATCGCCGCCTCACGCTGGTCCATCATAGTCTTTAGGTTGGCTTATATTGCAACCAAGGCATACTCTTGGTTCTCCTACCGCATCCCTTAACCTCTGTGAGCCCAGGCGGATCATCGGCAACCTCACAGAGGGATACCAAGAGTACCCTCACGTTCCTCGAAGCTACGTGCTTCGTAACCCAGTCCGCTGGAGCCTTTTTCGAAATCAGATAAACGTTCGCTCCTCCTCGTGTGTTTATTAAGCGATGATCTACTGTATCGGGTTATTCATCTATTTATGGACTGGCTCAGTTTCCTTAACTAAGAATTATTACTTAGTTGTTCTTAACTAAGGTTTACCACTTAGTTTCCTTTCTCGTTAATCTTGTTAACCAAGGTTTACCACTTAGTCCCCTTAACTAAGGATTACAACTTAGTTCCCGTTCTCGACCGTTTTCTTAACTAAGGTTTACTGCTTAGTTCCTATTAACTAAGGCTTGTTACTTAGTTATCATTCTCGTTGTTTTACTTAGTCAATTCTCATTACCTTAGAAATCAGACCACATATTCTTGCTTTATAATTCAACTTGTTGACTAAGGTTTTCCCATGAATTCAAGCATAACTTAAGTTCTCTTTTATTCGGTGATAGCGCATGGGTGTTTTCTCACAGTTCTTTCTTAGCTTACCCCATATTATAGGTTATCCCACCCTTCAGGTCTTACATTACATCTTAAGTCATAGTCTTTCTCTGTCCCAAGGACAGGTATATCCCCCAATTAACCCTTCGACTATTTCAACTTCGATTTATAATAGGTAGTTAACATTCCCTATTTTCGTTTTTGGTTAAGTTTATTTAATATGTTCGTGTCGACTTAACCCCATCTCCTTATGATGTTCATTCACAAATTTGGTTAAGTATTGTCTTTGAATTCATGACTTAACCCTACGAATCATGTGCCATTAATTAATTATTAATGCACCACAAACTCTCACATTAGACCTGTTGTTGTGGTCACTGGTTATGCCGGGCGGTTCCGGGCAGAATTACACCACAACTCAGTATAACCTCGGGTTTTAAGCGCGATATGACTAACTTCTCACATTAGGACCTATTGTTTGCGACCACTAGTTAGGCCGGGCGGTTCCGGGTAGGATTACATCGCAAACTCATCCTAACCTCGAGTTAGCCACGTTTCATGTTTGGTTCATGTCTATTCTAATTGGCATATGTCAAGTTCATAATCATGTCAAAAAATATTAAGTTCATGTTATGCCAATTACCCAACTTACAAGCATGTTCTTATAAATGTCAACTACCAATTCATGCCATGTTCGTGTTTGTTTTAGATGTCAAGTTCATAAGCATATTCTAAATGTCATATTTCAAGTTTCATAATCTTGTCCCTATTTACATTACACAAATTACTCAACCATATTCATGTTCAATGCATTTCAATAGTGCCAAAATTCGAGTATCAAGTTCAATCTAGATGTCAAGTGTCAATTCCCTAAATCCAAGCTTTACCTAAAAACCTCCAATTTATATTCATGCTCGTAATCCCATTAACAGGTTACGTCTATCATTAAATTCATAATTCATATTCACGTCAGTTTTATATTCAAGTTCTAGATGTAAACTTCATGTCAAATTCCAGATGTCGATTCATATTAAGTTTGTGTTCTTATCCAAATTCAAGTTATAATACATGTTTTATTCTAGTGACATGTGCCCATTAACAAATCCATAAGTCAATTTCATGCTTAAATCAATGATGTTAATCCTACGCCAAACCCCAAATCATGTTCATGCGTATAATTTTAAATTTGGTTTACGCATTTAGGTTTTGTCAATGTTATATTACGCCCAACCCTCTTTTTAATTTATAACCAAACCCTCCAGTTCATATCATAGCCCAAAACCGAGTGTTTCCCTTTTTCGCTTGCAATAAGCATTCAATCGTATTTATTTTATGATAGATCTAGACTCAAGATAGCCTAGCTATTAAAAATCAAAAAGGGAAAGAATAAAAGGAGACACATAATCGTAGGCATAATAATTAAAATCGAGCACATGATAATATTAAACATTATGGATTCAATAATTTCATTTCATGTTTACATAGGGAATGTTTGAACGATAAATAATAATTTTACACAAAAAGTGCATTATAACTCCACTCACAGTGTTTGTCATCTTCAAAATGTAGATCCTCGATTGCCCCTTTGATTTATGAATTGGATTAATCCTTGAACTGATTTCCCCCTTTCCTTTTTTGTTGCTTTTGATTGATTTCATGTCCAATTCAATTTATATTTGATTTCATATGCGACGTAGGTTGCAGATCTGAATTCCTTCTCTTTGCACAGTGATTTAGATCTAAGCCTCTTTTCTTTTTATTCATGGTTGTAGTAATTCTAGATCTCATTCTTTTTACTTTTAAGAATAGATGTTGTAGAGAAAAGAGAGAAGAATAGATCTAAGATTTATTTAGATCAATAGTTTGAGGAGGAAGAAGAAATCAAGTTAGAAGAGAGCCACGGCCTTGCCATGAATTGTTGTGGAGTTTACAATGAGCCTAGGATGTTTATATAGGTGTTAGACCAACGTACCAGGCCCAAAAACTCATCCAGGTGCTCAAAAATGAACCTGGACAGCTTCTGGGACGAATTTCCCGCTTTTGGACCAAAATTCCCGCTCCAGGTCGTTACAGGTCGACCACCCCAAGGGGGGGTCGACACTATGGTCGACCTCCCCCCTGGGAGGTCGACCCTATGGTCGACCTGGTCATTTTTTCTGTTCTAGGCTGGGCTATTTTCTAATTTTTCGCTGAAACTTCAGAAGGTCATAACTCCTTCATACGGACTCCGATTTTCGAAAAATTAGACTCTATTTCATGCAAAATTTCGAGAGGAACGCAATGGTGATTTCCATTTTACTTAATTCCTGATATTTAAATTAAATATCCTTATTTTACTATCTTCTCTGTTACACACACTATTATCGAATTAATTTTTCTTCTCTTCCATCTATTAATTAATTCTCATTATACATCACCATTATTTCCCTATCTAAGAATATTTTCAAAAATTTTATTTCATTTTTAATTATATTAAAAATGCGAGGTGTTACAATAATGGTCTTAACATAGAACATGTGTATATAAGTCTTAACTTGGCCTTAGAAAAATGTATACAACCTATGTTAAACATATAAACATATAGGTGTAAATTCTAACATTAACCATATACTTATATATGATGTTGCTTTCATTCTAAATGTACAATAGGACCAACATCAAGTCAATTATACCACAAACATCCCAATACCATTCACAATACAATCATTACAATACACAGATATGAATTATCATCGTCGTTATACAATAGTAAAATTCCATTTCCACTTTACATCGAATCAAGTCTTAATTTTATTCTCATCGGAAAAATCACTATACTTACAACAAACGATGATATTGATTTTCTGGTTTCTGAGTTCTAAATTTGCAATGCTTTCCTTTGGGTAGATAAATGTTGTTTGAATCTTGTTTTTACTTTAGTTTTGCTCATCTCTAAGCTTTCTCCAACTGACGGCTACTCTTAGTTTCCTCCCGGCAGCATGACCGCTCTAGCTCTATTTTATTTGTGTGAATTTAGGTTGAGTGTTGGGTTGTATTTATAGAATTTCAGATTGAGATGATCATAGAGTGAATCCAGACCATATACACCAAGAGGAGCTAATCAGAAAGTGACAAATCAGCACTAGTGACACACCAGAACTCAGGAAATCGCTCAGAACCCGACCAGGCCAGCCAAGACCTGACTAGGTCGACTGGGCAGGTCGACCCTCCGGTAGAGCCCCTGGTCGACCTGGGTACCCAGGTCGACCCCCTGGCCGACCTGGGTCCTTGGCGGGAATTTTCCTGCCCAGCCCAATTTGGGTCTATTTTTTGAATTTTGAACTGAATTTTGAACTGTTTGAATTTTAAATTGAATTATGAAACTTCGGTAGGTCATAACTCCTTCATACGGAGTCCAATTCACGCAAACTCGGTTTCTATCTCAAGCAGAATTCCGAGATGAGTGCAATGGTGTAACCCATTTCCCTTAATTCTCTCATTTTTAATTAAGTATACTTTAATTTGTTAATTTAATGTTAACAGAAAATTCGGGGTGTTACACCCTTTGAACCTCGATATCGAGGCTGTGCACGTTCGGAAGGGGTTCGACGTGAAGACAAAACTATTCTGGGTTTGGTTCGAATAAACTGACAATGGATGGGAGCATCATTTTCAGATTTGGGGTAAAAAAGCCGAAATCAATAATTCGACTTTGAAATCAAGTATAAGGATTTCTAGGTGCTCAAGATACACGTGCAACATCGTGACCTAGGAGAGCAGTTCCTGAACAATGCAATACATTTGAGGGGGGAGCATCGAACTTCAATTCATGGTGTCATACAACTTTAGGAAAATAGAAGGGCTTTGGTTTGGATAAATCAAATTAACATAAGGTGAATCCTTATTTGAGTTTGATCTTTGTTTTTAGGAATTGGTATATCAGTTAAAACTGAATTTGTATACTATTAAAAGTAATGAAAGTGGCTTTAGCTGTTACCTAAAATTTGGGAAAAAAATTGGAAAAGGAGATTTCTTTATTTATTAACTCATTATGAAAAATGTAAATTAGATGAGTAAACAACTTAAATTAGAAATTGTAAGGATGTTCAAAATTAGGAAATTTAGAAAGAAAAGGAAATTTAATGTTGGTATATTTTTGACATAAAACTCCTGTCAAGAAATTTCATTAGCTCATTATTAAAATTCGGATTTTTCCTAGGCGAGAATAAATCAATAAAGCATTCGTGTATAGTATAGAGCCTTGGAGATTGGTGAAAAGAAATTTAAATATAGTACAAGTGCAGATAAAATATCAGGTGAGTAAAGCTCACTCAATTTAGTATTTAGAATTATTTGTAGTCGTTAAAAATAATTGATGTTGTTTGGTTGTATTAAAATATAACTGTGACTATTATTAAATATATATTTGTTATTTCGGATTGGTGTTTGTGGTTATTGTGTGTGTGTATATATATATTGGTGGTCGGATATTTCCCGTAGTATCATTAGCGGATGCCCGTAGTATCACTAGCAGATGACCCTATACTCCCATGATATGATAGTGGATCACCTTCTTTACCTCAATATCCTGCCTCGAAGCAGGATGTGTATTATTTATGTTGGCTAATGTCTATGGATGCAGGGAAAACAGGTTGGAGGGATCCAACGGTTCCTCAAAAATATTATGGTTTGTTTGTTTTCCTATATATTGTCGTATATGATGTGTTTGAAAACCTATGATTAATAATTGTATGTTTTTGATTGGTTGAATATCGCTGGGCCTAAATGTTTATTTATAAAAATATCGTGGAAAGAATATTTCAAGATTTATTTTGATAAATTTATTTTTCAAAAATAGAATTCGAATTTCGAATGGGCTAAGAAATATTTACTTGTTTTGAATAATAAAAACAAGTAATGGAATTTATAAATGATGTTTGTAAATTTAATAATACAGAAAATTGAAGTGAATTTATAAACTGTATTTATAAATAAAGGTGAAAATTATAATTTTGATAATTTTAAATTTTAAATTAAAATATGAATTTAAAATGAGAATTGGGATCATGTTAAAAAGGGAAACAATGGTACTTATTCCAATGTTCGGAATATAAATTAAACTAAAATAAATCCATATGGATTTATGATATTATTTGACGATGTTGAGTTTTATAAACTAAATGATTTTTAAATAAGATATTGGAATTGTTTAGAAAGAACTAAATTTAAATATGGAAATAGATTCTAGATTTATATTGAAGTTATAAAAATAAAATATTCCAAAAAGGGGTAGAATTTCAATTGGATTTGAAATGGAACTTGTTTGAATATATAAAACAAGTGAATTTATAAGCAATGTTTATAAATGTAGTGTATTAAGTGTCTAGAGATAAACTGGAATTTTAAATTCAGGTATGAATTTAAAATGTTATTTGAAATCATTTCGAAATGGAAACGGCGGTTTTTGTTTCGGAATCCAAAATATAAAAGGAATTGAGTTTCAAATAGATTGTGCAATGAAACTTATTTTAAGTTATAAAACAAGGAAGTTAAATTTATAAAAAGGTTTTATAAATTAAATAAGATAATTATCGTGGGATAACTTGGAATTTTGAATTCTAGTATGAATTTAAAAGTGAACTGTAAAATGTGTTGAAAAATAGAACATTTGATTATATTTCGGGAATTTGGAATATATACTAAATTGAAATAAAAATAACGGATTTATAAGTGAAATTCGACTTATATTGAATTTTATTAAATAATTTATTTCCATAGGATTTAGAATTTAAAATAGAGGATTGAACTTAATCCATAACCATGTAATGAAATAATCGATGATTAGGGATAGTCAGAAATACCAAGTTGAATTGGGAAAATTGGTTTAAAATATATTTAAATATATTGAAATAGAGTTGAATTTTTTTATAAATGAAGTTTAAACATTTATATTCAATTATAATTAAAAACGAACTCACCGCAGCATGATAGTTCGTAAATTGGCATTATGAACTTCAATTGAGTGCATAGAACTCAATTTAAGTCGGAATTCCTTGAAATAAGAATTGTCGGGACCGATTTGATAACTGTTTTCTAATGGAAGAGAAAAATCTAGATTTTGTCTTACAGATTTTGAGTTATGTCAAAATCAAATTTTCAGAAAAACAGCGCCATAACCATTATAAAACCATAACGGTTTATTTAAATAAATAAAAGGATTTTATACAAAAAAAACCTAATTTCCATTAGAAAAATCCAGATTTGAGTTATAAAATATATCTGAACTCAAGTGGAGTAATGAATTGATTTTTGAAATAAAAATCAGATTTTTAATTGTTGAATAGAATTAACTAATTTGAAGAATAATTAGTAAATGGAATTTTGAATTGAGATTGACTTTGAATACGAAAAGAGGGTTTGTAATTTATATTTGAAATCAAATATATAACTTGAGTTGAAAAGGGAATTCTATTGGTTTGTAAGTAATTAAAATATCTTTGAACGTAATATGTTCAAATAAAAAGTGAAATGCACAAAAGAGTTGATTAAAGAATAAATTAGCGAATTGAGTTAAAATGACCAGATTGAGTTGGGATAAATGATTGACATAGAAATGTGTTTATTTTATGCTCTTATATCTTATCTTTTGTATATAAATAAATATTACTTGGGTATTGTTTTGTTATTTTTACAGATAGTCCAACCCAGCCCGCATGCAACCAGAAATGTAGAGAAATAGAGTTCAATTTGCTGTGTATTTGCATTTTGAAGAATTGTAGATGAAGATCTCACATCTAGTTGCTGTTGGACAAGAAAAGGAGTGATAGAAAGGCTTTGCACATCACAAATCAATGAAGAAATATCAAGGAAGCAAGAGGAAAAAGAGAAAAGGCCCAAATTTGCTTTATTTATCAAAGGCCCATTTATGTTTCTCATTGTAAACTAATTAGTGATGTAATGACCAGGCCCATTTATCATTAGGGTTAGGGTTAGGGTTTGGCTATCTACCCTATATATACCCCTGTAATAACCTTGTAGCCACCATCTCATCTCATCTCTTATTCCATTGTTCTAACAAAAGTTCTTCTTTCTCTTTTATTTTCTGCATTTTTTGTTTTCTTAGCAACTAGTGTTGTCTACACGATTAGATTCGGTAGAACACTATTTGTATTTTGCACTTATTTGCATTAGTGATTTACCGTCTGATTAGATTCAGCGAAAATCCTAATTTTAATTCTTGTTTGTTATTTCAATTTCTGCAATTTCAATTTCTGCTTTTTATTATTTTCTTAGGTCAAATTGGGTTTGATTAGATTCAAATCTAATTCATAGTTTCATTTGCTTTCCATTGAAATTGTGATTTGATCGTCGGTTCAGTTAGATCTGTTCTGAATCAAATTACAGTTTTAATTTTGTTTTGTTTTGCAAAATCAACCTCCAAAGTTCGTCTAACACGCCCACGAAACATATAAATAATAAAATTTAACTTTCCTCCCTGTGTTCGACCTGTATGCTACACGCCTGTATGCTTGCAGAATTTATTACAAATGTCGCGCTTTTCTAATTCATAGATTAGCGTCGATCAATAAACTAGTAGATGCATATGTGTTAAACAAGCATGGAATGATGAGAATGAAGATTAAAATTTAAGTGCCCAACAAAAAAGTACACAATTAAATTCATATGAGTTTTATGCACCGAATCGGCTAACCGCTTGTCTTTTTTATTTTCTTTTTGAATGGAAAGGGCCCAGAAAGGCCTTTTTTCCAGAAATTTTAGTAGTTAGAATATTTTTAAGAAAATTTGATAACTAGAAATCAATATATCGATATATATAGGATTCGATAACGAAACGAACTTAAAATAGAATATTATAAACAAAAAGGAAATCTATAATTAAATCTGGCAAAAATAAAAAGAGAAACATATACACATTTTAAAAATGAATAATTGGATTTTACGGTGTTATTATTTGAGGCAAATGGTCTTGTCTGTTTTGAAGTTAAGAAGTTATTAAATCATGGTCTGAGAGGTAATCATACCCTAACTTGATTGATTTCATTTTAACTAATGAATAACAAGATTCGGTCTCAAAGATTAATGTTTGAATAAGATTTAGTGAGTGCGATATTTTGGGTTGTTGTAACGATGTTTTACACAACATTCGTTTTAACCCAAGTAAGTGGAATTTTGGAAATATAAAAATAAATATTTCCTAAGTATAGAAATAAATGAATGGTCGTGAAAGAGATAAGTAATTGGAATGTTTTCCAATTATAAATAGAATATATTTTCTAGGTATAGAAAATAAAGAAGGCAATATATGGAAATGTTCTCCAAATAGCGTAAGAGGCCAAGATAATTTTTGAATATCTTGTTAAAAAATATCAATAAGGAATGGAGAAGTGATTTAATTAATGAAATATTAATTAAGGGGCTCAGTGATTGTCTGATGCTTTGAATGGATGTTTGTTTTCTTCGATAGTTAAATAACCGACTATCGAATTATTTGTCAATATCGTTGTCGATATGGAGAGACCGGTTGGACTATTATCCGAGAACCACTCCGTATTGGCAGTAGCATTGCGAATCATATAATATGAAGACAATCAAAGACGGAGTAAAGTGCAAGGGCTTTTTATGTTAATCCTAGGTAGAAATTGCCTAAGATGGATTAATGCAAATTGTGCCTTCGATTTCGTTCAATCTCAGAATGAACATGTATGGACGAATGTCTGGTAGAGTATTTTCAGCGATCACATATGTTGGTCTGTACAAATATACATCTAGTAGCGGCGAATTTATTCTCTTTGCATAATATCCAGAATATCTTTGTGCAAATCAATTAGTGATTAATGGATCTGACAATGTAGCATTCAAAGTGATGGTGTTATCAAGTAATCGTAACCTCAAGCCTCGCAACCGGGAAATGGTATAAAATCGGGTAGGTCACATGGTTAAATGGTTAGTTGCCAAGTAGGGTGCATTGTCACCTAGTCTAGAGAAATTCGTTTTGCTTCTTAAATCTATCGATGCTGTCCCTTGGGGGAATTGGTGCTAATCCCAACCGTTGGTGGTAATACATTCAGTACTCCTAAGCGAAGTGAGGGGTCGGTTATGTTTAGCCTGGGTTGCAAGAAGTTCTTATTGAACCCGGTGTGTTCCACTCTAGAGATAAAATGTTGGAAGGTGGTCCCATACCTTGCCAGTTGGAATCCATTATCCAATAAGAGCCCGCGGTTTTGATTGTATACTATATATGTAGAGCGTGAGATGCAAGCGTTCTGTTAGATTGATATTTTCTTGTTTTAGACACTATTATAATATTAGAATAATATTGATTTCAAAATGTTTTTGGTTTATCGTAATGTAAAAACCATCCATGTTTATGTGTGGATCGGCCTTATGATTATCTTTTCTTTATAAATTTTACAATACCAGTTTCGTACATAGAAAAAACACATCCAAAATATTCTACATACCATACCAATTCTTCAAATATAACACATATGATCAAATACATAATTTAATAGTACAATTCAAATATTCTACATAACGCAAGTGCCAACACAGACCGCCTTCAATACAAGTGCCAACACATGCGATCCAATGAATTCTACGAAGTAACAATGCCATGAACCAGAAATTGTATCTGATCTCGACGTCATTTCAGGTTCTCCACTTTCCAGCGATATCTCTCCTCGTCATTTCAGATCCTGCAATTTGATTGTCACAAGATATTTGATAAGTGCATATGTGCATGTATATCATATAAATATATCAACAATTAACCATCAAGCCATCCTAACTTATAAATCTTATGCACACAATTATAACAACTAACCATTCACCATTGGTCACTCGTGCCACCTCAAAATTGAGTATGCTTCGTCTTCTGTGTAAACATTTCCAATCCGCATATTTTACGACAACCTATAGAGGGTCCCTCGCATACCCTTTCAAGCTTCAGAACATCATCATCTCCATATCCCCTAAACCCCAATTTTCAAAAGTTTCAAAAAAAACAATGGAGGACTCGTCGCTATGCATCACTGCTACTGTTCTTAAAGGATATTGGAATGTAGAAGCTGTGCATCACACGTTTCAGGTGACTTTGAATCATAATTCATGGCCAATGCGGGGACTACCCAATAACTCTTTTCTAGTATCATGTCCCTCTTACAATAAGCGTGATCATGCGCTAATGTTGAGTTTAAACAAAATCTGGAGGTGCTATTTACCTGCGACCATGGTCTGATGAAGAATTTGAACTTGAACCAGCGTTAGAAGTGGAATCATGGGCTAAAGTTGATGACTTTCCCGAGTTCCTAAAGAAGAATGTTCCTGCTGTTGAAGAAATAATGAAGCCAATGGGACGTGTGGTTGTAATTAAAGATTGTAACTGGTCTCATTATGACCATAGATCTTTTTACCTGAAAATGCAATATTATGAAGGCATTGGAATTATGAATACATTTGGTGCTCAATTCAATAACAAGATTCACCTCATTAAGGTTCAGCGATGCACCCTTGCTCATCCTGGAACAAGGCCTGAACTTCTTTTTGTGAGCAATACGGAAGAACAGGTGGTTCCATGCTTTTATTATGACAGAGTGGAAATGGATGAAGATGAAAGATTTGATGCAATGATAGATGAAGCTGCCTTGATACCCCCCTTGCCAAGCTTATTTCCTGAAGCCACCCCTGACATACATGTTGATAACCAAGCCCCAATGAAACAGAGGAATGATCAGTGGGTAGATTTGGAAGTTGATCAGGAATATGATTGGCCAAACTACCTCACCCTTTGTCCTGATGCTGTGGATCCATCACATGCAGCTGCTCACTTCAAACTGGCTCTCCCACAGCCGCAAAGGCATAACGAATCTATGGGAAGTTCCACATCCCCACAAAGCCCTGATCTGGTATGAACTGATGCTAGTGTAATGTCATTTTTTGGGTTCCTATATATGTATGTATTAAGTTAACTATTGCTGGTTTGATATGGTATGAACTGATACGTAGTATTATGTATGACTACTTTGTGATACTTTTGCCGCCCTGAATTGATATGAACTGATATGAAGTATTATGTATGATTGCTTTATGTATGAACTGATATGTAGTATTATGTATGATTGCTTTATGTATGAACTGATCTGGATGCATACCTGAAATTGTAGCAAAACTGAGCAAAATATGTATGATTGTTTTATGATACATGTGCTTGTAGTTTACAAAATCGAAACATTGAAATTGGTAGTTTACAAAATCAAATGGAAGATACCTGTGCGTGTAGCAGATTAGATACGGGTGAACGACTCGTCCGAATCGTGAAATTGGTAGTTTCCAAAGCCTTTACACAAACACACCGCAGTGCAAATACATTGTAGTAAGTCATAAACATCAGTATCTGCTGACCCATGTATAACACATAAGTTTAATCATATACCATATATAACATATAAGTTTACTCATATACAAATGTTTGTGTTTGAATAATAAACTATGAAACCTTTGTTCATAAATAGAACTGTTTGCCACATATGTATCTGTATCACAAAATGTCAAGTATACAATTATACGTTAATGTAAATGAACCCAAGTTGCAACTCAATTTTGACAGTAAAAATACTCTTAGTTCAAAGGATGTTAATAACCACACACTCACCCAAACTACCAAAAACATGGTTCACATTTATGAAATCAACTTCAAGAGCAATATCCAGCTTAATGTTAATCCAAATCCCAAATCAATGGTCAGAGCGCAACTAATTACTCATAATCTAATCTTTTACTCACTAATCATTCATAAGCAAATGGGTTTTCCTAAGTTTGGGATGTCCACGCAACTAATTACTCAAAAGCGAATGGGTTTTCCAAAGTGTAACAAATGAACTAATTACTCATAATCTAATCTATATAAAGCGTAACTAATTCCCAGTGCTATCCAAACTGAACCCGAGGGAAATAACTGGCGATGTCAACACCCTGAGCAATCAAAGCTAGAAAGCGTTTCAAAGCTTCAACCTTTTTGGAATAAAATCTGCAGTCGAGGAGAGGAGCGATACTGACGTGAATTTAGGTTTAAATTTTTGTCAATAGTAAAAAGGGGGAAAGAACGATTAGATGATAGAGTAGAAGAATGATTTATGACCAGATTATTTTTACATTATTTCATGAAGGGAAAAGACCGCGCCAAATTTCGTCTAAAGAATGCAATGACATGGCTGTCATTAATTGGATGATGGCTAACGTTTAGAATCATCAGAATCATAGATGGTTTGAACCATTGGATTAATCTCACATCTATGGTTAGGTTTTTTTATGTTGATAACGCGGATCGCTGAGCTGGATTGTATATACGTAATGCTACGCTTTTAACTGGTGTTGCACGTCAAAACACTAGAATTGTATAATGCAACAACATATGAATATTGTTGTAGAAGATTAAAGAAAGCATAGCTTTTGCCACACTTTTCATGCAACACACACAAAATAGTGTCGAATATGCCCACTTTTGTAGTAGTGGGTTATTATCGTTCCCCGTTCATTCCCATTTTCTTTTACTGTTGTATCTTTCTTTCAATTCCATTTATTCCCATTAATTATAATTAATGTTGTTTATCATTCCTTTTATTTACATATATTCATATATGTATTTATTTATGCACTAGACCTCTCACATTAAGCCTGCACTTGTGGATGCTGGATTTGCCGGGCGGTTCAGGGCAGACCTCTACCACAAGTCGACTTAACCTCATGTCTTAGCACCATTACATGTTTTAATTATACACTTAGACCCCTCACATTAGATTTACCACTTGTGGATGCTGGATATGCCGGGCGGTTCCAAGCAGACTTCTACCACAAGTGTAATCTAACTTCGTGTCTAAGCACGATTATAGTTTCTTATTTACTGTAAATCTTCTATATAATCTCGGCATGTCTATTTTTTTCAAATTTCCACTGTAATTTATAATTTGCAGGTCATCATATTATGCCTATTTTATGTCATATGTTCTTTCTTACTTATAATCAATTCTATTCTATCATGTAATGAATTAATTAGACAATTGTTCAAATTTAACAATAACTTGTGATCGCCAAATCATGTAATTTTTCTAACTTAACATGTAATTTTCACAATTTTTATCACTAACGGTCCAAGTACATAAATGTCACAAGTAACATGGAATTAAAACAACAGTAATTGCTACGCATGTTTCGGCAAATTTCCCAACATATTAATATTTTAGCATATTAATATTCCAACATGTCATATTCATCACATTAATCCTTTCTAACATGTGTTTAAACATTTCAACATATCATATCTAAACATGTGATAACAACAATTCAATACTTTTAATTATTCTAGCAAATTCACATTATACGATAACGTGGAATGTTTAAACGATAATATATCATTATAAAAAATGATATAACTTAAATCCACTCACCTCATTTGCAGATCTAGAAATTCTTCTAAGTAGTTGTTGTAGAAGAAAGACGACTTCTATCTTTTTGTAGAGTTGGAGGTTGGTTATAAATCTTGAATCTTCTTTGTTAATCTAGATTCCAACAGCATCTCTCCATTTTATTTTTAATTTAGAATGTCATAGAGGCAGAGAAAAAGATGAAGAATTGTGTTTGGATAAAATAGGAGAGAGAGATGCTTTTTATAGATTAACAGAGCCAATCCTTAGGATAAAATGGGAGAGAGAACTCCTTTGTATTTCTTTTTGTTATATGCATTATTTAATTGTTACAAAAATGTGGGTTGCTACATTCTCCCACCCTTCAGAAATTTCGTCCCCGAAATTTGATAAAAGTAAAAATCAATTAATCCCTCGCATAATATATATCCTTCATGTGTGCATCCAATTTTTTCGAACATTATGCACTTGTGCAAAGTGAAATACAACATAATAATGTATGTATGCCTAAGCGGTACCTCCTATGTGTATGCAAATTTTTTGAAAATCCTTTTAAAATATGATGCTCGCATCCTATATATACTGGCAGTTCTATATGAATGCAATATTTTGAAAATCAAAAATGCTTTTTCATCCAAATTTTCCCACACAATCGCCGAGTAAGAGCGTAGTTCAATTGCATCCAAAATCCTACCAACCAACTTTATTTTTTGAATTTCAGAAAAATCTAATTTTCTAAATTTAAATTCTTATGTTACAAAAAGGTAGCAAAATGGAAAATTTCGCATCTTCCGTTTTTCTTTTTCAACCTTTTTCTAAGCGTACTTGGATTTGATGTAACTATTTATAAAGATTACCCTATTTTCTATCCAACCACAGCCTACATAAGAAAATTTTCTTTGTTACAGATTTTCATTTTCATCTTATCTTGGAAAAATTTTATTTTAGATAAAATTTTCGCAACACATCACTATTTACAAAATATACCCCATTTTACTTCAAAACACAATATGTACTTCTTTACATATTTTAAAACTATAACTTTTAAGATTAAAACTTGAAAACACCAAAAACCATTTTCTCAAAACTTTTACAATTTCAAGTTCTTAAAAGTTAACAGTGGGGTTAGACTCAAAGCGGGTTTCCATTTTTCCTAGGCTTTCCTAGTAGCTCCCCAAGGTCAATTCCCTCAACTATATACATTCCTAATCCATTTTTCTCCTTTTAACATTTTCCAATTTATAAGGTTTTACTGCCAAACCCACTAACCCAAAATACTAATCATATGGGATTCACCTTCCTTCCATACAAAGTACATTGTACACTTTCCACCCAAATTACCTAAGGGTCTCAGATCTTCATATTCATTCCTTTGGTGTACAAAACAAACATCCCATTTTTTTACTATATTATAATCTTTCTATTTAGTGAGTTTCTTTATGGATCTAGGTGTGTATATATATATTCATATATATTTTTAAAAAATGCAAATACGTTCAGTCACTATTTACATAGGAATCTTAAACCTAAGATCCGATACCAGATGTAACAACTCGAATTCCGATAGACCTTTTTTTTTCAAAATTTTAATCTATTGAAACTCATGTTGATTTGTTCTGGTATCCTGCAAAAAAGACAGAGACATAAAATATGTCAGAGCTTGGAAAATGTCTCACATCGAAATGGATAAAATATAATATACTCAAAATATAGCCTTACCGTATTAATAATACTGCCTAACCAGTATCCAAAGCTATCATGTCTCTGCCACAAATCTAAACTGTGAGTACGTTATGAGGAGAGGGTCAAAATACAAGTTCTAGTGACTGGATTTAAATTATACAATTTGGATAACACTACATATACGGTTCAATCATATTTTCTTATTTATTAGGTTACTTAGGTTAACAACACTCAAGGCTTACACACACGTCGCACCCATTTACTTCCCAGTGGATTAACTTAATACAGTATATATGTAGATGCCCCCAATATTAAGGTACACTCCATGGTATCCCACTCGTACAGTCTCTTCCATAATACCACCGAAATGTACGCAATCCCTCATCCTACGTCGGAGTGACGCACGGACCTCTATATAACAGTATTACGTTCCGCATATGTCTGTCATTACTATGTTACGCAAACGTAAGGACTGCCACCTTTGTTCGAATTAGATTCTATACCAGATTAATGCCCTCAAGTCAACGATACACCATCCAGAGCAAAGATGCATGTATCTACACTGTCCCATGTACATACCGTAAATTGTAGCTCGATGCCTCAATCGCATGTCCTCTAATGTGCACTGAATTCCATGGTAGGGAGATACAAGAAACACGGAACTCGGTCGGGAGCTTTTCTATATCTGTATAGGCCCACCTTTAAGAGCCTCAAAATACAGATATTCCTAGGGTTTGTTTTCCATGGTGGCTATGTCCCCACCTCGGCCCCTCCCTCAACTAGTAAAGCTAAGCGACATGCCCCTAACAACAAACAATCTAAACATCCAGTTGGTGTCTCCCCTCAACCACCGTACCTCGATAGAGAAAGGTGAACGGTATACTGGGTTTTGCTCTAGCCTTTTCGCATCCCACTGGCTGCCTGTGATGGGTATCTGATGATCTACTACCTTTGTTGGTTGTGACCCTCCACCTCCCATTGAGGCGACTGCCGAATCACCCAGGTGTCACCTCGTCACAGCATTCTAACTGCAAAACTACTCTTGTAGTCAAGACCCATCTGCCTAGTAGTCAGGTGCAGACCCAAACTTTGCGAGCACAGCCTAAACTTCTGCCACTGCACAAAGGACTACCAGGAGCACCTTACATATCTCAGGAAGCCGCGTGCTTCCGTTTCCAGTCCTTCGGAGCCGACAGAATAATTAGATGAATGTGCACTCCCCTCGTGCCTTATAACACCACGATGATCTACCCCGTTGGGTTATTCACCCTCAGACGTACGGACTGGTCCAAGCGCCTCACTTTAATATGTTATTAAACCCTATGTCTAAACATTCTTTTACGCGCTTGATTTACCTTATCAGGTTTCCATTAAACTTGGTTATCTTAACTTTATATTCAGGTTACCAAGTTCTTCCTAACCCCTTATATCACTGAGGAATGGACCCCTCTTGCTTATTAATTTTGATTATACAACTTAACCCATTTAAGTTTATTAATAAGCCCACAACATGTTATTTTCCAGATTGTGATCCAAGGTCTGTAATCCAAAATCCCTTTATATCCTTGTTTGATTCAAGGTTACAATAACATGTTCTACTTAATATGTAATTAAGTGTATCTTAATTCATATGTTTTCTATTTAACATGTCACTTAATATTTATGATTAAATATTACTTACCTCTTGCCTCGTTCTTTCTTATTTAATCATAATCCCCTCTTATGCTGTCATTACAACTTAACGTTGCTCACTTATTAACTTAATTATTTTAACTAAGGTTCACTAATAAGTCTCCTCTTCCCATAAACATAACTTATGTTGTCCTCATCCTTAGATTTTAGATTCTCGTTCTCACAAATAACTTAATTTACAATTAAGTATAGTTTATCTCATAACATAAGTTATTCCAATTTCCTTGTTTTTTTTATTATAACCTAAGTTATAATTCCCACTAATCCCTACGACAAATCTTAACATAACATTCTTATCAGCATATTTTAGACTTCCAAGTTTTTAAATTACTTAATTTATAATTAAGTACAACTTCTTTCATTTCATAAGTTTTCCCCCTTTTCTCAACTGGTTTCATGTTTTCCCCATTTACTAATTAATTAATTTACAATTAAGTGTCACTTATCTCATTTCACCAGTTATCTCATTTCCTTACTAGTTTATTATAACCTAAGTTATAATCTTCACTTGTCCCTAGGACAAGTCTACCTACTATACAATATTCTCATTAATGTAATTTATTTATAATAGGTTATTATCATTCCCCATTCATTCCCATTTTCTTTTACTGTTGTATCTTTCTTTCAATTCCATTTATTCCCATTAATTACAATTAATGTTGTTTATCATTCCTTCTATTTACATATATTCATATATGTATTTATTTATGCACTAGACCTCTCACATTAAGCCAACACTTGTGGATGCTGGATTTGCCGGGTGGTTCCGGGCAGACTTCTACAACAAGTCGACTTAACCTCGTGTCTTAGCACCATTACATGTTTTAATTATACGCTTATACCACTCACATAAGATTTACAACTTGTGGATGCTGGATATGCTGGGTGCTTCCGGGCAGACTTCTACCACAAGTGTAATCTAACCTCGTGTCTAAGCGCGGTTGCAGTTTCTTATTTATTATAAATCTTCTATATAATCTAGGCATGTCTATTTCTTACAAATTTCCACTGTAAGTTATAATTTATAGGTCATCATATTATGCATATTTTATTTCATATGTTCTTTCTTACATACAATCAATTCTATTCTATCATGTAATCAATTAAATAGATAATTGTTCAAATTTAAAAATAACTTGTGATCGCCAAATCATGTAATTTTTCTAACTTAACATGTAATTTTCTGAATTTGTATCGTTAACGGTCCATGTGCATAAATGTCACAAGTAATTTGGAATTGAAATAACAGTAATTGCTATGCATATTTTGGCAAATTTCCCAACATATTAATATCTTTAGCATATTAATATTCCAATATGTCATATTCATCACTTTAATCCTTTCTAACATGTGTTTAAACATTACATCATATCACAGCTAAACATGTCATAACAACAATTCAATACTTTTAATTATTCTAGCAAATTCACAGTATACGATAACGGGGAATGTTTAAACGATAATATATCATTATCCAAAATGATATAACTTAAATCCACTCACCTCATTTGCAGATCTAGAAATTCTTCTAAATAATTGTTGTAGAAGAAAACCGACTTTTATCTTTTTGTAGAGTTGGAGGTTGGTTAAAAATCTTGAATCTTCTTTGTTAATCTAGATTCCAGCAGCATCTCCCTATTTTATTTTTAATTTAGAATGTCATGGAGGAAGAGAAAGAGATTGTAACACCCCGCATTTTTAGGTATAATTAAAAATGAAATAAAATATATGAAAATATGCTTAGGATACGTAAATAATGGTGATGCATAAGGAGAATTAATTAACACATGGAAGAGGAGAAAAATTAGTTCGATAATGGCGTATGTTACGGAAAAGATATTAAAATAAGGATAACTAATTCAAGAATCAGGAATTAGGTAAAATGGACATCACCATTGCGTTCCTCTCGAAAAAATACGTGAAATAGAGTCCGATTTTTCGAAAATCGGAGTCCGTATGACCAAGATATGGCCAAAACAAGATTCAGAAGGTTTCGGTCAGCTCAGAACTGGGCAGGTCGACCCGGGGGTCGACCTGGGGCCCAGGTCGACCAGGGGGTCGACCTGGGAGTCGACCTCCCCCATGGGGGTCGACTATAGTGTCGACCCCCCCTACAGGTCGACCTGGTCGGCCTGTTTTGGTCCAGAACGCATTTTTGAAACCCTGGGACGATTTTTGATGGTCCGGATTGGTTTTAGGGTTAATCTGATAGCTGAAATGAGTTCCTACACCTATAAATACACCCTAAGACCTAGCCTCCTCTACACACAATTCTATTCTTCTTCTTCTCTGCCTCTGTTCTAAATAAAAATAAAAATGGCGTCGCTACTCTACTGAAATCAAAACTAGAAGCTAATCAACATCAACCTAAGCAATTCAATTCAAATTAGAGATTAAATCTTCTGCGACAATTCTGCAACAACTAAAGTTCTTTCTTTAATCCAGTCAAGGAAAGTACAGTTATTTTCCGCTATAAACGTTAATTTTGATTGTGACATGAATTCTAAATCTGAATCTGAGGTTATATCTGTTCTGTTCTGATTTGATTTATCTTATTCTGTACCTCTTTCCTCTTTTTGTTCTATAGCCAGGCTACCATGAGCCTGAGCCAATCTCATAAGAGATTAACATACGCTAAAATGTTTGGGACAGTAAAATGAATGATGCATGAATTTTGCATGGCCAATAGGTGACTGATTTGAGGAAAGAACATGGACTGTAGCTAGAACATAAATCTGAGATGATTTGACATGTTATGTTTATAACATAAAAAGGTATTGAACATATGATTTGTGGACACGACATAAAAAGGTATATAATTGGACATAAATGTAGACTGTATTGAACATATAATTTGAGATAAAGGGAATATGGCTTAGGTACAAAGACTTACATGGAAGTAGGATATCTATTATGTAAATAAACACCTAAGTAGGGGATCTTTGGGATATATGACATGCATAGTAATCTATGGCTATATTTGGTATAATCTATATATGGATCTTCTGTACTATGCAAGTTTAATAAAAATTTGGAACATATGATATATGGTAAATTTATGACCATAATCTATGCTATGTAAATTTAATACAAACATAGGGTATATGATAATATTGTGAATCAAGACTATTATTTATGCACGTGAACTTAGGCAAGATTTATAGTTAGGCAAGATATGAAACTTTAAGAAATGAGTAAATCTGTTATATTTGCCTAATTTGCTAGTTTTGTTACATTGCCTAATCTGCTAGTTTTGTTATATTGCTTAATCTTCTAGTTCTGCTATACTGCTTAGTTTGCTAGATTTGTTCATCTGCCAAATCTGTCTGTTGAAAATGCTAAATCTGCTAGTTTGCTTAATCTGCTAAGTCGCCTAGTCTGAGAAATCTTTTATCTGCTATATCTGTTGAGTTGATATAATTAGTCTGCTATTGACATAATCTGAATTGGCTATAGTTATGAAAAATTGACATGTATATTAGGCATGGGTATAAATGGGAAATCATTAATTAATTGGCCGCAAAGATAAACATGGCTAACTCGAGGTTAGAATGAGTTTGCGGCGTAATTCTGCCCGGAACCGCCCGGCATATTCCAGTGGTCGCAAATAATAGGTTCTAATGTGATAAGTTAGTCATAACGTGCTTGAAAACCCGAGGTTAGACTCAGTTTGCGACGGAAACCTGCCCGGAACCAACCGGCCTAACCAGTAGCCGCAAATTGTCAGTCTAATGTGAGAGGTTTGGGCATTAATATTTAATTAATGAAAATCTGAGATAAATATATTGTCTAAAACGTGTTGGGTTAAACCAATTGGACCAATGAATCTGATAAACCCGTTTCGTGAATCCGTAGGCCCAATACAAAGTTAGATAATCTGTAACCAGTTAATCTGTAAGCCTGTTAAATCGAACATCTGATCCGTTAGTCTGAAAACCTGTTAACTTGATCGTCTGATCTGTGAACTAGTTAATCTAAATTTTGTATGTCTGAAACTTGTAGACAAGTTAAGCTGAAATCTGTTAGTCTGGGGACACAAGGTTAGGAGGGGAATTACTTGTGTCATCTGTTGTTTGGGACCCATATTAGTCAGTAACCCTTTCTGGTATCAAAACTTTGATCCGACAGTAGGTAGGGTCCGGGCACGCTTACTGAACTAATTATAAGCGGTTCATTCTGATAATGGGGAGGGGTGTTGATGGTGCGTTCCAACCGGGTCATGTGCGTGCATGGATCCCGGTCTGCCTCTGAGGATGTAAGACGCCGTGACATCTGTAAATAGGTCTGTGCCAATTGGTTGTCACTTTAGGGAGTGATACGCCCTACTGTGGGGCCGACACAGGATATTTATGTATTAGGGAGCCGATCGCTTGGGGTAGGGTTTTAGGGTACACTTAGTTCTGTCTGTTTCTGTTGGTACCGTCTGTTTCTGTTGGGTGGTAACACCTGTCTGTTTCTGCGTGGTACCGTCTGTTCGGGTGGTAAAGGCCCATTACTAGTGTACACCTAATTCTACATTCTGTTTTCGTAGGGATTAATCTGTTTCTGCTTCTGTCTGTTTCTGATCGGGTGGTAAAGGCCCATTATTAGCGTTCTGTTTCTGTTAAATTATTCTATACCCGCTTCTGTTTCAGCTTAGACATTAGGGTGACGCCTAATCTGTTAAACTAGTATTAGTGCAGAGAAGTGAAAAGAAAATAGTTTATATCATTCTGTTCTTCTGTTATATCTGCTACACTTGTTACAGTTATCTCTCATCCAGTTTTATGTTCATGTCATGTTATTATTATCTGTTCATAACTGAAAATCACTGGACTTGCTAGACTTTATGTCTGACCCTTGTTGTTTCGCCTCTCTTCTTCTGTTCCCCCCCCCCCCAGGTTTTCTAAGGAGGGAATACTCTAGCTAGATCCGGATTTCTTCTGCTTGAAGTGCTTAAAGTATGGCTTGTCTTCTTCTATGGGGATTATGATTTTAAACTATGCTTTCTGAAGGCTTTTGTACAAGACTGATATTTTGTACTTGAATTCTGAGATTTGAAAGGATGTAACCATACTGATTTCTGTTTCCGCTGTAATAAAGTTAAAAAATTTCAAGTACTGTTTTTATCTGTCTTGTAAGTTTCTGTTCTGTTTACTAAAATGCTCCACCAAAGTTAAGGCATTCCCCTTGCGATTGTCCTTAACGAAGGTGGGGTGTTACACTTGGTATCAGAGCTGAAGGTTACCAGATTTGATAAAAAGTTTTGAAAACTATTTTCAAAAAGGTTTAAAAAAGGAAGTATTTTCAAAAGTAAAGCTTATTTTTGAAAAACATAATCCCCAAAAGCCATATTTCTATCTTTTGATCCTCTGTTTGAATCTTTGTTTCCTTCTTTCTCCGGGGCTCCCGGCTTTCTGGGAGGTAACCTCATCGCGGCATGGTTCCGTAGGCTTGATAAGACTACGACACCTGTCAAAGGGCAAATAAGCGCCCGACTTCCATCTATAGCCGCAGCGGTTTCACCTACGGCTAATTTTCTTTCGAGCTTTGTAGGATTTTTCCGTGCGATGGAGGCAGCTTTCGAGGGACTGGTCAACGTGTTACACAAGCATAGTAAAGATGAGAATGAGGGAGTTTGGCCAAGGAGCACAACCCAAAGATAAGAAACCCATGGATATAAACTTGGTTCAATAAGGAGGCAAAAAGGAAACACAAAAGAAGGAAGAAAAGTCTAAAGATAAGGGAGGAGAAAAGTGCTTTACTTATGGAAGCTTGACTCAAGAGGAAGGACAAAGGACATGACCTACTTCGGGAAGGCAGGCGAATGCTCTCATAGTTGGTGGATAGGATAGAAGTAGGAAAATTTCCATAGAGAGTTTAGTTTCCTTATCTGATTATTGAGTTAGAACTCTTTCCAATTATGGCATTCTGATTCTGTAGTCGAGTCTCTGCACTTTAATACTAGTCTTGTTTCTGATCTGGTTATAGTCTCAAACCCCATAGGTGTTATGACTCATCTGCTGGTGATAGGTTGGGGTTTGAGAGATATCTGTGTTAGGCATCAAGTAGGACGCATACATTCTGGGTTTTATCATGCTTAGTTTCCTAAGAATCATTCGGTAATATGATCTGTATCAGTAATCTGTAAATATCTGAATACTTCTGATAAAGTTAAGATTTTCAGTTTTGACATTGTCTAAAGAAGGGTAATCCTCTGAGTATCAATTTGATGTTGGTTTCGGTCTTCGGGGCCGATACTTAGGACCCATGTCTAATGGAAACCAAGTTTTTGTTCTATCTGTACTCGCTTCCATCATTCAACTGTATCCTATCGATCGAATCTTCGAACTTTAGGTAGAAACTCATGGGTGTAAACATGTGTTTGAGACATGTTATGTTTGATGGTTGCAAGTGGATGCAAGTGGTTGCTAGTGGTTGCCCGTGGATGCATATACACACACTAGGCACTAGATCGGCTCGAAAACACTCTCATACTGCATATGGATGTGTGAGCATTTTCAATTTTTGTGGATGCAAAATGATTGACTCAGCACATGGATGTTGCATATGACTGAATGGTTGTGCACTCATATAGAAATGATATGTATCGAGTAGGAAAATTGCATACATGTTGGACTCATGGCACTGGCATAATTCGCATTAAGGAGGTCAACTGAATCAGTGGACCGCCTAATCTTTGCATTAGACAAGGAACATATACACACACTTCTTGCATATGTTCATATGGCATTAGAAATCTCTTAAGGATAATGAATGCCTGTGATTGGTGATTGAGTAGATGGATGATTGGATGGTAGGACACATTCTTCTTAACTTGAAGATTTCGGGGACGAAATCCTTTAAGGAGGGGAGAGTGTAACACCCCGCATTTTTAGGTATAATTAAAAATGAAATAAAATATATGAAAATATTCTTAGGATACGTAAATAATGGTGATGCATAAGGAGAATTAAATAACACATGGAAGAGGAGAAAAATTAGTTCGATAATGGCGTATGTTACGGAAAAGAAAGTAAAATAAGGATAACTAATTCAAAAATCGGGAATTAGGTAAAATGGACATCACCATTGCGTTCCTCTTGAAAAAATACGCGAAATAGAGTCTGATTTTTCAAAAATCGGAGTCCGTATGACCAAGATATGGCCAAAACAAGATTCAGAAGGTTTCGGTCAGCTCAGAACTGGGCAGGTCGACCCGGGGGTCGACCTGGGGCCCAGGTCGACCAGGGGGTCAACCTGGGAGTCGACCTCCCCCATGGGGGTCGACTATAGTGTCGACCCCCCCTGCAGGTCGACCTGGTCGGCCTGTTTTGGTCCAGAACGCATTTTTGAAGCCCTGGGACGATTTTTGATGGTCCGGATTGGTTTTAGGGTTAATCTGATGGCTGAAATGAGTTCCTACACCTATAAATACACCCTAAGACCTAGCCTCCTCTACACACAATTCTATTCTTCTTCTTCTCTGCCTCTGTTCTAAATAAAAATAAAAATGGCGTCGCTACTCTACTGAAATCAAAACTAGAAGCTAATCAACATCAACCTAAGTAGTTCAATTCAAATTAGAGATTAAAGCTTCTGCGACAATTCTGCAACAACTAAAGTTCTTTCTTTAATCCAGTCAAGGCAAGTACAGTTATTTTCCGCTATAAACGTTAATTTTGATTGTGACATGAATTCTAAATCTGAATCTGAGGTTATATCTGTTCTGATTTGATTTATCTTATTCTGTACCTCTTTCCTCTTTCTGTTCTATAGCCAGGCTACCATGAGCCTGAGCCAATCTCATAAGAGATTAACATACGCTAAAATGTTTGGGACAGTAAAATGAATGATGCATGAATTTTGCATGGCCAATAGGTGACTGATTTGAGGAAAGAACATGGACTGTAGCTAGAACATAAATCTGAGATGATTTGACATGTTATGTTTATAACATAAAAAGGTATTGAACATATGATTTGTGGACACGACATGAAAAGGTATATAATTGGACATAAACGTAGACTGTATTGAACATATAATTTGAGACAAAGGGAATATGGCTTAGGTACAAAGACTTACATGGAAGTAGGATATCTATTATGTAAATAAACACCTAAGTAGGGGATCTTTGGGATATATGACATGCATAGTAATCTATGGCTATATTTGGTATAATCTATATATGGATCTTCTGTACTATGCAAGTTTAATAAAAATTTGGAACATATGATATATGGTAAATTTATGACCATAATCTATGCTATGTAAATTTAATACAAACATAGGGTATATGATAATATTGTGAATCAAGACTATTATTTATGCACGTGAACTTAGGCAAGATTTATAGTTAGGCAAGATATGAAACTTTAAGAAATGAGTAAATCTGTTATATTTGCCTAATTTGCTAGTTTTGTTACATTGCCTAATCTGCTAGTTTTGTTATATTGCTTAATCTTCTAGTTCTTCTCTACTGCTTAGTTTGCTAGATTTGTTCATCTGCCAAATCTGTTTGTTGAAAATGCTAAATCTGCTAGTTTGCTTAATCTGCTAAGTCGCCTAGTCTGAGAAATCTGTTATCTGCTATATCTGTTGAGTTGATATAATTAGTCCGCTGTTGACATAATCTGAATTGGCTATAGTTATGAAAAATTGACATGTATATTAGGCATGGGTATAAATGGGAAATCATTAATTAATTGGCCGCAAAGATAAACATGGCTAACTCGAGGTTAGAATGAGTTTGCGGCGTATTTCTGCCCGGAACCGCCCGGCATATTCCAGTGGTCGCAAACAATAGGTTCTAATGTGAAAAGTTAGTCATAACGTGCTTGAAAACCCGAGGTTAGACTCAGTTTGCGACGGAAACCTGCCCGGAACCAACCGGCCTAACCAGTAGCCGCAAATTGTCAGTCTAATGTGAGAGGTTTGGGCATTAATATTTAATTAATGAAAATCTGAGATAAATATGATGTCTAAAACGTGTTGGGTTAAACCAATTGGACCAATGAATCTGATAAACCCGTTTCGTGAATCCGTAGGCCCACTACAAAGTTAGATAATCTGTAACCAGTTAATCTGTAAGCCTGTTAAATCGAACATCTGATCCATTAGTCTGAAAACCTGTTAACTTGATCGTCTGATCTGTGAACTAGTTAATCTTAATTTTGTATGTCTGAAACTTGTAGACAAGTTAAGCTGAAATCTGTTAGTCTGGGGACACAAGGTTAGGAGGGGAATTACTTGTGTCATCTGTTGTTTGGGACCCATATTAGTCAGTAACCCTTTCTGGTATCAAAACTTTGACCCGACAGTAGGTAGGGTCCGGGCACGCTTACTGAACTAATTATAAGCGGTTCATTCTGATAATGGCGAGGGGTATTGATGGTGTGTTCCAACCGGGTCATGTGCGTGCATGGATCTCGGTCTGCCTCTGAGGATGTAAGACGCCGTGACATCTGTAAATAGGTCTGTGCCAATTGGTTGTCACTTTAGGGAGTGATACGCCCTACTGTGGGGTCGACACAGGATATTTATGTATTAGGGAGCCGATCGCTTGGGGTAGGGTTTTAGGGTACACTTAGTTCTGTCTGTTTCTGTTGGTACCGTCTGTTTCTGTTGGGTGGTAACACCTGTCTGTTTCTGCGTGGTACCGTCTGTTCGGGTGGTAAAGGCCCATTACTAGTGTACACCTAATTCTACATTCTGTTTTCGTAGGGATTAATCTGTTTCTGCTTCTGTCTGTTTCTGATCGGGTGGTAAAGGCCCATTATTAGCGTTCTGTTTCTGTTAAATTATTCTGTACCCGCTTCTGTTTCAGCTTAGACATTAGGGTGACGCCTAATCCTGTTAAACTAGTATTAGTGCAGAGAAGTGAAAAGAAAATAGCTTATATCATTCTGTTCTTCTGTTATATCTGCTACACTTGTTACAGTTACCTCTCATCCAGTTTTATGTTCATGTCATGTTATTATTATCTGTTCATAACTGAAAATCACTGGACTTGCCAGACTTTATGTCTGACCCTTGTTGTTTCTCCTCTCTTCTTCCGTCCCCCCCCCAGGTTTTCTAAGGAGGGAATACTCTAGCTAGATCCGTATTTCTTCTGCTTGAAGTGCTTAAAGTATGGCTTGTCTTCTTCTGTGGGGATTATGATTTTAAACTATGCTTTCTGAAGGCTTTTGTACAAGACTGATATTTTGTACTTGAATTCTGAGATTTGAAAGGATGTAACCATACTAATTTCTGTTTCCGCTGTAATAAAGTTAAAAAATTTCAAGTACTGTTTTTATCTGTCTTGTAAGTTTCTGTTCTGTTTACTAAAATGCTCCACCAAAGTTAAGGCATTTCCCTTGCGAGTGTCCTTAACGAAGGTGGGGTGTTACAGAGATGAAGAATTGTGTGTGGATAAAATGGGGGAGAGAGAGTCCCTTTTTATAGATTAATTGAGCCAATCCTTAACCGTTAGAAATTAGGTTTTTCAATCTAACCGTACATGAAATGCTGACTCAAATACGAATAAGGCACATTCTGCATTTTATATTTTATTTTACACTGCCTATACATATATAATTTTAATGTTTTGCAGGTTTTAATTGTCTTCTTGTTTTGCTCCCTTTTTAAATTAATTGTTCCTACCCTCCTTTAATTAATTTCATGTCATGCGTGTATATCCTTATCTTTAATTGGAATTATCTTCATACATAAGACATCCTTATGCGTATACAACGCCTCCTTATGCGCACAACCTTTATTTTATTCCAAATTTTGCCTCTCTTAATTAATTAATGCATGACTTATTTCTTTTTAAACTCTTTCTCATTAATGCCTCAATTTACTATTTTTAACGCATTTCTTTCAAATATTATTGTGCGTTATTCACACATTAACCTTCCCTTTTCATGCGTTTATCTTCCATGGCATTTCTTTTCTTATTAACGCTTGCATTGATTGCTCTTTTTAATATTAAAAATATTTTTCTTTTGAATACCTTACATATATACTTGTGTGTTCCTTCTTATGCCATTACTTCACATCTTTATTGCATGTTTTTACAAATGTACTTTTTTTAAAATGTGTTAACTTATAATGCTTCCTCTTTTTATTCCTTATTGCATTTATTAGCGTGCGTTACCTTCCTCTATGTTACACATATACATATACATATATATTTGTGCGTGTGTGTGTATATATATATATATGTTCCACCTTAATGCTCGCATAAAATTAATCATTTCCTTATAATGTTATTGCATTAATTAGTATCCACACTACCTCTTTTAATTGCATGTAATTTCTTACCTTTCTT
Source organism: Allium sativum (assembly GCA_030737875.1). Lineage (NCBI taxonomy): Eukaryota > Viridiplantae > Streptophyta > Magnoliopsida > Asparagales > Amaryllidaceae > Allium > Allium sativum. The sequence goes on along the minus strand of CM060910.1, from coordinate 331,160,330 downwards.
AGTGCATTTAAAATTGTACTATTTTTCCTCCTCTTCAATGTATGAATTTATTTAAATTATAAATTACCATTTTTCCTTTATTTATGTTCATGCATATACACATATTTGTATGTTCAGTTGGCCCTCTCTAAAACAAAGACAAAAATTATGTCACCACCACGGTTCAAACCCCCGACCTCTATGTTACATATCCAATGCCTCAACCAACTAAACTATGAAGTCTTTTGTTAATAAGTTTAGAAACTATGGTATTCATTGTTCTCCTTCTTTACCTTATTTTCATGTTTTGCTGCAATGCTTCATTTAACGGTATTGCAATCCATAGGTCTAAATTGACCAAAAAATCGCTACGAACATAATGACGCTAATCCCATGGCCAAATTTTGGAAGCTCATTAAATTTTTCCTTTTCTTATATACATTATTCAAATATTTAATTGTTACAAAAATGCAGGTTGTTACACTGACTGTCGATGGTTGGTACCAGACGACTGCTATCAAACAGATGGTTAGACCAGCCAAAGGAAAACAGATAAAATGGTCATAACCCGCCTAGTCACAAGGCAACTGGATCGTCGATTTACCTATGCCACCCTACAGCCTTCTGACTTCCCATTACCATGGCAGTCAAGGTATACCCACCGGTAGTAACGCGTAGACCTAACCACTGCGAGCACAGCCTAAACGATGCCACCGCACAGAGGACTACCAGGAGTACCCTCCTCATCCCCAGAAGCTGTGTGCTTACCTTTCCAGTCCTTCGGTGCCACCAAAACAACAGGCAGAACACCAGAATAATCAGATGGACGTGCGCTCCTCTCATGCCTCATGACACCACGATGATCTACCCCGTTGGGTTATTCATCTTCAGACGTACGTACTGGTCCAAGCGCCCCAGGTTTATGTGTTATTAGACCCTATGTATATACATTTAATTGTGCTCTTGCTCTACCTCGTCATATTTCCAATTAACTTGGTTATTTCAATTCATATTGACTTCTTATTCAAGCTACCAAGTCCTTCTTTCTTATTAATCCCAGTTATATAACTTAACCCATTAAGTTCTTTAAGAAGCCTTAATCTCACTTAATCTCACTTATCTTACTATTGTAGGATTCATTCATTTCCATTAATCTCACTTAATGCCACTCATTTCTGTCTTGTTAATACATGTATTCATGTATATGTTTATGCACAAGACCTCTCACATCAAGCCGACCACTTGTGGATGCTGGATTTGTCGGGCGGTTCCGGGCAGACTTCTACCATAAGTCGGACTTAACCTTGTTTCTTAGCACCGTTATATGCATGTTTACGCACTAGACCTCTCACATTAAATTAACCACTTGTGGATGCTAGATTTGTCGTGCGGTTCCGGGCAAACTTCTACCATAAGTTAAATTTAACCTCATATCTAAGTGTGGTTACAATTTTCTATTTACTGTAAATTTAGGCATATTCTTTCTTTCAAATTTTATGGTAATTCTTATTTACAATATTTTGGTGCAATAATGTTCTCAACAAGTGTTCATTGTAAATTTCATAATTACAGTGTTCACAGAAATTCCCAATTCGGACAGGTGATTACTTATAGTTTCATTAACATGTTCCACTTCATCTTGAATTAAGCCTACATATTTACATGTTCATACAACTCCAATTTCCATTCATATTCCAAATTACTAATTTCAACAGATTTCAGTAAGTTAAACATTTCAGCTAATTTATTATACATATTAACAGGGAATCCCAAACGATAAATATACCATTATCAAAAAGGCATAACTTAAATCCACTCTCACCTAATTTCTTTCCAATTCTGAATCTGGTCTAGACCTAGCATTCCATAACTGTCCTAATTGGAGCTAGAATCTAATTGACCATGGATTCACAATTCTCAGACTAAAAGAAAAAGGGAAGAAAGAGGATAAATTTAAATTGACCAGATCCAAGAATTTACCTTACTTCGAGCAGAATTCTGAACACCCTTTTTGTAAGTATACATTCTTTTCCTCCAGATCTTGAATCAGAATATCCTAATACTAATTATTCTATTTTCTGAAGAGGTTTGAGGAGGAAGAAGAATGACATAGTCTAGACAGCCTCTTAGAAAATGTGAGATTTAGGCTAGGTTGTGCTAGCCTATTTATAGGTGTTCAGGATCTTACCGTACATGCAACGCTGAGTCAGCAACGAACGTGGTTAGAGAAACAGTCCATATTTATCAAATAAATCTGCCCGGATCAGAGGTGGGTCGACCCTAGGGTCAACTCACTTGGGTCCAACGAGTAGAAGTGGGGCGCGGTGTTTATATGTTAATGTTTATTGACTAAATGTTGATTAATTTCTTATTATACCCTCTTTAATTTATTTACATATAAATTCCTTATATGTATACTAAACTTCTAATGCCCATTTTACATGTATATATATGCACACAACTTTTATTTCATTTTCAAAAATCAAACGACGTTATGCCGTTATTGAATTCTTACCAGATTTCTTTGATTGCAACCTTATTTTGAACTTCTCTTTTGTGTGTGTGTATATGTGTATATATATATATATATATCGTTCTTCCTTATATGTATAATTTTCCTCATATGTGCATATACACCTATTTTCTTCTTAGATCATGCATTATTTTACCCGTCCCCCTAAAACAAAATGTGACGCCGACACGGATCAAAATCGCGCCACTCTCTTGAAAGTCAAATGCTCTTACCAACTGGACTACATAGGCTTTTGTTAACAAGATTAAAAACAATGGTGGTCATTGTTCTTTTTCTTTTACCTTCTTTTCATGTTTGTTACAATATTTCATTTAAAGGTATCTCTTTCATTTTAAATCAGTTTTCTGCAATCCATAAGTCTAAATTAACTAGAAAATCTCCACGGATGCAATGATGCTAATCCCGTGGTCAAATTCTAGAATCTCTTCAAATTTTATTTTATTATTTAATAAAAAATGCGGGGTGTTACATTCTCCTACCCTTAGGAAATTTCATTGCCTCAAAACTTCATTTTCCTCACCAAAACTTGCTTTTGCCAAACCATAAAACATGTCATCTCATAAAAATGTAAAACATTTTTTTCTTTTTCAAATCACAAAAACTTGAGTAGATAAGGACAACTATTTCTCAATCAAGTTTACAACTTGTTCTTGCCTATCAGGTCGGTTTAGTTACTTACTACAAGGTGCAAACATCTACTTTATTCTTAATTTCTACAGCTTATTTTGTCCACCCAACAAACTTTTCTTGTTAAAACAATTTATCAAAAATAATTGTCAAAAGAATAGAGATTTCAAAAATTTCTTTATTGAAAATTCTAGTGTTCAACAAAATGCACCATTTTACTTAGAGAATTTATTTTAGACAAAATTTTCAAAAGAAATCACTATTTCCAAAATATACCCCATTTTACTTCAAAACTCAATATGTACTTTTTTTTCAAATATGTTCTTTACATATTTTCAAACTGTAACTGTTAAGATCAAAACTTGAAAACACTATAAACTATCTTCCAAAAGCATTTACAATTTCAAGTTCTTAAAAGTTAACAATGGGGTTAGACTCTAAGTGGGTTCCCAACTTAACTAAGCTTTCCTAGACATTCCCACAAAGTCAATTCTCTCAACTATTTATATTCCTAATTCATTTTTCTCTTTTTAACCTATTTCCAATTTATAAGGTTTTTCTGCAAAACCCACTAATCTGAAATACTAATCATACGGGATCCACCTTTTTCTAATACAAAGCATATTTTACACCTCCCATCCAAATTACCTAAGGGTCTCAAATTTCCATATTCATTCCTTTAGTGTACAAAACAGATATCCCAATTCTTACCATATTCTGCTCTTTCTATTTAGTTGGTTCCTCTTATAGAACCAGGTATATATATATAATATTTATATTTTAAAAAAAATACAAGTACCATCACTCATTATTTATACAGGAACCCTAAACCTAGGCTCCGATACTAGATGTAACAGCCCGAATTCCGACAGACCGATTTTTTCAAAATTCTAATATGCCGAAACCCGTGTTGGTTTGTCTGGTATCCTGCAGAAAAGACAGAGATAATAAACACATCAGAGCTTAGAAAATATCTCACAACAGAATGGAATATAATATAATATAATCAAATACAGCCTTACCCATATAATAATACTGCAGCAGTATCCAAAGTAATCATATCTCTGCCACAAATCTAACCTGCGAGTATGTTATGAAGAGGGGGTTAGAACACAAGTTCTAGTGACTGGATTTAAACTACACATTTTGGATAACCCTTCATATATCGTTCAGTTACATCTTCTTATTTATTAGGTTACTTGGGTTAGAAGCACTCAAGGCTTACACACACGTCATACCCATCTACTTCCCATTGGATTAACCAAATACAATATATATGTAGCAACCCCCAATATTAAGGTACACCCCATGGTACCCCACTCGCACGGTCTCCGCCGTAATGCCACAAAAATATACGCAATCCCTTATGCTGTGCTTGGAACAACGTACGGATCTCTGCATAACAATGCTATGTTCCATATAGAACCACCATCGCCATGCTACGTAAGTGTACGGACTGCCACCTTCGATCGAGTCAGCTTCTATCATAGAGTAATGCCCTAGAGTCTACGATACACCACCCGGAGCAAACATGCATGTATATAGACTTTCTCTCGTACGTATCGTCAGTCGTACTTGATGCCTTAACCCTTACGATACACCATCCAGAAACGGTATGTATGTATCTACACATATTACCTACTGCGCACCCAGTTACGTAACAGGGCTATATCAGATACACGGAAGTCGGTCGGGAGCCTTTTCAGATCTGTGTATACACAGATGCTATTGTCTACATTTTTGTGGTGGCTATAGTTCAACCAGACCCCTCCCTCAACTAGTGAAAGACAAAAAAAATTGAGAGATAGTGATGTGGCCCAGAAAAATAACAAACAACAACCTAATTGGCATGTCCCGCAACCAAAGCCTTGATAGCGAAAGGTCGATGATCTGTAGGTTTAGCTCTCCGTCTTTCTGCATCATGCATTATGCTGACTATCGATGGTTGGTACCTGATGACTACTATTAAACAGATGGTTAGGCCCACCAAAGGCAAACAGATAAAATGGTCATAACCCGCCTAGTCACAAGGCAACTGGATCGTCAATTCATCTATGCCACCCTACAACCTTCGGACTGCCTACTACCGTGGCAATCAACGTATACTCATTGGTAGTAACGCGTAGACTTAACCTCTACGAGCATAGCCTGAACGCTGCCACCGCATAGAGGACATCCAGAAGTAACCTCCATGTCCTTGAAAGTTGTGTGCTTCCCTTTCCAGTCCTTCGGAGCCAGCAGGATACCAGTAGAACAACATGCAGAATGACTGAATAATCAGATGGACATGCCCTCCGCTCGTGCCTCATGACACCACGATGATATACCCCGTTGGGTTATTCATCTTCAGACGTAAGAACTGGTCCAAGCGCCTCCGGTTTATGTGTTATCAGACCCTATGTCTAAATATTTAGTTACGCACTTGCTCTACCTCATCAGATTTCAAGTTAACTTGGTTATTTCAATTCATATTGACTTCTTATTCAAGTTACCAAGTTCCTCTAGCTCATTAATCTCAGTTATATAACTTAACCCATTTAAGTTCATTAATAAGCCTTTAACATGTCATTCTTATCAACAGATTTCAGATTCTCCAGTTTACATATTATTTAATTTATAATTAAGTACAACTTATTGCCTTTTATAAGTTTTCCCTTCTCTTCTCTACTTATTACAAACAGCAGGTTACAGTATTTTATTTATAATTAAGTACAACTTATCTCATTACATAATCTGTCTTATTCCTCCTATCATTTATTATAACCTAAGTTATAATTTCCACTTGTCCCTAGGACAAGCCTAAATATTATCTTTCCTTGTTCTCATTCATTTTTATTATAATTGGTTATTATCATTCCCTGTTCATTCCAATTATCTTACAGTTGTAGGATTCATTCATTTCCATTAATCTCAATTAATGTCATTCATTACTATTCTATTTATACATATATTCATGTATATGTTTATGCACCTAACCTCTCACATTAAGCCGACCACTTGTGGGTGCTGGATTTGCTGGGCGGTTCCTGACAGACTTCTTCCACAAGTTAGACTTAACCTCGTGTCTTAGCAATGTTATATGCATGTTTATGCACTAGACCTCTCACATTAAATTAACCACTTGTGGATGCTGGATTTGTCGGGCGGTTCCGGGCAAACTTCTACCACAAGCTAAATTTAACCTCGTATCTATGTGTGGTAACTATTTTCTATTTACTGTAAATTTAGGCATATTCATTCTTCAAAATTTTACTGTAATTGTTATTTACAATATTTTGGTGCAATAATGTTCTCAACAAGTGTTCATTGTAAATTTCATAATTACAGTGTTCACAGAAATTCCCAATTCGGACAGGTGATTAATGGAAACAGGCTTTTATATAACATCAACAGATTAAACAGGTTAAGTGTTTCAGGTTAACAGGTTCATATAGCCCTAAAAGATTAAACATATTCACTTAACCCCATAAATTCAACAGGTTTACTTAACCCCGCTAATTTAACAGATTCCACAGGTTACTTGTAGGTTCTTTAACATGTTCCACTTAATCTTGAATTAAGTCTACAGATTTACATGTTCATACAACCCCAAATTTCAAGTCATATTCCACAGTACTAATTTCAACAGATTTTAGCAGGTTAAACATTTCAGTAGATTCATTATAAACATCAACGGGAATGCCAAATAATAACTACCAAAAACTCATTCAAGCATTTTGTCATACAGTACAAATGCGCTCAACCAGATTTATCTACATCTAACCAAGGGTAGAGCGGCGTCACCCTGGTTCGGTCGAGCAAGATCCGGTCAGGCAGGGCAGGTCGCATAACATCACCACTGGTCGGGCACCTCTTGTAGCTGTGAGGATCAAGCAATCTCCATGGTCGAGCACCACTCATTTGAGTGGTACAGCAAGGCAAGGTGAAGGGTCGAGCACCATGCTGAAGAACCTTGGGTCGAGCATCACTGTTCCCTGCATGAGGGTCGAGCTACTTTCAGACCGGTCGTGCAATCCTTGGTCAAGTAGCTAAGTGGTCAGACATGGTTATTCCAAAGGCTCGAGCACATGTGAGCAGGTTTTATAAAAGAAGAAGCAATGGCACTCTCGTAATTTTTATACCCCATTTTCAATAGTAAAGTAAATAAATGAAGCAATGACATTTATGGTAATTTATGAACCCATATTTTGCAAGAGGACAAAGCTGCACGTGTGTTGTATAAATAAGAAAGCAAAGCACCGAATTCCTGGACGTGCATAGGCTCGCTCAATCACTTAAAGCCACTTGTTCATGCGGGTTCTGGTCGCTCACATGCTTTTATATTGGGTCACTTGCTCCAAAAAATTGGATAGGGTCACTCGCTCATTCATAAGATCTGGTTATTCACTCCTTTTTGGGTCGTGCAAGCCATGACAACTGTGTACAGCTGTCTTGTGGCAGTTCTGTAAACATACCGACGAACAACCCAAACTCTGCATACCATAATTATGACTTCGCCACTTGGTCCAAACTTCTCCTATAAATACCCCATTTCACTATACTTCAAGGGATCGATTCTTCCACCCCGAAGGGCTGCCCAAATCACTTCTCTACCGTTCTCAAGCAATTCAAGCTCCATTAATGGCTTCATAAGCTCACTCCATCTTCCTCCAACATCAAATGGATCAAATCTCCTTCGTGCTAAATGGTAAACTGCTCAATCTCGATTGACATCATCTCAAATCTCCATTAGAGATCCGTTCAAGCTCACTCAAAGTTCTTCGATCTTCAATCATTCAATCTAATCCAAGATCCACTATCTCCAAGCCGAGATCCGCCATCTCTAAGCCGATGTCCGCCATTCTACTTGTCTCCAACTACCATTAATCCTCCTCCGAGCTTCGATTCACATCTCAACCGCTATGGATTCATCGTCGATCCACTAAGTGCTCAAAATGTTGAACAAACACTCTCATGCTCATCACATTCAAAGGATCCAACCACTTTCATAATGGTCTAGAGAGAATTAAGCTATTAAAGAGAGGAAAATCATTGTAAAAAGTGAGAATGAGCCAAAATGAGATGTACGAGATGATGAACTTTGTAAATCTCTCCATGATAATGAAAATCCCTTCAAAAGTGCGTGTAGATCTATCCTAGATTGAACCACTATAAAAATATTTGTGTTTTTACTTACTTTTTTCCCGCTTATTTTGCGATTGTGGCTTCTTTTTATTTATATCCATATCGATGAAGTACGGTTCACGTACCTTTGCTGTTTGAACCATTTTCGGTTTAAACATTTGGCACCCACCGTGGGGCCGCGTTCGCACTTCTCTCAATCTTAAGAGCATACTATTGAAGTTCTAAGCCTACTTCAACCATAGATTCCGCAAGTCTACGATCAAGACCAATCGACGAATTCTCATCAAAATTCAAAGCCTTATCCGAGATAATAGACAAATCTAAGAAGACCGCTAGCAAAGCCGTTGAAGAAAATGACAATGTTGTTAACAATGAAACTACTCCACTCACCAACCGCTTTGAAGTTGGAGAAAATTCAATGGCCGGAGTTGGAGTGACTAAAGCTAAATTAGATTTTGTTGTCGCTAACTTGAATCAATGCATGGAATCCTCCAAAAAAGCTTTAATTGATGCTAATAAAACTCCGATGGATGCTAATCAAGCTTTAATGGATAAAATGAGTGCTCACCTAAACGCTCAAGCGACTCCCGCTCCTCCTCCGAAAATCCATGTCAACCTTAACGAGAATGCAAATTCATCAGCCTTCGATCATCGTAATGACAGCTAGGAAGGACTTGTTAACAAAGACGATGCTAATATCGAAGACTCAAAGTTGAAAGCCAAAAACCATTCCGATCGAAATAACCGACGAATTACAAGTACCGTCAAGGGGGCACCTTGTAACGAACCGGTAATTTCGGCGAATTAAGAATATGAAAATAATTCAGGATTTAATGTTTTAAGTGAGTATTTATAATTTTAGCTTTAATGTGAAATCTCAATTTACGTCGTAAGGCGGATTTGTATTTTTCCTAATATATATATTTTGAGACTGGTTTGTCGTTTTGAGAATGTAATGTAAATAACGAGTTACATTTAATATTTGTTATTAAAACAAAAATCGAAATTTATAATTATAAATAACGTTACGTCCTGAAAATGTTGCATACAATTAAGCTACTCAAGTGTGTAACCAGAACATCTAAGTGTGTTCGCCTCGTTGGATCGATTTACGCAATCAATACGGTAACAATAATCGATGTGTGGTATTTGGCGATTTATTTAAAAAAAAAAGTTAACTAAGTAATAAGTTTTATATTGGAAATTAAATATTTGAGGTATTTTCGACTAGGCAAACTGATGGAACGAATTTCGGGGGTGAAAAACTGAAGTTTATTCCAGTCGCTTCAATCTATTTTAAACATTTAATAAATCATTGAAACTTAACGTTATTAGAACTTGAGCGAAATTGAACCTAAAATACTGGACGATATATGAAGAATAACGGTGTATTTCGTTCTGCGAAATTCGGACGTTTGATGTCCTGAATCTTTAATATGGGACAGAAACACGCAAATCTGACATTAACAAATTGCGTCTCCGTCTCCTGGTCTGTTTGAGTATTACCACGTGAATTCGTTATCTGTGAAAAGGTATAATAATAATAGTAATTTAAATTTTTATTAAATCGGTCAATACACTTGTGAAAGTCTCAGCATGCAAAAGACACCTGTTAGCCAGCCTCTGTACAGATTTCCACGCGTCTCTACCTTTCTTCTTTGTGTCCCGTTCTGTTCACTCTCCTCCTCCGTCCCTTTTCATTTTAGATGAAGGAAAAAAATACCATCTTTACATTTCTTTTTCCCCTCAAAATCGAAATGGCCTCAGGCAAAAATCCCCAAATCCCAATCACGACTATCACCTCCTCCAAACGACCGTCCATGGCCACCGAAATTCACCTCCTCACACCGGCAAAGCAGGTCTCCGATTTTTCCCCTTCTACCGCTAACCGCCGTCGCCATCTGCCATGACCTTGCCTACCCATGCGCCGCTGACCCCGGCTGTCACCAGCGCCTCCAGCTTGACTCGAGGAAGTATCGTATTTGAAAAAAAAAGGTGAAGCTGTGAGCTGGCAGTAAACCACGAACAACTGGAAGCCATCGAGAAACCCAAACCGCGAAGCACTAGTCATTGCCTTCTCCAATAATCCATCCGTTCACGTCTAGATCTGGAAATGCGTGATTCTTGCTTGAATATTTGTAGGTGAACTCATTTTCTTCTCTCTTGAATTAAGTTTTTGGTTTTGGGAATTCATGCTTGATAACTTCGCGAATCTCGTCTCTATAACATCTGAATTGATCGGATTTACACCTAAAATGTGTTCCAGATCGATATTTTGCATGTTGTTTTAAAATAAATACTACTTATAACTTAACCATTCACCACTCTAGGAGTTCTTAGTGATTTCTTTCGTATCTCCACGCCTGAAACTTTTAAAGAACCGATTCTATACTTTACTTATTTACCTGGTCATAATCTACTTTGTTTTGGGGTCTTGAGTTTGCAAAGAAATTGATGATACTTTCAATTGATTTCTGCACTTGTAACTTCGCTGTTGTAATGTGGATTATTTGCAACAATTGTGTAGCTATTGATTCCGAACTGAGCCATCTCAAAATTTGAAGGCTGGTGATTTTTCCCCTGTATTCATGAGCGTAGTCTTACTTGTGGGCTTCCGATTTTATATACATATATGCACACATATGTATGGGTATATGTAAATAAATCGACTTGATGTGCGTTCGTTGGAAGTTCGCTTTCATTCATGTGAATTTTGCTGTTCTCAATTTCATCCTGCCACAAAAGGTGAGTTTCTACTCACTCACAGACTAATATTTTCATTAAGCGAATTAATAATTTGAAATGTTGAATGAAATGTTAGTTGCTCTAGAATTGTTTGCTTCGTGATTGTGCACGTGCGACACACACTATTATATCATATGACACAATATGGATGTATATTTGATATGCTATGTATTTCGTCATCATGCAAGTTTCCCCTTAGATTAGATAAAACATTACGGGTTGAAATGACACATACCCGAACCCCTTGTGTATTCGAATCGATTTGGGATGCGGGTTGAAATGATACATACCCGGGATTCGAATATTTTAAAAGAACGGATTGAAATGATAAATATCCGTACCACTTGACCGTAGGATAGAAAATTTTATACAGGCATCGTGGTCAATAAGTTATTCTATGATATGATAGCGATTTTTGTAAGTGTTTCTTTAAGTTCCTATAGCGTAAAAAAAAATGTTAAAGGAAGTGGTTTCAAATTTTACTTTAAATTTTATAGAAATCCAATTTGTATGAAATAAGTATAAGAATGATTATATGAAAGTAACATTTAAGGTTAAATTTGTCTTAAATGAATTTTTCCATAAACTTGGTATTTTATGTGAAAAAAATTTTAAATATGAAAATTTAAATTTTAGTATCATTCAACATAAAAGATTTGTAAAATTTTGTTTAAATGTTTGGAACACATTGTATTATATGATTGGTCAAATGATTTTCGCCATTTTATTTTAAGAAGGATTTTTTTCAAAAGCGAAATTTGTAAATTTCCAATATAAAGAAACATGCTTGCTTAAGCCATGATGAAAAACGAGTTTATTAACAAGTTGGGATTCGACAAGTCATCATTTGGTTAACAACTAACGATGAAGTTATTTGAAAATTTATCATGTAGGAGGGATATATGAAAAGCAAGTAAAAATGGTTTGGGAAAGCGTTTTAACCATGAGAATACCGAAATTGAATCAAATAAAAAGGAATTTGATTTAGAGATGGAAAGAAATGACGAGACGTAGAATTTAGATTGGATTTGGACAAATATTATTGAATAGAACTAAAATTTCATAAAAACTATTTTCCGCATTCCATGATTTGTAAATATTTCTTTATAAATAATTTGATTACTTTATCTATATGGATTTATAATACTTTTCATCTATATATATGTATATCTATCTATGCACATTATTTTCAACTTAATATATATACTATTTACAAACTTAACTATTTTAACATATATTTATGACCTTCAATAGAATTTACGTTCAATCCAGTCTAGTGAATCGAAAGGGTTGAAATGAAGATTTCAAGTATTAACGATATCTATGGAAATTGGACTTCAAAACCAAATGGGTGATCAAGATGATTATGAATATCGGATTTGGAATTTTAGTTGAACCAAGGAATTTATCTAGTAAGCGATCTCGGGAAATACTTGAAATAAATCAACTTGCGATACTTGAATATGATTTCAAACCTGTGACCACGGTGTGGGAAAATGTAAGCGTTGGTTGTTAAAGAGACCGGCGTCGGTAAGTGGCATACTCTCTGTCAGTACCGATGCCACTTTAACAACTGTATACGTGATGACGTATCTGGAATGGAGCATGATGACTTAGAGGTGATTACTAGATTGAAGAAGGAAAACGATATCGAAATGGCCTTGACTTTCGGGTCATAATTGAAATGACTAAAACAGGAGCTATACCGTGACTAATTGAGGTAGCACCTTTGATCGGACACACTTCTTCGATACTATTTCTATGACTATGTTAATGATTTGGGCGCCCTTTTTGATTTATGGGAGTGTGTTCCGAGGTGGGCGGTAGTGGCTGCTATGCGTTACCACCGGTCCGGGAGTGCAACTGGTAGAATCCTACCCTGGGTATTTCCTCGAGTGCCTTGTCATATTTATCCCATACGAGCCCCATACGATTTTGATTTAGTGTTGCTTTCTATGGAGTGCTCTCTGATAACACCAGTACGATGAATTTACGGTACTGTATAGACTGTTGATGCTTATAAACGGCATAAGGGTAATATGGTAATCCCGCTTACGCTATTTTCATTATTTATACTTTACTGAATAGACATTACAATAATAGCGTACTATTATATAGATATTAGTTCTGCGGATCCTTAGAGGATGGAAATCCCAAACATTCTTTAAGTTATTGCACATTTCAGTTAACACTTCATTTGAGTTAATTCACTTATATGAGACTGTTAGTCCTGACTCGTGTATTTTGTTGTTTTATTTCTTGCAAAATGCCCGGGTCAGACCGAGTATTCCAGTTTGGAGATTTATCTTTTAGAGCTTGAAATTCGTTGTAGTTCCAGTCATCCACTTGTTATTTCCGCTGCAGTTAGGCCCATCTCTACTTATTACTGATGTCAGTATGATTCTACATTTAGTCTTCCGCTGGTTCCGTAATTTATCTTATGTACTCTGATATCATGTAAATTTAATTATTTTGTATTATCGTATATATATAAATTTTGCTTCCGCTGTGAGATATTCTATGTTCTGTGTCTGTGATTCTGTGATGATTTATATTTCAAGTTCATAAGCAATAACAATCTGTCGTTTTGAACGGTTCGAGTTGGTTTAATTATCGACTTGGAGCGGTCAAAATGTCAGGTCGTTACAGTTGGTATCAGAGCCAGGTTATACAAAGCTTAGCTTATGAAGTTGAAACACTCATTAGAGATAGAGTAGAAATACTCTAGAATGAGTGAGATTATCTTAGAATCACAACCGGGAGAGTGTATTTTGAAAATAAAAGTATTTTAATCAATTTTAAGGGATTTTTCTATATATATATATATATATAAATGATTTGAAATTTTAGCCTTGTTTTATAAATATATCCTTGTTTAAATCTCGTTCCCTTGAACTCATCCCTCGACTGGACCCTTCCTAAATTAAGATTTTTCCGAATCCAAGTCTCGATCGTGCTTGGTCCTTGCTTAGAAAATTTGGATTTGTCGCTTTCTAGCCTGAATCTACAATTTATTTGACATCTCCCCGGTAAATTCTATTGATTTGATTCGATCGATACTTCAATTTCTAACCTATGTTCGAACTTAGCTCGAATTGGATTAACGTAGACAAGAGGATATAAAATAAACTCGAATAAGCAACTAAGTGTTAGAAATTGAAGTGTAAATCCAATAGGAGTCAAGACAAATTTCAATCTTATATTAAAGGAAGTTCCATCGATTAAAATGTTGTGAACTCATAAACTATAGAAAATGGTATGTGAACGGAATCGGTGAGACTGAAGTGTTGGAAAATGAATAACTAGAAGATAATAAACTTCATAAGTAAGAGCAAAATGAGTTCAAAGTACGAATGTTAATTTGATTTGTGTATATGTGTAAGAAAGCAAACAATAAACTTAAGCTATGAAAACAATTTGTGTTGAAGACTAAAGGCTGGAAGGAAAAGATCATATGACATATGATTTGCCATTAAGATCTTATATAAATAGCAATTATAACCATAATATGGCAAACAAATAAGTGGGGAAGTATAAATTTCCCTAGTTGAAATCTTATTATAAGAAACGTTTTGAGATATATTATTTTGTCGCATATACATATATTTAAATCTTAGTATAAACCTTTGATTTAAAAAAAAAAATAGAATACCAAATGTTTAATGGAATGTCAAAACTGGACTATCGGGTATGTCAAGATTTCGAATATACGCCTGGCCAGCGTATGTACTAAATCCTAGATGTACTAGATTGATGCAAAATCGCACTCTAGTCACTTGAAAATAAATCTGTGGATGATTACGACATCACCAGTATTCATTTTCTGGTTTCGAAAGGGAGATAAATATATATTCCAATTAAGACGTTGTGTTAATACTTAGGACAATGTTGCAATTATTTGAAATGTATAATGAAAATATTCATATGAGAATACTGTTTTGTTAAATAAGTGTGAATTTAGAAGAAGTAAACGAAGTAAATGAAGATATATCTCTGTATATTGATGTAAAATATAAATTTATAGAGAACGTTTTAAAATTGTAAATTACAACTTTTGAAATAATTAATAAGTAAAATGAGGTTGGAATAAAAGGAATGAGTCTTTTAAAAACTAATATCAATATAAGAAATGCAAAACAAAGTGTGTCACTTATGAATTTGATACTAAATAGAAATATGAATTGAAATAAATCGTGCAAATCAAATGAAATCAATCTAAGGTAAATAAATTAACTTAATGAATGGATGAATGGAGTAAATAAAGATGGAATTTGAATTTGAATGAATGAAATAAAATTATTTAATTCTAAAGAAATGAACGTCGACGATAACAAATTTTGACGATTAAATGCAACAATGGAAAATAAGTATATAATACAAGTTAATGAATTCGAAAGGTTTGTCAACCCAAATAAAGGTTGACATGAGAGAAATAAGAGTTGAATGGAATAGAGAAATAAATAAATAAATAACTGCAAAACTGAAAAAAAAAACTACAAAACTGAAAAGAAAAAAAACTGAAAAACTGAAAAGAAAAAAAACTGCAAAACTGAAAGAAAAAAAAAAACTGCAAGACTTAAATGAGAGAAAAAAAACAAACTGCAAGACTGAAAAGGAAGAAGAAGGTTTGAACCGGGTAATTATAAATCTATTGAGTGATTAAGGAAATGAACAAAACACGGAGTGGATAAGAAAAATTAGTTAATGAAATGGTGAATCAAGAAAACCAAAAGAGAATTGAATTGAAAAAAAAAATGTAAGCGAACACAACCAGTGTGAATAATCAAATATAAGTTAACTTGATAAATGAATGAAATTTAAATAGAATGGAATGTATAAGTTGTGTAGCTTATACAAAACTTGAAGCAAATAAAAATGGACATTGAATGAAATTTTAACTAGATGGATGAATCAAATATACATGTAAGTATGTCAAAAGCGAACAACTTCAAAAGGAACAATTTGTGTGTAAATAAAGGTTAAAAGTTAATAAAACGAAAGGTAAAAATAAATGGTGCATGTATGTGAAGGGAATGTAAATGTGATGTAGCATGTAAATAGAATGAGCATTTACAAAATGAATGCTAATAATGAATGAGTGCATAGATTTAACATAAATCAAAATAAAATGAATTTGTATAACATGAACGACAAAGAAATCTAATGTGAATAAAATAATAATGTATTGTATGTAATATTTGGTTTTGTGAATGAATTTGGTTTCATGTATACTTTTGTTGTTACCACAACATTCTACAACTTATGTAATTTATCGTCCATGATATGCATATTAAGATTTATTCATATATGCTTGATTCTAATTAATTATGTTTTGAGTATCTTAGTAGGTGCAATGACGCGCTTTGCTTATGGAAGCTAGCTTTTGCGCCAAAAATGCTAAAATATATGCAAATTTGCTTTAAAAACGCGAAATAAGGTATGTATTTCAGTTTATATATCGCATTTGGGTTGTTTTTCTTTTGTTTCCCCTATATTGGGATGCCTCATCGTTTGAATGAGATGTATATTGATATTTGTAAATTTTTCGGGCACTCCGTACAAAGGAGATGCTGCCGAAATTTTCCGTAAATCCGGGTGTTAGAAAAATTTTGAGTTTTAAAATTATATAACTTAATTTTCTTTCTAAATACGTTTTAAACTAGGTAAAAGTATATGTATAGCCATATATGTTATATATGTAAATCTTTAAGACGTTCCTTTTCGAGGACGAAAAGCGCTAAGTGGGGGAGAATGTAACGAACCGGTAATTTCGGCGAATTAAGAATATGAAAATAATTCAGGATTTAATGTTTTAAGTGAGTATTTATAATTTTAGCTTTAATGTGAAATCTCAATTTACGTCGTAAGGCGGATTTGTATTTTTCCTAATATATATATTTTGAGACTGGTTTGTCGTTTTGAGAATGTAATGTAAATGACGAGTTACATTTAATATTTGTTATTAAAACAAAAATTGAAATTTATAATTATAAATAATGTTACGTCCTGAAAATGTTGCATACTATTAAGCTACTCAAGTGTGTAACTAGAACATCTAAGTGTGTTCGCCTCGTTGGATCGATTTACGCAATCAATACGGTAACAATAATCGATGTGTGGTATTTGGCGATTTATTTTAAAAAAAAGTTAACTAAATAATAAGTTTTATATTGGAAATTAAATTTTGAGGTATGTTCGACTAGGCAAACTGATGGAACGAATTTCGGGGGTGAAAAACTGAAGTTTATTCCAGTCGCTTCAATCTATTTTAAACATTTAACAAATCATTGAAACTTAACGTTATTAGAACTTGAGCGAAATTGAACCTAAAATACTGGACGATATACGAAGAATAACGGTGTATTTCGTTCTGCGAAATTTGGACGTTTGATGTCCTGAATCTTTAATATGGGACAGAAACACGCAAATTTGACATTAACAAATTGCGTCTCCGTCTCCTGGTCTGTTTGAGTATTACCACGTGAATTCGTTATCTGTGAAATGGTATAATAATAATAGTAATTTAAATTTTTATTAAATCGGTCAATACACTTGTGAAAGTCTCAGCATGCAAAAGACACCTGTTAGCCAGCCTCTATACAGATTTCCACGCGTCTCTACCTTTCTTCTTTGTGTCCCGTTCTGTTCACTCTCCTCCTCCGTCCCTTTTCATTTTAGATGAAGGAAAAAATACCATCTTTACATTTCTTTTTCCCCACAAAATCGAAATGGTCTCAGGAAAAAATCCCCAAATCCCAATCACGACTATCACCTCCTCCAAACGACCGTCCATGGCCACCGAAATTCACCTCCTCACACCGGCAAAGCAGGTCTCCGATTTTTCCCCTTCTACCGCTAACCGCCGTCGCCATCTGCCATGACCTCGCCTACCCATGCACCACTGACCCCGGCTGTCACCAGCGCCTCCAGCTTGACTCGAGGAAGTATCGTATTTGAAAAAAAAAAAAAAAGGTGAAGCAGTGAGCTGGCAGTAAACCACGAACAACTGGAAGCCATCGAGAAACCCAAACCGCGAAGCACTAGTCATTGCCTTCTCCAATAATCCATCCGTTCATGTCCAGATCTGGAAATGCGTGATTCTTGCTTGAATATTTGTAGGTGAACTCATTTTCTTCTCTCTTGAATTAAGTTTTTGGTTTTGGGAATTCATGCTTGATAACTTCGCGAATCTCGTCTCTATAACATCTGAATTGATTGGATTTACACCTAAAATGTGTTCCAGATCGATATTTTGCATGTTGTTTTAAAATAAATACTACTTATAACTTAACCATTCACCACTCTAGGAGTTCTTAGTGATTTCTTTGGTATCTGCACGCCTGAAACTTTTAAAGAACTGATTCTATACTTTACTTATTTACCTGGTCATAATCTACTTTGTTTTGGGGTCTTGAGTTTGCAAAGAAATTGATGATACTTTCAATCGATTTCTGCACTTGTAACTTCGCTGTTGTAATGTGGGTTATTTGCAACAGTTGTGTAGCTATTGATTCCGAACTGAGCCATCTCAAAATTTGAAGGCTGGTGATTTTTCCCCTGTATTCATGAGCGTAGTCTTACTTGTGGGCTTCCGATTTTATATGCATATATGCACACATATGTATGGGTATATGTAAATAAATCGACTTGATGTGCGTTCGTTGGAAGTTCGCTTTCAGTCGTGTGAATTTTGCTGTTCTCAATTTCATCCTACCACAAAAGGTGAGTTTCTACTCACTCACAGACTAATATTTTCATTAAGCGAATTAATAATTTGAAATGTTGAATGAAATGTTAGTTGCTCTAGAATTGTTTGCTTCGTGATTATGCACGTGCGACACACACTATTATATCATATGACACAATATGGATGTATATTTGATATGCTATGTTTTTCGTCATCATGCAAGTTTCCCCTTAGATTAGATAAAACATTACGGGTTGAAATGACACATACCCGAACCCCTTGTGTATTCGAATCGATTTGGGATGCGGGTTGAAATGATACATACCCGGGATTCGAATATTTTAAAAGAACGGATTGAAATGATAAATATCCGTACCACTTGACCGTAGGATAGAAAATTTTATACAGGCACCGTGGTCAATAAGTTATTCTAAGATATGATAGCGATTTTTGTAAGTGTTTCTTTAAGTTCCTATAGCGTAAAAAAAAAATGTTAAAGGAAGTGGTTTCAAATTTTACTTTAAATTTTATAGAAATCCAATTTGTATGAAATAAGTATAAGAATGATTATATGAAAGTAACATTTAAGGTTAAATTTGTCTTAAATGAATTTTTCCATAAACTTGGTATTTTATGTGACAAAAATTTGAAATATGAAAATTTAAATTTTAGTATCATTCAACATAAAAGATTTGTAAAATTTTGTTTAAATGTTTGGAACACATTGTATTATATGATTGGTCAAATGATTTTCGCCATTTTATTTTAAGAAGGATTTTTGTCAAAAGCGAAATTTGTAAATTTCCAATATAAAGAAACATGCTTGCTTAAGCCATGATGAAAAACGAGTTTATTAACAAGTTGGGATTCGACAAGTCATCATTTGGTTAACAACTAACGATGAAGTTATTTGAAAATTTATCATGTAGGAGGGATATATGAAAAGCAAGTAAAAATGGTTTGGGAAAGCGTTTTAACCATGAGAATACCGAAATTGAATCAAATAAAAAGGAATTTGATTTAGAGATGGAAAGAAATGACGAGACGTAGAATTTAGATTGGATTTGGACAAATATTATTGAATAGAACTAAAATTTCATAAAAACTATTTTCCGCATTCCTTGATTTGTAAATATTTCTTTATAAATAATTTGATTACTTTATCTGTATGGATTTATAATACTTTTCATCTATATATATGTATATCTATCTATGCACAATATTTTCAACTTAATATATATACTATTTACAAACTTAACTATTTTAACATATATTTATGACCTTTAATAGAATTTACGTCCAATCCAGTCTAGTGAATCGAAAGGGTTGAAATGAAGATTTCAAGTATTAACGATATCTATGGAAATTGGACTTCAAAACCAAATGGGTGACCAAGATGATTATGAATATCGGATTTGGAATTTTAGTTGAACCAAGGAATTTATCTAGTAAGCGATCTCGGGAAATACTTGAAATAAATCAACTTGCGATACTTGAATATGATTTCAAACCTGTGACCACGGTGTGGGAAAATGTAAGCGTTGGTTGTTAAAGAGACCGGAGTCGGTAAGTGGCATACTCTCTGTCAGTACCGATGCCACTTTAACAACTGTATACGTGATGACATATCCGGAATGGAGCATGATGACTTAGAGGTGATTACTAGATTGAAGAAGGCAAACGATAACGAAATGGCCTTGACTTTCGGGTCATAATTGAAATGACTAAAACAGGAGCTATACCATGACTAATTGAGGTAGCACCTTTGATCGGACACACTTCTTCGATACCATTTCTATGACTATGTTGATGATTTGGGTGCCCTTTTTGATTTATGGGAGTGTGTTCCGAGGTGGGCGGTAGTGGCTGCTATGCGTTACCACCGGTCCGGGAGTGCAACTGGTAGAATCCTACCCTGGGTATTGCCTCGAGTGCCTTGTCATATTTATCCCATACGAGCCCCATACGATTTTGATTTAGTGTTGCTTTCTATGGAGTGCCCTCTAATAACACCAGTACGATGAATTTACGGTACTGTATAGACTGTTGATGCTTATAAACGGCGTAAGGGTAATATGGTAATCCCGCTTACGCTATTTTCATTATTTATACTTTACTGAATAGACATTACAATAATAGAGTACTATTATATAGATATTAGTTCTGCGGATCCTTAGAGGATGGAAATCCCAAACATTCTTTAAGTTATTGCACATTTCAGTTAACACTTCATTTGAGTTAATTCACTTATATGAGACTGTTAGTCCTGACTCGTGTATTTTGTTGTTTTATTTCTTGCAAAATGCCCGGGTCAGACCGAGTATTCCAGTTTGGAGATTTATCTTTTAGAGCTTGAAATTCTTTGGAGTTCCAGTCATCCACTTGTTATTTCCGCTGCAGTTAGGCCCATCTCTACTTATTACTGATGTCAGTATGATTCTACATTTAGTCTTCCGCTGGTTCCGTAATTTATCTTATGTACTCTGATATCATGTAAATTTAATGATTTTGTATTATCGTATATATATAAATTTTGCTTCCGCTGTGAGATATTCTATGTTCTGTGTCTGTGATTCTGTGATGATTTATATTTCAAGTTCATAAGCAATAACAATCTGTCGTTTTGAACGGTTTGAGTTGTTTTAATTATCGACTTGGAGCGGTCAAAATGTCAGGTCGTTACACACCTTCCCATAGTGGAAGTAAAAAATCTAGATCCTCTAATTGCGATAGCTCGCCATGACGAGCATCTGGAAAGGAGATCGAAGTCCGCTCTCTGAAATGACACAACTCGAAGGAATATATCACGGATATGGTAAAACAAATCATGAAAGATAACATGCCTTCAAGGTTGGCGAAAGGGAACCCACCAAAAATACATTCACAAAGAGGATCCGCAATGATGACTTCCCTAGGAAGTTCACTCATCCTACTCTGCCTCCATACAACGGGACTTCTGATCTGAATCACTTCCTATATAGATATGAATGGTATATGAGTGAAGCCAAAGAAACATACAAGATCAAATGCCTATGCTTTACTCTCTATCTAGAAGGTGTCACATTGTTATGGTTAATAAGGCTGCCACCCAAATCCGTCGACCGATTTGATGAATTGATTTTGAAATTCAAAGAGCACTTCAGGTTCCATGCTACGAAGGCCAAGGACATTATTTCTCTTACATCAATGAAGCAGAATCCAGGAGAATCTGTCAAAACCTTCCTCAAAAGATTCAATGATGTTGTATCTGAAATAAGGAATCCTTAGCCCTGAATGATTTTAATGTCTCTAATCGGCGCCATAGATGAGAAGAGAAAATTGGGTAAATGAATTAAAATGAAGGATCCAAGCACGCTTGAGAAATTCTATAAAAAGGCCAAGGAATACATGAGATTGGACAATAATCCTGTGCCTCTTCAGATTATTGATGCTAACCAACCTCTTGAAAACGTTGCTACCCAGTACAATAAGAAAAATCCCGGAGGTCAGAAAGGAGGAAGCGATGGGAAAGGCAATCGAGACGGCAAGAAGCCTTGCTTTTCCAACCCATCAGAGCTAACGCCTTTAAATGATACTCCAGAAAACATCTTTACTGCGACTAAAGACACCGAAGATTATCCAACACCAAAACCTCAGGAAGTAAATGACAATCAAGCGAACTATAGAAAGTTCTGTTGGTTCCATAATCAACTAGGCCACAATACGAACGAATGTAGGCATCTGAAATCACTAATAAAAGAGATTATCAGGAAGAATCGTCTACATCAATATGTGAAAAATCACAATCCTCAAATGTTTTTGCGATTCCCCAGGGCCAGAGGCAACAAGCAACGAAGCTCTTGCTCAAACCAATCCAAGGCAGATCATCAGGTGATAACCGTTGATTGTGCTTCAATTTCAATGGCTCAGAATAAGCAATCAACATTGACATCGCTTTACTTCATGCTCTATTTCCTGCTTTAGTTCATGCTTTACTGCATGTTTTACTTTCTGTTATATTCGAAACTTCTTGTAAACAGTATGTAATAATCTGCAATTGATGCACTGAACATTAGCTCTACGACTAAGAGCATATCCGTCTGAATGAATTTCTAGCTTGCAAAATTTTATGTTAAATCAAAAGTTGAGTAAAAAGTTGATTTCATATTGCAAGCCATCTGTCGAGCGCTTGTCCCTGTAACATCACGACCCCAACAATGGTAGTTCAAGGGCTAAATGTTGTAAATATCAACGTGCACAAATGCAAAAATAGAAAAGCACCGCCTTGAAAAGTGAGTGGGAAAAGTCGAAAAGATTCAAACAATGAATAAGTGCCATGACAAATAAACAAGAATGTTGTAACTTTCATCGAAGGGGCACTCCCCTAAGTGAGAGTTTCAAAGCTTCAGTTGTTAATCTGAGATAGCCCGCCAAGTCGAGCGTCCGACAAAGGAATTGATGCTAACCCTTAGCTGGAACAACCAGCACCATGTCGAAAGGACCGACGAACTTGATGTTGGAAATACCAACATCAAGCCGGAAGGACTGGAAAATGCGCTAGAAGGACCAACACCGTGTTAGAAGGACCGACAAACCTGATTTTGGAAGTATTAATATCAGGTCGGAAAGATGGGCAAACGAGCTAGAAGCACCAGCACCGGGTCGAAAGGACCGACAAACCTGATGTCGGAAGTACCAACATCAGGCCGGAAGGATCCGCACATGTTGTAACCAAAGAACTCTTCGAGGGCACTCAATTGATTGCCAATATCAGGAAGCACCTGATCCGATTACGACAAACATTGGGGTTCTAACCGAAGTCCTCTCCAGGGGCATCCAATTGATCGTCAGTATCAGGAAGCACCATATCCGATTATGACAAACATCGGGGTTCTAACCGAAGTCCTCTCCAAGGGCACCCAAATGATCGTTAGTATCAGGAAGCACCTGATTCAATTACAATAAACATTGGGGTTCTAACCAAAGTTCTTCCTGGAGGCACTCTTTCTGAACATACCAACGCTTGGATTAATGATTACAATTGAGTGACGAAAGTCTCCAATGCCAGAATTAACCAAGCCGGATTGAACACAGAGTTCAGATTTAACCAATTAACTTGTGTAGTGTCTGAAAATCTCAAATGCGAGAAAGTGTTAGATTTTAGCCTAAGCAGGGGCATGAGATCAAAAGTACTTCCCGTGGAGAAGACTAATAATGACCTCCTGAACAGGGGGCATGAATATCAAAGGTTCTCAATGGGGAGGTAGAAAATAAATCATAGATACATATTTCTCAAATGTGAAATATCGTAAACCACCATATATGACGCTTGAAGTCCACAGTCGACTTTAGTCGATAAGTTGATCTTTAGCGATAATGTGAATTCAAATTAGAATATCGTATTCGTGCAGATAATATTCAATGAGTTTTAAACCGTTGAGTAAAACAATCCTATACAAACAATTTATTCAATTCAAAATAAAATTCACTTTAACTCATTTTTTAAACTAATCCACTATCGATATGGACAGTCGATGGTGAAGTATAAGTCCAAAATCATGCAATTGCATGTTTTAATTATAGAGCAGGTGACATGAAGCATATGAATTCTATGTATAATCTTCCATAGAAAATAAAAGGCTATAACTGGATCTCAATTCAAAGTATATCAACAACAATGTTTAGTTCGAAGCCCGAATTTCTTGCAAGTGAAAAATACAAGCTTCGAGGGGCAAATGTTAAATACCAAAAACTCATTCAAACATTTTGTCGAACAGTACAAATGTGCTCAACCAAATTTCTCTACAGCTAACTAAGGGTCGAGCGGCATCATCCAGGCCTTGTCGAGCAAGATCCGGTCAGGCAGGGCATGTCGCGCAACATCACCGTTGGTCGGGCATGTCCTGTAGCTGTGAGGATTGAGCAATCTCCATGGTCGAGCACCACTCACTTGAGTGGTCGAGCAAGGCAAGGTGGAAGGGTCGAGCACCATGCTGAAGAACCTTGGGTCAAGCATCATTGTTCCCTCCACGAGGGTCGATCTGCTTTCAGACCGGTCGTGCAATCCATGGTCGAGTAGCTAAGTGGTCGGACATCGTTATGTCAAAGGCACGAGCACACGTGAGCAGGTTTTATGAAAGAAGAAGCAATGGCACTCTCGTAATTTTTATACCCCATTTTCAATAGTAAAATATATGAATGAAGCATGGCATTTATGGTAATTTCTGAACCCATATTTTGCAAGAGGACAAAGCCACACGTGTATTGTATAAATAAGAAAGCAATGCACCGAATTCCTAGACGTGCATAGGCTCGCTCATTCACTTAAATCCACTTGTTCATGCGGGTTCTGGTCGCTCACATGCTTTTAAATTGGGTCGCTCGCTCCAACAAATTGGATAGGGTCAACCACTCATTCATTAGGCCTGGTCGTTCACTCCTTTTCGGATCGTGCAAGCCATGACAGTTGCGTACAGCTGTACATTGCTAGCTCCAGCTGTCCAGTGGTATTTCGGTAAATATACCGACGAATGACCCAAACTCTGCATACCATAATTACGACTTCGCCACTTGGTCCAAACTTCTCCTATAAATACCCCATTTCACCATACTTCAAGGGACCGATTCTTCCACCCCGAAGGGCTGCCCAAATCACTTCTCCACTGTTCTCAAGCAATCCAAGCTTCGTTAGTGGCTTCCTAAGATCACTCCATCTTCCTTCAACATCAAATGGATCAAATCTCCTTCATGCTCCATTGTAAATCTCTCTAGCTCAATTCACATCATCTCAAATCTCCATTAGAGATCCATTCAAGCTCACTCAAAGTTCTCCGATCTTCATTCATTCTTTCCAATCCAAGATCCACCATCTCCCAGCCAAGCTCCATTATCTCCAAGCCGAGATCTGCCGTCTCTAAGCTGAGATCCACCATTCTACTTCTCTCTAACCACCATTAATCCTCCTCTTCGATTCACATCTCAACTGCTACGGATTCATCGTTGATCCACCATGTGCTCAAATCGTGTAACAAACACTCTCACGCCCATCACATTCAAAGGATCCAACCACTTCCATAATGGTGTAGAGAGAATCAAGCTATTAAAGAGAGGAAAATCATTGTAAAAAGAGGGAATGAGCCAAAATGAGATGTACGATATGATGAACTTTGTAAATCTCTCTATGACAATGAAAATCACTTCAAAAGTGAACGTAGATCCATCCTAGATCGAACCACTATAATAGTCTTTGTGTTTTTACTTACTTTTTCCCCGCTTATTTTGCATTGTGGCTCCTTTTAATTTCTAACCATGTTGATAAAGTACAGTTCACGTACCTTTGGGGTTTGAACCATTTTTGGTTTAAATACCAAACGATAAATATACCATTACCAAAAAGGCATAACTTAAATCCACTAACCTAATTGCTTTCCAATTCTGATTCTGGTCCAGACTAGCATTCCATGGCTATCCAAACTGGATCTAGAATATAAGTAACCATGGATTCTCAATTCTCAGACTAAAAGAAAAAGTGGAGAAAGACGAGAAATTTAAATTGACAAGATCCAAGAATTTACCCTACTTCGAGCAGAATTCCGAACACCCTTTTTGTAAATATACATTCTTTTCCACCAGATCTTGAATCAGAATCTCCTAATGCTAATTATTCTATTTTCTGAAGAGGTTTTAGGAGGAAGAAGATTGGCAGAGTCTTGACAGCCTCTCATAAAATGTGGGATTTAGGCTAGGCTCTGCTAGCCTATTTATATGTGTTCAGGATCTTATCGTACATGCAGGTTTGAGTCAGCGATGAATGTGGTTAGAAAAACAGTCCAGATTCATCAAATGAATCTACCCAGATCATTGGTGGTTCAACCCACATAACCCCTTGGGTCGACCCTAGGGTCGACCCAACCCCACTTGGGTTGACCCAAGAATTCGTGGGTCGACCCACTTGGGTCAAACGAGCAGAAATGGGGCGTGGTGTTTATATGTTAATGTTTATTGATTAAACATTGATTATTTTACTTATTATACCTGCTTTAATATATTCACATATAAATTCTTTATATGTATACAAAACTTCTGATGCCCATTTTACACGTATACATATAAGCATAAATTTTATTTCATTTTCAAAACTCAAACGGTGTTATATCGTTATTTAATTCTTACTAGATTTCTTTGATTGCAACCTTATTTTGAACTTCTCTTTTGAATATATACACACACACACACACACACACACACATATATATATATATATATATATATACGTGTATATATATGCTACCTTATATGTAAAATTTTCCTTATATGTGCATGTACACCTATTTTCTTCTAAGAGCATGTATTATTTTAGTCGGCCCCCTAAAACAAAAATGTGGCGCTGGCAAGGATCGAACTCGCACCACTCTCTTAAAAGTCACATGCTCTTACCAACTGGACTACACAAGATTTTGCTAACAAGTTTAAAAATAATGGTAGTCATTGTTCTTTTTCTTTTGCCTTCTTTTCATGTTTGTTACTATATTTCATTTAAAGTTATCTCTTTCATCTTAAATCAGTTTTCTGCAATCCATAGGTCTAAAATTGACCAGAAAATCGCCACGGATGCAATGATGTTAATCCCATGACCAAATTCTGGAAGCTCTTGAAATTTTGTTTTATTATTTAATTAAAAATGCGGGGTGATACATTCTCTTACCCTTACAAAATTTCGTACCCAAAATTTGATAAGGGTATAATTAAATAATCCCGCACATAATATACATCCATCATTTGTGCATCCAATTTTTTGCAAACATTCGTGCATTCGTGAGAAGTGTAATATAACATAGTAATACATGTATGCCTAAGCGGTACCTCCTATATGTATGCAAATTTTTCAAAAATCCTATGAAAAACATGATGCACACATCCTTAATATACTAGCAATTCTACATGAATGCAATATTTTGAAAATCAAAAATACATTTTCATCCAAATTTTCACACTCTCTTATGGAGCAAGAGCGCATAGTTCATCCAATTGTCGCATCCAAAATCATACCAACCATTTTTATTTTTTGAATTTCAGGAAAATCTAATTTTCTAAATTTGATTTCTTATGTTACATAAAGGTGGAAAACGAAAAACTTCAATCTCCCATTTTTCTTTTATATACCTTTTTTCTAATTGTACTTGGATTTTATGAAACATTATATAATGATTCCTTATTTTCTTATCCAAGCACAACCCACATAAGAAAACTTTCTTTATTATTGATTTTCTTTTTCAACTTATCTAGGAAAAATTTATTCTTTAACTATCATGTTTGTTGCTTTACTGGGTTTGTTGTTTCTCTTTAAGTTATTCTTTTCTTAGCTTATTTAACTTAATCCTCTGATCTAAGTTTAGTTTCAAATAACCCTTCCAGTTCTTCAACTAAAACAGGAAACTAGATTCCCTACACAGCTACTACTAAAGGCCAAGAATCTCAGGATTGTGTTCCCTCAGACAGAAAAGTTCAAAGCATGAGATCAATGACAGGTTTAGGTGTTACCCTAACTACCTAGCAGGAACATAATATCCCGACAGAAATGTAATAACGAGTTTTACCCCAACAGAAAAATTAGCAACAGAATCTAAACATTTACCTGCCCTTCACAATCTAGTAGTCACCACTAGTCCTACTGTGTACCAATAATCATTTTCAAGCAACACCCTAGGCTTCTCAATGCTTACGCATTCTACGGGAACTTACAATTATTCCAAGATAATTCTCGATATCTACTTCATAGCCTCAATACTTTTCCCATCTTTCCTAGGCATTAATCCCTACCTACTCCATAACTTTTAAAACACGGTTTGGCCTTTTCATTTCACTTTTCTTCCAAAAGTTAAAAATATCAAAACTTTATTTTCCTCACCAAAACTTACTTTTTCCAAATCAAAAAACATGTCATCTCATAAAAATGTAAAACATATATTTTTTAAATCACAAAAACTAGGGTAGATAAGGACAACTATTTCTCAATCAGGTTTAAAACTTGTTCTTGCCTATAAGTCCAGTTCTGTTACTTACTACAAGGTGCAAACATCTACTTGCTACGTATGGATCTTCGTATAACAGTGCTACGTTCCGCAAAGAACCACAATCTCCATGCTACATAAGCGTACGGACTGCCACCTTCGATTGAATCAGCTTCCATCACAGAGTAATTACCTAAAGTCTGCGATACACCACCCGCAGCAAACATGCATGTATATATATTTTCTCACGTACGTATCGTCAACTGTACTCGATGCCTTAACCTTTACGATACACCATCAGAAAATGGTATGCATGTATATGCACATATTATCTACTATGCATCGAGCTCCGTAATAGGGTTGTATCAGATACACGGAACTCGGTCAGGAGCCTTTTCAGATATTTGTATTCACAGATGCCATGGTCTACATTTTCACGGTGGCTATGGTCCCATCAGACCCCTCCCTCAACTAGTGAAAGACAAACAAAATTGAGAGCTAGTGATGTGGCCCAGAAAAACAACAAACACCATCCAAATTAGCCTGTCCCACAACCAAAGCCTTGATAGCGAAAGTTCGATGATCTGTAGGTTTAACTCTCCGTCTTTCCGCATCACGCATCACATTAACTATTGATGGTCGGTACCCAACGACTAATATCAAACAGATAATTAGACCTGCCAAAGGCAAACAGATAAAATGGTCATAATTCGCCTAGTCATAAGCCAACTGGATCATCAAATCACCTGTGCCACCCTACATCCTTTTGACTGCCCACAACCGTGATAATCAAGGTATACTCACCTGTAGATCTAACCTCTGCGAGCACAGCCTGAATGCTTCCACCGCACAGAGGACTACCAGGAGTACCCTCCACATCCCCGAAAGTCGCGTGCTTCCCTTTCAAGTCCTTTAGAGCTAGCAGAATATCAGCAGAACAGCAGGTAGAATGACCGAACAATTATATGGACGTGCGCTCTCCTCGTGCCTCATGACACCACAATGATCTACCCCATTGGGTTATTCATCTTCAGACGTACGTACTGGCCCAAGCGCCTCAGGTTTATGTGTTATTAGATCCTATGTCTAAACCTTTAACTATACGCTTGCTCTACCTCATCAGATTTCCCGTTAACTTAGTTATTTCAATTCATATTGACTTCTTATTAAAGTTACCAAGTTCCTCTTGCTTATTAATCTCAATTATATAACTTATCCCATTTAAGTTCATTAATAAGCCTTTAACATGTCATTCTTATCAACAAATTTCAGATTCTCCAGTTTACAGTTTACTTAATTTATAATTAAGTACGACTTATTGCCTTTCATAAGTTTTCCCTTCTTTTCTCTACTTATTACAAACAATAGGTTTTAGGTTTCTAGATTTTACAGATTACTTAATTTATAATTAAGTACAACTTATATCATTACATAAGTTATCTCATTCCCCCTATCGTTTATTATAACCTAAGTTATAATTTCCACTTGTCCCTAGGACAAGCCTACCTATTATCCTTCCTTGTCCCCTTTCAGATTTATTTATTCCCCGTTCATTCCAATTACCTTATTGTAGTAGGATTCATTCATTTCCATTAATCTCAATTAATGCAAGTCATTTCTATGCTATTTATACATATATTTATGTATATGTTTATGCACCAGACCTCTCATATTAAGTCGATCACTTGTGGATGCTGGATTTGCCGAGCGGTTCCTGGCAAACTTCTACCACAAGTTGGACTTAACCTTGTGTCTTAGCACTGTTATATGCATGTTTACGCACTAGATCTCTCACATTAAATTAACTACTTGAGGATGCTGGATTTGTCGAGCGGTTCCGAGCAGGCTTCTACCACAAGTTGAAATTAACCTCGTGTCTAAGTGCGGTTATAATTTTCTATTTACTGTAAACTTAGGTGTTAACCCATAAAAAATGCGTGTTCAATATGTGGGCAAAACCATGACGTTATCCGATATGTCGTAGAGATAGGAAGGAACCATGTCGTCTTCAACTGTGGCATATCAATCAGGTTGTCATACTGCATATCAAGTCATAAAGTTAAGGCATGTGCCTCCGTGTCGCAACCAAGGCTTCTAAATCGTATCGCTACTCGTCAAGTCGTTCCCAGGGTCAAGGTGAAATATCGTAAGATAGGGCTGAACTTCACGTCGGTCAGCGACATGAAGCTATATCACTATTATCCATGTCGTTCGGCGGCATGATCTACGAGTAATTCGTAT
Source organism: Allium sativum (assembly GCA_030737875.1). Lineage (NCBI taxonomy): Eukaryota > Viridiplantae > Streptophyta > Magnoliopsida > Asparagales > Amaryllidaceae > Allium > Allium sativum. The sequence goes on along the minus strand of CM060910.1, from coordinate 331,129,405 downwards.
CAGCCTAAGATCATGTTAAGTGAGCCAAGTCGGATTCAGGAAACATACCATGTCATCCCGAGGAAACCAGGTTGGCCCCAAGTCGTGCTGCATTTCATTCATGGCAACAGAGTAAAGTAAAAGCATTTGGCAATCACGTCGTCCATCCATCGTGTCATTCAGTGACATAGGGAACAAGTGGACGACATAAGGAGCAAGCTGCTACTCAAGATCTCAATACAAACCATGTAGTGACCAACCTATGCCGCGAGATATGAAAGCCAAGCCATTACAGTTATGTCGCAAAGGAGGAGGGTCATCCATACTACATCAGGTCGCTTGCAATCATATCGCGCCCTTCCATGTCGTGCACCACTCATAACATCGAGGCTAAGTTGTCATGCAACATGGCACCATGGCATGCTATAAGCCTAAGGCACAAAGAAACATAAAGTTACATGACATAAGTCATGTCGTTCAGCCTTCACATCATTTAACGACATAAAGGACTAGTTGCCATTCAAAGTCCGAAGCTAAACAATGCCGCGGCTTATTCATGTCGCCTCCAACTAATGCCGAATCACACCAACGATAAGAGCCATGATAGGGAAAGTCGTGTCGTGTCGGGAGTTCAAGACGCCAGGGGCTTAACCTGCCATACGACATATGTCATGTCGCTACGACATGAGTAAGAGTCCAAGTCGTGTCGGGGGGCAACATGAATCAAGTGATTTTCTGCATAATTACAAAACTGCCACTTGGTCTAGAAAACTCCTATAAATACCCCCCCCCCTCATTTCTTCATTAAGGGGGATCGAATCTTGAGACCACGAAGTGCTGCCGGAAATATTCCACAACATTTCTAACACTTATCCAACACGAATCCAACATGATAAGGGGAAGATTAATCCGTGGATCATGATCTCTATCAAGCACATTCAAATGATTCAAGAGTTGAAGATTGATGCAGCAAGCCTACATGGAAGAGGGATTCCTTTCAATTCTACCACATCTACATCAAATCTCCGCTGAATAATTCTCTTCTCAATCATCTTAAGTAGATTAAGTGTGATTCATGAGTGAGGGAGTGATAAAGTTGATGTAAGAGAGAAGTTAATCTTGTAATTTGCATATTGGCAATGAAATTTCTTATGAAAGTGGATGTAAACCCCTATTGGGTTGAACCACTATAAAACTTCTTATATTTCAATTGTTGTAAGGCTCCACTCTTCATTTTTGTGAGACATTTCTTCACATTTTTGGTGTTTTTCCCAATTTTGGGGTAAACATTTGGCGCCCACCGTGGGGCCCGAATTGCCAATCCATTTCTCGCTCTTTCACAAGGTAGAAGGCCTTGCATTAGAATTCTGAATCCACTCTGATCGTCTAAGTTCTCCAAGTTGCAGTACTTATCTCAAAAGCCATGGGAAAACCAGGTAGACCATCGAAGAAAGTTACAAGTAAAAGCCTCGAGGATGTCAATAACGCCACTAACACAGAAGATACCCTGATACTGGTCAGTTTGAAGTCGGTGAAAGTTCTAAAGTCGGAACTGCCATAACAAGGAAGGAGTTGGATGAAGTGGCAGCAGGACTAACAAGTTGAATGGATATTGCGAATGAAGCCATGATGAAGAAGCTTGACACCATGTTCACCATGCAAGTCGCAACGGCCAAAGTTACCATGAGTGCAAGCCGTCTCAAAACTGCTAAAACCACTGGAACGGAAGATACTGGGTCTTCTTCCTCGAGTCCAAATAGAGGAAACTTTGTCCAGGAGATTACAAACCCTAGTCATAAGGAAATGAAGCCACCTACTCATAGCCACTCTGGAAAAGCAACTCCTCAACAAGCGTTTGGTTCCACCAAAGGGGCACTTCCCCATGCGGGAGGTCCAGGACCCCGGAATCTGAACCGTGACCGCTTGCGTAGGCAAGCATCCGGTAAAGAGGTAGGTGTCCGCCCCATGGACCAACCCAATGAGTAGAAGCGAATATTCGGAATCGTACGTAAGATCATGAATGAGAGCCAGAAAAAGGTGGACGATGAAAAGGAATGGGGATTTGCTCCTACAAAGACCCCACTTACATAAAGAATAAAGATGGCGCCATATCCAAATAAATTCAAACCCCCAGTTGTACAAGCCTACAATGGAACCGGCGATCCAAACGTGTTCCTATTCAGATATGATCGGCACATGGATGGGGCACGCGCTACTGATGAGCTTAAGTGTTTATACTTCCCTACCTGCTTGGAGGGAGTAGCCTCACTCTGGTTCACAAAACTCCCGCCGAAATCCGTGAATGACTTTACTACCTTGGCCAAACTGTTCAGACAGCAATTTAGGCTCCAAGCAACCAAGGTGCATGATGTAATGGAATTGAACGAACTGGAACAAGGGCCAGGGGAGTCCATTAAAGCCTTCCTTTCTCGCTTTAATGCAACCGCGGCCGAAGTCGGGAACTATGAGCCACGTTTGGCTTTGATGGCTCTAAAGGGAGTGTGACGGCAAGGAATTTCGCTCGGTCCGAACCAGTCGCTAAACCGACCCAGACCGTTCGAAACGCCCTATCGTTTGAGAACACGACAAAATAGAACGCATATAGAAGAACATTTCACTGTATATTACAACAATGCATCAGATTACAAGAATATACAGAGTATAAAAGAATATTACACAGAAATATCAGAGATTTAAATTACATTTAAATACATAGCAGCGGAAAATAATACAATACACAACTAGAAAGAGATATACGGATACAAAGCTTTCCGGATATCGTTCCAGCTGTAAACCAGGATCCTGTGAATATAAATCTACAAAACCGAAACTACTAGCTGCCCGTGTCAAAATAGGGGAACCCAGAGTTTAGGTTAAAACAATAAACTCCAGGTCAGTCATGTGACTGGTGTGAGAACTAAAACAGTTTTTAATCTTTATTTTCAAAGGTAAATCAAGGGACCACGCCGTATAACACGGAACGGGTTTCCTCCCAAGAATACCAGTGCATAAAACAAACAGCGCAATGCTAAATAAAGAAAGATGAATCTGTTATAAGACCCAGGTCCTATCACACAATGCAACGCAAGCCGGGGGATAGGGTTTTCCCTTATAACGGCCAAAGAATGCTTGATACGTTTAAAACAAATCATTTGATACTATAATAAGTGCATAGTGCATAAAACAACTTCAAATCATAAGTATCAATCATAGGCGGCATGGGTACCATATATCATGTCGCCATATATAGGTTTACAAATAAAACCGCAAAGTCACGTATTTGGAAATTGGATTTCCATCTATGAACCGAGGCAAAAGATAGTCCTCAACCGATTCGAGACTGTCTAGTCCGAGCCTCAGGCAAGTACTCTGTCAAGCCTTTGGATCGTCAGGGCCGGTCCACCGATGTGGATTAAAATGCCTGAACACTACGTTTCCCCACCCTATGGGGTGTAAGTCTGGTCCGTCAGCCGACCAGAATGCATCGGCCGAAACCGATATAACCGAGGCGCCTCGCAACAGCAACAACCACATAAGTCAAACTCGTCAGGGCGTGTAAAACCACTGACGCCACTTCTAACTAGAAAGAAACGCAAGTCCTCCCTGAGGTCCGTCTCCCGTTTTTGGTTCATACCGGGTGTGAAACACGCGAGGTAAACGTTACACAAAGCTACGCCACAAAGGCCGTGCTTTGATCATCAACCACAAGACTTTGCTTTTCAACAGAAGCCTTGATCATTTGCATCTTAGCATGCCACACAGGCAAGCCATCCTATGTAACCGATATCAGTCACACAGAATGAAATCCGATGTCAGACACACAGTCCATTTACAAGTCTGTTCTGGGTCTGAACGAAACCGGAGGCACCTAGTACCTCGCATATCCATCGATCTCCAAGCACGTCTGGACGATCACTAACTGTTTCCATCTTCTTGGGTGTACAGCCCAATCAAGATCATCAGTTATCACCCAAACGACGTGAAGACCTCCGGTCCTCGACCATCGTCTTCATCTTCGACTTATCGTCGTATCAGTTATTCAGAATGGGATAAACCCGGTCTTTCCGAATAACTCGCGTATATATTATAAAAGTGTTACACAAACACAACATACGCCTCATTCCAACTCATTAGTCATTAACCGTAAATTAATCAAGAGAATAATTCCCCAAATATTAACCCCGAAGGCCGAAACCAACATCAGATCAATATCCAGAAAACCATTCTACTTAGCTAACCGACAGTTAGTTTCTAAATTTCACGTTCAAATCTAATTAAAGATTTAACTATCGCCTGGAGCAAAACTGGTGATACTCCATTCTCGATCTTTTCAATCTAATTAAAGATTCATTAAAACTCCACTTAGTTTTAATCTGTGACTGGGTTAAAGAATCAGTGTCATTTAAAACACGGTTCACGATAAACCCAAAGTCACATCCCATTAATTATCGGGTTAAAGAACAAGTGTTATTTAAAACACTGTTCACGATAAACCCAAAAATCAATATCCATTCAATTCCAATTAAATATTATTTAATTGGTACACTTCATTAAATCTAAATAAAAAGATTTAATATTTTCTCAACTGGGTTCAAGAACAGTGTTAGTGAAGACACCATTCACGACAAACCCAAATCACATTCATTAATTATCGGGTTAAAGAACAAGTGTTATTTAAAACACTGTTCACGATAAACCCAAAAATCAATATCAATTCAATTCCAATTAAATATTATTTAATTGGTACACTTCATTAAATCTAAATAAAAAGATTTAATCTTTTCTCAACTGGGTTCAAGAACAGTGTTAGTGAAGACACCATTCACGACAAACCCCAAATCACATTCATTAATTATCGGGTTAAAGAACAAGTGTTATTTAAAACACTGTTCACGATAAACCCAAAAATCAATATCAATTCAATTCCAATTAAATATTATTTAATTGGTACACTTCATTAAATCTAAATAAAAAGATTTAATCATTTCTCAACTGGGTTCAAGAACAGTGTTAGTGAAGACACCATTCACGACAAACCCAAATCACATTCATTAATTATCGGGTTAAAGAACAAGTGTTATTTAAAACACTGTTCACGATAAACCCAAAAATCAATATCAATTCAATTCCAATTAAATATTATTTAATTGGTACACTTCATTAAATCTAAATAAAAAGATTTAATCATTTCTCAACTGGGTTCAAGAACAGTGTTAGTGAAGACACCATTCACGACAAACCCAAATCACATTCATTAATTATCGGGTTAAAGAACAAGTGTTATTTAAAACACTGTTCACGATAAACCCAAAAATCAATATCAATTCAATTCCAATTAAATATTATTTAATTGGTACACTTCATTAAATCTAAATAAAAAGATTTAATCATTTCTCAACTGGGTTCAAGAACAGTGTTAGTGAAGACACCATTCACGACAAACCCAAATCACATTCGATATTCAATACAAGGCTCTGAATAGAAAATATATCGGCTTATATTCAATATCAAATTCTACGACTAACAAATGTCGTATTGGAAATAACGATATAAATATATATATCTTTCAAATTTCCATAACAACATCTGTATAATCACGAATTCCAACATCGAAATATTCCGAAGACAATTTCGATTCAAATCCACTCCAATGCAATCATTGGAAATTTTGGTTATTTTTAAAACCCTTTTTAAATTCAATTTATTTATTTAAAAATAAATAGAATTATATTTCTAGTTCAAAACTAGTTCATTTCGATAAAAATCCATTTTTATCTTTTCAAATATGGAGTTTTTCATCCCAAATCTTCACAAATCATTTCTTATGATTTTACACAAATTATTGCTATTTTTAATAATTTTATCAAGGCCCGTACAGTCGATTTCCATCAACGGCCATCGAACTGCACTTACAGCGACCTTTTTCGAATTTGATTTGGACATAATTCCAAATCCAACCGTTAGATTTCAAATTTCTAATATTCGTTAGAAAGCTCTTTTCGATACGAACCCAACGGTTCCGGTTTTAGGAGAATCCGACGGTCGGATCTCCCGTAATGTCCGTTTGAAATAAATGGTCGAAATTCGCGAACTGCCGCGGCGCGGCGCGTTCTATTCAGGCCATTATATTATATATAATATATATTTCGTCGATTTCTATTTAAAACGAATTATATAAATAGTTTTAAAATCGTTTCAAAAGCTATTTCAACTTTCTTTTCAATTCAAATCAAAATTGAATTCTTCTTTATAAATTCGTTTTAAAATTCATTTCTATTCAATTCAAATTTCAATTCAATTTGAATTAATTTCAATTCACTTTCGATTCAATTTGAATTCGTTTTCAATTCAATTCATTTCGAAATCGTTTTCAATTCATTTCATTTCGAAATCGTTTTCAATTCAATTCATTTCGAAATCGTTTTCAATTCAATTCATTTCGAAATCGTTTTCAATTCAATTCATTTCGAAATCGTTTTCAATTCAATTCATTTCGAAATCGTTTTCAATTCAATTCATTTCGAAATCGTTTTCAATTCAATTCATTTCGAAATCGTTTTCAATTCAATTCATTTCGAAATCGTTTTCAATTCAATTCATTTCGAAATCGTTAAAATCGATATAAATATCGTTCACGTCAAAATGGCGTCAATCTAATCAACACGGCTTCATAAATTTCTATTTTCAAATATTCTATTTCAAATATTTCTTTTTCAAAATAGTTGTTATTATCAAAATATTTCGTTCAACACATGACCAATCTCAATGGATGAGTACTGTCAACAAATGAACTTTTATTTTATAATATTCTTTATTTCTCAAATTGGAATGAGGCCCAATCAATTACCATATAAAGTTAATTATATGGATTTTCATACAACACATGTATATAATAACATTGAAAATAATCAACCATCAACCAAAGTGCACTACACTGTATAAGCATCAAATATAGATATCTAACGCTTACAACATCATGTCAATCAATCGATCGACATATTTAATCAATCAGGATGAGTGAACTTCAAATTTCATCCCAACACCCGTGTGGGGTTTCAAACAATCAAACACCTATTTTATTTGTGCTGTTGGGCGATGTGTAAAATTTATCGTCCCAATCAATGTCATTCAAATAGGTGTACATAAACAAACCGTCCGGTTTATAAATGAATATTTTATTTTATTCACTTCACGTTAAAAATTATATTTTTAACGATAAAACATTTTATTTCAATCTATGAATTTCTATTCAATTCATTTATTCTATAAAATGATATTTTTATTTTTCTAACATATTTTAGAAAATTTCGGCGTCATAACGGCACGATACTAGAAACGGGACAAGGCCTAGCCTTATCCCCGGTCTAGTGAAGGCCCACGCCATTCACTCATCAATCAAATCAATTTCATTTTGCAAACCACAAAATTCGGAGTAAGGGTCTAACCTAGCCTTACTCCTACGCCTTATAACGGCGCACGTCTAATCCTAACCAATTTATCGATTCGATTTTTCACACCACAAACCACATTCAAACCAATATCGCAATCAATCACCAAACAGTCAAACAAACAAGTCCATGGTCTGTGGACGGTTGTGTCGGGTGCTACTAAGCACCGTCTGCATCCTAGTATAAATATATAACTAGAAAAGAAATAGAAAGGTGAGAAATTCTCACTTATAGCTATCCTAGCTCCACGGCTCTTCATTTGCAGAAGTCTTCCTCGTTATCGCCTCTTCGTCATCTTCGTTGCCCGTAGTCACTATATATATAAAAATCGAATTTTTACTTCAAAGTTCAATATATAAAAATCGAATTTTTATTTCAAAGTTCAATATATAAAAATCGAATTTTTATTTCAAAGTTCAATATATAAAAATCGAATTTTTATTTCAAAGTTCAATATATAAAAATCGAATTTTTATTTTGCTTTTCAACAGATAAAAATCGAATTTTTATTATTATGTTATATAGATAAAAAATTATATTTTTATCACGCTATTTTCCACCTAAAGATTTTGCCTTTTCTAAAATAAAGATTTTGCCTTTTCACTTTCAAAGAAAACGCCTTTTCATTTTCAAAGAACTCGCCTTTTCATTTTCAAAGAACTCGCCTTTTCATTTTTAAAGTTCATATCTTTTGTTTAAAAAACAAAGTTGTTATCTCTTTTTTTTTTTTATTAAAAGATTAAACCTTTTAAAATAAAATCAGTTTTTAAAATCATTAAAAATTCAGTTTTAAAAATCAAATAAAAAAAACAGTTTTCAAAATAAATAAAAAAACAGGTTTCAAGTAAATAAAAAAAACAGTTTAAGTAAAATTAAAAAAAAACAGTTTTCAAGTAAATAAAAAATAAAAATAAAAAAAAACAACATCAGGGAACTTACAGAAGATCGGTTGAATGGGGGGGGGGGGGTCTTCTGCTTCGTCGGAGGATGGGGGGGGGATTCTCCACATCGGCGGCGGCGCTCACAGGATTGGGGGGGGGCGATAGGGCTGCAGCGGGTTTTGGGGGAGGGGTGCGTCGATCTGCATCGGGTGGGGGCTGCGGTGGTCAGCGCCCCCTTGGGTGGGCGCGACGGTGGGAGGAGCGGCGGCTCCTCCCCCTTCTTCTCTCGTCGTTTTTTTTTTTATTTTGTCTGAGCAAACGAAGAAATGGGGGGGGGGCAGAATGAAATAAGGGGGGAGGGGGTTTTCTTTTTTTTTCTTTTTTATTTTATTTTATTTTATATTATTTAATTTCTAAAAGTTGACTTTTACATACAACCTCGAAACGAGGCCCACCGCCCGTCGTCCATAGCGTTTCACCCCCATTCCGAACACAATGGGATATGCATCGCAAGCTGATTCGATCACTTTGATCAGTTTCCGTTGAATTTACATTTAAATCATTATATTGAATTTTAAACGTACATTTCAAATTACCGGGGTCACATACTAACACTAAAAATTCCAGAAAAATATTTTCTAGCTTCGTATTGACGATACGGTCCTAACAAAACTAGTTTCGTCGAATTCTGAGACCGTTAGAAAAATGGCCAATTTCCAGTCGATTAAAATCAACTGAAACTGGTCAAACGCGTTTTCCTTTGCCACGCTCACATATTGATTCGAAAAATTATGTAATTTGAAACCTAGCAATAACTTCACACCCCGGACCCAACAAAACTGGTTTCGTCGAAATCCGAGGTTGTTTGCAAAATGTCCATTTTTAAGGGCCTGAATTCCATAGCGACTATTCAGAATTTTCAACTGGACATATCTTTTGATTCCTAATATGAAATCTTGATTTTTCGGATTCGTTGGAAAGATATTATCAATTAGATCCTAATGTTTTTGGTTTCACTAAAATCCAGATTGTTTTGCACCCGGTACATTCAATTGAAGTTTGAAATCGAATTATCGAACTACCGCGCCATTTTCAATTCTATTTTAATTATATATAAATATTTATATTCTAACGACGACGCGTATATAATATATACGTTCGAATTCTATTCAAAATAAATTTTCTCGTCGATATTATTTAAAATAATCTATTTTAAATATAGAAAATCCGCTATAATTGCCAAAATAAAAATTTTAAACTGGCCCAGATTTTCGGGTTGTTACAATCTCCCCCACTTAAAACTTTTCGTCCCCGAAAAGGAACAAAGTCGAAAGTGGTTTGATTAATCAACTCTACTTTCAATTTGGCTTCCATTCTCCAACTTTTCAGTTTCTGAGAATTTTCAAATTTTCAAAAATTTGGCTAACACCCTAAATTTTTGAAAAATTTCGCCATAACCTCCCCTGCACCGGGAGCATCGGGGAATTTCAAATAGCTTCCCCGGTCCTTCAGATCTCAAAAAGAAAAAGAAAAAGCCAAGCGGCTAGCCAATAGGCTCACAAAATCATCATCACCCAAACAAAACAGGAATTTATGTAGTAAACATGTACCTATTTGTCGGGCAAACAAATTTTATTCTCTGGCTCTAGCCTCCTTGCTATGACCTGTTCAAGGTAAGTACATATATACAAGCAAATGCGACCAATTTTCAATACAATTTAATATTTGGTTCAATTAGGCTAATTGGTTAAAAATTAGCAAACAAATAAACAAACAACACAAACATCAATCAATTAGTGAATTAGATTATCAAATTCATAATTTTGATACATATACTGAAAATCTTGTTTTTGATGCCAATTCACAACAAGGTGTTCTAACTATATAAGTTTTGGTTCTCACACCAGCCTAATGGAAATATATAGAAATCACACCTTCGAAACTCGAACATAAATGTTGATGATGCGATCGCTATCATCAATATCATCTTCGGGCGACTAGAGTGTGATTCTATATCTATCCAATATATTAAAATTTCAAATACACGCGGATCAGACGTATACGCAAAATCTATATATACTGGATTGTCCACATCAATATAATTAAATAATCAAATACGAATAAGTGATTTAAATTTTCAAAACAAAAATTTGTTTTCATTTTCAAAAATATACTCTTCACACTCGTTCTAGGATACTACTGATCCTATCTCTAACGAGTCATCCCATTGGATATTACTAATCCAATTATCTGATGAATTCTTTCGTATGGTTCTAATGTGCCTTGTTCTCTGCTTTGTAAACCAAAGCTCCGATACCAACTGTGACGGCAAGGAATTTCGCTCGGTCCGAACCAGTCGCTAAACCGACCCAGACCGCTCGAAACGCCCTATCGTTTGAGAACACGACAAAATAGAACGCATATAGAAGAACATTTCACTGTATATTACAACAATGCATCAGATTACAAGAATATACAGAGTATAAAAGAATATTACACAGAAATATCAGAGATTTAAATTACATTTAAATACATAGCAGCGGAAAATAATACAATACACAACTAGAAAGAGATATACGGATACAAAGCTTTCCGGATATCGTTCCAGCTGTAAACCAGGATCCTGTGAATATAAATCTGCAAAACCGAAACTACTAGCTGCCCGTGTCAAAATAGGGGCACCCAGAGTTTAGGTTAAAACAATAAACTCCAGGTCAGTCATGTGACTGGTGTGAGAACTAAAACAGTTTTTAATCTTTATTTTCAAAGGTAAATCAAGGGACCACGCCGTATAACACGGAACGGGTTTCCTCCCAAGAATACCAGTGCATAAAACAAACAGCGCAATGCTAAATAAAGAAAGATGAAGCTGTTATAAGACCCAGGTCCTATCACACAATGCAACGCAAGCCGGGGGATAGGGTTTTCCCTTATAACGGCCAAAGAATGCTTGATACGTTTAAAACAAATCATTTGATACTATAATAAGTGCATAGTGCATAAAACAACTTCAAATCATAAGTATCAATCATAGGCGGCATGGGTACCATATATCATGTCGCCATATATAGGTTTACAAATAAAACCGCAAAGTCACGTATTTGGAAATTGGATTTCCATCTATGAACCGAGGCAAAAGATAGTCCTCAACCGATTCGAGACTGTCTAGTCCGAGCCTCAGGCAAGTACTCTGTCAAGCCTTTGGATCGTCAGGGCCGGTCCACCGATGTGGATTAAAATGCCTGAACACTACGTTTCCCCACCCTATGGGGTGTAAGTCTGGTCCGTCAGCCGACCAGAATGCATCGGCCGAAACCGATATAACCGAGGCGCCTCGCAACAGCAACAACCACATAAGTCAAACTCGTCAGGGCGTGTAAAACCACTGACGCCACTTCTAACTAGAAAGAAACGCAAGTCCTCCCTGAGGTCCGTCTCCCGTTTTTGGTTCATACCGGGTGTGAAACACGCGAGGTAAACGTTACACAAAGCTACGCCACAAAGGCCGTGCTTTGATCATCAACCACAAGACTTTGCTTTTCAACAGAAGCCTTGATCATTTGCATCTTAGCATGCCACACAGGCAAGCCATCCTATGTAACCGATATCAGTCACACAGAATGAAATCCGATGTCAGACACACAGTCCATTTACAAGTCCGTTCTGGGTCTGAACGAAACCGGAGGCACCTAGTACCCCGCATATCCATCGATCTCCAAGCACGTCTGGACGATCACTAACTGTTTCCATCTTCTTGGGTGTACAGCCCAATCAAGATCATCAGTTATCACCCAAACGACGTGAAGACCTCCGGTCCTCGACCATCGTCTTCATCTTCGACTTATCGTCGTATCAGTTATTCAGAATGGGATAAACCCGGTCTTTCCGAATAACTCGCGTATATATTATAAAAGTGTTACACAAACACAACATACGCCTCATTCCAACTCATTAGTCATTAACCGTAAATTAATCAAGAGAATAATTCCCCAAATATTAACCCCGAAGGCCGAAACCAACATCAGATCAATATCCAGAAAACCATTCTACTTAGCTAACCGACAGTTAGTTTCTAAATTTCACGTTCAAATCTAATTAAAGATTTAACTATCGCCTGGAGCAAAACTGGTGATACTCCATTCTCGATCTTTTCAATCTAATTAAAGATTCATTAAAACTCCACTTAGTTTTAATCTGTGACTGGGTTAAAGAATCAGTGTCATTTAAAACACGGTTCACGATAAACCCAAAGTCACATCCCATTAATTATCGGGTTAAAGAACAAGTGTTATTTAAAACACTGTTCACGATAAACCCAAAAATCAATATCCATTCAATTCCAATTAAATATTATTTAATTGGTACACTTCATTAAATCTAAATAAAAAGATTTAATCTTTTCTCAACTGGGTTCAAGAACAGTGTTAGTGAAGACACCATTCACGACAAACCCAAATCACATTCATTAATTATCGGGTTAAAGAACAAGTGTTATTTAAACACTGTTCACGATAAACCCAAAAATCAATATCAATTCAATTCCAATTAAATATTATTTAATTGGTACACTTCATTAAATCTAAATAAAAAGATTTAATCTTTTCTCAACTGGGTTCAAGAACAGTGTTAGTGAAGACACCATTCACGACAAACCCCAAATCACATTCATTAATTATCGGGTTAAAGAACAAGTGTTATTTAAAACACTGTTCACGATAAACCCAAAAATCAATATCAATTCAATTCCAATTAAATATTATTTAATTGGTACACTTCATTAAATCTAAATAAAAAGATTTAATCATTTCTCAACTGGGTTCAAGAACAGTGTTAGTGAAGACACCATTCACGACAAACCCAAATCACATTCATTAATTATCGGGTTAAAGAACAAGTGTTATTTAAAACACTGTTCACGATAAACCCAAAAATCAATATCAATTCAATTCCAATTAAATATTATTTAATTGGTACACTTCATTAAATCTAAATAAAAAGATTTAATCATTTCTCAACTGGGTTCAAGAACAGTGTTAGTGAAGACACCATTCACGACAAACCCAAATCACATTCATTAATTATCGGGTTAAAGAACAAGTGTTATTTAAAACACTGTTCACGATAAACCCAAAAATCAATATCAATTCAATTCCAATTAAATATTATTTAATTGGTACACTTCATTAAATCTAAATAAAAAGATCTAATCATTTCTCAACTGGGTTCAAGAACAGTGTTAGTGAAGACACCATTCACGACAAACCCAAATCACATTCGATATTCAATACAAGGCTCTGAATAGAAAATATATCGGCTTATATTCAATATCAAATTCTACGACTAACAAATGTCGTATTGGAAATAACGATATAAATATATATATCTTTCAAATTTCCATAACAACATCTGTATAATCACGAATTCCAACATCGAAATATTCCGAAGACAATTTCGATTCAAATCCACTCCAATGCAATCATTGGAAATTTTGGTTATTTTTAAAACCCTTTTTAAATTCAATTTATTTATTTAAAAATAAATAGAATTATATTTCTAGTTCAAAACTAGTTCATTTCGATAAAAATCCATTTTTATCTTTTCAAATATGGAGTTTTTCATCCCAAATCTTCACAAATCATTTCTTATGATTTTACACAAATTATTGCTATTTTTAATAATTTTATCAAGGCCCGTACAGTCGATTTCCATCAACGGCCATCGAACTGCACTTACAGCGACCTTTTTCGAATTTGATTTGGACATAATTCCAAATCCAACCGTTAGATTTCAAATTTCTAATATTCGTTAGAAAGCTCTTTTCGATACAAACCCAACGGTTCCGGTTTTAGGAGAATCCGACGGTCGGATCTCCCGTAATATCCGTTTGAAATAAATGGTCGAAATTCGCGAACTGCCGCGGCGCGGCGCGTTCTATTCAGGCCATTATATTATATATAATATATATAATATATATTTCGTCGATTTCTATTTAAAACGAATTATATAAATAGTTTTAAAATCGTTTCAAAAGCTATTTCAACTTTCTTTTCAATTCAAATCAAAATTGAATTCTTCTTTATAAATTCGTTTTAAAATTCATTTCTATTCAATTCAAATTTCAATTCAATTTGAATTAATTTCAATTCACTTTCGATTCAATTTGAATTCGTTTTCAATTCAATTCATTTCGAAATCGTTTTCAATTCATTTCATTTCGAAATCGTTTTCAATTCAATTCATTTCGAAATCGTTTTCAATTCATTTCGAAATCGTTTTCAATTCAATTCATTTCGAAATCGTTTTCAATTCAATTCATTTCGAAATCGTTTTCAATTCAATTCATTTCGAAATCGTTCTCAATTCAATTCATTTCGAAATCGTTTTCAATTCAATTCATTTCGAAATCGTTTTCAATTCAATTCATTTCGAAATCGTTTTCAATTCAATTCATTTCGAAATCGTTAAAATCGATATAAATATCGTTCACGTCAAAATGGCGTCAATCTAATCAACACGGCTTCATAAATTTCTATTTTCAAATATTCTATTTCAAATATTTCTTTTTCAAAATAGTTGTTATTATCAAAATATTTCGTTCAACACATGACCAATCTCAATGGATGAGTACTGTCAACAAATGAACTTTTATTTTATAATATTCTTTATTTCTCAAATTGGAATGAGGCCCAATCAATTACCATATAAAGTTAATTATATGGATTTTCATACAACACATGTATATAATAACATTGAAAATAATCAACCATCAACCAAAGTGCACTACACTGTATAAGCATCAAATATAGATATCTAACGCTTACAACATCATGTCAATCAATCGATCGACATATTTAATCAATCAGGATGAGTGAACTTCAAATTTCATCCCAACACCCGTGTGGGGTTTCAAACAATCAAACACCTATTTTATTTGTGCTGTTGGGCGATGTGTAAAATTTATCGTCCCAATCAATGTCATTCAAATAGGTGTACATAAACAAACCGTCCGGTTTATAAATGAATATTTTATTTTATTCACTTCACGTTAAAAATTATATTTTTAACGATAAAACATTTTATTTCAATCTATGAATTTCTATTCAATTCATTTATTCTATAAAATGATATTTTTATTTTTCTAACATATTTTAGAAAATTTCGGCGGCATAACGGCACGATACTAGAAACGGGACAAGGCCTAGCCTTATCCCCGGTCTAGTGAAGGCCCACGCCATTCACTCATCAATCAAATCAATTTCATTTTGCAAACCACAAAATTCGGAGTAAGGGTCTAACCTAGCCTTACTCCTACGCCTTATAACGGCGCACGTCTAATCCTAACCAATTTATCGATTCGATTTTTCACACCACAAACCACATTCAAACCAATATCGCAATCAATCACCAAACAGTCAAACAAACAAGTCCATGGTCTGTGGACGGTTGTGTCGGGTGCTACTAAGCACCGTCTGCATCCTAGTATAAATATATAACTAGAAAAGAAATAGAAAGGTGAGAAATTCTCACTTATAGCTATCCTAGCTCCACGGCTCTTCATTTGCAGAAGTCTTCCTCGTTATCGCCTCTTCGTCATCTTCGTTGCCCGTAGTCACTATATATATAAAAATCGAATTTTTACTTCAAAGTTCAATATATAAAAATCGAATTTTTATTTCAAAGTTCAATATATAAAAATCGAATTTTTATTTCAAAGTTCAATATATAAAAATCGAATTTTTATTTCAAAGTTCAATATATAAAAATCGAATTTTTATTTTGCTTTTCAACAGATAAAAATCGAATTTTTATTACTATGTTATATAGATAAAAAATTATATTTTTATCACGCTATTTTCCACCTAAAGATTTTGCCTTTTCTAAAATAAAGATTTCGCCTTTTCACTTTCAAAGAAAACGCCTTTTCATTTTCAAAGAACTCGCCTTTTCATTTTCAAAGAACTCGCCTTTTCATTTTTAAAGTTCATATCTTTTGTTTAAAAAACAAAGTTGTTATCTCTTTTTTTTTTTATTAAAAGATTAAACCTTTTAAAATAAAATCAGTTTTTAAAATCATTAAAAATTCAGTTTTAAAAATCAAATAAAAAAAACAGTTTTCAAAATAAATAAAAAAACAGGTTTCAAGTAAATAAAAAAAACAGTTTAAGTAAAATTAAAAAAAACAGTTTTCAAGTAAATAAAAAAAATAAATAAAAAAAAACAACATCAGGGAACTTACAGAAGATCGGTTGAATGGGGGGGGGGTCTTCTGCTTCGTCGGAGGATGGGGGGGGTCTTCTGCTTCGTCGGAGGGGGGGGGGATTCTCCACATCGGCGGCGGCGCTCACAGGATTGGGGGGGGGGGGGCGATAGGGCTGCAGCGGGTTTTGGGGGAGGGGTGCGTCGATCTGCATCGGGTGGGGGCTGCGGTGGTCAGCGCCCCCTTGGGTGGGCGCGACGGTGGGAGGAGCGGCGGCTCCTCCCCCTTCTTCTCTCGTCGTTTTTTTTTTATTTTGTCTGAGCAAACGAAGAAATGGGGGGGGGGGGGGCAGAATGAAATAAGGGGGGAGGGGTTTTTTTTTTTTCTTTTTTTTTTTTTATATATTATTTAATTTCTAAAAGTTGACTTTTACATACAACCTCGAAACGAGGCCCACCGCCCGTCGTCCATAGCGTTTCACCCCCATTCCGAACACAATGGGATATGCATCGCAAGCTGATTCGATCACTTTGATCAGTTTCCGTTGAATTTACATTTAAATCATTATATTGAATTTTAAACGTACATTTCAAATTACCGGGGTCACATACTAACACTAAAAATTCCAGAAAAATATTTTCTAGCTTCGTATTGACGATACGGTCCTAACAAAACTAGTTTCGTCGAATTCTGAGACCGTTAGAAAAATGGCCAATTTCCAGTCGATTAAAATCAACTGAAACTGGTCAAACGCGTTTTCCTTTGCCACGCTCACATATTGATTCGAAAAATTATGTAATTTGAAACCTAGCAATAACTTCACACCCCGGACCCAACAAAACTGGTTTCGTCGAAATCCGAGGTTGTTTGCAAAATGTCCATTTTTAAGGGCCTGAATTCCATAGCGACTATTCAGAATTTTCAACTGGACATATCTTTTGATTCCTAATATGAAATCTTGATTTTTCGGATTCGTTGGAAAGATATTATCAATTAGATCCTAATGTTTTTGGTTTCACTAAAATCCGGATTGTTTTGCACCCGGTACATTCAATTGAAGTTTGAAATCGAATTATCGAACTACCGCGCCATTTTCAATTCTATTTTAATTATATATAAATATTTATATTCTAACGACGACGCGTATATAATATATACGTTCGAATTCTATTCAAAATAAATTTTCTCGTCGATATTATTTAAAATAATCTATTTTAAATATAGAAAATCCGCTATAATTGCCAAAATAAAAATTTTAAACTGGCCCAGATTTTCGGGTTGTTACAGGGAGGCATAAGTAAAAAGACCAAACTTGGGCGGTGGATCAAGAAGAAGAAGCCTTCCACACTCGAAGAGCTATTCGACAAGGCGGAGGAGTATATAGGCGTGGAGGAGGATCCGGCCTACACAATGGAAGCTACAGAAAATAAGGAGCCATCAGAAAAGAGAGATGTAAACGTGCAAGGAGGACAAAAAAACGGCAGAGGAAATCAAAAAAGGGGGAAGGATGGCCGAAACAAGAAAAAGCTTCGTTTCTTCAAGAATTTCGAAATGACTCCTCTTAATGATACCATAGAGAACATTTATATGGCGAACAAAGATACTGAAGAGTACCCAGGGCCCGGGAAACTCAGAGTCACTGATAACGCAATAAAGTCCGGCAGGTTCTGCCGATTTCACAACCAGCCGGGCCATAGCACGAACGAATGTAGACATTTGAAAAGCTTAATCGAAGAACTGATAAGGAAAAACAGGCATCAACAGTACACAAAGAACTCCCAAAATGCTCAGAGAACTCAAGACCAAGGAGCCTCTGTAGGACAACCTAAACAGAATGAAAATGCCTCAATTGCTGCTATACCAAGGATAATCATAAACACCATTTCAGGAGGCCCCTACCCGGATGGCAAAAGCTGGGGGGATATGGTGAAATACGCTCAAAAGGTGAAGGACTTTTCGAAAAAAGTTGAACTCATTACTATAGATGAAGTTTTATCGAAAAAAGTACCAAGAATCCTGCGAGACGACATCACATTTAAAGATGAAGATCCGGCTGGGATCATAACACCTACAGAGGATCCAATGGTGATAACCTTTGGTCTGGGCCCAGCCATAGTAAGAAGGGTGATAGTTGATAGCAGAGCCTCAGTTAATATCCTTTTCTTTAGTGCATTCCATAGGATGAAGCTTTCCATAGGTGATGTAAAAGCCTGCCAGAACAAGGTCCATGGATTCGTCGGTCAAGCTGTTCAACCAATTGGTGTCATCAGTCTGCTGGTGGAGCTTGGGGAAGTAGAGAAAAAAGCCACATGGATACAAGACTTTATTATAATCGATGAACCCTCTGCTTACAATGCCTTCTTGGGAAAACCTACCCTTGCAGTATTCAGAGTAACCATGGCTCCGTGGTGCCTTACAATGAAATTCCCAACAGAAAACGGAGTTGGTACAACCATAGGTGATCAGCAAGCAGCAAGGGAGTGTTATTTGATGGAGCTGGCAGAGGCAAGAAGGAAGGAATTGAAGAAGGGTGTAGAGCCGCCGCTCTGCATACAAAACCCCTCTTATAGCAACTAAAGCAAAAACCCCATACTGATGAGCACAGTGGCGCTCGAAAAGAAATTGATCCACAGAAGTATAGTATGAATGAAAATAGAGCAGCGCCGACCGAAGATACTATCCCCGTCCCAGTGTCCGATAAAGATCCTAACTGAGTCTTGAAGATAGGATCCCAACTGGGCATGAAGCTACGGAAGGAATTAATTTTTTTTCTTGAAAGCAAACCTAGATGTATTTGCTTGGGAACACTCAGATATGTGTGGGATCCCATCAAATGTAATTGTTCACAAGTTAAATATAAATCAAAAATTGACTCCTGTAAAACAAAAAAGACGAATGCAGGGATTTGAGAGATATGAGGTTTTAAAAGAAGAAGTAGATAAACTACTCAAGAATAATTTCATACGGGAAGCTACATATCCAGATTGGGTTTCTAACCTAGTTCCTGTTAAAAAGTCCAATGGAAAATGGAGAGTGTGCATAGACTACTCAGACCTTAATAAAGCATGCCCGAAAGACAGCTTTCCTTTGCCTCGAATTGACCAACTAGCAGATGCTACAGCAGGTCATGGGTTATTATCTTTTATGGATGCATATTCCGAATATAATCAAATTATGATGCACAAACCAGACGAGGAGAACACTAGTTTTATAATGGATAGAGGACTATACTGCTATAGGGTCATGCCGTTTGGGCTAAAAAACGCAAGGGCAACCAACCAATGTCTTGTAAACTCCATGTTTAAATCTCAAATAGGGAATACGATGGAAGTATATGTAGACGATATGCTAGTCAAATAAAAAGAAGGCCGAAAATCATCTCCAGAATTTGGCGGAAATGTTTCACATACTCAGGAAATACGGGATGAAATTAAACCTGTTAAAATGTTCATTCAGAGTCTCTTCGGGGAAGTTTCTCGGTTTTATCATCAATGCCAGGGGCATCGAAGTGAATCCCTCTCAAATTGCGGATTTAAGGGAAACGCGGGCCCTAAGGACGAGAAAGGAGCTACAAAGCTTAAATGGAAAGGTAGCAGCATTGAACCGGTTCGTTTCCAAAGCAACAGATCGGTGCATTCCGCTTTTTGATGCTTTGAAAAAAGGAAAGAAGGACTTCCAATGGACCTCAGAATGCCAGGAAGCTTTCGAGGAGTTGATAAGACATATGGAATTACCACCAATGTTATCAAAACCTAGGGATGGGGAGGATTTATTTTTATATCTAGCTGTTTCATCACATGCATTGAGTGCAGCACTAATCCAAGAAGAGGCAGGAGTACAATTGCCAGTATATTACATCAGTAAGACGCTTGCCGGGGCAGAATTAAATTACCCTAGGCTGGAGAAGCTTGCATATTGCCTCCTCGTTGCATCAAAGAAGTTGAGACCGTATTTCCAATCTCACCCGATCAAGATCCTTACCGATCAACCATTAAGACAAGTCCTCTTTCGCCCAGAGACTTCAGGAAGGTTATTAAAATGGAACATCGAGTTAAGTCAATATGACATTACCTACCATCCTCGAAGAGCTATTAATGGCCAGGCCTTAGCAGATTTTATCGCTGAGTTCACCAATAGAGGGGAAGAGGTTAAGGAACCAGCGGAAACAGAAGCTACTTGGAAGCTATACTTTGATGGATCCAGAAACAGCTGTTGCTCAGGGGCTGGGATTGTCTTGGAAACCCCAAAGGGTCACTCTTTATGCTACGCATTGAGATTAGAATTTCCATCAACTAATAATGAGGCTGAATATGAAGCACTGATAACAGGATTAAAATTGGCAAAAGAAATAAACCTAAAAACTTTGCAGATTCTTAGTGACTCTCAGTTGGTGGTGGGTCAAGTGCGCGAAGAGTTCCAAACCAAAACAGGGAATCTCCCCTCTTATCTAATCAAAGCTATGGAACTTCTAGACAACCTCGATCATTATGTTATATCTCACATCCCAAGAGAATAGAACGCAAAAGCAGATTCTCTTGCCAAGTATGTCAGTTCATCAGATGCTCAGCTGTTAGGTTTAATCCCCGTCGAGGTCCTTTCTACCCCTACCATTAAGGAAGCAATTGTTGACTGGATAATGGAAACCACTGAGGAACCTACGTCATGGATGACTCCAATCAAAGAATATATCCTCAACGGGACACTTCTTGAAGAACGGAAAAGCAGAAGGAGGATATTGCGCAAGGCCCCTTTGTACCTCTTCAAGACGGAAGGTTATACCGATGAGGATTCTCCATGCCACTGCTGCGATGTGTGACCAAGAAGGAATCTAGAGCAATTTTGGCAGATTTGCACAAGGGAGAATGCGGAGGACACACCGGCGGTCAAACGTTAGCCAAGAAGGTCCTGCGATATGGCTATTTCTGGCCTGACGTAAACCTAGATGCCATGACTTATGTAAAGAAGTGTGACAAGTGCCAAAGATCCTCTAAGATTCCAAGGGAACCTCCCACGGAACTAACTCAAATGGTCAGTCCATGGCCATTCACCGTCTGGGGCATAGATCTAATTGGAATGTTACCAACCGCAAAAGCAAATATGAGATACGCCATATAGTTGTCGACTACTTTACCAAATGGGCTGAAGCAGAACCTTTAGCTACTATCACATCAAAGAAAGTGATTAATTTTGTCTTAAAAACATCATTTGTAGGTTTGGAGTACCGCAGAAGATCATTACTGATAATGGAACCCGGTTCGAAAGCGATGAATTCTTGGACTTCTGCGCTAAATATAAGATCAAAAAGAGTTTTGCAGCTGTGGCCCATCCACAAGCAAACGGGCAAGTGGAAGCCATCAACAAAATACTAATGTCAACCATCAAGAAGCGTCTTTAGAAAGCCAAAGGCAACTGGGTTGATGAACTTCCCTTTGCATTATGGTCATACCGAATAACCCATAAAACTGCCACGGGCCACACCCCATTCTCACTTGCATTCGGGTCAGAGACTATGATCCCGGTGGAATTAGAAGTGCCAACTCACCACAGAATCCACTTTAATCAGGAGGAAAATGAAAAGCTGCAGTTGGAGGCGCTTGATTTACTCGACGAAAAGAGAAAAGAAGCGGGGCTTAAAATAGCGGCCCATCAACGGAAAATAGCTAGATATTTCAATACAAAAGTCAAGCAAAGTACCTTTCAAATCGGAGACCTCCTCCTGAAGAGAATTATGACAGGAACCGGGGTATTTGGACCCAATTGGGAGGGACCATACTTGATCATCTAGAAGTTCGCAAATGGCACTTTCGAGCTAAAAACTACAGATGGAATCGCACTCCCTCGAGCATGGAATAGCATTCACCTTCGTCGTTATTTTGTTTGAAATTTCTTTCACATATTTCGCATTATACATACATCATGAATTGTAAATACATCATGCGTTGTGATTATCGTGCAAAGTTTGTACAAAATAATGAAAGAAACTACTTTACCTGTCTAGAATCGTACATTTGCAAGCTTTTATATCAAGCTGATAACGTCGATCTTGATTACAGGCCTTTTTAAGTGGATAAAAGCACACTTTAAGCCAGACAAAGCTCGATTAATGCTACAGCGCACCTCCTATCTAGGGAGCACAAATATCCTTGCATCTCGTGTCATACAGGGTATAAAATATGAGGCTATAAATGAAAGGTATCAAAAACCTTGAACCAAAATGACATGACATCCAGGCTACGGACCAAGTTCGAATTTCACCATAGGGGCATCCTCTTAATAACAAAGCTCGAAGTTCCATTTCTGACCAGCCACAATAAGAACTCAGCAAGTAAACTAAAAATCAGCCCTCAAGAACAATGTAATAATGAACCCAAGACCTCCCAGAGGGGCACCCGGTTCATCGCTGACGCCATTAAGATATGGCCGGATAGCGATATAAACACCGGGCTATGAACCCAAGACCTCCCCGTGGGGCACTCGGTTCATCGCCGACGCCATTAAGATATGGCCGGATAGCGATACAAACACCGGGCTCTGAACCCAAGACCTCCCCGAGGGGCACCTGGTTCATCGCCGACGCCATTAAGATATGGCCGGATAGCAATATAAACACCAGGCTCCGAACCCAAGACCTCCACGAGGGGCACCCAGTTCATCGCCGACGCCATTAAGATATGGCCGGATAGCGATATAAACACCGGGCTATGAACCCAAGACCTCCCCGAGGGGCACCCGGTTTATCGCTGATGCCATTTACACATGGTTGGATAGCGATATAAACACAAGGTTTTCAAAGACCTCTTCGGAGGCATCCGCTCAGATGCCGGATCTTCCAAATCCAGCTATTGATTATGGGTCCTTCAAACCCAGTTACTGACAGACCCAAAGACCTCTTCGGAGGCATCCGACAAGTTCAACAGTGTTTGAATTATTCAGATCCAACGAACAATGGATCAAAGATCCTTTCAAGGACATCCAGTTATAAGCCAAATTTTCCAAATTCAGTTAATAATAGAACCAAAAACTTCCCTCAAGATTATCTGATAAAAACCACAAGTAACTGGCACACTCAGTTACTAGAAAAGATATTAAAACCGTGCCTAATTTTCAAAATATTAAAACCAATTGTGGTATGGGGGCATTACCATCGCATTAACGAAATTTAACGACTCTCCCTTAAACATACTTCAATCTGGTCATAATTTCATGAAAACCTGGCATTAGGTCACTCCAACTAACAAGATTGGAATTTCCGAAATAACTAAGATGAAATTAAAAGATCCTAAGAAAATGGTTATCCACATGAAAGGGTTGTGAGTATCATCTTAGTCAAGATCAGGAAAATCCAATAAAGTTGGCCTGTCATAACAAATAACTTGTAATGCAGAATTTGTATTGCAAATATGAATCAAGCGTGAAATGCAAAAAATATAAAAGCATAGCGAAACCTATGTGGCAAAACTTAAAGCATAAAAGCGGGGTACAATTTCCTAACAAGCAAAATAGGAGGATACAGCAATTGAAAGCTTAAGTGCAAGAGCAGAGCACAACTTCATTCTAACATCGTTAGATAGCATAACATACACACAGCCAAAATTACATCATTCACCAGGCAGGTCTAACGCAGGGTTAAGCATATAAGCCAAAGTCATAAGCAAGGACTGGCACTCGCATAAAACAATCCAGTCTAATTATTTACATGCATAAGATGGCACCTTAAAAAGCAGAACAAGAAAGTCATGAAAGACACAATTCCTTCCCATCAGGAAATTACCCCCTAAGCAGAAGGAGAGGGGGGTGGATCAACTTTTCCCTCCTGGCCCAGAAGCTCGGCAATGACCCTATCTCTAGACTTCAAGGCTCGGATAAGCACAGCTTTGTCATCCTCCAGAACAGAAATTCGCTCAAGATTTTCTCTGTTCAATCTCTGGAGGTCACAGGCGAGCATGTTCCAACCAATCATCTTCTTTGCAGTATAATTCTCAAGGAGATTGGTATGCTTCTCAAACCAGTCTTTGGTATTATCAAGCTGTGCAAGCGCACTACGTTGTATGATATCTATGTCATAAGGAACAGCTTGTTTGTCGGACGGGTATATGTCCACCTCCACGCGCGCACCTTGTAAGCACTATCCTTCGAATCGGCTAGCAAGTTCAGGATGACATGGTTCAGAAACATAGCGAGGTTTATCCATAACGACTCGCAGGTCTTCAAGAGATGGAGCATTATAGGCAGGGGGATCTAAGGAAGAAAAAGCATCTGTTTCAAGCGGCTCACTCGATTTACGACGTTTCCGAAAATCGTCCTCCTTCAAAGGACCCTTCATCTTGTTATGGCTAGAAGACATCCTGCATGAGCAATTGCACTTAAAAAAAAGAGAAGAGGAAGGAGGATGACAAACATTAAAGCAGGGCATTTGTTGACATCGGGGTCGAGTCGTAATGGTGTGGTCATTCATGTCGTAGCAACGACATGACGACCTGCTCACGTTACCACTGCGACTTGGGGTTCATGTCGGAGCCATGACCTGAGTCCCATATCGGTTAGCAGCAGGAGGACCACGCCAATTCATGACATAAAAATTTAAATCGTGTATACTACATAAAATTGAGGTTGTAAGAAAATCGAAAGATTCCTAAGCCCTTATGCACATTATACCCGATCAAATCTAACTCATTTTCAATTCATAACACAAAATATTCAAATTCAGCTCATAAAATCTTCCCTTTATCAAAAGTAAGTGAGAATCCCAGAAGTTCTGCACAAGTCTTAAGCATTCAGAGAAATAAAGAAGGGAATTTAGAATCACACCTGATTTGTGAAGACCAAAAGCTTTAAAAATCTGATTATTAAACTGAGGGATTAGTTGGACTTGAATCGCTATGATAATAATGATGATCGGAGGGTTAATTGAAGATGGCCTCCATTAGTGAGGTTTCTAGCTTAAAAGAGAATGGTATAAAAGTGATGATTTAATTAAAAAATAATAGAAAGGAAGAATAAAATAGATAAACCAAATTTACTGGGCCCCCAACGACCCAGTATCAAGGGAAAGTCAACATGCTTTAGTCAGACCGCAACCAAGAAGTCACAATGACTCTGGTTCAGTACAAGACCTAGGAAGCTGGACAACCTAAAGCTCACTGATAATTCAGAGGTGCACGACTCACGACATGATAATGAAGAGGGATTGATTTTTCAAAAGCTTCAGGCAATTTAATTAAAGTGCACGAAAAAGGTATTGGGAATATCATGGTTCGAAGCCCATGTCATTTTCAATAACACGAACTTCGAGGGGCAAATGATAACCCATAAAAAATGTGTGTTCAATATGTGGGCAAAACCATGACGTTATTCGATATGTCGTGGGGCCTAATGCGTAAATACTAGATCGTTCTAAAGCCATGTCGTAGAGATAGGAAGGAATCATGCCGTCTTCAACTGTGGCATATCAGTCAGGTCGTCATACTGCGTATCAAGTCATAATGTTAAGGCATGTGCCTCCATGTTGCAACCAAGACTCTTCTAAATCGTATCGCAACTCGTCAAGTCGTTCCCAGGGTCAAGGTGAAATATCGTAAGATAGGGCTGAACTTCATGTCGGTCAGCAACATGAAGCTATATCGCTGTTATCCATGTCGTTCGGCGGCATGATCTACGAGTAATTTGTATCGGCCTAAGATCATGTTAAGTGAGCCAAGTCGGATTCAGGAAACATACCATGTCGCCCCGAGGAAACCAGATTGGCCCCAAGTCGTGCCGCATTTCATTCATGCCAACAAAGTAAAGTAAAAGCATTTGGCAATCACGTCGTCCATCCATCGTGTCGTTCAGCGACATAGGGAACAAGTGGACGACATAAGGAGCATGCTGCTACTCAAGATCTCAATACAAACCATGTTTTGATCTACCTATGCCGCGAGATATGAAAGCCAAACCGTTAGAGTCATGTCGCAAAGGAGGAGGGTCATCCATACTACATCGGGTCGCTTGCAATCATATCGCGCCCTTCCATGTCGTGCACCACTCATAACATCGAGGCTAAGTTGTCATGCAACATGGCACCATGGCGTGCTATAAGCCTAAGGCACAAAGAAACATAAAGTTACACGACATAAGTCATGTCGTTCAGCCTTCATATCGTTTAACGACTTAAAGGACTAGTTGCCATTCAAAGTCTGAAGCTAAACAATGCCGCGTCTTATTCATGTTGCCTCCAACTAATGCCGAATCACACCAATGATACGATCCATCATAGGGAAAGTCATGTCGTATCGAGAGTTCAAGACGCCAAGGGCTTAACCCGCCATACGACATACATCATGTCGCTGACGACATGAGTAAGAGTCCAAGTCGTGTCGGGGGGCAACATGAATCAAGTGATTTTCTGCATAATTACAAAACTGCCACCTGGTCTAGAAAACTCCTACCCTCCTCATTTCTTCATTAAGGGGGATCGAATCTTGAGACCACGAAGTGCTGTCGGAAATATTCCACAACATTTCTAACACTTATCCAACACGAATCCAACATGATAAGGGGATGACCAATCCATGGATCATGATCTCTATCAAGCACATCCAAATGATTCAAGAGCTGAAGATTGATTGAGCAAGCCTACATGGAAGAGGGATTCCTTTCTACCACATCTACATCAAATCTCCGCTGAATAATTCTCTTCTCAATCATCTTAAGTAGATTAAGTGTGACTCATGAGTGAGGGAGTAATAAAGTTGATGTAAGAGATAAGTTAATCTTGTAATTTGCATATTGGCAATAAAATTTCTTATGAAAGTGGATGTAACCCTTATTGGGTTGAACCACTATAAAACTTGGTGTCTTTTTCTTATATTTCAATTGTTGTAAGGCTCCACTTTTCATTTTTGTGAGACATTTCTTCACGTTTTTGGTGTTTTGCCCAATTTTGGGGTAAACATTAGGCATATTCATTCTTCCAAATTTTACTGTAATTCTTATTTATAATATTTTGGTGCAATAATTTCTCACCAAATGTTCATTGTAAATTTCATAATTACAGTGTTCACAGAAATTCCCAATTCAGACAGGTGATTAATGGATAAAGACTTTTATATAATGTCAACAGATTAAACAGGCAAAGTATTTCAGGTTAAAAGGTTCATATAACCCAACAGATAAAACATATTCACTTAACCCCATAAATTCAACAAGTTTACTTAACCCCACAGATTTAACAAATTCCACAGATTACTTACAGTTTCATTAACATATTCCACTTAATATTGAATTAATCCTACAAAATTACAAGTTTAAATAACCCTAAATTTCCATTCATATTCCATAGTACTAATTTCAACAGATTTCAGCAGGTTAAACATTTCAGCAGATTTATTATACTTATTAACAGGGAATGCCAAACGATAAATATAACATTATAAAAAAGGCATAACTTAAATCCACTCACCTAATTGCTTTCCAATTCTGAATCTGGCCCAGACCTAGCATTCCATGGATCTCCTTACTGGATCTAGAATCTAAGTAACCATGGATTCACAATTCTCAGACTAAAAGAAAACGGGAAGAAAGAGGAGAAATTTAAATTGACCAGATCTAAGAATTTACCATACTTCGAGCAGAATTCTGAATTCCCTTTTTGTAAATATACATTCTTTTCCTCCAGATCTTGAATCAGATTCTCCTAATGCTAATTATTCTATTTTCTGAAGAGGTTTGAGGAGGAGGAGGAAGAAGAATGGCAGAGTCAAGACAACCTCTCAGAAAATGTGAGATTTAGGCTAGGCTGTGCTAGCCTATTTATTGGTGTTCAGGATCATACCGTACATGCAACGCAGAGTCAGCAATGAATGTGGTTAGAAAAACGGTCCAAATTCATCAAATGAATCAGCCCGGATCAGGGGTGGGTCGACCCACATACCCCCTTGGGTCGATCCTTGGGTTGACCCACTTGGGTCCAACGAGCAGAAATGGGGCGCGGTATTTATATGTTAGAGTTTATTTAAACGTTACTTAATTTCTTATTATACCCCCTTTAATTTATTTACTATAAACTCCTTATATGTATACAAAACTTCTAATGCCCATTTTACATGTATATATATATATACGCACAACTTTTATTTCATTTTCAAAATTCAAACGACGTTATGCCGTTATTCAATTCTTACCAGATTTCTTTGATTACAGCCTTATTTTGAAATTCTCTTTTGTACTCAAATATATATATATATATATATGTTCTTCCTTATGTGTATAATTTTCCTTATATGTTCGTATACACCTATTTTCTTCTTAGAGCATGTATTATTTTAGTCGTTCTCCTAAAACAAAAATGTGACGCCGACAGTGATCGAACTCGCGCCACTCTCTTGAAAGTCACATGCTCTTACCAACTGGACTATATAGGCTTTTGTTAACAAGATTAGAAACGATGGTGGTCGTTGTTCTTTTTCTTTTACCTTCTTTTCATGTTTGTTACAGTATTTCGTTTAAAGGTATCTTTTCATCTTAAATAAGTTTTCTGCAATCCATAGGTCTAAATTGACAAGAAAATCGCCACGGACGCAATGACGCTAATCCCGTAACCAAATTCTAGAAGCTCTTCAAATTCGATTTTATTATTTAACTAAAAATGAAGGGTGTTACAGGGTACCTATTCTTCTTGGTCAATTTATTGAGGTACTAATAGTCCACACAAAGTCTCAAAGATCCGTCTACTTTGGTGGAAAATACAACAGGTTCACCCCATTCTAAGGTACTTCGTCAAATGAAACCTTTTTGTAATGACTTTGAAATCTTTTTATCTACTCCCTTCTTTCCTTAGGCGCCATATGCCTCAAGGGCAGTGTTGCAAGTCTAGCATTGTAACGACCCAAGGATTTTCGACCCCAAAAATTGACATTTTACAACATGTCAACTATTCAGGTATCGAAAATACCAGACCATTTATAGAAAGAAGTTAGAGGGTGAGAAATAGAAATAAAGAAAGTTAGAATAGAAGAAGAAGAATGCAACAAAACAGAATCAGAGTAAACATGAATCTCACAACGGAAGAATAAAATATGTTATATAACATAACTGTTGAAATACAAATTGAAACTGCGTATATACATACCATCTCAGAGTACAACACATAACAACACAACGGAAATAACTCTAAGTATATCTAAAGTTGAAGCCCCTGCTTCAAGATCCTCCAAATATCTGAAAAATCCCGACTACTTGACTACCCATGCAGATTTGGGCACCCAAGTGTTTATGGTAAATCAAAACAAAATAAACTTTGGGTCTGTCATAGGACTGGCGTGAGTAAACTCCAATCAATTGGTTTAAATTTTAAAAATCCGTTTTTTAGAATTGATAATCGTAAGACCAATCCACATATAAATACGGATGGTTTGTACCTTACGATAACCCAAAACATTCTTTTAAAACAATACTATTCGAATATAATAATAGTGTCTAATACAAGTAATTAACAATCTAGCAGAGCGCTTGCCTCTCGCGCTCCATATACATAATATACAATCAAAACCGCGGGCTCTTATTGGGCATTGAATTTCCAACTATGACAAGGTATGGAACCACCTTCCGATCAATGTACTCTAAAGGGGATACACAGGAGTTCAACAAGAACATCTTGCAACTCAGTCACACATGACTGGCCATTCATTTCGCCTGAATGTTCCAAATATATTGTCACCTTACAGTTGGTATACCAATATAAATGTTCTCGGGAGATACAGAAATGAAAAGAAGTAACAAATATGAATATTCTCTAGATAGCGACAATATACGCTAATTGGGTGCAACCCACTTAGCCATGTTGCCTACCCGATTTTTGTCATTTCCCAGTTAATGGGGCTTAAGGTCATAACATATCTTATGACAAATCACACCTTCATTTACTTTGGATGCCACATTGCCATGCCCACCAAATCACAAATTGATTTCTCCAAAAACACCACGGGTATAAAGCTAAGAGAAACGAATTTCTCCGCCACCAAACGTAAATACGTTTGAAGAGATCAACTTACACGATCTATTAGGTTTACTTTGTCATACATTCGTACGTCCAAGTTTTCATAGGTCTAGACAAACCGAAGGCACTATTCTGTAAATCCATCTTAGGCAATTTCTACCTAGGATTTCCAGAACAACCCTTGCATAAACTCCGTCTTTTATTATCTTCAGCATATTATATTCGCAACATTAATGCCCATACGGAACGGTTTTCAGATAATAAACCTGATCCCGGCCTCTCCGTATTGACAACGGAAAAATGGTCAAAAACTTTGCTAGTCAGTTATTTAACTAACAAAGGAAAACAGTCATACATACAACGGTCGTATTTCCAAATTAAAATCTTACCGATCAATCATCAATCAATACTGAGCCCTTTTAAATAGACTTATTAATAACCATTTCATTTCTCAATTTCCTTCAAATATCTTTACCCAAAATACTCCTCCAACTCATTTATCCTCTCACGATTTTTGGAGAAACATTTCCATGTATTTACAACCCCTTATTTCTTGTATTTCGAAAACATACGTTATTAACATTGGAAAACTTTTCCATACCTTATTCTCGCATCACTATTCTTTCAGTCCCTAACCGTAAACTAGTAAGTGAATAATTCCCTAAGTATCAACCCCGAAGGCCGAAACCAACATCAGATCGATACTCAGAAAGCTGTTCAACTTAACTAGTTTCCAATCAGTTTCTAATTTCCTTAATTCCATTTGTTAACTTCCTATCAACCAAATCATTTCAATCTACAAAACGTTTGCTTTTAAACAATCATTCACTTTAAAACGTGCATATTATTCCTTTATAGAAAACTGAACTCATTATATCAATCAAATCTTGATTTTTATTTATAAATACCATTAGGGGTTCAGAGCTTGTTATCGAGTTATTTTATAAATTCATATTTATATTTCACTTCATATACTCCATTTATAAATCAACTTCTTATTAATTATACCTGATTTATAACTTAATCTCGACTACATATTCGATTATAAATTATTGGTTTTAAATCAAATATTAACTCTCTTGTCCAAATCTAATTAATATAATATATAATTTCTAAAAATAGATTATTTTTAAAATCTTCGACATCATTAAATTATTATTACAAATCCTTAGTTTTATTTAGGTCCATTTATATTTCGAACATCAAAATAATTTCCATTATTTTCATCTGAAACGATTCCCCAATTTCCCCTTTTAAATACATCCTTATATTTTCAAATTTATTTAAAATAATTATTTCACTTTATTTCTAAACATCGTTTATATATCCAACTACTTGTTTTAATATAATTAAAACAAGTTATTATATTCTAGTCTGTGCGAAATTCAATTTCTGTAAATAGATTATCCTTTCTAAAACCCCAATTTCTTTTCCAATATGTTTGAATATATTTTATGGTATTTAAATACCAGGTATTTCAGGTCAATGTTGTTCAAGCATCCCAAGCACACAATAATCAACCACGGATTATTATTATTATTATTTGGCAAGTTTGACCGGTTTTTAAAGTTGGAATCCAATTGGATACCTCCAACATGTTTCCCTGCAACCATAGATGTTAATAAACGAAATAACATTTGGAAACCTCCCCAGCACGCAATTCCTTTCACCAGGAACCCGAGCATATAAACTTCAAGATTTCCAAAGAGTATTGTGAATGGCCCGCCCCGGACCAGCCGACATTTCCCCGAAATGCATTGTGCCAATGTCCAACTAGCACGGAACGGTCGTAAAAAAGGAAAGGGTTGAAATGGTGAATCACCAAGAACCTGTAGTATATCTCACAGCTCATGGAGTAAAATATAATAATAACATAACTTGACATAAAACAGGCGAGACAGTGCATAAGCTGAAAACTAAACCATATCCCTTCAAGTAGCGGAAACCAAAATACAGCTTATGATCTAAAACATTATTACAACTTCAAAATATTGGCTCTAAAAAGGAAATAAAGAGAGGTACTCTACTAATGCCCAAAGTAGTGACCAGCAAAAACACAGGGAGAATATATGTAAATAGTACGTGGAAGCCTCCGGCTCGTCTCCGGACAGCTACTTTTGCATAACCACCTAACCTGTCTCTAGTCTGCTTGTTTAGGAGCACCCATAGTTATAGGAAGAGACATAAAACTCTAGGTCAGACAAAAGTCTAGTATGAGCAATAGCAGTAAAACAAAACAATAACAGGTATAAATAATCATGCCTGAACCTAGACCTGCAACTAAAGAGTTAGCACAACAAGATGTACAGTACTCTAAGGTAACATTAGCATATAGTGTAAAAATGGGAGTGTGCGTGTCATGGTGATAGCAAACATCAAATATAATAATCATCCTCACGTCCCTCACTTAGTGTTAAAACCCGTAACTTCCCCATGAAGGAAAGCGCGGATAGTTCGAGAACAAGCCACAACAGAACGCAGACGGAAGAACATTTCGTTGTATGTTACAACAATGCATCAGATTACAAGAATATACAGAGTATAAACGAATCAATATTACATAGAAATATCAGAGATTACAATACATTACATAACAACGGAAAATAATACGATACACCACTAGAAGAGATATACGGATACAAAGCTTTCCGGATATCGTTCCAGCTGTAAACCAGGATCCTGTGAATATAAATCTGCAAAACCAAAACTACTAGTTGCCCGTGTCAAAATAAGGGCACCCAGAGTTTAGGTTAAAAACAATAAACTCCAGGTCAGTCATGGGACTGGTGTGAGAACTAAAAAAAGTTATTAATCTTTATTTGAAAGTTCGATAAATCAAGGGACCACGCCGTATAAAACGGAACGGGTTTCCTCCCAAGAATACCAGTGCATAAAACAACAGCTCAATGCTAAATAAAGAACAATGAAGCTATTATAAGACCCAGTTCCCATCACACAATGCAACGCAAGCCGGAGGATAGGGTTTTGACCTTATAATAACCAAGAATGCTTGATACGTTGAAAACAAATCATTTGATACTATCATAAGTGAATAGTGTATAAAACAATTTCAAATCACAAGTATCAATCATAGATGGCATAAGCGCCCCATCCCACTATGTCGCCATACTAGGCTCTACAAATAAAACCGCAAATGTCACGTATTTGGAAATTGGATTTCCGTCTATGAACCGAGGCAAAAGATAGTCCTCAACCGATTCGAGACGCTCTAGCCCGCCCCTCAGGAACAGCCGCAACTGCCCCTTGGATCGTCAGGGCCAGTCCACCGATGTGGATTATAATGCCTGAACACTACGTTTCTCCGCCCTTTGAGGCGTAAGTGAGCCAACGAATGACTCCATCGGACCCGGATCATCCGATCAAACCGAGGCGCCTCGCAACAGCAACAATCACACAGGTGAAAATAATATAAATGTCAGGGCTGGTAGGTCACTGACACCACCCTAGCTAGAAACAAAACGCATGTCCCCTCTGAGGTCCGTCTCCCGTTTTTGGTTCACCACCGGGGTGTGAGGCTCGCGAATTCACGTTACACAAAGCTATGCCACACAGGCGGTGCTTTGATCATCAACCACAAGACTTTGCTTTTCAACAGAAGCCTTGATCATTTGCATCTTAGCATGCCACACAGGCAAACCACTCTATGCAACCGATACCAGTCACACAGAATGAAATCTAATGTCAGACACACAGTCCATTTACAAGTCCGTTCTGGGTCTGAACGAAACCGGAGGGACCTAGTACCTCGCATATCCATCGATCTCCAAGCACGTCTGGACGATCACCAACTATTTCCATCTTCTTGGGTGTACAGCCCAATCAAGATCATCAGTAATCACCCAAACGATGTGAAGACCTCTGGTCTTCGACCATCGTCTTCATCTTCGACTTATCGTCGTATCGGTTATTCAGAATGGGATAAACCCGGTCTTTCCGAATAACTTGCGTATATTTTAAATAAGTGTTACACAAACACAACATACGCCTCAGTCCAATTTATCAGTCACTAATCGTAAATTAATCAAGAGAATAATTCCCCAAATATTAACCCCGAAGGCCGAAACCAACATCAGATCAATATCCAGAAAACCATTATGCTTAGCTAACCGACAATTAGTTTCTAAATTTCACATTCATAGGGAAAGGTTCCCATTAATTTTATCCAAGATAAATTATTTATTCTTTAATCTTCTTTTGAATTTCGATTCAACTAGTCGGGATTAACGAACCTTACCGAAGTAACCAATTGTTTTAATTTCCAAATCCCAACCTATTCATCCCATGAAGTAAAACTGGTAATACTTCATATCTAACACCATGGTGTTATCGGTAAATTCAATTACCATTTCACGTTCAAATCTAATTAAAGATTCAACTATCGCCTGGAGCAAAACTGGTGTTACTCCATTCTCGGTCTTTTCAATCTAATTAGAGATTCATTAAAACTCCACTTAGTTTTAATCGTTAACTGGGTTAAAGAATCAGTGTCATTTAAAACACGGTTCACGATAAACCCAAAACCACATTCCATTAATTATCGGGTTAAAGAACGAGTGTTATTTAAAACACTGTCCACGATAAACCCAAAAATCAATATCAATTCAATTAAATATTATTTAATTGGTACACTTCATTAAATCCAAATAAAAAGATTTAATCTTTTCTCAACTGGGTTCAAGAACAGTGTTAGTCAAGACACCATTCACGACAAACCCAAATCACATTTGATATTAAATACAAGGCTCTGAATAGAAAATATATCGGCTTATATTCAATATCAAATTCTACGACCAACAGATATCGTATTGGAAATAACGATATATATATATATATATATATATATATATCTTTCAAATTTCCATAACAACATCTGTGTAATCACGAAATCCAACATCGAAATATTCCGAAGACAATTTCGATTCAAATCCATTCCAATGCAATCATTGGAAATTCTGGTTCTTTTCAAAACCATTTCAAACTCACTTTATTTATTTAAAAAAAAAATACTATTCTAGTTCGAAACTAGTTCATTTCGATAAAAATCTATTTTTATCTTTTCAAATATGGAGTTTTTCATCCCGATTCTTCCCAAACCATTTCTTATGATTTTACACTAATTATTGATATTTTTAATAATTTTATCAAGGCCCGTACAGTCGATTTCCATCAACGGCCATCGAACTGAACTTACAGCGACCTTTTCCAAATTTGATTTAGACATAATTCCAAATCCAACCGTTATATTTCTAATTTATAATATGCGTTAGAAAGCTCATTTCAATACGAACCCAACGGTTCCTGTTTTAGGAGAATCCGACGGTCGGATCTCCCGTAATTTCCGTTCGAAGTCAATGGTCGAAATTCGCGAATTGCCGCGGTGCAGCGCATTCTATTCAGGCCATTATATTATATATAATATATACTTCGTCGATTTCAATTCAAAACGTGCTTTATAAATCATTTTAAATTCATTTTCAAAACGGTTTCAACTTCATATTCAATTTCAAATCAAAATTGAATATTCCAATATAAATTCGTTTTAAATTCATTTCAAATTGATTTCAATTCAATTTCGATTTTAATTCGATTTGAATTCATTTTCTATTCAATTCAATTCGAATCCGTTTTACATTCAATTCAATTCGAATTCATTTCTATTCAATTTCAATTCATTTTCAATTTAATTCGAATTCATTTCAAAACGATTTCGATTCTATTTCAATTCTATTCGAATTCATTTCAAAACGATTTCGATTCTATTTCAATTCTATTCGAATTCATTTCAAAACGATTTCGATTCTATTTCAATTCTATTCGAATTTCAAACCATTTCAGTTTATTTCGAATTTCAAATAAATTCAATTAAATTCGAATTTCAATTCAATTTAATATTCACTTCAATTTGAATAAAATCAATATAAATATCGTTCACGTCAAAATGGCGTCAATCTAATCAACACGGCTTCATATATTATGATTTTCAAATATTCTATTTTGAATATTTCTTTTTCAAATATTTTTATTTCAAATATTTCTATTTCGAAACTGGAATGAGGCCCAATCAATTACCATATAATGTTAATTATATGGATTTTCTACAACACATGTATACAATAACAACGATGAATAATCAACCATCATCCAAAGTGCATTCTACACTGTATAAGCATCAAATATAAATATTCAACGCTTATAACAGTTTGTCAATCAATCGATCGACATACAACTAAACAATCGGGATTAGTGTACGTCAAATATCATCCCAATACCCGTGTGGGGTTTCAAACAATCAAACACATATTTTATTTGTGCGGTTGGGCGATGTGTAAAATTTATCGTCCCAATCAATGTCAGTCAAATGTGTGTATATAAACAAATCGTCCGATTTGTTTATAAATATTTATTTTATATACACGTTAAAAATCCTATTTTTAACTATAAAATATTTTTAACTATATAAATATTTTATTTCTTTTCACATCACATCACACAAATCAACTACACATCAAAATCAAACAAACAAGCATACAAGTCGTCCATGGTCTGTGGACGACGGGTGTCGGGTGCTACTAAACACCGTCTGCATCCTAGTATATATATAACTAGAAAATTAAATTAAAGAGTGAGAAATTCTCACCGATAGCTAATCCAAACGCCATGCCTCTTCATATGCAGAAAATCTTCGCCGTCTGACATTTTCGTTGCCCGAATTCACTACATATATAAAAATCACATTTTTACTTCGCTATCCCATATATAAAAATCACATTTTTACTATGCTATTCAATATATAAAAATCGAATTTTTACTTCGCTATTAAACATATAAAAATCACATTTTTACTATGCTATTCAATATATAAAAATCGAATTTTTTACTTTGCTATTCAATATATAAAAATCGAATTTTTACTACGCTATTCAATATATAAAAATCGAATTTTTACTACGCTATTCAATATATAAAAATCGAATTTTTACTTTGCTATTCAATATATAAAAATCGAACTTTTACTTTGCTATTCAATATATAAAAATCGAATTTTTACTATGTTATTCAATATATAAAAATCGAATTTTTACTACGCTATTCAATATATAAAAATCGAATTTTTACTACGCTATTCAATATATAAAAATCGTATTTTTAACTTCGCTATTCAATATATAAAAATCAAAATTTTAATACTTCTACCTAATAAAGATCGAATTTTTATTATCTATATTATATAAAAATTATATTTTTAACCTCTTCATATAATAAAAATTATATTTTTAATCTTTCTATAATATAAAAATCTTATTTTTATTCTTTCGTTATAGAAAAATCTTGTCTTTATATATAAACTAATATATGCAAAAATTCTTCTATTATTTACAATGTTATCCAATTAACATTCGCTACCATACTAAATAAATAAATTACTTAAGATTACCTTGTTTCCATGATTCAAAACAAACGCCGTTGTTCAACCCTTTTGTTTCATCGCCATTGCTTTTCGAAGAAGACAAAGCCGTAGGGCTCATGCTAGAAGCATCTACGATGGAAGGGGGGTTCACGGCGGACTGGGGGCTGTGAGGTGGCGCGCCGGGGCATGCTCAGCGGCGGGGGTGGTCCCATTGACCTACGGAGGACTATGGCGGCTCGTTCCAGCGGCTTGGGGCCTTGGGGGCGTCGAACTGGGGATGGAAAGGGAGGAGGAGTGCGGAGCGACTAGGGGAGGCGGCCGACGAGATGGCTGGTGGCGCGGGGGTACGAGTGGGCCAGGGCGAGGCTGGCGCCGAGGTCAATGAGGGGAGACGGTTTTTTTTTCGATTTGGGTTTGATTTGTTCGTAGGAAACTG
The DNA here is from genome assembly GCA_030737875.1 of Allium sativum. NCBI lineage: Eukaryota > Viridiplantae > Streptophyta > Magnoliopsida > Asparagales > Amaryllidaceae > Allium > Allium sativum. The sequence continues at coordinate 331,091,060 of CM060910.1, read as the reverse complement.
AGGGGGGGGGGTTATGTAAAAGGATTTTATTATTATATTATTTTATTATTAATTTAATTCAATAAAGTAACTTTTTATTTTGAACTCTAAATCGAGCTCACCGACTGTCGTCCATAGCGTAATACCCCCATTCCAAACACAATGGGATATGTATCGCAGGCTGATTCGACTGTTTCGATTAGTTTTCGTCAAAATCAAAATATAACTATATATATTGAATTTGAACGCGCATTTCAATTTACCGGAGCCACATACTAACTAGAAAAATTCTCGAAAAATATTTTCTAGCTTCGTAGTGACGATACGGTCCTAACAAAACTAGTTTCGTCGAATTCTGAGACCGTTTGAAAAATGGCCAATTTCCAGTCGATTAAAATCAACTGAAACTGGTCAAACGCGTTTTCCTTTGCCACGCTCACATATTGATTCGAAAAATTATGAAATTTGGAATCTAGCAATAATTTGACATCACGGACCCAACAAAAGTGGTTTCGTTGAAATCCGAGGTCGTTTGCAAAATTTCCATTTTTAAGGGCCTGAATTCCATAACGACTATTCAGAATTTTCAACTGGACATATCTTTTGATCCCCGCTATGAAATTTCAATTTTTCGGATTCGTTGGAAAGATATTCTCAATTAGATTCCATTATTTTTGGTTTCACTAAAATCCGATTTGTTTTGCACCCGGTACATTCATTTGAATTTTGAAATCGAATTATCGAACTACTGCGCCACTTTCAGTTTCTTTTATAAATATAAATAAATATTTATATTCTATCGACGATCTATATAGCTATATACGATTGAATTTTATTCAAAAGAAATTTCTCATCGTTATTATTTAAAATAATTCATTTTAAATAATCAAAATTCGCTAAAATTGCCAAAATAAAAATTTTAAACTGGCCCAGATTTTCGGGTTGTTACAATCTCCCCCACTTAAAACTTTTCGTCCCCGAAAAGGAACAAAGTAGAAAGTGGTTTGATTAATCAACTCTACGTTCGATCTGGCTTCCATTCTCCAACTTATCAGTTTCAGAGAATTTTCCAATTTTTCAAAAATTTGGCTAACACCCTAAATTTTCGAAAAATTTCGCCATAACCTCCCCTGCACCGGGAGCCACGGGAAAATCCCAAAATTGCCATATAGGCCTTCTGATCTCAAAAAGAAAAAGAAAAAGCCAAGCGGCTAGCCAATAGGCTCATAAAATCATCATCACCCAAACAAAACAGTAAATTATGTAGTAAACATGTACCTATTTGTCGGGCAAACAATTTTATTCTTCTGCTCTAGCCTCCTTGCTATGACCTGTTCAATGTAAGTACATGTATATGCAAGCAAATGCGACTAATCTTCAATACAATTCAATATTTGACCAATTTGGTTAAAGGTTCAATATTTAATTATTCAACCAATAATCAAACAACACAACCATCAATCAATTAGTGAATTATCATTTGAAATTCATAACTTTGATATATAGTCAAAATCAGATTTTTGATGCCAAATCACAACAATAGGCCCTATCTAATTTTGGTTCGCACACCAGTCAATAGGAAATATATAGAAATCTCACTTTCGTCACTCGAATATAAACACTGATGATGAGGCCTCATCATCAGAATCATCTCCGGGCGCCTAGAGTGTGATTCTATATCTATCCAATATATTAAAATTTCGAACACACATTTGCAAGAAGTATATGCAAAATCTCTATATACTGGACTGTCCTAATCAATATGAAATAAATAATCAAATACGAATAATTGATTTTAAATTTTCAAAACAAAATTCGTTTCATTTTAAAAAATATACTCTTCACACTCGTTCTAGGATACTACTGATCCCATCTCTAACGAGTCACTCTCATTGGATATTGCTAATCCAATATCTGATGAATTCCTTCGTGTGGTTCTAATGTGCCTTGTTCTCTGAGCTTTGTAAACCAAAGCTCTGATACCAACTGTTAAAACCTGTAACTTCCCCGTGAAGGAAAGCGCGGATAGTTCGAGAACAAGCCACAACAGAACGCAGACGGAAGAACATTTCGTTGTATGTTACAACAATGCATCAGATTACAAGAACATACAGAGTATAAACGAATCAATATTACACAGAAATATCAGAGATTACAATACATTACATAGCAACGGAAAATAATACAATACACCACTAGAAGAGATATACGGATACAAAGATTTCCGGATATCGTTCCAGCTGTAAACCAGGATCCTGTGAATATAAATCTGCAAAACCAAAACTACTAGCTGCCCGTGTCAAAATAAGGGCACCCAGAGTTTAGGTTAAAAACAATAAACTCCAGGTCAGTCATGGGACTGGTGTGAGAACTAAAAACAGTTATTAATCTTTATTTGAAAGTTCGGTAAATCAAGGGACCACGCCGTATAGCACGGAACGGGTTACCTCCCAAGAATACAAGTGCATAAAACAACAGCGCAATGCTAAATAAAGAACAATGAAGCTATTATAAGACCCAGTTCCCATCACACAATGCAACGCAAGCCGGAGGATAGGGTTTTTACCTTATAATAACCAAGAATGCTTGATACGTTGAAAACAAATCATTTGATACTATTATAAGTGCATAGTGTATAAAACAATTTCAAACCATAAGTATCAATCATAGACGGCATAAGCGCCCCATCCCACTATGTCGCCATACTAGGCTCTACAAATAAAACCGCAAATGTCACGTATTTGGAAATTGGATTTCCGTCTGTGAACCGAGGCAAAATATAGTCCTCAACCGATTCGAGACGCTCTAGCCCGCCCCTCAGGAACAGCCGCAACTGCCCCTTGGATCGTCAGGGCCGGTCCACCGATGTGGATTATAATGCCTGAACACTACGTTTCTCCGCCCTTTGGGGCGTAAGTGAGCCAACGAATTACTCCATCGGACCCGGATCGTCCGATCAAACCGAGGCGCCTCGCAACAGCAACAACCACACAGGTGAAAATAATATAAATGTCAGGGCTGGTAGGTCACTGACACCACCCTAGCTAGAAAGAAAACGCATGTCCCCCCGAGGTCCGTCTCCCGTTTTTGGTTCACCACCGGGGTGTGAGGCTCGCGAATTCACGTTACACAAAGCTATGCCACACAGGCGGTGCTTTGATCATCAACCACAAGACTTTGCTTTTCAACAGAAGCCTTGATCATTTGCATCATAGCATGCCACACAGGCAAACCACTCTATGCAACCGATACCAGTCACACAGAATGAAATCCAATGTCAGACACACATTCCATTTACAAGTCCGTTCTGGGTCTGAACGAAACCGGAGGGACCAAGTACCTCGCATATCCATCGATCTCCAAGCACGTCTGGACGATCACCAACTATTTCCATCTTCTTGGGTGTACAGCCCAATCAAGATCATCGGTAATCACCCAAACGACGTGAAGACCTCTGGTCTTCGACCATCGTCTTCATCTTCGACTTATCGTCGTATCGGTTATTCAGAATGGGATAAACCCGGTCTTTCCGAATAACTCGCGTATATTTTAAATAAGTGTTACACAAACACAACGTACGCCTCATTCCAATTTATCAGTCACTAACCGTAAATTAATCAAGAGAATAATTCCCCAAATATTAACCCCGAAGGCCGAAACCAACATCAGATCAATATCCAGAAAACCATTATGCTTAGCTAACCGACAGTTAGTTTCTAAATTTCACATTCATAGGGAAAGGTTCCCATTAATTTTATCCAAGATAAATTCCTTGAATTTATTCTTTAATCTTCTTTTGAATTTCGATTCAACTAGTCGGGATTAACGAACCTTACCGAAGTAACCATTTGTTTTAATTTCCCAATCCCAACCTATTCATCCCATGAAGTAAAACTGATAATACTTCATATCTAACACCATGGTGTTATCGGTAAATTCAATTACCATTTCACGTTCAAATCTAATTAAAGATTCAACTATCGCCTGGAGCAAAACTGGTGTTACTCCATTCTCGGTCTTTTCAATCTAATTAGAGATTCATTAAAACTCCACTTAGTTTTAATCGTTAACTGGGTTAAAGAATCAGTGTCATTTAAAATACGGTTCACGATAAACCCAAAACCACATTCCATTAATTATCGGGTTAAAGAACGAGTGTTATTTAAAACACTGTCCACGATAAACCCAAAAATCGATATCAATTCAATTAAATATTATTTAATTGGTACACTTCATTAAATCCAAATAAAAAGATTTAATCTTTTCTCAACTGGGTTCAAGAACAGTGTTAGTCAAGACACCATTCACGACAAACCCAAATCACATTTGATATTAAATACAAGGCTCTGAATAGAAAATATATCGGCTTATATTCAATATCAAATTCTACGACCAACAGATATCGTATTGGAAATAAAGATATATATATATCTATATCTTTCAAATTTCGATAACAACATCTGTGTAATCACGAAATCCAACATCGAAATATTCCCAAGACAATTTCGATTCAAATCCATTCCAATGCAATCATTGGAAATTCTAGTTCTTTTCAAAACCATTTCAAACTCACTTTATTTATTTTAAAAATAAATAAATTACTATTCTAGTTCAAAACTAGTTCATTTCGATAAAAATCTATTTTTATCTTTTCAAATATGGATTTTTTCTTCCCGATTCTTCCCAAACCATTTCTTATGATTTTACACTAATTATTGATATTTTTGATAATTTTATCAAGGCCCGTACAGTCGATTTCCATCAACGGCCATCGAACTGCACTTACAGCGACCTTTTCCAAATTTGATTTAGACATAATTCCAAATCCAACCGTTATATTTCTAATTTCTAATATTCGTTAGAAAGCTCTTTTTGATACGAACCCAACGGTTCCGGTTTTAGGAGAATCCGACGATCGGATCTCCCGTAATGTCCGTTCGAAGTCAACGGTCGAAATTCGCGAACTACCGCGGCGCGGCGCATTCTATTCAGGCCATTATATTATATATATATATATATTATATATAATATATACTTCGTCGATTTCAATTCAAAACGTGCTTTATAAATCATTTTAAATTCATTTTCAAAACGGTTTCAACTTCATATTCAATTTCAAATCAAAATTGAATATTCCAATATAAATTCGTTTTAAATTCATTTCAAATTGATTTCAATTCAATTTCGATTTTAATTCGATTTGAATTCATTTTCTATTCAATTCAATTCGAATCCGTTTTACATTCAATTCAATTCGAATTCATTTCTATTCAATTTCAATTCGTTTTCAATTTAATTCGAATTCATTTCAAAACGATTTCGATTCTATTTCAATTCTATTCGAATTCATTTCAAAATGATTTTGATTCTATTTCAATTCTATCCGAATTCATTTCAAAACGATTTCAGTTCTATTTCAATTCTATTCGAATTTCAAACCATTTCAGTTTATTTCGAATTTCAAATCAATTCAATTAAATTCGAATTTCAATTCAATTTAATATTCACTTCAATTTGAATAAAATCAATATAAATATCGTTTACGTCAAAATGGCGTCAATCTAATCAACACGGCTTCATATATTTTGATCTTCGCCGTCTGACATTTTCGTTGCCCGAATTCACTACATATATAAAAATCACATTTTTACTTCGCTATCCCATATATAAAAATCACATTTTTACTATGCTATTCAATATATAAAAATCGAATTTTTACTTCGCTATTCAATATATAAAAATCACATTTTTACTATGCTATTCAATATATAAAAATTGAATTTTTACTTTGCTATTCAATATATAAAAATCGAATTTTTACTACGATATTCAATATATAAAAATCGATTTTTTACTATGCTATTCAATATATAAAAATAAATTTTTTACTTTGCTATTCAATATATAAAAATCGAATTTTTACTTTGCTATTCAATATATAAAAATCGAATTTTTGCTATGTTATTCAATATATAAAAATCGAATTTTTACTACGCTATTCAATATATAAAAATCGAATTTTTACTACGCTATTCAATATATAAAAATCGTATTTTTAACTTCGCTATTCAATATATAAAAATCAAAATTTTAATACTTCTACCTAATAAAGATCGAATTTTTATTATCTATATTATATAAAAATTATATTTTTAACCTCTTCATATAATAAAAAATATATTTTTAATCTTTCTATAATATAAAAATCGTATTTTTATTCTTTCATTATAGAAAAATCTTGTGTTTATATATAAACTAATATATGCAAAAATTCATCTATTCTTTACAATGTTATCCAATTAACATTCGCTACCATACTAAATAAATAAATTACTTAAGATTACCTTGTTTCCATGATTCAAAACAAACGCCGCTGTTCAACCCTTTTGTTTCATCGCCATTGCTTTTCGAAGAAGACAAAGCCCTAGGGCTCACGCTAGAAGCATCTACGATGGAAGGGGTGGTTCACGGCGGACTGGGGGCTGTGAGGTGGCGCGCCGGGGCATGCTCAGCGGCGGGGGTGGTCCCATTGACGTATGGAGGACTGTGGCAGCTCGTTCCAGCGACTTGGAGCCTTGGGGGCTTCGAACTAGTGATGGAAAGGGAGGAGGAGTGCGGAGCGACTAGGGGAGGCGGCCGACGAGATGGCTGGTGGCGCGGGGGTACGAGTGGGCCAGGGCGAGGCTAGCGTCGAGGTCAATGAGGGGAGACGGTTTTTTTTCGATTTGGGTTTGATTTGTTCGGAGGAAACTGAGGGGGGGTTATGTAAAAGGATTTTATTATTATATTATTTTTTTATTAATTTAATTCAATAAAGTAACTTTTTATTTTGAACTCTAAATCGAGCTCACTGATTGTCGTCCATAGCGTAATACCCCCATTCCGAACACAATGGGATATGTATCGCAGGCTGATTCGACTGTTTCGATTAGTTTTCGTCAAAATCAAAATATAACTATATATATTGAATTTGAACGCGCATTTCAATTTATCGGGGCCACATACTAACTAGAAAAATTCTCGAAAAATATTTTCTAGCTTCGTAGTGACGATACGGTCCTAACAAAACTAGTTTCGTCGAATTCTGAGAACGTTTGAAAAATGGCCAATTTCCAGTCGATTAAAATCAACTAAAACTGGTCAAACGCGTTCTCCTTTGCCACGCTCACATATTGATTCGAAAAATTATGAAATTTGGAATCTAGCAATAATTTGACATCACGGACCCAACAAAAGAGGTTTTGTTGAAATCCGAGGTCGTTTGCAAAATTTCCATTTTTAAGGGCCTGAATTCCATAGCGACTATTCAGAATTTTCAACTGGACATATCTTTTGATCCCCGCTATGAAATTTCAATTTTTCGGATTCGTTGGAAAGATATTCTCAATTAGATTCCATTATTTTTGGTTTCACTAAAATCCGATTTGTTTTGCACACGGTACATTCATTTGAATTTTGAAATCGAATTATCGAACTACCGCGCCACTTTCAATTTCTTTTATAAATATAAATAAATATTTATATTCTATCAACGATCTATATAGCTATATACGATTTAATTTTATTCAAAAGAAATTTCTCGTCATTATTATTTAAAATAATTCATTTTAAATAATCAAAATTCGCTAAAATTGCCAAAATAAAAATTTTAAACTGGCCCAGATTTTCGGGTTGTTACACTTAGTGCATAAAGTATAAGATACCTACTGCTTTGATCACCAAATCTATTGGGGCCATGATGGAAACTCCGTACAGTTATTACTATGACCATACTTCCCTGGTCTATAGTCAATAACCCTACCCAGTCCACACATCCCTAACTCTAGGTTAAGGTCCAACTAGTCCACACTTTCCTGGCTCTGGTTCATCTACATGCCCTCTTTCTTTAATGCTGAACCAAAGTTATAAATATCGATAACCCCTTTGCACATGTCCCGCAGCAAAGCCCAAATCTAGAAGTTAGCTCGTCGGTTTCCATTTGGATCTTGAGTCATAACTTCTCATTTGGACCTCCTTTGCATCTTGGGTTTTGGTTGAATAGTAGTTAATCTTCATAAGAGTTCACAATTGTCGTCGCGTGGCAGAAGTTTGAATCTGGTTCGGTATGGAGTCATCGTCTTGGTTCAGGTCGTAGTCGTGGTTCTCATCAAAGTCCGTTCGTGGCTTGTGACCCCCCGGTTCGTGACCACCCCCCTCGGTTCGTGACCCCCCCCGGGTTCGTGACCACCCCCCCTCCCCCCCGGTTCGTGACCAACCCCCCCCGGTTCATGACCATCATCTTGGAGCGGTTCGTGACCATCATCTTGGAGCGGTTCGTGACCATCATCTTGAAGAGGTTCGTGAGACATACCCCCTTCAGGAATCGAAGTTCTTCTGGGTGGTTCGTGAGGCATACCCCCTTGAGGAACCGGTTTTCTGCAGTTTTTCCAACAAGCTAATTTCACTAAACGATGGGGTTTTCAACCATTCTAACCTTACTATGAAGTCACAAAACGTAACAAACAATAGTAGTAACATATAGAATCAACCAAAAAAACCAAAATATCAATCACATGAAATATTTTAGATCAAACATACCAAAAAGGCATGATTTTCCCCCTTAGTCCCCTTAAGCATGTTTTAACTATAAGATTAGCAAACTTAATCCAAATTAACCCAAATGTTCACTAGTGACATAAAATAATATTATAGAATTTCTACATGTTTTCCCATATTTTGTATGATGCATAATTTCGCTAATTATCACTAATCACCCATAATTAGCTGTAATTAGTGAATAAAAGTGCAAATCACTCACCTTAGCCACAAATGAATCTTAAATCTGAAACTATGACTGATATGGAATGAATTCCAATATATAGCAGCAGCTCTATCTCTGATTTGATGCTAATTTCTCTTGATTTAATGTATTTTTGGTTAATTAGCGATTAGGAAGCGACTAGAATGAGATTTGGAAGGTGGACGCCATTGCTAGGGTTCAAGGAAGGTTAGTAGTGGCTGGAAAACTGAAATGAAATGTTTTCCCAAACCCTTTCAACCCTTCCATAACTCTAATACTGAAATGAGTTATGGACCTAGCTGCTAATTACCTTGTTAAGCCCAGTTATGATGTTTTTCTTCTTCCAAACCTTATTTCAGCCATATCTCCCAAACGGTAAGCCCGTTTGATTAATGTGACCACTCTACGGAAAGTTAAACCATCATCCGAATCCAATGGAAGTGGTTTCAGGTCAAAACTCCTTACCAATCAAAAGTTATAGGTGAAACAAGATTCTTCAGAGGTAAAACATTCATTTAAAAATTGGCAAAAAACGTGAATGTGGGAACTGACACCCATAGTTACACGACCTTATGACTTTTTATGAAAATGAAATAAATATTCTACGATCCTCTGATGCGTAGAGTGCGGGTCATTACAAGTATAAGCTTTATTATTTTATTCTTTTTCCTCCAAGAGATTCGGGTTGATTCACAGGAAAAGAGTAAGAAAATGGAGCACTGTTTTATAGAGTATGCTTCCTTGGCATTCACAATTTAGCATATAGGGTAGCTTATATTTTCAACAAGTAGCCCGTGCGGAAGGAAAAGAATCTGCAGTGTATCCTTTGCATGAAGTTATAGGTGATTGATAGGCATGTGTCTAATGTGAAGGTGTTGTCTGTGTGAAAAGGACTTGGCATGTGAAATAGAGCTATGTATAAAACTGTAACATCCCACAACTTTTACGGTTCTAAAACTTAAGTAATTACGAATTAATTTTTACTAAAGCATAAACCGGGTGTCGTACCTATAACCATTACAAAGGTCTTTCCGAAATGATTAGTTTGATATATAATTTTATTATATTTTGAATTATGATTTACAAAGTATTAATTTTTTTAAGAATGAAAGATGCGCACAAGAAACCACTCATTTTTAACGTTTTAATTTTGAGAACAAAAACTGTGTTTGGTGTAGTGGTTAAGAGAGTGGACCTTGACACGTGAAGTCATGACTTCGATTCCCGTCAATGGCATATTTTTGAATTTTAAGTAAAACAATCAAAAAAAATGTATGCCCCAAGAATGAATTTTGTGTGTATAGTATGGAAGACATATAGGATCAAAAGTTGCAAATAAGTAAAGATTTTATGTATATGTGTGTGTATATATATATGTATGTATGAATGTATTCATATATATGGGTGCATGTTGTTTTCAAACTATAAAACATTAATTTCATTTCCTGTGAATTAACAACATTAATTAACATGTTATTCAAATCCTATATGTGTGTATGTGAGTATGTATGTATGTATGTGTGTGTGTGTATATATATATATATATATATATATACACACACACACATGCATGTAACTTGATTATGCATTGACTTTGCATGTTATAGGGAAAGTAGTGAAAAAAAAGAAGGATTTAAAATTATACACTAGATTTTCACTTCTGAAAATATATTCGCAATTAACTGTGCATTAATTGACAATATACTTCATTTATGGATGGTTGTAGACATTTCCTGCAAATCTTGCAACTAATAGCTATTAATGAGTATAAATATGAATTTCCCTATATATGTATAATACATAAATGTTGTAATTTTATGTATCAGTGGATTAATAACTGGTTAATTGTGCATGTGAAGATTTATTAGACATTAATTGACATATATGTCAATTAATTTGTTAAATTAGAAATTTATTATATAAATGGTAATTTATTAGTAGGTCTTAAAATCTATTCATTTATTATCCTTTTTAAACGGTATTCAAATCTCCTTTTGTCATGTGTTGTATGAAGAGAATAATAATACACATATGAGACGCGTATAAAGATATTACTTCATTACGAAGTAATTAAAAGAGCGGTTGTGATTTAATTAGATAATTTTTAGGGATAATCTAAAGGCCAAAATCAATCCCTAACTCTTATATAAGCAGGCTAAACCTAAATGATAGGGAGGGAGACATCTATCTTCTTTCTTTTATTTTTCCTCTTGAAAAATTCTTTAAATGTAATGTCTCAACTTCTAAAAAAAATGATAGTTTAATCTAACCTAGAAAGGAAAAACTACACCTTTTGGGAGGAAGGAATCCATTTATTTCGTTGATTGTTTCATTTAAATATGGAAAAGATCCCTTGGAACTGTAACTGAAGAAAAGAAAGAAAGAACTACAGTTTTCAGGAGGAAGGAATCCATTTGGTTGATTGTTCCATTTCAGATCTGGAAAGATCTCTCACTATGGAAAAAGGTGATTGAAAATTTCATATTTACAAATTGTTGTAAATCTAAGATCTCTTCTAAAAATTGATTTTAAAACTTGTTGAAACCCTTTTTACTTGTAAAATTATATGAAATCATTTTTGCAAATAAGTTCTAGGTTTCTATTTTAGAACTAAATATTCTGAATTGGTTTAAAATTGATGGATTGAAATCATATTCTTCTATGTATATAAAATGATGGAGAATGTTATTCTTGCCTATAGATCAGTAATTAATTATCTCTGTAAATGCATAATGATTTAAAAGCATGTTTTTATTTAGTGAAATAAATAAAAGGGAAATCAAAAATTTTGTAGATCTATAGGTTTTCTGATAATTTAATATATTAGAATATGAAATGTTACGAATCTCACATAATGTCTAGATGAAAATAAATAAAAGTTTAATGTTGGGAATAACAAGGAATGCACATAAAAAGAAAAGGAAAAAATAATTCCTTGTAGTTACAAATACCATACAAACCATTCTCCCTATGAAGAAATTTACAGTGTAGATAGATGGCAAGTAACGAAATAAGAAATTTAATAATTAAAGTATGATTGAACGATTAAAATATATGATTAGTAACTGATTTTATCTACTATATGTGTTGTCTTTTGATAATGGACCACAATAAGAATGTTTATGTGTTGTTTCACCATTGATTGCTACAAATTGATGCATAGTCAATAATGGTTATTGAAGGGATGTTGTGTTACTAATATTGATTGGATTACCATGCCTTGATGACTTTGTTACTAGTTTGGAGTGATTAGTATACACAAAATGGTTTATGCTTACATTGATGGTGTACAATTATTGATTGATAAATAATAATTGTGTAAGTATATTAATGTTGTTACCTTCTTTTATAAGTTGGAATTGCCATTGGACGTGGTTGGTTTTTGAGGACTGCATGTTGATTTCATATGGAGATATGTTTGGATAATATTTCCTGCTCTTATTTGATTGTGTTTTTACAGTAACGGCATTAAGTATGTTGATTGTAATGTTTACATTAATTGTATTGAATTACATGGATTGCAACGATTGAATGGATGAAATGGTTTTAACATGTGACGAACCCAAACTTCTGTAGTGCGAAAGCAAGGATAATTATAGGAGCATAACATAATTACAACAATAGAAGATCTCAAATAACATCATATCACATAAATCATTCCAGCAGAAATAGAAATGTCACATCATAACATCAAAGACATCAGAGTACGTAGTTACAGGATACACTTAGCAAATAGAAGTCTCAACTAAAAGAGAAATAAGTCTCAACTCCATCAAATACATCATAGATCAATACTGTCTAAATGTTTCAAAGGCAAATAAAAGATAAAAGAGAAAATGTTCTTCAACTTCTTTCCTTAAGCAAGCTCCACTCCAGAATGTATCCATACCTAAACCTATCACTTGGCTGCCCGTGTGAAAAGAGGGCACCCGAGTTTGCAAAGTGAAACAAACTACGAGTCATTCATGGGACTGATATGAGAAATCTTTCCTAACTTATTCTAACAATATGGCTAATCACAAGACCACGCCTCTAACGTAGAACGGGTTTACTCCATTGGATTGCCAGTGCATAAGTTTAATAAATTTTAATTCAAAACAACGCAATGTTTTTTAGAAAAATGAAATCATTATAAGACTCAAGCCCCATCACACAATGCAACTCAAACCGGAGGATAGAGTTTTACCTTATAATGATCAAACATGCTTGATACGTAGAAAATAATATTTTAATATTATTATTAGTGTATAATCAGTTTTTTAAAATACTTCAAAGTAAATGTATCAATCCTAGATAGCATAGTACCTCATCCTACTATGTCGCCATATATAGGTTTACAATCAAAACCGTAATGTCATATTGGAAATTGGGTTTCCATCATGAATCAAGGCTAGGGACGGTCTCCTACCAATTCGATACACTCTAGCAATGTCCTAGGATCACACCTACGGGCAACCCTTGGATCCTGCAGGGCCAGTCCACAAATACTTTAGTGGATCGACAATTCCTGAACACACGCTTCCCGGTTCTATTGGACCTATAAAATGGTCACTATAAAATGTCAGGGCTTGCAAAACCCTGATACACTTCGAGCTAGAAAGAAACATGTGCACTCCCTGCGTTCCCTTGTCCCGTTTATGACTCTTACTGAGGTGTGAGGCTCGCAACGTAATGTTATACACAAAGCTATGACGAAATAGGCTATGCTTTGATCATCACCCACAAGGCTCTGCTTTTCAACAAAAGCCTCGATCAATTGCATCTTGGCATGTCACATTGACAATTCACGCCATGTGATCGATAACTACCAATATATAACCTATGAGCTCATGCGTCTCGGAGAAGGGTGTTAAGCAAGAGAATAAATTCTCCGCCACCAACAGATATATATTAATTAGAAATTAATTTACATGGAATGAAATCCAATGTTAGACACACATCCATTTACAAGTCCGTTCTGGGTCTGAATGAAACTGGAGACACCTTATTTCTCGTCCCGTATGTCCAATACGGAAGAGAGGTGCTCGCTTATCTGGACAATCAACAAGTACGTCTGGATAACTACCACTTTAACCCTTTACTGGGAGATAACCAATGCCGGGCATCCGTAGTTATCCATTCGATGTGAAGATCGTCGGTCTTCAATCGCCGTCTTCAATATCTTCGATTTAAATTGTCGTATAATCATTTGAAATGAGATTGTACTCAGTCTTTTCAAATGATTCTCACATATATATAGTTTTAAACCATTTCATATCATTAATAGTATTTAATAATGATTTATCGCTATTCTTTCATATATAAAAATAGCTAAATTAATTTGACGACGCTTCGGGTCAATAGGTGGCCCTGGCGCTGTTTTTATCAAAAATTGATTTACACTTATCTCGAAATCTAACCGTTGGATTTTAACAAAATTTATATCATTATAAAGATCTTCCCAAAGCGGTCCTAGCGGTTCCAGTTTTCGGAAAATCCGAGGGTCGGATCTTTCGGTATAACAGTTTAAAGCTACGATTTCGAAACGCGAACTACCGCGCGCGATTCTTTTAATTTTAATTTATATTTACATATATAATTATATAAATATAAACCATTCGATTATTCCACTAACGTTTTTAATATGCCAAAAAAAAGAATGTTTTTATTAGCATATCTTATCCACATATTCACAATGTCAAACAAATATATTTCCTTCACATGACAATTGAACCAATGACAAATAAAAAGCTAATTTTTATCTATATCTCTATTTTTAACTTTAACAAATAAAAAGGGAATTTTTTATTTGTATAAATTTTTCAGTGAATGTTTTAACAATAAAAATAATTAATACAGATTCTAATGTATGTATTGTAAATAAAATGATATTTTAACTATGCATATAAATTCTAATATATGCATTGAAAATAAAATTTAATTTTAATTATGCATATAAAAGTGTAATTTTACTATGCATATAAATTCTAATATATGCATTGTAAATAAAAATGTAATTTTAATAATGCATATAAATGCTAATATATGCATTGCAAATAAAAGTGAAATCTTAATAATGCATATAAATTTTAGTACATGCATTGCAAATAAAAATGTAGTTATCATTATGCATATAAATTCTAATATACGCATTGAAATAAAATATAATTTCACTATGCATATAAATTCTAATATATGCATTGTAAATAAAAGTGTAATTTTAACCATGCATATAAAAATGTAATTTCAACAATGCATATAAATTCTGATATATGCATTGAAAATAAAATTGTAATTTTAACTATACATATTTTGATGTTTCAATTTGTTAACAATTCTATTTTTAAACAAAATGTATGAAAGTGATGTTTTCATTTTCCTTCTTCCTAGCATGTTAAAAATAATGTTTTAACCTACAAATATTCTCTAACATATATTTTATACTGAATCACTTTTAAATTAAAAAATGAAATTTTTAGTGTTGCAACATTTTTATTCAAACAGTCAATATTTCCAATAAATCAAACTTTACATTAAAAATTATGATTTTAATGTTTCAACACTTTTATTCAAATATGAACAATTTTCATATGAATCATTCTTTTATAAAAATGATATTTTTAATGTCAACATGCCTTTTTTTTTAAATGAACATTTTCTAGTGATTCTTTCATTTCATTAAAAGCAAAGTTTTTAACGTAAACATGTTTTTATTTTAAAATATGCATATTTGTCTAATATCTATCATTACATTAAAAGAAATGAATTTTTAATGTAAAACGTGTTTTCATTTTAAAACATATTTGTCTAACGTCTATTATTACATTAAAAAGGGAATTTTTAATGTAAAACAAGTTTTCATTTTAAAACATGAATATTTGTCTAACTTCTATTATTACATTAAAACGTGAATTTTAATGTAAAACATGTTTTCATTTTAAAACATGAACCTTTTTCTATATTTCTATTATTACATTAAAAAGTGATTTTTTAATGTAAAACATGTTTTCATTTTAAAACATGAATCTTTTTCTATATTTCTATTATTACATTAAAAAGTGAATTTTTAATGTAAAACATGTTTTCGTTTTAAAACATGATCATGTTCTTGATTCCTATTTTAATTCAACAAAATGTACAAAAGTTTATATCTCATTTTTTGTGAGACTTCTTATTCAACAAAATGATAAATTTGATATCTCATTTTTGTTGAAAACTCCAGTTCAACAAAATGACAACACTATATATTTTATTCTTTGATGAAAACTCTAGTTCAACAAAATGACAAAACCGATGTTTAATATTTGTTGAAATTTCTAATTTTAACAAATTGACAAAAATTGAAGTTTCCTATTTGTTGAAAATTCTAATTCAACAAATAAACAAAATTTGGAGTTTCATATTTTTCCTCTATAATAATTTGATTTAAGCAAAAATGTTCATTTTTGTTTTGACCAATTTAATTTAAACAAAAATGGCAATTATACTAATTTTGACAAAAATGATAATTTTTGTCCAATGGTTCCAATTTGACAAAAATGAGAAGTTTTGTCCAATTATTCCAAACAACAAAATGATAATTCTTTAATCAACTACCCTAATAAACCCAAAAAAATAATTCTTGGTTCCACTATTTTAACTAACAAATGATGAATTTGCCCAATGATTCTAATTTGATAATTTTATCTAAACAAAAATTATATATTTTTGTTTCACTCAATTTATTACAACAAAATGATATACATTTTTTTTAACAATTTTATCACCACAGATCTATATGTTTTTAACAATTATATCACCACAAAATATCACCAAACAACCAGATCTACATACTACATCCATCACAGATCAAATCATGAATCATAACAAATACGAATTAATTATAGATTTGTGATAATAAAATCAGAATTATTTCTAATTATAAAAAAAAGAAATAAATAGATTTCTCGTAGTCATTTAAATCTGAATGATCACGACCTGAAATTTGATTAAAATTCGATCTGCTCAGAATTGTTTTAGTCAGCCTAGCTAGAAACGCAGATCTCGGGCTCACGATCGCAACGCTTCAGAAACTGTTCAATTCTGATTCAATATGAATAAGTTATGATTTTATTTGTGATGATAATAATTTAAATTTAAATAAATAAATAATTTAGTTACATTAATACCCTTCTTCCTCTTCTATCAAAACACGGTCGTTCCTTTACCTAAAAGCTTCGATCCTAGGGTTCTTATTCACGTTCAAATCGCAAGGCTTAAGGACGATCGAAGTGTACTGCGTCGAGGAGGGAGGTGGCGCGCTTCAGGGGGGACCCAAGGCGTGGGGTGCGATCCAGCCTAGGGGAGGCGGCGGCGGTTGAAACATGTGGACTTTGGGGTGCTGGAACGATGCAAATAGTCCACTGTTTCCAATCAACTCCTATAGAAACGTAGCTCGTAAGATTCTCTACAAAAGACCCCAAAGGAGCAGGAAGTTTTATTGTGAGGATTGGAGGGAATTAATGGGGGAAGTGAAGAGCAATTCTGGCCATGAAATACATAGATGGCGGCGGATACTGTAGTAGATTAAGGTTTGTAATGAGACAAATGGATTTTTATAATATTTAATTTCTAATTTTTACAAATAAACTCGTTATATCTTAGTAGTTCCAATTCCAGTCCAACAGAAGTTGTTTCTATCCAATTGCCCCCGTTCCGGATCCAATGGGCTAGGTTCCGTCAACCCAAACAATTGTTTTTGGCCTGTGTTCTTTAATTTAAAATTTAAATCATTTATTTAATTAATTCGATCGTACATTTAAATTCACCAGGGCCGCATACGGACTCCGAAAATTCCCGAAAAATAAAACTAGCTATGTTTTAACAATACGGCCCTAACAAAATTAATTTCATCGAATTTGGAAACCGTTTGAAAAATGGCCTTTTTAACGGTCGATTAAATTCAACATAAGTTATTGAATCACAGTTTAATTTACTACGCTCATAAATAAATTCCAAAAATTATGGAAAATTAAACTTAGCAATAATTTGACATTCCGGATCTGACAAAAATGGTTTCGTCGAAAACGGAGGTCGTTTGTATAATGGCCATTTATACGTGCTATAAATTATACTATATTCCATAGCGACTATTATTAATATTCAACTGGCCATAACTTTTTATTCCCTCTATGAAATTTCGATTTTTCGGATTCATTGGAAAGATATTTTTAAATAGATTTAGATATTTTTGGTTTCACTAAAATCCGCTTTATTTTGAATCCTATACATTCAGTCAAAGTTCAGATTCAAATTTTCAAACTACCATGTTATTTCTAATTCCTTTTGAAATTGAAATAAATATATTCATTCTAACTTCTATTTAAATAAATTTTAAATCATTATTATTTAAAATAAATTATTTTAGCTATTCAAAATTAATTGAAATAGCCAAAATAAAAATTTTAAATTGTTTTTGATTTTCTGGGTTGTTACATAATGTATTAATGAGTATTTGAATACGGGGAAAGAGCGGGAGATAGAACTATGTGAACTTGATCCTTTAAAAGGGGTACATAGGCAGTCTTTTCCTATGCAATAGCCACCGGATCCCTTAGGTTGGGCTGGGGTCTATTGGGCTAGGTGCAGTCCAAAATATAGTTGAAACTCTTTTTTTCTCTCTTTGTATATAATTTGTAAAGTTAGAAGATGTGCGATTGTAAAACAAAAGGAAGACAAAAGAAGAAGCAAAAAGGAGCTTAGCCTGCATGTTGGATCTACAGGTTGTTTATTTTAAATCCACTTCTTATGTATTGTTGTTGCTTTGTTCTATGGATGTTTGATGTAATAAAATGCATTATAATGATTTATTTATATAAATTATTCCATCATGAGATCTTCCATATTATTCATTGTTCCTAGCATTTTTAAATCTTATATACTTAAGGTCCACTACTTTTAATATCTAAAATTAGTTGTAAGCATGTTTGATGACATTTATAATTGATTTTGTACCTTTAAAAATATTGGGTCTTTACATTTGGTATCAGAGCTTAGGTTTGGCGATTACTTGAGCCTTAGGTAGGTTTAACTGTTATGTTGTAATGATTTGCACCTGAAGGTTAGTTTAAGTATGAGAGAAAATGTTTTGATTTATAATTGCATGCTTGAAGTGTGCATACTTTTTATTTAGTCATTATTACCTCACTCTATAATGTTGCTTATTTATGAGAAACCTTTTTGTGGAGGATAAAGAAAACAAGGGTGAGGCAAGATAAACACTTATGGGGCAGGTTATGTGTTTGGTTAAAACCTAAATGACATACACACAGTGATTAGGTTGCAATTGAAACCCAAGCTTAGTAAAGATAGAATCGTTTTAAGAGAACTACAGTGGTCTAGAATTATTGTTTTTAACATATATCCCTTATTTTAAAGCTATCTCATTAGTTAATAGAAAATGGTCATTTGTGAGTGTTTTGCATGTTTATACACTAATTAGTGCTAATTAGGTGTGACTAGTGAAAATTAGCTAAATTATACATCAAAAAATTATGGAAAAATATGCATAAATTCTAAAATCATATATTATTGTAACAACCCATAATTTTCTATATATATTTCAAATATATTTTGGTATAAATAATGGAACTGTAAATGTGAAAACGTAGTTTTGTTGATTTATATAATAATAATTATGTGAATTTAGCAGATATAAGATTTTAATGCAGCTATTTGTAAAGGTTGGATTTTGAATTTTTATTAAGATAATTGAGTGAGATGTGAGTTAGTTTATAATAGGTATTCGGGCCTTACGTTTTTCAGTAATTAAATTGGGAAATTTACATGCTTAAAATTTATTTATAAAGTTGATTATAAGCAAATTATAATAATTATAATAATGAAGTAAGCTACATTAACATAAATGAAATTCTATTTTTGTTATATTGATAAAGAGTTGAAGTTGTGAATATGATATTTACAAATTTAATTAAAAATTGAGTTGTTTAATGAATAATTGAAATATAAACTCAAATTGATAAATAATCAAATTCAGGAACTTAAAAAGATGTGAAATGGGTTTATAAGATTTATTTGAGTTGAATTGGATTTAATAGAAGTTAATAAATATTTAAATTTAATTAAAACAATTAAATGAAGTTTGAATAATTAATTAATTAATTAACGAGGAAATTTAACTGTTTTGACGACTGTCTCGGAATTCGACGAATCTGGCACCATCGGAACCGGAATGGTGAATTATGGTAGGATCCCAAATTTCGTAACAATCCGACTGGTAATTTGATCGTACGAGAGGAAATGTGAAAGAGATCAAGGTAAATGGATAATTGGGTATCTCTTACATTTGGGCCCCCTATATTTATATAAATAAAACCAATTAACACTTTATTAGTTCATTCTCCACATACATACACTTTCACCTTCGTATTCCTCTTTAATGGCTGGAGAAAAATTTAAAACCCTAGCTCAAGGTCAAAATACAACTTCAAAATAAAATCTCTCCAAATCCTATTGTATTATATACCAAATCGAAGCTCTCGGCGGTATGAAGTCTCTGGTTTAGTTTGTTTCAACATGTAATGCTTGGATTGCTGGAAAATCGAAGGTCAAAGTCCCTAGAAATGGAACCCTAGATCTATATTGGGCATTTTTGATTTAGGGTTTAATCAAGGAATGGGGGATATGGGTTTTTGTAGAGGAGATCGATACGGTTTTGTTGGAGTGGTTTTATGGAATGAAACTGAGTGTGGAGTTCGAATTTGCTCATCAAAGGCTGAAATCTCGGTCCGTTCATCTATGTCGCGTCGCCTGAGATGGCCACCAGAGGTGTCAAGGATGGCATTGGCGGACGCGCAGGAGAACGAGGATTTGGTCGCTGGTAGTCTCGTGGGTTCTGGGGGCTCGAGGCGCATGAAATTCTCGGTCAAAGGGAAGGTGTGCATTGGGTTTCTCCGTGATGTTCACGGTAGAGAAGGAAGAAGAGGCGGGAACCTTGCTGACAGGCGAGTCATAATAGGGTGAGGAGTTTATTTAATTATTTATATATATTTAAGTTCAAATCATAAAAACGCTAATAACTCTCTCGTTTTAACTCGGATTTAGACGCAGTTGGGTGCGTTGGGATCGTGACGGAGTTGCGGACGTTTAGGCACTAACCTGGCTGCGTTTAGAGACTGTGAAATTTTGGGCTATGGGTGGGTGTCCGTCTGATTAAAGACCAAAGGTGAGTGATTCTCCACTCACGAATAACTAATTTTTTTCCCATATTTATCAAATTAAATTGTGAAATAAGTTAGTTGCATTGTTGTGTTTGATTGGTGAATGGTTGCTTAAATTTGACACGCAAGTGTGTTACGTGCAATGAAATCGATAATTAGTTATTTAAATTTAATTTAAATCTCTAGCTAGGAATCTCAACACTTGAAATTAGTGAAATGATTTAACATTTACCACGAGATAAAATGTTGTGTGATGGATGCCTTGGTCGATTTGAATTACTGAATGAATACTGCTTGAAATGTTCCTTTTTCAGTATATGAATATTATGTGCTCATATTGACGATAAATCCCATTTTTACCCTAGATGTTACGGACGTCGAATAAACCCGGGATTAATCGATAGAAATCAATTTAGAACACAGAGTGAAATGATAAATCTCTGTGATCCTGATTTGGATTAAAATGATAGATCCATCCCTGAAATATCGAGGAATTAAATTTAAACCACTTGGCCGTTGGATAGATAATTATATACAGACATCGGTTGGTTAAATGATTTTTTACTATTTAGAAATTTTATTTAATAGAAATTTTATTTAGAAGAATGTGTCGATACTCGATAAATCCATTTATTTAAAAATTCTGATCTTGGGATGTTATCAAAAAGGGTTAAGGAAATTTTCCCAAAACAAAGTGGAAATTTTTAAATTGGGATGTGAATATGATTCGGAGTTATTAAAATTTTGGGGTGGATTTGAATGAAATAAATTCATATTGAATTTAATTTTTGAATAATGGAAATCGAGGGTATTTTGGGCTGTTTTAACTCAGTTTTGAATATAGATTTGAATTCTTGGAATCGAACGATTATTTTTGAACGATGTTGAAATGAGATATGAAATTAATGAACTCCATTGAGGCTGGAGTTAGATTCAAGTATTGAAGTTCGAAAGAAGGGAACGATTTTAGTTAAAGAAATTTATATATATATGTACGCTGTTTGATTTAAAATAACTATTTCTTTTCTTGAAATTTATTTATTTAAAACTTTCCTATAAAACTATTTTATTACAACTAAATTGTTCTTTATATTTTATTACATAAACTAAGTAGTAAGACTTTTAAATTTCGTATATACAAACTGTTTTAAATTATCTTATTTCATTCTAGCTATTATATTCTTTATATATATATATATTATATAAAGATTTTATTTTATAAGCATCTTTTTTTTCAAATTATATTAAATGATTGTAAAATTCTTCCGAATGGAAAGTGTCTGAATCTAAAACCGTTGTTCAAATGGAGTTGAGATAAATTTATTCTATTTGAATATGAATCGATTTCTAAACCGATTTTTGATATGGAAATGTAAATTATATTCTACTCGAATAGAAATGACCTCCTAAGGGATTGAAATGAGTTGAAGTGAAGTATATATTCTATTTGAATATGAATGGATTTCGAACATAAATCAATTTGGAATAATTTGAAATCTTTGAGATAAAATACATTCTATCTGAATATAGGTCGGTTTTGAAATATTATATGATTATAATATAAGGATATGGAAATTTATTCTAATTTAGAATATAATCAGTTTGGTATGATATGACATTTTGGTATGAAATTTTATTCTATTTGAATGTAAATTTGGTTCGAAACATAATATGATATTTTGATATGAAGCGAACCTTTGTGAAATATAAAAGAACCAACCGATGTGAAAAGATGTAAGCGTTGGTTTTTAAAGAGACCGGAGTCGACATAAGGCATACTCTTTGTCAGTGTCGATACCACTTTGACAACTACGAACGTTATGACGTATCCAGAATGAGTATGACGACTTGGAGGCGATTATTAAATCGAGAAGATGAACGTTAACGAAATAGCCCTGACCTTCAGGTCAGAATTGAAATGACTAAAATAGGAGCTATACCGTGACTAATTGAGGTAGCACCTTTGATCGGACACACTTCTTCGATACTATTTCTATAACTATGATGATGATGATGATTTGGGCCCATTTATGATTTTGGGAGTGTGTTCCGAGGTGGGCGGTAGTGGCTGCTATGCGTTACTACCGGTCCGGGAGTGCAATTGGTAGAATCCTACCCTGGGTATTGCCTCGAGTGCCTTGTCATATTTATCCTTATCACGCCCCATATGATTTTGATTTAGCATTGCCTTCTATGGAGTGCCCTCTGATAAAACCAGTACGGTGAATTTACGGTACTGTATAGACTGCTGATGCCTGTAAACGGCGTAAGGGTAATATGGTAATCCCGCTTACGCTCTTTTTATGATATTTACTTTACTAGATAGACACTATCATAATAACGTATTATACTATGTATGTATTAGTTTAACGAATCCTCGAGAGATGGAAAAATCCCGTAACATCTCTTGAGTTACTGCACTTATGACACTGATGTTATTTCGTATTTTAATTTGACTAATATGAGAATGATTTAGTGCTGATCCGAGTGTTTGTTGTGTATTCTTTTTATGCAATACGCTCGGGTCAGCAGACGTTTGCAGTTAACTAGGATGGCTGTGACTTGGAGATCGAAGACGAAGATTTGGTATATTTACTATCTATATATATGTGGATGTTCGCTGCATTTTATTTCCGCTGCCATGTGATGAAATCTGTATATGTATAACTTTGATAGTCATCGTGTATATTTCAATTGTTTTAACTGTTACTTAAATTTTATATGTCATCCTTCCACTGTGAGGTTTCTGTGATTGTTTTTCCTTCTATCTTTCTTGTTCTTCTTTTCCCAATAACTACCTGTATTTGTGATTTGTTTGGGTCGACATGGGTGGTTTATTATCGATTTGAACGGTCAAAAATTATGGGTCGTTACAGTTGGTATCAGAGCAATGGTTAGCGATAACCTTGGCTTTGTTTGGGAATTAACTCGTTAGAGATGGGGTTAGAAACGCCCTAGAATGGGTTTTAGGGTATATACGAGAGAGCGTACTTGTATTTTGATATAAATTGGTTTCATATTGTGTGGACTCGTTCTGTTGAATATTTATGGATTCTGGTCGATATATGGGATGCCATGGAATCGATAGGAATTTCTAAATAATCTAACAGAATGATCGACATAATATGGTTTTCGGTTATATTTTAAAATATATCAAATATATATTATTGGTTCAAGTATATATGTATTCGTTTTAGTAGGTGGTAATATTTAAGTTATTACCTATTATGGTCGGTAAAATAATGAGTATAATAAGAGGTAATTAATAGGTGTTGGAAATTTAGTGGTTTTAGAAAATATTTGAAATGAAATACCTGTAGGTATAATTGGGTGTAAAAGGTTTGTGATTGAAATAGAAATGAACTTGAAACTTGATCCTGGGGTGTCTTTGGAAATAGTTTGCCAAAGTTTAAATAATATCATATTACAGGTATAATCGAAAAGAAATGGTTTTAAAGATTTTTCAAAGTGGGTATAATCCCTTCTTGGACCTTAGAAACGACGTCGGTAATGAGTGCGCACATTATCGATGTTTATTCTGAAAGGTTTAAGTGGGGGAGAGACCCTCCGTAATTATTATAATTGGTTTTGACAAAGGATTTTGGATTTAATTCCATATGACATAAAAATTTATATATAAAAAATATTAGAATATGTATTTAAAGTTGAAGTTTAAATTAAGCATGTTTTGGAAAATCTCTATGTTTTGTTATTAAAGATTTGAATTTAAAAATTTATGGCTTGTTTTCTATAAAATTGTATAAGTACACATAGGTTATTCTAGAGTTTAGTTTATCAACCCTGAAACAAGCATTTAAGTTCGTCTTAACTCACAATATTGGTTAAGTACTAAAGTGATTCGTTTCATTAGAATTTTGATTTTTGAGAATATGAATTTGACTTAAGCATTTAAGGTGAAGAGAAGTGGTCGTTGTCATGCTTAAGCATGTGCAATAATAAGTTGAAGGAATTATAAGTTGGTCAATATAAGTGTTAGAAAAAAAATTTAAATTAATTGTGGAATAAAACCCAACTAAAGTCAACTAAAAGGAATTGGAGATTTTGTTGGCTAATAAAAGTAACAACCCACGACTGGGGTGATTAATAAGTAATTTGAGTAAGTCGAGAAAGAACGGAAAGGAATTTATGTTGTCGATAAATGAGAATTGTCGATAAATAAAATGGGAGAGATTTAAATGATGAATTAATGTGCATATGAAATGAGAACCTGGATAAAAAAAACTAAAATGAGGTAAACCCATCAGGACAGTATATCGAAGGTAAATCATTTTGTCAAGTGAAATATAACTTAACTGAGTAGAGGAATTGTGTTAAATAAGGTCTAACTTAGTAAATCGAATAAAAATGGTTGGAATTAAGTATAAAATTCGAGTCATGAATAATCCTTAATTCAATTCATGATTTGTGAATCAACTAAATAAATTGAGTTAATGGGATAAGTTTAACTTAAAACAGAAATTGGAATAAGTGAATAAGAATGGCTAAATGAATGTAGAGAAATGTCAAAACAAGATAGTTGTGATGCAAATATAAATTTAGCCATTCGGAATAAGATAATGGAGTTAAACGAATCCAAATTTGAGAATTTGAGATATTGAAGTGAGATATAAGAATAAGACTTAACCTGAGGTGAATGGATTTGATAAAGTGGAATCAACTTAGGGAAATCAAATAATTCAAATTAGAATTTATCGTGGGTTGAATTGAGTAAGTAAAATTTTGATCTATACTAACAATTATTGGGTAAGTAAATGAGGAGTTAATAAACGAGGAAAAATAAAATGATTTATACATAAACCATAACTGATCTTTACCCATAGTTATAGATTCAAAGTTAACCTGAAAGAACGAGGAAATGAAGTAAACTGGGAACTGGAAATTTGGACTAAGGTATAAGAAATAGAAACCAAAGTCTAGTTTATAAAATTTGAATATCGAAAGAACTTGAAACCAAGTGGATTCAAGTAAGCCAAATGAATTTGAATAATGGAAGTGAACTCGAGAAATTGAATTGGTCGTTTAAACAAAACATAAAGGTGTAAAACAAAGTACGGAAATAGTGGAACGATAATCCAATTTTGGTGATTAAGCTTTGTTAAAGCCTTGGGATTCGGATGTTGAAACTCCGAACAAAATAAATCTATGTTTATGTGAAAACCTGATATTTTCAATAGGCTGAAGTAAAACAGCCATAATTTTTGAATGGATGATCGAAATTTAACGATTTTGGACTTTTTAGAAACCTCAGAAACTAAACTAAAATTTCTGTTAATAGTGCCTTGCCAAATTTTCAAGTTTGTTAGGTGGAAAACTAAGAACTAGTCATAGTTGTATGCGCAGAAAATTAAAATCCGAAGCATATACCTATATTGTTTTGGCCATAACTTCCTAACGGAATGTCGGATCTTGATGTGTGAGTACAATTCGGAAAGACCAAAATGAAAACTAAAACTTTTTCCTGATATGATGAGTCAAATTCTAATGTTTAAAGGGTTAAAAACTGAGTTGAACAACTCAGACCTGTATTTTCAGTGTATGGACCGAGGTGTTCGCCTTCACTTAATTTATCATAACTTTTGAACGATTTATCCGAATTCGATGAATCCGGACAACTCGGAAAGCATGAAGAAAATTCTACAAATTTTCCCTTGTGTATTTTAATCAAATTCCATCATTTATGGGGTGATAATCGTTGATTTGTTTGCTGGCCTGTTGTTCACATGTTGGTTTTGTTGTTGAAATGTCGATGATATGTTATGTGAGTTATATGCATTTGCTATTTAGTGTATATATGCTTTATTTTCATGTGTATGTGAGTATGTAGCAGGTGTAAGGAAGTCGCACTACGCTTCGGAGCTCGCTCGCGCTAAACTCTAAATGCTAAGGTAAATAAAAATGCAAATAAACGCTAAGAAGGTATGTATTTGAGTTATATAATTTTGTAGTTACATATATATGGTGTTTTCCTCATTTTGGGATGCCTCATCGAACGATGAGATGTATATTTAAATTTTATATATGTATTGAGTTTTTCCGGATCTCTCCATACAAGGGAGATGCTGCTGAAATTTTCAATGATTTCGGAGTTAGAAAATTTACGAGGTTTTTACAACTATATACTTATTTATAAATGCTATTTTATAAGTTTGAATTTGAAATATATGTATGTGCTCAATATCGGATTTCGTTCTCTTTTCGAGGACGAAAAGACTTTTAAGTGGAGGAGAATGTAACAACCCATAATTTTCTATATATATTTCAAATATATTTTGGTATACATAATGGAACTGTAAATGTTAAAATGTAGTTTTGTTGATTTATATAATAATAATTATGTGAATTTAGCAGATATAAGATTTTAATGTAGCTTATATTTGTAAAAGTTGGGTTTTGAATTTTTATTAAGATAATTGAGTGAGATGTGAGTTAGTTTATAATAGGTATTCGGGCCTTACGTTTGTCACTAATTAAATTGGGAAATTTACGTGCTTAAAATTTATTTATAAATTTGATTATAAGCAAATTTTAATAATTATAATAATGAAGTAAGCTACATTAACATAAATGAAATTCTATTTTTATTATGTTGATAAAGAGTTGAAGTTGTGAATGTAATATTTACAAATTTAATTAAAAATTGAATTGTTTAATGAATAATTGAAATATAAATTCAAATTGATAAATAATCAAATTCAGGAACTTAAAAAGATGTGAAATGGGTTTATAAGGTTTATTTGAGTTGAATTGGATTTAATAGAAGTTAATAAATATTTAAATTTAATTAAAACAGTTAAATGAAGTTTGAATATTTAATTAATTAATTAACGGGGGAATTTAACTGTTTTGGTGACTGTCTCGGAATTCGACGAATTTGACACCATCGGAACCGGAATGGTGAATTATGGTAGGATCCCCAATTTCGTAACAATCTGACTGGTAATTTGATCGTACGAGAGGAAATGTGAAAGAGATCAAGGTAAATGGATAATTGCGTATCTCTAACATTTGGGCCCCCTATATTTATATAAATAAAACCCAATTAACACTTTATCGGTTCATTCTCCACATACGTACACTTTCACCTTCGTAATCCCCTTTAATGACTGGAGAAAAATTTAAAACCCTAGCTCAAGGTCAAAATACAACTTCAAAATAAAATCTCTCCAAATCCTATCGTATTATATACCAAATCGATGCTCTCGACGGTATGAAGCCTCTAGTATAGTTTGTTTCAACATGCAGTGCTTGGATTGCAGGAAAATCGAAGGCCAAAGTCGCTGGAAAAGGAACCCTAGATCTATATTGGGCGTTTTTGATTTAGAGTTTAATCAAGGAATCGGGGATATGGGTTTTGTAAAGGAGATCGATACGGTTTTGTTGGAGATGGTTTTATGGAATGAAACTGAGTGTGGAGTTCGAATTTGCTCATCAAAGTCTGAAATCTCATTCCGTTCATTTATGTCGTGTCGCCTGAGATGGCCACCGGAGGTGCCAAGGATGGCACTGGCAGACGCGCAGGAGAACGAAGGTTCGGTTGTAGGTAGTCTCCTGGGTTCTAAGAGCTTGAGGTGCATGAAATTCTCGGTCAAAGGGAAGATGTGCGTTGGGTTTCTCCGTGATGTTCACGGTAGAGAAGGAAAAAGGGGCGGGAACCTTGCTGATGTGGCGAGTCATAATAGGGTGAGGAGTTTATTTATTTATTAACATATATTTAAGTTCAAATCGTAAAAACGCTGATTCTCTCGTTTTAACTCGGATTTGGACGCGGTTGGGTGCGTTGGAATCGTGACGGAGTTGCGGACGTTTTGGCACTAACCTGGCTGCATTTAGAGACTATGAAATTTTGGGCTATGGTTGGGTGTTCGTCTGATTAAAGACCAAAGGTGAGTGATTCTTCGCTCACGAATAACTAATTTTTTCCCCATATTTATCAAATTAAATTGTGAAATAAGTTAGTTGCATGGTTGTGTTTGATTGGTGAATGGTTGCTTAAATTTGACACGCAAGTGTTTTACGTGCAATGAAATCGATAATTAGTTATTTAAATTTAATTTAAATCTCTAGTTAGGAATCTCAACACTTGACATTAGTGAATTGATTTAACATTTACCACGGGATAAAATGTTGTGTGATGGATGCCTTGGTCGATTTGAATTACTGATTGAATACTGCTTGAAATGTTCCTTTTTCAGTATATGAATATTGTGTGCTCATATTGACGATAAATCCCATTTTCACCCTGGATGTTACGGGCATCGAATAAACCCGGGATTAATCGATAGAAATCAATTAAGAACACATAGTGAAATGATAAATCTCTGTGACCCTGATTTGGATTGAAATGATAGATCCATCCCTGAAATATCGAGGAATTAAATTTAAAACCACTTGGCCATTGGATAGATAATTATATACAGACATCGGTTGGTTAAATGATTTTTTAATATTTGGAAATTTTATTTAATAGAAATTTTATTTAGAAGAATGTGTCGATACTCGATAAATCCATTTCTTTAAAAATTCTGATCTTGGGATGTTATCAAAAAGGGTTAAGGAAATTTTCCCAAATCAAAGTGGAAATTTTTAAATTAGGATGTGAATATGATTCGGAGTTATTAAAATTTTAGGGTGGATTTTGAATGAAAGAAATTCATATTGAATTTAATTTTTGAATAATGGAAATCGAGGGTATTCTGGGCTGTTTTGACTCAGTTTTGAATATAGATTTGAATTCTTGGAATCGAACGATTGTTTTTGAACGATGTTGAAATGAGATATGAAATTAATGAACTCCATTGAGGCTAGAGTTAGATTCAAGTATTGAAGTTCGAAAGAAGGGAACTATTTTAGTTTAAAAAAATTATATATATATATATATTTAATTATGTACACTGTTTGATTTAAAATAACTCTTTCTTTTCTTGAAATTTATTTATTTAAAACTTTCCTATAAAACTATTTTATTACAACTAAATTGTTCTTTATATTTTATTACATAAACCAAGTAGTAATACTTTTAAATTTCATATATACAAACTGTTTTAAATTATCTTATTTCATTCTAGCTATTATATTCTTTATATTATATATATATATTATATAAAGATTTTATTTTATAAGCATCTATTTTTTAAATTATATTAAATGATCATAAAATTCGTCCAAATGGAAAGTGTCTGAATCTAAAACTGTTGTTCAAATGGAGTTGAGATAAATTTATTCAATTTGAATATGAATCGATTTCTAAACCGATTTTTGATATGGAAATGTAAATTATATTCTACTCGAATAGAAATGGACCTCCTAGCGGATTGAAATGAGTTGAAGTGAAGTATATATTCTATTTGAATATGAATGGATTTCGAACATAAAACAATTTGGAATAATTTGGAATAATTTGAAATCTTTAAGATAAAATATATTCTATCAGAATATAGGTTGGTTTTGAAATATTATATGATTATAATATAAGGATATGGAAATTTATTCTAATTTAGAATATAATCGGTTTGGTATGATATGACATTTTGATATGAAATTTTATTCTATTTGAATGT
Organism: Allium sativum; assembly: GCA_030737875.1. Classification (NCBI taxonomy): domain Eukaryota; kingdom Viridiplantae; phylum Streptophyta; class Magnoliopsida; order Asparagales; family Amaryllidaceae; genus Allium; species Allium sativum. The sequence goes on along the minus strand of CM060910.1, from coordinate 331,060,527 downwards.
AAGTTTGGTTCGAAACAGAATATGATATTTTGATATGAAGAGAACCTTTGTGAAATATAAAAGAACCAACCGATGTGAAAAGATGTAAGTGTTGGTTGTTAAAGAGACCGGAGTCGACATAAGGCATACTCTCTGTCAGTGTCGATACCACTTTGACAACTGTGAACGTTATGACGTATCCAGAATGAGTATGATGACTTGGAGGCGATTATTGAATCGAGAAGATGAACGATAACGAAATAGCCCTGACCTTCAGGTCATAATTGAAATGACTAAAACAGGAGCTACACCGTGACTAATTGAGGTAGCACCTTTGATCGAACACACTTCTTCGATACTATTTCTATAACTATGATGATGATGATTTGGGCCCATTTATGATTTTGGGAGTGTGTTCCGAGGTGGGCGATACTGGCTGTTATGCGTTACCATCGGTCCGGGAGTGCAATTGGTAGAATCCTACCATGGGTACTGCCTCGAGTGCCTTGTCATATTTATCCTTATCGAGCCCCATACGATTTTGATTTAGCATTGCCTTCTATGGAGTGCCCTCTGATAACACCAGTACATTGAATTTACGGTACTGTATAGACTGTTGATGCCTGTAAACGGCGTAAGGGTATATGGTAATCCCGCTTACGCTATTTTTATGATATTTACTTTACTTGATAGAAACTATCATAATAACGTATTATACTATGTATGTATTAGTTTAACGGATCCTCGAGGGATGGAAAAATCCCGTAACATCTCATGAGTTACTGCACCCATGACACTGATGTTATTTCATATTTTAATTTGACTAATATGAGAATGATTTAGTGCTGATCCGAGTGTTTGTTGTGTTTTCTTTTTATGCAATACGCTCGGGTCAGCAGACGTTTGCAGCTAACTAGGATGGCTGTGACTTGGAGATCGAAGACGAAGATTTGGTATATTTACTATCTATATATATGTGGATGTTCGCTGCATTTTATTTCTGCTGCCATGTGATGAAATCTATATATGTATAACTCTTATAGTCATCGTGTATATTTCAATTGTTTTAACTGTTACTTAAATTTTATATGTCATCCTTCCACTGTGAGGTTTCTATGATTGTTTTTCCTTCTATCTTTCTTGTTCTTCTTTTCCCAATAACTACCTATATTTGTGATTTGTTTGGGTCGACATGGGTGGTTTATTGTCGATTTGAACGGTCAAAAATTATGGGTCGTTACAATTATGTCCCATATATGAATTGAGTTGATTTGGATTTGTTTTGTTAATCTCAAAATTTAGGGGATTAAGAGTAATTAGGGTTAATTAGTCCCATTCTATAAACATGGATGTTGTTTTGATCTTTTGGATTGAACCTATAAGTTGTTAATGCTGTTTGGTATGTTTTATGATTGCATAGAAAAGTTAGAATGGTTGAAAACGTCGTTGTTTGGCGGAAAATAGCTTTCTGGAAATTCTGTAGGGATCCGGATCGGATAAGACGGACTGAACTGAACTGGAGCATGGCAAAAAAGAGGGCCATATGCATAGGGTTGGAGTTGGAGTGGAGCACCGAACCAAACCAAAATGGAGGAGCCAACTTGGAGCACCGAAATGAACTGAAATGGACAAGCCGAACCAGAATACCGAACCAAACCGGATTTGAGCTTTTACCACTACCACGCAATGTTGATCGTGAACTCTTCTGAAGACCAACTCCAATTCAACCAAAACCCAAGATGCACAGGAAGTCCAAGCGAGAAGTTATCGCTCAGGATACAGATAGGAACCAATGAGTTAACTTCAAGGGTTAGGCTTTGCTGCGGGATGTGTGCAAAGGAGTTATCGATATCTATAACTTTGATTCACCATTGAGAGAGGGGGCATGTAGACGAACCAGGGCCAAGGCGGGGTGGACTGGTTGGCCCGTACCCCAGAGCCAAGGCAGTATGGACTGGGTAAGGTTATTGATTATAGACTAGGGCGGTGTGGTCATAGCAATAGTTATACGGAGTCCAGGGCCGTGTGGACCCATCATGTCCCCAATGGATATGGTGATCAAAGCGGTGGATATCGTGTGCTTTACGCACTGAGTGAGAGATGTGAGGATGACTGCTATGTTTGATGTTTGCTTATTAGTTCATGCCATGATTGTTTGGATTAATTCTTTTAATTGAATTGATTATTGTTTTCTTATTTGATATGTTTAGCTTGCTTGTATGTTATTTGTTTATTTGTTGTTTATGCTAATTGTATGATTAGATAGTAACCTAGCTTGAATATTGATTGAATTCACACTCAAGAAACAAAAGGATTGAAGGGGGACATGATTAGTTTAGGCATAGTGTGAATATGTTGTTTCCTAAACTAATAAAGACTAGTATTTGGAATGACTAATTTTTTTGAAGATGTTCCTTGAAGGTGAGAAGAGTGATATGGAGAATTTCAGTGATTAAAGACTTAATCTTTACCACTTAGTAATATGTATGAAAGTTGGAGTGGTTCAAAATGCATATTTATTAAGAAATGTTTTTCAAATAATTACCAGCTTCCATAACTTCAAAAAAAAAGTTTGTGAACTTGAGAAATTTGCCAAAGAATTTTTATTTTATTTTAAACATAGATGGAAGTTTTGTTCTGAAAGCAAAATCTGAAAGAAAAAAAATGAAGCACTCTTATCTAGTGGATCCCTCTTTGGTATTTTGGACAGTTTAACTTTATCACCAAATGAAGGAACTTGCTATTTATGTATTATCACCACTCCAGTGCAACGACAAAGAACTCTTTTGAAGATAAACTCCAATCGATTAAAATTCGAGATGCAAAGGTAGCTCAAGAAGGAAGTTATCTTTAAAGGTCCAAGTGGGGACCAAGGTATTCAAGATGGAATCAAGGGGTTCAAGTGGGAAACAAGGGTTCAAGTTGGAACTAATGTGTCAACTTCCAAATTTGGACTTTGTTGCAGGACGTTTGCAAAGGGACAATTGGCGTTCGAGATTTCGGTGCATCCTTGAGAGGTTGGTACAAGGAAGGTAGAGACTCCACCATGTTAGGAGTTCCACATATTGATTCACTATGTGAGGAATTAGTTTATCTGTCGTGTGCTTGGGGACATTCGTTGTACCAGAGTTAAGTGGATAGGCAAAATAGCAAATTCCATATGCTTTACGCGCTGAGTGAGTAAATGTCATAATGAGTGATGGACACAGTAGTAATAGGAGGAGATGTCATACTAACCATTATAAAGATTTATGAATGTGGACTTATTACAAGTGGGTGCATAAGATATTCTTAAAGAGGAAAGAAAGAAAGGGCACATCATTACTACAAATGTGAGGCTTTAAGGGATTTCATCACATTTTTATAGAATACACATATTAGGATGATTATATGGTTAGCACATTAATGAATATACTCGTGTTCATTGTTAGTTTAATGATGTGTTAAATGTTCTCTTGGTTTACATATGCTTTATTCTTATGAACAACGTTGATTGTTAATTTATATATGTTCTTTTATTTTTATATGGATGTCGTAACAAGCTCAATTTCCTAAGGACCTCAATTATAGTCAATTAAGATTGAAATATTATGGTGCATTATGTTCTTTCATTTGTGACTTTCATTATCTCACCCTTTGTTGACAAATTATTATTTTTACACACCCTATCTTGTATAGAGTGAAAAAAACACATATTTTAATGTATTTATAGAAAATTTAATTAATTGTAGTGAATGAATTATCGCATATTGTGAGTGATGGGAAAATATAGTTACTATTACGTACTATTTTATTTAAAGATAACTTATGATTGATGAATTTTCATACATTTTATCATTAAACCCATAAGAAAGATTTATTATTTTGAGTGGGTTTATATTTAGGGAATTGTGGGGGCACAATTCTTTTGAGGGGGAAGAATGTAACATCCCACAACTTTTATGGTTCTAAAATTGAATTAATTAAGATTTAACTTTTACTAGAGCATAAACTGGATGTCGCACCTATAACCATTACAAAGGTCTTTCCAAAACGATCAATTTGATATATAATTTTGTTATATTTGGAACTATGGTTTACAAAGTAATAATTTTTTCAAGAATGGAAGATGCGCACATGAAACCACTCATTTTTAATGTTTTAATTTTGAGAACAAAAACTTTTTTAGTGTAGTGTTTAAGAGAGTGGACTTTGACACGTGAAGTCATGAGTTCGATTCCCGTCAATGACATATTTTTGAATTTTAAGTAAAACAATGTCCCAAGAAGGAAGTATGTGTGTATAATATGGGAGACATATAGGATCAAAAGTCGCAAATAAGGAAAGATTTTATATGTGTGTGTGTATATATATATGTATGTATGTATGTATGTATTCATATATATGGGTGCATATTGTTTTCATATTATAAAACATTAATTTCATTTGCTGTGAATTAACAACATTAATTAACATGCTATTTTAAATCCTATGTGTGTGTGTATGTGAGTATATATGTGTGTGTGTGTGTCTATATGTGTGTGTGTGTGTATATATATATATATATATATGCATGTAACTTGATTATGCATTGGCTTTGCATGTTATTAGGAAAGTAGTGAAAAAAAGAAGGATTTAATATTATACACTAGATGTTCACTTTTGAAAATATATTAGAAATTAATTGTGAATTAATTGACAACATATTTCATTTATGGGCGGTTGTAGGCATTTACTGCATATCTTGTAGCTATTAGCTATTAATGAGTATAAACATGAATTTCCCTCTATATGTATAATAATAAATAAATGTTGTAATTTTATGTATCAGTGGGGTAATAATTGATTAATTGTGCATGTGAAGATTTAGTAAACATTAATACCAATAAATTACAGTTTTTATAAGAGAATAATTTGTAGTCTTTAGGAAGTAAATATCTAATTTAACAAACTAATTGACATATATGTCAATTAGTTTGTTAAATTAGATATTTATTTCCTAAAGACTATAAATTATTCTCTTATAAAAACTGTAATTTATTGGTATTTCTTAAAATCTATTCATATATTATCCTTTTTAAATGGTATTCAAATTTCTTTTTGTCATGTGTTGTATGAAGAGAATAATAATAGACATATGAGATGCATGTAATGATATTACTTCATTATGTAATTAGAAGAGCGGCTGTGATTTAATTAGATAATTTTAGGCCAAAATCAATCCCTAACTCCTTATAAGCAAGCTAAACCAAAATGATAAGGAGGGAGACATCTATCTTCTTTCTTTTCTTTTTCCTCTTGAAAACATCTTTAAATGTAATGTCTCAACTTCTAAAAGAAAAAAATCATAATTTAATCTAGCCTGCAGAGGAAAAACTACAACTTTTGGTAGGAAGGAATCTATTTATTTGGTTGATTATTTCATTTTATATCTGGAAAAGATCCCTCGGATCTGTAACTAAAGAAAAGAAAGAAAGAACTACAGCTTTTTGAAGGAAGGAATTCATTTGGTTGATTGTTCCATTTTAGATCTGGAAAGATCTCTCACTATGGAAAATGGTGATTGAAAATTTCATATTTACAAATTGTTGTAAATCTAAGATCTCTTCTAAAAATTGATTTTAAAACTTGTTGAAACCCTTTTTATTTGTAAAATTACATGAAATCATTTTTGCAAATAAGTTCTAGGTTTCTATTTTAGACCTAAATATTCTGAATTGGTTTAAAATTGATGGATTGTAATCATATTCTTCTATGTATATAAAATGATGGAGAATGTTATTCTTGCCTATAGATCTGTAATTAATTATCTCTGTAAATGCATAATGATTTAAAAGCTTGTTTTTATTTAGTGAAATAAATAAAAGGGAAATCAGAAATTTTGTAGATCTATAGGTTTTCTGATAATTTAATATATTAGAATATGAAATGTTACGAATCTCACATAATGTCTAGATGAAATTAAATAAAAGTTTAATATTGGGAATAAAAAGGAATGCACATAAAAAGAAAAGGAAAGAAAAATAATTCCTTGTAGTTAAAAATACCATACAAATCATTCTCCCTATGAAGAAATTTACAGTGTAGATAGATGATAAGTAACGAAATAAGAAATTTAATAATTAAAGTATGATTGAACGATTGAAATATATGATTATTAACTGATTTTATTTATTATATGTGTTGTCTCTTGATAATGTACTGCAATAAGAATGTTTATGCGTTGTTTCACCATTTATTGCTTCAAATTGATGCATAGTCAGTAATGGTTATTAAATGGATGTTGTGTTACTAATATTGATGGGATTACCATGCCTTGATGACTGTGTTACTAGTTTGGAGTGATTAGTATACACAAAATGGTTTATGATTACATTGATGGTGTATAATTATTGATTGATAAATAATAATTGTGCAAGTATATTAATGTTGTTATCTTCTTTTATAAGTAGGAATTGTCATTGGATGTGGTTGGTTTTTAAGGACTACATGTTAATTTCATATGGTGATATGTGTAGATAATATTTTCTGCTGTTACTTGATTGTGTTATTACAGTGATGGCATTAATTATGTTGATTGTAATGTTTACATTGATTGTATTGAATTACATCGATTGCAACTGTTGAATGGATGAAATTGTTTTAATGTACTAATAAGTATTTGGATGCAAGAGAAGAGCAGGAGATAGAACTACGTGGGCTTGATCCCTTAAAAGGGGCTACGTAGGCAGTTTTTTCCTATGCAATAGCATCCCTTAGGTTGGGATGAGGTATATACGGTTAGGCGCAGTTCAAATATAGTTGAAACTCTTTTTTTTCTCATTAGACAAAATTTGTAAAGTTAGAAGATGTGAGATTGCACAAAAAAAAAGACAAAAGAAGAAACAGAAGGAAGCTTAGCCTACATGTTGGATCTACAGGTTGTTTATTTTAAATTCACCCCTTATGTATTGCTGATGTTTTGTTCTATGGATGTTTGATGTAATAAAATGCATTATGATGATTTATTTATGTAAATTATTCCGTCATGAGATCTTCCATATTATTCATTGTTCCTAGCATTTTTAAATTTTATATACTTAAGGTCCACTACTTTTAATATCTAAAATTAGTTGTAAGAGTGTTTGATGACGTTTATAATTGATTTTTGACTTTTAAAAATAGTAGATCTTTACAAAATCTCTACCATGTGCGAGCTTACGCGAACAAAGTAGCAGCTATGTCTATCAAGTTTTTATTTATTGTTTTAGGGTCAACTTGTCTATATTTTAGCCTGTCATTTGTCCCAGCATGTGTAGTAAAATAGGCATCCATATACGTGGGTTACTACTCAGTGCAGTCATCTTTTGCTTCTATGCACTAATTTTTGTGTGTAGAATGTATCAGTTCACTCATTCACATGGATGTTTTATTAAGAAAAAATAAATTGTATGCATCTGTCTATATGTACTTACACATACATGTGCTCAAAGAACTAAATGTATCTGGAACTACCTGTTTAGTTATAAGTTTTGTAGTTATAAGTAACCTGTCATTAATGCAAGTAATCTCCACAAAGTCACAAACTCATCGCATGAAGCAATTTAAGAAACATACACCACAAAGGAAAACATGTTCTTTCAATGTGTATGATCAATCACAACATGGGCACGAACAAGGTAACCCAAGAAAATGGTCAAAAACGCAGTTGTTATTTGTGACAATAATACACGTGAGGTGGCATAGCAAGTACATCTATTTATATATATGTATATATATATAATAATAATAATGAAAACTATTATACAGGGAGCATGTCATATAGCATTTTGAGTCTACTGGTTAGTTTAAATGGCCCTCTACTTAAAACTTTGTTATCCTACGAACCGCTGTCGACAAGAATAAGAATATGGTCATGTCGAGCAATGTGTCATGATTTCAAAACATAATAAAATAGACAAGTAAACTTATTTTGTGAAAACTCAAAATCGCTTATATAGGGTATAAAATACGTTAAACAAAAAGTTGCTTATTTTCCAAAATAAAAATTACAGAAAAATTCTGTATATTAAATTAAAAATACGTATAAGAAATCTTGCCTAAATTGGAAAACAATATTTAAATATATTAAAATAACTGTTATGGTCAAAAACAATTATGCCACGGTTTTTCTGAAATATTGATTTGGATATAACTCACAATTTACAAGAGGAAATCTCCATTTTTATCTTCCTTTAGAAAAAATAGCTCGATAGGTTTGAACCCTTCTTGTTTTGAAGAAATCCGACTTATAACGAATCATGTATACTCATTAAAAGCTCAAACTGTAATATTACGTACTACCGCGACCTTACGAGCTCGTTTATAATTATATTATAAATGAATATGTTCAACTGTCATTTATTAAATAAATTCATTATTATAACTCGAATCTAAATTTAATTAAATATCATGTATAATCTAATCCACACAATATTGCCAATTCAACTATTTCCGACTATATTCAGAAATTACATTTATTACACCATTATTTATGTTAATTAAATATTTGAAATATTTGAATTCAAACTATTTAAATTACCAAACCAATATATTATAATAATTAAATAAATTAATTATGAGATTGGTAAAATCCTCGGACATTACATTCCATCCCCTTAAAAGAATTTCGTCCCCGAAATTACTAATACAGGAAAAATGCTACAAACCTTTATTAACTAGGTAAAAATCATTTGTTTTACTTCTTAATTTCAGTTTTAGCTAAACCAAATATTTCGAGTTAAAATATTAATTCATTCTTATTAACGAAAATTTCCAAATATTCTAAAAAAATTCTAACATCTTCAATTTTCGAAATTTTTTGCCAACGCCTTCTCTGCATGGCTCAATCGGTACAACTACAAATTGCCAATCTAGGCCTTCTCTAATCCAAAAGAAAATCAAACAGCCAAGCGACTTGCCAAATAGGTTCATAAACCTATATCCAAATAAAATATAAACTCGTACCTTTTTGTCAGGCATTCAACTTTATCTCCTCTTTTTTTCTACCCAATTCAGCATATACCGATGCATTCTCAATTGATCTCCAATCAGTTCATCTCAAACCAGTCACTCTTATATCCAACCCGAATTCCATTTCAAACTCAAATTCAAATACTAATTCCATATTCTTACTCAACAATTCAGTTACATCCCTAATTATCTCTAATCCAACCCAATTTTACTTAACTTAGTTTAAGTTAAATTCTAATTTATTTATTTACTCTTACCATTTTCAATTTATTTAACTTCATAAGTTAAATTTAAATTCAAAATTCAAATTCCTGGATTTTATTTCAAATTAGTTTGAAATTATATATATTTACATATGACAATAGTGATTCAAGACATTTGAATTTTTGACAACTTGTTTCCTCAAAACAAATCTTTGATAGTAATCCATCACTTAGAAACTCGAAAATGAACACTGATGATACGACCGTCATCATCAGAATTATTTTCCAGTTACCGAAATGAGTTCAATACTATATCACCTTTTAAAACCAATTTTTTTAAAAACACTTCTATTTTGAAATTAATTTAAAATATACTTTACAGCACTTGGACAATATTTCAGAATTCCACAGGATTTCAAAATTTCCATATATCAAATTCAAATCCATTTACAACACGTTTCAAGTTTCTGGAATTTTAATTTCCCGTTCTTTTTTAAATTCAGATTTAATCTATGTAACAACTCGGAAAATCAGAACCAATTTAAAAATTTTATATTGGCAATTTTAATGAATTTTGAATATTCAAAATGAATTATTTTAAATAATAACGACAAGAAATTTATTTTGAATAGAATTAGAATGTATACATTTATTTGAATTGATCTTGGAATATAAATAAATACTTTTAATTCTAAAAGGAGTTAGAAATATCATGGCAGTTTGAAAATTCAACTTTGAACTTTGATCAGATGTGCAGGATGCAAAATAAAGCGGATTTTAGTGAAACCAAAAATATTTAAATCTGTTTAGAAATATCTTTCTAAAGAATCTGAAAATTTGAAATTTTATAGCGGGAATCAAAAGTCATGGCCAAATGAATTTTCAGAAAGGTCGTTGTCAAATTAATGTAGCCCTTAAAAATAGACTTTTTGCAAATGACCTCCATTTTCGATGAAATCACTTTTGTAACCCTTAAAAATAGAGCTTCCTACAATTTTTGAAGGAGCAGAACCCAATGTGAGATTTTTAAATTCAAACTGGAATGTAATAGCGATGTATAATTTATATAAGCGAAGTATAAATTATATACGCGTTGTATACCTCATATTTGGGTGTTGTATAAATTATATAAGCGATGTATAAATTGTACATGTGTTGTATATACCATATATAACGATATGGAATTGAAATGGAAATATATACGTTTATATACACATATATATATACTCCCCTCGTCCACAAACCATGGACGATATATATTGGTTGTGATTGTTTGGATTGTGGTTGGTGTGAAATTTGGTTGATATTGCAAATGGTTGACAATGGTTGTTTGTGGTTGAAACAAAATTGGAATTGTTTGTGGAAAAATTCAATATGATATGAAAACGAATGAAATGATTAGATCATTAGGATAAGCCCCTTAGGGAACGCCGCGAGGCCTAAGGTAGTGCGAGGAGCCGACTCAGGACGGTGCCGGTTTTAAACCCCCTACCGTTATGCTGCCGAAATTTTCTGAAATATATTCACGTGTTGATAAAATATTCATGTTTGAAATAAATTGTTTTAACAATAAAAATCACATTTTATTATATATATAAATCGCTAAAAATATTCATGTTTGAAATCAATTGTTTTAAAAATAAAAATCACATTTTTATTATATATATGAATTGCTAAAAATATTCATGTTTGAAATAAATTGTTTTAAAAATAAAAATCACATTTTTATTACATATATGAAGTGTTAAAAATAGTCATGTGTTGAAAAAAATATTTGTTTGCTAAAAATATTATTTTTACCACGTATATGAAATGAAAATGGTTTGGAAATCGAAGAACGGATTATATATATATATATATAATTAAAATAAAAACGAATAATGACGCTGTAGTTCGTGTTTTGGAATCGTGATTTTAAACGATTATACCGAGAAATCCGACCATCGAATTTCCCCGAAACCAAAACCGTTTGGTTCGCTTAGAAAATATCTTTTCAACGATATCAAATTTGTAAAGATCCGATGGTTAGATTGTCTAAAATGTTTAATTCAAATCTAAGGAAAAACAACGCCGGAATGAATTATATATATATATATATATATATATATAATTAAAATAAAACGAATAATGACGCTCAGTTCATATTTTGAAATCGTAACTTTAAACGACTATACCGGGAGATCCGACCGTCGGATTTTCCCAAAACTGGAACCGTTAGGTCCGCTTTGAAAAGATCTTTCCAATGATATAAAATTTGTAAAGGTCCAATGGTTAGATTTTCAGATATGTGCAAATCAAATCCGAAGAAAAACAGCGCTATGGCCGCGTTATGGCCTGAAGCGTCGTTTAAATAAATGGGATATTTTTAAATAAATAAAAATAGCGATAAATCATAATAAAATATTATAAATGATATGGAATGGAAATAAACCGAATTTACTCGGTTTATTGGGTATTTGATGGTTGAATGTGATTGACATGAAAATTATATTAATGAACTGAATTATGGATGTCAAATAATTTAATCATGGAAAGAATTAATTTAAAATTTTAAATATACGTGAATTATTTGAAAAGGCCGAGTTAATTCTCATTTCAAATAATTGGTCGACGATTAGAAGTCGGGGATATGAAGACGGTGCAAGACCGATGATCTTCACATCGAATGGATGGCTACTGATGCCTTTGATGGGAGTTGCTACACTAAAGGGGTTATAATGGTGGTTGTCCGAACGCACTTGTTGATCGTTCGGATTAGCGAGGACCTCTCTCCTGTATTGGACATATCGGACGAGGAATAAGGTGCCTCCGGTTTCGTTCAGACCCAGAACAGACTTGTAAATGGATGTGTGTCTGACGTTGTAGGTTGACAACGTGGCATGCAGAGATGTTGTGATCAAGGCTTTTGTTGAAAAGTAGAGTCTTGTGGTTGATGATCAAGGCAGGTTTTAATATAGCTTGCTTTGTGTTTGGCGTTAAATCGCGAGCCTCACACACAGGTATGAACCAAAAACGGGAGAGGACCTCAGGGAGGACATGCGTTTCCTTCTAGCTAGGAGCGGTGTCACGGTTTTGCACGCCCTGATGTTTTACTTATGTGGATAATGGAAAACGAGGCGCCTCGGTTATATTGGTCACTACGGGGTTGATGGTTTTGTCAGGATATGACCAGTTTACGCCCCATAGGGCAGGGAAACGCATTGTTCAGGCATTTTAATCCACTCTGTGTGGACCAGCCCTGACGATCCAAAGGCTTGACTGAGTACTTGTCTAAGACATGGGCTAGATTGTCTCGAAGCGATAAGGACGATCCCTTTCCTTGGTTCATGATGAAAATCCAATTTCCAAATACCACATTGTGTGGTTTTTATTGTAAATCTATATATGGCAACATGATATATGGTACCCATACCGTCTATGATTGATACTTATGATTGAATTTATTTTTGAAACATATAAACACTAGTAATAATATCAAATGCTTTTTTTATACGTATCAAGCATATTTTGGGCATTTTAAGGTAAAATTCTATCCTCTAGTTTGCGTTGCATTGTGTGATGGGACCTGAGTCTTATAATGGATTCATTTTTGTAAAAAAACATTGCGATGTTTAAAAGATTTACTTGTTTCTAGCACTGGCAATCCAATGAAGTAATCCCGTTCCGCTAGCAGCGTGGTCCTGTGATTGGCCTTATTGTAAAATAAGTTAAGTAGATTTCTCATACCAATCCCATGACTGACCTGTAGTTCGTTTCACTTGCAAACTCAGGTACCCTATTTCTACACGGGCAGCCTTGTATTTGGGTTTTAGCAGGCTCTCTCTAGATAGCTATGGAGCTGAAGATGGATTCTAACACTTCTATTACGCTGTTCAGCTTTTGTTATGTATATTACATTTGATTCCCCTATAGACATTTTATATAAAGCTAAAACTGTATTTTGTACTAGGTGTGATCCTGTTATACTGTGTAACTCTGATGATTATATTTTTCCAGTGTATTTTGTTGTACATTATATGGTGTAATGATATATTTCTGTTCTGCCATTACTGTTTATGTGTTATATTGCAAAGATTACCCTTGCCACCGTGGAACGGGGTTTGGGGTCATCACACGTGGTATCGGAGCTTTGGTTAATCTTAGTTTCGGAATATAACATATTAACGAACTCGTCAGAAATAGAATCAGAAGTATTCTATGACGAATAACTCATTATAGAAAGGATCGATAATATCCTTGAATGAGTAAAGCAGAATAAATATACACCGCTATTGACTCATATACATTCAAATATATGTCTCTATGTTGTGCAATATCTTTTCTGTTGGCCTGACACTTGTCTGCTATTTGCAGACATAGAAAAATGAGTGGCAGAAGCAGGAGTAATTCTATGGTTCGACAATCTAATGAGCCAGTTGTGCTCCCACAGCCAAGATCAGATATAAAAGCTCTATTAAAGAAGTATCGAAATCTGGGTGGAGTACCATTCTTGTGCAATGAATCCATTATTCAAACTCAAGCTTGGATGCGTTCTGCTGAGAGAATTTTTGAAGGTTTTAAGCTGAGGGATGACCAGAAAAGATTACTGGCATCTTGGGCACTCAAAGATGAAGCTTTAATCTGGTGGGAAACTGTTATTAAAGATAATCCAGAAGGTAATATTACCTGGGATCGATTTAAAGAAATTTCCATCTAAAGATTTATTCCTCTGGAAGCAACTGATCGGCTATATGATGAATTCTACTATCTGATACAAGGAGATATGACCATTCAGAGTATCAAGATAAATTCAGCAAACTTTCTCGTTTTGCACTGGAGCTAATTGAAAATTCTAAGAGGAGGAATCTGAGGTTTATTAACGGGCTTCAAAGAAAGTACCAAAATTGGGTAGCTGCACATGTGAAACTTCCTTTCTCTGAAATGATATACATGGCTAATCACTATAAAGATCTTGATAAGTAAGGTCTTTTGGATGACGAAGAGGAAGGCAGTTCCAGCAAAAAAAGGAAGTTTGAAACTGATAGCCCAGAGACAAGTATGCAGCCTGAGGCAAGTACGAAGTCTGAGGTCAGTAAGAAGCCAAAAGTCAATCGAAAAAGTGTTAAATCTGAGAAAGAACCAGCAACTATTTCCATTTGCAATAACTGCCATAAGCAAGGACATTTGCAAGGGAATTACAGATCTTTAAAGAAACGAAAAAAGAATGGATCTAAACCCACTAAGAAACAAAAAGAACCCACATGGTGAAAGGAAATGCCATAAGTGCCACCAAGTAGGTCATGTAGCAAGGGAGTGCCAGCTATCAATGAAATCTGAAGCAGTACATGTAAATGGAGTGGCAGAAACTCTAGCACCCTCAGTTAGTCAGGAAAGACCAGATGTTTTGGAAGGCATGCTTACTGCCAAATATATTATAATTAAATTACTGTTTGATACAGGCGCATCGCAAAGCTTTATTGCAAGTAACACGGTTAAGAAATTGGATTTGAAATTGAAAAAGCTCAAAGAACCCATCACTGTCCATAATCCAGTTAGGTGATTCCCTCAATCTTAGTTGGATTTGTGGGGTGCCTGTTTCTTTTTCTCGTTATCGGTTCCCTACCATCTCAATCGTCATGAATTTTACTTAATTCGATCTTATTTTAGGATTGGATTGGTTGACCAAATATAAAGATGAGGTCAAATGCGCCGACAGAGTCGTTAAGGCGAAGATTAAATGAGGGGACTAAAAAACCATACCATGTGAAAGTCCGAATTCAGGTAGAAAAGACTTTTGGTCAGCTCTTGATGTTTCTCCTGCTTAAATAGAAAATATCCCTGTTGTCACAGAGAATATTTCGGTCGACATAGAAAATGTACCTGTTGTCGTAAATTATGCGGATGTGTTTGAAGAAGTTGTTAGTTTACCTCCGCGTAGAGAAATTGATTTCAGAATCGCTTTAATTCCGAATGCAAGGCCAGTAGTGCACGCTATTCGAAGAATGACCTTGAAGGAAAAAGAACAATTAGACAATCAAACTCGACAGCTTGTATGGAAGGGTTTGATCAGGCCTAGTTTCTCTAATTGGGGAGCAGCAGTGGTGTTTGTCCCAAAGTCAGACGGTACTCTCCGACTATGCATGGATTATCGTGACTTGAATAAGCAGACATTAAAAAATAAATATCCATTGCCACGAATTGATGATTTGTTGGATCAATTGAATGGTGCGCAAGTATTTTCACGAATGGACCTAGCTACAGGTTTCCATCAACTTTGAATTGCCAAGGAATGTGCTCCTCTGACAGCATTCAGGGGTCCAGACTTATTATACGAGTGTTTAGTAACGCCTTCGGCTTATGTAATGCTACATCCTATTTCGACGGCTAATGAACAGAGTATTCAGAGAAGTATTGAATAAGTTCGTACTGGCATTCATCGATGACATATTGATCTTCTTTAAGTCAGAGAACGAGCATGTAAAACATTTGGAACAAGTTTTGGAGATTCTCAGAAAGAATATTTTAAAAGCCAAATTTTCCAAATGTATATTCTGTCAAGAGGAAGTGAAGTTCCTTGGTCACGTCGTATCAAAGGAACGAATTTCTGTGGATCCCAGTAAAATCACAGCTATTTAGGATTAGAAACAGCCTAGTACACCCACAGAAGTCCGAAATTTTCTGGGATTGGCTAGTTATTACCGGAAATTCGTTAAAGATTTTTTGAAGCTATCCGGTCAAATGACACAACTTACTAAGAAACATTCAAGGTTTAAATGGACTCCAGAATGTGGGACAGCTTTCCAAGAACTGAAGTTAAGATTGACAACTACTCCACTATTAACAACTATCGATGGCAATCAGGATTTGACGGCCTGGATGGATGCTTCTATTGGAGGTCTTGGTGCAGTATTAATGCAAAGAGGCTAAGTGGTTGCTTATGCTAGCCGTTAGTTGATGCCACATGAGAAGAGATATGCAACTCATGATCTTGAGTTGTTAGCCTTCGTGTTTGCTCTGAAAATCTGGAGACATTATCTATTGGGTGAGAAGTTCGAACTATATACCGATCATCAATCATTGAAGTATTTATTCACCCAGAAAGATCTGAATCTGAGGCAGCAGCGTTGGCTAGAATTTCTCGCGGCATATAATCTTGATATTTTATATAATCCGGGGAAAGCCAATGTTGTGTCTGATGCGCTCAGCAGGAAGGATGTGATCATCGCCAATCTTATAATTACGTCTACATTGATTGATAAAATATTTGCTCTTCAGTAGGATGATCACTTCATTCAGAAGATCAGAGAGAGAATTCGGAAAGGCGAACCCTCGAGTTTCCAAATTGACAACGATGAGATTCTGAGGTTAAAAGGTCGAATTTGTGTTCCCAACATTTCTGAGCTCTGGAGAGATGTACTGTATGAATATCACAAATCCAAACTTAGCATCCATCCAGGAGTGAGTAAAATGTATAGTGATATCAAACGCACCTTCTGGTGGAGATCTATGAAAAGAGACATTTCCTTGTACATTAGCAGGTGTTCTACTTACCAACAAGTCAAGAGCGATCAACAGAAACTAGCTGGATTGTTGCAACCGTTAGAAATTCCAAATTGGAAGTTAGAAATAGTGCGGAAGTTTTAAAATTCAACTTTGAACTTTGAATAGATGTGCAGGATGCAAAATAAAGTGGATTTTAGTGAAACAAAAAATATTTAAATCTATTTAGAAATATCTTTCTAACGAATCTGAAAATTTGTAATTTCATAGCGGGAATCAAAAGTTATGGTCAAATGAATTTTCAGAAAGGTCGCTGTGAAATTAATGTTGCCCTTAAAAATAGACTTTTTGCAAACGACCTCCGTTTTCGACGAAACCACTTTTGTTGGATCCATAATGTCAAATTATTGCTACGTTTAGAATTCCATAGTTTTTGGAGCCAATATGTGAGTGTGGCAAAAGAAAACATGTTTGGTTAATTTAAGTCAATTTGGATCGACCAGAAATTACTATTTTTCAAACGGTCTCCAAATTCGATGAAATTAGTTTTGTTAGGACCGTATCATCAATACGGAGCTAGATATAATTTTTCCGTAATTTTTAGAATTAGTTTGTGGCCCCAGTAAATTAAAATGTACATTCAAATCCATATTTACATGTTTTATATTTTAATTTGAAGAAAAACTAACTGAAACAGTCGAATGGGCCTATGAAACATATTCCATTGTGTCTGGAATGGGGGTATTTAGCTGGGGACGACAGTCGTTGGGTTTGAATTGGAGTTCGGTTTGAACTGGAGTTCATTGGGAAAAACTAATATTTTTGGAATTAGAAATAGCACGGGCCAATCAGAATTTTTATAAAAAAAATAAAATGTGTCACTTTTCTCTCTCCCCGTAAAGCTCCAGGCGATGGCAGAAAGAGCTTTTTCCTTCCTGACCAAATTCTAGCCAAACCAAGCCGAATTAGCTTCCACCCCAGTTGGGAATTTTGTAGATCTCGATCTCCTGTTTAACTCCGTACCAAGTTTGCCAACTCTAGCTGAGAATTTTAGCCGTATTACCCTTGTGAAGTCCCTCCGTCGCACACCCGATTCCTTCTCCCCCACACTACACCAAAACAGGTGATTCCCAACGAGTATAACCGTCGCAAACAATTTCAGCAACGCTTATTAGTGTTGCTATGGAGAGGTGGCAAATTAGTACCAACGCTTATAAGCGTTGGTAGATTTTCTTTCCCAACGCTTATAAGCGTTGGTATATTTTCAGTCGCAACGCTTATAAGTCTTGGTAGATTTTCTTTAGCAACGCTTATAAGCGTTGGTAGATTTTCTTTACCAACGCTTATAAGCGTTGTAAGATTTTTGTTTGCAACGCTTATACATGTTGCAATACACTTGTTTGCAACGCCTATACATGTTACAAAATTTTAATTCACAACAAATATAAATTTAAATAATAACAGAAATATGTACTAGCAACTCGCATATTCTAATATTAATAGTCAATTAATAACCAACATGATGATAATATAGACGATATTTAATATGAATCAAAAACTAATATTAAACTCAATGCATACTAATAGATAACATTCATAATCACATAACGACATAGAATATCGGTTAACAATAAACAAGCACAATACATAATTAAGATATCAAATTCAATACATAATTAGTTTGCTAAATTCAATACATAAATAAGATTCTACAAATACCGAATACGAAACTCTGGCCATATAACGAAGCCTCCATCTGAAAATTTACATAACTTGTACATTCCATTTTGAGGACCATCATAAATTGGTGAATCCAGTTCAAGAACTTCAACAACCCAAATTACTTTCTCTATATTCGGTACCACTTTCCTAAAATGACAAATTGTTTGTGTTCCAAGATAACCTTTTGCTACCTCCTTCTCTAGATCATTTGACAATAGCATTACGTATTTCTTTTCCATTGTTGATGAATGAAGATCATTAAGTGACACATTTGGAGTAACGGTTACATTATTACTTATAGGAGAATCCCTTAAATTAGAAGCACCTTCTGTACGAGGAGTGGAAGGATTTGCAACAATTTTTTCTTGCAAATTAGGTATAATTTTCATAAAAGTTGAAGTAATTGAATTGATGGCATTATTAACTTGAGTAGCTACTTGCCTTTCTATCTCCAATTTCCAAACGGACAAATCCACGGCTTGTTTTTTTATCAACTATAGCTTTTACAGCTCGAGCCACCTTTACTTGTTTTATAGAAGAAGTAGAACTAATTGCTCGACAATAATTTTTCTTCATGTCGAAACCAAAAACTTCTGCAATTGGATTATTATCAAGATCATCTACTACGCCACTAGAACTACCATCCAATTTTCTCTTTTCTTCCGCTGCCTCTAGAAGTGCCTGCATTCATTGAATATCACATTAAATTGAAATTTTCAGTTTCTTGTTAAAAACAGAAAAACATCTCGCACAAAATACCGAATTCACAAAAGTCAAAACTCAGCAAATGCTGAGCCTTACGGCTCGGCTCAGCATTAGGTAAGGCTCGGCTCAGCATTAGGTAATTTCTTGCAAATTAGGTAAGGCTCGGCTCAATAGTTGCTGAGCCAAAAGGCTCATCATTTGCTGAGTTTTGGCTCAGCAAATGCTGAGCCTTACGGCTCAGCTTTGCTGAGCCACAGCTGAGCAGCATTTGCTGAGCCTGTGGCTCAGTAAAGCTGAGCCGTGAAGCCCAGCATTTGCTGAGCCAAAACTCAGCAAATGCTGAGCCTCAGCAAAGCTAAGCCGTGGGCTCAACATTTGCTGAGCCAAAACTCAGCAAATGCTGAGCCTTACGGCTCAGCTTTGCTGAGCGGTAAGCCTCAGCTAGCTGAGCCTGTGGCTCAGCTTTGCTGAGAGGTAAGGCTCAGCATTTGCTGAGCCAAAGCTCAGCAAATGCTGATCCGTGGGCTCAGCATTTGCTGAGCCAAAACTTAGCAAATGCTGAGCCTTACGGCTCAGCTTTGCTGATCCACAGCTGAGCCGCATTTGCTGAGCCGTGAGGCCCACCATTTGCTGAGCCAAAACTCAGCAAATGCTGAGCCTTACGGCTCAGCTTTGCTGAGCGGCAAGGCTCAGCTAGCTGAGCCTGTGGCTCAGTAAAGCTGAGAGGTAAGGCTCGGCATTTGCTGAGACAAAACTCAGCAAATGCTGAGCCTCAGGCTCAACAAAGCTGAGCCGTGGGCTCAGCAATTTCTGAGCCAAAACTCAGCAAATGCTGAGCGGCAAGGCTCAGCTAGCTAACCCTGTGGCTCAGCAAAGCTGAGCGGTAAGGCTCAGCATTTGCTGAGCCAAAACTCAGCAAATGCTGAGCTGTAAGGCTCAGCATTTGCTGAGCGGTAAGGCTCAGCATTTTCTGAGCCAAAACTCAGCAAATGCTGAGCCTCAGGCTCAGCAAAGCTGTATATGTTTTCGGTATCTATAGAAACCCAACTTTATGTACTCAACATTATTCAGGCAAAACATCATGAGTTCAGGAAAATAATGATCAGTTAAAATAATTTGCTGAGCTTAACAACATATATGCAAATCTACATATGTTTCTGCGACACATGGTAGTACTTCTCCCGATTTTCTTTTATGTCCAACCTTCCAAATCGTCGTTCGTGAAATATTTGCTTCTGGATTGGATAAGACCTACAAGAAATATCAAAGTTGACAACACATAATTAATACAACATTCTACAAACAACCATTTACAAAAGATAATTTTATTACCATTTCATGGTGCACTCTATGGTAAGGTTTCCTTCCTAGAGTATGAGTAATTTGGTTTTTCGCTTTGTTTTTTGCATTTTTTTTACATTGCTCCATCTTTTCATTCGTATACTCAATATCAAGGAACTTTTCCCACCACACTCTATCTATATCATCTGGACATCTGTCAATGGCAACACGTTTAGGAATCATAGTGTCATCAACTTTAAGAAGACTTTTTCTTAATGTTGACTTCATTGATCTATAGTACGGTGGGAAATGTTTCTCTAATAACGGTCGAGCTATGGTAGGGTCTACATCCATGTCAAATTCTTCCTATCACGAGAAAAGAAACAAAATAAAAGAAATCATGAAACAATCAAATATATCATAATTTAAACTTGATGATGAAATTGATATGAGTGAAAATACCAAAAGCCCTTCCCATAGTTTATCCTTGTAGAAGCTATCTACGGCCCTCCATTCTTTGTAGCCAACGGGTATATGACAACGAATTAACTCACCACTACGTGTACTCCATTTAGCTGAATCTTCCCCTACTGCACCCTCAACACCAACCGTTATAAAGTACTTTTTACCTTTGGGTGGTTGAGGTTCAATAGTCTCTGTTGTACTTAAATTTGTACTCCATTTAGCTGAATCTTCCCCTACTGCACCCTCAACACCAACCGTTATAAAGTACTTTTTACCTTTGGGTGGTTGAGGTTCAATAGTCTCTGTTGTACTTAAATTTTCATTTGCGCTATTGTTTGTCATTTTAATGAAAAATCTACATTAAAAAACAAACAAAATGTAAAGTTAACATAACACGTGAAAGATACTTACAAGACATGAATTAACATAACAAACTGGCAATAGTTTCAAAAGACATCAATAAGAGAAAATCATACATTTCAAAACACAACACAATTGTACAATACATCAATAAAGGTTAATGCATGATCAAAACAAGCAAAATACATACAAAATATTTTCAATCAACATGTTGATTTCGATTGAATACATTTCAATAATGGTTCTAAATTTGGTTGTTCTTTCAAAATAGATTGATATGTTGTTGGTACTTCATAATCATCTATGTTATCCATTATGCGTTTAGGAGAGCGTCGAACAATTGACCAGTCGGAATTGATATGTGTATTTATGATGTAAAATACTTGACTTGCTTCGGACGCAACAATAGCAGGCTCATCATATTCTCCATCGGTATTCTTGAGCTTCTTTAAGTTTACCATTAACAAATTTGTATCAGGGCAAACTTTACAACCATTTGTCTTATCTGCAACATTCACCCAATCAGGTTAACCGAGCCGTAAGGCTCAGTTCTGCTGAGCCTTATGGCTCAGCAAAACTGAGCCTATGGCTCAGTTTTTCTGAGCCTTTACGGCTCGAAAAACTGAGCCATAGACTCAGTTTTTCCGAGCCGTAAGGCTCAGCAAAATTGGTCCTTACGGCTCAGGTTAACCGAGCCGTAAGGCTCAGTTCTGCTGAGCCTTATGGCTTAGCAAAACTGAGCGCTATATGAAATAATTTGTTTTAGTTTGTTGTACCCTTTTTTTCAATAATAAAAAAAACACAAGTGTAACAGGTGAACAGATACAAAATGTTAAAAAAAATACATAACACAGATGTTTTTTCAATGAAAACTAAATCAAATTAAAAATACAATGTTAGAATAAAAATTGCATAACACAGATGTTTTTAGGCTTTATAATCTCTTTGTTGAAATTACAATACAATGTCAGAATGAAAATTTACCACAGGCGTCATTTATATCTCATTGCACAACATTTCTAAACGATATACTCCACCGAAGTGGTCTTCAAACTAATAATTAATGGCATCATGGTTGAGCATAGCCATGGCGAACGGCAATTAAAATCCAAGTTATATTTAGAATATATAAATATTTCCATTATTATACTAATAAGTGTCAATTGAATAAGAAATGGTAAAAATTTCTTCAGATAATTCCACGAGTACTGGTAATTTTTGTAAAGTTGCATGCGTACTGGAAATTCATGTACTTTTTATCTTGATTTTCCTTGTATTCAAAAAACAGTGTACAATGGAAAAAAAATGTCCTTGTATGTTGCTCGAAGTAAACAATGTCAAGCTCATAAGAGGCTCCAATGTACCGTCAACACATTATACGTGAAGTAAATAAGTCAAAAATAATGAAACCTCGTGTACACGAAAAACAGATAAATATATCTTAACTTTAAGGAAAGAGTATTAATTTGAGGAAAAAGAAGAAGAAATAATGGTTAAGGTTAATAGAACAAAGAGTAACTATTCATTTAAAGTCAACTTTAACTAAATTTTGTGTGTACTATAATTATTAAGGGGAATCTAAAGGAACCAGACCCCAAAAAAAAACTACTATAAATTGCAGTTATAAACCATTTCAAATATGGAAAACACATGGGAGAGATGCTGTAATAAAATGTACAAAACCATTGCTTATATAACATTGCACAGACATATGCTGTCATTTCAGTATTATAATAATTACTTCTCAATTGGTTTAAAAATGTATTTTTATAGCATATTAAAGATACACGCTAAATATAACATATGATTGTTTCTTTATAGCACCAATAGTTATCCAACAGTTTGTGCTATTTTTCCAATATTTTCCAGCGTTTGAAATACTAAATTTCGAATTCGAATCAAAATAAAAATGCAGATCAGATTTCACCCTCATTATGGCTGAAATTGAAATGTAATTATAGTAGTGTCTGAAATTGTAAGTCTTGCAACAAACATCTCTATAAAATCCAATTGTAATGCATAGTAAAATGCCAGTCTATATATTAGTCGTATATGTATACACATACATACTAATAAAAATCACAACGAAAATTAATGTTTAACTATATAGGTCTTATATGTAAATATATATATAAACAGTAACAACAAAGTTAATTTGTAAATTAACTATAAAGTTCACCACTAAAAAACTAATAACAACTATTTTTAAAAATACAGCACAAACAAAAAGGAAAAAAAAAACATACATGAACCCAATAGCAGTAATCTACTATTGACACTAGCGACCACCCCTACATGCATTCTAAATTAAACCCTTGTCATCAATTAAAAATTATACCCTAGAAATCTCTCAAAAAATGCTGTAAATCTCAAAGTATTAGCAGCCGGAAAGCTAAAAAACAATTAGAATGTGATGAAATACGTTGTAGTTACAATCGAGAAAAGTATTGACCCACCAACTAAGTAGTAATAATCTAATAACAACATTGCTAACTGTGTAAATTCTAATTTGTCAATCTGCATGAACCATTCCACATGTGAACGAACGCTAAGTTTTTGCTATTCTATGTTACTCATTATCAAAAAAGGGTTAATGTAAAGCGAAAAGAAAAACAAACGACGTACCTTAAAAAGCTGAAACCATTCAAATGACAACGGCAAGTAAAGTGAATCGAAGCTGTTAGGGGAATAGGGTTTTAAACGATGAAATCAGATACCTGAAATCGAAATGAACCGAAGATGTTAAGGGAATAATGTTTTAAACAATGTCCAAAAACGATGAAATCAGATTCGAACGATGTTATTCTAACCTGAAATCGATGAAATTAGATACCTGAAATCGAAATTCATACGATGTGTCCTAAAGCCAAATCAATTCTCCCCCAAAATCTAATTATTTGACGTCGGAACGGATCTGAACATTTCGAACAAATTCTGGGATCCGTTTTTTTTTGTTGGGGAATCGTTGGATTTGGATTTTCTGATTTAGCGGCCGATCTATGAGAAAGCGTTGGGCAAAACAAACGAGAAAAGGAAATAGGATTATGGACGTGAGCTTACCTTTTTACCCTCAGAAAGTAGCCTTAACAATACAAATAAGCATTGCTAATAAAGAAATTATAA
The DNA here is from genome assembly GCA_030737875.1 of Allium sativum. Classification (NCBI taxonomy): domain Eukaryota; kingdom Viridiplantae; phylum Streptophyta; class Magnoliopsida; order Asparagales; family Amaryllidaceae; genus Allium; species Allium sativum. The sequence goes on along the minus strand of CM060910.1, from coordinate 331,036,240 downwards.
TTATGTATTTTTGGCAACACTTTTTAAATATAGCAACGCATATTATTGTTACTACCCTACAACACAAATAAGTGTTGGAAATTGTGAAAAAAAAGTGTTACCAAATGGCCATTACGGTGTAGTGCCAGACCTCCGAGTTCATCGCGGTTTCTACCCCTTGCGCAGATTTTGGAGCTGATTCACGTGGTATACTCTAATCGGCCCCTAGCTAAACGGATTTAGCGTAAATTCAAACCCTAGATTTGAATCAAAACAGAAAGGTACAGTTTTTTGTTTATTTAAACTATATATAACACTTAAAAGCACTACGAAGTTTGATTTTAGAAAAAAAATCATATCTTTTTCATATGTTGTCGAAATCCAGTGAAACAAGAGACATCGAGACCGTGGCGTCGTCTTCTACATTCTAGAAGAGACTGGAGAATTTTTGGAGCTTCCTACAATTTTTGAAGGAGTGGAACCCAACATGAGATTTATAAATTCAAACTGGAATGTAATAGTGATGTATAGTTTATACAAGTGAAGTATAAATCATATACACGTTGTATACCTCATATATGGGCATTGTATAAATTATATAAGCGATGTATAAATTGTACATGTGTTGTATATACCATATATAGCGATATGGAATTTAAATGCAAATATATACGTTTATACACACACACACACACACACACATATATATATATATATATATATACACACACACACACTCATCTCGTCCACAAACCATGGACGATATATATTGGTTGTGATTGTGGTTGGTGTGAAATTTGGTTGATAATGCGAATGGTTGAAAATGGTTGTTTGTAGTTTAAACAAAACTGGAATTGTGTGTGAAAAAAATTCAATATGATATGAAAATGATCGAAATGATTAGATCATTAGGATAAGCCTCTTAGGGAACGCCGCGAGGCCTAAGGTAGTGCGAGGAGCCGTACTCGGGACGGTGCCGGTTTTAAACCCCCTGCCGAAATTTTCTGAAATATATTCATGTGTTGACAAAATATTCATGTTTGAAATAAAATGTTTTAATAATAAAAATCATATTTTTATTTTTTATATATATAAATGCTAAAAATATTCATGTTTGAAATAAATTGTTTTAACAACAAAAATCACATTTTTATTATATATATAAATCGCTAAACATATTCATGTTTGAAATAAATTGTTTTAACAATAAAAATCACATTTTTATTATATATATGAATCGCTAAAAGTATTCATGTTTGAAATAAATAGTTTTAACAATAAAAATCACATTTTTATTTTATATATGAAGTGTTAAAAATAGTCATGTGTTGAAATAAATATTTGTTGGCTAAAAATATTATTTTTACCACATATATGAAACGAAAATGGTTTGGAAATCGAAGGACGAATTATATTTATATATATATTTATAATTAAAATACAACGAATAACAATGCTGTAGTTTGTGTTTTGGAACCGTGATTTTAAACGATTATACCGAGAAATCCAACCATCGGATTTCCCCGAAACAGAAACCGTTGGGTTCACTTTAAAAGTATCTTTCCAATGATATCAAATTTGTAAAGATCCAATGGTTAGATTGTGTGAAATGTTTAATTCAAATATGAAGAAAAACAGCGCCAGAATGAAATATATTTATATATATATATAAATAAATATAATTAAAATAAAATGAATAACGACGCTGCAGTTCGTATTTTGAAATCGTAAATTTAAATGATTATACCAGGAGATCTGACCATCGAATTTTCCCAAAACTGGAACCGTTGGGTCCGCTTTGAAAAGATCTAACGATATATAATTTTTAAAGGTCCAATGGTTAGATTTTCAGATATGTGTAAATCAAATCTGAAGAAAAACAGCGCCATGGCCGCATATGGCCTGAAGCGTCGTTTAAATAAATGGGTTATTTTTAAATAAATAAAAATAGCGATAAATCATTATAAAATATTATAAAGGATATGGAATGGAAATAAACCGAATTTACTCATTTTATTGGGTATTTAATGGTTGAATGTGATTGACATGAAAATTATATTAATGAACTGAATTACGCATGTCAAATAATTTAACCATTAAAAAATTGATTTAAAATTTTAAATATACGTGAATTATTTGAAAAGGCCGAGTTAATTCTCATTTCAAATAATTGATCGACGATTAGAAGTCAAGGATATGAAGACGGTGCAAGACCGATGTTCTTCACATCGAGTGGATGGCTACTAATGCCTTTGATGGGAGTTGTTGCCCAGAAGGGTTTACAGTGGTGGTTGTCCGGACGTATTTGTTGATCGTTCGGATGTGCGAGGACCTCTCTCCTGTATTGGACATATGGGACGAGGAATAAGGTGCCTTCGGTTTCGTTCAGACCTAGAAGGGACTTGCAAATGGATGTGTGTCTGACGTTGTAGGTTGACAACATGGCATGCAAAGACGCTTGATCAAGGCTTTTGTTGAAAAGCAAAGTCTTGTGGTTGATGATCAAATCACAACTTTCATATAGCTAGCTTTGTGTATGGCGTTAATTCGTGAGCCTCACACCCAGGTATGAACCAGAAATGGGAGAAAACCTCAGGGAGGACATGCGTTTCTTTCTAGCTAGGAGTGGTATCAAGGGTTTGCACACCCTGATGTTTTACTTATGCGGATGATGGAAAGCGAGGCGCCTTGGTTATATCGGTCACTACGGGGCCGATGGATTGGTAGGGATATGACCAGTTTACGCCCCACAGGGCAGGGAAACGCAGTGTTCAGGCATTTTAATCCACTCCGTGTGGACCGGCCCTGACGATCCAAAGGCTTGACTGAGTACTTGCCTGAGACATGGACTAGGCTGTCTCGAAGCGATAAGGACGAACCCTTGCCTTGGTTCATGACGGAAATCCAATTTCCAAATACGACATCGTGCGGTTTTGATTGTAAACCTATATATGGCGACATGATATATGGTACCCATGCCGTCTATGATTGATACTTATGATTGAAATTGTTTTTGAAACATATAAACACTAGTAATAATATCAAATGCTTTTGTTTTATATGTATCAAGCATATTTTGGCCATTATAAGGTAAAACTCTATCCTCCGGTTTGCGTTGCATTGTGTGATGGGACCTGAGTCTTATAATGGCTTCATTTTTGTAAAAAGCATTGCGATGCTTAGAAGATTTACTTATTTCAAGCACTGACAATCCAGTGGAGTAAACCTGTTCCACGTTAGTGGCGTGGTCCTGTGATTGGCCTTATTGTAAATTAAGTTAAGTAGATTTCTCATACCAGTCCCATGACTGACTTGTAGTTTGTTTCACTTGCAAACTCGGGTGCCCTATCTCTACATGGGCAGCCTTGTATTCAGGTTTTAGCAGGCTCTCTCTGAATAGATATGGAGCTGAAGATGGATTTTATCACTTCTATTATGCTTTTCATCTTTTGTTATGTATATTATGTTTGATTCCGCCGTAGACATTTATATAAAGCTGAAACTGTATTTTGTACTAAGTGTGATCCTGATATACTATGTAACTCTGATGATTATATTTATCCAATGTATTCTGTTTACATTATCTGGTGTAATGATATATTTCTATTCTATTGTTACTGTTTATGTGTTATATTCCAAAGATTACCCTTGCCACCATGGAACGGGGGCTTGGGGTCATCACAATCTATCTGATTTTGTATATTACATTCTTATGAATTTCGATTGGTTATATATATAACTATCTCAATTATAATCTTATTCGATTACAATAATAACCAAAAAAACCAATATATTATAATAATTCCAGTATAAATACTTTTTTATATCAAAATATAAATTGGGTAAAATTATTCCATTTACCCTCTTTCAAAAACATATTGTACCGGTTTATCGTATTTGAGTGTTTAGAAACTCGTATCGACATTGTGGTACCCAACCATCGACCAGAATTCATAAGCCACTCAACCAATAAATCTCTATAATATAAAATCATTTTTACATAATTACAAGTATGTACACTCATATACATGCACCCAAACTCAATCTAGGGTATTATTGACCCCATCTCTATCGAGTCTCGCCACAGAGCACCAAGGTAATTACTTAACCATCAGCTCTGATACCACTCTACGTATATCTAATGTTGAAGTCTCCTACTCTAAGCTCCTCCAAATATCTGAAAAATCCCGACTACTTGACTGTGCGTGCAAATTTGGGCACCCAAGAGTTTAGGGTAAAACAAAATAAAATAAACTCTAGGTCAGTCATGGGACTGGTGTGAGTAAAATCCAATCAATTGTTTAACTTTAAAAAATCCTTTTTTTAAGAATTGATAATCGTCAGGCCGATCCACACATAAACACGGATGGTTTACGATAACCCAAAACATTCTTTTAAAACAATATTATTCTGATATTATAATAGTTTCTAATACAAGTAATTAACAATCTAGCAGAGCGCTTGTATCTCATGCTCCACATACATAATATACAATCAAAACTGTGGGCTTTTATTGGGGAATGGATTTCCAACTATGACAAGGTATGGAACCACTTTTCGATCAGTGTACTCTAAAAAGGATACACTGGAGTTCAACAATAACATCTTGCAACTCAACCACACATAACCGGCCATTCATTTCGCTTGAATGTTCCAAATATATTGTCACCTTACAGTTATTATACCAACATAACCATTCCTGGGAGATACAGAAATGAAAAGAACTAACAAATATAAATATTCTCTAAATGGTGACAATATACCCTAATTGGGTACGAACCACTTAGCCATGCTGCCTGCCTGATTTTTGTCATTTCCCAGTTGATGAGGCTTGAGATCATAACATACAAATCACACCTTCATTTACTTTGGATGCCACATTGTCATACCCACCAAATCACAAATTGACTTCTCCAAAAATACCACGGGCATAAAGCTAAGAGAAATGAATTTCTCCGCCACCAAACATAAATACGTTTGAAGCGGTCAACTTACGCGATCTATTAGATATACTTTGTCAGACATTCGTCCATTCAAGTTGTCCTAGGTCTGGACAAACCGAAGACACTATTCTGTAAAACCATCTTAGGCAATTTTTACCTAGGATTGCCAGATCAACCCTTGCATAAACTCCATCTTTAATTATCTTCAGCATATTTTATTCGCAACATTAATGCCCACACAAAGTGGTTTTCAAATAATAAACCTGATCCCGGTCTCTTTGTATTGACAATGTAAAAATGGTCAAAAAATTTGATAGCCGGTTATTTAACTATCAAAGGAAAACATACATACAAACAACGGTCATATTTCCAAATGGAAATCATACCGATCAATCAATACTGAGCCCATTTAAATAGATTTATCAATAATCATTTCATTTCCCAATTTCCTTTAAATATCTTTACACAAAATACTCCTCCAACTCATTTAGCCTCTCACAATTTTTGGAAAAATGTTTCCATGCCCAACTCCTTATTTCTCGTATTTCGAAAATATATGTTATTAACATTGGAAAACTTTTCCATACCTTATTCTCCCATCACCATTCTTTTAGTCCCTAACCGTAAACTAGTAAGTGAACAATTCCCTATGTATCAACTCCGAAGGCCGAAACTAACATCAGATTGATACTCAGAAAGCTATTCAACTTAACTAATTTCCAGTCAGTTTCTAATTTCCTTAATTCCATTTGTTAACTTCATATTAACCAAATCATTTCAGTCTACAAAATGTTTGCTTTTAAACCATCATTAACTTTGAAACATGCATATTTCACTTCATTTACTCCATTTATAAATCAAATTCTTGTTAATTACACCCGATTTATAACTTAATCTTGAGTACATATTCGATTATAAATTATTGGTTTTAAACCAAATATTAATTTTCTTATCCAAATCGGGATAATGTAATATATAATTTCTAAAAATATATTATTTTTAAAATCTTCAACATCATTAAATTATAATCACAAATCCTTAGTTTTATTTAGTTCAATTTATATTTCGAATATCGAAATAATTTCTATCATTTGCATCTGAAACGATTCCCCAATTTCCCCTTTTTAAATTCATCCTTATATTTTGAAATTTATTTAAAATAAATTTTTCACTTTTTTCTAAACATCGTTTATAAATCCAACAAATGTTTTAATATAATTAAACAAGTTATTATATTCTAGTCCATTCGAAATTCAATTTCTATAAATAGATTATCCTTTTTAAAACCCCAATTTCTTTTCCAATATATTTGAACATATTTTTCAAACATCCCAAGCACACAATAATCAACCATAGATAATTTCTCACATCATATAATACAATATATGAAAAACAATAATATAATTGTTGAGGGATCAATTTGGATTCCTCCAACCTGTTTCATAGCATCCACAGATGTTAATTAATAGAAACAACATTTGTTTCATATCAATGTAAAACAATAGAATATTTAAGCAACGTTTTATGTATATAACAGTATATATAAGTTCGACCAATTAATTAGCAAATCATCCAAACAACCATCACACACAACATTCAATCATTTTTATCAATAATAAATCATGTTTGTAAAATTATAAAATTGGACAGAGTTAGTGAGTTTATTCACCTTGGTCGTTAATCGTTAAATAACGATTAACGTTTGTTGATTATATCCGACGATTTAATTCGCTTAAAATTATACGAACTCCAAAGGATTCTAAATCAGTTCCATTGTGTAGCCTACATCCCTACGATCCTAACAGATCTGACTGGTCGAAATTCTGACGTCGCATGGATAAGATATTACATTTGTAAGTTAATGACTAATTTAAATTAAATTAAACTTAAACTAAAAAACCATTTGGGCCCTTGCCCTTTTTATTTGTCGACCCATCACCATTGTTTAACCTAAACATTCCAAAATAGTATCCTTCTTTCTCCTATCTGAAACGCGTGCTCCATGTAACCAAACTCCTTTCCTACTGTCGAAATTTTTCCCTTTTCTTTTACCCTTTTTTGTATAATTGGGCTTACTAACTTAGCCCATGCACCAAACTTCATGTACCCGCCACTAGTAAACCCACTTCAAAACAGTTCTTCCCTTCCAAAACCGTACCGCAAGTTCCAGTATGAAATCCCAACATTTCCATGCTTCATCGTCACCTCTGGCAACACACCCTTCCACGGTTTTACAAATTAAAAGCACCAACACCCCTTTCTACACCAACGCTCTCTCCTAATAATTATAACAACACACTCAAACTTCCACATCGTTGCGGCTCGATCCACGCAGCAATACTCTACAGCAACTTCCAAACCAAAACCTCTTCGTTTTCCTGATACCCGAATACTACCCTGTTGTTTCGAAGTCGAGTCCTCACCGAGCTGCATTGCAACATTTGGAAACCTCCCCATCACGAAACTCCCTTCACTAGGAACCTGAGCGTATAAAATTCAAGATTTCAGAAGAGTGTAAGCTTTATTATTTTATTTTATTCTTTTTCCTCCATGAGATTCGGGTTGATTCGTAGGAAAAGAGTAAGAAAATGGAGCATAGTTTTATAGTGTATGTTTCCTTGGCACTCAAGTTTAGCATATAGGGTAGCTTATATTTTCAAGAAGTAGTCTGTGCAAAAGGAAAAGAATCTGCCGTATTTCCTTTGCCATGAAGTTATTGGAGATTGATAGGCCCATGTCCAATGTGAAGGTGTTGTCTGTGTGAAAAGGACTTGGCAAGTTAAACTGAGCTGTATACAAATCTCTACCATATGCGAGCTTACGTGAACGAAGTAGCAGCTATGTCTGCGAGGTTTTTATTTATTGTTTTAGGGTCTGTTTGTCTATATTTTAGCCCATCATTTGTCCAAACACGTGTAGTAAAATAGGAATCCATATACATGCGTTACTACTCAGTGCAGTCATCTATTGCTTCTATACACTAATTTTTTGTGAAGAATGTATCAGTTCACTCATCCTAGATGTTTTATTAAGAGAAATATGGATGTTTTATTAAGAGAAAATAAAATGTATGCATCTGACTATATGTACCTACACATACATGTGCTCGAAGAACAAATCGTAATTGGAACTGCCTGTTTAGTTTATATTAAGAAAAATATCGAATGATGAACAGTAGGCCACGGAAACAATATATGTTGGTTGGCGCATTTTCCTTAATAAAGTTTTGTAGTTATATGTAACCTATTGTTAATGCACGTAATCCCCTTAAAGTCACAAACTCATCACATGAAGCAATTTAAAAAACGGACACCATAAACGAAAACATGTGCTTTCGTTATGTGTGTTCAATCAGAACATGGGAATGAATAAGGTAACCCAAGAAAATGGTCAAAATCCAATTGTTATTCGTGACTATAATACATGTAAGGTGGCATAGCCAATACGTCTATTTATATATATAGAAAAATAAAAATAAAAACTATTATACAGGGAGCATGTCTCATACCAATTTGAGTCTATTGCTCGAAGTTTAAATGGCCTTCTACTTAAAACTTCATGGTCCTACGAACCGTTATCGACAACAATAAGAATACGGTCATGTCGAGCAATGTGCCATGATTTCAAAAATATAATAAATTAGACAAGTTAACTTATTTTGTGAAATCTCAAAATCGCAGATATAGGGTATAAAATACGTTAAACAAAAAGTTGCTTATTTTCCAAATAAAAATTATAGAAAAATTCTATAAATTTAATTAAAACACATCTAAGAAATCTTGTCTAAATTGGAAACTAATATTTAAATATTTTAAAATAACCGTTATGGTCAAAAACGATTATGCCTTTGTTTTTCTGAAAAATTGATTTGGACATAACTCACAATTTACAAGATGAAATCTCCAATTTTCTCTTCCATTAGAAAAAATAGCTCAACAGATTTGAATGCTTCTTGTTTCAAAGAAATCTGACTTATAACAAATCATGTATACTCATTTATAGTTCAAACCTTAATATTACGAACTACCGCAACGTTATGAGCTTGTTTATAATTATATATTATAAATAAATACATTCAACTGTCATTTATTAAATAAATCCATTATTATAACTCGAATCTAAATTTACTTAAATATCATATATAATCTAATCCACACAATATTGCTAATTCAATTGTTTTCGACTATATTCGAAAATTACGTTTATTACACCATTATTTATATTAATTAAATATTTGAAATATTCGGATTCAAACTAGTTTAAATTACCAAACCAATATATTATAATAATTAGATTAATTAATTATTAGATTGGTAAAATCCTAGAATGTTACAAGCGTCCTTCTCTAGGTTTATATGACAAGAGATTTCTCTGTGTGGTGTAAGTCCCGTGACTTCCACGAAGACATCCAAGAATTCACAAACTATAGGGACCGAAGATGGTCCTTCAGAACAAGGACATAAGGAATATAATAAGTTTTTATCCTTGTTTCTAACATTACAAGGAATATTCAAACTACGTCCTCCTCATCTCCTAAAATGAATAATCCTCTTATCGCAATCTAGGACGACCCCATAAAACAATAGTCAGTCCATACCTAGGATAAGGTCATACCCCATAAAATCTAATGTATATGCCTTGCAACGGAACTCGACATTGTCGACTTCCAATACTAGTTATTTTCAAGATACTTAGATCCTCCAATAGGTTTGGCCACCTCTATCGGACTATTCAAGAAAGATATGGAAAGGTTCAACAGATTTACTAATCGCTTAGAGATAATATAATGGATCGCTCCATAATCGAACAAGGTGTATACTGAATTTCTTAAAAAAGATGTTATACCTTTAAATGTGGCCCTTGGTCTCTTGGGGGTCGGCTTTGAATTGGTTTTGCCTCTATTGCATAGTTTTGGCCACTCTTGACAACTTTGGGCTTTGTGAAGTCCTTGGACATGTGTCATTCTTCATGGAAGCTGTAACATTTTCTCTTAAACTCCTTTTTCGCCAATGAGGTCCTACAATCCTTGGCCTCATGGCCCTTGCGGTTGCACCTCTTACAAGTCTTCGCGTCCTTTTTGAATTTGTTCTTCTTTTTGTTCTTCCACAATTCCTTCTTCTTATTTTTGTTGGAGTTTTCCCTTTCTCACCTTCTTTATCCTCTGTGTCGCCTTTTGTCGTGCATAAGATAGCTATCTCTAGTAGGGTTTCAAAAGTCGCCCCAGACGTTACTTAGGCTAATAAAGTTTCCTTCAATGGAGAGTTTATTCCTTTAACAAATCTCAGGGCTTAGTTCAAGGGGGTGTCTACTAATCCTCTTCCAAACTTATAGAATTTGATAAATTTGGATATGTTATCTTGTAGACTCAAGCTTCCGTACTTGAGGTGGATGAATTTCTCCAATTGGATAGTCATTTCTGCCCTAAGAAAAAACTCCACTTCTAAATGAGTTTTGAATTTGGCCCATGTAAATATCCAGCCCTTGTTCTCTCCGGATATTAGATTCCACTATTCAAGGGCCACATCTTTTAAGTGCTAAGCCACTATTCTTCTCTTCGCTTCATCGTGCCAGCCAGTAGCTTGAAAAATTCTTTCACACTCCATAATCCAAGATTGGGCACAAGCAAAACCTTCCTTTCCAAAAAAACGATTTCCCTCCAAAATACATGAAAGTCTTACAAAGGCAGGAAAAGTCAAAGGCTACCTCAGCGGCAGGAGCTGCAGGTGCCGCCGGGGTAGGATTAGCAATAGAGATCTATTCCACAGTACAGATGTAATGTCCCGTATTTTTATGGTATAATAATTAATTTATTTATTTATTTAATTATTTAAATACTAATTTAGAGATTTAAATGGTCGTTTAATTAAATTATATTGAATATTTAATTAACATAAAATAATAGAATAATATATTTAATTCTGAAATAGTCGGAATTTGTGGAATTCACAATATTATGCGAATTGGATAGTATTAGAGATTTAATTCAGTTTATAATTTAATTATAATAACGAATATATTTAAATGACAACAGTTTGAATGTATAGATTATATTATAATTATAATCGAGCTTTAAATGGCACGGTAGTTCATAATTTGGTGATTCGAAGTTCAAACAAATATACAGAATCCGTTTTAAATCGGATTTCTGTGAAACAAGAAACGTTCGGAGCTGGTGAAGTATATTTTTCTAATGGAAGAGAAAAATCGGGATTTCGTCGGGTAGATTTTGAGTTATGTCCAAATCAAATTTTCGAAAAGTCGCAATGGAATTCCTTTATAATTTATATCGATTTATTTATATTTTGAACGAAATTTTAAATATAAATCGAATATCGATGTAACACTGGATTTAGAATATCGAGTTATAAATCCCGATATGGAGCAGAGCGATATTCTATGTGAATATATACAATAATATTTATTTTTAAATATTTATTTTAATTATTTTTAAATATATTTATATATCTAAATGGGTTACTTAGAGCTTTAAAAATTGCCAGTTTTGCAAACGACCTCCGTTTTCGACGAAACAAATTTTGTTGGATCCGTAATATCAAATTGTTGTTAGATTTCAATTTCCGTGATTTTTGAAGTCAGTGTGTGGCCGTATGGATTTTTAATGTGAAAAATAGTCGATAATTTAACTTTAAAAATACGTTGTGTGAGCAAACGAAGTCGGAATTCGACGAAATCAGTTTCGTTGGGTCTGTAATGTCAAACTGTATGTAACAACCCGGAAATTCTGGGCCAGTTTAAAATTTTTAAATTGGCAATTTTAGCGAATTTTGATTATTTAAAATGAATTATTTTTAATAATATCGACGAGAAATTTATTTTTAATATAATTAGAACGTATATATTATATATGTCGTCGTTAGAATATATAATAATTATATATAATTATAAAAGGAATTGAAAATGGCGCGGTAGTTCGAAAATTCGATTTCTAATTTCAAATGAATATGCAGAATTCAATATAAGTCAGAATTGAACGAAACAAGAAATATTTGAATCTGTATAACTATATCTTTGTAACGAAGTTAACAAACTGAGATTTCATCTTAGAAATGATAAGATATGTCCAGTTTAAAATTAGAAATAGTCGCTGTGGAATTTATATATATTTTTATATATATAAGGCCCTTAAAAATAGCAATTTTGCAAACGACCTCGGATTTCGACGAAACCAGTTTTGTTGGGTCCGTGATGTAAAGTTATTGCTAGGTTTCAAATTTCATAATTTTTCGAATCAATATGTGAGCGTGGCAAAGGAAAACGCGTTTGACCAGTTTCAGTCGATTTTAATCGACTGGAAATTGGCCATTTTTCAAACGGTCTCAGAATTCGATGAAACTAGTTTTGTTAGGACCGTATCGTCAATACGAAGCTAGAAAATATTTTTCGGGAATTTTTCTAGTTAGTATGTGACCCCGGTAATTTGAAATGTACGTTTAAAATTCAATATAGCGATTTAAATGTAAATTCAACGGAAACTGATCGAAACAGTCGAATCAACCTACGATACATATCCCATTGTGTTCAGAATGGGGGTAAAACGCTATGGACGACAGTCGGTGGGTCTCGTTTCGATTTCGAAATAAAAGTCAACTTAAATGAATAAATAAATTATATAAAATAAAAAAAAAGAGAAAAAAAACTTTACACTTAAACCCCTCAGCCCCCTTTCTCCTTCACAAACCCGATACTGGGATTAACGGAAAAAAAACCCTAAACTAAATCGCGACGCCACCCTCTCCAAAGTCGGCCGCCCTCCCTCCAATCCGCCTCCGTCTATCCTCCGCTCTCTCCCCTCCTTCCCCTTTTGAAATCGAACCCCCACCCCCTGCCTCGCGAACGCGAGTAGCCGCCGCCACCTGAAGCCCTATCGCCGCCTCCTGCTCGTCCTCCGACCACCCCAGTGCTGCTCCGACCAAGGCGGCGCCACCTCAGGCCAAAGGGCCCCTTCCCCGACAGTCCCCCCCCTGTAAGTCGTTTTTTTAATTTATTTGTTTTATTTTTATTTTATATAAATAGAAGTTTAAAAACTGAATTTTAAAGAAGTTTAAAAACTGAATTTTAAAGAAGTTTAAAAACTGAATTTTAAAGAGTTTAAAAACTAAATTTTAAAGAAGTTTAAAAACTGAATTTTAAAGAGTTTAAAATCTGAATTTTATTTTGTTTAAAAACGGAATTTTATTTACTTTAAAAACTGGTTTTTATTTATGTTGTAAAGTTATAAAAATATAATCTTTTATATTGTCGAAAGTAAAAATTCGATTTTTATATATTGAATAGCAAAGTAAAAATTCGATTTTTATATATTGAATAGCAAAGTAAAAATTCGATTTTTATATATTGAATTAGCGTAGTAAAAATTCGGTTTTTACATAGGTAGTGAAAGCGGGCAACAAAGATGACAAAAAGGCGAGAACGTTGAAGACTTCTGCAAAAGAAGTGCCATGGAGTTAGGATAGCTATCTGTGAGAACTCCTCACTCTAAATTTCTTATTCTAGTTATACATATATATATATACTAGGATGCAGACGGTGTTTAGTAGCACCCGACACAATTGTCCACAGACCATGGACTTGTTTGTTTGGTTGCATAGATTAGATAGATGATTTGATTTGAAATTGAATTGTTTGGTGAAATTGAATCGTTTGGTGAGATGAATGGATTTGATTGATGTGTGAATGGCGTGGGCCTTCACTAGACCGGGGATAAGGCTAGGCCTTGTCCCGTTTCTAGTATCGTGCCGTTATGCCGCCGAAATTTTCTAAAATAAGTTAGAGAAATAAAAATATCATTTTATTTAAAGAATGAACTGAATAGAAATTCATATGTTGGAATAAAATGTTTTGTCGTTAAAAATATAATTTTTAACGTGAATGTGAATAGAATAAAATATTCATTTACAAACCGGACGGTTTGTTTGTGTACACCTATTTGAAAGACATTGATTGGGACGATAAATTTCGCACATCGCCCAACTGCACAAATAAAATCTGTGTTTGATTGTTTGAAACCCCACACGGGTGTTGGGATGAAATTTGAAGTTCACTCATCCTGATTGATTAAATATGTCGATCGATTGATTGACAGGCTGTTATAAGCGTTGAATATCTATATTTGATGCTTATACAGTGTAGTGCACTTTGGTTGATGGTTGATTATTTTTCAATGCCATTATATAAATGTGTTGTATGGAAATCCATATAATTAATTTTATATGGTAATTGATTGGGCCTCATTCCAATTTGAAAAATAAAGAAAATTTGAAAATAGAAATTATGAAGCCGTGTTGATTAGATTGACGCCATTTTGACGTGAACGATATTTATATCGATTTTATTCATTTTAAAATGAATATTGAAGAGTGATTTCGAAATCAACGATTTCGAAATGAATTGAATAGAAAACGAATTCAAAGTGAATTGAAAACGATTTCGAAATGAATTGAATTGAAAACGATTTCGAAATGAATTGAATTGAAAACGATTTCGAAATGAATTGAATTGAAAACGATTTCGAAATGAATTGAATTGAAAACGATTTCGAAATGAATTGAATTGAAAACGATTTCGAAATGAATTGAATTGAAAACGATTTCGAAATGAATTGAATTGAAAACGATTTCGAAATGAATTGAATTGAAAACGATTTCGAAATGAATTGAATTGAAAACGATTTCGAAATGAATTGAATTGAAAACGATTTCGAAATGAATTGAATTGAAAACGATTCCGAAATGAATTGAATTGAAAACGATTTCGAAATGAATTGAATTGAAAACGATTTCGAAATGAATTGAATTGAAAACGATTTCGAAATGAATTGAATTGAAAACGATTTCGAAATGAATTGAATTGAAAACGATTTCGAAATGAATTGAATTGAAAACGATTTCGAAATGAATTGAATTGAAAACGATTTCGAAATGAATTGAATTGAAAACGATTTCGAAATGAATTGAAAACGAATTCAAATTGAATTGAAAGCGAATTGAAATTTGAATTGAATAGAAATGAATTTTAAAACAAATTTACAAAGAAGAATTCAATTTTGATTTGAATTGAAAAAGAAGTTGAAATTGCTTTTGAAACGAATTTAAAACTATTCATATAATTCGTTTTAAATAGAAATCGATGAAATATATATTATATATATTATATATATAATATAATGGCCTGAATAGAACGCGCCGCGCCGCGGCAGTTCGCGAATTTCGACCATTTATTTCAAACGGACATTACGGGAGATCCGACCGTCGGATTCTCCTAAAACCGGAACCGTTGGGTTCGTATCGAAAAGAGCTTTCTAACGAATATTAGAAATGTGAAATCTAACGGTTGGATTTGGAGATACGTCCAAATCAAATTCGAAAAAGGTCGCTGTAAGTGCAGTTCGATGGCCATTGATGGAAATCGACTGTACGGGCCTTGATAAAATTATTAAAAATAGTAATAATTTGTGTAAAATCATAAGAAATGATTTAGAAAGGATTGGGATGAAAAACTCCATATTTGAAAAGATAAAAATAGATTTTTATCGAAATGAACTAGTTTTGAACTAGAAATATAATTCTATTTATTTTTAAATAAATAAATTGAATTTGAAAAGGGTTTTAAAAATAACCAGAATTTCCAATGATTGCATTGGAGTGGATTTGAATCGAAATTGTCTTCGGAATATTTCGATGTTGGAATTCGTGATTATACGGATGTTGTTATGGAAATTTGAAAGATATATATATTTATATCGTTATTTCCAATATAACATTTGTTAATCGTAGAATTTGATATTGAATATAAGCCGATATATTTTCTATTCAGAGCCTTATATTGAATATCAAATGTGATTTGGGTTTGTCGTGAATGGTGTCTTCACTAACACTGTTCTTGAACCCAGTTGAGAAAAGATTAAATCTTTTTATTTAGATTTAATGAAGTGTACCAATTAAATAACATTTAATTGGAATTGAATCGATATTGATTTTTGGGTTTATCGTGGACAGTGTTTTAAATAACACTCGTTCTTTAACCCGATGATTCATGAACGTGATTTTGGGTTTATCGTGAACCGTGTTTTTAAATGACACTGATTCTTTAACCCAGTCAAAGATTAAAACTAAGTGGGGTTTTAATGAATCTTTAATTAGATTGAAATAATCGAAATGGAGTATCACCAGTTTTGCTCCAGGCGATAGTTAAATCTTTAATTAGATTTGAACGTGAAATGGTAATTGAATTTACCGATAACACTGTGGTGTTAGATATGAAGTATTACCAGTTTTACTTCATGGGATGAATAGGTTGGGATTGGGAAATTAAAACAAATGATTACTTCGGTAAGGTTCGCTAATCCCGACTAGTTTTGAATTGATATTCAAAAATAGATTAATGGATAAATTCAAGAAATTTATCTTGGATAAAATTAATGGGAACCTTTCCCTATGAATGTGAAATCAGAAACTAACTGTCGGTTAGCTAAGCAGAATGGTTTTCTGGATATTGATCTGATGTTGGTTTCGGCCTTCGGGGTTAATATTTGGGGAATTATTCTCTTGATTAATTTACGATTAGTGACTGATGAATTGGAATGAGGCGTATGTTGTGTTTGTGTAACACTTATTTAAAGTATGCGCGAGTTATTCGGAAAGACCGGGTTTATCCCATTCTGAATAACTGATACGACGATAAGTCGAAGATGAAGACGGTGGTCGAAGACCAGAAGTCTTCACGTCGTTTGGGTGATTACTGATGATCTTGATTGGGCTGTACACCCAAGAAGATGGAAACAGTTGGTGATCGTCCAGACGTACTTGGAGATCGATGGATATGCGGGGTACTAGGTGCCTCCGGTTTCGTTCAGACCCAGAACGAACTTGTAAATGGACTGTGTGTCTGACATTGGATTTTAGTCCGTGTGATTGATCTCTATTAAATATATATCTGTTTGGCGGCGGAGAATTTATTCTCTTGCTTAACGCCCTTCTCTGAGACGTACGAGCTCAGGGGTTATATATTGATGGATATCAATCGCATGGAGTGAATTGCCTGTGTGGCATGCCTAAGTGGCAAATGATCAAGGCTTCTGTTGAAAAGCAAAGTCTTGTGGTTGATGATCGAAGCACGGCCTTTGTGGCGTAGCTTTGTGTAACGTTGATTCGCGAGTATCACACCCGGTATGAATCAAAAACGGGAGATGGACCTCAGGGAGGACATGCGTTTCTTTCTAGTTATGAGTGGCGTCAGTGCTTGAACTGGCTGACGAGTTTGACTCATGTGGATGTTACTTATTATTACTTGCTGAAAAGCGAGGCGCCTCGTGATATCGGTTTCGGCCGATGCTTCTGGTCGGCTGACGGGCCAGATTTACGCCCCAAAGGGCGGAGAAACGTAGTGTTCAGGCATAATAATCCACATCGGTGGACCGGCCCTGACGATCCAAGGGGCAGTTGCGGCTGTTCCGGAGACATGGGCTAGATTGTCTCGAATCGGTTGAGGATCTTGCCCCTAGCCTCGGTTCATACCATAAATGATAACCCAACTTCCAATACGACATTTGCGGTTTTAATTGTAGAACTAGTATGGCGACATGATATATGGTACCCATGCCGCCTAGGATTGATACTTATGATTTGAAGTTGTTTTATACACTATACACTTATAATAGTATCAAATGATTTGTTTTAAACGTATCAAGCATTCTTTGGCTGTTATAAGGGAAAACCCTATCCCCCGGCTTGCGTTGCATTGTGTGATAGGACCTGGGTCTTATAACAGCTTCATTTTTCTTTATTTAGCATTGCGTTGTTTGTTTTATGCACTGGTATTCTTGGGAGGAAACCCGTTCCGTGTTATACGGCGTGGTCCTTTGATTTACCTAAGTTTAAAAATAAAGATTAACTGTTTTAGTTCTCACACCAGTCACATGACTGACCTAGAGTTTATTGTTTTAACCTAAACTCTGGGTGCCCCTATTTTGACACGGGCAGCTAGTAGTTTTGGTTTTGCAGATTTATATTCACAGGATCCTGGTTTACAGCTGGAACGATATCCGGAAAGCTTTGTATCCGTATATCTCATTCTAGTTGTGTATTGTATTATTTTCCGCTGCTATGTAATTTATTGTAATCTCTGATAATCTGTGTTGTATAATATTCATTTATACTCTGTATATTCTTGTAATCTGATGCATTGTTATAATATACATTGAAATGTTCTTTTATATGTGTTCTGTTGTGGTTTGTTCTCGAACTATCCGACGCTTTCCTTTACGGGGAAGTTACGGGTTTTCACAGTTGGTATCAGAGCTTTGGTTTACAAAGCTAGAGAACAAGGCACATTAGAACCGTACGAAAGAATTCATCAGATATTGGATTAGTAATATCCAATGGGAATGACTCGTTAGAGATGGGATCAGTAGTATCCTAGAACGAGTGTGAAGAGTATATTTTTAAAATGAAAACAATTTTTGTTTTGAAAATCTAAATCAACTATTCGTATTTGGTTATTTATTTATATTGATGTGGGCAATCCAGTATATATAGATTTTGCGTATACGTCTGATCCACGTGTATTCGAAATTTTAATATACTGGATAGATATAGGATTACACTCTAGTCGCCCGGGGGTGATTCTGATGATTGATATATCATCATCAGAATTTATATTCGAGTGACGAACGTGTAATATCTATATATTTCCATTAGACTGGTGTGAGAACCAAAATTAGATAGGGCCTATTGTTGTGATTTGGCATCAAAAACATGATTTTTGTATATGTATCAAAATTATGAATTTGAAACTCTAATCCACTAATTGATTGATGTTTGTGTTGTTTGTTTATTTGTTTGATGATTTTGAACCATTATGCCTAATTGAATCAAATAATGAAATGTATTGAAAATTGGTCGCATTTTCTTGCATATACATGTACTTATATTGAACAGGTCATAGCAAGGAGGCTAGAGCCAGAGAATAAAATTTGTTTGCCCGACAAATAGGTACATGTTTACTACATAATTTCCTGTTTTGTTTGGGTGATGATGATTTTGTGAGCCTATTGGCTAGCCGCTTGGCTTTTTCTTTTTCTTTTTGAGATCTGAAGGACCGGGGAAGCTATTTGAAATTCCGCGATGCTCCCGGTGCAGGGGAGGTTATGGCGAAATTTTTCGAAAATTTAGGGTGTTAGCCAAATTTTTGAAATTTTTGAAAATTCTCAGAAACTGAAAAGTTGGAGAATGCAAGCCAGATCGAACGTAGAGTTGAATGATCAAACCACTTTCGACTTTGTTCCTTTTCGGGGACGAAAAGTTTTAAGTGGGGGAGATTGTAACAACCCGGAAATTCTGGGCCAGTTTAAAATTTTTAAATTGGCAATTTTAGCGAATTTTGATTATTTAAAATGAATTATTTTAAATAATATCGAAGAGAAATTTATTTTTAATATAATTAGAACGTATATATTATATACGTCGTCGTTACAATATATAATAATTATATATAATTATAAAAGGAATTGAAAATGGCGCGGTAGTTCGAAAATTCGATTTCTAATTTCAAATGAATATGCAGAATTCAATATAAGTCAGAATTGAACGAAACAAGAAATATTTGAATCTGTATAACTATATCTTTGTAACGAAGTTAACAAACTGAGATTTCATCTTAGAAATGATAAGATATGTCCAGTTTAAAATTAGAAATAGTCGCTGTGGAATTTATATATATTTTTATATATAAGGCCCTTAAAAATAGCAATTTTGCAAACGACCTCGGATTTCGACGAAACCAGTTTTGTTGGGTCCGTGATGTAAAGTTATTGCTAGGTTTCAAATTTCATAATTTTTCGAATCAATATGTGAGCGTGGCAAAGGAAAACGCGTTTGACCAGTTTCAGTCGATTTTAATCGACTGGAAATTGGCCATTTTTCAAACGGTCTCAGAATTCGATGAAACTAGTTTTGTTAGGACCGTATCGTCAATACGAAGCTAGAAAATATTTTTCGGGAATTTTTCTAGTTAGTATGTGACCCTGGTAATTTGAAATGTACGTTTAAAATTCAATATAGCGATTTAAATGTAAATTCAACGGAAACTGATCGAAACAGTCGAATCAACCTACGATACATATCCCATTGTGTTCAGAATGGGGGTAAAACGCTATGGACGACAGTCGGTGGGTCTCGTTTCGATTTCGAAATAAAAGTCAACTTAAATGAATAAATAAATTATATAAAAAAAAAAAGAGAAAAAAAACTTTACACTTAAACCCCTCAGCCCCCTTTCTCCTTCACAAACCCGATACTGGGATTAACGGAAAAAAAAAACCCTAAACTAAATCGCGACGCCACCCTCTCCAAAGTCGGCCGCCCTCCCTCCAATCCGCCTCCGTCTATCCTCCGCTCTCTCCCCTCCTTCCCCTTTTGAAATCGAACCCCCACCCCCTGCCTCGCGAACGCGAGTAGCCGCCGCCACCTGAAGCCCTGTCGCCGCCTCCTGCTCGTCCTCCGACCACCCCAGTGCTGCTCCGACCAAGGCGGCGCCACCTCAGGCCAAAGGGCCCCTTCCCCGACAGTCACCCCCCTGTAAGTCGTTTTTTTAATTTATTTGTTTTATTTTTATTTTATATAAATAGAAGTTTAAAAACTGAATTTTAAAGAAGTTTAAAAACTGAATTTTAAAGAAGTTTAAAAACTGAATTTTAAAGAGTTTAAAAACTAAATTTTAAAGAAGTTTAAAAACTGAATTTTAAAGAGTTTAAAATCTGAATTTTATTTTGTTTAAAAACGGAATTTTATTTACTTTAAAAACTGGTTTTTATTTATGTTGTAAAGTTATAAAAATATAATCTTTTATATTGTCGAAAGTAAAAATTCGATTTTTATATATTGAATAGCAAAGTAAAAATTCGATTTTTATATATTGAATAGCAAAGTAAAAATTCGATTTTTATATATTGAATTAGCGTAGTAAAAATTCGGTTTTTACATAGGTAGTGAAAGCGGGCAACAAAGATGACAAAAAGGCGAGAACGTTGAAGACTTCTGCAAAAGAAGTGCCGTGGAGTTAGGATAGCTATCTGTGAGAACTCCTCACTCTAAATTTCTTATTCTAGTTATACATATATATATACTAGGATGCAGACGGTGTTTAGTAGCACCCGACACAATTGTCCACAGACCATGGACTTGTTTGTTTGGTTGCATAGATTAGATAGATGATTTGATTTGAAATTGAATTGTTTGGTGAAATTGAATCGTTTGGTGAGATGAATGGATTTGATTGATGTGTGAATGGCGTGGGCCTTCACTAGACCGGGGATAAGGCTAGGCCTTGTCCCGTTTCTAGTATCGTGCCGTTATGCCGCCGAAATTTTCTAAAATAAGTTAGAGAAATAAAAATATCATTTTATTTAAAGAATGAACTGAATAGAAATTCATATGTTGGAATAAAATGTTTTGTCGTTAAAAATATAATTTTTAACGTGAATGTGAATAGAATAAAATATTCATTTACAAACCGGACGGTTTGTTTGTGTACACCTATTTGAAAGACATTGATTGGGACGATAAATTTCGCACATCGCCCAACTGCACAAATAAAATCTGTGTTTGATTGTTTGAAACCCCACACGGGTGTTGGGATGAAATTTGAAGTTCACTCATCCTGATTGATTAAATATGTCGATCGATTGATTGACAGGCTGTTATAAGCGTTGAATATCTATATTTGATGCTTATACAGTGTAGTGCACTTTGGTTGATGGTTGATTATTTTTCAATGCCATTATATAAATGTGTTGTATGGAAATCCATATAATTAATTTTATATGGTAATTGATTGGGCCTCATTCCAATTTGAAAAATAAAGAAAATTTGAAAATAGAAATTATGAAGCCGTGTTGATTAGATTGACGCCATTTTGACGTGAACGATATTTATATTGATTTTATTCATTTTAAAATGAATATTGAAGAGTGATTTCGAAATCAACGATTTCGAAATGAATTGAATTGAAAACGAATTCAAAGTGAATTGAAAACGATTTCGAAATGAATTGAATTGAAAATGATTTCGAAATGAATTGAATTGAAAACGATTTCGAAATGAATTGAATTGAAAACGATTTCGAAATGAATTGAATTGAAAACGATTTCGAAATGAATTGAATTGAAAACGATTTCGAAATGAATTGAATTGAAAACGATTTCGAAATGAATTGAATTGAAAACGATTTCGAAATGAATTGAATTGAAAACGATTTCGAAATGAATTGAATTGAAAACGATTTCGAAATGAATTGAATTGAAAACGATTTCGAAATGAATTGAATTGAAAACGATTTCGAAATGAATTGAATTGAAAACGATTTCGAAATGAATTGAATTGAAAACGATTTCGAAATGAATTGAATTGAAAACGATTTCGAAATGAATTGAAAACGAATTCAAATTGAATTGAAAGCGAATTGAAATGAATTCAAATGGAATTGAAATTTGAATTGAATAGAAATGAATTTTAAAACGAATTTACAAAGAAGAATTCAATTTTGATTTTAATTGAAAAGGAAGTTGAAATTGCTTTTGAAACGAATTTAAAACTATTCATATAATTCGTTTTAAATAGAAATCGACGAAATATATATTATATATATTATATATATAATATAATGGCCTGAATAGAACGCGCCGCGCTGCGGCAGTTCGCGAATTTCGACCATTTATTTCAAACGGACATTACGGGAGATCCGACCGTCGGATTCTCCTAAAACCGGAACCGTTGGGTTTGTATCGAAAAGAGCTTTCTAACGAATATTAGAAATGTGAAATCTAACGGTTGGATTTGGAGATACGTCCAAATCAAATTCGAAAAAGGTCGCTGTAAGTGCAGTTCGATGGCCATTGATGGAAATCGATTGTACGGGCCTTGATAAAATTATTAAAAATAGTAATAATTTGTGTAAAATCATAAGAAATGATTTAGAAAGGATTGGGATGAAAAACTCCATATTTGAAAAGATAAAAATAGATTTTTATCGAAATGAACTAGTTTTGAACTAGAAATATAATTCTATTTATTTTTAAATAAATAAATTGAATTTGAAAAGGGTTTTAAAAATAACCAGAATTTCCAATGATTGCATTGGAGTGGATTTGAATCGAAATTGTCTTCGGAATATTTCGATGTTGGAATTCGTGATTATACGGATGTTGTTATGGAAATTTGAAAGATATATATATTTATATCGTTATTTCCAATATAACATTTGTTAATCGTAGAATTTGATATTGAATATAAGCCGATATATTTTCTATTCAGAGCCTTATATTGAATATCAAATGTGATTTGGGTTTGTCGTGAATGGTGTCTTCACTAACACTGTTCTTGAACCCAGTTGAGAAAAGATTAAATCTTTTTATTTAGATTTAATGAAGTGTACCAATTAAATAACATTTAATTGGAATTGAATCGATATTGATTTTTGGGTTTATCGTGGACAGTGTTTTAAATAACACTCGTTCTTTAACCCGATGATTAATGAACGTGATTTTGGGTTTATCGTGAACCGTGTTTTTAAATGACACTGATTCTTTAACCCAGTCAAAGATTAAAACTAAGTGGGGTTTTAATGAATCTTTAATTAGATTGAAATAATCGAAATGGAGTATCACCAGTTTTGCTCCAGGCGATAGTTAAATCTTTAATTAGATTTGAACGTGAAATGGTAATTGAATTTACCGATAACACTGTGGTGTTAGATATGAAGTATTACCAGTTTTACTTCATGGGATGAATAGGTTGGGATTGGGAAATTAAAACAAATGATTACTTCGGTAAGGTTCGCTAATCCCGACTAGTTTTGAATTGATATTCAAAAATAGGTTAATGGATAAATTCAAGAAATTTATCTTGGATAAAATTAATGGGAACCTTTCCCTATGAATGTGAAATCAGAAACTAACTGTCGGTTAGCTAAGCAGAATGGTTTTCTGGATATTGATCTGATGTTGGTTTCGGCCTTCGGGGTTAATATTTGGGGAATTATTCTCTTGATTAATTTACGATTAGTGACTGATGAATTGGAATGAGGCGTATGTTGTGTTTGTGTAACACTTATTTAAAGTATGCGCGAGTTATTCGGAAAGACCGGGTTTATCCCATTCTGAATAACTGATACGACGATAAGTCGAAGATGAAGACGGTGGTCGAAGACCAGAAGTCTTCACGTCGTTTGGGTGATTACTGATGATCTTGATTGGGCTGTACACCCAAGAAGATGGAAACAGTTGGTGATCGTCCAGACGTACTTGGAGATCGATGGATATGCGGGGTATTAGGTGCCTCCGGTTTCGTTCAGACCCAGAACGAACTTGTAAATGGACTGTGTGTCTAACATTGGATTTTAGTCCGTGTGGTTGATCTCTATTAAATATATATCTGTTTGGCGGCGGAGAATTTATTCTCTTGCTTAACGCCCTTCTCTGAGACGTACGAGCTCAGGGGTAATATATTGATGGATATCAATCGCATGGAGTGAATTGCCTGTGTGGCATGCCTAAGTGGCAAATGATCAAGGCTTCTGTTGAAAAGCAAAGTCTTGTGGTTGATGATCGAAGCACGGCCTTTGTGGCGTAGCTTTGTGTAACGTTGATTCGCGAGTATCACACCCGGTATGAATCAAAAACGGGAGACGGACCTCAGGGAGGACATGCGTTTCTTTCTAGTTATGAGTGGCGTCAGTGCTTGAACTGGCTGACGAGTTTGACTCATGTGGATGTTACTTATTATTACTTGCTGAAAAGCGAGGCGCCTCGTGATATCGGTTTCGGCCGATGCTTCTGGTCGGCTGACGGGCCAGATTTACGCCCCAAAGGGCGGAGAAACGTAGTGTTCAGGCATAATAATCCACATCGGTGGACCGGCCCTGACGATCCAAGGGGCAGTTGCGGCTGTTCCGGAGACATGGGCTAGATTGTCTCGAATCGGTTGAGGATCTTGCCCCTAGCCTCGGTTCATACCATAAATGATAACCCAACTTCCAATACGACATTTGCGGTTTTAATTGTAGAACTAGTATGGCGACATGATATATGGTACCCATGCCGCCTAGGATTGATACTTATGATTTGAAGTTGTTTTATACACTATACACTTATAATAGTATCAAATGATTTGTTTTAAACGTATCAAGCATTCTTTGGCTGTTATAAGGGAAAACCCTATCCCCCGGCTTGCGTTGCATTGTGTGATAGGACCTGGGTCTTATAACAGCTTCATTTTTCTTTATTTAGCATTGCGTTGTTTGTTTTATGCACTGGTATTCTTGGGAGGAAACCCGTTCCGTGTTATACGGCGTGGTCCTTTGATTTACCTAAGTTTAAAAATAAAGATTAACTGTTTTAGTTCTCACACCAGTCACATGACTGACCTAGAGTTTATTGTTTTAACCTAAACTCTGGGTGCCCCTATTTTGACACGGGCAGCTAGTAGTTTTGGTTTTGCAGATTTATATTCACAGGATCCTGGTTTACAGCTGGAACGATATCCGGAAAGCTTTGTATCCGTATATCTCATTCTAGTTGTGTATTGTATTATTTTCCGCTGCTATGTAATTTATTGTAATCTCTGATAATCTGTGTTGTATAATATTCATTTATACTCTGTATATTCTTGTAATCTGATGCATTGTTGTAATATACATTGAAATGTTCTTTTATATGTGTTCTGTTGTGGTTTGTTCTCGAACTATCCGACGCTTTCCTTTACGGGGAAGTTACGGGTTTTCACAGTTGGTATCAGAGCTTTGGTTTACAAAGCTAGAGAACAAGGCACATTAGAACCGTACGAAAGAATTCATCAGATATTGGATTAGTAATATCCAATGGGAATGACTCGTTAGAGATGGGATCAGTAGTATCCTAGAACGAGTGTGAAGAGTATATTTTTAAAATGAAAACAATTTTTGTTTTGAAAATCTAAATCAACTATTCGTATTTGGTTATTTATTTATATTGATGTGGGCAATCCAGTATATATAGATTTTGCGTATACGTCTGATCCGCGTGTATTCGAAATTTTAATATACTGGATAGATATAGGATTACACTCTAGTCGCCCGGGGGTGATTCTGATGATTGATATATCATCATCAGAATTTATATTCGAGTGACGAACGTGTAATATCTATATATTTCCATTAGACTGGTGTGAGATCCAAAATTAGATAGGGCCTATTGTTGTGATTTGGCATCAAAAACATGATTTTTGTATATGTATCAAAATTATGAATTTGAAACTCTAATCCACTAATTGATTGATGTTTGTGTTGTTTGTTTATTTGTTTGATGATTTTGAACCATTATGCCTAATTGAATCAAATAATGAAATGTATTGAAAATTGGTCGCATTTTCTTGCATATACATGTACTTATATTGAACAGGTCATAGCAAGGAGGCTAGAGCCAGAGAATAAAATTTGTTTGCCCGACAAATAGGTACATGTTTACTACATAATTTCCTGTTTTGTTTGGGTGATGATGATTTTGTGAGCCTATTGGCTAGCCGCTTGGCTTTTTCTTTTTCTTTTTGAGATCTGAAGGACCGGGGAAGCTATTTGAAATTCCCCGATGCTCCCGGTGCAGGGGAGGTTATGGCGAAATTTTTCGAAAATTTAGGGTGTTAGCCAAATTTTTGAAATTTTTGAAAATTCTCAGAAACTGAAAAGTTGGAGAATGCAAGCCAGATCGAACGTAGAGTTGAATGATCAAACCACTTTCGACTTTGTTCCTTTTCGGGGACGAAAAGTTTTAAGTGGGGGAGATTGTAACAACCCGGAAATTCTGGGCCAGTTTAAAAATTTTAAATTGGCAATTTTAGCGAATTTTGATTATTTAAAATGAATTATTTTAAATAATATCGACGAGAAATTTATTTTTAATATAATTAGAACGTATATATTATATACGTCGTCGTTAGAATATATAATAATTATATATAATTATAAAAGGAATTGAAAATGGCGCGGTAGTTCGAAAATTCGATTTCTAATTCCAAATGAATATGCAGAATTCAATATAAGTCAGAATTGAACGAAACAAGAAATATTTGAATCTGTATAACTATATCTTTGTAACGAAGTTAACAAACTGAGATTTCATCTTAGAAATGATAAGATATGTCCAGTTTAAAATTAGAAATAGTCGCTGTGGAATTTATATATATTTTTATATATATAAGGCCCTTAAAAATAGCAATTTTGCAAACGACCTCGGATTTCGACGAAACCAGTTTTGTTGGGTCCGAGATTTTGATGAGAGAAATTTGGGTTATTTTTTCTTGATTTTAAAATGCAAGTTGGAGGAGCAGTTGAAGATCAAAACAGCGGCAATGGTTCGAACTGAGTAGTGAAGACGAGATTTCTAAATCTTGGAAGAAGACGCATGGTTATTGGGTCGGATAGGGAAGAGTACGGGCCGAGATAGAGTGGTGAGGCCCAAATATTAAACTTAATTTAAATATAGTTTAATTTATAAAAACGCATTAACTTGTTAACACGATATCTTTCTCATACAGCGTCAGTTTTACAAACCGTTGTCGCATTTGGATCGTATGGACGAGGGCTACACCATGGAACTGACTAGGAGTGAATTGGAGCTCGTTACAATTTATAGCGAAATAAATTGTTTGTGAGAATCAACCGACAATTATCGTTATTTAACAATAACTGTCCAATGTGAGTAAATCTCACTTAACTCTACTCAGTTTATATTTTCATAACGCATTTTTAGAACTGATAAATATTGGTTGGTTGCTGTGTGTTGATTGGTTGGTTGAACTGCTAATTGATTAGTTAAAATTATCGATATAGTTATATATATATCATTAATTAAATATTGATTTTGTTGATCAGAATATTTCATGTTGAAACGAAATTGATGTTAATTATATTGTTAACATCTGTGGATGCAGGGAAATAGGTCGGAGGGATCCAACTAGATCCCTCAACATTTATTTTACTGTTTTCATATATTATGATATATGATGTGGTATATAATCTGTTATTGATTATGTGTGTTTGGATGATGATTGATCCTTTTGATTTGGTATTTTAATACCATAATTGATACTAGAACGTAAAAGGGAATTTTCAAAGTGTATTTTGAAAATAAATTATTTATATAAAATCAATGGATTTTATATAAAAGGAAATATTTGTATGAAATAAATAGAATTATATAAGGAATATTTATTTAGAAAATTAATAGAATTGAATAGGAAATATTTGTAAAACAAATAGAATTGAATAAAAAATATTTGTTAAACAAACAAAATTGAATAGGACATATTTGTAAAACAAATAGAATTGAAAAGCAAAAGATCTGGGAAATAAATAGGAATTACAAAAGGAAGTATTTTATAAAATGAATAAAATTTTATAAAAGAGAACAAGTGGAAAAGATTTATTTAAAGTATAATTAAATGGAAATCTGTTTTTAACAGATAAATTGAGAAGATTAATTTATAAATGATGTTTATAAATTAAGAAAAAATATTTATCATTGGATAATTTGAATATATAAATCTGAATTTATATAAAGAAGTAGAAATCGGTTTTAACATCCATAGGTTAATAGAACTTGAATACAACATTTATGAAAGGAAATTTAAATGAGATTTTAACTGTTAGAAGTTAAAAGGAGGATTGTAGAAATAATTATACAAATAGAAGTATAAATAGAAATTGGAAATGGAATATTATTTTAAAAATATGAAATCGAACTTAATGGATTATATAAAAGGAATATTTTCACATTTGATGTGAACAATGGATTAAAATAAATATTTTATAAATTATAACATTTATAAAGAAATTGGGTTTGAAATTGAAATTCAAATGGGAATTTGAATGTGAATGGATCAGAGTTAATCAAATTAGATTTAATGGAATTGAGTTAATCGATTAGAGTTAATCGATTAGAGTTAATCAGTTAGAGTTAGTCAAGTATTGGTTAATCGAAAGGAAGTTCATCGAATATAGTTATTTGAAAGGAGTTATCGAATATAGTTATTTGAAAGGAGTTAATCAAATATAGATTATTCGAAAGGAGTTAATTGAATATTAGTTTATTCGAAAGGAGTTATCGAATAGAGATTATTCGAAAGAGAATTATATGTTGAAATTCGATTATATCGATTTCGGGAAAGTACTATTCACTTTCCGTTTTTAATCAAGATTTATTTATTTAGTTATAAGTTGTGCATTTAATTATTTAGAAATTAAGGAATAAAACTTATATTTTCAAGTTAGATATTTCAGAAGTAGGGATTATAACGCTATAGTTATAATCAATGTTTTAAATAAAGAAGTGGATTCGTAAATAGAATCTGAGAGTTACATAAGGAAGTTTCTTGAAGATTTAGAAGATGAACTTTGTCTATTTCGAAGTTAGAAATGTGTTCAGTTAAGGTCTGAGAGGTAGTTACACCCCAACTTGATTGATTTTGTTTTTAGCCAAGGAATGGTTAAGGTTCGATAGTGAAGGTTATGTGACGGCCCGCCTCGCACCAACCGACATTTACTCCAAAAGTGCGCTGTACACATGTCCAGTCAGCACGGAACGGGTCGTCAGAAGGAAAGGGAAGAAGGAAATGAACTAACAAAGAATCTGTAGAATGTCTCACAGCGCATAGGATAAAATATAATAATAACATACTTGACATAAAACAGGTGAGACGGTGCATAAGCTGAAACAACTAACATAGCAGCGGAAAATGTAGGTACAACTTATGATCCAAAGTTAATCATTATTACAACATTTCAAACTATCTCAAAGCAAAAGCAAGATAAAGGAGGTACACTACTAATGCCCAAGTAGCGACCACCAACGACACAGGGAGAATATATATATCATACGTGGAAGCCTCATGCCCGCCTCCGAATCAGCTACTCGCGCATCACCAGCTAACCTGTCTCTAGTCTGCTCGTGTGAGCACCCAGAGTAATAAGAGGTGACATAAAACTCTGGGTCAGACATAAAGCCTGGTATGAGCGATAAGCATCTAAAGTGAATAATAACAGGTAGACTAAAACATACCTGAACCTGGACCTGCAACCAAAGAGTTAGCACTACATACTGTACAACAATCTAAGGTGCCATATCAAATGGTGTAAAGATACGGAGGCGGGGGTGTGCATGTCATAGTGATGGCAAACAATCAAACATAGCATCCATCCTCACATCTCTCACTCAGTGCGTAAAGTATACGATATTCACCACTTCGATCACCCCACATACCTTGCTACGATCACTTTCCCCCCATGAAGTCATAAATGGCCACTTCGATCACCCAACATACCTTGCTACGATCTCTTTGCCCCATGAAGTCATAAATGGCTTCACTGCACTGATAACGCAGCCACAAATCCTTCGCTATGTCCACTTGCCCCATGGAGTTATTCACCCCATCTGCGCTGGCTCATAGCCTTACCGATACTTTACTATGTCCACTTGCCCCATGGAGTTATTCACCCCATCTGCGCTGGCTCATAGTCTTACCAATCTTTTACTATGTCCACTTTCCCCATGGAGTTATTCACCCCATCTGCGCTGGCTCATAGTCTTACCAATCCTTTACTATGTCCACTTGCCCCATGGAGTTATTCACCCCATCTGCGTTGGCTCATAGTCTTGCTACCATCACCTTGCCCCTCGAGTCATAATGACTCTACTACACTGATAAGTAGCCCATCATCCATTTTTAGTGGTGAATCGAAGTTATGAACGTCGACAACTCCTTAGCACACGTCCCGTAGCAAAGTCCAACCATGAAGTGGACTCATCGGTTCCCAATTGGATCCTGAGCTCTAACTTCCCATATTGGACTACCTTTGCATCTCGGGTTATTGGTCAATATTGGGTCGGGTCGAATTCCCTTCAAGCCATCGGTTCGGGTCGGGTTCACTACGTTGCGTCGTTCCTAGTCCTTTTCTGGTACGGTTCGGTTCGGGTCCACTCCATCGCGTCGGTTCGGGTCGGGTGTCCTACTTCGGGTCGGGTCGGGTGCCATCTCCCATCCCGTTCGTGCTTCCGCTCCGATCCGCTTCCTCGCCCTTCATTGGTTCCAATCCGATCCTCCTCCTTTAGCTGCTCCGATCCCCCTCCTTTATCCGATCCGATCCCAATATTGCTAGCATGGCCTTCCTTTTTGCCAGATTTCTCAAGTGTCAAGTTCCGAACCGATCGAATCCCTTGCCCAGTTCACTTATCCGATCCGAGCCACCATATCCGATCCGATCCGAAACCTGCACTATTTCCTGAAGCTTTTCCAGCAAGTGTTTATGCCATTCGACGACGTTTTCGACCATTCTAACTATTGAAATCAATCACGGAGCATATCAGACAGTCATAGCAACATGCATAATCAACCACAAACACCAAAACATCAATATGATAGGTTAAAATGGATCAAACATACCCAAAACCCCATATTTCCCCTTAAGCATGTTTAGGTGGAACTAATGATAGGATTAGCAAAACTTAACCAAATTAACCCAAATTCATATCAGAGGTCTAAAACATCATTAAAGAATTTATGAACATTTTTTCCAGAATTTTATCATGTTTAAATTCGCTAATTAACATTAATTACCCTTAATTAGCCATAATTAGTGAGGAACTATGCAAATCACTCACCTTAGCCACAAACAAACTAAAATCTGAAATATATCTCTGATTTGATGCGAATCCCAATGCTAAACAGCAGCTCCAATGTTGATTTGGTGTAGATCTCCCTTGATTAGATTTTGTTAAGCCTTATCCTTGATCAAAAGATGATTTGGAGGTGATTTAGAGGTTGGAGGCCATTTTTAGGGTTCCTTGGTGATAAGTGGAGGCTAGAAAACTGAAATGGAATGATTCTCTAACTCATTTCAGCCTCCCCATAACCCTAATCCCGAAATGGGTTATGGGCCTATCCACTAATCACCATATTTGGCCCGGTTAAGCAGTTTTTCACCTTCCAAACCTTAATTCAGCCATACCTCCCAAACGGTAAGTCCGTTTTACTATTATGATCACTCTACGGAAAGGTAAACCATCAAATGAATCTAATGGAAGTGGTTTCAGGTCAAAATTCCTTTCCAGTCAAAAGTTATAGCCAAAACAGTACCAACTAGGGGTAAAATGGTCATTTAAAAATCGACAAAAAATATGAACATGGGAAATGACTCTAATAGATGTTTCCCAAAGTTACATGACCATACGACTTCATATGTGAAAGAAATAAATATTCTACGATCCTCCGATGCGTAGAATGTGGGTCGTTACAGGTTAGTTAAGTGAATTTAGTAAATGAGTGAAATAGTTCGTGCTGGCATAGCGATGTTTTATTTAAACATCTACATGAATCCAATGAAGGAGTTTTGGAAATGTTTTCCAAATAAGAATCAGAAATGGTTTCTAATATAGGAAATAAGAAATGGGAGCAAATATGGAATTGTTTTCCAATGATTAAAAACATATATTTTCTAATATAAAAAATAAGGATTTACGAATATATGGAAATGGGAAATCGGGAAATGAATAAATAAATGATAAATTAATTTAAAAGGGGGTCAGTGTTGATTGATGATTGGTCGGTAAGTTTTCCATTTGTAAATACAACCGTTGTTTGCACACTTGTTTTCCTTTGATAGTTAAATCACCGACTATCAGAGAGTTTTGACCATTTCCGTTGTCAATACGGAGAGATCGGGATCAGATTTATTATCTGAAAACTACTCCATATGGGCGTTAGCATTGCGAATCAAATATGATGAAGATAATTGAAGACAAAGTTTATGCAAGGGCAGTTCTGGCAATCCTAGGTCAAGACCCAGGACAACGTGTATGGACGAATGTCTGACAGAGTATGTCTAATGGATCACGTAAGTTGATCGCTTCAAACGTATCCATGTTTTGGAGGAGGAATTCGTTTCTCTTAACTTTATACCCGTGATATTTTTGGGGAAATCAATTTGTGATTTGGCGGTTATGACGATGTGGCATTCAAAGTAAATTGGAGGTGTGATCTATCAAAAGATACGTTATGACCTTAAGCCTCATCAACCGGGAAATGACAAAAATCGAGCAGGCAGCATGGCTAAGTGGGTCGCCCCCATTAGGCTATATTGTCACCATCTAGAGAATATTCATATTTGTTACTTCTTTTCACTTCTGTATCTCCCGGAACGGTTATGTTGCTAGCAACCGTAGGTGACAATATATTCGATACACTCAAGAGAAATGAGTGGTCAGTCATGTGTGGGTCGGGTTGCAAGACGTTCTTGTTGAACCTAATATATTCCTATCTAGAGATAAACTATTGGCAAGTGGTCCCATACCTTGTCATAGTCGGAATACAATCTCCAATAAGCGCCTGCGATTTTGATTGTATACTATATATATGTGGAGCGTGAGATGCAAGTGTTCTGCTAGATTGTTAATTATTTGTGATTAGACATTATTAGAATATCATAAAAGTATTGATTTTGAAAATGATTTTTAAAAGTTAAACCAAGTGGTTGGAGTTTACTCACACTAGTACCATGACTGATCCAGAGTTTATTTTGTTTTGTTTTCCCTAAACTCTTGGGTGCCCAAAATTTTTACGGGCAGTCAAGTAGTCGGGATTTACAGATACGCTAGATGGAGCTTGGAGCAAGAGGCTTCAGCAGCATTTTATAGCTATTGTTTATTTCCGCTATGATGTAAGTGTTGTACTCTAATATACAAATACAGATTTGTGTTCAATGTTATTTTAGATACTATATTTTATTCGTTCCGCTGTGAGATTCATGTTACTCTGATGCTGTTGTGTTCTTCTTCTTCTTCTATTCTAATAGTTCTACCTTATCTATTCTCACCCTCTAACTTCTTTCTATTAACTATCCGGTTTTCTGATGTCTGAATAGTCAACATTGGTATCAGTGTTGATTTTCGGAGTCGAAAATCCCTGGGTCGTTACAGTGGTATCAGAGCTGAAGGTTAAGTGATTACCTTGGCTCTATGGCATGACTCAGTAGAGATGGGGTTAGTTATACCCTAAATTGAGTTGAGGGTATATATATGAGTGAATGTATTTGTAGATTTTATAAAAATAATTTTATATTGTGGAGATTTATTGGTTGAGTAGTTTGTGAATTCTGGTCGATCAGTTTGATCCACTGTATCGATAGGGGTTACTAAACACTTGAATACAATAAACCGACACAGTATTTTTTTGAAAAGAGGGTAAATGAAATGATTTTACCCAAATTATATTTTGATATAAAAGAATGATTTATATTGGAATGATTATGGTATATTTGAGGTGTTTGTTAATATTATAATCGAATGAGATTATAAAAATAGAATGGTTATGTAAATAGCTAATCAGGATTCATATAAGTGTAATATGTGTACTCGGATGAAGTAAATCTGAATTTAAATCAGAAATGGAATTAAAACTTTGGAAATTTGGAAAAAAGGTGTTTATAAATGGATTGAATTAAATATATAAGAATTTTAAAATCCTGGGAGATTTTAAATTGTTTAACTAGAATTGTGAACGATATTTTGAAATAATTTCAAAATAAGAATGATTAAGAAATGGTTTTGAAAAGCGATATAGTATTGAACCCACTTTGATAGCTGGGAAATAATTCTGATGATGCTGGCCACATCATCAGTGTTCATTTTTGAGCTTTAAGTGACGGATTACTACCAAAGATATTGTTTTGAAATATTTTGAGAAAATAAGTTGTTTTGATTCCAAAAGGGAGTATTTAATTTTTGATAAGGTAAACTGTTTAAAACTCCCAAGAAAAACTGTTTGAATTAAAACCAAATTGAAAAGAAATTTGTGAAAGAAAATATGAATTGAATTGAAACCAATTAACTGGAAATTGAATTGGAATATAATGTATCAAGTAGAATTAGATTTTGAATTGTGAGATAGGAATTTGAAATAATATTGGATTGGTGAGTTAGGAGTTGGGAATCGAGAATGGAACTCGAGTTTGAAATGATATTTGGCTTGTTTGAGCGAATAGTTGTGTTGAGGATAAACTGATCGGAGTTGATTGGAAAGATATTGGTATATGCAGAATTAGTGACAGATGAAAACGATATAATGATATGCTAGAAAAAGAAAAGGGTACAAGTTTATTTATATATGAGTTTGGTGATTTATGAGCCTGTTTGGCAAGCCGCTTGGCTGTTTGATTTTCTTTTGGGTTGGAGAAGGCCCAGAGAGGCGAGTTGTAGTTGTACCGGTTGAGCCGTATAAAGGAGGTGCTGGCAAAATTTTCCAAAAAATTTAAGGTGTTAAATTTTTTTCAGAATTTTTGAAAATTTTAATTATTCGGAATGAATTAATATTTAATTGAAATCAATTAGTTCAGTTGAAACTGAAGTTAAAAAGCAAACAATTTTTTTTAACCCAGTTAATAGGGTTTGTTTACTACCATAGCAATTTCGAGGACGAAATTAATTTAAGGGGGGAAGAATGTAATGTCCCGTATTTTTATGGTATAATAATTAATTTATTTAATTATTTAAATAGTGATTTAGAGATTTAATTGGTCATTTAATTAAATTATATTGAATATTTAATTAATATAAAATAATAGAATAATATATTTAATTCCAAAATAGTCGGAATTCGTGGAATTCACAATATTGTGTGAATTGGATAGTATTAGAGATTTAATTCAGTTTATAATTTAGTTATAATAACGAATATATTTAAATGATGACAGTTTGAATGTATAGATTATATTATAATTATAATCGAGCTTGAAATGGCGCGGCAGTTCGTAATTCAGCGATTCGAAGTTTAAACGAATATACAAAATCCGTTTTAAATCGGATTTCTGTGAAACAAGAAATGTTCGAAGCTGGTGAACTATATTTTCATAATGGAAGAGAAAAATCGGGATTTTGTTGGGTAGATTTTGAGTTATGTCCAAATCAAATTTTCTAAAAGTCACTATGGAATTCCTTTATAATTTATATCGATTTATTTATATTTTAAATGGAATTTTAAATATAAATTGAATATCGATGTAACGCTGGATTTGGAATGTCGAGTTATAAATCCCAATATGGAGCTGAGCGATATTCTATGTGAATATATACGATAATATTTATTTTTAAATATTTAGTTTAATTATTTTTAAACATATTTATATATTTAAATGAGTTAGTTAGAGCTTTAAAAATAGCCAGTTTTGCAAACGACCTACGTTTTCAACGAAACTAATTTTGTTGGATCCGTAATATCAAATTATTGTTACATTTCAACTTCCATGATTTTTGAAGTTAGTGTGTGGCCGTACGGATTTTTAATGTGAAAAACAGTCGATAATTCGACTTTAAAAATACGCTGTGTAAGCAAACGAAGTCGGAATTCGATGAAACCAGTTTCGTTGGGTCCGTAATGTCAAACTATAGTTGCATGCCCATTTTCATGATTTTTGGATATTCTGTGTGACCACAGGAATTTTAAAGAACGAATATAAATAGCGATAACTTATTATATTGAAATTAATCGAATATAAAAATAATTAAAACTATCCTATATAATACCATTACCCATTCTAAGCCTAGCCTTATTCCTCTGGTCAATTCTTTTTCGGCCACTACCAAAGTTCCTCCAAGCTCAAATGAGAAAATCAAAAGAAAATCAAAGACCACTCATAAAATCGCAATTATCATTTCTTTGAATTCCTGAGACAGGATCTACACGCTGGTGTTAGTCTTGTTGGGTGCGATTAGGGGTCATCGAGTTTCATCTTTTAACAGTCATTCTAGGGCTAGACAACGCTGCAATTAGGAGCGACCGGAGAACCATTTGTGGTTGCTATTGTGATGCTAATAGGATTGCGCAACTATTTGCAAACTTTTGGGAACTTCCGCGAAGATCAAGTTCGATACTGAACCGTATCTCGCCCGTTCTAGCTAGCAGACGCAAACGAGGTCAGGGTGTTGAGCTGGAAGAAACTAAGTGGAGCAGATGGAGATTTTGATGTGAGAAATTTGGGTTATTTTTTCATGATTTTTAAATGCAAGTTGGAGGAGCAGTTAAAGATCAAAACAGCGGCAATGGTTCGAACTGAGTACTGAAGACGGGATTTCTAAATCCTAGAAGAAGACACATGGTTATTGGGTAAGTACGGGCCGAGATAGAGAGGTGAGCCCTAAATATTAATTTTAATTTAAATATAGTTTAATTTATAAAAACGCATTAACTTGTTAACACGATATCTTTCTCATATGGCATCAATTTTACAAACCGTTTGTCGCATTGGGATCGTATGGACAAGGGCTATACCAAGGAACTGACTAGGAGTGAATTGGAGCTCATTACAATTTATAGAGAAATAAATTGTCTGTCAGAATCAACCGACAATTATCATTATTTAACGATAACCGTCCAATGTGAGTAAATTTCACTTAACTCTACTCAGATTATATTTTCATAGCGTATTTTTAGAACTGATAAATATTGGTTGATTGTTGTGTGTTAATCGGTTGGTTGAACTGCTAATTGATTAGCTAAAAATATCGATATAGTTATATATATATCGTCAATTAAATATTGATTATGTTGATCAGAATATTTTATGTTGAAATGAAACTGATGTTAATTATATTGTTAACATCTGTGGATGCAGGGAAACAGGTCGGAGGGATCTAACTGGATTCCTCAACATTTATTTTACTATTTTCGTATATTATGACATATGATGTGGTATATAATCTGTTATTGATTGTGTGTATTTGGATGATGATCCTTTTGATTTGGTATTTTAATCCCATAAATTATACTGGAACGTAAAAGGGAATTTTCAGTGTGTATTTTAAAAATAAATTATTTATATAAAATCAATGGATTTTGAAACAACTAGGAATTTCGCTTGATCTGAATCGATGCTAAACCGACCAAGACCGTTCGAAACCCCTGATTGTTTTGAGAACACGACAAATTGGAACACAAACAGAAGAACATTTCATTGTTTATTACAACAATTCCATCAGAATACAAGAATATACAGAGTATGAATAAATATTACACATTTGACAAATATCAGAGATTTAAATTACATTTGAATACATAGCAGCGGAAAAATAATACAACACACAACTGAAAGAAATACACGGATACAGAGCTTTTCGAATATCACTTCAGTTATAAACCAGGATCCTGCGAATATGAATTTGCAAAACCAAAACTACTAGCTGCCCGTGTCGAAAATAAGGGCACCCAGAGTTTAGGTTAAAATAATAAACTCCAGGTCAGTCATGTGACTGGTGTGAGAACTAAAATAGTTATTTAAAACTTTACTTTAAAAGAGAGTAATTCAAGTGAAAGAACCCGTAACTTCCCCGTGAAGGAAAGCACGAATACTTTGAGAACAACACACAAAAGGACGCATACGGAAGAACATTTCATTGTTATTACAACAATTCCATCAGATACAAGAATATACAGAGTATAAATGAATAAATTACAGTCGATAAATATCAGAGATTACAATAAATTACATAGTAACGGAAAAATATACAAAACACAACTAGAAGTGATACACGGATACAGAGCTTTCCGAGTATCGTTCCAGCTGTAAATCAGGACCCTGTGAATATAAATCTGCAAAACCAAAACTACTAGCTGCCCGTGCGGAAAATAGGGGCACCCAGAGTTTAGGTTAAAACAATAAACTCCAGGTCAGTCATGTGACTGGTGTGAGAACTAAAACAGTTATAATTCTTTATTTTTAAAGTTAGGTAAATCAAGGGACCACGCCGTATAACACGGAACGGGTTTCCTCCCAAGAATACCAGTGCATAGAACAAATAGCGCAATGCTAAATAAAGAAAAATGAAGCTGTTATAAGACCCAGGTCCCATCACACAATGCAACGCAAGCCGGAGGATAGGGTTTTCCCTTATAACAGCCAAAGCATGCTTGATACGTTTAAAACACATTATTTGATACTATTATAGGTGCATTGTGTCAAAACAATTTCAATCATAAATATCAATCATAGACGGCATGGGTACCATATATCATGTCGCCATACTAGTTCTACAATTAAAACCGCAATACACGTATTGGAAATTGGATTTCCGTCATGAGTCGAGGCAAGGGGCAAGCTCCTCTCCGCGTTCGAGACACTCTAGCAAATGCCTCAGGACCCCACTATGATCCTTGGATCTTCAGGGCCGGTCCTCTCTTACTTTTGAGGATTGGCAATTCCTGAACACACGTTTCCTGGTCCTTACAGACCTATATCCGAGGCGCCTCGCATTCCAACAACCACACAGGTGAAAAGTATATAAATGTCAGGGCTGGTAGGTCACTGACACCACCCTAGCTAGAAAGAAACGTCGTGCTCTCCCTGCAGTCACTATCCCGTTTTTGACTCATACCGAGGTGTGAGGCTCGCGAATTCACGCTATACACAAAGCTACGCCACATAGGCCGTGCTTTGATCATCACCACAAGACTTTGCTTTTCAACGGAAGCCTTGATCAATTGCCACTTACGCATGCCACACAGGCAATTCACTCCATGCGTTTGATATCCATCAATATATAACCCCTGAGCTCGTACGTCTCAGAGAAGGGCGTTAAGCAAGAGAATAAATTCTCCGCCGCCAAACAGATATATATTTAATAGAGATCAATCACACGGACTAAAATCCAATGTCAGACACACAGTCCATTTACAAGTCCGTTCTGGGTCTGAACGAAACCGGAGGCACTTTCCTCGCATATCCATCCATCTCCAGGTACGTCTGGACGATCACCAACTGATTCCCTCATCCTGGGTGTACAGCCCAATCAAGATCATCAGTAATCACCCAAACGATGTGAAGACTTCCGGTCTTCAACCACCGTCTTCATCTTCGACATCTCGTCGAATCGATTATTCAGAATGGGTATAAACCCGGCCTTTCTGAATAACCCACGTATATAATAAACGAATGTTACACAAACACAACAAACGCCTCATCCCAATTCAGAATATTCTTTTATTCACAATATCACATTCTTAGGGAAATGTTCCCATTAATTTTATCCAAGATAAATTCTTCTAAATTTATCCTACAATCTTCCTTTGGATATCATTTCAAACTAGTCGGGATTAATGAACCACACCGAAGTAATTATTTATTTTATTTCCCAATCCCAACCTATATATCCCATGGCGCAAAACTGGTGATACTCCATATCTAACACCACGGTGTTATCGGTAAAATTAATTACCATTTCACGTTCAAATCTAATTAAAGATTTAACTATCGCTTTGGAGCAAAACTGGTGGTACTCCACTTTCGATCACTATTCAGATTTGATAATTTAAATTATCAATTCACATTTTAATCTAATTAAAGATTCATTAAAACTCCACTTAGTTTTAATCTTTTCAAAAATCAATATCCTGCCTTTAACTGGGTTAAAGAACCAATGTCATCAAAAACACGATTCATGACAAACCAAATCACATTTGATATTAAATACAAGGCTCTGAATAGAAAATATATCGGCTTATATTCAATATCAAATTCTGAAACCAACAAATATCGTATTGGAAATAACGATATAAAATATCTTTCAAATCCCCATAACAATATTTGTATAGTCACGAAATCCAACATCGAAATATCCCGAAGATAATTTCGATTCAGCTCCAGTCCAATCCACGTATTGGAAATTATCGATTATTTTCAAAATCACTTTCAAATTCAATTTATTTATTTCAAAAATAAATTGATTTTAATTCTAGTTCAAAACTAGTTCATTTCGATAAAAATCTATTTTTATCTTTTCAAATGTGGAATTTTCCAGCCCAAATCTTTCCAATTCACATATTATGATTTTACACAAATTATAGATATTTTTAATAATTTTATCAAGGCCCGTACAGTCGATTTCCAACAACGGCCATCGAACTGCACTTACAGCGACCTTTTTCGAATTTGATTTGGACATAATTCCAAATCCAACCGTTAGATTTCAAATTTCTAATATTCATTGGAAAGTTCTTTTCGATACGAACCCAACGGTTCCGGTTTTAGGAGAATCCGACGGTCGGATCTCCCGCAATGTCCGTTTGGAATAAATGGTCGAAATTCGCGAACTACCGCGGCGCGGCGCGTTCTATTCAGGCCATTATATTATATATATAATATATATAATATATATTTCGTCGATTTCCTTTTAAAACGAATTTTATAAATCGTTTTAAATTCGTTTTCAAAACCCTTTCAACACTACATTCAATTTCAAATCGATTTGATTTCTATTCAATTCGAGTTCATTTCAATTCAATTCAAATTCTAACTCGTTTCAATTCAATTCAAATTCAATTCAAACTCAATTTCAAATTCGTTTCAATTCAATTCAATTCGAATTTACTTTCTATTTGATCTAATTCGAATTCGTTTCAAATTGATTTCAATTCACTTTCAGTTCGTTTTAAATTTCAATTTCAATCTAATTCAATTTGAATTCATTTCTATTTTACTCGAATTCAAATTCACTTTCTATTCAATTCAAATCGAATTCATTTTCTATTCGATTCGAATTCATTTCAAATTGATTCAATAGAATTTCAATTTCAATTTTTAATCTAATTCAATTTGAATTTCATTTCAAAATATTTAATTTTGAAATCACTTTTCAATATTCATTATAAAACGAATAAAATCGATATAAATATCGTTCGCGTCAAAATAACGCATCTCTAATCAACACGGATTTATATTTCAATAATTCGTTATTCTATTCAACAAATGAATATTTGTTCTATTCAACACATGAATCTATATTTCTTTCAACACACGACTAATCTCAACACATGAGTACTGTCAACACCTCACTATTTTTGTTATGTAAAATATTTTATAAAACTAAGGTATCTATCGTTTGATTTTTAATTAGACTTCTACTAGGAAGTAGTTCTAATTTTAAATATGATAAAGATGTAAATTTTATTATATAAAATATTTCACTCAACACATGAACATCGTCAACACATGACTGTTTTTATATTCAACACATGAATTTTCTTTTATAATATTCATTATTTTTCAAATTGGAATGAGGCCCAATCAATCACCATATAACGTTAATTATATGGATTCCATACAACACATGTATATAATAGCTTTGAAAAATAATCAATCATCAACCAAAGTGCACTACACTGTATAAGCACCAAATATAAATAATTGACGCTTACACAGTCTGTCAATCGACCGATCGACATATTTAATCAATCAGGATGAGTGAACATCAAATTTCATCCCGACACCCGTGTGGGGTTTCAAACAATCAAACACAGATTTTATTTGTGCAGTTGGGCGATGTGTAAAATTTATCGACCCAATCAATATCAGTCAAATCAGTGTATATAAACAAATCGGCCAATTTGTTTATAAATATTTATTTATTCACTTTCACGTTAAAAATTATATTTTTAACGATAAAACAATTTATTTTAACACTTGAATTTCTATTCAGTTCATTTATTTAATAAAATGATATTTTTATTTTTCTAACATATTTTAGAAAATTTCGGCGGCATAACGGCACGATACTAGAAACGGGACAAGGCCTAGCCTTATCCCCGGACTAGTGAAGGCCCACGCCATTCACACATCTATCAAAATCACCAAACAACCAAATTCAAATCAAATCATATAACTAATCTATGCAACCAAACAAACAAGTCCATGGTCTGTGGACGATTGTGTCGGGTGCTACTAAGCACCGTCTGCATCCTAGTATATATATATAAATAGAAATGAAATTGAAAGGTGAGAAGTTCTCACCAAAAGCTATCCAATCTTCACGGCTCTTCATTTATAGAAATCTTCTTCGTTATCCCATCTTCGTCATCTTCGTTGCCCGTAGTCACTATATATATAAAAATCACACATTTTTATATTTCGATGTCTTTAAAATAAAAATCACATTTTTATTTGCTTACTTTCAATTTAAAAATCATATTTTTATAATCACTTCATATATTTAAAAATCGAATTTTTATTCCGTTATTCAATATATAAAAATC
This sequence comes from Allium sativum, assembly GCA_030737875.1. Lineage (NCBI taxonomy): Eukaryota > Viridiplantae > Streptophyta > Magnoliopsida > Asparagales > Amaryllidaceae > Allium > Allium sativum. The sequence continues at coordinate 330,993,207 of CM060910.1, read as the reverse complement.
ACATTTTTACTTTCACGCTATATGGAAAAAAAATGCTATTTTTACACCGCTACTATATAGATAAAAATTCTATTTTTATATCGTTATTCTATATATAAAGATCTCGCCTTTTCAACTATAAAGATTTCATCTTTATAAAAATCAGCACTTTATTTCGACGTATAGAAAATAAAAATCAGATTTTTATTTTGCTACATACACAAAGATGATACTTTTATATTCTCTATCCTATAAAGATTATATTTTTAATACTTTAAAAATATAAAAATCATATTTTTAATATTTCTATATATTAAAGATTATATTTTTAATACTTTAAAAATATAAAAATCATATTTTTATTACTTTAAAAATATAAAGATCATATTTTTAATACACCTATCATGCAAAAATTATATTTTGACATCACCTATATAGTAAAGACTATATTTTTAATACTTTACAACATAAATAAATAAAAAAACAGTTTTTAAACTAAAGAAAATTCAGTTTTAAAAATAAAGTAAAAATCAGTTTTAAAAATAAAGTAAAAATCAGTTTTAAAAATAAAGTAAAAATCAGTTTTAAAAATAAAGTAAAAATCAGTTTTAAAAATAAAGTAAAAATCAGTTTTAAAAATAAAGTAAAAATCAGTTTTTTTTTAAAAAAAAAAAAAGTAAATACTTACAGTTCGAAGGGGGGGGGGGTCTTTGTCGCGATCCGACTTCGAGGAGGGGGGGTCACCACCATCGGAGGGGCTTCGGGTGGCTCTGGGTCTCGGCGGCTCGGTTGGATGCGGGTTTGGGGGGGGGGTCTTCGTCGAGGCGGCGGCGATGCTTAGGGTTAGGGGGGGTTGTTCGATGGTCGTGGGAGGAGGAGCGATAGGGGAAGGAGAAGAAACGGAGGCGTCGGTGGTCACCTGAGGGGAAGCGGCGGCGAGCTTGGGCGGCGCTCCGCCTTTTTTTTTTTTTTTTTCTTTTTCTATTTTGATTTCTGTAATAAATCGGGGGGGCCTGGGTTAAAAGGGGGAGAAAATTTTTTTTTTTATTAATTTAATTATTTAATTATTTTATTTTAATTCAAAAAGTCAACTTTTTCAAACGACCTCTAAACGAGGTCCACCACCTGCCGTCCATAGCGTTTAACCCCCATTCCGAACACAATGGGATATGTATCGTCAGTTGATTCGGCTGTTACAATCAGTTTCCGTTAAATTTACATTTAAATCACTATATTGAATTTTAAACGTACATTTCAAATTACTGGGGTCACATACTAACTAGAAAAATTGCAGAAAAATATTTTCTAGCTTCGTATTGACGATACGGTCCTAACAAAACTAGTTTCGTCGAATTCTGAGATCGTTAGAAAAATGGCCAATTTCCAGTCGATTAAAATCAACTGAAATGGTCAAAATGCGTTTTCCTTTGCCACGCTCACATATTGATTCGAAAAATTACGAAATTTGAAACCTAGCAATAACTTGACATCACGGACCCAACAAAACTGGTTTCGTCGAAATCCGAGGTCATTTGCAAAATGTCCATTTTTAAGGGCCTGAATTCCATAGCGACTATTCAGAATTTTCAACTGGACATATCTCTCAATTTTTAAAGTGAAATCTCAGTTTCTTACATCCGTTAGAAAGATATCATCAATTAGATCCTAATGTTTTTGGTTTCATTAAAATCCGGATTGTTTTGCACCCGGTACATTCAATTGAAGTTTGAAATCGAATTATCGAACTACCGCGCCATTTTCAATTCTATTTATAATTATATATAAATATTTATATTCTAACGACGACGCGTATAATACATACGTTCGAATTATATTCAAAATAAATTTCTCGTTGATATTATTTAAAATAATCCATTTTAAATATTCAAATTCAGCTAAAATTGCCAAAATAAAAATTTCAAACTGGCTCGCATTTTACGGGTTATTACATCAAGGGACCACGCCATATAACAAAGAACGGGTTTCCTCCCAAGAATACTAGTGCATAGAATAAACAACGCAGTGCCTTTTCGAAAAATGAAACTATTATAAGACTCAGGTCCCATCACACAATGCAACGCAAGCCGGAGGATAGGGTTTTCCCTTATAATAGCCAAATAATGCTTGATACGTTTAAAACGAATCATTTGATACTATTATAAGTGTATAGTGTCAAAATAACTTCAAATATTAATGTATCAATCCTAGACGGGATAGCATCCCATGCTACTATGTCGCCAATACTAGGTTCTACAAATAAAACTGAATTATCACTTATTGGAAATTGGATTCCATCATGAGTCGAGGCAAGGGGCAAGATCCTCTCCGTTCGAGACACTCTAGCAAATGTCTCAGGACCACACACAGCGATCCTGGATCTTCAGGGCCGGTCCTCTCCTACTTTTGAGGATTAATTATTTCTGAACACACGTTTCCCGGTCCTTTCAGACCTATATCTGAGGCGCCTCGCATCCAACAACCACACAGGTAAAAAGTATATAAATATCAGGGTTGGTAGGTCATTGACATCACCCATAGCTAGAAAGAAATGTCGTGCTCTCCCTGCAGTCACTATCTCGTTTTTGACTCATACCGAGGTGTGAGGCTCGCGAATTAAAGCAATACACAAAGCTATGCCACATAGGTCGTGCTTTGATCATCACCCACAAGACTTTGCTTTTCAACAGAAGCCTTGGTCATTTGCCACTTAGGCATGCCATATAGGCAATTCATGCCGTGCGATTGATATCCATCAATATATAACCTCTGAGCTCGTACGTCTCAGAGAAGGGCATTAAGCAAGAGAATAAATTCTCCGCCGCCAAACAGATATATTTAATAGAAATCAATCACACAGAATAAAATCCAATGTCAGACACACGGTCCATTTACAAGTTCGTTATGGGTCTGAACAAAACCGGAGGAACCTTATTCCTCGCATATCCATCGATCTCCCAGTACGTCTGGACGATCACCAACTGATTCCCTCCTCTTGGGTGTACAGCCCAATCAAGATCATCAATAATCCTCCAAACAATGTGAAGACCTCCGGTCTTCAACCATCCTCTTCATCTTCGACTTATCGTCGAATCGGTTATTCAGAATGGGTATAAACCCGGCCTTTCTGAATAACCCGCGTATATAATAAACAAGTTATACACAAACACAACATATGCCTCATTCCAATTCAGAATATTCTTTTATCCAAATATTCACATTCTTAGGGAAAGGTTCCCATTAATTTTATCAAAGATAAATTCTTCTAAATTTATTCTTTAATCTTCCTTTGGATATCATTTCAAACCATGTTAAGTTTTTCCAAACTAGTCGAGATTAGCGAACCACACCGAAGTAATCATTTATTTTATTTCCCAATCCCAGCCTATTCATCCCATGGAGCAAAACTGGTAATACTCCATATCTAAAACCACGGTGTTATCGGTAAATATTAATTACCATTTCACGTTCAAATCTAATCAAAGATTTAACTATCGCTTTGAAGCAAAACTGGTGATACTCCATTCTCGATCACTTTAATCTAATTAAAGATTCGTTAAAACTCCACTTAGTTTTAATCTTCCTAAAAATCAATATCTTGTCTTTAACTGGGTTAAAGAACCAATGTCATCTAAAACACGGTTCACGATAAACCCAAAATCACTTTCCATTGTTAATCGGGTTAAAGAACAGGTGTTATTCAAAACACCGCTCACGATAAACCCAAAAACCAATTTAATATAAAATACAAGGCTCTGAATAGAAAATATATCGGCTTATATTTAATATCAAATTCTGAAACCAACAAATATTGTATTGGAATTAACGATATAAATATATCTTTCAAATTTCCACAACCATATCTGTATAATCATGAAATCCAACATCGAAATATGCCGAAGATAATTTCGATTCAAATCCATTCCAATTCGCATATTGGAAATTCTGATTATTTTTAAAACCATTTCAAATCCAATTTATTTATTCAAAAATATTGGATTATAATTCTAATTCATAACTAGTTCATTTCGATAAAAATATATTTTTATCCTTTTTAAATATGGGATTTTTCACTCCAATTCTTTCTAAACCATTTATTATGATTTTACACAAATTATTGATATTTTTAATAATTTTATCAAGGCCCGTACAGTCGGTTTCCAATAACGGTCGTCGAACTGCACTTACAGCGACCTTTTCCAAATTTGATATGGACATAATTCCAAATACAACTGTTAGATTTCAAATTTCTAATATTCATTGGAAAGCTCTTTTCGATACGAACCCAACGGTTCCAATTTCAGGAGAATCCGACGGTCGGATCTCCCGTAACGTCAACTCGAAGTCAATGGTCGAAATTCGCAAACTACCGCGGCGCGGCGCGTTCTATTCAGGCCATTCAATATATATAATATATATATTATATATATTTCATCGATTTCAATTCAAAACGTATCTTATAAATCGTTTTAACTTCTTTTTCAAAACAACTTCAACTTCATATTCGATTTTAAATCAAAATTGAATATTCCATATCATTAATATATAAATGATAATATTTTCAAAGTATTAGATTTAGAAATCACTTCCTTTCCTATATTCATTACGAAAATGAATATAATCGATATAAATATCGTTCGTATCAAAATAGCACATATCTAATCAACACGGCTTTATATATTTCAATAACTTCGTTATTCTATTCAACAAATGAATATTTTCTTCAACACATGAATATTCTCAACATATGAGTATCGTCAACACATGACTATTTATTCTATTCAACACATGAAACTTTATTTTATAATATTCTTTATTTTCCAAATTGGAATGAGGCCCAATCAATTACCATATAATGTTAATTATATGGATTCCATACAACACATATATATAATAGCAATGATAAATAATCAACCATCATCCAAAGTGCACTACACAACTACATAAGCATTAAAAATAAATAATTAATGCTTACACAGTTTGTCAACCAATTGATCGACATATAACTAAATAATTGGGATTAGTGTACGCCATATATCATCCCAACACCCGTGTGGGGTTTCAAGTCAACAAACACTGAATATTATTTGTGCAGTTGGGCGATGTGTAAAATTTATCGTCCCAATCAATATCCTTCAAATGGGTGTACATAAATAAATCGTTCGATTTGTAAATGAATATTTATTTATTCACCTTCACGTTAAATTTATATTTTTAACGATAAATAATTTATTTCAACACATGAATATATATTTTATTCAACACATGAATATATATTTTATTCAACACATGAATTTTTATTTTCATTCATTCCACATCACAATCAATTTTCACCACACAACAAAATCAAACAAGTCGTATATGGTCGGTGGATGATGGGTGTCGGGTGCTGCTAAGCACCGTCTGCATCCTAGTATATAATTTTAACTAGAAAACAAGAATTAAAGTGAGAAATTCTTATCGAGAGCTAAATGAAACGCCATGACTCTTCATATGTAGGAAATCTTCGTCGTGCTCGCCTTTTGTCACTTTCGTTGTCCGTAGCCACTACATATATAAAAATCACATTTTTATATTCTTTAGTATATAAAAATCATATTTTTAAAATGCTTCTATATAGATAAAAATTCTATTTTTATACCGGTGTTCATATAATAAAGATCATATTTTTATCTCTCCATTCTCTATATAAAAATCACATTTTATATATAAAGATCGTATTTTCATATCTCTACTACATATGTAAAAATCACTCCTCTACATCGCTACTTCCACGATAAAAAAATATATGTTTATCTTGCTGGTAATATAATAAAAATTATATTTTTATTACTCTACATAAATAAAAATCATATTTTTATAATCTCTACTATATAAAATTCATATTTTTATTTTGCTTTCTATGAACAAAAATTTCCTTTCTTCCTACACTATTCTAAATCAAAGAATTTAAAGGAAAATCAGAAATACTTGCATTTATCAGAGAAAAAGGGGTTCTTGAGTTGAAATGGGCTCATGGTGGTTAATGGACAGGGCGGTGGCAGCGGATGGGGCTGCAGGCGGAAGAGGGGTCGCGGGTGTGGCGGGGGTGGCGTCGACTCGGGTATGACGGCGGCTGTGAGCTTTGCTGCTTCGGAGGGGTGCGGTTTTCACTGAAGGAGAAGAGAGGAAGGAGAAGGGGGAGGGTGCGATGGAGGTGGGCCAGCGGCGGCCGATGGTGGCGGCGCCCTTCTGGTGGCAGCGCAAGCGAGGGGGCGGGGGATCTCAGGCGACGCAATTTTTTCGTTTTTTTCTAAACACGGTAGTGAGAATAAGTGAGGAGAGAGAGGGCATAGAGAGAAGTATGTAATTATATATATTTTATTATTATTTAATTCCAAAAAGTAACTTTTCATTTCAAACTCGAAATCGAACCCATCGACTGTCGTCCCTAGCTAATTACCCCCATTCCGAACACAATGGGATATGTTTCGTAAGCTGATTAGATCATTTCGATCAGTTTTCGTTTAAATAAAAATTTAAATCTATATATTCAATTTGAACGCACATTTCAATTTACAGGGGCCTCATACGAACTCTAAAAATTCTTGGAAAATATTTTCTGGCTTTGTATTGACGATACGGTCCTAACAAAACTAATTTCGTCGAATTCTGAGACTGTTTGAAAAATGACCATTTTCCAGTCGATTAAAATCAACTGAAACTGGTCAAACGCGATTTCCTTTTCCACGCTCACATATTGATTCAGAAAATTACAAATTTTGGGATCCAAAAATAACGCGACATCCCGAAACAAAAGCGGTTTCATCGAAAACAGAGATCGTTTGCAAAATTTCCATTTTTATGGGCCGAAAGTTCCATAGTGACTATTCTGAATTTTCAACTGGGCATAACTTTTTATCCCCGCTACGAAATTTTGATTTTTCGAATTCGTTGGAAAGATATTCTCAAATAGATTCTAATATTTTTGGTTTCGCCAAAATCCGGTTTATTTTTAATCCTGCATATTCATTTGAAATTCGAAATCGAATTTTCAAACTATTGCGCCATTTTCAGTTCCTTTTATAATTAAAAATAAATAAATATATTCTAACGTCGATTCAGATAAATATATACATTCTAATTCTATTCAAAATAAATTCCTCGTCGTTATTATTTAAAATAATTCATTTTAAATATTCAAAATTCATTAAAATTGCCAAAATAAAAATTTTAAATTGGCTCGGATTTCTGGATTATTACAATCTCCCCCACTTAAAACTTTTCGTCCCCGAAAAGGAACGAAGCAGAAAGTTGTTTAACTAATCAACTCAACTTCCATTGTTTTCTTTATGGCTTATGTTCTTCAACTTTTCAGTTTCTAAGAACCTTTCAAATCTTTCAAAAATTTGGCTAACACCCTAAATTTTTGAAAAAATTCGCCATAACCTCCCCTGCACTGGGAGCTTCGGGATATTTCAAATAGCCTCCCATGGCCCTCACCAATCCAAAAAGAAAAAGAAACATCCAAGCGGCTAGCCAATCGGCTCATAAAATCATCAAATCCCCAAGAAATGCAATAAACATGTACCTATTTGTCGGGCAAACAATTTTATTCCTCTGCTCTAGCCTCCTTGCTATGACCTTTCCACACATATATATGTACATGCAGGCATTTTCAAACAATTTTCAATACAGTTCAATATTCGGTTCAATTTGGCATAAATGGGTAAAAATATCAAATAAATAATCAAACAACACAACCATCAATCAATTAGTTGATTAACTTTTCAAATTCATAAATTTGACACATATACATAAAATCATGTTTTTGATGCCAAATCACAACAATAAGCCCTATCTAGTTTTGGTTCTCACACCAGTCTAATGGAAACATATAGATATCTCACCTTTCGAAACTCGAACACAAATACTGATAATGCGGCCGCATTAGTGTGATTCTATATCTACCCAGTATATTAAAACTTCGAATATACGTTCATGACGCGTATATGCAAAATCTTTATATACTCGATTGTCCAACTCAATACAAATAAAATATTCAAATACGTATACTTGAATTTAACTTTCAAAACAAAATTTGTTTTCAATTCTTTTATTTTAGAAATAACACTCTTTCGACTCGCTCTAGGATACTACTGATCACATCTCTAACGAGTCATTCTTATTGGACATTACTAGTCCAATCTCTGATGAATTCTTTCGTTTGGTTCTAATGTGTCTTGTTCTCGAGCTCTGTAAACCAAAGTTCTGATACCAACTGAAACAACTACGAATTTTGCTCGATCTAAATCGATCGCTAAACCGACCAAGACCATTCGAAACCCCTGATTGTTTTGAGAACACGACAAATTGGAACACAAACATAAGAACATTTCATTTTTTATTACAACAATTCCATCAAAATACAAGAATATACAGAGTATGAATAAATATTACACATTTGAAAAATATCAGAGATTTAAATTACATTTAAATACATAACAGCGGAATAATAATACAACACACAGCTGAAAGAAATACACGGATACAGAGCTTTCTGAATATCACTTCAGCTATAAACCAGGATCCTGTGAATATAAATCTGTAAAACCAAAACTACTAGCTGCCCGTGTCAAAAATAAGGGCACCCAGAGTTTAGGTTAAAACAATAAACTCCAGGTCGGTCATGTGACCGACGTGAGAACTAAAACAGTTATTTAAAACTTTACTTTAAAAGAGAGTAATTCAAGGGACCACGACATATAACACGGAATGGGTTTCCTCCCAAGAATACAAGTGCATAGAATAAACAACGCAATGCCTTTCGGAAAAATGAAACTATTATAAGACCCAGGTCCCATCACACAATGCAATGCAAGCCGGAGGATAGGGTTTTCCCTTATAATAGCCAAATAATGCTTGATACGTTTAAAACAAATCATTTGATACTATTATAAGCGTATAGTATCAAATCAACTTCAAATATAAATGTATCAATCCTAGACGGCATAACATCCCATGCTACTATGTCGCCAATACTAGGTTCTACAAATAAAACCGAATTATCACGTATTGGAAATTGGATTCCATCATGAGTCGAGGCAAGGGGCAAGCTCCTCTCCGTTCGAGACACTCTAGCAAATGTCTTAGGACCACACACAGCGATCCTGGATCTTCAGGGCCGGTCCTCTCCTAGTTTAGAGGATTAATTATTCCTGAACACACGTTTCCCAGCCCTTTCAGACCTATATTGAAACACCCCACCTCCGTTAGGGTCACTCTCAAAGGGAATGCCCTAATTTTGGTGGAGGTTTATAAGTATAAGTCACAGATATACAAGACAGATATAAGAACACATATTTTTGAACAGCGGAAAACAACAACTTTTATTTCATTAAAATATGTGTTACACAATCCATGCCATAATTTGTTTTACAATACTTCCAAAAACATAACATCTTTATAACTGTCTTGATTACATTATTTAAAGAAGCATAAAGAAAACATAAATAAACTGCAAAAGTCCCATAATTGTTGTCCGAAGCCATAGTCCAAAACGGAAAAGATCCAAGCAATACATTCTTTCTCTTCAAGCTGGATGCGGAAACTGGTCAAGCTGCGGTATTCCCTCCCTGTGGACCGGGGGGGACGAAAGAAAAGAAGGCGAAAGAAAAGTAGAGTCAGACATAAAGCCTGAGTAAGTCTAGGACTATTCAGTCTATGAATAAAGAACTGGGTATGATAAGCATAAACTAGAAATGGGAAAGCACCATAAACTATGTTAAGTTGTCTAGGGTTGAATATACTATCGTACCCCATATTAATCTCTGTACCCATATAAACTAATTCCCAACAGGCACCCCATAATCAGGGTGAAGTGGTCCATTTCTGATGATCGGCTCCTACTCGCATAGTTACATGTGTCTTACGGCCCCCGTTGTTGTAGTTACCTATGCTGGTCCCACCATGGGGTGTATCAAGTACTATGGTGGCGGCCCGACACAATCCTAGAATGCACAGGTATGCTACTGGTGCCCAGTGCCTTATTTTTCTGCGCCGGAGTGTGTGCACGCCCGCACCCCGTTAGAACCTACACTGCTGCACCACCGCCGTCGATTTGACCGCTTATAATCAGCCCAGTAATCGTGCCCCACCCTGCCTAGTTTCAGGGTATCATGATACCTTGTAGGGTTACTGCTGAAAAGGGTCCCCCGCTACTAGGTTTTCTATTTCTAGCCAACATGCTAAGTTGGTTAAGTGTTTTATAAACCTAATCCCCAATCAGTCTGTTTAGTTTAGCATGTTCTATTTTGATTAAGTATTAATATAATTTACTTAATCCTATCAATCCTGACTCAGCCTTAATTGTCTTATTAAAGCCTCGACCTCTCACATTAGACAGGTATTGTTGTGGCTGCCTGTTGCCGGTTGGGTCCGGGCAGTCTTACGCCACAACTCAGTCTAACCTCGGGTCCTTATTGGGCTCCGTGTTTAACCACCCACATTGGATAGGTATTGTTATGACTACTGGACAGCCAGGCGGTTCCGGGCAGGTTTACATCACAACTCAATCCAACCTCGGGTTAAACACATCGTATTTTCTACATTTACATATTTTGTCTCTTTTCTTTTTATATGTAAATATTTGCGGCCCATTATTCAAATTCATCTTTATTGATTAAAATTTATTTATGCCACTTAATTGCTTTTCAAGGTTGTTGGCATGCGTCAAACATGCCAACACGTATGTTCTATATTTTAGCCCAAACGTCATTACCCCCGTTTTACACGTTCGCTCCAATGTAAGGTGTGTTGGGTTTAATACTTAAACCCAATTTAGCCAAATGAAAAGGGGAGGCTTATAACATGGTGTTTATAAGATAACATGAAAAAGGGGAGTGTGAACGCATGAACTTGCAACAAACGATTCAATTAACATAAAGTAGGCAAATGTGAACTTGCAATTGTAACATCATATAATCATGGCTCAACGTGAATCATTTTATCCATATAATCATAGCATAAACAATACTTAAACATGAATCATTCTATTCATATAATTATGGTATAGACAATACTTAAACATGAATCATTCTATTCATATGGTTAATGCATAGACAATACTAAAACATGAATCACTCTATTCATATGATTATGGCATAAACAGTACTTAAACATGAATCATTTATTCATATGATTATGGCATAAACAATACCTAAACATGAATTATTCTATTCATATGATTATGGCATAAACAATACCTAAGCATGAATCATTCTATTCATATGATTATGGCATAAACAATACTTAAACATGAATCATAGGTTCAACTAACCATGTAAACTAGAAATTAAGAATCTAACTAAATTAGATATCATTATTACTGGCACATGGTCTTGACTAGAAATATAAGCCTATATTTTTATTTAGGCATAATATAAACTAATCATGTTCATAAAATCACTACATGCTAACAAAAAGGTACTTACTTTTGTCACTAATACAAAAGTATGGTTCAACTAGAATTATCCCAACCTAATTCTTATGTGAATCATGGTTTTTAATCCATTTATAGAATTATAGCATAAACATACCTAAACTTAAATCATGGTTTTTATTCTATCTATGTAAACTTGCAAGTGGAATGTAATTCTAATGTAACTTATGTGTCACATATATTATCATATGATTATGATAACAACATAGGCCTAAAAACATGTTTTTCAATTGGGCATAATAACAAACATAGTTTAGTCATGTTCATAAAATTAATACAAGTTCACAAAGATGCTTGCTTTTGCCACTATCACAAAAGCATGATTTTTATACTTGAACTATGATGCCAATTCCAACATAACTTCATATGAATCATAATACTCAAATGGATCAAATTACACTAAAGATGACCATAGAATTATACCTCATTTTGGCATAACAATAAATCATATACTTGCATGAATCTCAAATACAACATATAGTTGTTACTTTCAACATGAATCATATACTTGCAATTATCAAATGGGTGTTGTAAATAACTACCACAAACATGTAGTTTTCAATATGAATCATATGCTTGCAATTATCAAATGGGTGTTGTAAATAACTACCACAAACATGTAGTTTTCAATATGAATCATATGCTTGCATGAATCCCAATTAAAATTCCACAACATGTGGTTGTTAACATAAATCATATACTTGTATGAATCCAATCGTACACCATGGCATTGCCAAATCGTTTAGAATCAAAATAACATACAAATATAGATTATTATCGCCACAATTCCATTTTGTTGTTAACTTCCAACGCAAATCACGTACTTGCAAATATCCAATCGTATACCATAATATTCCCAAATCGTTTAGCATCAAAGCAACATACAAATATAGATTATTATCGCCACAATTCCATTTCTTACTTTACACAAATCAACACAATTATTTAATTCACATCGGAATAGCACTCTACTTACAACGTATGATGAATCTTCAATTCAGGAATCTGAATTCTGAATTTGGAGATGCTATCCTTTGTTGCAGGCGTTGCTTTGATTTGATTAACGTTGCTTTAAGCTTTGAATTATCTCCTAATTGTCTCTCTATTTCTGACAGCTATCCTCAGTCTCTCCTCAGCAGCATGACGGTCTCATCTCCATTTTAGTTTGTGTGAATTAGGGTTAGTCTTAGGTCCTTTTAATAGAGTTTGTGAGTTGATTTAGACCGTCGATGAAGCTTGGTTTAATAATAGCTGTTCGTTCAAAGGAGAGACCAACCAGGAGCTGTCACCTAGCCCTAGTGACAAGGCAAGGCTCAGAAAATCGACCAAACACAGACCAGGCCAGCCAGGGTGGGCTGGGTTCGACTTGGCTCAGGGGCTAGGTCGACTCCCCAGTCGACCCCCAGGTCGACTCTAGAGTCGACCTGCCTGGGGCAGGTCGACCCCCAGGTCGACTCTAGAGTCGACCTGCCTGGGGCAGGTCGACCCCTAGGTCGACTCCCAGGTCGACCTGGCCTGGCAGGTCGACCCTAGGGTCGACCCCCAGGTCGACCTGGTGGGTTGGGCGGGAACTTTTCCCGTCTACTCTGATTGGGCTGAATTTTAAATCTATTTTCGAAATTTGAATTTTCTGAAACTTCATCGGGCCATAATTTGGTCATACGGACCCCGTTTTTCAAAAACTCGGACTCTATTTCGCGTATTTTTCCGAGACGAACGCAATGGCATATCCCGTTTCCCTTAATACTTTGATTTGAAATTTATTATACTTTAATTTGTGAATTTCACTGTTATAAAATACACGGGGTGTTACATTCTCCCCCACTTAAAAGGATTTCGTCCCGAAATCTTCAAGTTCAGGAAGAATGTACATCCTAACATCCAAACACCCATCTACTCATCCATCAAACACGAGCATCCATTGTCCTTAAAAGACTTCTAATGCTTCATGATAATATGCGAAGTGTGTGTGTACATGTACTTATCTAATGCAAAATCAGGCGGTCTACTGATTCAGTTGACCTCCTTAATGCGAATTATGTAAGTGCCATGAATCCATTATGTATGCAAATCCTCCTATTCATGATTCTACATGAGTGCACAATCATTCATACAAATGCAACATCCATATGACAACACATTAAAGTTCAACCATATACGAATGCAAACATATATGCATATGCAATATGAAGTGATTGAGCCGATCTAAAACCTAGATTGTGTGTGTATATGCAACCACGAGCAACCACTAGCAATCACTTGCAACCACTTGCAATCATCATCCATAACATGTTTCAATTACATGTTTTCATCCAAAGGGTTTCTACCTAAAAGATAGGGTCGAGGAGATATACCTAAAAAGATAGATAAAAGCGCAACTTAAGGAAAAAGAAAAGATCAAAGATGTACCCTCGAAAAGAAAAGGGTAGGCCGCACGTATTCTAGCTTCAGTTTCCCAGGTTGCATCTTCTTCGGCGTCGCTCCACTGCACTTTGACGAGCTTGACTTCGCGGTTGCATAGTTTCTTAACTTCCATTCCAAATATGCGGGTTGGAACTTTCCTTACGGTTGCTTCGCGTTCCACTTCAGCTTCTTCTAGGATATTTGGCTCTACCGCTTCAGCAGACTCATGTAGACATTTTCGGAGATGTGAAACGTGAAAGACGTTGTGAACTCCGGCCAATTTTTCGGGTAGCTCTAATCTATAGGCCATTTTCCCAATTGTTCCTATATAAAGGTATAGTCGAATGATAGAAGCAAGTAAAAACTTTGTGCCCATTAGGCAATGTCAAAAATGGAAATCTATGCCATATATATATTGATTAGGAGAAGAACTCTCTAAGCATCAGCCCCGAAGACCGAAATCAACATCAGACTGACACCCAAAGAATTACTCAACCCAACCACTATATATGATTCTAGGAAACTAAGCACGATGGACTCCTTTTAGGTCACAAGGGAGTCCCTTCCTAAGACCAACCCGTATCCTATAAAACCCAAAAAGTTTAGTCAAACCAACGAACACCCTCAAGCCCCAACATGTGTTACTAACAGATGAGTCATACTCCCTATGGGGTTTGCAATAGAAATTGGATTGAGAATGGGACCGAGAGGATATACACAAAAGATAGCATGCAAGTAAGCTCTACAGGAAGAGAGGGATCAAAGATATACTAATAAGAAGAGATATGATGCACGAATCTAGTCTTCAATCTTCTAAGTCGCATTTCCTTGAGCTTAACTCCATTATGCTTTGTCCGTCTTTAACTTCACAATTTCGTAGCTTCTTAATTCTTGTTTCCAAAATATGAGTTGGAACCTATTTCACTATTGCCTCTCGTTCCTTTTTCACTTACTCTACTTCTAGTATACTTGGCCCAAACATAACGGCGTACTTATGGTTTCACGCAAGCTCTCCAAAATTCAGTAGTGAATCTTGGATCTCATCCACTTACTATAGGTATTCCACGTAGAAGAACTATCTCTTGGAAATAAATGCCAACCATGTTGCCAAATGTACTTACTAAGGTGATTCTCTACAACTCAAGCGTAAGCGAAATGAACCTTTTGCCTTAGTGGCGAACACTACTCGATCGGATTACAAATTACCAACAAATGTGTCAAGCGATTCTAGGAAACAAATCATGATAGAACCCTAAAGGTTACCAGTGACTTCGAGGGTATTACCGAGGCAAGTCAAGAGTCTAACTACCCTCTTTTCGAAACCGAGATGGTCACCCTTACTGGATAACCACTCCATCTCTAGAACCAACCAATGGCCCAAAACAAAGGCACTACATTTAAATTCTACGCTTAGAATAGAAAATTTTTAATCCCACACAGATCATAGACAAATGAGCTGGACCCCCAATTGGGTTTGAAACAATTAAGGGGTCCTCTACCATACTAGTTTTTAGGTGCAGAGATTCTACTAAAGCAGATGAGATAAAGGAGTGTGATGCGCCAGAATCAAATAAAGTGCGAACGGGGTGATCATAAAGATAAACTACACTTTCTACAGAAGTATTTATACCTCGCTGTTGCAGAGGTGGCACCTCTAGCACATGAACTTGTGCCCCTGAGGTGGATCCAGCCCTCTGCCCCTGTCCTCGTTTCTTTGGGTAGTCCTTAGCCATGTGGCCTGTCTCACCGCAAGAAAAACACCCACCATTCATCTTGGCCTTATTTTTCCGGCAATCTTTTACTAAGTGCCCCACTTAGCCACAGAATTTACACTTCCTCTTCTCTTGGGACTTGTTGTCTTTCCCGCCCTTCTTGAAGTCTGTCTTCTCAGGGCAGTCTTTGCTGATGTGTCTAGTCTCCCCACAATGAAAACATTCTCCTTGCTTTCTTTTCCTCTTTCTACAATCCTTGGCTATGTGCCCTTCCGTACCACAAAAATTGCATTTCCTTTTTTCTCGTTTCTTGTTATTACTGTTACGATCCTTTCTTGTTTGACTATTATTCGTCTTCCTGCTCTGGGACTCTTCCGCTTGCTGGTTCACGTGGAGGAGGAGGAGAGAAAGCGTCAGCAACTGGGGAGTAAGGTCTCCAGACATGCTGAAACAGAAAGGATAGATTTAAAACGAAGGATAGAAGACAGTACCTATGGCTTTGGGGGACTTTGCCTTTTTAAAATAAAATAATATTTTATCTTTTAAAAATGCTTCTTTAAATTTCCTTTTTGAAAATAAATTTTCAAAACTTTTTATCTTATCTGGTAAACCTATGCTCTGATACCAAGTGAAACACCCCACCTCCGTTAGGGTCACTCTCAAAGGGAATGCCCTAATTTTGGTGGAGGTTTAAAAGTATAAGTAACAGATATACAAGACAGATATAAGAACACATATTTTTGAACAGCGGAAAACAACAACTTTTATTTCATTAAAATATGTGTTACACAATCCATGCCATAATTTGTTTTACAATACTTCCAAAAACATAACATCTTCATAACTGTCTTGATTACATTATTTAAAGAAGCATAAAGAAAACATAAATAAACTGCAAAAGTCCCATAATTGCTGTCCGAAGCCATAGTCCAAAACGGAAAAGATCCAAGCAATACATTCTTTCTCTTCAAGCTGGATGCGGAAACTGGTCAAGCTGCGGTATTCCCTCCCTGTGGACCTGGGGGGAACGAAAGAAAAGAAGGCAAAAGAAAAGTAGAGTCAGACATAAAGCCTGTAAGTCTAGGACTATTCAGTCTATGAATAAAGAACTGGGTATGATAAGCATAAACTAGAAATGGGAAAGCACCATAAACTATGTTAAGTTGTCTAGGGTTGAATATACTATCGTACCCCATATTAATCTCTATACCCATATAAACTAGTTCCCAACAGGCACCCCATAATCAGGGTGAAGTGATCCATTTCTGATGATCGGCTCCTACTCGCATAGTTACATGTGTCTTACGGCCCCCGTTGTTGTAGTTACCTATGCTGGTCCCACCATGGGGTGTATCAAGTCCCATGGTGGCGGCCCGACACAATCCTAGAATGCACAGGTATGCTACTGGTGCCCAGTGCCTTATTTTTCTGCGTCGGAGTGTGTGCACGCCCGCACCCCGTTAGAACCTACACTGCTGCACCACCGCCGTCGATTTGACCGCTTACAATCAGCCCAGTAATCGTGCCCCACCCTGCCTAGTTTCAGGGTATCATGATACCTTGTAGGGTTACTGCTGAGAAGGGTCCCCCGCTGCTAGGTTTTCTATTTTTAGCCAACATGCTAAGTTGGTTAAGTGTTTTATAAACCTAACCCCCAATCAGTCTGTTTAGTTTAGCATGTTCTATTTTGATTAAGTATTAATATAATTTACTTAATCCTATCAATCCTGACTCAGCCTTAATTGTCTTATTAAAGCCTCGACCTCTCACATTAGACAGGTATTGTTGTGGCTGCCTGTTGCCGGTTGGGTCCGGGCAGTCTTACGCCACAACTCAGTCTAACCTCGGGTCCTTATTGGGCTTCGTGTTTAACCACCCACATTGGATAGGTATTGTTGTGACTACTGGACAGCCGGGCGGTTCCGGGCAGGTTTACATCACAACTCAATCCAACCTCGGGTTAAACACATCGTATTTTCTACATTTACATATTTTGTCTCTTTTCTTTTTATATGTAAATATTTGCGGCCCATTATTCAAATTCATCTTTATTGATTAAAATTTATTTATGCCACTTAATTGCTTTTAAAGGTTGTTGGCATGCGTCAAACATGCCAACACATATGTTCTATATTTTAGCCCAAACGTCATTACCCCCGTTTTACACGTTCGCTCAGATGTAAGGTGTGTTGGGTTTAATACTTAACCCCAATTTAGCCAAATGAAAAGGGGAGGCTTATAACATGGTGTTTATAAGATAACATGAAAAGGGGGAGTGTGAACGCATGAACTTGCAACGAACGATTCAATTAACATAAAGTAGGCAAATGTGAACTTGCAATTGTAACATCATATAATCATGGCTCAACATGAATCATTTTATCCATATAATCATAGCATAAACAATACTTAAACATGAATCATTCTATTCATATAATTATGGTATAGACAATACTTAAACATGAATCATTCTATTCATATGGTTAATGCATAGACAATACTAAAACATGAATCACTCTATTCATATGATTATGGCATAAACAGTACTTAAACATGAATCATTTATTCATATGATTATGGCATAAACAATACCTAAACATGAATTATTCTATTCATATGATTATGGCATAAACAATACCTAAGCATGAATCATTCTATTCATATGATTATGGCATAAACAATACTTAAACATGAATCATAGGTTCAACTAACCATGTAAACTTGAAATTAAGAATCTAACTAAATTAGATATCATTATTACTGGCACATGGTCTTGACTAGAAATATAAGCCTATATTTTTATTTAGGCATAATATAAACTAATCATGTTCATAAAATCACTACATGCTAACAAAAAGGTACTTACTTTTGTCACTAATACAAAAGTATGGTTCAACTAGAATTATCCCAACCTAATTCTTATGTGAATCATGGTTTTTAATCCATTTATAGAATTATAGCATAAACATACCTAAACTTAAATCATGGTTTTTATTCTATCTATGTAAACTTGCAAGTGGAATGTAATTCTAATGTAACTTATGTGTCACATATATTATCATATGATTATGATAACAACATAGGCCTAAAAACATGTTTTTCAATTGGGCATAATAACAAACATAGTTTAGTCATGTTCATAAAATTAATACAAGTTCACAAAGATGCTTGCTTTTGTCACTATCACAAAAGCATGATTTTTATACTTGAACTATGATGCCAATTCCAACATAACTTCATATGAATCATAATACTCAAATGGATCAAATTACACTAAAGATGACCATAGAATTATACCTCATTTTGGCATAACAGTAAATCATATACTTGCATGAATCTCAAATACAACATATAGTTGTTACTTTCAACATGAATCATATACTTGCAATTATCAAATGGGTGTTGTAAATAACTACCACAAACATGTAGTTTTCAATATGAATCATATGCTTGCAATTATCAAATGGGTGTTGTAAATAACTACCACAAACATGTAGTTTTCAATATGAATCATATGCTTGCATGAATCCCAATTAAAATTCCACAACATGTGGTTGTCAACATAAATCATATACTTGTATAAATCCAATCGTACACCATGGCATTGCCAAATCGTTTAGAATCAAAATAACATACAAATATAAATTATTATCGCCACAATTCCATTTTGTTGTTAACTTCCAACGCAAATCACGTACTTGCAAATATCCAATCGTATACCATAATATTCCCAAATCGTTTAGCATCAAAGCAACATACAAATATAGATTATTATCGCCACAATTCCATTTCTTACTTTACACAAATCAACACAATTATTTAATTCACATCGGAATAGCACTCTACTTACAACGTATGATGAATCTTCAATTCAGGAATCTGAATTCTGAATTTGGAGAAGCTATCCTTTGTTGCAGGCGTTGCTTTGATTTGATTAACGTTGCTTTAAGCTTTGAATTATCTCCTAATTGTCTCTCTATTTCTGATGGCTATCCTCAGTCTCTCCTCAGGAGCATGACGGTCTCATCTCCATTTTAGTTTGTGTAAATTAGGGTTAGTCTTAGGTCCTTTTTATAGAGTTTGTGAGTTGATTTAGACCATCGATGAAGCTTGGTTTAATAATAGTCGTTCGTTCAAAGGAGAGACCAACCAGGAGCTGACACCTAGCCCTAGTGACAAGGCAAGGCTCAGAAAATCGACCAAACACAGACCAGGCCAGCCAGGGTGGGCTGGGTTCGACCTGGCTCAGGGGCCAGGTCGACTCCCCAGTCGACCCCCAGGTCGACTCTAGAGTCGACCTGCCTGGGGCAGGTCGACCCCCAGGTCGACTCTAGAGTCGACCTGCCTGGGGCAGGTCGACCCCTAGGTCGACTCCCAGGTCGACCTGGCCTGGCAAGTCGACCCTAGGGTCGACCCCCAGGTCGACCTGGTGGGTTGGGCGGGAACTTTTCCCGCCTACTCTGATTGGGCTGAATTTTAAATCTATTTTCGAAATTTGAATTTTCTGAAACTTCATCGGGCCATAATTTGGTCATACGGGCCCCGTTTTTCGAAAACTCTAACTCTATTTCGCGTATTTTTCCGAGACGAACGCAATGGCATATCCCGTTTCCCTTAATACTTTGATTTGAAATTTATTATACTTTGATTTGTGAATTTCACATTTATAAAATACACGGGGTGTTACATATATCTGAGGCGCCTCACATCCAACAACCACACAGGTAAAAAGTATATAAATGTCAGGGTTGGTAGGTCACTGACATCACCCATATCTAGAAATAAACGTCGTGCTCTCCCTGCAGTCACTATCCCGTTTTTGACTCATACCGAGGTGTGAGGCTCGCGAATTAACGCTATACACAAAGCTATGCCACATAGACCGTGCTTTGATCATCAACCACAAGACTTTTCTTTTCAACAGAAGCCTTGATCATTTGATACTTAGGCATGCCACACAGGCAATTCATGCCGTGCGATTGATATCCATCAATATATAACCTCTGAGCTCGTACATCTCAGAGAAGGGCGTTAAGCAAGAGAACAAATTCTCCGCCACCAAACAGATATATATTGTAACGACCCAGAAAATCTGAACCAATTTAAAATTTTTAAATTGGCTAAAATAATGGATTTTAAATATTTAAAATAAATATTTTAAATAATGGCGATGAAAACTGAGTTGGAATCAACAATCGAAAACGAATATAATTAATTATAATTATAAACAAGGCCTGAAATGGCGCTGTAGTTTCGAAAATTGAATTCAAACTTTGTCGGACTGTACCAGGTGAAAAACAATCCGGATTTTAGTGAAACCAAAAACATTAGGATCTAATTGATGATATCTTTCCAACGAATCTGACCAATCGAAATTTGATAGCGGGAATCAAAAGATATGTCCAGTTGAAAATTCTGAATAGTTGCTA
Organism: Allium sativum; assembly: GCA_030737875.1. Classification (NCBI taxonomy): domain Eukaryota; kingdom Viridiplantae; phylum Streptophyta; class Magnoliopsida; order Asparagales; family Amaryllidaceae; genus Allium; species Allium sativum. The sequence goes on along the minus strand of CM060910.1, from coordinate 330,972,208 downwards.
TGGAATTCAGGCCCTTAAAAAAGGGAAATTTTGCAAACGACCTCGGATTTCGACGAAACCACTTTTGTTGGATCCGTGTTGTAAAGTTATTGCTAGATTTCAAATTCCATAATTTTTCGAATCAATATGTGAGCGTGGCGAAGAAAAACAGCGCCAGAAGCAATTATATTTATATATATATAAATATAATTATATATTTAATCGAATAACGACGCTGCAGTTCGTATTTTGAAATCGAAAATTCAAACGATTGTACCGGGAGATCCGACCGTCGGATTTTCCCGAAACTAGAACCGTTGGATTCGTATTGAAAAGACCTTTCTAATGATGTAAATTTTGTGAAGATCCAACGGTTAGATTTTCAGATATGTGTAAATCAAATCTGAAGAAAAATAGCGCCACGACCGCGTTATGGCCCGAAGCATCGTTTTGAATAAATGGGCTATTATAAAATAAATAAAAATAGTGATAAATTATTATAAAGTACCATAAACAATATGGAGTGGAAATAAACTGAATTTGCTCGATTTATGTTGTATTTGATGGTTGAATGTGTTTGGTGTGAAAATTACATTAAAGAACAATATTGGTGTTGTCGAATAATTTAACCATTGAAATAAATTGATTTGAAATTCTAAATATACGTGAATTATTTGAAAAGGCCGAGTTAATTCTCATTTCGAATAATTGACCGACGATTAAAAGTCGAAGATGAAGACGATGGTCGAAGACCGGAGATCTTCACCTCGTTTGGATGGTAACCGAGGTCCTGATTGGGAGGCATCCCGAAATATGGATAATGAGTGGTGATCGTCCAGACGTACGTGGTGATCGAAGGGTTTGCGAGGTATTTAGTGCCTCCGGTTTCGTTCAGACCCAGAACGGACTTGTAAATGGACTGTGTGTCTGACATTGGAGTTTATTCTGTGTTGATTGATTTCTGTTAAATATACATCTGTTTGGCGGCGGAGAATTTATTCTTTTGCTTAACGCCCTTCTCTGAGACGCACGAGCTCAGGGGTTGTATATCGATGGACATCAATCGCATGGCATGAATTTCCTGTGTGGCATGCTAAGATGCAGTGATCAGGGCTTCTGTTGAAAAGCAAAGTCTTGTGGTGATGATCAAAGCACCGCCTGTGTGGCGTAGCTTTGTGTATAACGTGAATTCGCGAGCCTCACACCCGGTATGAACCTAAAACGGGAGAAGGACCTCAGGGAGGGCATGCGTTTCTTTCTAGCTAGGGTGGTGTCAGTGACCTACCAGCCCTGACATTTATATACTTTTCACCTATGTGGTTGTTGCTGTTGCGAGGCGCCTCGGTTTGATCGGACGATCCGGGTCCGATGGAGTCATTCGTTGGCTCGTTTGCGCCCCAAAGGGCGGGGAAACGTATTGCTCAGGCATTTTAATCCACATCGGTGGACCGGCCCTGTCGCTCCTAGGGTCACTCGAGCTCTGATCCTGAGACATGGTAGGCTAGATTGTCTCGAATTCGGTAAGGACTATCTTTTGCCTTGGTTCATGACGGAAATCCAATTTCCAAATACGACATCGTGCGATTTTGATTGTATATATATATGGCGACATGATATATGGTACCCATGTCGTCTATGATTGATAGTTATGATTTGAAATAGTTTTCAAAACATATAAACACTAGCAATAATATCAAATGCCTTTGTTTTATTCATATCAAGCATATTTGGTCGTTATAAGGTAAAAACTCTATCCTCCGGTTTGCGTTGCATTGTGTGATGGGAACTAAGTCTTACAACGGCTTCATTTTATAAAAAGCATAGCGATGTTTAAAAGAAAGATTTGTTTTAAAGCACTGGCAATCCAATGGAGTAAACCCGTACCACGAAAGTGGCGTGGTCCTGTGATTAGCCCATTTATATATGTGTTGAGTGGATTTCTCATACCAGTCCCATGACTGACTCGTAGTTTGTTTCACTCTCAAACTCGGGTGCCCCTTTTTCTACACGGCCAGCCTTGTATTCAGGTTTAGCTGGTTCTTTCTGGATAGCTGGAGCTGAAGATGGATTCTATCATTTATCCCTTTTTATGCTGTTCAGCTCCTATTGTACATATTTTGTTTATTTCCGCTGTAGACATTTATGTATAGCTGAACTGTATTTGTACTAAGTAAGATCCTGTATACTGTGTAACTCTGATGATTACTTTTATCCAGTATATTCCATTGTTCATTATCTGGTGTATTTATTTAATTTTGTTCTGCTATTATCTGTTTCTGTGTTATATTCCAAAGATAACCTTGTCTCCGTGAAAACGGGATTTCGGGTCGTCTCATATATGTAATATAAATCAATCACACAGAATAAAATCCAATGTCAGACACATAGTCCATTTACAAGTTCGTTCTGGGTCTGAATGAAACCGGAGGAACCTTATTCCTCGCATATCCATCCATCTCCCAGTACGTCTGGACGATCACCAACTGATTCCCTCCTCTTGGGTGTACAGCCCAATCAAGATCATCAATAATCCTACAAACGACATGAAGACCTCTGGTCTTCAACCACCGTCTTCATCTTCGACTTATCGTTGAATCGGTTATTCAGAATGGGTATAAACCCGGCCTTTCCGAATAACCCGCGTATATAATAAACAAGTGTTACACAAACACAATATATGCCTCATTCCAATTCAGAATATTCTTTTATCCAAATATTCACATTTTTAGGGAAAGGTTCCCATTAATTTTATCAAAGATAAATTCTTCTAAATTTATTCTTTAATCTTCCTTTGGATATCATTTCAAACGATGTTAAGGTTTTCCAGACTAGTCAGGGTTAGCGAACCACACCGAAGTAATCATTTATTTTATTTCCCAATCCCAGCCTATTCATCCCATGGAGCAAAACTAGTAATACTCCATATCTAACACCATGGTGTTATTGGTAAATATTAATTACCATTTCACATTCAAATCTAATCAAAGATTTAACTATCGCTTTGGAGCAAAACTGTCTTGATCACTTTAATCTAATTAAAGATTCATTAAAACTCCACTTAGCTTTAATCTTCCCGAAAATCAATATCATGTCTTTAACTGGGTTAAAGAACCAATGTCATCTAAAACACGGTTCACGATAAACCCAAAATCACTTTCCATTGTTGATTAGGTTAAAGAACAAGTGTTATTCACAACACCGCTCACGATAAACCCAAAAACCAATTTAATATTAAATACAAGGCTTTGAATAGAAAATATATCGGCTTATATTCAATATCAAATTCTGAAACCAACAAATATCGTATTGGAAATAACGATATAAATATATCTTTCAAATTTCCACAACCATATCTGTATAATCACGAAATCCAATATCGAAACATTCTGAAGATAATTTTAATTCAAAACCATTCTAATTCGTATATTGGAAATTCTGATTATTTTTAAAACCACTTCAAATCCAATTTATTTATTCAAAAATATTGGGTTATAATTGTAATTCATAACTAGTTCATTTCGATAAAAATATATTTTTATCCTTTTTAAATATGGGATTTTCACCCTAATTCTTTCTAAATCATTTATTATGATTTTATACAAATTATTGATATTTTTAATAAATTTATCAAGGCGCGTACAGTCGATTTCAATTAACAGTCATCGAACTGCACTTACAACGACCTTTTCCAAATTTGATTTAGACATAATTCCAAATCCAACCATTAGATTTCAAATTTCTAATATTCATTGGAAAGCTCTTTTCAATATGAACCCAACGGTTCCGGTTTCAAGGGAATCCAATGGTTGAATCTTCCGTAACGTCAACTCGAAGTCAATGGTCGAAATTCGCGAACTGCCGCGGCGCGGCGCGTTCTATTCAGGTCATTTAATATATAAATAATATACATGTTATATATTTCGTCAATTTCAATTCAAAATGCATTTTATAAATCGTTTTAACTTTGTTTTCAAAACAATTTCAACTTCATATTCAATTTTAAATCAAAATTGAATATTCCATATCATTAATATATAAATGATAGTATTTTCAAAATATTAGATTTAGAAATTGCTTCCTTTCCTATATTCATTACAAAAATGAATATAATCGATATAAATATCGTTCGCGTCAAAGGGCCGCATATGTAATCAACACGGCTTTATATATTTCAATAACTTCGTTATTCTATTCAACAAATGAATATTTTCTTCAACACATGAACATTCTCAACACATAAGTATCATCAACACATGACTACTTATTCTATTCAATGCATGAAACTATATTTTATAATATTCTTTATTTTCCAAATTGGAATGAGGCCCAATCAATTACCATATAATGTTAATTATATGGATTCCATACAACACATGTATATAATAGCAATGATAAATAATCAACCATCATCCAGAGTGCACTACACAACTGCATAAGCATTAAATATAAATAATTAACGCTTACACAGTTTGTCAACCAATCGATCGGCATACAACTAAATAACTGGGATTAGTGTACGCCAATATCATCCCAACACCCGTGTGGGGTTTCAAGTCAACAAACACTGAATATTATTTGTGCAGTTGGGCGATGTGTAAAATTTATCATCCCAATCAATATCCTTCAAATGGGTGTACATAAACAAATCGTTCGATTTGTAAATGAATATTTATGTATTCACCTTCACGTCAAATTTATATTTTTAACGATAAATAATTTATTTCAACACATGAATATTTATTTTCATTCATTCCACATCACAATCAATTTTCACCACACAACAAAATCAAACAAGTCGTCAATGGTCTGTGGACGATGGGTGTCGGGTGCTGCTAAGCACCGTCTGCATCCTTGTGTATAATTTTAACTAGAAAACAAGAATTAAAATGAGAAGTTCTCACCGAGAGATAAACCAAACGCCACGACTCTTCATATGTAGGAAATCTTCGTCGTGCTCGCCTTTTGTCACTTTCGTTGTCTGTAGCCACTACATATATAAAAATCACATTTTTATATTCTCTAATATATATAAATCATATTTTTAAAACGCTACTATATAGATAAAAACTCTACTTTTATATCGGTGTTCATATAATAAAGATCATATTTTTATCTCGCCATTCTCTATATAAAAATCACATTTTTATATATAAAGATCGTATTTTTATATCTCTACTACATATGTAAAATTCACTCCTCTACACCGCTACTTCCACGATAAAAAAATATATTTTTATCTTGCTAGTAGTATAATAAAAGTTATATTTTTATTACTCTACATAAATAAAAATCATATTTTTATAATCTCTACTATATAAAAATCATATTTTTATTTTGCTTTCAATGAACAAAAATCTCCTTTCTTCCTACACTATTCTAGATCAAAGAATTTAAAGGAAAATTAGAAATACTCACATTTATCGAAGAAAAAAGGGGGTTCTTGGGTTGATACGGGCTTATGGTGGTCGATGGACGGGGCGGTGGTAGCGGATGGGGCTGCAGGCGGAAGGGGAGGTCGCGGGTGTGGCGCCGGCTCGAGTATGGCGGCGGCTGTGGGCTTTACTGCTTCGGAGGGGTGCGGTTTTCATTGAAGGAGGAGAGAGGAAGGAGAAGGGGGAGGGTGCGATGGAGGTGGGCCAGCGGCCGATGGGGGCGGCGCCCTTCTGGTGGCAGCGCGCTCGAGTGGCTGTGGATCTCTGGCGGCGCAATTTTTTCGTTTTTTTTTAAACACTACAGAGAGAATAAGTGAGGCGAGAGAGGGCAAAGAAGTATATAATTATATATATTATTGGTATTTAATTTCAAAAAGTAGCTTTTTATTTTGAACTCGAAATCGAACCCACCGACTGTCGTCCCTAGCTAATTATCCCCATTTCGAACACAATGGGATATGTTTTGTAAGCTAATTCGATCAGTTTTCATTTAAATAAAAATTCAAATCTATATATTCAATTTGAACGCACAATTCAATTTACCGGGGCCTCGTACGAACTCTGAAAATTCCTGAAAAATATTTTCTAGCTTCGTATTGACGATACGGTCCTAACAAAACTAATTTCGTCGAATTCTGAGACCGTTTGAAAAATGGCCATTTTCCAGTCGATTAAAATCAACTAAAACTGGTCAAACGCGATTTCCTTTTCAATGCTCACATATTGATTCAAAAAATTACGAATTTTGGGATCTAGCAATAACTCAACATCCCGGATCCAACAATAGTGGTTTCGTCGAAAATAGAGGTCGTTTGCAAAATTTCCATTTTTAAAGGTCGAAAATTCCATAGTGACTATTCTGACTTTTCAACTGGGCATAACTTTTTATCCTTGCTATGAAATTTTGATTTTTCGGATTCGTTGGAAAGATATTCTCAAATAGATTCTAATATTTTTGGTTTTGCCAAAATCCGGTTTATTTTGAATCCTGCACATTCATTTGAAATTCGAAATCGAATTTTCAAACTACTGCGCCATTTTCAATTCCTTTTATAATTAAAAATAAATATTTATATTCTAATGTCGGTTCAAATAAATATATACATTCTAATTCTATTCAAAATAAATTCGTCGTCGTTATTATTTAAAATAATTTATTTTAAATATTCAAAATCCATTAAAATTGGCAAAATAAAACATTTAAATTGGCTCGGATTTCCGGGTTATTACGGATTTTATATAAAAGGAAATATTTGCATGAAATAAATAGAATTATAAAAGGAATATTTATTTAGAAAATAAATAAAATTGAATAGGAAATATTTGTAAAACAAATAGAATTTAATAAGAAATATTTGTAAAACAAATAGAATTGAATAGGACATATTTGTAAAACAAATAGAATTGAAAAGCAAAAGATTTAGGAAATAAATAGGAATTATAAAAGGAAGTATTTTATAAAATGAATAAAATTTTGTAAAAGAGAATAAGTGGAAAAGATTTATTTAAAGTATAATTAAATGGAAATCTATTTTTAACAGATAAATTGAAAAGATTAGTTTATAAATGATGTTTATAAATTAAGAAAAAATATTTATCATTGGATAATTTGAATATATAAATCTGAATTTATGTAAAAAAGTAGAAATCGGTTTTAACATCGATAGGTTAATAGAATTTGAACTCAACATTTATGAAAGGAAATTTAAATTTAAATGAGATTTTAACCGTTAGAAGTTAAAAGGAGGATTGTAGAAATAATTATACAAATAGAAGTATAAATAGAATTTGGAAAAGGAATATTATTTTAAAAATATGAAATCGAACTTAATGGATAATATAAAAGGAATATTTTCACATTTGATGTGAACAATGGATTAAAATAAATATTTTATAAATTAAAATATTTATAAATAAATTGGGTTTGAAATTGAAATTCAAATGGGAATTTGAATGTGAATGGATTAGAGTTAATCAAAATAGATTTAATGGATTTGAGTTAATTGATTAGAGTTAATCGATTAGAGTTAATCAGTTAGAGTTAATCGATTAGAGTTAATCGATTAGAGTTAATCGATTAGAGTTAATCAGTTAGAGTTAATCATTTAGAGTAAATCAATTAGAGTTAGTTGAGTATTGGTTAATCGAAAGGAAGTTTATCGAATATAGTTATTTGAAAGGAGTTATCGAATACAGTTATTTGAAAGGAGTTAATCGAATATAGATTATTCGAAAGGAGTTAATCGAATATTAGTTTATTCGAAAGGAGTTATCGAATAGAGATTATTCGAAAGAGAATTATATGCTGAAATTTGATTATATCGATTTCAGGAAAGTACTATTCACTTTCCATTTTTAATCAAGATTTATTTATTTAGTTATAAGTTGTCTATTTAATTATTTAGAAATTAAGGAATAAAACTTATATTTTCAAGTTAGATATTTCAGTAGTAGGGATTATAACGCTATAGTTATAATCAATGTTTTAAATAAAGAAGTGGATTCGTAAATAGAATCCGAGAGTTACATAAGGAAGTTTGTTGAAGATTTAGAAGATGAACTTTGTCTATTTCAAAGTTAGAAATGTTGTTCAGTTAAGGTCTGAGAGGTAGTTATACCCCAGCTTGATTGATTTCATTTTTAGCTAAGGAATGGTTAAGGTTCGATAGTGAAGGTTAAGTTAAGTGAATTTAGTAAATGAGTGAAATAGTTCGTGTTGGCATAGCGATGTTTTATTTAAACATCTGTTTAAATCCAATGAAGGAGTTTTGGAAATGTTTTCCAAATAAGAATCAGAAATGGTTTCTAATATAGGAAATAAGAAATGGGAGAAAATATGGAATTGTTTTCCAATGATTAATAACGTATATTTTCTAATATAGAAAATAAGGAATTACGAATATTGTAACAACCCATATTTTGAATAACAAGTTAAAACATAAATCAAGGCAGAATTCAATGATAAAATCTGAATCAAGGGAAATGGGCTGTGCCATTGCGTTCGTCTCGGAAAAATACGCGAAATAGTGTCCGAGTTTTCGAAAATCGGAGTCCGTATGACCCAGTTAAGGCCCATGGAAGTTTTCAGAAAATTTAAATTTAAAAACAGATTTCAAATTCAGCTGGGCAGGTAGGCGGGAAAAGATCCCGCCACTCCCCAAGTTGACAGGGGTGTCGACTTGGGAGTCGACACACCCAAGGCTGTGTCGACTGCCCAGTCGACACCCCTGTCGACTTGGGTGGTCGGCCAGTCTGGCCTGGGTGCACCTGACTTGTTTCTCAAGACATGTTTGGAGGCTAGTGACGTGAATTGATGGCCCAGATCTGAATTAGGGTTAATCCTATGGTCTAAACTAACCTAATCACCTATAAAAAGACCCTAATACCTAGCCTAAGTCATCATAAATCAATCCTACAACTAAACTATGCCAAAATGTTTAATCATGGCTTCCACCCTCTTGTCATAGCCTCCATCTCCATTCATATGAGAGTTCCTAAGCTTGTTTGAGAGTTTCTAAGGCAAAAGTTCAATCTTTCTTCATCAAAGCAAGGATCTTCTTCTAATTTCTCAAGGGTTTTAATTGAAGCTTGCTATTTGGGGGTCTTTAGAGTTGCTAGTGGCTTCGTCTCAATCTTATTTGTATTTTATAAGTCTTCATAGCATTGTAAGCCCTATACTACTCTTATATTCTAACTATGAAGTTAAATATGACATGTTGCAAGTTGAGTTTGGGCCTAAGTATGATATGTGCTTTGATCCTATGCATAAATATATTCTATGCATGTTTGTAAAGCTATCACCTTTACCTTATGCCTAGAAAGCTATGAGCTTTGATTGGAAATGTTGCATAAAGCAACATAGAAACTCTCATAAACCTTGTGTTATCTTGCATATGATGTTATATGCGAAACACTAGCCACCATCCTATGTCATTTATGATCATGTTTCACCTATTTGCTTAAGTTTGATATCATGCATATTTTGAGGCTTATGATGTAATATGCAAGTTGCTATCTTGCATATGGTGTTATATGCGAATCACTTGCTATCATCCTATACCATTTATGACCATGTTTCACCTATTTTGCTAAAGTTGATATTATGCATGTTTTGAGGCCTATGATGTAATATGCAAGTTTATGAACACCTTTGCCTCATATACCACCATGTTTAACTTGTGGCCCAAAACCTTATTAATTATGTCATGCTTCTAAGTTTCCCCTTTGAGATCTATTTGCGTTTATGCGAACTTACATGCGATGGGGTTACGTTATGGGTAAACTAAAATGACATAAAAACATGACTTGAAAGGTGACATGAAATATGACATGTGATTATGCTTGAAACATGAATTTGGACATGACTTCTAGAAAACATGAGAATGGCCAACTCGAGGTTGGGTTGAGTTTGTAGCATAAATCTACCCGGAACCGACCGGCTTAACTAGTGGCTACAAGCAATAGGACCCAATGTGAGTAGTTGGTCATGTCGCACTTGAAACCCGAGGTTAGACCAAGTTGTGGTGTAAAGCTACCCGGACCCGCCCGGCTTAACTAGTAACCACAACAAGGTATAATGTGAGAGGTTGGGTGCATTGAATTAATTAATGCCACATGATAGGGTTAAGTCATGGACCACTTGAATACTTAACCAATTAAACACGAGGGGTTGATAGGGTTAAGTCATGAACCTTGGGTACACTTAACCAACTTGATGGGGTAGGGTTAACCACATTTAACCCGTTAGAAACCCTAGTTACGTGATCCTTTTCACCAGTAACCCTCTTGATTGTATCATGATACCCTAGGGACTAGGCTAGGGTGGGGCACGATTACTGGGCTGACATGTAAGCGACCAAAACGACGACTGAGTAGGTGCGCCGGTGTAGGTTCAGGCGGACTATGGTCGTGCACATAGTCCGGAGTTGAAAAAGCAGACACGGGCACCCGTAGGTTTAGACTGTGCGTGCTTGATTTGTGTCTGTGGTTGGCACCCTAGGGCTTGATACACCCTAGGGTGGACCTAGCACAGTTTGACTACACTTCGTGATTGGGCCGTATGACACCGACACTTGACGAGTTAGGCTTTTAGGGAGCCGATCGACTAGACCGTGTTGTTAGACCTTGATCTAGGTCATCTCGGGATATTGGGCCAAGATTGGGCCAAGGGATCCTTTCTTGTTGATACTTGACATAGATTACTAGTACACACTTGGTGCAACTTAACCTTGTATATGCGATGCCACACTTGATCTGTCTCTTCACCATGCCAGTTATCACCCCATGTTTCATCTCTGCTTTACATGTCCAGTTAACTTTATTAGTTTTTATACTAATAGTAGATAGGACTTACCAGTCTTTTTGACTGACCCGTTTTCTTTCGCCTCTTTTCTTCCGTTTCCCCCCCCCCCCCAGGTTTGCAGGGTGGGAACACTGGTACCTAGCTGGATCTTTTGCTGTTTTCTGGATAGCTCATGTATGGTTTGGGCTTGAGCATGCTATGGCTTTATGCTACTTTGGGGATAGTTACTTTATGTTTTTCCAGTGTTCAGTTTATGTTCTAGACTTCGTTTTGTGGGAAAATAATGACCAAGTACTTTGATGTAACTTGACTATGGTTTTGAAATGCTAGTTTTATCCGCTGCTTTACTACTCTGTTTTACTTATATGTTCTGTCTTGTGATATCTGCATGCATGTTTACCTTGTCCAACACCCCTCCGAAGCTAGTGTACTTGCAAGAGTGACACTGGCAGAGGTGGGGTGTTACAAATATATGGAAATGGGAAATCGGGAAATGAATAAATAAATGATAAATTAATTTAAAAGGGGGTCAGTGTTGATTGATGATTGGTCGGTAAGTTTTCCATTTGGAAATACAACCGTTGTTTGCACACTTGTTTTTGTTTGATAGTTAAATCATTGACTATCAGAGATTTTTGACCATTTACGTTGTCAATACGGAGAGACCGGGATCAGATTTATTATCTGAATACCACTCCGTATGGGCGTTAGCTTTGCGAATCAAATATGATGAAGATAATTGAAGACGGAGTTTATGCAAGGGCTGTTCTGGCAATCCTATATGAAACACCCCACCTCCGTTACGGTCACTCACAAAGGGAATGCATTAACTTTGGTGGAGCATTATAGGTAAAAGAAACAGATAATTTACAAGACAGACATATATAAGCAGTGGAAAAGCTAAATTTATTTCATATGTGGTTCATAATAAAAAACATTACAGCAAGCTGTCTCAAAACATCTTCCAAATCATTACATCAAAATCTTTGTCTTGATTATAACATAAAGAAGCATAAAACACAATAAAACTGCATAAATCCCCAAGTAGTGGTGTGTCCAAAGCCATATCCAAAGGTAATAGGTTCCAAGCTATACATCACAGAGTCTTCAAGCTTGGAAAGATGAACGGTCCAAATTAAGCTGAGTTATTCCCTCCCTGGCTACCTGAGGGGGAGAAACGGAAGAAAAGAGAGCGAAAGAAAAATGGGTCAGACATAAGTTTGGTAAGTCCAGTGATTGTTCAGCTTGTAAACTGGTAAAAGAACCATGACATGAATAAATTAGATGCAGGAGAATAACAGAGAATAAGGTAACAAAGGATAAGGAAAGATAAACTAATCATACTATCGCACTCATATCCATATTCTCTGCACCTACTAGATATTTCAACCATCATCATGAGTTCAAACCCAGTGATCCTTTTTTATCGATCGGCTCCTACTCGCACGCATTTACTACTTGTTTCATACGGCCCCACTCGATTATAGATACTTGTGTTGGTCCTACTGTGGGGTGTATCAAATCCTATGGTGGCAAGCCGACATGATTCAAGATGCACAGTGTATAACTACTGATGCCCAGTGCCTGCTTTTTCCACTACGGAGTACGTGCACGCCCGTACTCCGTCGGAACCTACACTAACGCACTAATCGCCGTTGTTTTGACCGCTTATAATCAACCCAGTAATCGTGCCCCACCCTGCCTAGTTCAGGGTACCATGATACATCTATGTGGGTTACTGCTGAAATGGGTCCCCGTTGCTAGGGATTTCCTAATCAACATGTTAAATTGGTTAAGTGTCCAAGTTAACCTAACCCCACCCATTAGTTTAGTTAACATGTTGTATTAGTTAAGTGTTGCCTTAATTAACTTAACCTTACCATTCTTGACTTAGCATTAATTTATTCATTAAAGCACCAACCACTCACATTAGACAGATATTGTTGCGGTCACTGGATGTGTCGGTCGGGTCCAGGCAATTTTACACCGCAACTCAGTCAAACCTCGGGTTCTTTTGGGCTCGATTCACTAACCTCTTGCATTAGATATATATTTTTACGGTTGCTGGATGTGCCGGGCAGTTCCAGGCAGTCTTACACCGTTACTCAATCTAACCTCGGGTTAGGCATATTTGTCTTTTCTAAATTTACATATTTACCTCTTTATATTTATATGTAAATTATTGTCATTCAAGTTAGGCCTCACTTTCCCTTTAAATCAAGATCATAATTTTAGGTATAAAAATTTATACCACTTTATGCCATAACACATTTACATGTTTATGAGCCAAATATGCCAATTATATGTAATTTCATGTTTTTCCCCAACGTTACCCCGTTAAATGTTCGCATAAATCACATAAAATGTTAGGCTCGCTACATAGCCTACCTCATACACAAAAGGGGAAAAAGAGGAACATGTAATATCTCAACATCATAAAAATATGGATCTAACTACACATGTGTCATATGAATTCGGCATATAACAATATACATGAACTTGCAAATTTAGATCTACTCAAATTGAATTGTAAAATAGGAGTTTTACAACAAACTACATAAACTTAGATTAGGCATGCGGTTGAGAACTTGTAAATTAGCATGTAGTTCTAGTCATATATGTGAACATGGTTGAACTTGCATAAACATAGCAAAATTCCCAAATTGACATACAACATATAGGTGTCATCACCAATTATACAACATGATATGCCATCGCCAAATTATACGACATAATATGTCATCGCCATTTTATTCAACATGATATGTCATCGCCAAATTATACAACATGATATGTCATCGCTAAATTATACAACATAATATCGCCAAATTATACAACATATAGGTTCATTGCCAAGCATTTAACATTTATCATCAAATTACATACAATATGATCACAAACTTAACATGATAAAAGTCATAGTCTTAATTAATTCAGTTTTAACAAAAAGGATAGGCATAAATTTACATTAGGCATTGTTCTACATCCATTTATTTTAGTCATGATTCTAATATAATTTAGGTCTAAATGATAACTGGACTTACAAAAAGGAGACTAGTCTTGTGTTCTGGGATCTGTATTCTGAAATTGAATAGTTCTCATTTGTTGTAGACGTTGAATTCTCTTAGTTGAATTAGATTTGATTTGTAATTCCTAACTTTCTTTCTAGTTGAAGGAGAATGGAGGCTACTCTAGGTTGAGTATTGACAGCATGACGGTCTTAGGAATATTTTTGTGTGGCTTAGGGTTTAGATTTAGGTTACTTATATAGAAGTTTGATTTAATAGGAGCCGTCAGATCAACCTAGGGCCAATCAAAGCCATTCAAACCTAAGAGAACCAACCAGAATTTGCCACACAAGCCCTTTTGACTCAGAGAATCATCACACAAAGAAACACGCCAGTTTTCAGATCTGGCCCGAGGGGGAGGTCGACCCCCAAATCGACCCCTAGGTCGACCCCCTGGTCGACCTATGTAACCCAGGTCGACCCCCTGGTCGACCTGATTTCTGGGCGGGAAATTTCCCGCCCAGCCTGCTCCGGGGTTTTTGAGTTTCGAAACTTGTATTTGAATTTCGGGCTGGTTTTATTATTTAAATTCTTGAATCTTCTGAAGGTCATAACTCCTTCATACAGAGTCCGATTTATGCAAACTCGGTTTCTATCTCAAGTAGAATTCTGAGACGAACACAATGGCGTAACCCGTTTCCCTTAATTCTCACATTTCTAATTAATTAGTCTTTAATTCGTTACTTTAATGTTTGCAGAAAATACGGGGTGTTACATTCTCCCCTCCTTAAAGGATTTCGTCCCCAAAATCTTCGAGTCAAGAAGAATGTTTATCCTACCATCCAATCGTCCATCTACTCATCCATCAAACACAGGCATCCATCAAACACAGGCGTCCATTGTCCTTAAAAAGACTTCTAATGCTTCATGATCATATGCATAGTGTGTGTACATGTCCTTATCTAATGCAAAATCAGGCGGTCTACTGATTCAGTTGACCTCCTTAATGCAAGTCATGTCGGTGCCATGAGTCCATTATGTATGCAATCATCCCTAATCATACTTTCTACATGAGTGCACAATCATTCATACAAATGCAACATCCATATGATAACATGTCAATTTTCAATCATATACAAGTAAATATACGCATATGCAATATGAAAGTGACTGAGCTGATCTAACACCTAATGTGTGTGTATATGCATCCACGAGCAACCACTTGCAACCATCGATCATAACATATCTCAAATACATGTTTACATCCATTGGTTTCTACCTAAGGATCGAGAATAATACTGAGGAAATACTTAAAAAGATAGATACGAGCATGAACAAACTTAAGGAAAAAGAGATCAAAGATGTACCCTCAAAAAGAAAAGGGTAGGTTGCGTGTATCATGGCCTCAGTCTCCCAAGTCGTGTCTTCCTCAGCGTCACTCCATTGAACTTTAACAAGTTTGACTTCTCGCTTGCACCCAAGATACGAGTCTTCTCACAGTCGCCTCTCGTTCTACTTCTACTTCTTCTAATATGCTTAGTTCCACCACTTCCGCAGACTCATGTAAGCACTTCCGTAGGTGAGAAACATGAAAGGCACTATGAACTCCAGCCAATCTTTCGGGCAGCTCTACTCTGTAAGCCATCTTTCCAATCTTTTCAATGATAGGAAACAGCCCTACAAATCATGGTGCCAACTTTCGTGCGGATCCAAAGAGAACGACGTTACATAAAGGAGATACTTTAAGGAAAACCCTGTCTCCAACCTCAAACTCAAGGTCGGTCCTTGTTTTATCTGCATAGTACTTATGTCTATCTTGGGCAGTCTTCATTCTTCTTCGTATCAAGTCCACTTTCTCTGATGTTTCTCTAATCATGTATGGTCTAAGTATGAGCTTGTCTGTAGACTCCCACCAACAAGTTGGTGATTAGCATGGTCTTCCATATAAAGCTTTGAAGGGTGCCATGCCTATGGTGGCTTGGGAGCTATTGTTGTAGGCAAACTCCACCAAAGGAAGATGATTCCTCCAAAGTCAAGAATGCATAATCTCAAGAGGTCTTCTAATACTCTGTTCAACCTCTCCGTCTGACCATCGGTCTGGGGGTGATAGGCCGTGCTTAAGCATAGCTGTGTGCCTACAGTCTCTTGCAAACTCTTCCAAAACTCGCTCGTAAAGATAGGATCTCGATCACTCACTATGATGGAGGGTATCCCATGGAGTCGAACTATCTCTTTAAGATAAATGGATGCTAAAGATGAGGCAGTCCTTCTACTTTTAATAGGTATAAAGTGAGCGCTTTTTGTGAGCCTGTCCACTATTACCCAAATACTGGTATTTCCCCTTCTTGACCTAGGCAGTCCATCAAAAAAGTCCATTGAAATGCTATCCCATTTCCACTGTGGGACCTCTAGAGGATGAAGCAAACCACCAGGCTTCTTTTGCTCCGCCTTGACTTGCTGGCATATTAAGCACTTAGAGATGAATTCAGCTACATCCCTCTTCATGCCATTCCAAAAGAAAACCCTTTTTACGTCTTTAGACATCTTGTCTCCACCTGGGTGTATTGTCAACTCGGAATGGTGTGCCTCTTTGAGAACCTTTTTCACCAAATCCCTTGCTTGTGGGACGCATAGCCTTCCATCCCGCCTCAACCAACCCTTATCATCAATGGAGTATCTATTGAGGTGACTAGAAATCTCACCCTTAATTAGCTGATCCATCACATCAACTAGCTGAGGGTCTTCACGTTGCGTGGTTCCCATTGAGTCCAAAAGAGTAGGCCGCACTTCTAGCGATGCTAACAAACCAGTCACATGATCGACAGAGGGTCTAAAGTCAAAGTTGGCTGTGTACTCCAAGCTCTGCCTTTCTACAAAGAGAGGACTTAAGGTCAGCTTCTTTCTACTCAAGGCGTCTGCTACTACATTGCCCTTACCATGGGTATAGGAAATCTCAAAATCATAGGATGCCAAGAACTCCATCCACCTTTGTTGCCTCAAGTTAAGATCTTTCTGCGAGAAAAGGTACTTCAACGATTTATGGTCAGTATACAATTCAAACTTCTCACCTAGGAGATAATGGCGCCAAGACTTAAGTGCAAAGACGATGGTTGTAACACTCCACATCCGTTAAGGTCACTCACAAAGGGAATGCCTTAATTTCAATGGAGCATTATGGGTACTGGAAAAGAAATATTACAAGACAGACATATATAAAACAGCGGAAAGTGAAGTAGAAGTACTTCAAATGATTTATTAAATAGAACTGTTTACAATAAAAGCCCATCAACTTCCAATACCCAAATACATAGCTAAAATATCTGTCTTGTTCAAAAACAAAGAAGCATAAAAATAAACTGTAGCATTCCCCAATAAAGCAAAGCAAGCCATAGCCAAGAGAAATCCAAGCCATACATGAAAGAGCCTTGGAGCTTGGTAAGATCCGAATTAAGCTGTATTCCCACCCTGTGAATCTAGGGGGGAACGGAAGAAAAAGAGGCGAAACAAACCGTGTCAGTCATAAAGACTGAGTAAGTCCTAGTGACTTTCAGCATAAAAACAGGTAAAGATAACATGGCATGAATAAACTGAAAGTAAACATAAGCATGATGACAAGATAAGCTACAGGAACGATAACTAAGAATAACATCATAGGATTTCTGTCATGTATAACATTGCAAGGTTCCCATTCAAGATGAACTAAGTATAGTTTCGCAAGATTTCTATCAAGCATCGCAAGATTTCTCTGCTTCACCACTAAAATGATATCTATTTTCTCTGCACCACCCAACTAGTGTCCCAACTAGTAATCTATATAAAATGATAAAATCATAACGTGATCCCAATCCCCGAAAATTAAGGTTACTTTCACGTGTACTTCTATTATTTATTACCTAGATCTAATCTAGGGTTTTCTATCGAGCGCTTCCTAGATTCAACCAGGATTTATGCCACCTAGGTCCAACCTAGGGATTATGCTACCTATTGAACGCTTCTCGGATTTAGGGTTTATGCCACCTAGGTCCAACCTAGGGATTATGCTACCTATGTTTGTCATACGGCCCCCAATGATTGTAGATACCTATGCTGGTCCCACCATGGGGTGTATCAAGACCCATGGTGGCAGCCCGACGCAATTCTAGAAGGCATAGGTTATACTACTGGTGTCCCCAGTGCCCTGGTTGTCTGCTTCGGAGTGTGTGCACGCCCGCACCCTGTTAGACCTACACTGTGCACTCGCCGCCGTCGTTTGACCGCTTACAATCAGCCCAGTAATCATGCCCTACCCTGCCTAGTTTCATGGTACCGTTGATACCTGATTTGGGTTACTGCAAAAATGGGTCCCCGTTACTAGGGTTTCCTACTGGTTAAGTGTGTGGGCCTATATATACAGATATTACCCACCTTCCCGTGATGTACTTAACCCACCTATTCAAGCGTGCTTATTAATGGTTAAGTTTGTGGGCCTATATTTACTAATATTACACACCAACCCGATATGTACTTAACCCTCTCCGTCCATTACGTTAAGTTGGTTAAGTGTTTCATCTTGTTTTACTTAACCCTACCACACATCATGTTATATCGGTTAAGTGTTGTTCCTTGTGTTACTTAACCCTACCACAAGCCTTGTTATACTGGCTAAGTGTTCTCCCTTGTGTTAACTTAACCCCACCGCATGTCATGTCATATTGGTTAAATGTATATTGACTTAGCCCACCTACTTTTCATGTTGTGACGGTTAAGTGTTACCCTCTGTTGTTACTTAACCTTACCACTAATCACGTTATATTGGTTAAGTGAATGTTAACTTAACCCCATCCACCAGTCATATTATAATGGTTAAGTGTTACCCTCGTGTGTTTACTTAACCCTACCACGCATCAGGTTATATCGATTGGGTGTTATCAACCTATTCAAGTTAGCCCAACCCATCCGTTGGTCATGTTATAACGGTCAAGTGTCATTAGCCTAGCTATGTTACTTAACCTACCCATTAGTCTGATTAACAGTTATGTTGGTTAAGCCCACATTTATAAGTTTTACATGTTCTTAACTCATACCGGTTAGGTCCATATTCACATGTCAAATTTCCATGTCATCCCACCTAACCCTCTAACCATACCCACGTCTTATTATGGTTAGTATTCCTTAATTCATTCATTATGATGAACGAATCATGACCTCTCACATTAGACCGTGCATTTTGTGGCCACTGGATTTGCCGGGCGGTTCCGGGCAGATTTACACCACAAACTGGGTCTAACCTCGTGTCATAAATCGTTACGCCTACAATTCGACCTTCGACCTCTCACATTAGACTGACACTTTGTGGCTACTGGATTTGTCGGGCAGTTCCGGGCAGATTTACACCACAAACCGAGTCTAACCTCGTGTCAAAGGTTCATTAATGGTCGTATTCCATCCAAAACCCCAATATCAGTTCATGTGTTTAACATATAGAAATGTTCATGATTCACGTTTTTGCCCCCAAAACGTATTACCAAATTATTATCATAATTCACTATAAGGTTATGCCAAGTTATAGCCTTTTATTTACAATACATGCCAATTACCCAAAACCCAACTTAGGCGCGTTCATATTAAACCTCTACTAAGTCATAAATTATCATATATGTTTCAACTCCAAATTTTACATAATTAACATATGCCCAAGTTCTAGATTACATGTAAATTTGACATATGCCCAATTCCTACCAAATTTACATATGTTCAATTCATGTCGTTTTACATGTATGCCAACTTTATGCCAATTTACACGTATACCAAATTTCATGCCGCTTTACATATGTCAAGATTCATGATTTACATGTTTACAAAGCTATGCCCAATTTACATAGGTCAAGTTTTATACCCAAAATTACATGTATACTACGTTTACACCAATTTACTCATAACAAGTTCAAGCCAAATTACATATATCAAGATCCATGTCAAATTATATATATATATATCAAGATCCACATCAAGTTATATATATCAAGATCCATGTCAAATTATATATGCCAATCCCCATTCTTGCAATTACCATTATAATGACAATACCCAAATATCAAGTTTCATGTTAATGATAAATTATCCCCCAAACATCCAATTTTCATATTATGCCTTTGATCCCACCAAATACATATATTCCACTAGGCAATATTCCAATATTTTCCCCGTATACCATCGCACGTATATCGTAGTTTAGGCCTAGGTCTGAAATTGACCTAGGTTCATCAAAAGAAAATAAATAGGGGGAGGTAGAAGTTGCAACAAAAACAAGATCAGAGAGAAAACGACATAAAAGCATCATCCCAGGCATAAAGAATAGATCTTGATAATAAAACATGAACCAAGAAAAATTGATTTACAACAGGCTGAATAGACCATAAACTTGTTATGCGAATAAAGATAGAAAAGTTCTCAAGATCGAGATCCAAGAAGAAACAAGAATTGAATCAAAAGTCCAATTTCATTTCATCACATGTCCATATTAAATTTAATTATTTTAATCTGAAAATAACTAGAACTTACAGAGCATGGCTAATGAATTAAGAACTAAAATTGTCGTAGAACGTTGCAGAGACATTGATTTATCTTCTTGAATTGTTGTAGAATTGCTGTACAAGCTTTAATCTCTAGTTTGAATCTAGTTTGGAGGCTAAGAGAAAAGTTTAGAGAGCGGCGGCCATGATCAAGAGGAAGTCCAACTGCATAATAGTGTAAGAATGATTTGATATGAATTAGGTTAGGTCTAAGGGTGTTTTTATAGGTGTAGCAACTAGTTTAGGCCCTTAGATTAACCCTAGAATCAATTTGGACCGTCAAAACACGTCTCAGGCTTCAAAAATGAGTTCTGGGTCAAACCAGGCCGACCAAGTTGGCCTGTAAGGTGGGGGGTTCGACACTATGGTCGACCTGGGGGGTAGGTCGACCCTATGGTCGACCCCCTGGTCCATCTGCCTGAAAACTGCTGAAACTTGTACAGGCCATAACTTCTTCATCCGGACTCCGATTTTCGAAAACTCGGACTCTATTTCATGTAAAATTTTGAGACGAACGCAATGGCGTAACCCGTTTCCCCTGATTCTGAATTTAAAATTTAATTCTGCCATGATTTCTTGTTTTAACATGTTATAAAAATACGGGTTGTTACAATGGTAGCCAACTCTAGATCGTGGGTTGGGTAGTTTTTCTCATGTACTTTCAACTGTCTGCCTCCGTAAGCTACTACCTTCCCTTCTTGCATCAAGACATCACTTAGTCCCGTAATACATGCATTCGTGTATACGGTAAACATCTTGCTCCCATCCGGCAATGTCAGAACTAGGGCTGTTGTTAGAGCCCTCTTCAATCGTTGGATAGCAACATCGCAATCCAAATCCCGATTGAAAGTTAGGTTCTTCTTCGTCAACCTTGTAAGCGAAGCTGAGATTTTTGCAAAGTCTTTGATGAACTTTCGGTAAAAGCCCGCTGGCCCGAGGAAGCTTCGGACTTCGGTAGCATTCCGTGGAACCTTCCAATCTTGCACCGCAACAACTTTTGTAGGGTCCACAACTAACCCTTCCTTGGACACTACATGTCCAAGAAACCTTACTTCCTCTCTCCAGAAGTGGCATTTGGAGAATTTGGCTTTCAACTGATGTGTTCGAAGAGTATCCATGACTTCTTTTAAATGTTGAGCATGCTCTTCCTCACTCTTTGAGAAAATCAAAATGTCATCTACGAAGACCACCACAAACTTATTAAGGAACTCACTGAACACCTTGCTCATTAAGTCAATGAAATAAGCGGATGCGTTTGTCAAGCCAAAAGGCATGATAAGCCACTCGAAGAAACCATCTGGGGTTCTGAACGCGGTCTTATCAATACTGTCTTCAACCACTCTTAGTTGATGAAAATCGGTTGCTTGATCTAGTTGGGAGAAAACCGATGCACCTACAAGCTGATCGAACAAGTCATCTATTCTTGGAAGTGGGTGCCTATTCTTCTTGGCCAGCTTGTTTCACTTCCGATAGTCAA
The DNA here is from genome assembly GCA_030737875.1 of Allium sativum. NCBI lineage: Eukaryota > Viridiplantae > Streptophyta > Magnoliopsida > Asparagales > Amaryllidaceae > Allium > Allium sativum. Next base: position 330,950,459 of record CM060910.1, on the reverse strand, counting down.
CGCATAGGCGAAGTGAACCATCCGCTTTGGTTGCGAATACTACTGGAGCACCCCATTCAGAAATACTCCGCCTTATAAACCCCTTCTCAAGCAACTCTTTAACTTACTTACTGAGTTATTTCCTCTCCCTTGGAGCCATGTGTCTAACGGGTAAAGCAATGGGTTTTGCATTATCAACGAGGTATATGCGAAAATCTATCTCCCGCTTTGGAGGTAACCCCTTCACGTCTTCATAGACATCCGAGTATTCACGGACTGCTCTAACAGACTGCAAATTCTCAACAGATGCATCAAGAGATTCTAGATAGCTAACCATAACAGAGTTCATGGGATTACAAGAGATTTCGAGAGTGTTACCGAGGCGAGTCATGAGTCTAACCACTCTCTTTTCACAATCGAGGATGGCACCATTACTGGATAGCCAATCCAAGCCTAGAATCAACCCATAGCCCGTGAAGCCCAAAACATAGGGCATTACATCTAAACCCAACACTTAGTATAGAAATTTCCAAATCCAAAAAAATCATTGACAAATAAGTTGGGTCTCCAATTGGATTTGAAACAACTAAGGGATCCTCTACTAAACTGGTGTCTAGGTGAAGAGATTCAACTAAAGCATTAGATATAAAAGAGTGCGATGCGCCAGAATCAAAGAGTGTATGAACAAGATGATCAAAAAGATAAACTAAACTCTCAATAGAAATATTTCTACCTCGTTCTTGCGGAGGTGCCATGAGAGCGTGAACCTACCCTCCAGAAGTAGATCCAGCTCTCTGCCCTTGCTTTCTTGGGCAGTCCTTAGCCATGTGTCCCGTCTCGCCACAACGGAAACAACCACCCATCTTCCTCTTCTTCTTTCTGCAGTACTTAACCAAATGTCCAAGAATGCCACAAAAATTACACTTCCTCTAGTCACGGGGTTTGTTGTTCTTCACGCCCTTCTTGGAATCTGTCTTCTTGCTCTGTGATCCTTCCACTTTCTTATCTTGAGGTACTTCCACCTTTATCTCTTTCTTGCCAACCTTATCTTCCTCCTGTAACAGTGCCATGTCCACCAGTCTCTCATAAGTTGCACCCATAGGTATATGGGACATAGCTATGTTGTGCAATGGCTCATTCAATCCTTTAACAAAATGGAGAGCCTTCTTATGTAGAGTGTTCACTAACTCCAATCCGAACCTAGCCAGCTGGTTGAATTAGTTAATGTATTCCTTGATTGACATACTTCCCTGGTTGAGAGCTAATAACTTCTCCATCTGTAGGCTTCGTTTAGCTTGTGAGAGGAATTTCATTTCAAACCTCATTCTGAAATCCATCCAAGTTTCAACTCGTCTTTCAGCGTTAGTAACTTCCCACCAATAGTAAGCTTCGTCTTTAAGCAACCATACGGCCAACTGTATCTTCTGCCTGTCGTCCACTTTGAAGATAACAAACAAATCCTCAGTTTCTTTAAGCCAGTTTCTTGCTTCCATGAAAGATCCATTTCCATTGAAGTCCTTTCCACCCATGGCTCGAAAGTCCCTACATATTTTTGAGAAAGCATTTGCACGAGGAGGAGGAGAAGGAACCGCTGCAGCTAGGAGAGGAGGAACATATGTTGGGCATGCGACATTAGCCCTAGCCTCTAGGTACCTTCTGAACCAGCCAGGTACTGGTACGCCCTATGGAAGGTTAAGATCCCAAGACATGCTGAAACGAAAAAGGAAAGATTCAAAACAAAGGGTAGAAAGATAGTGCATATGGCTTTAGGGGATTATGCCTTTTTAAAATAAAACAACACTTTTTCTTGAAAATTGCTTCTTTAAATTTCCTTTTTGAAAATTAGTTTTCAAAAACTTTTATCTGATTTGGTAAACCTTTGCTCTGATATCAAGTGAAACACCCCACCTCTGTTAAGGTCACTCACAACGGGAATGCCTTAACTGTGGTGGAGCATTATAGGTAAAAGACACAGATAATTTACAAGACAGACATATATAAGCAGCGAAAAAACTAAATTTATTTCATATGTGGTTCATAACAAAAACATTACAGCAAACTGTCTCAAAACAACTTCCAAATCATTACATCAAAATCTCTATTTTGATTATAACATAAAGAAGCATAAAACATAATAAAACTGCATAAATCCCCAAGTAGTAGTGTGTCCAAAGCCATAGCCAAAGATAAGAGGTTCCAAGCTATACATCACAAAGTCTTCAAGCTTGAAAAGATGAACGGTCCAAACTAAGATGAGTTTTTCCCTCCCTGACTACCTGAGGGGGGGAAACGGAAGAAAAGAGAGCGAATGAAAAATGGGTCAGACATAAGTCTGGTATCTCCAGTGATTATTCAGCATGTAAACTGGTAAGAGAACCATGACATGAATAAACTGGACGTAGGACAATAACATAGAAATAAGGTAACATAGGATAAGGCAAGATAAACAGGGCAAGATAAACTAATCATATTATCGCACTCATATCCATATTCTCTGCACCTACTAGATATTTCAACCATCATCATGAGTTCAAACCTAGTGATACCTTTTTATCAATCGGCTCCTACTCACACGCATCTACTACTTTTGTCATACGGCTCCACTCGATTGTAGATACCTGTGCTGGTCCTACCATAGGGTGTATCAAATCCTATGGTGGCAACCCAACACGATTCAAGATGCACAGTGTATAAATAATGATGCCCAATGCCAGCTTTTTCCACTCCGAGTACGTGCACACCCGTTCCCCATCGAAACCTACACCGACGCACCAATCGTCGTTGTTTTGATTTCTTATAATCAGCCCAGTAATCGTGCCCCACCCTGCCTAGTTCAGGGAATCATGATACATCTATGTGGGTTACTGCTGAAATGGGTCCCCATTTCTAGGGTTTTCCTAATCAGCATGTTAAATTGGTTAAGTGTCCAAGTTAACCTAACCCCACCCATCATTTTAGTTAACACGTTGTATTGGTTAAGTGTTCCTTAATAACTTAACCCTACCATTCCTGACTTAGGTTTAATTTATTCATTAAAGCACCAACCACTCACATTAGACAGATATTGTTGCGGTCACTAGATGTGCCGGTCGGGTCCGGGCAGTTTTACACCACAACTCAGTATAACCTCGAGTTCTTTCGGGCTTGATGCACTAACCTCTCACATTAGATATATATTGTTACGGTTGTTGGATGTGCCGGGCGGTTCCGGGCAGTCTTACACCTAACTCAATCGAACCTCGGGTTAGGCATATTCGTCTTTTCTAAATTTACATATTTACCTCTTTATATTTATATGTAAATTATTGTCATTCAAGTCAAGCCCCACTTTATCTTTAAATCAAGTTCATAATTTTAGGTATAAAAATTTATACCACTTTATGCCATAACACATTTACATGTTTATGAGCCAAATATGCCAATTATATGTAATTTCATGCTTTTCCCCAACGTTACCCCCGTTAAACGTTCGCATAAATCACATAAAATGTTAGGCTCGCTACATAGCCTAACTCATACACAAAAGGGGGAAAAGAGGAACATGTAATATTCCAACATCATAAAAATATGGATCTAACTACACATGTGTCATATGAATTTGGCATAGAACAATATACATGAACTTGCAAATTTAGATCTACTCAACATGAATTGTAAAATAGGGGTTTTACATAGAACTACATAAACTTAGATTAGGCATGCGGTTGTGAACTTGTAAATTAGCATGTAGTTCTAGTCATATATGTGAACATGGTTGAACTTGCATAAACATAGCAAAATTCCCAAGTTGCCATACAACATATAGGTGTCATCACCAATTATACAACATGATATGCCATCGCCAAATTATACGACATAATATGTCATCGCCATTTTATTCAACATGATATGTCATCGCCAAATTATACAACATGATATGTCATCACTAAATTATACAACATAATATCGCCAAATTATACAACATATAGGTTCATTGCCAAGCATTTAACATATATCATCAAATTACATACAACATGATCACAAACTTAACATGATAAGAGTCATAGTCTTAATCAATTTAGTTTTAACAAAAAGGATAGGCATAAATTTACATTAGGCATTGTTCTACATCCATTTATTTTAGTCACGATTCTAATATCATTTAGGTCTAAATGATAACTAGACTTACAAAAAGGAGACTAGTCTTGTGTTCTGGGATCTGTATTCTAAAATTGAATAGCTCTCCTTTGTTGTAGATGCTGAATTCTCTTAGTTGAATTAGATTTGATTTGTAATTCCTAACTTGCTTTCTAGTTGAAGGAGAATGACGGCTACTCTAGGTTGAGTATTGACAGCATGACGGTCTTAGGAATATTTTTGTGTGGCTTAGTGTTTAGATTTAGGTTGCTTATATAGAAGTTTGATTTAATAGGAGCCGTCAGATCAACCTAGGGCCAATTAAAGCCATTCAAACCTAAGAGAACCAACCAGAATTTGCCACATAAGCCCTTATGACTCAGAGAATCGTCACATAAAGAAACACGTCAGGTTTCAGATCTGGCCCGAGGGGGAGGTCGACCCCCTGGTCGACCTATGTGACCCAGATCGACCCCTTGGTTGACCTGATTTCTCGGCGGGAAATTTCCCGCCCATCCTGCTCCGGGTTTTTTGAATTTCAAAACTTGAATTTGAATTTCGGGCTGGTTTTAATATTTAAATTCTTGAATCTTCTGAAGATTATAACTCCTTTATACGGAGTCCGATTTACGCAAACTCGGACTCTATCTCAAGTATAATTCCGAGACGAACGCAATGGTGTAACCGTTTCCCTTAATTCTCATATTTGTAATTAATTATTCTTTAATTTTTTAATTTAATGTTTACTGAAAATACGGGTTGTTACACTAGGTAGAAATTACCTAAGATGGATTTACAGAATAGTGCCTTCGGTCTGTCCAGACCCAGGACAACGTGTATGGACGAATGTCTGACAGAGTATATCTAATGGATCACGTAGGTTGATCGCTTCAAACGTATCCACGTTTGGTGGCGGAGGAATTCGTTTCTCTTAGCTTTATACCCGTGATATTTTTGGGGAAATCAATTTGTGATTTGGCGGTTATGACGATGTGGCATTCTAAGTAAATTGGAGGTGTGATCTATCAAAAGATATGTTATGACCTCAAGCCTCATTATTAGGGAAATGAAAAAAATTGGGCAGGCAGCATGGCTAAGTGGGTCACCCCCATTAGGGTGTATTGTCACCATCTAGAGAATATTTATATTTACTACTTCTTTTCACTTCTGTATATCCCGGGAACGGTTATGTTGCTAACAACCGTAGGTGACAATATATTCGATACACTCAAGAGAAATGGGTGGTCGGTCATGTGTGGGCCGGGTTGCAAGACATTCTTGTTGAACCTAGTGTATTCCTCTCTAGAGATACACTATAGGCAGGTGGTCCCATACCTTGTCATAGTCGGAATCCAATCTCCAATAAGCGCCTGCGATTTTGATTGTATACTATATATATGTGGAGCGTGAGATGCAAGCGTTCTGCTAGATTGTTAATTATTTGTGATTAGACATTATCATAATATCAGAAAAGTATTGATTTTGAAATGTTTTGGGCTATCATAAAGTAAAAACCATCCGTGTTTATGTGTGAATTGGTCTTACGATTATCATTTCTTTTGAAAATGATTTTTAAAAGTTAAACCAAGTGGTTGGAGTTTACTCACACCAGTCTTATGACTGATCCAGAGTTCATTTTGTTTTGTTTTCCCTAAACTCTTGGGTGCCCAGAATTTGTACAGGCAGTCAAGTAGTCGGGATTTACATATACGCTAGATGGAGCTTGGAGCAGGAGGCTTCAGCAGCATTTTATAGCTATTGTTTATTTCCGCTGTGATGTAAGTGTTGTACTCTAATATACAAATACAGATTTGTGTTCAAAGTTGTTTTAGATACTATATTTTATTCATTCCGCTGTGAGATTCGCGTTACTCTGATGTTGTTGTGTTCTTCTTCTATTCTAATAGTTCTACCTTATCTATTCTCACCCTCTAACTTCTTTCTATTAACTATCTGGTATTTCCGATGTCTGAATAGTCGTCATTAGTATCTGTGTCGAAAATCCCTGGGTCGTTACAACAGAGGTACTACTGGAACCATTCTAACGAGTATCGGGGTCCCGCCTGATTACCCTACTCAGTAGGATTTTCAGCCATTCTACTACCTGAAAAGAAAAGAAGAATCCTTTAGTTGATACTCCTTAGATAGTATTTAAGCTGAAAAAGGAACAAAATGATAAAGATGCCTAGTATAAATGTGTATGCTTGTTGGGTATAAATATATATATAATGTATAAAGTTTGGAAAATCTTTTTCGATATACAAATACGCCCCTCATACGTATAATTCCCTTATAATCGGGTAACCTAAGCTCTGATACCAAACGTAACAAATCTCCTGGAATGGGCCTGAATTTCGACCCAGAAATGGGTCATCGAAACTTAGAGCCATTTTAAATGGGTCGTTGGTTCCTGCAAGGATTACGTTTGCACAGAATATATATACACAGATGCTTCGAATGGGAATCTCACACAATGAAGAGAGAAAATATAATACAGAAATAAGATGTACCATTTATTTAAAAATCACAGAAATACAACAGTCATAGTTACATCTGTTCAAATGGTACATCAAATAGTTCATTCTCACAAGTTTCCAAAAGAAGTAAAGAGATAGCTACTAATAATAGCATAACAACTTCGCCTTCTTCATCAGCTTCAATCATGACTTCATCCATGGATTTTACCCCATCTACTGACCTGTCAGATATGTTAACGAGAGGGGTCAGAACATAAAGTTCTGTGTGACTAAAATATGGTGTTATTTAATGTCCATACCCTATATTTTTAGCAGGTTACATATATCAAGGTATGTCTACGTAGCACACAACAAACACCAAGTATCTAACCAATAGGGTGGATATCCAAGTCAGTTGCCGATTTGTGTTTTTAGGGTAAAGACCCAACGAGTTAGGCATTCTCAATCACTTATGGCTCTATTAAAGGTGGATTCTTATGATTTGTTATAACCCCGAGGATGATCCCTAGACCCTTAAGACGCCGTCCTAATACGTTAACGTTTTTAGATTTATACTCTCACTTGTAATAAGAGAAGTAGTATTGCGAACGTTACTACTTAACTGATATAACAGTAGGACATCTATGTTGCTTAAGACTTCCCCTAGACTGTTGATGAGCATGCAATGGCCACATATCTTTCAAATACCAATATGTTCCTAGTTGAGCCCTTACAAGCTTCTAGAGGAAGTGGACATCCCCGTGAACTACCATACTCCGTTACCGTTTATGCCTAACCACTTTTAGAGAAGGAGGACCCAAAGGCTTACTTCAAATCTAATAAGGATGGGTCCTACGACTTTGGTTCCTCTCCAAGGAATAAACCTTCAGAGAGATCCTAGTCCTAACTACTTGAGACCCAGACTAGATAAAAAGACAGTCAACCACTTAAGACCTTCTCAAGGCATAGCAAACCTATTTATTTTCACACACAATAGACATATATATATATAGTCAGTATATACACACATACTAGACCCCTCACATTAAACCGTACACTTGTAGATGTTGGATATGTCAGTCAACTCCGGGCAGACTTCTACTATAAGTTGGTTTAACCTTGTGTCTAGTGTACTATGTTTTTAAATGGCCCATGGCACTTAGACATCTCACATTAGTTGGACCCACTTGAGGTTGTTGGATCTGTCGGTCGATTTCGGGCAGACTTCTACCACAAATGGCAACTAACCTCGTGTTTATGTGTCACTATTAATACATATAAAGCCATTCTATATACGCATATATAAGTAATCAAATATAGATTTATTATGGGGACATTTCAAATTCGAATTCTAACCCAATCACATTTATTACGCTAATATAATGTTAATTACATTGATTATGTTTATATAAGTATAATAATTATATCGTCTAAATAACGCAAAAAAATCGTACAAATGAGAAAACATTCTAACGAGAGGGAAATTGTCAATTTGTCCAAATCAAGGTATACAAGTTTGATTTTTCCATACTTTTACCGCTACAACTTAGGCATGATGGCATAATAACAAGATGACATATAGTAGTGGATGGAAAATATATATTTATACAAACTTTCAACTTTCATCCTAGGCTTGTTGGAATGATTTCAATACTGGATTAAAAATAGAGTATTACATACACTTATACATGTATGTCTATAATTTCCATTTTGTCTAATTGACTCATTTTTGGTGTTATGCATATAAAAACGTTTACATATGACGTATTTCAAGTGTGAATACGTTTGGATTCAAATTAGAACCCAAACCTAATCAAAATCATGAAATACCCAAATTTAAACCATTTTAGTTTATAGTCAAATGTTTGATACATGTGAATTATACAAAATAGAAATAATATTAGCATCACCCATTTTCACCTTTAACCCAATATTAATATCAAAAGTCCACAAAACCCAAATAATCATGACAATTCACACGCAAATATAAAATAAAGGATTTGTTGATTTTGTTATTAATGTTATCGATTCCCGAATCCTCCTGGGCATATCTTTCAAAACAATAATCTAATAAAAATATAAATATGCCTAAGTAAACGATATTCCACTTACAGATCTAGGAAAAACAAAGAGGAATCTGTAGTAGATCTAGATCTGTGCTTTAATCTTTACGGTCAAACGTGCTCTAACAATTCTCCTAATACACACACACACACACACATAAGAAACATGTATTAGAATCTCATATACATATATTTATACTGAATTCCAGAATACTAAACCTATATGAATTAGAATATAGAGAGGTTAAGAATAGGGTTAGAGGAATATAAGAAACCCTTAACCTTTTTCTTTTATTTTTCTCTAGAATTCAGTAATGGCAGAGAGGCAGCAGAGAGGCAGCATAGAGGCAGGGATAGAGAACGGTTAGGGTTTCATAGTGTGATATGAGGAGCTATATGTAGTTGCCCATATGAGTATAGACCGTTGGATTAATTTGATTTAATCCTGGCCTTTTAGATATATATATATATATATATATATATATTTCATCTAAAAAAACCTATCCACATAGATTTATTAGGTTGTCCATCCGCCAAGCGGTCGACCTGAGCGGTTGACACCCCTTAAAGGGGGGCGGATGACCCCCTAGGGGCTGGAACTCACAATAAGGCTATGTTGCTGAGTTGTTAAATTTAATTAATATGTTCCTTAATCTCTTAATATTATTCCATATATATATCTTTTGTCCCCATGATCTTATCTTCATTTCAAAATTCAAATCTCCCCCTTTATTTTGAATATATTTTGGACACGCATATATATATTATCCATTTAACTGTATATATATATATATATATATTATACATTTACCAAACAAATTCATTTGTTCATAACTTCTTCATACATTAACCGTTTTCGACATATTATGTATGAAAATGATTCAGAATATCACCATGAATCCAAATAAAAGAGTTTCGTAGCTAAATTCCTAAAGTTGCAAAATCTCATTTTCCAGCCTTACCATTTAATTGCTTATTTTTATTTATTTATTTATAATAAATGTTTATGTATTTTACGGGGTGTTACACATCCCATCCTTTAATTTATTGTCATGCAACATTGTACTCAATGTGCTTTCACAAATATTTTTCTCAACGTGCATTACATCAAAATTATGACATAAATGGAAGTTTATATAAAAGTAAAGTTATGCTTTAAAGTTTTTACACATTTTATTTTAATAGGCCAATAAAGAAATATGGAATATAAATGCTAACCTCCAAACATCGTAAGTCAAAAAAGTTTGATCTTTTTTCCATCTTGATAGCTCTTTTTTATAAGATCATTATCTTCTTCTTCATCATCTTCATTATTGTTGCCAATCTTTTTTTTTTACCTTTTCCTTTATTTTTATTTTCGCTTTTGGTGCCTTTTCCAAAATCATTTGGAAAGTCTTTCAAAATACGAGAGATGTTTTTGTCGGTTAGAATTCTAGGCATTTTACCATCCTTCATAGTATTATCAAAGCAAGCCTTCTTTTTCTTAATGGATTTGTAATAGATAAAAATCTTCTATGACCTGTATAAACAGTCTTTCGACTATGTTTTAGCCACCGATGATAAGTATTGACATCACATGATGGACATGATTTTTTTACCCTTTACAAGACATCCAATAAGATTACCATAAGCTGGAAAATCATTCATTGTTCGCAATAAAATAGCTCTCAAGTAAAAAGTGTCTTACTTAATGCATCATACGTCTCTACTCCAGTACTCTATAAGCAACGCAAGTGTTCTACTAATGGCGCCAGATATACATCAATATCATTTCATGATTGTTTCAGACCTGGAATTAAAAGTGTTAACATAATATTCTCCTTATTTATGCTTAACATAGATGACAATTATATGTCACAAGCATTTTTGGCCAGCAATTATACTTGGATCTTAACATAGAAAATGGATTAAGCTATCTGTAGCAAGACCAAGTTTAAGATTACGAGGATTGGTTGAAAATGTTTTCCAATTTTCATTAATCATGTTTCATGTTACATAATTTATGGAATGTCGCATCTTTCCATCACTACTTTTATTTTTGAAATGCCACCTTAATCCTTCTGCCATCTTTTCATATCTAAACATTCTTCTCAATCTTGGAATTATTGGAAAATATCTCAACCCTTAACCGGGATACCTTGCATAATCTCCGTTGTATCTCGATTGATCTTCCATCTTGAAGAACCACATCTCGGATAGTTATTTAAATTTTTGTGCTCTTTACGAAAAAGACAAAAATCATTTTCACAAGCATGAATCTTTTCAAACCCCATATCAAATAATTTTAGAATTTTTTTAGTTCATATAAAGTCTCAGGGAGTATGTTATTCTTTGGCTAAAATAGATGTTGGACATTAAGAAGTTTATCAAAATCAGTATTAGATAATCTAGTATTACATTTAAAATTATACAAAACGGTGATAGTAGATAACTTTATATGATCTGTGCAACCAGGATAAAATGGGATTTCAGGATCTTCCAAACTTTTAAATAAATCATCATGTCTCCTTTGTGCATCGTCCTTATCTTTGTCATCATCAAAAAAAGAATGATTAAAATAGTCTACATCTTCATAGTGAATTGCTTTGAGTAAGTCGTATGCCTCACCAATTTTAATTGACTTTTCAACAGCCACTTACTCACCATGATTATACCATGTACCAACTTCATACTCAGGATTCATTCCCCTTATAATCAACTCTCAACAACGGTTTCTCTATAGTGACGACTAAGATTACAACAGTCTATATAGGGACATAATTTCTTTTCCACATCTCATAATAATTTTCTTCGCATCATGCACAAAATTTCAAGCTCCTTAGCCATACTCCTACTTATTCAGTGTTATTTTTATTATCAAAGTATGCCAAATCGAATTTTAATATAAATTAGCAACTAATACCTATGTTGATGCATCCAATCTTTCGCCATCATCATATACAATGTGTATGAAATCAAGTATTTACAATACAAACAACAATAGGTAATAAACAAATAGTTAATCACATCTCATGTGCACACGAATTGTACCTGTCCCTTATGTTATTAAATTTTTTTAACTGTGTTGCAAAACATTCTTCATCTTATAACTCACTTTACTGTATTACCATTGTCATATGAAACACAAAAACAACACCTTGACATGATAGCTAGCAACTCTACAATACAACGGATAAGAAATTTACCATTTTACTGGTTGGAACCGAGTTCCATTTTAGTTCTGCAAAACCAAATAGCAATCTGCAACTCAGTTTGTAATCGAAATATATTATATAAATGTGGTCAAGCATGAATATGCATTCTATCAATCGTGTATGGTTCCAAGCAAACAGTTAAGCATGAATATACATTAGAGAAACTATGTCTTGGTTTTGTCTTATTGTAGTTGGAACTATGCCTGCCAACATCTATTTTTCCATAAGAGAATCTGAATACACAAAATTGCAAATTTTTTAAGCGTAACTCAGAAGTGCTTGCATTTTAAAACTTACAATCACTCTCTTGTTGCTTCCTAAAGTATTATCTCAACCAAATGACGCTAGTATTTTATATAAACCATGATTCTCAATTTGTGCCTAACCAATAAATATTCGGAAAAATAATTAAAAAGAAAAGCAAAAGCATCATTCTCTATTTACATTTGGGACAGATCATGATAATTTAACCATTCATTTGCAAGATAACGAAATAGTAAAAACTTACCAATACATTACCATGAGATACGAGCGATGGAAAAATTGAGCAATAATGTTATATACTTCTGTGAGATCTTGTGTCCACCCATTTTGAGCAACTTTTTCAACTATGTATCCATGAATTGTCAAAACTTCAATTGGCAACGCTTTTTGAACCACATGGCAATGAAGGGATGTATATATATTATATTAGGTGATACAAATTTGCAGTTAGCTAAATGGTGAAACTTGTAATCAACAAAAGCTAGCAGACACGATGATTCAGGTTGAAATTGTAAAAGATAATGAAGTATGGACTGCGGTAGAAAATAATGTTTGCCTTGATTAGGGTGAGAAGGAATTTCTACAACATAAGCTCTTGAGTCCTTTGCAATTTTAACACCCACACGAAAACAAAGGAAATAAAAATAAAGGTAGATGAACAAAAATGCTTATAAGGTAAGGGTAGATATGTTAATAGCAGGAGCTTAAATACCAAAAACAAAGATGTAGGAAGAGTGGGTTAGATTTGGCTATTGTTGACACTGAAAATGGTCGTCAATGCTCGTGATTTCCACATAAGAGAAAATAAACGTCCAACAATGGAAGATAAGTAAATGGAAGTGTAGAGTGCAAGGGGAAACAACAAATAATTGATCATACAGGGTCTATAGTGGTTCGGCCCATCGGGGACTACGTCCACTTTGAACGGTTTTGCTCTTTTATTATATCTCGAGTATAAGTTATAGCATTTGATTATAACGTATCAAAATATACATTGATCTCGATTCTTTTTGTGATCGCATTGAGTCGATGGAGCTTTTACACGACGATCATGGCCATGACGGCATGTGGATCCGAATGTGGTTGTTGATTAATCTTCTTCTCGGATGTCATTACGGCCAAAAGGTGATTTAATGTACAAGAATGTGGTTAAATGTTAGAGAATATGCTCATATGTCCAAGAATAGGTATCTTCTTCTTCTTTGGATGAAGAAAGGTGTTTAGGAGGCTTTGGAATGACTATCTTCTTCTTAGCAAAAGATTAGAGCATGGAGGAGAGCTTGAACCTACCCCTTTCACGTTGGAAATGAGGGACATTTATAGAGATGGGCTAGTAGTAGAGTAGGTGAGAAGGGTTTCGCATCCCGTACGCAAGCTCCCTTTACATTTCGTATCCCCCTAAGGATACAAAATCGCATCCCATAGGGATGCGAGATTCGCATCTTAGAGGGATGCGAGTCTCGTATGTGGGGGGATGCAATCTCGCATCCCAGTCGGATGCAAATTTTTATCCCTCATAGGGATACGAATTCGCATCCCTAATGGGGATGCGATATGGTAGTCGGAGGGACGAGGGGATGCGATATGACATCCTCCGAGGGGATAGGAATCCATATCCTCTGAGGGATACAAATTCGCATCTCGTGTGGGATAGGAATTTGTACCCCTTGAGGGATATAAATTTGTATCCCATGAGGGATGCGAGCTTACCTTCAGGGGGGGTACGAAACAGAGTTGGGGGATGCAAAGTCCCTGATGAGAGTTTGAATGATTCGAAGTTTTCGGGGACCTAGGGATTTGAATTATTTGGTGACACACTTTAAGGGAGTCGAATTTTATGGTTGTAGAGGATTCGAAATCCCTGAGACTACGAGTTCGAAATTGGCTAAATGCATTGTTTTGAGGAGTTGTGAGGCCTACATATGCATGACTTCTCTCGGGCTTGAATCCTTAGTGTGTTGGCAACGCTTCGGGCTTTGGTGCCATGAGATGTATGAGTCGAGTGGGAAGTATGTGTTGTCTCGACATGATGTGCTTTGAGTTGAAATCGATGTTTCTAGAAATTGGAAAAATCTCCAAGCTATCGAACACTTGGTCGTGATCCTTCGGTTGAGCGCGTTGAGAGTTCTAATTCATCGATAACTCTTTTCAAATATCTAATTCATGTTTACTCACGAAATAAAATGTTAGCCGATGACTTTCGTTTACGTTGTATCGTAAGCGAGTTATTGTCGATGTAAAGTCGTATGCCTGCTCACACATTTTCATGTGGTTTGGCACGATGCGATATGGGTCTGAAAATAAAGTACGAGTAGTAAATGTGTCATTGGTTTATGATTACACGAGTTGGATTTTGAGAAACAATGCCGAATTGTGGATTCGATCGCTTTTCGTATGATCTCGAGTCGTTTAGACTTACGAGCATACTATTAGTTAGCGCATCAGATCATGTTGATTGTCGCGATATCGTAAACTTGTATGCGTAGTCGTTTCCCTAATCGCGAGTTAGAAATTTCTCGAAGCTTGGAAAAGTTGTTCTCATTCATCCATTGTTTTTGTGAACATGTGTGTATATATATATATATATGCACACATATATGTATATAGTCATTCGAGACGTGGAAATACACATGTATAGTACACATATGTATATATATAATACACGTACACATATACTACTAGACATATTGTTCTTTTTTTAAAAAAAATACTTTGTATCCCATGGGGGATACAAAATTTCAAATTTCGTATCCCTGATGGGATGAGAAATTTTGCATCCCTAAGGGGATACAAATCGATTCGCGGGCTAAGCCCAACATCTCCTCCCCCTATAAGTTTGCCTCAAAAAAACCTTCTCCACTTTTCTTGCTTTACCCGACATCGTGACTTAGGAAATCCGCAATCCCAGATTCGAATTCTTTGACTGTTAAGCTTGACAAATCATATAGGACTTGAATTTGGATTTCGAAATCAATGGTTTGCGAAGTGGATTTGGATTTTGAATCGGATCTGGCACCAGTGCTTGAATCATTCTTGAGGCTGCATCTCGAATTGAACTTGAAGTTGACCATGCTTTTGAACTCGAGATTAGAGTTCAAGAGGGCCGAAATCGAGCTTCGAGTCGAATTCGAAATCGATTCTCGGAGAGTCTGTTCGTGCTGTGTTCCTGGGTTTGGATTCGAACCCGATGAGGAGAAGGATTAGGGGAAGATAGGACTGTAGGGAGGAAGGACGAGATGCGACAATTTTTAAGGAATTTCGCATCTGAGGGATGAGAAATTTCGCATCTCGAGGGATGCGGAATTTCACATCTGAGAGATGCGACGTTCTTGCGATAAGGGGATTTGAAAACTGGATGGTAGAGAAGGGAGTCTAATTTTCAAGAGGGACGTAAGGGGTACGAAATCACAGAGAGGGATTCCAAATGTACCCCTGACTGAGGGATTCGAAATTCGTATCCTTTAGGTGGGATACAAAATCATGTGTCCTCATGACAAGAGTGGTTTCGAATCTCGTTCCAATCTCCTCCCATGTTCCTCTATGGAAGTTCAAATCCTTGGTAACTTGTTCCTAGATTTCCGTTGTTTCTGTGACGATTGAACCGAGTTTTATGCTGAACTTTAGACTTGTTTTCTCTATTCTAATTGTGATGTGGTCGCGACTCGATGTAAACCCGAAGATATTGGTCGACGACGACGATGGCTACAGTCTTGAGGACTTGTGATCATTGCTGTGTCCTGAGCTTTGTCATTATAATAGTATATGCACTTCATTGCACTGCATATACATTTTAGTTTACACCAACACACGACATACAGGGTTTTTCTGTGTGGTGCTAACATGATTATGTTATAAGTATAGTTTCCGATGATAAGGTAGAGTTCCAGACAGCTTCAGGGCTTGGAAGCGGAACCCGTAGGGACATCTCCGAGTTTTAATGAAGATTTTAACCATTTTAGCTTGTCAACAAGTAGTAACGGGAAATATGAATCCCCCACTTCGTCTCAACAAGTGGGCCCATCTAGCACACAGGAACAAACGATACAACCCGAAGGGTCCCGGAGCCCAAGTGTAGGTATAGATAACCTGATGGGCAAAGGCAAAACGGGGGTTATCGGAGAGGGCCTGGTTGAAGGAATGGATGGTGGTGACTAGTAGGTGGGCGTTCCCCTATCCCTGGACATGGTAGGAGATACGACGATCCTCGAGAATGGCCCGAATTTGGTTGCTTCACGGATAGATGAAGCTGCATTGCGGTGTATTTGCACGAAGTAAGGGATACCTTGGGATGATGTTAGAGTTCCCGAAAAGGCTGATAAGCGCATGATCTCTGAGAGGGGTACACTGCCTGGAACAGGTATATGTGTGTCACTGAATGCGTGCCCCCGTCATGCGTGTACGACCGGGATATCCTGTACTTATTTCGATTGGCACTAAGGCAGCTCCAACCAAACTCGTATGCTTCCCTGCTTGGTACCTATATCCTATATGTTGAATGGTTGCAGATCGAGCCTTCGCGAACGACATCATATACCTCTTTTCATTAAAGAAGAGAATAACCTTATCGTCCTCCCTAGTGTATATGGAAGCACAACCTAATAGTTGCTTAATTCTGAGGATGTGGAGCATGCTCCGCTATTTTAAGAGTGATTGGTTCTTTGTTCGCAACCTACCAGGATTTACAAGGAGGTGGCATGCAGGAAGTAAGTGTTTGGAGATTTACCTTGTTACCTGAGTTAATTGAGTAGTAAGCTTGAAATTAACTTTGAGTTTTGCGTGGCAGGGATCCCGCCGATCGCGAAGAATGGAGAGTATTTG
The DNA here is from genome assembly GCA_030737875.1 of Allium sativum. NCBI lineage: Eukaryota > Viridiplantae > Streptophyta > Magnoliopsida > Asparagales > Amaryllidaceae > Allium > Allium sativum. The sequence continues at coordinate 330,933,569 of CM060910.1, read as the reverse complement.
CAGCATGCCCTGGCTTTGAGAAGTGTTCCCTGGGAGTATTGTATTTTCCTGATCCTTGTGTCGAATCATCTTTTACATCTATTGGATTTGATCCCAAAGGGTAGTTCGATTGGTTGCCCGGGTCATGGCGGAGGAGTAGTAGTGGCAGAAGCTAAGGAAGAGAATACTCTCTTGGGTCCACAAGAGGAGGTAGCTCCTTTCATGCCTTTTGATGTGCCCCCAATCAGGGAGGAAGTTGTGGGTGGCGATGTTGGCAGCGGAGAGGAGCACAGTGAAGAAGATGGTTCATGACCCCCCCCCTCCCGACTCTGTCTCCAACTGGAGAAAAAAGACCGGAAGATATTATCAAACCAAGTTCCCATATTACGACATCTACGACAGTCGCATCATTAGAGGTTGTGGATCAATTCAGGGGTCTGGACAAGGTTCCAATTGAGACATCATCCTTCGGATTGAGCGGAGAAAATGTCGAGAATTTGTTACCAAGCGCTAGGAAAATCACCCCTGTGAGCAAGGAAAAAACGGGTTCGTGGGGGAACACATAGGATGCACACACTCATAAGCATCACATATCATAACACTTGACTCATGCGCGCTGGATGTTCCATTCTGACACAAAGTTGTTTCCTAGCAGGTACCATGGTCCGCGAGAGTGATAAAAATCATGTCGAGGAGACTCTCAGCAACAACGTAAAAGTGTCCTGACTGACTTTTATGCGAGCATTGAGCTGCGCAAAAGAAAGAGACATCATGACTCAGCGAGCAATAAACATTATCGAGAGCCATCTCTGTGCCCAGATCCATTGTCAACAGGTGCAAAACCATCAGATGCAAGGAGGGGAGAAGGGTTGTGGACAACGAGGCAGCAGACTGCGATTGCTCTGGCTTACGTACTAAGCACCATGCCGGTGACAATGGTTGTTAGCAAGAGATGAGCCAACAATGATGGGCAAGGAACCAACTGGAGGGATGTGAGGGGTCGGGTCCCGACACTACCTGATATGTCAGAGATTTCCCAGCTATAGAGCCTGAGCAGAGAAAGGCGATATTGAGATAGTCGTTTTCGCATTTCTGTTTCAATGAGTTAGTTTGATTATCAAACCTTAGCCCGATTCCTCGACATGACGACGAAGATGTGTGGAAGCGAGTGTATACTGCTTACTACCAGTACCATGAGAAGCACAGATATACGAGACACCTATCAGAGCTAATAGTAAAGAAAAATATCGAGATCTCAAGCTTCAAAGGTGATCTTAAGATAGAATAGGGCAGTCTTGCTAACAGGGAGAAGGGGATGAGTAAGACTCTACTCCGAGTTACACCCGTTTCCGCGTATTCGGATATCACTTTTATGTGCTAACCATCTGTTGTTGAAACATGTGCGATGAAGCTAGAGCTGGAAGAGACGAAAGCAGCGATGGAGGCGGCCAACAAATACTATAAAGATGTGCAAACCTCTTCATTAACTAGGGCCACGAATCGAGAGAACGAAAAGAAAGCCCTGGAGGAGGAGATGAGCCAGTTGCGAAGAGAACTTGATGGTGCAACAGCTAAAGGCGGAGAATGAAAGGAGAAGAAGAAGCCCAACGCCATATGAAGGAGAATGAAGAGCTCAAGAGGATGCTAGACAGGAAAAATACTGAGTATGAGCTGGCCATGAAAGATAAAGAGTCAGTTGAGGCTACCGATAAAGAAGTGCTCAGTCAAGTGGACAACATCAAAGTTGAGCATCTGGTTGAAGTAGGGGCATTGAAGCGAAAAGTTAGATATGCTCGAGCAGAAGTGGAGATGGACATGGGAACCCAATCGAGGGCTTCTATGTTAAGAGCCTTAAGCACCGGAGGCTCTCATGGATCAACAATTACCCTCGGAATTTGGCTATGACTTAGAAAAATTAGTCGAGGACAAGGTTGCCACCTCAGAGCTTGAGAATATAGAAGAGGCCAAACTGATGGACCTGTACCTAATTAAGGATGAACATCAGCGGTTGACAGAAGGAATGAAACTTCTAGAGGAGGAATCCGTGGTAGAGGAAGTGGAAAGGTGTGTGGCTGAGAAAGGTAAGACCATCATGATCGAGAGCATCGTTGTGGCCAACGAGGCTCTTCCTGAATAGTTGCAAACCTTTCTGGCTGCCTCCGTCGGTGGCTCTTCCTCAATAGCTCCGAGTGTGTTTTCGTCAATGACCGAGGGATCGACATTAGGTAATATGAGTTGAAAGCTATACCCTCATAGTCTATTTATCTTCAAATCCTAAATCAGAATTTCCTAAAACTAATTTTTCTAATTTCTGAAAGATTTGGAGTTGAAAGAAAATGGAAGAGCCTTGGCGTCATCTTAGAAAATTTGAGTTGAAAGCTAGGCCCTCCTAGTTTATTTATAGGTGTATAGGAAATTCTGGTCCATCGGATTCAATAATATAAAATCTGAACCGTATAAACCAAAAAAACATATCATGGACCAGAGAAGATCTGACCTCGGGTGGGTCGACACGTGGGTCGACCCGTGTGAAGCCTGGTTCGACCCATTCCCTTGGTCTGGACGTGCATTTCTGCTGACTGTTTTTTTTTAAATGCAAGCATGAATTTTTTTTATTACTCAACACAAATTACAATATATACAACTCCTATATTTTCGACTATACATCCATAGTTTACCAAATCTCCTACTGACATAGCCTATCTCAATGCACACATTCACTAATACGAATTACTGGTTTATTCAAAAATAATATCAAGATACTATAACCGAACACCATCAAACAGGAGAGCAAAAACCATTCCACAATCTGCAAACAAACACTTCTATAAAGCAAATAATTTCAAAACGTGAAGCATCCCAAAAATAAAACTCTACTGTATGGAACCCAATCAACCCAAAACAAATAATCCATTGAGAATTAGTTCACCATTATCAACCATCTCCACCACCAACAAAATTTCAACAAAAACCAAAACTAGATCAAACTGGATTACTCCTAGTATGCCTCCTATTAGCTTTTAAATTGCTATTCGATGGCAACACATCCTCTATACTGTAGTCAATTCCTTTATCTAAATCATCCTATAATTTGCCCTTTAACTTGTTGCTTTTAGTTTTAGAAAAGGGAATGGAACTTGTAGGCACTACTGAAGATAACAAGGAAGGTTTAATAAAGGGGAAGGTTAAACCTGAGCCTAAAACTGGAGTTGAAGATTTACAGGAGGTAAATTAACATTCGAAGGAGAAGCTAACTTGGTGTAAGGCGATGCTGAAGAACCCTTCAAGTTATAGTTAGATGATGAAGAAGGGGCTTTAGAGCTAAAGGTAGATGCACATGGCATAAAAGCCTTTGTGTTAACAATTGTTGTATTGGCGTAAGATGAAGACATGCCATTCAAATCCTCAACAATAGTTGCTTCTTCATTAAATAGAGAATTTAAACAAAATTAACCAATTTGATCATTATCACTTACACCAGATACCTGAATATCCTTACCTTGATCACTTGCCTTTCCATTATCATTAATGTTAATAGTTTTTCCACCTGACTTGGCTACAGCTTTTGTATTCGATACCTTACTTCCATTGTCCAAGCCAGTAGAAAATTTATCATTCTTTACATCATTTCCATTAATTGAAGTACCCTCAACATTCACTACTGACTCCTTCTCTACTACATTCTTCTTCCTCCATATCATCTTCTTCTCGGAGACAACTTTGGCCCATCCCTTCTCACTGAAATCTGTTTGATCCATGCTCCTAAATTGCTTGTTCTTCATAGTAATATCCACATTATTATCTTCACAATATCCATCATATTGCATTCCATCAAACCCATAATCCTTACAACCCATATCACAGTCAACAGTACGATGACCAAAACATTTACAGTTGACACAAATATTTGGCTTCCAGTCATATGTAAGCTTGATAGAAGGACAATCACTTAATTCAACCAATTCTAAACAATCAGGCAAATCAACATCAGCGGTTATTTCCACTAAAGCCTTAGCATACCAGAATCGCTATAGTTTCTTAGTGCTGTAATCAAAGTAGATAAGTCTAACAATGTGACACGGTAACCAATCTATACCAACCAAAGTCCAAAGAATTAGAGGAATTTTAGAGAAATGGATCCAGATGGGGACTTTTTTTAATTTGCCTTTGAGAGCAACCAATTGTTGGATCCCATTGAGAAATGATAAACATGCGGCATCTAATGAAAATTGGATCTGACTATAGGAACTTAGCTCTATCAAGTTCATTAGAAAATTGGAAGTAAAAATTGATACCATCCGATTTAACACTAAATTCCCCTAACAATCTCCAACGAATTTTCAAGAAATTAACTACAGCATGATAAGGAAGCATACCATCTAAGAAGAAACCTACCAGATGACTGCTCCAATATTTGAGTCCCTCTTCCTTGACCATATCGGGAAGCTTTTTATTTAAACCATCCTTAACAATTTCAAAATGAATTGGCTTATAATGACCAGCATTCCTTAGAAGGGATCAAAACAGACATGCGAAATTCGACTTAGTAGATGATTGCCCAGCTTTAGGAGGAATCTTCGAAACATCTGATATCGAATTTGATGCAGCCTTTGGATCAACACCAGATCTATCAACTTCCGATCGATTACCACGAATAGAGACATAAGGGAAAGGGGAGGAGGAGCGAAAGAAGACGGCAGAAAAGAAGGAAAAGACAAGGAATCGAAGGAAAAAGAAGAGTTAGAAATCGCCATGAATAAGATTCTTTATTCTAATGCTGACTGAATTTTTGTTTAACATTAATTACTAACGTTTACTTTATTTCTTAGTGTAACCCATCTGAATTATTATTTTCTAGTTATAACTTATATTTGATTTCAAATTTCAAATTTGTTCACGTATATACTCATATAACCTTTTAATAATTCGTTAATAATTTTCCCATAAGGGCTCCGTTTTGGGCAAGTCATATACCAAATGAATCAGAAAATTGCCACAAACACAATGGTATATGTTTCGGAGCTAAATTCTAAAACCATAATTTATTGATGTTTTTGGTTTATTATTTATATAAAATACGAGGTGTTACAATCCATAAAGCACTTAAAGACATTTAGGCATGTTGAAGACCGAAATCCTAAAAATCCACATTCGTATATTTTTCTACTTCTATTAAAATGAAATCTATGGTAGCCCACCTCATTTAATGAAACATGCAGTTTTTGGTGGATAATGTAGCATTTATATCACTAGGCAATAAATTCAAACAAAGTTGAACTTTGGATTCCAGTGTCTTCTTAGTCCAACGTATAATAAAAATGATTATACAAAATATTGTGAAATGTATAAGGTATATACCCAATCTACTTGTAGAAGTATGACAACAGACTTAACAAAAATATCATTGTATTTAAGATTACATATACTGATAACTTTGGAAAATATTTTGGTAAAAGTTTATGGGTCAAGTGGTTAGTTTATTTTTTGTTTCTTAATAAGCTACATAATTAAATACAAATGAAATCTGAAGACCAAGAAAAACACGAAGGGGCCATTAATGGCGAGAGAACCCTGTCACAATCTTCCATCTTCCTTACTTTATCACTTCTTTTGTCCCCTTCTTCTCAAATCAATTTGCTTCTCTAACACTCTTTTTGATCTGCTTTCACCTACGTGGTCCCCTACCATTTTTCAGTCCCGATCCCCTTTCTCAGATCTAGTCTGTATCTGAACTGGGAGCCTCCTCCACGAAGTGTTTGTCCAGTTCTAAGCTATGCCTTATTTGGATGTTTTACTCGATGCTCTTGAGCTCGCAATTGTGGTTAGGTAGATCTGTCGATGCATGGTTGTATGTCCTGGTTTGCCTTCTTATTTGGTTTTCTGCTTCTTTTAGAGGTTATGGAGATGCTCAACTATATGTCCTACTTTCTTCTACTAGTATTTCAGCTTCTTGGTTCATGATGTTCTCGTTGATGCTCTTGAGACCACCTATAGAATGCTTAGTCTTCTTGCCTCCTTGGATGGTTTGCCAAATGCGGATCCAATCCTGCACTTCGAGTGAACGGATTGGATTACATCTTATGAAGTGCGGGTAACGTTTTCATTGATGGCCTTTTTGGCTTTTTTCTTGTATATGGTTCGACAGTTCTGTCGAAACGCTTAGTTCATCTGTTAGGTTTTCGAATTTGTTGGTATTGTCTTTTCTGGTAAATAGTGGTGCATTTTGGTTTGTCCCTTGTCACATTAGTCTTGGAATCTCTGTATGTTATGCTTTGCCTATTTGGTTCTAGCAATGCTTTCTCATGCAATGGATCATGGAAATATGTCCATGGAACTACCATGGATTGGCCTTTCCGGTGTTGGTGCGTTGATATGTAGCACCTCTTGGTTGCTACCTCTTTGGTGTAGTGGGAGGTCAGATTGCTTCCATGGTTTTCTTTCTGACTTATGAAGTACTTATTGTACGCATTACCCAAGCTATGTCGTTGGTGTCAAAGGTGGCCCTTGTCCATGCAATTTGATACTCTATGCCCTATTCATTACCGTATGATCTGTGGCTCGAAATATTTGCTCTGTCCTTTTACTGTGTGGCTTACGGTTTGTAGTGAATTTATTGTAGCTTTGCAATGTAAATGGTATTCATGTAATTATATTTGTAATTGGATATGAAATAAACTCCCTGCGTGGAGTAAAGAAATATGTAGTGTAGTTTATTACTAACTTTTGTGTTGTAACCTAGTAAAGGTTGCGGTGGACAGACCACCTAAAAAACCGAATTTGTAATAGATTGACAATCCGTCAATCTCCTATAATACTGTTATTATTATTTGTTATAATAATAAGTGTTTGTGATCACTTAAAAAACTGGTCGGCTTTGCCAAAAAAAATATGACAGTAAAAACATTCAATTTTTCTTTAAGATATGTTATTATGCATCCCATAATAGAAGAGGTACATTTAAACACGTTGGGAACCTTGCGCGTATAATTAAATCCTACTTACAACTATAAGAAAATACCTGGCTGTAGAGTTATTATAGCAAAAAAACTAGATAAGACCCAACTATATTTACTGGTTCAAAAATAAATGACATTAAAGTGACTAAATTATCTAAAGTTAATAGGTAGTCATAATCTAAATCATGCTAAACAAAATAATGAAGCAAAGAATCATAGAAATCAAATTTCCCTCTCACTTAATTGATATTATTAAAGCAAATTAGTTAAATTGGTTGAAGTTTATATATTTTTTCCTATAAAGGAATATTGTTTATATATAGTAGTTTAAAGCAAATAAAAAATCAAAATGGTAATGAAAAAAATTAGAAGATAAGCAGTTATGTTTATAAACCTACTTGAAAAAAGGGTAATACCTCTAACAGGCTGAATCAATAGCACACTAACTTTTTTGAAAGTGGAGCTCCACTTTTGAAATCAAATACCAGATTATGTAATAGAACTTACGGTTGCTTACTCTGGAACTTCGGCAACAAAGGGCTATTGGCGATGAAAGCAACCAATTCCGATATGTTGTCTGCAGCAAAAATTAGGGCTAATGGTTGATTTTTCTACGAGCTTGCAACAGAGACAGGGACGAGCTTGCAATTGGAAGACAACAACTACAGAGGAGCCAATCGACAACAATGGATAAGGCGAAATTATTTTAGAGAGAAAAGAATATTTGATTTGAAAGGGGCAATTGAAATTTTAGGGTGTTTACATTTAATCAGAGTCTGTAAAGGTGGAGGTATGGAAATGAATTTACCGCCTTTAATTTCACACAATGTTCACGACCTTAGGTTAAAAGAATTTATCATCAAATTATATTTTTTTACAGCGACCCAAGCAAAATTGTTGTATCCATATGCTGAGAAAGCAAAAAAAAAATTGTAGTGTCACACAAATGTAATGTCTAAGAAATGACCAACTACCAAACAACATAAGAAGGTCAATGGTTTCTAACCAAAGTCAAATTCATACTAATGTGGGCATGACATTTGTGTCGTTCCCAATCTTTTGGACTCCCCCATTGGTATCAAAGTATACATTCAAGTTATTTCGAAAGGAGTAGCCCTTTAAGTTTCGCACAACAAATAACAGTTAGTGCCTGTCGTCAAATGATTGGTGAACGGCAATAATGAAGGAAAAGCCTCTATTCCCTTTTGAATGTATTTTATTAAAATTTCTCCTTGTCGTTAGTACCGATGTCGATCGCCATAAAGTTAAGCCTCAAATTATTTAGATTTAGAAAAGTTCCTTATTAACCCGATCTGTGCCAAAGGAAATAGCTTCTAAAAAATAGGTTTGCAAAGGCATGTTATTATAGGCAATGACTCAAAGGGTTTTCGAAGCGTAGGCTTCAATTTAGAAAACATAGTTTAGAAAATGGCTCTATTGTCTAGATAAGGATAGAATATAAACCTTAAATATTTTTAGAAAAAAGTAAAAAAAAGTCCTATCGAAATTAGAGGAGTCAACACGATCTTTGGATAAGCCCTGGATTTCAAAAGCATTTTATAAAATGATTTTATGAAATAGTTTATGTAGACGGTCCCTATGACATTTGCTGCCGAAAGGATAGATGGTAATAACCCATCTTACTTCTCTACCTGGTCAACATCCATTATGCCAACCTGACTCTAGGGCTATGAGTCACTGCAGCATCCAATCATCATCTTTTGTGCCAATAGGCTCAATGGGCCATAACCCAAACAAACGACCTTCAAGAAATTCAATATTAAAGCTTATGTTAATAAACTTATCCCTTCGTAGTAGCCGACGAGTGTTGAGATAATAGTCACTTATACATTTATTTAAGGTCTATTCTTCGAACCCCATTTAGCTTCCGAAAGGTAGCGAGGTGGTAACCTCTTTCTCTTTTATAACGTTAAAAACATCATCCATGGCTCAGGGAAATAGTCGTTCAATTTAAACATATTTCTCTATTAAATGATCCCTTCGTCAAAAGTTCAAAGGAACAGAGGCAACAACCTTATATTCATAAGTTCAAGCAAAACGTGGCTTTTCTGACTCCACCGAAAGGTGTAGAGGCAAAATACTATATTATTTCAAATTTACAGTTTAGAATCCTTCTTTATAAAATATTTCTTTTATGAAAAAACACCCCTTCGACCCAGCTGAAGGAGTCGAGGCGAGAGACTCCTGTGGAGCGGCTATCTTTAAATCCAAAATACTTATAAATATCAGGACGAATGCAAAATCGAAAGGAAAAAATGCAGAAGCCTGAATACCTCATATACCATACTTGTGATATTTTAAGCATTAAACGCTACTGAAGGGTGTTCTGATATTGTCGAATAGGTACTTTCGGATCTGTAAATGGCACTGATAGTAATTTTAGGCAAAACTGATTTATTTCTTTATAAAGCGTATTTTTTTACCAACTATGCTATATTTTTTGAAATCTTATTGGTTTATAAGAAATATATAGACAAAGTATAAGCATTTTCCAGTACTTTGTATCGTACAAAAATACAAAATTCATGTATATGTTAACATAAACGTTGATACCATGATTAACGTATAAACTTTCCTAAAGCAAAACACCCTTAGGAAATTCTTAACATGTTCATACAATCATAAAGAATTATGAAATTCAAAACCCATCTCCATAATCATATAACAAACATCATATCAAAGTTTCACATCGTTTAGAGATTTATAGATATGGGTTTTAAACTACAACTTATTCATACGCGATAAACCTATATCACAAAACCAGACATGGGTATTTCATAACAACATGTAGCATCAAGGAAAACATGAAAATAATCATAAAAAATATTTCTAACATACATATACAAACTAAAACCATAATGGCTAGAGAGTATTGTTCACCTTGGTCGGATTGTGGTTATGAGATTTACTGATATGAATATCCAAGCTCTAACTTTCCTAGATTTTTCTTTTTTCTTCTCCTAAGCTTTAATAGTCAGCGCCTTCTTTAGTTTTCTTTTAGGTTTTAGAAATGAATGTAATGATATTGATGTTGGGGAATGTGACACATATGGGCCGAAAGCTCCAACTTTTCCCTCCTCGTATTTTCCTTCCTTATGCACATTGTAGTTGGTTAATTTGTTTCTTAGGCTGACATTCTAATTAATTTATTAAGCATAAATCCCATTCCCTTATCCATTACATTATTCTCATTTAATCACCTCTAATTAAATTCCTAAATAATGTTTCAACAAAAATTGGTATGTTGTATTTGGCTAAGGATAACCGGCTATATTTTAGCTAACTATGACCCTTTTGAGGCAACGACCAAAAAAGACAGTTGCCCATTAGCCAACTAAAACTTAATTGGCTAAGGGGAACAATCATTTTTTGACTGTTTCCCTCTCTCCATTCTGCATCCTCTTCCTCTATATAAACCTGTATTCAGCTTCTTTAAATTACCAAATTTCTTCAGTTTTCATATGCTCTTAAATTTAAAACCACAACTAATGTCAATAATATCAAAACACTAGAAATGAAAATCTTTCTCACAACCAAGATCCGAAAATTAGATTTCAAGCCTATGCAATCAACACGAGTATCAATCTCAAAAAAGTCCAAACCAGTATCATTCCCATCAAGGTATTAATTCATATCAACCTCTAAAAAAATCAAAATTCTATAATTCTCAATAGAATTCAAACTAGAACTTTCAAATTCAATTTACTCTCAATATACCTCTTTTTAGCAAAATTATAGTTACAAACAAGAGTGTCTTTCTCCAGCAAAGAAGACCGGGTCCTCACCATGCTCGAAATTTAAATAGAAATCTAAATAATCAGTTTGGAAACAATAATTGGTGAATCAAAGAAACATATTTTGAAAACGTTGAAGTTGTAGAAGAAGATAACATGAACGCTAATATGTTTTTGGCGCCATCCAAGAGGAAGCAAAATTATGCAGTAACTTTAACAAATTCCCTATAGGAATACTTAGAAATCGGACACCTAATTCTTCAAAAATCCGTAAATGGTCAATGAATAAGAAAGCCGGACTCTTGCATATTTGGTTGAACATTCAAGACATAAAAGAAAAGGTACGAGCCAAAGTGAAAGCACTTTCTGGATACATGTTTGTAATTTGTTCAATGAACGACATTAAAACTATACCGAATGCGGTTGATTCCTTGAAGCAGTCCCAGAAAAGAATAAATTCTTCCTACAAACATTGAAAATAAATAATGGTCGGTTTACATGTACAATAACAAAGTAGAGCTAGCAACATAGATATGATAATGCATTTATATCAATTTATTTGTATGCCATTTTTAATGCTTTAGTTATAAAATATTGCATCACATACATCTTAATCAAGCACATGCTTTATACTTGGCTGAGCATATTAATCAACCTTTCAATATGCAACATGCTGTCTAAGGAGAAAAAAATGAGGCAAATGCAACAGGAATATTCAATTTTGCTGCTCCTACCTAGAAAGATGACAGAAGAATCAAGTCCTGGTATTTCATATGCATATGAAGACACCCCGTTCATAACTAGTATCGATAGTAGACTAGGCGGGAAGTTTAAAGGGAAGAAAAAACATCTAGTGATTATAGTAGACATTATGAATAAACAGGTGAGAGTCTGGCTTTGCCAAAAAAATAGGCAAGAGTCTGGCTAGCGTTGAACACATAACACAATTATACATCAAATCAAAGGAAACAAAGAGAGTCGAGTGGGATATGGGAACATAATGATGTCATGGTGAATTACAACATCAATGAGGTAAAGATTTAGAGTAAAGGAAAGAAGAACTAACTCACCGGTGAAATACTGATGATTTGCTACTCTTGAGTTCCAATTTGAATGCCCTCAATCCAGTGCAAAGTAGGCATCTAGAGAAACGAATTGAGGAGTTTAATAGATGTAGTAGAAATTTATAGGGAACTACGTCCTTACTATGTATGTAATTTATCATTGCTTGTATTCGTTCTTTTTAAATTATACCAATTAATGGAAAAATTGTTGTTATAGTGATTGTTATTCTCATGTTATTATTACTAAGTACAAACATGTCAATAACTACTTAGTTCAGATGATGTTTGATAAACAAACAATGAACACGTAAAAAATATTTACCATCTACTTAGCGCAATAGAAAAATGAGAGAAATGTTAAAATAGAAATGAGAAATTAACTAAATTGTCTATCTAATGACTGACTTCCTAGATGTTCCCAGTAATGCATTGCTAGATTTCTTTGAGATTGAGATGAGCTTATGGATCTTGAATAGCATCAGTTTACTGTACGTAATGGGAAAATGTACGAGGTTATTTGTATGGTTTCTTCGAAATGCGATAGTAAAATCTAGAGAGTTTTTAAGTTGTAGCTCATACCCACCACGTTCTTTTTTGACAATCATAATAGGTAAAATTATATAACAATAAGGCAGTCAACATATACCCCAAATCTGATATCCGTCCGCATTCATATCCGAAATTATGGATTATATCCATGCCAAAATGTAGACACAGATATCCAATATCCGTAAACCCTACTGGATACGGATATGGTTATAGTCGTATCCGTAACTGAAAAATATCCTCTGATAATCTGATTTGTTCGTGTGTGTGTGTGTGTATGTATATAATGTTTAATTTACTTATGCTTAAATAAATTTCCTTCAAATAGCCGAACTAATCTCAATTATTGGATTACAAACCCATACTGCATAAAGTGAATGTTGTATTTTTATTTGTATTATGCAACAATTTAAGTCACCTGCTCATTTTATTTTGTGGTATGGTTGCAATTAGGACATGATTATCTATATGCTTTAATGATTTTTGTTTTGATTTATTTTAGTCTTAAGATTATATTTTTCATATTTTAAATACTTTATCTTTTAGAATATTTGTTATATATGAAATTTATATGATTGACGTCCTCTTTATTATTTTTAATTATATGTAATCAGCTTTTTAAAAATATTTTATGAGTCAAATTTCCATGTGAGTGATGTACTTGTAAAATTTTATTCTTTTGTTTCCAAATATTATTAGGATATTTTTTTGGGATATTTTCGGATATTTTTTCGGATAACCGCATTGGATGTGCATTTTTAAGTTTTCAGATAAGGATATTTTCAGGTATCCGTATTCACTAAGGATGATACATATATTTTTGAATATCCGAAAATATCTACGGGTACGGATATTCTTACACTATTGTTTGCGGATATCGGATATGGATATCTATTTTTGGATATAGACACAACAATGTCTGTATTTGATTGCTTCCGTTTACAACCCTATATAATAATGCATGAAATCTAAAAATACTGCAGGGTCTTGGTAATGCAACTCCTTCTACCTTAAAGCACTCTAAATGCACGTTCAACATCTTTTCTCAAACTTTGTTGTTCTTTCGTGAACATTCCCACTTTAATATTATTATGACTTTTATATGCTTCCACAAGATTTTTCACTTTGGACAAATTCATTTATCATGTAATAACCCATGGTACAATCTTATTGTAGATTTTGATATTGTATGAAGGTTCTACATCATTGCATAAATCATTGAAAATATATGATTGTCGCAAAACGTTAATATCATTTGGCGAACTTGGTGCTCTAAAGTATTGGTCCTACAATGCCATCAGACAGTTTTCCCACAAGTTCATACAGTCCAAGTATTTTACCATACCTAGAAATTCATGTTAAACTCCCATTACCAATAATCAATTTATATCAAGAGAGGTTGGAGACCAAAGATATTCCTCACCAAATGTTATAACAATTGTTTTGCAAAATTCTTTCATATTTAAATTGTTGTGGAGTCCCCAATCCACACTTTTTCATCCACTAAATCTCCAGATGCTATATAATGCAAAGTACAATATTTGCTTTTTTAAGTGGAGAAAACCCAAGTTCGTTTATAACATTAACTCTATATGTAAAAATGACGTTTGTTTTAGTTAATCTATTAAGTACTCTATCAAAGACATTCTTTGACATACGAAATCTCCATGCAAATTGTATATCTCCATACACAAGCTTTTCTACAAAATAATCCATTATAAGTTAATTGTGACTTACAGCATAATTTCTTCCATACGCAGGTCCCTCCATCCAAACTTGCTTCCTTACTGATAGAATGATTGCTTTCAGAGTTTTCACGAGTCATTATATCCATCATTTGAATAGTTATTACTCTCTATTGATTTATATAGGTTTCAACGAACTCGTTCAAAGACGATGGCGAGAAGAACCATAACCTTTTTAAGTCACTCATTTTTAAATAATTGACGATTGAGGATAAAGATTTTAATAAATTTAATATTGACAATATTTGATTCTAAGTATTTGTCTGTATTCATAATCAAGTTTCACTGCACGATAATTGTAACACCCCGTAACTTTATAACATTAAAATTCGCAAATTAAAGTATGCTTAATTTTTAGAAGAAGAATTAAGTGAAATGGGTTGTGCTATTATGTTCGTTTCTAAATTTTGGGTCAAGATAGACATTTGGTTTGCACAAAACGGATACCTTACGAAGATGTTATTAAACCTTGAAGTTTGTATGCATATGAGAGAAATATATATATAGATATATATATATAAAACTAAATAAATAAATATTCAAAAAAGTTCAAAACAGCGAATTGGGAAGGGGAATAGCCAAACCACACCATTTTTGGAGTCGACCCGAGCTTCGCTAGGTCGACTAGGGGTCGATCCAGGGTGTTTGACTGTCAACCCGTGGTCCGATTCGCCCTAAGGGCTAATGTGGCATCTGAGTGGTCCTGATGGTTTCTGGATTAATCTAAGAGCTCTAATCGATCCTAGACATCTATATATACATAGCTAAACCTAAACCCTAATTCATTAACAAAGAGGAATGGTGCCTCCATGCTCCTAAAACATAAAGTGACCTAGCCTCTACCCTAATCAATAAATTCAAAAGAGAAGATAAAGATAACAAATCAACGCCTACATCAACGGAAAGCTAAATCAACTCCAGAAAATCAGATCCCAAAATCTTTCTTCTCTTTCTTAAACCACGATTTGTGAGTACAGTTATTTTCAGATATGAAATTTAATTATGATCTTGACATGGGTATAAATCTGAATTGGAGATCTATCTTATTCTTGTTTATCAGATATTTTTTTTCTGTGTAGATCCATCTTATTCTTGTTTATCAGATCTGTTTTTCTGTGTAGATCTATCTTATTGTAACTATTCCATATCTCTTCCTTCCTTCTGTTTTATAGTCAGGCTACTACGAGCCTGAGCCAAATCTCATAAGAGATTGACACGCGAACGCTAAATTTGGGGAAAATATTGAATGATGCATAATTGGACATAACTGATTTATGACTAAATTGAGAACACAACATAAGTTGTAATTTAAGATCTATCTAGACATACTATATATGACGGTTTATGATTTGGAAGATGGAGAATTAATGTTTGACAACATATGACTTGTAATTTAGGGACATAATGCATGTTATAATTCAAGATCTGATTTTGAGGACATAATACATGTTGTAATTTAAGAGCTAGATTTGGGGCATATTTTATATGACGATCTATGACTTAGAAGAAAAAGGATATGTGACTTAGGCCTGAAAAACCTATATTAAAATAGGGATAACTATTAATGTGAATACGCCTAATTCGGATTTTTGGATATTTGACATACGCGGTAATCAACGGCTATAAATTGGCATAATTCATATTGTATACTTAGAGAATATTCCGTATAGTGGAAATCTTACTAAATTTTGGCATATGTTATGTTGAGAATTATGACCATAATTTGGGCATGTAAAATGAGGCTTAATTTATGATTAGGAAAAATATGTTAATAGAACTTTAGGATATGTTTAAATCTATTAAATTGCCCAATCCGCTAGATCTGTTGGAATTAAATACAGTGATTTGGGTACGTAATCTGTAGGCTCGATCTAAAATTGAGAAAAACATGTTAATGGAACTTTGAATAATCTGTTGTAACTTGTAAAGAAGTTAATTTGTTGAATTGGCATAATTAATTTGATATTGGCATAATCTGTGAATGAAAACTTTAGCTACAAATAAGAATGCTGAGACACGAGGTTAGACTCAGTTTGCGGTGAAAGCCTGCCCGGACCCAACCGCCTTAACCATCAACCGCAAACTAACAGTCTAATGTGAGAGGTCATAGGCATAAGGATGCTTAGACACAAGATTAGGTCTGGCTTGTGGCAGAAGTCTGCCCGGAACCGCCCGGCACATCCAGCGGCCACAAGCTATCGACCTTATGTGAGAGGTCTGTGCATTAATATTTAATTAATGCAAATCTAAGATAAATATGATGCCTAAAACGTGTTGGGTGCATAGGGTTAAAATAACTGGACTGATGAATCTAATAAACTCGTTTCGTGAATCTGTAGGCCCAATACAAAGTTAGGTAAAACAATCTGTAAGTCTGTTAATCTGTATATTTGATCCGTTAGTCTGAGACCTTGTTAATTTGTATATCTAATCCGTTCGTCTGAAAACCTGTTAACTTGTATGTCTGATCTGAAAACTAGTTAATCTGAACTTTGTACATCTGAAATCTGTAAACAAGTTAATCTGAATTCTGTTAGTCTGGGGACACAAGGTTAGGAGGGATAATTACTTGTGTCATCTGTTGTTTGGGACCCATATTAGTCAGTAACCCTTTCTGGTATCAAAACTATGACCCAACACTAAGAGGGGTCCGGGCACGCTTACTGAACTAATTGAAAGAGGTTCACTCTGATAATAGCGAGGGGTGTTGATGGCGCATTCCAGCCGGGTCATGTGCGTGCATGGATCAGGTCTGCTCTGAGGATGTAAGACACCGTGACATCTGTAAATAGGTCTGTGTCTGTAGGTTGCCACTTTAGGGAGTGATACACCCTTCTGTGGGGCCGGTATAGGGTATTTATGTATTAGGGAGCCGATTGCTTGGGGTAGAATTTAGGGTGCACATAGTTCTGTCTGTTTCTGTTGGGGTACCGTCTGTTTCTGTTGGGGTGGTAACACCGGTCTGTTTCTGTGTGGTACCGTCTGTTGGGGTGGTAAAGGCCCATTACTAGTGTACACCTAACTCTATTATTCTATTTCCGTAGGGATTATTCTGTTTCTGTCTCTGATTTCATTCCTGATTCTGTTTCTGTACCGTCTGTCTCTGTTCGGGTGGTAAAGGCCCATTTCTAGCATCGTGTTTCTAAAGAGATCATTCTGTTTTCTGTTTAGACAATAGGACAACACCTAATTCTGTTATACTAGTATTAGTGCAAAGAAGTGAAAACTAAGTAAGGAGCTTAGCTTAGCCTATATCATTTTGTTTCTTCTGTTAACCTGCTACTTCTGTTACGGCTATCTCACATCCAGATTTATTTACATGTCATAATATTGTTATTTGTTTATATGCTGAAAGTCACTGGACTCACCAGACGTATGTCTGACCTAGTTTGTTTCGCCTCTTTTCTTCCGTCCCCCCCCCCCCCCCCCCCCCCGATACTCAAGTTGGGAACATAAGGGCTTGACTTTGATTTCTCTCTGCTTGAAGTGCTAGAGTGCTTGAAGTATTGCTTGGCTTTGATTCTACCTATTTATGGCATTTTCTGTTGGGGATTATGGCTTTAAAATTACATACTCTGAAGGCTTTTGTACAAGACTGATATTTATGTACTTGAATTCCGATATTGTGGTTTTGAAAGATGTAACCAAACTTACTTATGTTTCTGCTGTAATAAAGTTATAAATTTTTCAAGTACTACTTTATGTATCTGTCTTGTAATATTTTGTTCTGTTTACTTATAATATTTCATGGAAGTTAATGCATTCCCTTTGTGAGTGACATTAACGGACATGGGGTGTTACACTTGGTATCAGAGCTGAAGGTTACCAGATTAGATAAAAGTTTTTGAAAATTATTTTTAAAAAGGTTTTAAAAAGGAAGTATTTTCAAAAATAGTGTTTATTTTGAAAAATATAATCCCCAAAAGCCATATATCTTTCTTTCGATTCTCCGTTTTGAATCTCTTCCCCTTTTCTTTTCAGCATGTCTGGGGTACCCGAGATACCCGAGGGCATACCGATACCAACTTGGTTCCGAAGGTATCTGGAGGCTAGGGCCACCGCTGCAGGCCCAGCAGACGTTCCTCCTCCTCCTCCTCCCACTCCACACGTTGATACTTTTTTGAAGATATGCAAGGACTTTCGAGCGATAGGCGGGAAACCTTTTCATGGGTCAGAGACGTTTGTTGAAGCTCGAATTTGGCTTAAGGAGGTAGAAGATTTATTTGGTATCTTTGATATAGAAGACAGAAGGAAGGTCCAACTAGCTGCTTGGTTAATGAAGGACGAAGCCTCGTTTTGGTGGGAGATCACGAATGGAGAGCGTCCAATGGAGACATGGAGGGATTTCAGGCATAGGTTCGAGGTGAAATTTCTCTCACGAGTAGAAGAGAATTTATAAATGGAGAGGTTCTTAGCATTGAAGCAAGGGAATTTATCAGTAAAGGAGTACGTCAAAAAGTTCAACCAATTGGCGAGATTTGGCTTAGACTTGGTGAACACACCTGATAAGAAGGCCCTGATATTCGTTAAAGGTTTGAATGAACCGCTACACGGGTTGGCTATGACCCACATTCCTATGGGGGCTACCTTCGAGAAATTGGTTGACATGGCATTAATGCATGAAGAGGAAGCCAAAAGTGAGAAGAAAGAGGAAAAGATCGAAGGACCACAAAATAAGAAAGCGTGGCCTAAAAAGGAAACACAAAAGAAGGATGAAAAGTCTGAAGATAAGAAGGAGAAAAATTGCTTTACTTGTGGAATCTTGACCCATCTGAACAAGGATTGCAGAAAGAGGAAGGGCACTTACTTCAACTATCGAGAAATGGGATACTTCACTAGGGACTACCCGAAGAAACGAGAGCAAGGGCAGAGGGCAGAACCTACTTTTGGAGGGCAGGCGAATGCTCTCGTGGCTGGTGGATAGGATAGAGATAGGAAAATTGCTGTAGAAGGTTTAATTTCCTTATCTGATTATTGAGTTAAAACTCTTTTTGATTCTGGCACTTTGATTCTGTAATTGAGACTCTGCACTTTAATACTAGTCTTGTTTCTGATCCCGCTATAGTCTCAAACCCCATAAGGGTTACGACTCATATGTTCGTGATAAGTTGGGGTTTGAAGGTATCTGTGTTAGGCATTAAGTTGACGGTGATGCATACATTCTGGTTTTTGCGGGATATGGTGGGGTTTTAACATGCTTAGTTTCCTAAGAATCATTTGATAATCTGATCTGTACTAGTAGTCTGTAAGTATCTGAATATTTCTGAAAAGGATAGGGGTTTTTACACGAAGCATGAAGTATATTTCCAGTTTTGACATTGTTTAATGGGAATAATTCTGTGGGTGTCAATCTGATGTTGATTTTGGTCTTCGGGGTTGATACTTATGGATTTATTCTATTAACCGATGTCTAATGGGAACAGAACTTTTGTTTTAATTATACTTGCTTCTATCACTCGGCTTAATCCTATTGATCGAGTCTTCGACCATTACGTAGAAACTAATGGGTGTAAACATGTGTTTGAGACATGTTATGTTTGATGGTTGCAAATGGATTCTAGTGGTTGCTCGCGGATGCATATACACACACTAGGCACTAGATCGGCTCAAAAATACTCTCATACAACATATGGATGTTGAGACGACCCGATTTCCCGTTTTCACGGAAACAAGGTTATCTTTGGAATATAACACAGAAACAGATAATAGCTGAACAGAATTAAATAAATACACCAGATAATGAACAACAAAATATACTGGATAAAAGTAATCATCAGAGTTACACAGTATACAGGATCTTACTTAGTACAAATACAGTTCAGCTATACATAAATGTCTACAGTGGAAATAAACAAAATATGTACAATAGGAGCTGAACAGCATAAAAAGCGATAAATGATAGAATCCATCTTCAGCTCCAGCTATCCAGAAGAAGAACCAGCTAAACCTGAATACAAGGCTGCCCGTGTAGAAAAAGGGGCACCCGAGTTTGAAAGTGAAACAAACTACGAGGCAGTCATGGGACTGGTATGAGAAATCTACTCAACACATATATATTTGGCTAATCACAGGACCACGCCACTTTCGTGGAACGGGTTTACTCCATTGGATTGCCAGTGCTTTAAAACAAATCTTTCTTTTAAACATCGCTATGCTTTTTATAAAAACGAAGCCGTTATAAGACTCAGTTCCCATCACACAATGCAACGCAAACCGGAGGATAGAGTTTTTTCCTTATAACAGCCAAATATGCTTGATACGAATAAAACAAAGGCATTTGATATTATTGCTAGTGTTTATATGTTTTGAAAACAATTTCAAATCATAACTATCAATCATAGACGGCATTAATGCCCCATACCACTATGTCGCCATATATAGGTATACAATCAAAACCGCACAATGTCGTATTTGGAAATTGGATTTCCGTCATGAACCAAGGCAAAAGATAGTCCTTACCGAATTCGAGACTGCCTAGCCCGAGTCTCAGGATCAGAGCTCGAGTGACCCTTGGATCGTCAGGGCCGGTCCACCGATGTGGATTAAAATGCCTGAACCATGCGTTTCCCCGCCCTTTGGGGCGTAAACGAGCCAACGAATGACTCCATCGGACCCGGATCGTCCGATCAAACCGAGGCGCCTCGCAACAGCAACAACCACATAGGTGAAAAGTATATAAATGTCAGGGCTGGTAGGTCACTGACACCACCCTAGCTAGGAAGAAACGCAGGCCCTCCCTGATGCCCTCTCCCGTTTTAGGTTCATACCGGGGTGTGAGGCTCGCGAATTCACGTTATACACAAAGCTACGCCACACAGGCGGTGCTTTGATCATCACCACAAGACTTTGCTTTTCAACAGAAGCCCTGATCACTGCATCTTAGCATGCCACACAGGCAATTCATGCCATGCGACTGATGTCCATCGATATACAACCTCTGAGCTCGTGCGTCTCAGAGAAGGGCGTTAAGCAAAAGAATAAATTCTCCGCCGCCAAACAGATGTATATTTAACAGAAATCAATCAACACAGAATAAACTCCAATGTCAGACACACGGTCCATTTACAAGTCCGTTCTGGGTCTGAACGAAACCGGAGGCACTAAATACCTCGCAAACCCTTCGATCAACACGTACGTCTGAACGATCACCACTCATTATCCATATTTCGGGATGCCTCCCAATCAGGACCTCGGTTACCATCCAAACAATTGAAGATCTCCGGTCTTCGACCACCGTCTTCATCTTCGACTTTCAATCGTCGGTCGATTATTCGAAATGAGAATTAACTCGGCCTTTTCAAATAATTCACGTATATTTAGAATTTCAAATCGATTTATTTCAATGGTTAAATTATTCGACCACACCAATATTGTTCTTTAATGTAATTTTCACACCAAACACATTCAACCATCAAAAGCCACATAAATCAAGCAAATTCAGTTTATTTCCATTCCATATCGTTTATGGTATTTTATAACCATTTATCGCTATTTTTATTTATTTTAAAATAGCTATTTTATTCAAAACAACGCTTCGGGCCATAAGGCGGCCATGGCGCTGTTTTTCTTCAGATTTGATTTACACATATCTGAAAATCTAACCGTTGGATCATCACAAAATTTACCTCATTAGAAAGGTCTTTTCAAAACGAACCCAACGGTTCCAGTTTCGGGAAAATCCGACGGTCGGATCTCCCGGTACAATCGTTTAAATTTTCAATTTCAAAATACGAACTGCAGCGTCGTTATTCAATTAAATATATAATTATATTTATATATATATATAATCGCTTCTGGCGCTGTTTTTCTTCAGAATTGAATTAAACATTCCAGACAATCCAACCGTCGGATTTTAACAAGGTTGGTGCCATTGGAAAGATTATTCCAAGGCGAACCCGACGGTTGAGATTTCGGGAAAATCCAATGGTCGGATTTCCCGTACTAGTTGTTTAAAATCACGGTTTCAAAATACGAACTGCACGGCTTCGTTTCGTTTTAATTTTATTTATATTTATATATTTATATAAATATAGTTCATTCAATGATTTCTATATCGTTTTCACTTCAAAAATTTTTCTAACGCCTTAAATTTTGGAAAAATTTCGCCATAACCTCCCCTGCACCGGGAGCATCGGGAAATCGCAAATAGCGTCCCGGTCCTTCTAATCTCAAAAAGAAAAAGAAAAAGCCAAGCGGCTAGCCAACAGGCTCAAAATCATCACCCAAACAAATCAGTAAATGTGTACCTATTTGTCGGGCACAAAATTTTATTCCTCTTCTCTAGCCCCTTTGCTATAACCTGTTCAATGAATATGCATATACATATATATACAGTTCTTATCATTTATCCTTTTCTATTCGACTTCATATTTGATTTCTATTTGGTTTAAAAACTCCATTCATTCTAATGTTGCATAAATAGGTGCAAATCATTTCATTAGCTAATTAATGAATATTTCAACTCATATATGTTTATCTTGAACAAGTGGCTATTTTTAACACTTCACATTTCAACGATTTATGCATACAATAAAAATGTGATTTTTATTGTAAAACAACTCATTTCAAAACACTACTTTTCTATATAGTTCATATAGTCGATAAAAGGTGATTTTTATTATCAAACAATTTATTTCAAAATATGAATACCATTCAACACATGAATTTCTAAACAACGAATGAATATCAATTCAACACATGAATGTTTTCTATAGTTTCTATATATAGATAAAAATGTGATTTTTATTATCGAACAATTTATTTCAAAATATGAATACCATTCAACACATGAATTTCTAAACAACGAATGAATATCAATTCAACACATGAATGATTTCTATAGTTTTTATATATAGATAAAAATGTGATTTTTATTATCGAACAATTTATTTCAAAATATGAATACCATTCAACACATGAATTTCTAAACAACGAATGAATATCAATTCAACACATGAATGATTTCTATAGTTTCTATATATAGATAAAAATGTGATTTTTATTATCGAACAATTTATTTCAAAATATGAATACCATTCAACACATGAATTTCTAAACAACGAATGAATATCAATTCAACACATGAATGATTTCTATAGTTTTTATATATAGATAAAAATGTGATTTTTATTATCGAACAATTTATTTCAAAATATGAATACCATTCAACACATGAATTTCTAAACAACGAATGAATATCAATTCAACACATGAATGATTTCTATAGTTTTTATATATAGATAAAAATGTGATTTTTATTATCGAACAATTTATTTCAAAATATGAATACCATTCAACACATGAATTTCTAAACAACGAATGAATATCAATTCAACACATGAATGATTTCTATAGTTTTTATATATAGATAAAAATGTGATTTTTATTATCGAACAATTTATTTCAAAATATGAATACCATTCAACACATGAATTTCTAAACAACGAATGAATATCAATTCAACACATGAATGATTTCTATAGTTTTAGCATATGAAAATAATTCAAACACAAGAATGTTATTCAAAATTTCGGCAGCATAACGGCAGGGTAGTTACACCGGCACCGTCCCTAGTACGGCTCCTCGCTCTACCTTAAAACCTCGCGGTTTTTGACAATGGGAATCATGCATCTAGTTCGCACGCAGGCGGCATGTATATATATTTATTTCATTTCCACAAACTAATCCTATGTGGTTTCAACCAAATATTTCACAACCACCAATGGGTATTTTTCAACCACAATCAACCAATATCAATCACAAATAATCCCAAACAACCAATCGCTATCAATCAATTTTCACAACAATTTCAACCAATAAATATCGTCCATGGTTTGTGGACGAGGGGCGTATATATATATATATATATATATTATAGATATTTATATATAGCTATTCACTTTCATTTCACACATATATAATATTTTTAAATCAGAAATCTCACCAATAGCTATCCAACTGCACGACACTTCCTTGTATAAAATCTTCGCCTTTTGTCGCTTTCGCCCGTATTCTCTACATATGTAAAAATCGAATTTTTACGATGCTATTCAATATATAAATATATGATTTTTACTTTGGCTTTCAATATATAAAAATATGATTTTTACTTCGGCTTTCAATATATAAAAATATGATTTTTACTTCGGCTTTCGATATATAAAAATATGATTTTTCCTTTTAAATTCCTAATCTCCTTCTAGTTTTTAAATCATTTTAAAATCAGTTTTTATATTCCTTTATAAATCAGTTTTTAAAATCTCAGAAAAATCAGTTTTTATATTTTTATAAATCAGTTTTTAATACTTATATAAAAAATCAGTTTTATTCTTTTTAAAATCCAGTTTTATTCTTTTTTAAAATAAACAGTTTTATTCTTTTTTAAAATAAAAATCATTATTAAATTCGGTTTTTATAAAATAAAAATAAAATAATAAAATAAACAGAAATACTTACAAAGAGGGGGGGGAGGTCTTCGCAGACGTCGGAGGGCTTCGAGGTGGTGTTGTTCGTCGATGGCGGCGTCTTCGAGGCTCCGGGGGGGGGGGCGTCGCGATGCTTCGATCGATGGAGGGGGGGACAGGTCTTCGTCGGCGTCGAGACGAGGGGGGGCGGGTCTTCGTCGGCGTCGAGACGAGGGGGGGCGGGTCGATTGATCTAGGTTTTTCTTCTTTTTTGTTTTTTTTTGTTTCTGAATAATGAAGTCGGGGGGGGGGGGCAAGCAGAAGAAAAGGAGGGAAGAGTATATTTATTTATTTATTTATTATTTAATTATTATATTTTGCAAAAAGGTTGACTTTTACATATGACCTCGAAACGAGGCCCACCGCCTGTCGCCCATAGCGTTTCACCCCCATTCCGAACACAATGGGATATGTATCGCAAGCTGATTTGATCGTTACAATCAGTTTCCTTTTGAATTTTCATTTAACTCTCTATATTGAATTTTAAACGCACATTTCAAATTACCGGGGTCACATACTAACTAGAAAAATTCCAGAAAAATATTTTCTAGCTTCGTATCGTCGATACGGTCCTAACAAAACTAGTTTCGTCGAATTCTGAGACCGTTTGAAAAATGGCCAATTTCCAGTCGATTAAAATCAACTGAAACTGGTCAAACGCGTTTTCCTTTGCCACGCTCACATATTGATTCGAAAAATTATGAAATTTGAAACCTAGCAATAACTTGACACTGCGGATCCAACAAAAGTGGTTTCGTCGAAATCCGAGGTCATTTGCAAAATGTCCATTTTTAAGGGCCTGAATTCCATAGCGACTATTCAGAATTTTCAACTGGACATATCCTTTGATTCCCGCTATCAAATTTCGATTGGTCGGATTCGTTAGAAAGATATTATCAATTAGATTCCATTATTTTTGGTTTCACTAAAATCCGGATTGTTTTGCACCCGGTATATTCAATTGAAGTTTGAAATCGAATTATCGAACTACCGCGCCATTTTCAATTCTATATATAATTATAATTAATTATATTCGTTTTCAAATGTCGATTCAAACTCAGTTTTCATTGCCATTATTTAAAATATTTATTTTAAATATTTAAAATCCATTATTTTAGCCAATTTAAAAATTTTAAATTGGTTCAGATTTTCTGGGTCGTTACAATCTCCCCCACTTAAAACTTTTCGTCCCCGAAAAGGAATAAAGTCGAAAGTGGTTTGATAAATCTACAATCACACAGCACAACAACCAATCCAATTGTTTTTAACCTTTCAAATATATATCTTTTTATATATTCAAATATTATATTTCTAAAACCAGACTATATATAAATATAATCACAAATACGTTATTTAAAAACATATTACTCTCGACTCGTTCTGAGGCACTTCTGACCCCATCTCTAACGAGTTGTTCTGATTCTGCTATACTCATACTAGGATATTACTGATCCTATCTGTATAGAGTTACCCGTCCTAGAACACTACTGGTTCTATTTCTAACGAGTTCGTTCAAATGTTATATTCCAGAACTAAGCTTAACCAAAGCTCTGATACCACGTTGAGACGACCCGATTTCCCGTTTTCACGGAAACAAGGTTATCTTTGGAATATAACACAGAAACAGATAATAGCTGAACAGAATTAAATAAATACACCAGATAATGAACAACAAAATATACTGGATAAAAGTAATCATCAGAGTTACACAGTATACAGGATCTTACTTAGTACAAATACAGTTCAGCTATACATAAATGTCTACAGTGGAAATAAACAAAATATGTACAATAGGAGCTGAACAGCATAAAAAGCGATAAATGATAGAATCCATCTTCAGCTCCAGCTATCCAGAAGAAGAACCAGCTAAACCTGAATACAAGGCTGCCCGTGTAGAAAAAGGGGCACCCGAGTTTGATGTAACAACCCGAAAATCTGGGCCAGTTTAAAATTTTTATTTTGGCAATTTTAGCGAATTTTGATTATTTAAAATGAATTATTTTAAATAATGTCGACGAGAAATTTATTTTCAATATTCAATTCAACGTATATATTATATACGTCGTCGTTAGAATATTAATAATTATATATAATTATAAAAGGAATTGAAAATGGCGCGGTAGTTCGAAAATTCGATTGCTAATTTCAAATGAATATATAGAATTCAATATAAGTCGGAATTGAACGAAACAAGAAATAATTGAATCTGTATAACTATATTTTTGTAACGAAGTTAACAAACTGAGATTTCATCTTAGAAAGGATAAGATATGTCCAGTTTAAAATTAGAAATAGTCGCTGTGGAAATTATATATATTTTTATATATATAAGGCCCTTAAAAATAGCAATTTTGCAAACGACCTCGGATTTCGACGAAACCAGTTTTGTTGGGTCCGTGATGTTAAGTTATTGCTAGATTCCAAATTTCATAATTTTTCGATTCAATATGTGAGCGTGGTAAAGGAAAACGCGTTTGACCAGTTTCAGTTGATTTTAATCGACTGGAAATTGGCCATTTTTCTAACGGTCTCAGAATTCGACGAAATTAGTTTTGTTAGGACCGTATCGTCAATACGAAGCTAGAAAAGATTTTTCGGGAATTTTTCTAGTTAGTATGTGACCCCGGTAATTTGAAATGTACGTTTAAAAATTCAATATAGTAATTTAAATGTAAATTCAACGGAAACTAATCGAAACGGTCAAATCAGCTTGCGATACATATCCCATTGTGTTCGGAATGGGGGTAATACGCTATGGACGACAGGCGGTGGGCCTCGTTTAGAGGTCGTGTGAAAAAGTCAACTTTTTCAAATTAAATAAATAAATAAATAAAAAATCTTCTTTCTCTCCCATATTATACGCTGCCCCCCCCCCTACCGTTTCATTTCAATAATTAAAAAAAAAAAAAAAGGGGAACGCTCTCCAGATCGGCGGCCGCCTCCCACCGCCCTCGCGATGGCCTCCCAACGCCGGAGCCCTCTCTTCTTCCCCCTCCTCTCCTCTTGTGCGATGCCCGAACCATCCCAGGACCCCACAATCGAAACCACCCAATCGCCCCCCCCCCCCCCCCCCACGGCGCGCCGCCGCAAGCGGAAGCCCCAGCCCAGAGCCGACGCGGAAACACACCCCCCCCCTCTCGGTAAGTATTTCTTTTTATTTTATTATTTTATTTTTGTTTTATAAAAACAGAATATAAAAACTGATTTATTTTTTTTTATTTGGAAAGAATAAAAACTGAAATTTTTAAAAAAAGATATAAAAACTGATTTTACAAGGATTGAAAAACTGATTTTTTTTAAAGAATATAAAGAGTTGATTTTTAAAAGTATTTTAAACTGATTTTTAAAAGTATTTTAAACTGATTTTTTTAAAAGTATTTTAAACTGATTTTATTTTAAAAAGAAAATGGTTTAAATTTTAAAAAGAAAAGGTTTAAACTTGAAAGGTAAAAGAGTTAAACTTTAAAAAGTAAGAGAAAAGATTTGATCTTTAGAAATAAAAATTCGATTTTTATATATTGAACTTTGAAATAAAAATTCGATTTTTATATATTGAACTTTGAAATAAAAATTCGATTTTTATATATTGAACTTTGAAATAAAAATTCGATTTTTATATATTGAACTTTGAAATAAAAATTCGATTTTTATTTATTGAATAGCGAAATAAAAATTCGATTTTTATATATATAGTGGCCTTGGGCAGCGAAGGTGACAAAAAGGCGAAACGACGACTGCAAAGGAAGTGCCGTGGAGCTAGGATAGCTATAGGTGAGAACTTCTCACCTTTCAATTTAATTTTTCTAGTTATATATATATACTAGGATGCAGACGGTGCTTAGTAGCACCCGACACAATCGTCCATAGACCATGGACTTGTTTGTTTGGCTGTTTTGTTATTGATTGTGATATTGGTTTGAATGTGGTTTGTGGTGTGAATAATCGAATCGATAAATTGGTTAGGATTAGACGTACGTCGTTATAAGGCGAAGGAGTAAGGCTAGGTTAGACTCTTACTCCAAATTTTGTGGTTTGCATAACGAATTGATTGATTGATGTGTGAATGGCGTGGGCCTTCACTAGACCGGGGATAAGGCTAGGCCTCGTCCCGTTTCTAGTATCGTGCCGTTATGCCGCCGAAATTTTCTAAAATATGTTAGAAAAATAAAAATATCATTTTTATTAGAAATGAATAAAATAACATATTCATTTACAAATCAAAACGATTTGTTGATGTACACCCATTTGACTGATATGGATTGGGACGATAAATTTTACACATCGCCCAACAGCACAAATAAAATAGGTGTTTGATTGTTTGAAACCCCACACGGGTGTTGGGATGAAATTTGAAGTTCACTCATCCTGATTGATTAAATATGTCGATCGATCGATTGACAGGCTGTTATAAGCGTTGAATATCTATATTTGATGCTTATACAGTGTAGTACACTTTGGTTGATGGTTGATTATTTTTCAATGCTATGATATACATGTGTTGTATGAAAATCCATATAATTAACTTTATATGGTAATTGATTGGGCCTCATTCCAATTTGAACAATAAAGAATATTATAAAATAAAAGTTCATGTGTTGACAGTACTCATTCATTGAGATTGGTCATGTGTTGAACGAAATATTTTAATATTAAAATTTACATCTTTATCGATATAAAATAAAAGTTCATGTGTTGACAGTACTCATTCATTGAGATTGGTCATGTGTTGAACGAAATATTTTGATAATAACAACTATTTTGAAAATAGAAATTTATGAAGCCGTGTTGATTAGATTGACGCCATTTTGACGTGAACGATATTTATATCGATTGAAAACGATTTCGAAATGAATTGAATTGAAAACGAATTCAAAATGAATTGAAAACGATTTCGAAAGGAATTGAATTGAAAACGAATTCAAAATGAATTGAAAACGATTTCGAAATGAATTAATTTGAAAACGATTTCGAAATGAATTGAATTGAAAACGATTTCGAAATGAATTGAATTGAAAACGAATTCAAATGGAATTGAAAGCGAATTGAAATGAATTCAAATTGAATTGAAATTCGAATTGAATAGAAATGAATTTTAAAACGAATTTATAAAGAAGAATTTAATTTTGCTTTGAATTGAAATAGAAATTGAAATAGAATTGGAAACGAATTTAAAACTATTTATATAATTCGTTTTAAATAGAAATCGACGAAATATATATTATATATATTATATATATAATATAATGGCCTGAATAGAACGCGCCGCGCCGCGGCAGTTCGTGAATTTCGACCATTTATTTCAAACGGACATTACGGGAGATCCGACCGTCGGATTCTCCTAAAACCGGAACCGTTGGGTTCGTATCGAAAAGAGCTTTCTAACGAATATTAGAAATTCAAAATATAACGGTTGGATTTGGAGATACGTCCAAATCAAATTCGAAAAAGGTCGCTGTAAGTGCAGTTCGATGGCCGTTGATGGAAATCGACTGTACGGGCCTTGATAAAATTATTAAAAATAGTAATAATTTGTGTAAAATCATAAGAAATGATTTGTGAAGATTTGGGATGAAAAACTCCATATTTGAAAAGATAAAAATAGATTTCTATCGAAATGAACTAGTTGAACTAGAATTATAATTTTATTTATTTTTAAATAAATAAATTGAATTCGAAAAGGGTTTTAAAATTAACCAAAATTTCCAATGATTGCATTGGAGTGGATTTGAATCGAAATTGTCTTCGGAATATTTCGATGTTGGAATTCGGGATTATACAGATGTTGTTATGGAAATTTGAAAGATGTAGATATTTATATCGTTATTTCCAATACGACATTTGTTAATCGTAGAATTTGATATTGAATATAAGCCGATATATTTTCTATTCAGAGCCTTATATTGAATATCAAATGTGATTTGGGTTTGTCGTGAATGGTGTCTTCACTAACACTGTTCTTGAGCCCAGTTGAGAAAAGATTAAATCTTTTTGTTTAGATTCAATGAAGTGTACCAATTAAATAATATTTAATTGGAATTGAATCGATATTGATTTTTGGGTTTATCGTGAACAGTGTTTTAAATAACACTTGTTCTTTAACCCGATAATTAATGGAATGTGATTTGGGTTTATCGTGAACCGTGTTTTAAATGACACTGATTCTTTAACCCAGTCGAAGATTAAAACTAAGTGGAGTTTTAATGAATCTTTAATTAGATTGAAAGATCGAAAATGGAGTATCACCAGTTTTGCTCCAGGCGATAGTTAAATCTTTAGTTAGATTTGAACGTGAAATGGTAATTGAATTTACCGATAACACTGTGGTGTTAGATATGAAGTATAACCAGTTTTACTTCATGGGATGAATAGGTTGGGATTGGGAAATTAAAACAAATGATTACTTCGGTAAGGTTCGCTAATCCCGACTAGTTTGAATTGATATTCAAAAGTAGATTAAAGCATAAATTCAAGAATTTATCTTTGATAAAAATTAATGGGAACCTTTCCCTATGAACGTGAAATTTAGAAACTAACTGTCGGTTAGCCAAGCAGAATGGTTTTCTGAATATTGATCTGATGTTGGTTTCGGCCTTCGGGGTTAATATTTGGGGAATTAATCTCTTGATTAATTTACGGTTAGTAACTAATGAATTGGAATGAGGCGTATGTTATGTTTGTGTAACACTTATTTAAAATATACGCGAGTTATTCGGAAAGACCGGGTTTAACCCATTCTGAATAACTGATTCGACGTGGTGTCGAAGATGAAGACGGTGGTCGAAGACCAGAAGTTTTCACGTCGTTTGGGTAATTATTGATGATCTTGATTGGGCTGTACACCCAAGAAGATGGAAACAGTTAGTGATCGCCCAGACGTACTTGGAGATCGATGGATAGGCGGGGTACTAGGTGCCTCCGGTTTCGTTCAGACCCAGGACGGACTTGTAAATGGACTGTGTGTCTGACATCGGATTTCATTCTGTGTGACTGATATCGGTTGCATAGGATGGTTTGCCTGTGTGGCATGCTAAGATGCAAATGATCAAGGCTTCTGTTGAAAAGCAAAGTCTTGTGGTGATGATCAAAGCACGGCCTTTGTGGCGTAGCTTTGTGTAACGTTTACCTCGCGTGTTTCACACCCGGTATGAACCAAAAACGGGAGACGGACCTCAGGGAGGGCCTGCGTTTCCTCCTAGCTAGAAGTGGCGTCAGTGGTTTTACACGCCCTGACGAGTTTGACTTATGTGGTTGTTGCTGTTGCGAGGCGCCTCGGTTAGATCGGACGATCCGGGTCCGATGGAGTCATTCGTTGGCTCGCTTACGCCCCAAAGGGCGGCGAAACGTAGTGCTCAGGTATAATAATCCACATCGGTGGACCGGCCCTGTCGCTCCAAGGCTTGCCTGCGCGCTTGCCTGAGACTCGGGCTAGGCAGTCTCGAATCGGTTGAGGACTATCTTTTGCCTCGGTTCATAGACGGAAATCCAATTTCCAAATACGTGACATTTGCGATTTTAATTGTAATCCTATATATGGCGACATAGTGGGATGGGGCGCTTATGCCGCCTATGATTGATACTTATGATTTGAAGTTGTTTTATACACTATGCACTTATAATAGTATCAAACGATTTGTTTTAAACGTATCAAGCATTCTTTGGCTGTTATAAGGGAAAACCCTATCCTCGGCTGCGTTGCATTGTGTGATGGGACCTGGGTCTTATAACAGCTTCATTTTTCTTTATTTAGCATTGCGCTGTTTGTTTTATGCACTGGTATTCTTGGGAGGAAACCCGTTCCGTGTTATACGGCGTGGTCCCTTGATTTACCTAATGATTTAAAATAAAGATTAATAACTGTTTTAGTTCTCACACCAGTCACATGACTGACCTGGAGTTTATTGTTTTAACCTAAACTCTGGGTGCCCTTATTTCGACACGGGCAGCTAGTAGTTTTGGTTTTGCAGATTTATATTCACAGGTTCCTGATTTACAGCTGGAACGATATCCGGAAAGCTTTGTATCCGTATATCTCCTTCTAGTTGTGTATTGTATTATTTTCCGCTGCTATGTATTTAAATGTAATTTAAATCTCTGTTTTTTTTTTCTGTGTAATATTCATTTGTACTCTGTATATTCTTGTAATCTGATGCATTGTTGTAATATACAATGAAATGTTCTTCTGTATGCGTTCTGTTTTGTCCTGTTCTCAAACGATAGGGCGTTTCGAACGGCCTGGATCGGTTTAGCGACTGGTTCGGACCGAGCGAAATTCTTTGCCGTCACAGTTGAAAGTGAAACAAACTACGAGTCAGTCATGGGACTGGTATGAGAAATCTACTCAACACATATATATTTGGCTAATCACAGGACCATGCCACTTTCGTGGAACGGGTTTACTCCATTGGATTGCCAGTGCTTTAAAACAAATCTTTCTTTTAAACATCGCTATGCTTTTTATAAAAATGAAGCCGTTATAAGACTCAGTTCCCATCACACAATGCAACGCAAACCGGAGGATAGAGTTTTTTCCTTATAACAGCCAAATATGCTTGATACGAATAAAACAAAGGCATTTGATATTATTGCTAGTGTTTATATGTTTTGAAAACAATTTCAAATCACAACTATCAATCATAGACGGCATTAATGCCCCATACCACTATGTCGCCATATATAGGTATACAATCAAAACCGCACGATGTCGTATTTGGAAATTGGATTTCCGTCATGAACCAAGGCAAAAGATAGTCCTTACCGAATTCGAGACTGCCTAGCCCGAGTCTCAGGATCAGAGCTCGAGTGACCCTTGGATCGTCAGGGCCGGTCCACCGATGTGGATTAAAATGCCTGAACCATGCGTTTCCCCGCCCTTTGGGGCGTAAACGAGCCAACGAATGACTCCATCGGACCCGGATCGTCCGATCAAACCGAGGCGCCTCGCAACAGCAACAACCACATAGGTGAAAAGTATATAAATGTCAGGGCTGGTAGGTCACTGACACCACCCTAGCTAGGAAGAAACGCAGGCCCTCCCTGATGCCCTCTCCCGTTTTAGGTTCATACCGGGGTGTGAGGCTCGCGAATTCATGTTATACACAAAGCTACGCCACACAGGCGGTGCTTTGATCATCACCACAAGACTTTGCTTTTCAACAGAAGCCCTGATCACTGCATCTTAGCATGCCACACAGGCAATTCATGCCATGCGACTGATGTCCATCGATATACAACCTCTGAGCTCGTGCGTCTCAGAGAAGGGCGTTAAGCAAAAGAATAAATTCTCCGCCGCCAAACAGATGTATATTTAACAGAAATCAATCAACACAGAATAAACTCCAATGTCAGACACACAGTCCATTTACAAGTCCGTTCTGGGTCTGAACGAAACCGGAGGCACTAAATACCTCGCAAACCCTTCGATCAACACGTACGTCTGAACGATCACCACTCATTATCCATATTTCGGGATGCCTCCCAATCAGGACCTCGGTTACCATCCAAACGAGGTGAAGATCTCCGGTCTTCGACCACCGTCTTCATCTTCGACTTTCAATCGTCGGTCGATTATTCGAAATGAGAATTAACTCGGCCTTTTCAAATAATTCACGTATATTTAGAATTTCAAATCGATTTATTTCAATGGTTAAATTATTCGACCACACCAATATTGTTCTTTAATGTAATTTTCACACCAAACACATTCAACCATCAAAAGCCACATAAATCAAGCAAATTCAGTTTATTTCCATTCCATATCGTTTATGGTATTTTATAACCATTTATCGCTATTTTTATTTATTTTAAAATAGCTATTTTATTCAAAACGACGCTTCGGGCCATAAGGCGGCCGTGGCGCTGTTTTTCTTCAGATTTGATTTACACATATCTGATAATCTAACCGTTGGATCATCACAAAATTTACCTCATTAGAAAGGTCTTTTCAAAACGAACCCAACGGTTCCAGTTTCGGGAAAATCCGACGGTCGGATCTCCCGGTACAATCGTTTAAATTTTCAATTTCAAAATACGAACTGCAGCGTCGTTATTCGATTAAATATATAATTATATTTATATATATATATATAATCGCTTCTGGCGCTGTTTTTCTTCAGAATTGAATTAAACATTCCAGACAATCCAACCGTCGGATTTTAACAAGGTTGGTGCCGTTGGAAAGATTATTCCAAGGCGAACCCGACGGTTGAGATTTCGGGAAAATCCAATGGTCGGATTTCCCGTACTAGTTGTTTAAAATCACGGTTTCAAAATACGAACTGCACGGCTTCGTTTCGTTTTAATTTTATTTATATTTATATATTTATATAAATATAGTTCATTCAATGATTTCTATATCGTTTTCACTTCAAAAAAATTTCTAACGCCTTAAATTTTGGAAAAATTTCGCCATAACCTCCCCTGCACCGGGAGCATCGGGAAATCGCAAATAGCGTCCCGGTCCTTCTAATCTCAAAAAGAAAAAGAAAAAGCCAAGCGGCTAGCCAACAGGCTCAAAATCATCACCCAAACAAATCAGTAAATGTGTACCTATTTGTCGGGCACAAAATTTTATTCCTCTTCTCTAGCCCCTTTGCTATAACCTGTTCAATGAATATGCATATACATATATATACAGTTCTTATCATTTATCCTTTTCTATTCGACTTCATATTTGATTTCTATTTGGTTTAAAAACTCCATTCATTCTAATGTTGCATAAATAGGTGCAAATCATTTCATTAGCTAATTAATGAATATTTCAACTCATATATGTTTATCTTGAACAAGTGGCTATTTTTAACACTTCACATTTCAATGATTTATGCATATAATAAAAATGTGATTTTTATTGTAAAACAACTCATTTCAAAACACTACTTTTCTATATAGTTCATATAGTCGATAAAAGGTGATTTTTATTATCAAACAATTTATTTCAAAATATGAATACCATTCAACACATGAATTTCTAAACAACGAATGAATATCAATTCAACACATGAATGTTTTCTATAGTTTCTATATATAGATAAAAATGTGATTTTTATTATCGAACAATTTATTTCAAAATATGAATACCATTCAACACATGAATTTCTAAACAACGAATGAATATCAATTCAACACATGAATGATTTCTATAGTTTTTATATATAGATAAAAATGTGATTTTTATTATCGAACAATTTATTTCAAAATATGAATACCATTCAACACATGAATTTCTAAACAACGAATGAATATCAATTCAACACATGAATGATTTCTATAGTTTCTATATATAGATAAAAATGTGATTTTTATTATCGAACAATTTATTTCAAAATATGAATACCATTCAACACATGAATTTCTAAACAACGAATGAATATCAATTCAACACATGAATGATTTCTATAGTTTTTATATATAGATAAAAATGTGATTTTTATTATCGAACAATTTATTTCAAAATATGAATACCATTCAACACATGAATTTCTAAACAACGAATGAATATCAATTCAACACATGAATGATTTCTATAGTTTTTATATATAGATAAAAATGTGATTTTTATTATTGAACAATTTATTTCAAAATATGAATACCATTCAACACATGAATTTCTAAACAACGAATGAATATCAATTCAACACATGAATGATTTCTATAGTTTTTATATATAGATAAAAATGTGATTTTTATTATCGAACAATTTATTTCAAAATATGAATACCATTCAACACATGAATTTCTAAACAACGAATGAATATCAATTCAACACATGAATGATTTCTATAGTTTTAGCATATGAAAATAATTCAAACACAAGAATGTT
The DNA here is from genome assembly GCA_030737875.1 of Allium sativum. Taxonomy (NCBI): domain Eukaryota; kingdom Viridiplantae; phylum Streptophyta; class Magnoliopsida; order Asparagales; family Amaryllidaceae; genus Allium; species Allium sativum. The sequence goes on along the minus strand of CM060910.1, from coordinate 330,897,243 downwards.
ATTCCAAATTTCGGCAGCATAACGGCAGGATAGTTACACCGGCACCGTCCCTAGTACGGCTCCTCGCTCTACCTTAAAACCTCGCGGTTTTTGACAATGGGAATCATGCATCTAGTTCGCACGCAGGCGGCATGTATATATATTTATTTCATTTCCACAAACTAATCCTATGTGGTTTCAACCAAATATTTCACAACCACCAATGGGTATTTTTCAACCACAATCAACCAATATCAATCACAAATAATCCCAAACAACCAATCGCTATCAATCAATTTTCACAACAATTTCAACCAATAAATATCGTCCATGGTTTGTGGACGAGGGGCGTGTATATATATATATATTATAGATATTTATATATAGCTATTCACTTTCATTTCACACATATATAATATTTTTAAATCAGAAATCTCACCAATAGCTATCCAACTGCACGACACTTCCTTGTATAAAATCTTCGCCTTTTGTCGCTTTCGCCCGTATTCTCTACACATGTAAAAATCGAATTTTTACGATGCTATTCAATATATAAATATATGATTTTTACTTTGGCTTTCAATATATAAAAATATGATTTTTACTTCGGCTTTCAATATATAAAAATATGATTTTTACTTCGGCTTTCGATATATAAAAATATGATTTTTCCTTTTAAATTCCTAATCTCCTTCTAGTTTATAAATCATTTTAAAATCAGTTTTTATATTCCTTTATAAATCAGTTTTTAAAATCTCAGAAAAATCTGTTTTTATATTTTTATAAATCAGTTTTTAATACTTATATAAAAAATCAGTTTTATTCTTTTTAAAATCCAGTTTTATTCTTTTTTAAAATAAACAGTCTATTCTTTTTTAAAATAAAAATCATTATTAAATTCGGTTTTTATAAAATAAAAATAAAATAATAAAATAAACAGAAATACTTACAAAGAGGGGGGGGAGGTCTTCGCAGACGTCGGAGGGCTTCGAGGTGGTGTTGTTCGTCGATGGCGGCGTCTTCGAGGCTCCGGGGGGGGGGGGGCGTCGCGATGCTTCGATCGATGGAGGTGGGGACAGGTCTTCGTCGGCGTCGAGACGAGGGGGGGGCGGGTCTTCGTCGGCGTCGAGACGAGGGGGGGCGGGTCGATTGATCTAGGTTTTTCTTCTTTTTTGTTTTTTTTTGTTTTTGAATAATGAAGTCGGGGGGGGGGCCAAGCAGAAGAAAAGGAGGGAAGAGTATATATTTTTTTTATTTATTTATTATTTAATTATTATATTTTGCAAAAAGGTTGACTTTTACATATGACCTCGAAACGAGGCCCACCGCCTGTCGCCCATAGCGTTTCACCCCCATTCCGAACACAATGGGATATGTATCGCAAGCTGATTTGATCGTTACAATCAGTTTCCTTTTGAATTTTCATTTAACTCTCTATATTGAATTTTAAACGCACATTTCAAATTACCGGGGTCACATACTAACTAGAAAAATTCCAGAAAAATATTTTCTAGCTTCGTATCGTCGATACGGTCCTAACAAAACTAGTTTCGTCGAATTCTGAGACCGTTTGAAAAATGGCCAATTTCCAGTCGATTAAAATCAACTGAAACTGGTCAAACGCGTTTTCCTTTGCCACGCTCACATATTGATTCGAAAAATTATGAAATTTGAAACCTAGCAATAACTTGACACTGCGGATCCAACAAAAGTGGTTTCGTCGAAATCCGAGGTCATTTGCAAAATGTCCATTTTTAAGGGCCTGAATTCCATAGCGACTATTCAGAATTTTCAACTGGACATATCCTTTGATTCCCGCTATCAAATTTCGATTGGTCGGATTCGTTAGAAAGATATTATCAATTAGATTCCATTATTTTTGGTTTCACTAAAATCCGGATTGTTTTGCACCCGGTATATTCAATTGAAGTTTGAAATCGAATTATCGAACTACCGCGCCATTTTCAATTCTATATATAATTATAATTAATTATATTCGTTTTCAAATGTCGATTCAAACTCAGTTTTCATTGCCATTATTTAAAATATTTATTTTAAATATTTAAAATCCATTATTTTAGCCAATTTAAAAATTTTAAATTGGTTCAGATTTTCTGGGTCGTTACAGATGTGTGTGCATTTTTCAATTTTTGTGGATGCAAAATGATTGACTCATCACATGGATGTTGCATTTGGATGAATGGTTATGCACTCATATAGAAATGATGTGTATCAAATAGGATTTCTTGCATACATAATTAGACTCATGGCACTAACATAATTCGCATTAAGGAGGTTAACTGGATCAGCAGACCGCTTGATTTTACATTAGATAAGAAACATATACACACACTCTGCATATGTTCATATGGCATTAGAAACCTTTTAAGGAGAATGGATACTTGTGGATGATGGTTGAGTAGATGGATGATTGGATAGTAGGATACATTCTTCTTAACTTGGAGATTTCGGGGACGAAATCCTTTAAGGAGGGGAGAATGTAACACCCCGTAATTTTATAACATTAAAATTCACAAATTAAAGTATACTTAATTTTTAGAAGAATAATTAGGTGAAGTGGGTTGCGCTATTATGTTCATTTCAAAATTTTGGGTCAAGATAGACATTTGGTTTGCACAAAACGGATACCTTATGAAGATGTTATTAAGCCTTGAAGTTTGTATGCATATGAGAGAAATATATATATAGATATATATAAAAAATTAAATAAATAAATATTCAAAAAAGTTCAAAACAACGAATCGGGAAGTGGAATAGCCGAACCACACCATTTTTGGAGTCGACCCGAGCTTCGCTGGGTCGACTGGGGGTCGATCCAGGGTGTTTGACTGTCAACCCATGGCCCGATTCGCCCTAAGGGCTAATGTGGCATCTGCGTGGTCCTGATGGTTTCTGGATTAATCTATGATCTCTAATCGATCCTAGACATCTATATATACATAGCTAAACCTAAACCCTAATTCGTTAACAAATAGGAATGGTGCCTCCATGCTCCTAAAACCTAAAGTGACCCAGCCTCCACCCTAATCAATCAATTCAAAAGAGAAGATAAAGATAACAAATCAACGCCTACATCAACGGAAAGCTAAATCAACTCCATAAAATCAGATCCCAGAATCGTTCTTCTCTTTCTTAAACCATGATTTGCGAGCACAGTTATTTTCAGATATGAAATTTAATTACACTACAACAAAAACACCATATTACAACTTTAATTTTACAACGGTGGTAAACGCACCGTTGTAATAAATGGTTTTTTACAATGGTGGTAAAGACACCGTTGTAATAAATGGTTTTTTACAACGGTGGTAAAAGCACCGTTGTAATAAATGGTTTTTTACAACGGTGGTATTCCCTAAAGTTGTCATAAACATATTTTTAAAAACTTTTTGTTTTGTTAGTTGTAATAGATGCCCATTACAAACTTCATGTTTATAATATCTATATTTTATAACTAATTATATTAATATTTAATAATAATTAATAATTAATAATAAACTTAGGAATCAATAATATTTATTAAATAATTAATAGTTAATAAGTGGTAATTAATGTTTAATAGTTAATGTTAACTGCTTATTAATTAATATTTAGGTGACATATACATTATAAGCTTTTAATAGTTATTACTCGATTATAACTAAGTAGAAATAAGTAAAAGTTAAATAATAACTATTGTTAATATGAAATAATCCTAATTAATAATTAACATTTAATTAATAACTAATTAGTAAATAATAATTAATAATCAATAATAAGTAAACAAATAAATATTACTTAATTAATTAATAATTTACAAATAATTCATCTGTCTGGAGTTCACATGTATTTGCGTGTGAGGTTCAAGTATGTTTTTTTTAAAATGTACCAATTAGTTTATAATCTATGATGAACGTAATTTTTTAATTTAATAATTATTAACTAATAATAACTATAAAAAATAAATTTAATAAATAATCAATAAGTAACAAAATATTTAATAATTCAAAATTAATCACCATATTACAATTAACTAAATATTTGCAACGTTCGATAGACGACAATTGCAATAACAAATTTATAAAAATTGATTTTTCTCGACATTTGTAATAAAGGGTTTTTATAATTGGTTTTTCTTGATAATAACTTATACACGTCATTATTTATAATTTAATATTTAACATCAAATGTTTGATGATCAATATTTAACATTTAATATTTCATTTATAAGTAATATTTAATATGTAACATTAATAGGTAATAACTAATAACAAAAAGTAATATCTAATACTATTAATAAGTATATTTACCCTTATGATCCGTCGGCCCAACCAAACGTACCCGACCCGCCATCCCTTATAACCCTAATTCCATCGTAACCCCCTTCATTCACTCAAGCCGCCTCACAAATTTCTCAAAACCGAATTGATGAAAAACCCTAGATCCCCTTTTCTTCCTTCGTAACATGAGATAACCGACATCGCAACTACCCCTTCGACCTCCTCAATGATTCGCCATCAACCCTAAACCCCCACAGACCACCAGTTCGGCCATCGCCAGCCAACCCCCGAGCCTTCACGACGAGCGATCTCGAATTAAGCTAAGTTTCTCCTTTTTACTCGTTTTATATTAGCTGTAATATTTTGTTTGTTTGATTTGGGTTAGATCTATATTTCGATTCATGTGATTTCAGAACCATGGGGCTCGTATTGGGTTAGATCTATAGTTCGACCATCAGATTGTCTGATTTCAGATATGATTTCGTATTGGGTGTGATACGAATTAAGCTTTGCACTGCTACGGTATGTCTATTTTGCTTTTTTCGATGGGTTCTTTGCTTGTTGAGTGGATTTTGGAATTGGTTTATTGAGTTATCGAGGAATTTGAGGAACTGTTAGTTGGTTGTTGGTTTTGAGGAAGTTTCGAAGGGTTTGTTGTGGTTCTATGGTTTTGCAGCCTTGCGGTTCTATGGTTTTGCTGCTTGGGATTATTGTGATCTGTTCTTGCAAGTTTTATTTTGGTTTGTCTGTGCATTTTGTGTTCTAATTCAAGGCACAGGAGGCTATTTTGCTTATAAACTTGATGAATATGCAAAAAAGCTTTGCTGCGACATAGCTATGCAGTGATTGCACTGCAAAGCTTTGCCTAAGCTTGCAAAGCTTTGCCTAAGCTTGCAAAGCTTTGCCTAAGCTTGCAAAGCTTTGCCTAAGCTTGCAAAGCTTTGCCTAAGCTTTGCATTGCAAAGCTTTGCACTGCTATTTGCAGTGCAAAGCTTTGCTGTGCAAAAGCTTTTCCAAAGCTTTGCTGCGGCAAAGCTTTGCTGTGCAAAAGCTTTGCCAAAGCTTTGCTGCGGCAAAGCTTTGCACTGCTATTTGCAGCGCAAAGCTTTGCTATGTAAAAGCTTTGCCAAAGCTTTGTTGCGGCAAAGCTTTGCAGTGCAAAGCTTGCCGCGGCAAAGCTTTGCACTGCTACTTGCAGTGCAAAGCTTTGCTGCGGCAAAGCTTTGCACACTGTGCAAAGCTTTGCCAAAGCTTTGCTGTGCAAAGCTTTGCTACAGCAAATCTTTGCACTGCAAGTAGCAGTGCAAAGCTTTGCCGCAGCAAGCTTTGCACTGCAAGTAGCAGTGCAAAGCTTTGCCGCAGCAAGCTTTGCACTGCAAAGCTTTGCCGCGGCAAAGTGATTGCACTGCATGGCTTTGCCACGGCAAAGCTTTTCAGTGCATTGTATATAACAAAATGAATCATCCAACTTTACATGCATTGTATATAATGGTCAGGTTATTTACGTATATAATGGTTTGAATGCATTGTATTAGTTGTTTATTTTGTGCACTCACATTTTTCCAATTTTTGTTACATGCATAAATCTATACTGCAGCACTAACAGTTTGATAATTTCTTTCTTAGGAATGGATATTAAGGAGAAAAAGGAGCACAAGGAGATTAACAGGAGCAGAAGAAAGTTAGAACTGTTATAAAGTCTTTGTATCTTCAGTTTTGTCAATGTAATATGTAAAAAAAATGATGAGTTTGAAATTAATAATATATTGTTTTGGTTCATGGTTTAAGTTTGTTTGATATTTTCAGTTTTGTAGATAATATGTTCTGCAATGAATTCTTTTATTAGTAATATGTATATAATTTGTGGATATATTACAATTGTAAAATATAAAAATTGTAATAAAATGTAAAAATTAAAACAACAACGGTGCATAACTGTTGTAATAAACTTATTACAACGGTGGAAAAAAGTTGTAAAATATACATATTACAACGGTCTTGCAACAGTGCAGAAAAGTTGTAAAAGATATTAGGCTATTACAACTTCTTAAGACACGACGGTTTGCCCACCGTTGTAAAAACCCTATTACAACGGTGTTCCACCGTTGTAATAGGGTCATTTTGTTGTAGTGTTATGATCTTGACATGGGTATAAATCTGAATTGGAGATCTATCTTATTCTTGTTTATCAGATCTGTTTTTGTGTGTAGATCCATCTTATTCTTGTTTATCATATCTGTTTTTCTATGTAGAACTATCTTATTGTAACTATTTTGTATCTCTTCCTTCCTTCCATTCTATAGCCAGGCTACTACGAGCCTGAGCCAAATCTCATAAGAGATTGACACGCGAACGCTAAATTTGGGGAAAATATTGAATGATGCATAATTGGACATAACTGATTTATGACTAAATTGAGAACACAACATAAGTTGTAATTTAAGATCTAGATCTAGGCATATTATATATGACGATTTATGATTTGGAAGAAGGAGAATTAATGTATGATAACATATGACTTGTAATTTGGGGACATAATGCATGTTATAATTCAAGATCTGATTTTGAGGACATAATACATGTTGTAATTTAAGAGCTAGATTTTGGGCTTATTTTATATGATGATCTATGACTTGGAAGAAAAAGGATATGTGACTTAGGCCTGAAAAACCTATATTAAAATAGGGATAACTATTAATGTGAATATGCCTAATTCAGATTTTTGGATATTTGACATACGCGGTAATCAATGGCTATAAATTGGCATAATTCATAATGTATATCATGATTTGGGGCTTTTAGAGAATATTCTGTATTGTGGAAAATCTAACTAAATTTGGGCATATGTTATGTTGAGAATTATGACCATAATTTGGGCATGTAAAATAAGGCTTAATTTATGATTAGTCAAGGTATGTTAATAGAACTTTAGGATATGTTTAAATCTATTAAATTGCCCAATCCGCTAGATCTGTTGGAATTGAATACTGTGATTTGGGTATGTAATCTGTAGGCTCGATCTAAAATTGAGCAAAACATGTTAATGGAACTTTGAATAATCTATTGTAACTTGTAAAGAAGTTAATTTGTTGTGTTGGCATAATTAATCTGATATTGGCATAATCTGTGAATGAAAACTTTAGCTACAAATAAGAATGCTGAGACACGAGGTTAGACTCAGTTTGCGGTGGAAGCCTACCCGGACCCAACCGGCTTAACCAGCAACCGCAAACTGTCAGTCTAATGTGAGAGGTCGTAGGCATAAGGATGCTTAGACATGAGGTTAGGTCTGGCTTTTGGCAGAAATCTGCCCGGAACCGCCCGGCACATCCAGCGGCCACAAGCTACCGACCTAATGTGAGAGGTCTGTGCATTAATATTTAATTAATGCAAATCTAAGATAAATATGATGCCTAAAACGTGTTGGGTGGACAGGGTTAAAACAACTGGACTGATGAATCTAATAAACCCGTTTTGTGAATTTGTAGGCCCAATACAAAGTTAGGTAAACCAATCTGTAAGTCTGTTAATCTGTATATTTGATCCGTTAGTCTAAGAACTTGTTAATCTGTACATTTAATCCATTAGTATGAAAACCTGTTAACTTGTATGTCTGATCTAAAAACTAGTTAACCTGAACTTTGTACATCTGAAATCTGTAAACAAGTTAATCTGAATTCTGTTAGTCTGGGGACACAAGGTTAGGAGGGATAATTACTTGAGCCGTCTGTTGTATGGGACCCATATTAGTCAGTAACCCTTTCTGGTATCAAAACTATGACCCAACACTAAGAGGGGTCCGGGCACGCTTACTGAACTAATTGTAAGAGGTTCACTCTGATAATGGCGAGGGGTTTGGATGGCGCATTCCAACCGGGTCATGTGCGTGCGTGGATCCGGTCTTCTCTGAGGATGTAAGACACCGTGACATCTGTAAATAGGTCTGTGTCTATAGGTTGCCACTTTTGGGAGTGATACATCCTTCTGTGGGGGCAGGTACAGGGTATTTATGTATTAGGGAGCCGACCGCTTGGGGTAGAATTTAGGGTACACTTAGTTCTGTCTGTTTACGTTAGGGTACCGTCTGTTTCTGTTAGGGTGGTAACACCTGTCTGTTTCTGTGTGGTACTGTCTGTTGGGGTGGTAAAGGCCTATTACTAGTGTATACCTAACTCTATTATTCTGTTTCTAGGGATTATTCTGTTTCTGTCTCTGATTTCGTTCCTGATTCTGTTTCTATACCGTCTGTCTCTGTTCGGGTGGTAAAGGCCCATTTCTAGCATCGTGTTTCTGAAGAGATCATTCTATTTTCCGTTTAGACAATAGGACAACACCTAATTCTGTTATACTAGTATTAATGCAGAGAAGTGAAAACTAAGTAAGGAGCTTAGCTTAGCCTATATCATTCTGTTTCTTTTGTTAACCTGCTACTCCTGTTATGACTATCTCTCATCCAGTTTTATTTACATGTCATGATACTGTTATCTGTTTATATGCTGAAAGTCACTGGACTCACCAAACGTATCTCTGACCTAGTTTGTTTCACCTCTTTTCTTCTGTCCCCCCCCCCCCCAAGGTACTCAGGTTGGGAACGTAAGGGCTTGACTTAGATTTCTCTTTGCTTGAAGTGCTAGAGTGCTTGAAGTATTGCTTGGCTTTAATTCTACCTATTTATGGCATTTTCTGTTGGGGATTATGGCTTTAAAATTGCGTACTCTGAAGGCTTTTGTACAAGACTGATATTTATGTACTTGAATTCTGATATTGTGGTTTTGAAAGATGTAACCAAACTTACTTCTGTTTCTGCTGTAATAAAGTTATAAATTTTTCAAGTACTACTTTATGTATCTGTCTTGTAATATTCTGTTCTGTTTACTTATAATACTTCATGGAAGTTAATGCATTCCCTTTGTGAGTGACATTAACGGACATGGGGTGTTACAGTAACTTACTCATAAATATTGTAGCCACGATAGATTGTCTACCATGGTAGATTGTGTCATTGATGTTGACAACATATTGCTTTTTAATACTTAGTCGAGTTATTGTGAGTAAAGGATACCGCCAAAGTATCATTGTAGTGATGATGGATTATTTGCTACTTGTGATTTTTCCATTAATGTTGACAATATGATTCTTTTAAACATTATGGCCAAGTTATTATGAGTAAAAAATACTGCTAAAGTATCATTGTAACCACGATGAATTGTCTACTGGATTGAGTTATTGATGTTTACATCACACTGCTTTTGAACACTATATTCATGTTATTTGTAGCTTATTTACATTTAAGTAATGTTAAAAATAGAATAAATATGTGTAACAATAAATTCTAAAGTTATAAGACATCATTAAGTACAAACTTCTTCATTAACCTTTAGTGTTAACAAAGTGTCATTATACCCACGATAGATTGTCTTCCATGGGTGATTAAGTCATTGATGCTGACAAATATTGTTTTCGAACATTGTACCCATTTTATTGTGAGTTACGAAAAGTGCTGAAATATTACTATATGCATGATGGATTAATTGCTTGCACCTTACGTTAATTTAACTAAAGTTAAAAGTATAATAAATATGTGTAGTGATAAATTCGAAAGATACAAGATATCATTAAGTAAGAACTTCTGCGTTAATCGTTATACATGTTAATGGGAAGTAATCAAATGGGACACAAAAATTAGTCTAACGATACACAGATTCGAGAAACCATTGTGTGCAATGATACTACATCAACCTGTTAGGAAGGTTGTAATTCTGCTACATAATGTCACTAAATTGAGTGTGAAACAGCTTAGACACTTCTTCAAACTCTAAAGTATAAGCAAGTGCTCAAGAAGAAAATTGATTGTTCATCCATTAGCTATAATTACATCTGCTCCAGTAGCGTTGATATTGAAAATACTAGTAATTTACATTATTCCCATGTCACATGACCTGAATCGATGATTCAAACCCACATAAGCTCATAACATTTGGAGATTGTACCTCAACGACTTCAGTTGTAGTCTAGACTTGAGGTATTACATGTTGTTCTTGTTAATCCAAAGTTTGATGTTGTTGTGCTTGGAGTTGATGAATCCCCATTTCTAGCTCTCGTTGTCGCATATCTTCGTACTGCTGCTCTTTCAGTTCTATATACCATGTAGTAAATCTTCTACTTGAAGATGAATTAGAATTTGGTTGGCCTGGAAAAATATCGATGTATTCAATGGATGAGGGATAAAAATGAGAATTGTTATGAGTTGATGCTGTTAGTTTGATTGTGGGTTGTCCTCTGTTTATAAAGTAATATTATTGTTACTGCAGTGGGATAAGTCACGTAGGCATGTGCAAGTGAGAATCATTTTCAAGATGAGTTTGAAGACTTAGCAAAGTTTACTTGAAAACACAAGAGAAAAAGATAATAACTTATAAATTTAACAAAGTTTGAATGGAATTTAATTAATTCGAGTTTGTCACATAGCGTAAGTTTTAATTTTCCAATTTGAAGTTGAAACTGATGTATAAGACCCAGTATAAGTCAGAATTCTTTGAAATAAGATTCTTCCGAATCTACGTGAATATTGTTTTCAAATAAAGTGAAAACTAGATTTCATCTTTTAGATTATGATATATGTCAAAATTGAATTTAAAAAAAACGGAGTGTGATAGTTCGTAAAACAAAATCGAATAATGTATTAAATGGAAGATTTTATATAAGATCTTATTTATTTCAAAATAGACACTTTATTATTTGTAATAAACATTAAATAATGCGAATGCATACCATAGAAGTTGTTAAGGATATTTAATTGCTAAACAAAATACAAATATACCAAAGTCAAACAAGTAGGATAAATGGACAAAAGATAGTGGAGAGACGAATAATAAAGCTTATTTAGAGCCTAGCAAGTAAGCCAACTGTAACAAAGCACAAACGCTTGCAACCAATGATGTTCGTTTAATATTCTGATGGGTAACGCAAATCAAAAGTACAACAAGTTGACTGACAAAAGTTTTCATCTTCAATCTCCTTGATAATATTGCGATAATGATCACAAGCTATCATAAAAACACATAAATTTATTTATTTTCCAAATAAGGCTGCTTCGTCCAATAACCAGGATGATTTTGTAAATTTCAGTCACCAGGTTCCAAAGAATCTCAGGCATTTAATCACATATGCATGCAACATAATTTCATGTCGACAATCAACCTCAATATATGCTTCTACAAGTAACTGCGAAGAAGACTAACTAATGATGAATAATTTATTTTAAAAGTTTATTTTTAAAGTTATAAAGACAGAAGGAAACAATTGATAAGCAGTTTGTTGACGCCCAAAACGGTCGTCATCCTTCGAGAGTTCCAAAAATTTGAAACTAACTGTCCAGAGCGGAAAGTATACGAGATGTAGCAATAATGTGCAGGAAAGTAAAGGACACGGTAATTTATAGTGGTTCGGTTCAAATTGAACCTATGTCCACTTTGAAGGCTTTGTTGATTTTATTCACTTCCAACAAAGTACAGTGAGACATCATTACAAAAAGTTACAATGATTGACGATGTTCAATTAATCCTTATTGTCGAGCTTCCTTACTGGTCCGGAGCAGTCGAGGAGTTTCCAAGGTCCGCAGTGTGTCGGGAAGTTTCGAGGTCTGGGCATTGTCGGGAGTTTCCGAGATCTGGGATGTGTCGGGAAGTTCCGAGGTGCGGAGGTTATCTGGGTTTCTGAGGTTCGGGATGTTCAGGAAGTTCCGAGGTGAACCACTAATTCTGGAGATTCGAGGTGTACTGGGAATTCTGGAGGTCCGAGGTGTACCAGGAATTCTAGAAGTTCGGGATGTGTCGGGAATCCTGGAGGTCCAGGGTGTACTAGGAAAATAGGACGTCCGGGGTGTATTGGGAAAATTAAACGTCTGGGGTGTACCGGGAAAATAGGATGTCCGAGGTGTACCGGGAAAATCGGATGTTCGGGATGTCCAGAGTGCACGAACAACAAAATTCGCGTCCCCCTGAAGTAAAGTGCAAAGTGCATCCTCAGGAGGGATGCGAATTTTCGCATCCTAGAGGGATGTGTTTTGTTTCATTCGGAGAGGGAAGAGGGTGGATGCATCACATCTGATGGATGCGATCGTATCATACCCGATAGATGCGATTGTATCGACCCGATGGATGCATTCAAGCGATGATATCTCATCCTGAGGGACGCGATGGAATCGCATTCCGAGGGATGCGATAACTTCGCATTTGATGGATGCGACAAATTGCATCCTAAGGGATGCGACATAGAAGGAGGCGGTGATAAGCTAGTGGGTTGATGCTATATTTTCAGTGTGATGCGATGCAAGGTGGAGCAAGGCCATGATGCGATATCCTTGCCTTATGAAGGAGTTGTGAAGCTAGATGATGTGAGGCATGGTGATGTGAGGTACAGTGATGTAAGGCATGGTGATGCAAGGCAAGGTGATGTAAGGCAAGGTGATGCGAGACATGGTGATGCGGGGCAAGGAGATGCAAGGCGGGAAGTTGCTCGAGCTTGAAACTAGATCGGATCGCATCAGAGTGATGCGGATATATTGGGATGCAGATACTTGAGGCGGAGTGAAGGGGATTCAAGTGATGACCACCCACAACCCCCACACTTAATAAGAGGAATAATGCGCTGAAAGGTGTGCGCAGCAGCTATGGACGACCATCAGAGTAGGTAAACACAAGCGGATCCTGTCGTAGAATTCACAGCGCAAGGATAAAGTATAGTACAAAATATACAACAGGTAATAATAGTGAAGCATCACATAACAAACTTTTGAAACTTTCTTAACATCCTGAAAGGTTATCCAACAAATACCAAAGTTTGTACATAATGCCTCACTGCAACCCTCATAGAGCACTCAAACAGTGGAAACAAAAATACTATATAGTAACAAAACTGGTACATAAGCCTCTAGCTCGCCTTCGCACATCAACATCGCCCTCACTAATCACCTGTCACTTGTTACTTAGTCTGCCCATCCACAACCGGATGAACAGCCCAAGGTAATAAGAGGAAACATAAAACCTTGAGTCAGACAACAGTCTTAGTGAGCGATAAAACAACTAACGAACTTCATCAATAAAGTATATGAGAATAGGTTGATTAACAAACCAATCTACCAAACAACAGAGAAGAACTCAACTCCTATCTTCCCCACATCGGACGGTGATAGCCTTTACATTAAACAATTCAACCATTCATCCATGGAAATCAGAAACACCCATTCAATCATGGTAAAGCACTCATGACATTCAGATTATATATCTTATGTAAACCATCCTAATCTAATTCAACATTCCTCAAGCACAAGCTCCAGAGGCCTAAACCAATATCAGACAAGCACCCAAGGAACATCTCCTTCGATGTAGGACAATCTACATAAGACGGTACAAACAGAGCATCCAAACAATTAAACATCCATGACTGACTCTGGCTATCACCGCCAATCTTGCTTTGAAACTATCGTTAATTGTATGATGGCCAACCTTGTCGTATGTCAAGGGCTAATGGTAACCCCAGTTCTAGCATAAACCCCATACGCCTTTCAACGATACATATGTATGTCCAACCTTGGCAACTAGGCCTTTCAAAGATACCCAGGGTACTCGGCCTACAACCGGTCTTTTAGGTTCCCTTATCGTACCTCTGCTTTGAGCCTGCTAGAACTTACGGCAACAATAATCTCTCGGCCTTCTCTTCTCTAGTCATCCAACCCGATGACTTTTCATAGCTCAAGAAAGCTTCTCAAGCAAACATTATTCACCAACTTGCAACCTTTGAGTTGTCACCTCATTCGTTGTTCTACACTGATCAACGAACACATTTCAACATTTCGAACCTTCCTCCTTTAATTCACTTCGAAGTCACACCATCACCGAGCCAAATTACATCACTGTGTTGCGGCTAGGGTTCAGGGGGTTGCCACAAAAAATAAAATTTTCAAGCTCTTTTCTTCAAATCCGGGTCGTATCCAAAAATATAAATTTTCAGAAAACGACCATGTGATCGACCCCTGGCTATGTTCGACCGGCGCCTCACCTGGGTGTACGACCGACCCTTCATTTAGATACATGACGACCCAATCAACAACAGAGACTGACCTGCCTTGTCCGACCCTTCCTTTAGTGACCGACCCAGTTTCTTCACACCAGACAAACCCATTTGCTTCATGAAGGACCGACCCACCTTCTCCTTTAGGACCGACCCGCCTCACAGCAGCCTACCAACCCAACATGTCCACTTCACCTTCATACTTTACGACCGACCCACTCTGGACCGACCGACGCAGAAGAGGACCGACCAGGCATGGACCGACCCGACCCAAAAGTGAGATCAAACCATTCCAGACTTGCTACCCAAGACAAGATTTTGGCTCGACCGACCCACCCATGACCGAACCAAAACCTGCATATTGCAATTCAACTTCGATTTCGACCAAAAGTTCGCAAAACAATAGATACAATGGAACCAACTCGTCCAAATCATCAAATACGACCACAAAGATGGTATGAAATCATTATCAACATGAATACGGCGATTTTCACCCAAATTATGCAAATCACTCCAAAATCATAATAAATGATCATATGAACAAAATTACTGTAACGTCCCGTATTTTTACAGTATAATAATTAATGAATTTAATTATTTAAATAGTGATTTAGAAATTTAAATGGTTATTTAATTAAATAATATTGAATATTTAATTAATATAAATAATAGAATAATATATTATAATTCTGAAATAGTTGAAAATAGCTGAATTCACAATATTGTGAATTGGATTATTTATGAGATATAATTCAGTTTAGAATTGAATTATAATAACGAACTTGTTTAATAAACGATGGTTGAACGTATTAATTATAATCGAGCCCGTAATGGCACGGCAGTTCGTAACTTGGCGATTCGAAATTTAACTGGATATAATGGATCCGATATAAGTTGGAATTTTGTGAAACAAGAAATGATGGAATCTTGTTGATAATAATTTTCATATGAAAGAGAAAATTTCAGATTTCGGGTTATAGATTGTTAGTTATGGCCAATTCAATTTTTGAAATAGTCGTTGTGGAAATCGTTACTAAAATATAACGTTTGTCAATTAATATAATAGCGTTTTAATATAAATTGAATATCGATTCTATATGGGATTTTTAAATATCGATTTATAAATCTAGATATATATATTCAGGGATGTATGATATTCTAGGTGAATATATATACGATAATATTAATTTATTAATCTTTAATTTAATTGTTTTTAAATATATTAATATTTAATTTGGTCTATTTAGAGCTTCAGAAAATAGCCGTTTTTACAAACGACCTCCAAATTTGACGAAACCAATTTTGTTAGATCCGGAATATTAAATTATTGTTAGATTTCAATTTTCGTTAGATTTCAATTTTCGTTAGATTTCAATTTTAGTGATTTTTGGAGTCAATGTGTGGCTATGCCGGATTTTAACGTGAAAAATAGTCAATAATTTGACTTTATAAATACGCTGTGTGAGCAAATGGACACGGAATTCGACGAAACTAGTTTCGTTGGGTCAGTATGGTCAAACTGTAGCTACATGTCAATTTTCATTAATTTTGGGTATTGTATGCGATCCTATTTTAAAGGACAAATACAAGCAATGGTACTAAATAAATTAATATAATAATGAATATAAAATTATTTAAATTTCTTTATAAATACCCTACCTTATTTCTAACCCTAATATTTTCTTCAGTGGTCAACTTCACTCCTGCCGCTACTATCTTCATTCTTCCAGCAAAAATGAAAGTTTAAAAATCCTAAACAAATCAAAACAAAATCCTATAAATCTCGAGAGTAATATATTTGAATTGCTGGAAGCATACTATTCATTTTCATGTAAGTCTCGAGTGGTTCGATGTTGTTTTAGGCCGTCTTCATTTCCCAGCGTACTTAGGGTTTGCGGATTCTTGGATTTAGGGACATCTATTTTTGATTGGAAGTTGTATTTGAGTTTGTGGGGTTGTATAGTGGTTGTGTATAAGTTTTAGTGAATTCCGGTGATAACATCTATGTCGCGAGTTCCTACTACAACGACATTGTAGTGAAGTCAGATTTCCAACATGAACCTCGAGTTCGATGATGGTGGGTTGGTGTGGAAGAGAATCGAATGAGAAGGATTTTGGAAATTTCTATTTGATTTTCAGTTGAGTGTGGGATGTGATCGAGTAGCTTGAACTCGGCCATAGAACTGATCATGGGGTCGACGCGATTTAGTTTTATGCAGTTCAAATGTTGTGACATTGGGGGAGGATGTGGAGAATGCGAAGAGGAGTTGTGTGTTTTTATTCATTTGGATTTTTGTTGATTGGTGAAGGGGTGAAGGGGAAGGGAAGATACAGATGGAAGTATCAACGAACTGGAGTTTCATTTGAGAAGAAGGGTACTGTGTATTACGGGTTTGGGTATTTAAATGAAAAGGTGGGCCGAGTTTTTGAAAGGGGTAAGGCCCGTATAAATATAAACCCAGTTTATTTTAAATTAAATAATACATTAACTTGTAAAATCAATATCTCTTGCATATGTGATCCAAATTCAGCAAAACTGAATCCATTGGGATCGTATGGATAAGGGCTACACAATGGAACTGGCTGGGAGTGAATTGGAGCTCGTTACAATTTATAACAAAATAAATTGTCTGATCTGAATCGATAATCGATTATTGTTATTTAACGATAACCGACTAATGTGAGTAAATCTCACTAACTCTGATCAATTTATATTTTCATAAATATAATCTAGTAATGATAAATGATGATTGATTGTTGTGTGATGATTGTTTGGCTGAATTGCTGACGTATTGGTTAAAATTTTAGACAATGATATATATATATATAAATCGTTAATCAAATATCGATTTTGTTTATCATAATATTTCATATTGAAATGAAATCAATGTTAATTATATTGTTTAACATCTATGGATGCAGGGAAACTGGTTGGCGGGATCCAACTGGATTCCTCAACAATTATTTTACTGTTTTTCATATATTGTGATATATGATGTGATATATAATCTGTTATTGATTATGTGTGTTAGAATGATATTGATCATTGTTATTTGGTATTTTAAATACCATAAGTGTAAAAACCCGTAACTTCCCCGTTAAGGAAAGCGTCGGATAGTTCGAGAACAAGCCACAACAGAACGCATATAAAAGAACATTTCAATGTATATTACAACAGTGCATCAGATTACAAGAATATACAGAGTAAAAATGAATATTACACAGAAATATCAGAGATTTAAATTACATTTAAATACATAGCAGCGGAAAATAATACAATACACAACTAGAAGTAGATATACGGATACAAAGCTTTCCGGATATCGTTCCAGCTGTAAACCAGGATCCTGTGAATATAAATCTGCAAAACCAAAACTACTAGCTGCCCGTGTCAAAATAAGGGCACCCAGAGTTTAGGTTAAAAACAATAAACTCTAGGTCAGTCATGTGACTGGTGTGAGAACTAAAAACAGTAATCTTTATTTTTAAAGTTAGGTAAATCAAGGGACCACGCCGTATAACACGGAACAGGTTTCCTCTCAAGAATACCAGTGCATAAAACAACAGCGCAATGCTAAATAGAGAAAAATGAAGCTATTATAAGACCCAAGTCCTATCACACAATGCAACGCAAGCCGGGGGATAGGGTTTTTACCTTATAATAGCCAAGAATGCTTGATACGTTTAGAAGAAATCATTTGATACTATTATAAGTGTATAGTGTATAAAACAGCTTCAAATCATAAATATCAATCATAGGCGGCATAAATGCCCCATACCACTATGTCGCCATATATAGGTTATACAATCAAAATCGCAAAGTCACGTATTTGGAAATTGGATTTCCATCTATGAACCGAGGCAAAAGATAGTCCTCAACCGATTCGAGACGCTCTAGCCCGCCCCTCAGGAAAGTACTCAGTCAAGCCTTTGGATCCTCAGGGCCGGTCCACCGATGTGGATTAAAATGCCTGAACATGCGTTTCCCCGCCCTATGGGGCGTAGGTGAGCCAACTAAATGACTCCATCGGACCCGGATCGTCCGATCAAACCGAGGCGCCTCGCAACAGCAACAACCACATAAGTCAAACTCGTCAGGGCGTGTAAAACCACTGACGCCACTTTTTAGCTAGAAAGAAACGCATGCCCTCCCTGACGTCCTCTCCCGTTTTTGGTTCATACCGGGTGTGAAACACGCGAAGTAAACGTTACACAAAGCTACGCCACAAAGGCCTTGCTTTGATCATCACCACAAGACTTTGCTTTTCAACAGAAGCCTCGATCAATTGCCACTTAGGCATGCCACACAGGCAATTCACTCCATGCGTTTGATATCCATCAATATATAACCCCTGAGCTCGTACGTCTCAGAGAAGGGCGTTAAGCAAGAGAATAAACTCTCCGCCGCCAAACAGATATATATTTAATAGAGATCAATCACACGGACTAAAATCCAATGTCAGACACACAGTCCATGTACAAGTCCGTTCTGGGTCTGAACGAAACCGGAGGCACCTAGTACCCCGCATATCCATCGATCTCCAAGTACGTCTGGACGATCACCAACTGTTTCCATCTTCTTGGGTGTACAGCCCAATCAAGATCATCAGTAATCACCCAAACGACGTGAAGACCTCCGGTCTTCGACCATCGTCTTCATCTTCGACTTATCGTCGTATCAGTTATTCAGAATGGGATAAACCCGGTCTTTCCGAATAACTCGCGTATATTTTAAATAAGTGTTACACAAACACAACATACGCCTCATTCCAATTCATCAGTCACTAACCGTAAATTAATCAAGAGAATAATTCCCCAAATATTAACCTCGAAGGCCGAAACCAACATCAGATCAATATCCAGAAAACCGTTCTGCTTAGCTAACCGACAGTTAGTTTCTAAATTTCACATTCATAGGGAAAGGTTCCCATTAATTTTATCCAAGATAAATTTCTTGAATTTATTCTTTAATCTACTTTTGAATATCAATTCCAATTAGTCGGGATTAATGAAACTTACCGAAGTAACCATTTGTTTTAATTTCCCAATCCCAACCTATTCATCCCATGAAGTAAAACGGATCTTACTTCATATCTAACACCACGGTGTTACCGGTAAATTCAATTACCATTTCACGTTCAAATCTAATTAAAGATTTAACTATCGCCTGGAGCAAAACTGGTGATACTCCATTCTCGATCATTTCAATCTAATTAAAGATTCATTAAAACTCCACTTAGTTTTAATCGTTAACTGGGTTAAAGAATCAGTGTCATTTAAAACACGGTTCACTGTAAACCCAAAATATCATTCCATTAATTATCGGGTTAAAGAACAAGTGTTATTTAAAACACTGTTCACGATAAACCCAAAAATCAATATCAATTCAATTCCAATTAAATATTATTTAATTGGTACACTTCATTAAATCTAAATAAAAAGATTTAATCTTTCCTCAACTGGGTTCAAGAACAGTGTTAGTGAAGACACCATTCACGACAAACCCAAATCACATTTGATATTAAATACAAGGCTCTGAATAGAAAATATATCGGCTTATATTCAATATCAAATTCTACGACCAACAAATATCATATTGGAAATAACGATATATATATCTATATCTTTCAAATTCCCATAACAATATCTGTATCATCACGAATTCCAACATCGAAATATTCCGAAGACAATTTCGATTCAAATCCACTCCAATGCAATCAGTGGAAATTCTGGTTATTTTTAAAACCCTTTTTAAATTCAATTTATTTATTTAAAAATAAATAGAATTATAATTCTAGTTCAAAACTAGTTCATTTCGATAAAAATCTATTTTTATCTTTTCAAATATGGAGTTTTTAATCCCAATTTTTCCCAAATCATTTCTTATGATTTTACACAAATTATTACTATTTTTAATAATTTTATCAAGGCCCGTACAGTCGACTTCCATCAATGGCCATCGAACTGCACTTACAGCGACCTTTTTCGAATTTGATTTGGACATAATTCCAAATCCAACCGTTAGATTTCTAATTTATAATATTCTTTAGAAAGCTCTTTTCGATACGAACCCAACGGTTCCGGTTTTAGGAGAATCCGACGGTCGGATCTCCCGTAAAGTCCGTTTGAAATAAATGGTCGAAATTCACGAACGGCCGCGGCGCGGCGCGTTCTATTCAGGCCATTATATTATATATATATAATATATATTTCGTCGATTTCTATTTAAAACGAATTATATAAATAGTTTTAAATTCGTTTCAAAAGCAATTTCAACTTCCATTTCAATTCAAATCAAAATTGAATTCTTCTTAATAAATTCGTTTTAAAATTCATTTCTATTCAATTCAAATTTCAATTCAATTTGAATTCATTTCAATTTGCTTTCAATTCAATTTGAATTCGTTTTATATTCAATTCATTTCCTTTCGAAATCGTTTTCAATTCTTTTCATTTCGAAATCGTTTTCAATTCATTTCATTTCGAAATCTTTTTCAATTCATTTCATTTCGAAATCGTTTTCAATTCATTTCATTTCGAAATCTTTTTCAATTCAATTCATTTCGAAATCGTTTCCAATTCAATTCATTTCGAAATTGTTTTCAATTCAATTCATTTCGAAATCGTTTTCAATTCAATTCATTTCGAAATCGTTTTCAATTCAATTCATTTCAAAATGAATAAAATCGATATAAATATCGTTCACGTCAAAATGGCGTCAATCTAATCAACACGGCTTCATAAATTTCTATTTTCAAATATTCTATTTCAAATATTTCTTTTTCAAAATAGTTGTTATTATCAAAATATTTCGTTCAACACATGACCAATCTCAATGGATGAGTACTGTCAACACATGAACCTTTATTTTATATTGATAAAGATGTAAATTTTATTACTAAAACATTTCGTTCAACACATGACCAATCTCAATGGATGAGACTGTCAACACATGAACCTTTATTTTATATTATTCTTTATTTTTCAAATTGGAATGAGGCCCAATCAATTTACCATATAAAGTTAATTATATGGATTCCATACAACACATGTATATAATAGCATTGAAAAATAATCGACCATCAACCAAAGTGCACTACACTGTATAAGCATCAAATATAGATATCTAACGCTTATAACAGCCTGTCAATCAATCGATCGACATATTTAATCAATCAGGATGAGTGAACTTCAAATTTCATCCCAACACCCGTGTGGGGTTTCAAACAATCAAACACAGATTTTATTTGTGCAGTTGGGCGATGTGTAAAATTTATCGACCCAATCAATGTCATTCAAATAGGTGTACATAAACAAACCGTCCGGTTTGTACATGAATATTTTATTTATTCACATTCACTATATTCCTATTCACGTTAAAAATTATATTTTTAACGAGAAAAACATTTTATTTCAACACATGAATTTCTATTCAGTTCATTTATTAAAATGATATTATTATTTTTTGAACTTATTTTAGAAAATTTCGGCGGCATAACGGCACGATACTAGAAACGGGACGAGGCCTAGCCTTATCCCCGGTCTAGTGAAGGCCCACGCCATTCACACATCAATCAAATCAATTCATTTCACCACACAATTCAATTTCAATCAAATAATCTAACTAATTTTTGCAATCAAACAAACAAGTCCATGGTCTGTGGACGATTGTGTCGGGTGCTACTAAGCACCGTCTGCATCCTAGTATATATATATAACTAGAGAAAAGAAAGTGAAAGGTGAGAAATTCTCACCGATAGCTATCCAACCAACTCGACTCTTCTTTTGCAGAAGTCTTCGCCAATCTCGCCTTTTGTCGCTTTCGTTGCCCTTATTCACTACCTATGTAAAAATCGAATTTTCACATCGATGTTCAATATATAAAAATCACATTTTTACTTCGATGTTCAATATATAAAAATCACATTTTTACTTCGATGTTCAATATATAAAAATCACATTTTTACTTCGATGTTCAATATATAAAAATCACATTTTTACTTCGATGTTCAATATATAAAAATCTTAACTTTGTGAATTATAAATCAAAGCTCCATAAGAAGAACCTCACCTTTATAAGATTAAAAATATATTCTTTTCATAAAAATATATATATATAATCCTTTTCTAAATAAAAAAAACAGTTTTTTTTTCCTATAGAACTAAAATTATGAGTCAAAGAAATAAAGAAAAGAAAGAAGAAAACGCACCCTTTTCTACAGCAATCGGAGAAGAGGGGGAGAGTTCATCACTGTCGCTTGAAGGGGGGCGCTCCTGGTTCACGGATCGAGGAAGATTGGGGGGGGAACGGCAGTTGGGCGCTGCCTTCTCGAGGTGGGCGGCACTGACCCTTGGCGGCGGCTGCGGGGTCTTCAATCGCGGAAAGGGGGTTTTGGGATTCGGCGTCCAAGGGGGAGAGGAGCACAGGGGGCTGAGGTCGTGGGTGAGCGGTGGTGATGGGGACCCGCCTGGGCGGCGACGCGATGATCGGCTCCGAGGGGAGGGTCGAGGGAACGGGATCGCGCTATATTTTTTTTTTTTTTTAGATCTGGAAAACTGACGGGGGGAAAGGAGAATGAGGGTTGACCAAGTAAGAGGGAGGGTGGGGTTTTATTATTAATATATTTTATTATTTTTCTTCTATGAAAAGTAAGGTTTTTATTCGAACTCGAAATCGAACCTGCCGACTGTCGTCCCTAGCATATTACCCCCATTCCGAACACAATGGGATATGTATCGCAGGCCAATTCGACCGTACGATCAGTTTCCGTTCAATTTAAATTATAATTCAGTATAAATTCAATTTGAACGCGCATTTCAATTTACTGGGGCCACATACGGATCCCAAAAATTGCAGAAAAATTATTTCTAGCTTCGTATTGACGATACGGTCCTAACAAAACTAATTTCGTCGAATTCCGAGACCGTTTGAAAAATGGCCATTTTCCAGTCGATTAAAATCAACTGAAACTGGTCAAACGCGTTTTCCTTAGCCACGCTCACATATTGATTCGAAAAATTATGAAATTTGAAACCTAACAATAATTTTACATCCCGGACCCAACAAAACTGGTTTCGTCGAAATCCGAGGTCATTTGCAAAATGTCCATTTTTAAGGGCCTGAATTCCATAGCGACTGTTCAGAATTTTCAACTGGACATATCTTTTGATTCCCGCTATGAAAATTTGACTATTCGGATTCGTTGGAAAGATATTATCAATTAGATCCCATTATTTTTGGTTTCACTAAAATCCGGATTGTTTTGCACCCAGTACATTCAATTAAAGTTTGAAATCGAATTATCGAACTACCGCGCCATTTTCAATTCTATTTATAATTATATATAATTATTTATATTCTCACGACGACGTATATAACATATACGTTCTAATTATATTCAAAATAAATTTCACGTCGATATTGTTTAAAATAATCTATTTTAAATAATCAAAATTCGCTAAAATTGCCAAAATAAAAATTTTAAACTGGCCCAGATTTTCCGGGTTGTTACAATCTCCCCCACTTAAAACTTTTCGTCCCCGAAAAGGAACAAAGTCGAAAGTGGTTTGATCATTCAACTCTACGTTCGATCTGGCTTCCATTCTCCAACCTTTCAGTTTCTGAGAATTTCCAAGTTCTTCAAAAATTTGGTAACACCCTAAATTTTCGAAAAATTTCGCCATAACCTCCCCTGCACCGGGAGCATCGGGGAATTTCAAATAGCTTCCCCGGTCCTTCTAATCTCAAAAAGAAAAAGAAAAAGCCAAGCGGCTAGCCAATAGGCTCATAAAATCATCATCACCCAAACAAAACGGTAAATTATGTAGTAAACATGTACCTATTTGTCGGGCAAACAAATTTTATTCTTCGGCTCTAGCCTCCTTGCTATGACCTGTTCAATGTAAGTATATGTATATGCAAGCAAATGCGACCCATTTTCAATATAATTCAATATTTGATTCAATTAGGCTAAATGGTTCAAAATTATCAAACAAATAAACAAACAACACAAACATCAATCAATTAGTGACTTTAACGTTTCAAATTGATAATTTTACTACATATAAAGAAAATCATGTTTTTGATGCCAATTCACAACAATGTATTCTAACTATATAAGTTTTGGTTCTCACACCAGTCTAAAGGAAATATATAGATATCACACCTTCGAAACACGAAAATAATTACTAATGATGACGCGTCAATCATCAGAATCAGGTCCGTGCGACTAGAGTGTGATTTTATATCTATCTAATATATTAAAATTTTGAATATACGTTTGCAAGGCGTATATGCAAATTCTTTATATACTGAATTGTCCAAAATCAATATAAACAAATAATCAAATACGAATAGTTGATTTAAATTTTCAAAACAAAATTGTTTTCATTTGAAAAATATACTCTTCACACCCGTTCTAGGATACTACTGATCCTATCTCTAACGAGTCATTCTAATTGGATATTACTAATCCAATATCTGATGAATTCTTTCGTACGGTTCTAATGTGCCTTGTTCTCTAAGCTTTGTAAACCAAAGCTCTGATACCAACTGTAAAAACCCGTAACTTCCCCGTTAAGGAAAGCGTCGGATAGTTCGAGAACAAGCCACAACAGAACGCATAAAAAAGAACATTTCAATGTATATTACAACAGTGCATCAGATTACAAGAATATACAGAGTAAAAATGAATATTACACAGAAATATCAGAGATTTAAATTACATTTAAATACATAGCAGCGGAAAATAATACAATACACAACTAGAAGTAGATATACGGATACAAAGCTTTCCGGATATCGTTCCAGCTGTAAACCAGGATCCTGTGAATATAAATCTGCAAAACCAAAACTACTAGCTGCCCGTGTCAAAATAAGGGCACCCAGAGTTTAGGTTAAAAACAATAAACTCCAGGTCAGTCATGTGACTGGTGTGAGAACTAAAAACAGTAATCTTTATTTTTAAAGTTAGGTAAATCAAGGGACCACGCCGTATAACACGGAACGGGTTTCCTCCCAAGAATACCAGTGCATAAAACAACAGCGCAATGCTAAATAGAGAAAAATGAAGCTATTATAAGACCCAAGTCCTATCACACAATGCAACGCAAGCCGGGGGATAGGGTTTTTACCTTATAATAGCCAAGAATGCTTGATACGTTTAGAAGAAATCATTTGATACTATTATAAGTGTATAGTGTATAAAACAGCTTCAAATCATAAATATCAATCATAGGCGGCATGAATGCCCCATACCACTATGTCGCCATATATAGGTTATACAATCAAAATCGCAAAGTCACATATTTGGTAATTGGATTTCCATCTATGAACCGAGGCAAAAGATAGTCCTCAACCGATTCGAGACGCTCTAGCCCGCCCCTCAGGCAAGTACTCAGTCAAGCCTTTGGATCCTCAGGGCCGGTCCACCGATGTGGATTAAAATGCCTGAACATGCGTTTCCCCGCCCTATGGGGCGTAGGTGAGCCAACTAAATGACTCCATCGGACCCGGATCGTCCGATCAAACCGAGGCGCCTCGCAACAGCAACAACCACATAAGTCAAACTCGTCAGGGCGTGTAAAACCACTGACGCCACTTTTTAGCTAGAAAGAAACACATGCCCTCCCTGACGTCCTCTCCCGTTTTTGGTTCATACCGGTTGTGAAACACGCGAAGTAAACGTTACACAAAGCTACGCCACAAAGGCCTTGCTTTGATCATCACCACAAGACTTTGCTTTTCAACAGAAGCCTCGATCAATTGCCACTTAGGCATGCCACACAGGCAATTCACTCCATGCGTTTGATATCCATCAATATATAACCCCTGAGCTCGTACGTCTCAGAGAAGGGCGTTAAGCAAGAGAATAAACTCTCCGCCGCCAAACAGATATATATTTAATAGAGATCAATCACACGGACTAAAATCCAATGTCAGACACACAGTCCATGTACAAGTCCATTCTGGGTCTGAACGAAACCGGAGGCACCTAGTACCCCGCATATCCATCGATCTCCAAGTACGTCTGGACGATCACCAACCGTTTCCATCTTCTTCGGTGTACAGCCCAATCAAGATCATCAGCAATCACCCAAACGACGTGAAGACCTCCGGTCTTCGACCATCGTCTTCATCTTCGACTTATCGTCGTATCAGTTATTCAGAATGGGATAAACCCGGTCTTTCCAAATAACTCGCGTATATTTTAAATAAGTGTTACACAAACACAACATACGCCTCATTCCAATTCATCAGTCACTAACCGTAAATTAATCAAGAGAATAATTCCCCAAATATTAACCCCGAAGGCCGAAACCAACATCAGATCAATATCCAGAAAACCGTTCTGCTTAGCTAACCGACAGTTAGTTTCTAAATTTCACATTCATAGGGAAAGGTTCCCATTAATTTTATCCAAGATAAATTTCTTGAATTTATTCTTTAATCTACTTTTGAATATCAATTCCAATTAGTCGGGATTAACGAAACTTACCGAAGTAACCATTTGTTTTAATTTCCCAATCCCAACCTATTCATCCCATGAAGTAAAACGGATCTTACTTCATATCTAACACCACGGTGTTACCGGTAAATTCAATTACCATTTCACGTTCAAATCTAATTAAAGATTTAACTATCGCCTGGAGCAAAACTGGTGATACTCCATTCTCGATCATTTCAATCTAATTAAAGATTCATTAAAACTCCACTTAGTTTTAATCGTTAACTGGGTTAAAGAATCAGTGTCATTTAAAACACGGTTCACTGTAAACCCAAAATATCATTCCATTAATTATCGGGTTAAAGAACAAGTGTTATTTAAAACACTGTTCACGATAAACCCAAAAATCAATATCAATTCAATTCCAATTAAATATTATTTAATTGGTACACTTCATTAAATCTAAATAAAAAGATTTAATCTTTCCTCAACTGGGTTCAAGAACAGTGTTAGTGAAGACACCATTCACGACAAACCCAAATCACATTTGATATTAAATACAAGGCTCTGAATAGAAAATATATCGGCTTATATTCAATATCAAATTCTACGACCAACAAATATCATATTGGAAATAACGATATATATATCTATATCTTTCAAATTCCCATAACAATATCTGTATCATCACGAATTCCAACATCGAAATATTCCGAAGACAATTTCGATTCAAATCCACTCCAATGCAATCAGTGGAAATTCTGGTTATTTTTAAAACCCTTTTTAAATTCAATTTATTTATTTAAAAATAAATAGAATTATAATTCTAGTTCAAAACTAGTTCATTTCGATAAAAATCTATTTTTATCTTTTCAAATATGGAGTTTTTAATCCCAATTTTTCCCAAATCATTTCTTATGATTTTACACAAATTATTACTATTTTTAATAATTTTATCAAGGCCCGTACAGTCGACTTCCATCAATGGCCATCGAACTGCACTTACAGCGACCTTTTTCGAATTTGATTTGGACATAATTCCAAATCCAACCGTTAGATTTCTAATTTATAATATTCTTTAGAAAGCTCTTTTCGATACGAACCCAACGGTTCCGGTTTTAGGAGAATCCGACGGTCGGATCTCCCGTAAAGTCCGTTTGAAATAAATGGTCGAAATTCACGAACGGCCGCGGCGCGGCGCGTTCTATTCAGGCCATTATATTATATATATAATATATATTTCGTCGATTTCTATTTAAAACGAATTATATAAATAGTTTTAAATTCGTTTCAAAAGCAATTTCAACTTCCATTTCAATTCAAATCAAAATTGAATTCTTCTTAATAAATTCGTTTTAAAATTCATTTCTATTCAATTCAAATTTCAATTCAATTTGAATTCATTTCAATTTGCTTTCAATTCAATTTGAATTCGTTTTATATTCAATTCATTTCCTTTCGAAATCGTTTTCAATTCTTTTCATTTCGAAATCGTTTTCAATTCATTTCATTTCGAAATCTTTTTCAATTCATTTCATTTCGAAATCGTTTTCAATTCATTTCATTTCGAAATCTTTTTCAATTCAATTCATTTCGAAATCGTTTTCAATTCAATTCATTTCGAAATCATTTTCAATTCAATTCATTTCGAAATCGTTTTCAATTCAATTCATTTCAA
Organism: Allium sativum; assembly: GCA_030737875.1. Taxonomy (NCBI): domain Eukaryota; kingdom Viridiplantae; phylum Streptophyta; class Magnoliopsida; order Asparagales; family Amaryllidaceae; genus Allium; species Allium sativum. Next base: position 330,868,789 of record CM060910.1, on the reverse strand, counting down.
AATGAATAAAATCGATATAAATATCGTTCACGTCAAAATGGCGTCAATCTAATCAACACGGCTTCATAAATTTCTATTTTCAAATATTCTATTTCAAATATTTCTTTTTCAAAATAGTTGTTATTATCAAAATATTTCGTTCAACACATGACCAATCTCAATGGATGAGTACTGTCAACACATGAACCTTTATTTTATATTGATAAAGATGTAAATTTTATTACTAAAACATTTCATTCAACACATGACCAATCTCAATGGATGAGACTATCAACACATGAACCTTTATTTTATATTATTCTTTATTTTTCAAGTTGGAATGAGGCCCAATCAATTTACCATATAAAGTTAATTATATGGATTCCATACAACACATGTATATAATAGCATTGAAAAATAATCAACCATCAACCAAAGTGCACTACACTATATAAGCATCAAATATAGATATCTAACGCTTATAACAGCCTGTCAATCAATCGATCGACATATTTAATCAATCAGGATGAGTGAACTTCAAATTTCATCCCAACACCCATGTGGGGTTTCAAACAATCAAACACAGATTTTATTTGTGCAGTTGGGCGATGTGTAAAATTTATCGACCCAATCAATGTCATTCAAATAGGTGTACATAAACAAACCGTCCGGTTTGTAAATGAATATTTTATTTATTCACATTCACTATATTCCTATTCACGTTAAAAATTATATTTTTAACGAGAAAAACATTTTATTTCAACACATGAATTTCTATTCAGTTCATTTATTAAAATGATATTATTATTTTTTGAACTTATTTTAGAAAATTTCGGCGGCATAACGGCACGATACTAGAAACGGGACGAGGCCTAGCCTTATCCCCGGCCTAGTGAAGGCCCACGCCATTCACACATCAATCAAATCAATTCATTTCACCACACAATTCAATTTCAATCAAATAATCTAACTAATTTTTGCAATCAAACAAACAAGTCCATGGTCTGTGGACGATTGTGTCGGGTGCTACTAAGCACCGTCTGCATCCTAGTATATATATATAACTAGAGAAAAGAAAGTGAAAGGTGAGAAATTCTCACCGATAGCTATCCAACCAACTCGACTCTTCTTTTGCAGAAGTCTTCGCCAATCTCGCCTTTTGTCGCTTTCGTTGCCCTTATTCACTACCTATGTAAAAATCGAATTTTCACATCGATGTTCAATATATAAAAATCACATTTTTACTTCGAAGTTCAATATATAAAAATCACATTTTTACTTCGATGTTCAATATATAAAAATCACATTTTTACTTCGATGTTCAATATATAAAAATCACATTTTTACTTCGATGTTCAATATATAAAAATCACATTTTTACTTCGATGTTCAATATATAAAAATCACATTTTTACTTCGATGTTCAATATATAAAAATCACATTTTTACTTCGATGTTCAATATATAAAAATCTTAACTTTGTGAATTATAAATCAAAGCTCCATAAGAAAAACCTCACCTTTGTAAGATTAAAAATATATTCTTTTCATAAAAATATATATATCTAATCCTTTTCTAAATAAAAAAAAACAGTTTTTTTTCCTATAGAACTAAAATTATGAGTCAAAGAAATAAAGAAAAGAAAGAAGAAAACGAACCCTTTTCTACAGCAATCGGAGAAGAGGGGGAGAGTTCATCACTGTCGCTTGAAGGGGGGGCGCTCCTGGTTCACGGATCGAGGAAGATTGGGGGGGGGGGAACGGCAGTTGGGCGCTGCCTTCTCGAGGTGGGCGGCACTGACCCTTGGCGGCGGTTGCGGGGTCTTCAATCGGGGAAAGGGGGTTTTGGGATTCGACGTCCAAGGGGGAGAGGAGCACAGGGGGCTGAGGTCGTGGGTGAGCGGTGGTGATGGGGACCCGCCTGGGCGGCGACGCGATGATCGGCTCCGAGGGGAGGGTCGAGGGAACGGGATCGCGCTATATTTTTTTTTTTAGATCTGGAAAACTGACGGGGGGGAAAGGAGAATGAGGGTTGACCAAGTAAGAGGGAGGGTGGGGTTTTATTATTAATATATTTTATTATTTTTCTTCTATGAAAAGTAAGGTTTTTATTCGAAATCGAACCTGCCGACTGTCGTCCCTAGCGTATTACCCCCATTCCGAACACAATGGGATATGTATCGCAGGCCAATTCGACCGTACGATCAGTTTCCGTTCAATTTAAATTATAATTCAGTATAAATTCAATTTGAACGCGCATTTCAATTTACTGGGGCCACATACGGATCCCAAAAATTGCAGAAAAATTATTTCTAGCTTCGTATTGACGATACGGTCCTAACAAAACTAATTTCGTCGAATTCCGAGACCGTTTGAAAAATGGCCATTTTCCAGTCGATTAAAATCAACTGAAACTGGTCAAACGCGTTTTCCTTAGCCACGCTCACATATTGATTCGAAAAATTATGAAATTTGAAACCTAACAATAATTTTACATCCCGGACCCAACAAAACTGGTTTCGTCGAAATCCGAGGTCATTTGCAAAATGTCCATTTTTAAGGGCCTGAATTCCATAGCGACTGTTCAGAATTTTCAACTGGACATATCTTTTGATTCCCGCTATGAAAATTTTACTATTCGGATTCGTTGGAAAGATATTATCAATTAGATCCCATTATTTTTGGTTTCACTAAAATCCGGATTGTTTTGCACCCGGTACATTCAATTAAAGTTTGAAATCGAATTATCGAACTACCGCGCCATTTTCAATTCTATTTATAATTATATATAATTATTTATATTCTCACGACGACGTATATAACATATACGTTCTAATTATATTCAAAATAAATTTCACGTCGATATTATTTAAAATAATCTATTTTAAATAATCAAAATTCGCTAAAATTGCCAAAATAAAAATTTTAAACTGGCCCAGATTTTTCGGGTTGTTACAATAAGAAACCCTAGGACGTAAAAAGGAAAATTTCAATGTGTATATTGAAATAAAAATATTATATAAAGTTAAGGGATTTTATAAAAAGAGAGATTTCAAGGTGAATATTGAAATAAAGGAATTTTTACAAAATAACCATATTTTATAAAAAGGGATGTTTGGAAAATGAATAGAATTTTTAAAAAGGGATGTTTGGAAAATGAATAGAATTATTAAAAAGGAGATTTCGAGTTATAAAAGGAAATTTGAGATCATTTATTTAAAATAGATATTAAATAAAAATATGTTTTAACCAATGAATTGAGAAGAATAAATTATAAATAATATTTTATAAATTAAGGAAAATATTTATCATTGGATAAATAAAGATATATAAGTCTGAACTTATATAAGAAGTAAAACAGATAAAGGGAGCAAATTAGTTTATAAATAATATTTTATAAATTGAGTTAATTATTTATCAGTGGATAAATGACATATATAAGTCAGAACTTATATATAGGAGTAAGAATCGATTTTAACATCGATAATTGAAACGGGATATGAACGTAGAGTTGTAACGAGAATTTTAGATGGAATTATTAAAGTGTTGAATATAAAATAAGATTTTATACGATTTTTTTATAAATAGAAGTATAAATAGAATATTTAAAATAAGATATTATTTTAAATACGAAACCAAACTGTTTTAATTATATAAAGGACATATTATTCATATTGAATATGAATAATGGATTAAGGCAAGTATTTTGCAAAGAAAAGATTTTAAAAGAAATATTATTCACATTCGACGTGAATAATGGATTTAAATAAATATTTTTATAAATAAAAACATTTATAAAGGAAACTGGATTTTTGAAATAGGAATGTAGACAGAAATGGAATTTCAAATGGCTAGAAATAAATAACTTGTTTAATAATAAAAACAAGTATTGTAATTTATAAACAATGTTTACAAATAAATTAGAAATAATTATCAGTGGATAATTTGGATTGTAAATTCAGTAGTGAATATAAAAGAGAGTTAAATCGAATATAGATCATTCGAAAAGGAGTTAATCGAATATAGTTATTCGAAAGAAAGTTAATCGAATATAGTTACTCGAAAGAAAGATTATCGAATATAGTTATTCAAAAGAGAATTAATCGAATATAGTTTATTCGAAAGATAATTTTACATTGGGATTCGATTAGATCGAATGTAGGAAAATACTATTTACTTTTCGTTTTTAAATCAAGATTTAATTATTTATTTAATAATTTATTAATTATTCAATTTAAGAAATAACAGTGAAATTTGGAGTTAGATATTTCAAAAGTAGAGATTATAACGTTAGCGTTATAACCAATGGTTTTTATAAAAGAGCAGGATTTATAAACTGAATCCGAGAGTTGTGTAAGAAATGATTTGATAATATGATAAGAAATAGAGTTAAGGAAATTAGAAATTGACTAGAGATTAGTTAAATTGAATGGTTTCCGGGGTATCGATCTGATGTTGGTTTCGGCCTTTGGGATTAATACTTAGGGAATTGTTCTCTTACTAATTTACAGTTAGAGACCGATGGACGTCGAATGATAGTGATGCGTGAATAAGAAATAGAAACGTTTTCCAATGTTAATAAGGTATATTTTTTAGATCTAGAAAATAAGAATTTCTGTATATATATATATATGGAAACATGAAATGGGTAGAAGGAATAAATTAATGATAAATAAATTTAAGAGATAAATGATGATTGATCGATAGAATTTCCATCTAGAAATAATATCGTTGTTTATACACTTGTTTTCTTTGATAGTTAAATCACCGACTATTGAAGTTTTGACCATTTTTCCATCGTTAATATGGAGAGACTGGGATCAGATATATTATCTGAAAACCACTCTGTATGGCATTAGCGTTGCGAATCAAATATGATGAAGATAATTGAAGACGGAGTTATGCAAGGGCTGTTCAGTAAATCCTAAGTAGAAATTGCCTAAGATGGATTTAAAGAATAGTACCTTCAGTCTGTCCTGTCCCAGGATGACCTGTATGGAAGAATGTCTGACAGAGTATATTACATAGGTCACGTAAATTGATCTCTCTAAACGTATTTACGTTTGGTAGCGGAGGAATTCATTTCTCTTAGCTGTATACCCATAGTATTTTTGGAGAAATCAATTTTTGATTTGGCGGGTATGAAAATGTGACATTCAAAGTAAATAAAGGTGTGATCTGTACGTTATAGCCTTTAGCCTCGCAACCGAGGAATGGTATAAAATCGGGTAGGTCGCATAGCTAAGTGATTATCTGCCAATTAGGGTGTATTGCCACCTGATCTAGAGAAATTTCATTTACTTCTATATTCTATTCTGATGTTGTCCCTTTCGGGAAACGGTTGCTGATCCTAACCGTTGGTGATAATACATTTGGTACACTCAAGCGAAATGAGTGACCAGTCATGTTTAGCCTGGGTTGCAAGATGTTTTTGTTGAACCCAGTGTATTCCTCTCTAGAGATACATTGTCGGAAGGTGGTCCCATACCTTGCCAGTTGGAATTCATTACCCAATAAGCGCCCGCGGTTTTTGATTATATATTACGTATGTAGAACGTGAGATGAAAGTTTTCTGCTAGTTGATTGTTTAGTTGTGATTGATAGACACTATTATAATATCAAATGAGTTTGATATAAAGTTTATCATTTCATTCAAAAAGATTTTGAAATCTTGAATCAAGTGTTTTGGATTCTCATAAGGGAAAAACCTGTTCCGTGTTATACGGTGTGGTCTTATGAGACATCATTTATTTTCTGAAACTGTTTTAAATTGTTTTACTCACACCAGTCCCATGACTGACCCGGAGTTTATTTTGTTTTGTTTTACCCTAAACTCTTGGGTGCCCAAATTTGTACGGGAAGTCAAGTACTCAGGTTTTACAGATATACTTGGAGAGCTTGGAGTAGGAGGCTTCAGGAATATATAGCTATTGTTTATTTCCGCTGTGATGTAAGTGTTATACTCTGATAATGTTACTGTATACATATACTGATTTTATTTCAAAGTTATATATCTATTATATATTGTTCGTTCCACAGTAAGATTCGTGTTTACTCTGATGTTGTATGTTCTTCTTCTTCTATTCTAACTTTCTATCTTATCTATCTCACCCTCTGTTTTCTTTCATTAACTATCCGATATTTCCGATGCTTGAATAGTTGACATTGAGTTTATGTCGGTTACTCAGGATCGCGAAAACCCGGGTCGTTACAATTATAGATCTAAATAGCATACACACATGAAATGGAATAGGAATTACCAATTTAAACTTTCTAAAATAGATCATAGGGTGATTCATATGAAAATGGACTTATAATGGTTTAGATCAATTGTTAAACACTTGAATATGATGAAAAACATGATCAAACATTCATGTACTTCATTGAATCCATGTGAGAGATGTAAATCACTCACCGATTCTCCCAAACAAGCAAAAATCAATGCAATAAGCTTATGAATAGCAAGCAACTTGAACCAAACCCCTTGGTCTGATGAACTCCCTCTTTAATTGGTGTAGATCTAGCCTCCAATGATGTAGATCTTCAATTCCCTTCCCTAGAAGTTGATTTTAATGGTGGAAAGGTGTTAGAGGAAGGAGGAGCATAGGCCACCTTATGAGAGAACAGAGAAACTAAAACATTTTTCATACCTCCCACCCCTTATTTATACCTTTCCACTAGCCCACTAATGGGCCTTCCCAAATCGGCCTATTGTGGCTCTCCAAACCTAAACAGCCAACTAAAAACCTTATAACAAAGATTCCTCCCAAACTACCGAGCCAAATCTTTAATGTAACCACTCTACGGAAAGGCAATCCTCTCCAATGGCACAGGTCTCACCCTCTGATTCGACCTGAGTCAAAAGTTATGCCCTGACAGGGGTAAAATGGTCACAAACAAAATCGATCAAATTATGGACATGTCTCACATCCTCAGAAGAAACATATAAAAATATAAGAATGATCCAACCCTCAGGGAATAAAATAAAAATATTTTACGATCTTTCAATACGTAAAATGCGGGCTGTTACATTCTCTCCTTCCCCCACTTAAGAATTTCGCCTCCGAAATTCCAAGCAAACATAAGCAACCACCACAATTCCGCATGCCTATCATCCATGAGATGCCAATTCCAACACCCAAACTAGCAACCATCAAGCCATACATCCATAGCCTTATCCTAGCACGGGGAATTCTATCAAACAACAACAAGATACAAAGATATAATGGTAATACGATATCAATGGGTCCTACCGACGAAGAGTTCTGGATGAGTCACTCTCATGCTCTCTTCCGTCTCCCATGTACAATCGTCGCCATCTTCACTCCATTGTACCTTGACTAGCTTAACCGTCTTCCTCCTAAGCTGTTTCGTGTCATTCCCCACAACACGAAGTGGCTTACGAGATTTCGCAACTGCGGTTTCCACTTCTAGATCTTCGTACTGCTCTAGAGATACCACCACATTTGAATCATGCACGACACTCGACATCTTCTCGGATAACTCTAATCTATATGTGAGCTTTCCAATTCGCTCGACAATTGGAAATGGTCCAATGAACCTTGGAGCTAACTTTCCTTTACTTCCTTATTGGACCACATGCTTTAATGGTGAAACCTTCACGAAAACCATATTGCAAACATCAAATTCCAAATCTTTTCGATGTTTATCAACATAACTTTTCTGATGACCTTGGGCCGCTTTCATTCGTTGCCGAACGATCTCGATAAAATCCGAGGTCTCTCTAAACATCTCAGGCCCAAGTATCAACTTATCTCCAGTTTCTAACCAACAAGCTGGAGAATTGCACGGCCTCCCATACAACGCCTCGTATGGTGTCATCCCAATGCTAGACTGGTAGCTATTATTACATGCAAACTCAACTAGATGCAGATGGTCTTCCCATGATCCTCCTAAGTTTAACACACAAGCCCTCAGGAGATCTTCCAAATCTCGATTGACTCTCTTTGTTTGACCATCAGTTTGGGAATGGTAAGCCGTACTTAAACACAACTCGGTCCCCAAAGCTTCTTGCAAACTCTTCCAAAATCCACTCATAAATAATGGATCTCGGTCACTCACTATACTCTTTGGAATACCATGGAATCGAACTATCCACTTCACATAAAGTTCAGCCAATTTCGATGTCGTCCTAGTCGACTTGATAGGAATGAACCTTGCATTTTTGGTCAAGCAATCCACGATGACCCAAATCCCTTCGTTTCCTGCCCTGGTTCTAAGTAGTCCATTAATAAAATCCATCGATATCTACTCCCACTTCCATGTAACTACTTCTAATGGATGAAGCAAACCACTCAGCTTCTTCTGTTCAGCTTTCACCAACTGACAATTCATGCACTTGGAAATGAACTTTCCAATATCTCGCTTCATCCGTTTCCAGTAGTAGACTCATTTCATGTCCTGATACATCTTATTGCTACCAAAGTGAATCATCAATTTTGAGTGATGACATTCCCTCAGAACCTCATCTCTCAATTCATCGATATCAGGAACAACTAATCGCCCTTGCTTTCGAAGCCAACCTTCTCGATCGACCTCAAACTCTTTATTCCTGGTTCCAGTTTCTGGATAAACTCGACAAGCTTTGCATCTTTCTTTTGGCTCTCGCCAATCCTTTCGATAAGAGTAGGTCTTATCGACAAGCTTGCCAACATTTCAGGTTCCAAATCACACCTTGGCCTGAAATCTAACCTTGCCAAATACTCGAGGCTCTTCCATTCCGAAAACATCGCTCCCAAACTTGCATGTCTTCGACTCAATGCATCTGCAACTGCGTTACCTTTACCAGGAGTATAGGCTATATCAAAATCATATGACGCTAGAAACTCTAGCCACCTTTGCTGTCGAAGATTCAAATCCTTTTGGAAGAAAAGATACTTCAACGACTTGTGATCCATAAATAACTCGAATCGAACGAATAGGTAATGTCTCCAAATCTTCAAAGCAAACACAATTGCCGCCAACTCCAAATCGTGAGATGGGTAGTTCTTCTCATGCGGCTTCAGCTGCCGACTTGTGTAGGCCACAACCTTATCCTTTTGCATCGGTACCGCTCCAATTCTAGTACCACATGCATTGGTATATATCACCATCTCTTCATTCCCGCTCGGAATGGTCAAAACAGGAGCACTCGTTAGTCTCTCCTTCAAGATCCCGAACGCTTTCTCACACTTTGCATCCCATGTGAACACTTGGTTCTTCTTCGTCAATCTTGCCAATAGTGCAGCTACCTTGGAGAAGTCCTTGATAAACCGTTGGTAATAACCAGCCAACCCAAGGAAACTCCAAACATCCGTCGCATTCTTAGGCTTATCCCAGTCCTGGATTGCTGCCACTTTAGCGCGGTCAACCACTATCCCATTTCCAGAAACAACATGGCCTAAGAATCCTACTTCACTCTTCCAGAAGTGACACTTTGAAAAATTATCTCTCAGCTAATACTTTCGTAAGATTTCCAACACAACCCTCAAGTGTGTCTTGTGCTCTTCCTCATTCCGAGAGTAAACCAGAATGTCGTCCACAAACACAAGCACAAACTTGTTCAGCTGATCTCTGAAAACCCTACTCATAAGGTCCACAAAATATGCTTGCGCATTAGTCAACCCAAATGGCATCACCAACTATTCGAAGAAACCAGATGGTGCCCTAAAAGCAGTCTTTGGCATACTATCCTTTGCCACCATCAACTGGTGAAATCCCGTTGCCAAATCCATCCGAGAAAACACTTTGGCGTCGTGAAGCTGATCGAACAAGTCACAATCCTTGGCAATGAATATTTGTTCATTTTAGTCACCTGTTCAGCTCACTATAGTTCACACACAATCTTAACGAGACATCTGCCTTGGTTGCAAACACGACTGGTGCACCCTATTCGGATACACTTCTCCGAATGAATCCCTTCCCCGGAAGGTCACGAACTTGCACCTCCAACTCTCGTTGTTCCTTAGGCGCCATCCGCCTAAGAGGCTTAACGATTGGTTTAGCACTCTCGACCAAATTGATCCTAACCTCGATCTCACGATTCAGTGACAACCCTTTGACCTCGTCAAAGACATCCTCATACTCATTAGCGATCAGCACAGATGACAAGTCTTTCTGTGGAATCCCAAGTGAATGTAGATTGCTCACGAAGACACCCTCTTTGCACTTACATATAATCAACACCTTTCGCCCTTCCACATCCTCCACTCTCACCTCTAGCTTCTCGTAATTCACCCTTGTCGCATACCTCTTAAGACAATCCATCCCCAAGATGATCCAAAACCCAGCGAAGTTAAGAACAAAGCAATCATACAAAAAAGAGCAACCATGACTCGATAACACTAGACCACGACAAATCATGCAAAGATTGGATGAACCCCCAACTGGATTAGTCATGATCAATGGTCTATCGCAAATCTCGGGTTACAAACCCAAGAGGCATACAAGCTCATTGCAAATGAATGAATGCGATGCTCCAGTATCAAAACGCACATGAACAGAAACACCATTAACAGAAAGCGTACCTTGCACCACGACACCCTTTCCCTTCTCCTATGCAGTAGGAGGTCTTGAAGAAGTTGGCACGACTTCCAAAGCATATGCCTTCACAACTGCTTTCCCTTAGATGATTCTGGATAGTCTTTCTTCTCATGCCCAGGCTTTCCACACTTGAAACACTTCTTCTCAGCCTTAGGATTCTTGCACTCACTAACAAAACGGCCTTTCTATTGGCAATTAAAGCAAACCACCTCACTCTTAGGCTTCTTTTGGCCAACTTTTGGCCATCTTTTCCCTTCTGTTGTTACTGCTTCCTCTTCTTTTTATTACCACCCTACTATGGTTTCTAAACTTCTTTGGTTGCAGCGACTACATTTGCTTCCTTAGGAAACAAGCTCTCATGACGAATAGCTTTTTCCATAATCTTCTTGAATGAATCGTCAAGATAATCCACCAACATCCTTCCAATATAGGTATCCAGATCCACAACAAACTTCTCATTCTTCTGATAAGGTGTATCAATGTATGAACGAGCATACTTATACAAGGCCTCGAAATCAGAAACATAATCAAGCACAGAACGACCATTATGTTTCAGCTCCACGAACTTCTTGAATAGAGAAGATTTCTGAGCTATGGAGATAAACTTTGCTTCAAACTTAGCCTAGAATTGCTCCCATTAAATCTCTTCCTCTGGAGTCTCAAGCGTGCCTGAATTCCACCATTCCATGGCCCTGCCTTGCAGTTGCCTCGATGCAAGCTTTCTCTTGGTTGCACCATCCAAACTCAAGTCCCCAAAGATACGAACACAAGAACCCATCCACCTCTGAACCTCTTCAGCTGGTTCAGTTACTTTGAATGGTTTTCCCCCTAGAGATGTATAATCCTTTGCATAGCTTCGCAAAGTCCACAACTCCAAGCAACTGGACTCCTATGTCTACCATAGTAGCCACTGGAGCGGGGACTCTTCACATGAATGCCTCCGTCATGGCTTCAAACATGGTAGGGTAATCTGGTTCATCACCATTTCCCCCTCCAGTATTAGCTCCCCTAACAGCGTGTCTTGATGGTCGTCTACTCATTCTAAATCTATAGTTTAGAATAATTACCCACTTCCAAGAAAAACTGCTAATGGAAAACAACCGCTACTACTATATATGCTAATATATATAGTAAGCATCCAACTGAGATATACAAATACGTCTCTCATACGTAATTATGTCTTCGAACTTTGCCTAAAATCGTTAACCAGAGCTTTGATACCAAATGTGACGACCACCCACAGCCCCCGCACTTATTGAGAGGAATAATACGCTGAAAGGTGTGCACGACAGCTATGGACAATCATCAGAGTAGGTAAACACAAGCGGAACCTGTCGTAGAACTCACAGCACAAGGATAAAGTATAGTAGAAAATATACAACAGGTAATAATAGTGAAGCATCACATAACAAACTTTTGAAACTTTCTCAACACCCTAAAAGGTTATCCAACAAATACCAAAGTTTGTACATAAGGCCTCACTACAACCCTCATAGAGCACTCAAACAGCGGAAACAAAAATACTAGATAGTAATAAAACTGGTACGTAAGCCTCCAGCTCGCCTTCGCACAGCAACATCATCCTCACTAATCAGCTGTCACCTGCTACTTAGTGTGCCCATCCACAACCGGATGAGCAGTCCAAGGTAATAAGAGGGAACATAAAACCTTGAGTCAGACAACAGTCTTAGTGAGCGATAAAACAGCTAACGAACTTTATCAATAAAGTATATGAGAATAGGTAGATTAACAAACCAATCTACCGAACACCAGAGAAGAACCCAACTCCCGTCTTCCCCACATTGAATGGTGATATCCCTTACATTAAACAACTCAACCATTCATCCATGGAAACCAGTACACCCATTCAATCATGGTAAAGCACTCACAACATCCATATTATATATCTTATGTAAACCATCCTAATCTAATTCAACATTCCTCAAGCACAAGCCCCGGAGGCCTAAACCAATATCGGACAAGCACCCAAGGAACATCTCCTTCGATGTTGGACAATCTACATGAGACGGTACAAATAAAGCATCCAAACAATCAAACATCCACGACTGACTCTAGCTATCACCGCCAATCCTGCTTTGAAACTATCATTAATCGTATGACGGCTAACCTTGCCATATGTAAAGGGCCAATGGTAACCCCAGTTCTAGCATGAACCCCATATGCCTTTCAACGATACATATGTATGTCCAACCTTGACAACTAGGCCTTTCAACGATACCTTACTCAACCTACAACCGGTCTTTTATGTGCCCCTATCGTACCCCTACTTTGAGCCTGCTAAAACTTACGACAACAATAATTTTTCGGCCTTCGCATCTCTAGTCATCCAACACGACAACTTTTCATAGCTCAAGCAACCATTATTCACCAACTCACGACCTTTGAGTTGTCACCTCATTTGCAGTTCTACACCGATCAACGAATACATTTCAACACTTCGAACCTTCCTCCTTTAATTCACTTCAAAGTCACAACATCACAACAGAGACCGACCCGCCTTGCTCGACCCCCCCCCCCCTTTGGTGACCCACCCGGTTTCTTCATACCAGCCGACCCGGTTGCTTCATGAAGGACCGACCCACCTTCTCCTTTAGGACCAACCCGCCTCACAGCAGTCGACCGACCCAACCTGTCCACTTAACCTTCATACTTTACGACCGACCCGCTCTAGATCGATCGACCGACCCAGAAGAGAACTGACCGACCCAAAAGAGGACCGACCCGACTCAAAAGCTAGACTGACCCATTCCTAACTTGCTATCCAAGACATGATTTTGGGTCGACCGACCCACCATGACCGACCCAAAACCTGCATATTGCAATTCAACTCCGATTTCGATCAAAACTTTGCCAAACGATAGAATCGATGAAACCAACTCGTCCAAATCATCAAATATGACCACAAACATGGTATTAAACCATTATCAACATGAATATGACGATTTTCACCCAAATTATGCAAATCACTCCAAAATCATATTGAATGATCATATGAACAAAATTATAGATCTAACTAGCATATACTCATGAAAGAGCATAGGAATAACCAATTTAAACTTGCTAAAATAGATCTCAGGGTGATTCATGTGAAAATGGACTTATAATTGTTTAGATCAATGGTTAAACAGTTGAATATGACGAAAAACATGATCAAACATTCATATACTTCATTGAATCCACGTGAAAGATGTAAATCACTCACCGATTCTCCCAAACAAGCAAAAACCAATGCAATAAGATTCCAGACAGCAAGCAACTCAAACCAAACCCCTTGACCCGATGAAATCCCTCTTTAATTGATGTAGATCTATCCTCCTATGGTGTATATCTTCAATTACCTTCCCTTAGAAGTTGATTTTAATGGTGGAAAGGTGTTAGAGGAAGGAGCAACATAAGCCACCTTATGAGAGAATAGAGAAACTAAAACATTTATCATACCTCCCACCCCTATTTATACCCTTACACTAGCCCACTAATGGGTCTTCCCAAATCAGCCCATTGTGGCTCTCCAAACCTAAACATCCAATTGAAAAACCTTATAACAGCGATTCCTCCCAAACCGCTGAGCCAAATCTTTAATGTAACCACTCTACGGAAAGGCAATCATCAATACCTTTCCAATGGCACAGGTATCACCCTCTGATTCGACCCGAGTCTAAAGTTATGCCCTATACAAGACTGATAGGGGAAAAATGGTTACAAACAATATCGGTAAAAATTATGGACATGTCTCACATCCTCATAAGCAAAATATAAAAATATAAGAATGATACAATACTTAGGACATAAAATAAAAATATTTTATGATCTTCTGATACGTAAAATGTGGGCTGTTACAATGCAAGATCCTGGATGTTTCCATGGCAAAATTCTCAAGGTAATTCACATGTGATGATACATGTTTTTTAGATGATCAAGCTGTGTTGCTCGGCCGTTGGAGGTGATCGACGCGTGCCGGTAAAGCAATATTCAATGTTGATGAATTTTGCATCTGAGGGATATGAAATTCTTCTAGTGGCCCGACTCAAGTCTTCCGATGCCAAAGCCTTGATTTGCTTGATACAGTCACGTAATTCTGGGTGCGTTCACTTGATTTGTGACTTGTATTGTTCGGGAGCCGTTTGATGAGCTGTGACGACCTTCCTTGCGCGATCCTGTCTTAGCTCGATTCTTGAAGAAGTTGGCAACACTTTTGGGCCATTAAACCATGCGATGGGCCAAGTCGTGTGGGCTTGGACTACTTCTGGTAACCAGACCACGGTTAACATTCCTCTCCCCCCAAAGTATGTCTTGTTTTAACGGTTTGATATGAGTTAAGTTTGGCGATGGCTGGAAAGATCTCTATATTGCGCTTAGCGATTGGTTGGGACCTTTCAGATGAGTTGCATGCTGGGAGTGCGCTGCTTCGCAGCAGTTGAGATGCATTGTTGAAGACCATTGGTATGAGTTCGGGATTCCATCATTGTTGAGAGTTTTGGCTCCTTTGAATCTTGTGGCTCATGCCGGAACCTGTCTGAGGCATCTAATCTATGTCGATTCAAGAATTTAAATGTTAGTCCCGACTCCCGATTGCACCGAAGTGCGAACGGTTCATTGCCACATCAAAATCGCATATGCACTCACATGTTTGCACGTGGCTCTACGCGATGCGATCTGAGTTGGAATAGGTAACATGACATTAAACAACAAGATATAAGCGTGCGATCGCGCAAGTTAGCTTCCGTAAAGTTACCGAATCAGGACTTAATCGTTAGGCAAGTTTCGCTGAATCACCTAGATTCATAAGCACACAATTGTTCAATGATTCAAGCGGGTTCCAACAGTCGAAGTTTCGAGAACTCGTATACGCGAACATCGCTATAAGGACAATACTTGGGGAATGTCATGGTATGTGATCACATAGATTTGCCTTCGAAGCGAAATCGAACCCAAATGCCAATCCCTTGCACTCAGATGGTTAAACATTTAGTGAGTACACGAGTTGTCATTGAGTTGGGATTGATTTGGTAGTCGAGGCCTTAAAGACAAGTGAATGTGAACATAGCTTGGTCTATGATCCCGAATTCTGATCCTGAATGTACATTTGGAGCATGCCAATCCCAGAGTTGTATTTGCTTCCTCTCTTCTCTTATTCAAAAAGAAAATCAACTTAAGGCGTGGAGGATACAAATGTTGCCTGTGTACCATGTATTTCCAAGTTGTTTTTGGGTTTTCGGGAGAAGGAAAGAGAGATATGGAAAGTGAGAGGGTTTCCGGGATCGGTACTTAGGAACGTGGAGTGGTGGATCTTAGGAAACATAAATAGTAGTATGGGGAAAAGTTGTCAAGTGTGTGCGGATACAGGGTAGGATCGACTTCATATCACAAACACTTAGTAAATCTTCTAGGTTTTTCAGGGGCTCAAAGTTTGTTTGAGGGATATGATAACTTAGCGAGCACATAGGAACACAAAACATAATTTCATACTCTAGAGGCTCTGCCAAGCTCCCTTGTCTCTCTGACTTCGAGCTCGAGTTAGCGAACTTGAATCGTTGCACAACGTCTCATGATCGGATCAGGATTAGTGTGCTATGGCCTTGCAGCGTGACACTCGAGGAATGGACTTATTTGAAGTGGCGACTAGGATGTGCATATAAGATGTGGGCATAAGGATGAGTCATCAACTTCAGGTTCTAATTTCCAACCCAATCACAATGTAGTCGCATCTCGACCCAAGCATTACACTAGTGGTCGGCGATGGACATGACGTTAGTTGTTGAGGCCAAAGGCTTCCATCGCGTTCCGAAGTGTTTGCTTTTGTGAAACCTCGGCACTGATATAATGTTGGTAAAATCCGTGGCCTACTCTTTGGTTTTGGATCATCTCCCCCGCGAGGTGGACGTGCTTTCAAGACGGCTGCTCCAAGGGCCGCTGTGAAGATGATGCCAGTGCGGGAACTAGTGGGGATCTGCCTCGAGTCCTACGATGGCTATACCGGTGCAGGAATCAGTAGAGGGCTGCCCCCGGTCTCATGTACCTGCTAAATCATTTTTGGTCCCAGGGATGAGTTAACAAGTTGGGTCGTCGCGCAACGTCACATGATTGGATTGTAATTGAATTCGAACGTAACACAGCTAATGGGTGTAACATTCGAGAAACGAGCTCAGTTGGACTGACTGATCGTATATAAACATGAGAACGGGATATATGATTAAGATGTCAGTGTCGGGATTCGATTCTTGATTCAATCATGTCGTAATCACAGTCCGATCCAAGAATGGTACTTATGGTCGGCGATGATTATGGATTTAGTCGTTAAAACTAAAGGTTGTCACCAAGTTCCGGTATGCTTGTATGTAGGAGGCCCTAACATCGAGAGTTATCATAGATGACTTCTATGATGCTAAAACTTTGGTTATAAACTATCTTTTCTACACGGTGGGTTTGCTCGTAGAAGGTCGCTCCATGGTGGCGGAGAGGATGCCTTTAATTAGAATGAAGGAACTAGTGAAGGGATAGTTTCCACCCGAGTTTCCCCAGAGCCTTCCTCCGATAGTACTTCCCAATGTGCCCCTAGCTAATTGGAGGGTGGCTAGATCATCAGCTGGAGGAAAATATCTACGACACAATGAAGAGGTGTCTTTTGGAGAAGAGGGCTTGCTTTCCGTTTACATTTCACCTTCGATGAGGGAGGCAAAGGTGGGAATGAGTCGTGTGCCGATATCTCCGATGATGGCCTCAGAGACTAATGCATCATAGAAGACGGTTGTAAGACTGGTGGAGGACTGGAGCCCCCGGGCCTGCTTCTGAACGTGCCTTCAGTAGTACTTCTCGATGTGCCCTCAACTATCTGGAGGGTGGATGGAGCATCAAGTGGAGGAAAATGGCTAGACACAGTGAAAGGAGGTATCTTTTGGAAAAGAAGGCTTTCTTTCCATTTTTATTTTGCCTTCGATGAGAGAGGAAAAGGTGGGAATGTGTCACGGCCAGTATCCCTGATGACGATCTCAGAGACCACTGCATCGTAAAAGACGGTTGCAGGACTTGTAGGGCATTGGTGCCCCCGGGACTGCTTCTGAAAGTGCCTCTGGTAGTACTTCCCAATGTTCCCCTAGTTAATTGGGGGGTGCCTAAAGCATCAAGTGGAGGAAAACGGATAAGAAACATCGAAGATGAGGTGTCTTTTGGAGAAGAGGGCTTGATTTCCATTTTCATTTCTCCTTCGATGAAGGAGGCAAAGATGGGAATGAATCGCGCGCTGGTATCTCCAATAATGACCTCAGAGACTACTACATCATAAAAGGCTGTTTGTAGGACTGATGCCCCCAGGCCTGCTTTCGAACGTGCCTCCAGTAGTATTTCCGACGTGCCCTCAACTAACTGGAGGGTAGCCAGAGCATTAGATAGAGGAGAAGGGACATGGCACAGCGAAGAGGAGGAGTCATCTAAAGAAGAGGGCTTGCTTTCCATTCCCATTTTGCATCCAACAAGGGAGCCAAAGGTGGGAATGAGTTGTGAACCGATATCTCTGATGACGACTTCAGAGTCCATTGCGCCATGGAAGTTGTTGTCCCAAGTGCTCGAGTATTATGACTCGGCGTTCCGCTCAGGGTTGAGTTGGTCGAAACTCCACTCTCAAGAGACTCGACTTGGAAAGATTTCGAGCGGGTGAACTTCGCTCTCATTAGCTCCAGGCATGCAAAATTCAGACGGAACAGTGCCAATAGAACGACTTTAGAGTACACATAAGCGTAGGTTGGTCGTCTAAGTCTACTGGTCTTTGGGGTCGTCATGCCAGCAGACCGCCTCCAAAGTACGCCTAAGCGTAGATAGGTCGAGCTATATCCATTGGATTTGGCGTATTCACGGTAGTGGTGATTTGGAAATTCATGAACGAATCTCAGAAGTTGAGGCTAATGTTCATAAACTTCGTATAAATTGCAGACGAGACGAGTTGTGAGGTGCGGCTTCTCATTCTTGCTATAATCTTGATGAGTCGTAGAGACGACCTTGAGGGGTTTAGTTGTCGGTCGAGGTCCTGGTTAGTTTGGATCTTTGATGAGTGTTGAGTGACTCGAGGATCCCATGAGGAGGACCTTGTTGATACTGCTAGGTGACCCTTGCGGATGAGTTTCTCGATGTTATCCTGCAAGTGACGACATTTATTTGTGTTATTTCCATGGACGTTGTGGAAGTAACAGTATTCTGTGGAGTTCCTTGGTGCACTCATTGGGCCCTTAGGCCTTGGCCTTTTGTAGGGCAGGACATTGCATGCTGCAATGTTGTCATTGAGAGGAGTGTAGTGTCAGAAAGACGGTAGTCGAAGATGCTTCCTTTTATTATTATGACTACCTCTAACGTTGTCGGTGTGAGCAAGATTGCATGGACCGATAGGGTTAGATTCGTTGGAGCTCTGGGATTCATCTTGAGGTATGTTGCTGAGGTGAGAAGTTCGATTCCTTTGTGCTAACTCTTGGTGTAGGAAGTAGTTAACTTTCTCGTAGATGGTCTCCAGAGTCTTAGGTTGTGCGTGGTTGACCCATGCGCCAAATTCAGAATTGGAGGATATGCCCTCAATGAGTTGATCGAGGATGGCCAAAGGGTTTAAGTCTTCGACACCCTCCAAGGCGTTGTCGAACCTCTCGAGGTATCTTGTTATAGTTTCATTAGTGCCTTGGTAAATATTTAAGACTGAGAGGATGTCTTTGGGCATAACGGCGTGCATCCTAGATTGTGCGACCAAATCCCTGTCGAGTTGGTCGAAAGTTGAGATGGTTCCCGACGAAAGTCGAGAGAACCATAATAGAGCCACGCTTTGGATAAGGACGGGGAAGCACTTGCACTTTACAGCGTCAGTAGCGCGTGATGAATTCATGTGCCATCGGTAGTGGTTAGTGAAGCTTCGAGAATCAGAGTTCCCTGAGTAAGAAGTGAGTTTTGGCATGTTAAAATGCCTAGGCCATTTGGCATTAAGGATTGTTGGATTAAATGGTTTATGCCTCGTACTTGTTTCCCAGACGTCATTGGCATTCCCCAGTGATTCCCTTATGATCCTACAAATCATGTCGGTAAGAATCAGATGTAGGGTTTCTACCATGTTATGGCGGTCGTGATCTAGTTAAGGACTTTGGAGCCTAGGGTGTCTTCTCAAAGGAAGGCATTCATCGTTTTGTGAGTCTCCAACCTCAATTGCACAATTCCGTGGAGGTTAGTTGTGGTGACATTGGGCCCAATTGGATGCTAGAACGTAGCTGACAAGTTGGGACAAGTGGCAGTCTGAATCTGCCTAGGGGGCTCGAGCGCTATTCCTTTGGTCGGGATTAGGTTTAAGCTAGGAACGAGCGGGATGACGCGTTCCCTCTTTGATGGTGATCCTGACATTGCTGAGGTTAATTCTATGACGAGGGCTTAGGTTGTTGGAAGGAGATATGGATGTGGAGCTCGAGGAGACATGATTCGGAGGAGGCTAGACGCTCCTACTTGCCGTAAAATGGGTGATGTCTAATTGAGTGTGTCGTTGGAGTCGCTAGATCAACTCCCTGTTTTGCCTGACTAGGGCTTCGAGCTGTTGCTCGATTTCTTCCCGTCTTTGGGCAAGCGCAAGAAGTTGCGCTTAAGTGACTAGGGGGTCGGAGGTAGTGCCACGTCAGCAGTGGCTAAGATGTTGGAAAGAGGTCACTGATGGACCGGAGTGCCCCTATTATCGTTAGATGTTCCCCCAAGGATAGATTTTCCCTTGCTCTCCATTGTCAAAAAGTTTGCTCGACGGATGTCCAGAGCGGAAAAGTATGTGAGATGTAGCAATAATGATTGGGAAAGTAAAGAACATGGTAATTTATTGTGGTTCGTTTTAGATTGAACCTACGTCCACTTTGAAGGCTTTGCTGCTTTTATTCACTTTCAATAAAGTATAGTGAGACACCATTACAAAAAGTTAATGTTCAGTTAATCCTTGTTGTCAAGCTTCCTTGCTAGTCGGGAGCAGTCGAGGAGTTTCCAAGGTCTGGAGTGTGTCGGGAAGTTCCAAGGTCCAGCGATATCGGGAGTTTCCGAGATCCGGGATGCATTAGGAAGTTTTGAGGTGCGGAGGGTGTCGTGGGTTTCCAAGGTTCGGGAAGTTCCAAAGTGTACTGTGAATTATGGAGGTCCGGGGTGTACTAGAAATTCTAGAAGTCTGGGATGTGTCGGGAATCCTGGAGGCCCAGGGTGTACTAAGAAAATCGAACGTCCGAGGTGTACGGGGAAAATAGGATGTATGGGGTGTACCGGGAAAATCGGATGTCCGGGATGTACCGAGAAAATAGGATGTTTAGGGTGCACTGGGAAATCAGAGGCCCGGGGTCTTCTTCTTCCCCAAAGGTTATGCTGCCATTAATGAGTCCAAGGTCCTCCTTGAGGTGTGGAGAGAGTGAAATGTCAACCCTTGTAAAGAATGAGGTAGAGGGTATTTATAGGAAGTGAAATAGGTGAGAGTATGGAAAAAAAGTGGTAAAAGGGATAAAAAGGAGTGGGATTTCGCATTCTAAATGTGGGATGCGAAATTTCGCATCCCAGGAGTGCACTAACTGCAAAAATCGCATCCCCCTAAAGTAAAGTGCATCCCCCGGGTGGGATGTGAATTTTTGCATCCCAGAGAGATGTGTTTTATTTCATTCGGAGAGGGATAGGGTGGATGCGATCATATCACACTCGATGGATGCATGGATGCGATGATATTACATCCTAAGGGATGCGATAACATTGCATCTGATGGATGCGATAACATTGCATCTGATGGATGCGATAACATCACATCCTAAGGGATGCGACATAAAAGGAGGCGGTGATAAGTCGGTGGGTTGATGTGATATTTGCAGTGTGATGCGAAGTGGAGCAAGGTCATGATGTGATATCCTTACCTTGTGGAGGAGTTATGATGCTAGGTGTTGTGAGACATGGTGATGCGGGGTAAGGTGATGCGAGGCAAGGTGATGCGAGGCAGGGTGATGCGAGGCCAGGTGATGCGAAGCAAGGTGATGCGAGGCGAGAAGTTTCTGGGGCAAGGAACTAGATCAGATCACATCAAAGTGATGCAATATTTTGGAATGCGGATACTAGGGGAAGAGTGAAGGGGATGCAAGTTCTTGGATGTTGCCATGGCAAGATTCTGAAGGTAATTCGCATGTGGTAATCCATGTTTTAGAGATGATCGGGCTGTGTTGCTCAGCCGTTGGAGGTGATCGATGCGTGCCGGTAGAGCAATCTTCAACGTTGGTGAATTTCGCATTCGAGGGATATGAAATTCTACCAATGGCACAACTCGAGTCTTCCGGTGCCAGAACCTTGATTTGCTCGATACGGTCATGCAATTCTGGGTGTGTTCGCTTGATTCGTGACTTGTATCGTTCGAGAGCAGTTTGACAAGCCGTGACGATCGTTCTATCGTGACCCTGTCTTAGCTTGATTCCTGAAGATATTGGTAAAACTTCTGGGCCGTTGAACCACACGATGGGCCAAGTCGTGTGGGCTTGGACTACTTCTGGTAACTGGACCAAAATGCCGCTTAACACGGTGTTGTACAAATAGTAACAAAAAAGTGACATCTCAGCAAACCCATGACAAACATCTAAGGATCTGATTAGAAACAAACAATAGTATAATCAACATCAACATCACAATCAACACGATGTCACGTATTGAAATACGACATGAACATAATCATAATCGAGAACATACTCAACATTACAACATGTAATGATAATATAACAATAGCATACATATAATAAATAAGACAAAGGTAATACAGTACTGTATAAAGATAATAAAACAATATCGTAATCATCAGCAACATTATAATTGACACGACTACAATCAGTCTACAGATCATAAAAGTCAATATCATCAAGACTTGTTATATCATCATCACCATTTAATTGAAGTTTAGGATGGTACCAGTCTTCATCAATAGCAGTAAGCTCGTTTATACGAACTATCAAATCATATATGCTATGTCGATGCTTGGTGTACATAACCTGTTACAACCCCAGATGCATTTGATATAAATCCTCGTATGCAAAAGTAACTAGATTTGAGTACCGAGTAATCTCTACACGAAGAATATCCACTTACTATCAACACTTAGTAGTAGAAATACCCATCATCCAACCATAATTTATTGCCTGCAATGGAGATGAAGCATGATATATCTGCACGCTTTACGTTAAGTCTAGCAGGACTGGGGCAACAATACCAGGTCAGACGGCCGATGGTTCCGACCAAATCAACTTCTATAACATGAATGAAAGGAACCGTATGCGCGGGAGTGTAGAAACTATGTGAAACCAATGTATAGTCCAAACCGATGATGATGAAGTAATTAACATGCCACCGCTCATGATTTCACATTCTATGCAAACCATCACTATCATACACTCTCAAAAAAGGTGTATTTGGATGACGATCATCAGGTTGGAAATCACCATCTAAGGTATGCCTCCAACTATATTCCCCGTGGAACCAGCAACAACCACTAGTAGGTAGAGATGACACTGAAGAAAAAACATCTCATCGAAAGTGATCTATGATGAATTACACTTTCATCGGCCATTTAAGCCGAATACCTATAAGGATGCCAAATGATAGTCTCTCGTGTGGTGTGTAACTTGATTTGATTATAAGCCACTGCAAATATGTGATGGACTTGACCTCCTTTCATACGTCTCTAGTTTTCATGATCCCACGTCCTTGAGGAAAGAATATGGATAAAGCAGAGTCTACTATTGAGTAAGCCCTATTGCGAAATTACTCATGGTATCGGTACTGTAAAACCTGCCAAAAACCTTTAATGAACATGGCTCTCTGCCAAACAAAGCACTGATTGTCTAAAAAGCGACACAAATTTACCAAGACCTGAATCCCCAATCATATCTGATTGAACGATCAAATGTCAAATCAGCAACTGCTTCTACATGTCTAGTTGACAATGTGTTTGACGGGTTCAAAACGAATATGTTTCCCATAAAAAATAGAATAAACAGTCATGTTATCTCCAAATGGCGGTTTTCCTAACCGTATATGTGGATTAATTCTTGGACTGTTCGTCCAACGTAACTAACTCGCAGTTGCACTATGGAATACAATCCATGGCGTAAGTCAAAATGAGGTAGTATAATTGATAAAATGTCAGAGCGTCGATACTCTTCATTATAATTATAACACCCAGCAATTTTAATAACAAAATTATCAAAATAATTATGGGAGTAATGTTCATTTGAATTCAAAGGTAATAGAAAATTATTAACGTTAACATATTAACAAAATTAATCATCTAGTAAATAGAAAAACATGTGTGTGATAGAAAAGATTAAATTAAGGAAGGGAAAGTAATTAATATTAAAATGGCAACATTTCCTTTAATTAGCAATGCATGACATAAGTGCCATTAAAAGAGAAAAACTAGAAATAATGCCAAAGATTGGAAATAGATAACTAATTCTAGAATGTGAATACACACACACACACACACACACACACACACACACATATATATATATATATTGAAAATTGTTATTCTTTATTGTTGTACCAACCATATACTTCATTTATATACCTCATCAAAACCTTATGCCCCCTAACCTAGATGGGTACCACGTAAGGGAAAAAAGCACATATAAACTCCATATATTGACAATAGAAAACAAAACGAAACCACATACAACATCAAAACCACTATCTCACGTACAAACTGTATCACTCAGTAAACCAAACAAAGTAAACTCAACACAAAATACATAAACATAACTTTAACTAGAATCATGCAAATAAATACTCTATATCTTCATCAAATCAACCTTCTGTTGTACAGGATTGAAGGAATTGCCATTGTTCTTCACCAACCAAACCACCTCTCGTTCACTCAACTTCACTCTAATCTCCTCACCAGTTCTTTTATCATTAAAAATTCTCAAGTTTCTTTCTTGCCATAAGTGATATACAGTAGCAGTAAAAGCTACACTTGCCAAATCCAGAGTTTGACCATTTTCCTTAAACATATACAAAATTTTACCAACCTCATACTCCAATGACCTAAAGTATTAGTTGGAAGACCCAATTTCAAAGAAATGGACAGCCAAATGTATTTTGAGTACTCACATGAAAAGAAAAGAAGTTCCACTGTTTCATCACAACCATTACATAAAACACAAGCTTTTTCATTCCTCAAACCAAACTTTATTAGCATGTCTTTGGTAGAGAGCCTATCAAGAACTGCTAAGTATGATATCAATGACATTCGTTTTGCATTTCTGGAGTTCCATATCACCTTAAAACATGATTTAACCTGATGATTTTTTCTAACATGATTCCAAGCATTATGAAAAGAAAAATTGCCACCATCTTTCCATTCATAAAAATCCTCACCTGCTTCGTGATCCAAGAAAATGGAATCAACTTCATTCTGTATTTCTCTAGTAGCCGGAGGAATATTACTAGAAATTTTATCCCCAACAGTTAAAGAAGAAACAAGCTCATCACTTCTACCAATACTATTAAATCTAGAAAAACCTAAGATATCAACTTAATACAAGGTTCAAACCAGATTGAAGTATGATTTCCAGTAGAAATGACTTTACGAAATAACTGCTCACCCTTGGTTCTTAGTCTCAAGATAAATTCCCAAGTACAAGAAGAATTTTTGTCAGCATGCATACTCAAAAAATGCTTTCCTTCACAATACTTCTTCTTCATCCATTGGCTTCACAAAGAAGAACCCTTTAAAAACTTCCACATAACCTTTATACATGATGCTTTCTTCAAATCAGACAAAGCCTTGATACCAATACCTCCTTCAGACTTAGGCCGACATAATTGATCCCAGCTAACCTTATGAGAGGAGCCTCCCCAAAAAAAATCAGAGCACATGGAATTCAATTTAGTTATAATATGCTCAGGAAGCTGATATACAGAAAGCCAATATAAAATAGTGGGATTTATAACCGACTATATTAACTCAGCCCTACCAGCATAACTAAGAAAAATAGCATCCCATGATTGAATCTTTCATTGAATTTTCTAAATCAACGATTGACATTCACTACAGTGAATATAATTAGAGGATAGTGGGACACCTAAGTATCTAACAGGTAAAAAATCCACCTGGAAACTCAAAACCGAAGTGATTTCATGTGTAAATTTAGCATGCAGGCTAAAATAAAATTTTGACTTGAGAACACTTATGGATAGACCACATAATTTCTTCAATTTCTCAAAGCATGCATATAAAGAAATAGCACATAGACGAGAGCATTTACCAAATACCATTAAGTCATCAGCATACATAAGATGAGAAACTACTGGCTCAAAATTATGAACTGGCAAGAATCTCTTCATAGCAACTACTTCATTCATGCAGTAGGAAAAGTACTCTGTAGCTATATAAAAGAGATAAGGAGAGAGGGGATCACCTTGTCTAAGTCCTCGATTTGATGATATAAATCTATAAGGAATCCCTTGGATCAGAATTGAGAATGTTGGAGATGAAATACACTCATAGATGATGTTAATTAGATGAACCGGAAAACCCATCTTTAACATAATATGACATATTAATCTCCTATTAATCATGTCATAGGCTTTGTGTAAATCAACTTTAACACAAAATTTGCTAACTCTCCTCTTTCTGAAATCTCTTAACAGTTCATGTGCTAGCAAAATATTTCCTTCTATATGACAATTTGGAATATATGCACATTGATTTTAAGAAATGACACAAGGCATATACCATTTTATCCTGTTACATAATATTTTACTAAAAAATTTGTAAAACATGTTACAACATAATATATGTTTATAATATGCAAGCTCAGTGGGTCTTTCTACTTTATGAATCATAATTATAAATGTGTGGTTACTCCCCTTTGGCAATTTACCAGAATCAAAAATATCTTGCATAGCAGCAAAGAGTTCATGTTTGATTACCTCCCAATGTAGAATGAAGAACTTCGAATTGAGTCCATCAGGCACAGGGCTTGAATCTATGCGAGCTAAGTGAACAACTTTCTTTACTTCTTCTAAAGATATATTCTCGAGTAGATGCTATTGACCTTGAGAATTAATTGTGGCAATTGGTTGGAATAAAGGAAATTCTCGAATATCATCACCATTGAATAAGTTGCTAAAATAGTCTATAGCTTTTGCTGCAATTTCTTCAGGTTTGTACAAGAGAGAACCATCTGATGTGAACAGAGCTTTCAAGTTATTCAGATGCCTACGAGTAGACATTTTAGAATGAAAAAAATTCGAGTTAGTGTCGCTTTCTATTTCAAACTCCAAATCTTGATATGTTTCTGCAAATATAGAGCCTGTTTAGCTTCAAGCATACTTTCAAACAGGGTTATGTTTTCAGGGTCCAGATAACTTGCTGATTCTCTCTCATGAATAAAGCTTATGCTTCTGAAAGTAGAGCAATATCATTTGGTCTTACTTTATTCCATTTCTTCAATTCTGCCTTACATGCATATAATTTCTACAAAAACACATAACTAGCAAAACCACATACATTAATTTGAAGACCTTTGTTGACACACTCCATATAACCTTCCTTCAGATGCCATTCATTTGAATATCTAAAAGGAAAACCATTGGATTTATCAGGAAGAATCAGATCTTGTTGGAAATGTTTTACAAACATTATGTGAATTATTAAAAATGATTGAATAAGTGTATGAATGGCTCCTATGTTTGAGTAGTCCCACATCATGGGATTATAGGGAAGAGGCAAGGATTTATACTTGTTTCTAAGAAGTCATGTTGGGGCCTTGGGCTCCCAATACATGCATTGTTGTGAGGAGGGAGACCATGCATCATGACCACCACACACGCGCGCGCGACCGACCGACTCGACCCGACCCGGCCCGGTTCGGTTCGGTTCGGGCTTGGGCTTGGGCTTTGTGGTGTAGGCACTTATATTTTTGGACCATAAAACTTAGTTGTTTTCGAACCTTTTTTTATGGAAAATTTATTTTGCGCACCGATATTTATTCTGCAACGGAAAAGTTTTGCAACGGTAAAATAATTAATCCCCCCCGAAATTTTAGCAGATCCGATATTTTCTCCCAAAACCTAATTCTCGTTCTATATATACTATTTTATCTGAGACGAGAAAACCACCGAATTTTATATTCTCTTCTTCTCAGCCGCCATTAAAACTTCTAAGAAATTTCGAGCAGTATTTTTTCCCAAAAGTGCAAATCTGCACTGATTTGTTTGTGCAAGCAAACCAGATACTATTTTAGAGGCTGTTTTATCCTAGAGGCGGCGGCGAAGGAACGAATTGGTTTGCACCTCTGACCAAATCGACGAATCGTCTTCAAGAAAGCGACCTAGTCCGCGACTCAGCCATTGTTTTCCAACAATTTGAAGACGAACTGAAACAATGGCCTCGAACTCAACCATGGACGATTCTGCTCCTCCCTCTGCTTTTCACGGCCCTCTGGTGACTGCTGCTCCTTTCAAGTTTGAAGGTTTGCATTTCAAGCGCTGGCGTCAGAAGATGGAGTTCTTCCTCACGATCAGGAAGGTGGTGGATGCTCTGACTGCTGAAAAACCGCAGCTACCAGACAAGCCTGACGAGACTGATGCAGCAAAGATGGCATCATGGACTGAACAGTCAAAGCAACTGCAGACCTGGACTGAACAGGATTACTTATGCAAGAATTTCATACTGAATGGACTGAGCGATGATCTGTATGATTATTATAACTCAGATGAAAAGACGGCAAAGGAGATCTGGGAAGCACTAAAGAAGAAATATGACACAGAGGAGGCAGGGGCAAAGAAATACACTGTAAGTCGCTACCTAAAGTATCAGATGACTGATGATAGATCGGTAGAGATGCAGTCTCATGAGCTTCAGAAAATAGCTCATGAGATCATCTCCGAAGGTATGGTCTTGGATGAACAATTTCAAATTGCTGTTATCATTGACAAATTACCCCCTAGCTGGAAAGATTTTAAGAACACTTTGCGACATAAGACTAAGGAATTTTCCTTAGAGAGCTTGATTACACGCCTCCGTATTGAGGAGGAAGCACGCAAGCAAGACCAGAAAGAAGAGGTGCTGATTGTCAATAACAACAGCACTAAGAAGACCACTCCCGCTGTTCTGAAACCAAATCAGAAATCATTTAAGAATCAGAACAGGCGCAACAAACAGAATGGGAATCCGCAAGGGAACCCAAAAGGACAGCAGAAACCAGCCCAAAATAATGACTCTGGACAGTTGTTTCTATGTTACAACTGTGGAAAACCAGGTCATATGGCACGAAAGTGTCGGAATAGGCCAAGCTCTGCACCGCAGGCTAACCTGACTGAGGAGCCTCTTACGGCTATGGTTACTGAGATTCACCTTGTTGGTGGATCAAAGGGCTGGTGGGTAGATACTGGTGCTTCACGCCATGTCTGCTATGATCGTGCCTTGTTCTCTACGTACACGGCTGCTGAAAATCAGAAAGTGTTGTTGGGAGATTCTCACACCACTAAAGTTGCAGGGATTGGCAATGTGGAACTCAAGTTCACTTCTGGAAAAACCGTAATTCTGAAAGATGTTATGCACACTCCAGAGATAAGAAAGAATCTGGTCTCTGGCTTCCTCCTTAATAAGGCTGGTTTCACTCAAGTTATTGGGGCTGATTTGTACACTCTTACTTATAAGGGAACTTTTGTGGGAAAGGGTTATGCTTGTGAGGGTATGTTTAAACTGAATGTTGAATCTAATAAAGTGACTTCTTCTGCTTATATGCTTTGTGATTTTAATATTTGGCATTCTAGATTGTGTCATGTTAATAAACGAATAATTCAAAACATGAGCACCCTAGATATGATTCCTAAAATGACAGAATCTGAATCTGATAAATGTGAATTCTGTTCACAAGCAAAAATAACAAAGAAACCTCACAAATCTGTTGATAGAGTTTCTGAACCCTTAGACTTGATTCATTCTGACATATGTGAACTTGATGGCACCTTGACTAGACATGGACATCGTTACTTTATCACTTTTATCGATGATTGTTCTGACTTCACATATGTTTATCTTATGAAAAATAAAAGTGATGCTTTTGACATGTTTAAAACATTCAAAACTGAAATTGAGAATCAAACAAATAGGAAAATCAAGAGATTACGTAGTGACAGAGGAACAGAATATGAATCTAGTTCAATTCTGGACTTCTATAAAATACATGGTATAGTACATGAAAGAACTGCACCCTATTCACCTGAAATGAACGGTAAAGCTGAAAGAAAAAATAGGACTTTTACCGAATTAGTAGTTGCCATCCTACTAAATTCTGGTGCAGCAAAACATTGGTGGGGGGATATTTTATTGACTGTATGCTACGTTCTGAATAGAAACCCTAAATCTAAGAATAAAATTTCACCTTATGAAATTTTAAAGAATCATAAACCCAATGTCTCATACTTTAGAACTTGGGGTTGTTTAGCATATGTTCGCATTCCAGACAATAAGAGAATAAAATTGGCAAGTAGAGCATATGAATGTGCATTTATAGGCTATGCTATTAATAGCAAAGCATATAGATTTTATGACCTTAATGCACATAATATAGTTGAATCAAATGATGCCGATTTTTATGAAACTAAATTTCCTTTCAAATTAAGGAATAGTGGGGGCACTTCGAATATGCCTATTAGAACAGAACTTAATGAAAATTCTGAAGCTGAACCTAGAAGAAGTAAAAGAGCAAGAACCATAAAAGACTTTGGTTCAGATTTTTGTGCTTTTACTATTGAGGAGGATCCTATAAACCTCCAAGAAGCCTTATCCTCTTTAGATGCCGATTTCTGGCAAGAGGCTATAAATGATGAGATGGATTCTTTAGAATCCAATAAGACTTGGCACTTGGTAGATTTACCCCCTGGTTGTAAGTCTATAGGCTGTAAATGGGTACTTAAAAAGAAATTAAAACCTGATGGCACTATAGATAAATATAAAGCACGACTAGTAGCTAAAGGTTTTAAACAAAAGGAAAATATAGACTTCTTTGACACTTTTTCGCCTGTAACTAGAATAACATCCATTCGGGTATTAATCTCACTTGCTTCCATTCATAATTTACTAATACACCAAATGGATGTTAAAACTGCCTTTTTGAACGGTGAATTAGACGAAGAAATTTATATGGACCAGCCTGAAGGATTTGTAGTACATGGTCAAGAACATAAAGTATGTAAATTGGATAAATCATTATATGGTTTAAAACAAGCACCTAAACAATGGCATGAAAAATTTGATAACTTAATCATTTCAAATGGTTTTAAAATTAATGAAAGTGACAAATGCATTTATTACAAATCTGAGAATAACATTTGCACTATTATATGCCTTTATGTAGATGACCTACTCATTTTTGGGTCAAATATTCATGCCATAAACTCAGTCAAATCCTTATTAAGTGTCAATTTTGATATGAAAGATCTAGGTGAAGCGAGTGTAATCCTTGGTATTAAGATTACTAGGTCAGAAAAGGGAATTTCTTTGGATCAATCTCATTACATTGAGAAGATACTAAAGAAATATAATTACTTTGACTGTAAACCTGCAAGTACACCATATGATCACAGTGTAAAGTTATTTAAGAACACTGGTGAAGGTGTAAGACAGTCTGATTAT
The DNA here is from genome assembly GCA_030737875.1 of Allium sativum. NCBI lineage: Eukaryota > Viridiplantae > Streptophyta > Magnoliopsida > Asparagales > Amaryllidaceae > Allium > Allium sativum. The sequence goes on along the minus strand of CM060910.1, from coordinate 330,837,601 downwards.
GCGAGCATCATTGGCAGCCTTCGGTATGCCACTGATTGTACTAGACCCGACATTGCCTATGTCGTGGGATTATTGTGCAGGTTTACCAGTAGACCTAGTATAGAGCACTGGCAAGCTATTGAAAGGGTAATGAGATACCTTAAACGAACCATGAACCTTGGATTACATTATGAAAGGTTTCCAGTTGTACTTGAAGGATATTCTGATGCAGACTGGAATACCTTATCTGATGATTCTAAAGCGACCAGTGGCTACATATTTAGCATCGCTGGAGGAGCTGTTTCTTGGAAATCCAAGAAACAGACTATTTTGGCTCAGTCTACTATGGAGTCTGAGATGATAGCACTAGCTACAGCTAGTGAAGAGGCAGAATATTTGAGAAATCTGCTAGCTGAGATTCCCTTATGGGAAAAACCGATACCAGCAGTGTTGATACATTGCGATAGTACCGCGGCTATTGCAAAAGTTCAGAACCGTTACTATAACGGTAAGAGACGACAAATACGTCGTAAGCACAGCACTGTTAGAGAACTACTTTCCACAGGTACCGTTAGAGTGGATTACGTACGTAGTGAGGAAAATTTGGCAGATCCTTTGACGAAAGGACTGTCCAGAGAGAAAGTCCATAACTCTTCTAAAAGAATTGGACTATTGCCCTTAGATTGTTGAGTCACGCACAATGGTAACCCGACCTAAATGACTGGAGATCCCAAGAACTAGGTTCAATGGGTAATAACAAGTTGTGTTGTGATATGAGTTGAACATGCTATTTAATAAACCAAGAAGCATGTATTCCTGAAGTGATTAGAGGATGAGTTAATAGAAACTCTTAATGAGATCTATACTCTATTTGGAGTGGAGTACCTACCTTCAGGAGTGCTCTTGATAGACTCACCTTTGTGAATGTGGAAATGTGGTCGTTTCCTATGGAGTTTGGGCAAAACTTCTAGAGCATTCACTAAACTGGGATAGACGTGCAGGGCCATAAATGCACGGGCTTATCTGATTGCACTATAGAAAAGGTTGTGTGTGGTTTGATGTCAGGAATAGAGTTCAAGACTACGTGTCACTCTAGTAAAAACTGAATCTTACTCACTATGCAAAGGTTCAAGTCCTTGGACACCTTTGTTTATGCACAATCTTATGTTTTTAAGAAACTGCTCGAAAATATTTTTAAAAATTCAAGTGGGGGATTGTTGGAAATGTTTTACAAACATTATGTGAATTATTAAAAATGATTGAATAAGTGTATGAATGGCTCCTATGTTTGAGTAGTCCCACATCATGGGATTATAGGGAAGAGGCAAGGATTTATACTTGTTTCTAAGAAGTCATGTTGGGGCCTTGGGCTCCCAATACATGCATTGTTGTGAGGAGGGAGACCATGCATCATGACCACCACACACGCGCGCGCGACCGACCGACTCGACCCGACCCGACCCGGCCCGGTTCGGTTCGGTTCGGGCTTGGGCTTGGGCTTTGTGGTGTAGGCACTTATATTTTTGGACCATAAAACTTAGTTGTTTTCGAACCGTTTTTTTATGGAAAAATTATTTTGCGCACCGATATTTATTCTGCAACGGAAAAGTTTTGCAACGGTAAAATAATTAATCCCCCCCAAAATTTTAGCAGATCCGATATTTTCTCCCAAAACCTAATTCTCGTTCTATATATACTATTTTATCTGAGACGAGAAAAACCACCGAATTTTATATTCTCTTCTTCTCAGCCGCCATTAAAACTTCTAAGAAATTTCGAGCAGTATTTTTTCCCGAAAGTGCAAATCTGCACTGATTTGTTTGTGCAAGCAAACCAGTTACTATTTTAGAGGCTGTTTTATCCTAGAGGCGGCGGCGAAGGAACGAATTGGTTTGCACCTCTGACCAAATCGCCGAATCGTCTTCAAGAAAGCGACCTAGTCCGCGACTCAGCCATTGTTTTCCAACAGATCTAATAGAAGAGGACTGTGATCGCTTGACATATGAGATAGAACAAGTGCATTCATATTTGTAAATTTTTGAAAGCATAGATAATTTACAAAAAAAATGTCAATGTTGTTAGCAATTCCTCTATGTCTCCAAGTGAAGTTAAATCCAATGGCTTTAATCTCAAATAAACTAGCTTATGTAAGACAATTATTAAGAGCTCTAATGTGTTGAAATGGTATTGGTAATCCACCTTTCTTTTCCAAATAAGAAGTTGAATTGTTAAAATTACCCATTAATACCCATGCCAAAGAACTTACCTACCATTAAAGCTATTACTTGCACATATTATAGAAAGGAAGAAAGAAAAGACCACCAGCATTGAGAACTTGCACAGTTAAGTGTTGATTTGAAGAGAATAATTCATGAATAGTCTATATATTAGAATCCCACAACAGCATTATTCTACCAAAATATGAAATATTTACACAAGGCATAATGTTCCATCCACTATGTAAACATCTCTTGAACCTTTGCACATTATTTTGATTAATTTTGTTTTCTACCAAACCAACAATAGTTGGTTTGTATTTTGTCAGTAAGGATAAAACATCAGACATACTATCTAATGAATTTAACCCCCTGACATTTCGTGCCATAATCGCCATATAATAGGAGCATTGCTCCTTAGTGTCCTTTTAGGAGGAGCTATAAAAGAAACTTTCTTCTTACCCTTAATATTAGCAAGATAACCTGCATTCTTAGTAATGTTAGTTGAGACATCATTTTGTTCATCAGAAGGTGGTATATCACTCAAATTTTTGCTACTTGATTCAACATATCAGGAAAAACATCCATAGGCAAATTAGAATTGAGAAAATTCAAATCAACCATATCAACATGTAAATCATCATTATCAACACTGTTAGTATTCAAATCATCATCATTCAAATCAGTTTGTGCAATTGTATCAGCAGACATATCTATATTTGTAGAAGAGATTGCCATATTCGATGAAGAGCTGAAATGTCCTGCTGGAAGGCTTATTAAATAACTCATGAATTATAGTTCTATGACCAAACTTCCTACATTTTTCACATCTATGTGGTATATATTCATATTCAACAGTTATCTCTTTCTTAATTCCACTATGAAATGTAACAGGAATTTTATCTACAAGTTTAGAGTCCAAATCAATCTCAACAAGAATTCTAGCATACTTTGTAATCTGTTTACAAGAAATATTATCATCAGCTCTAATAGGATCTCCAACAAAACTAGCAAGCCCAAAAAACCCTGAATTAGTTCACATTTCCATGTCTAGATTCAATAATCTGATCCAGATCTGAACTCTAGAAGCATTGAAATCCTCAAATCAATGTCCAGGGAACCATTTGAGTACCATCAATAATTGCCCAAAGAAAGAATACGTTGAAGTTTTAAGTGCAGACAATACATCAAACACTTCATCGAACTAAACCGTGCAATTAAAACCAAGAGCAATATGTATTCTAAAAGTACCTTTAGGTTTCCAAACCTTTAATATGTATTCTCTGAGCTTAACAACATTTAGCTTGAAATCAACAGGATGTAGTACAACAGTATTTCTCCATGAATCAGCTGAAGCATTAAAAGACTCTTCAGGAAGAAAAACACCATCCTCTAAAGGTTGAAAAAAAAATGAAGAGAGCCGAAATCATCTTCGATTAATAGATTTTGAGGATTTAAATCAGCTTTAGAAGAATCCGAATGATTAAATTGAGGATTTGAATGAGGAATCGAACTAGAACCTGGCGGGACAGTGTCTGCCATTTTTGGGGATCAACTATGTAAAATTCACATATATATATATATATATATATATATATATATATATATATATATTTAACATAAATATATTTAGACATAGATTATAAAAGTAACGTGCAAAATAAAGCGCGTCATAAATGATATAAAACCATGTATTAAAAGGAAGTTGAAATGATGTTAATTAAGTAACATTTTGTTTTAAATTGGGTGTGTGAGTTGTAAAGGATTGAGTTGTTGATGATGATGGTTTTGATGACAACAACCTTCTTTTAACTATTATTGTTATAAAATATATACTAACACTATTCTCTAGAATATATGTGTGTGTGTGTACGCGCGCGCGTGTATATAGGAAATGTATGCAGACACCGATTATTGAAGACTATACAGTTTAAAGATTCAAGATTTTAAGATAGAAGACTCATGAGTAACAATAGTTCAAGAAATAAAAAGTAATATAGTCAAGATTTCTTGTTAAAACTCGGAAATAACACTGAATCCCTATTTAAATCTTTCTCACTATTTTTAATATTCTTATCTTATTTTCAAACTTATTTCTTAGTTTTAAAATTATTTAAACTTCTAATATCTTTTATTTTAACTCCTGATTCAAATATTTCTTATTTATATGATTGTTATTAAGTTTATACTAAGTTTTATTTAACCATTTAAGTTTTAAATTTCCTTTACTTATATTTATATATTTAGTTTTAAAGTGTCTCTTATATTTATAGTTATAGTTGTATATATGTTTTAATATCATTTATATATGTTTTTAAATCAATTTTTAATATGTTTTACTTTAAATACTATATTTTAATATATAAAAAATAGTTTGTTTTAACTCATGGTTTATTAGAATTTATTTAAACAAAACGTGCCTTAATCTGAAAATTTTAATTTTCAAATTTTCTTATGGCATGTCGACATGGGTAACTCCTCATGTCGACATGGTGACCATTGGATTTCCAATTCAAAATTTGAAAAGTTATGTCTGTAGATTTCAAACCTTTTCTAAAAGGTTTTGAATATTGGGAGACTATAAATAGGCTTCCAGAAATAATTTTTTTATTCAATTTCATTGTCTTCTTACTCCTTTATCTTCTTTCCATTAAAACCTTAACTTCTTAAATTATATACTTATAGTCTGCCAAATTTCTAAGAGAGCCACATCAATCTCTTTCTAGTTTAATTCTCTATCACACTCTCTCAAAGATTCAAGTGCTACTCAAGAGTTATAGGATACCTGTAATCAAAGATCGCAAGATCAAGTTCTATTGAGTAAATCTATCAAAACAGATACTGAAAAAGGTGTGTTTGTAGCCCGTTCAAATTAGTTGGGTGTGACTGTAGCCCGTAAACCAATTAAGTAATCTTGTAGCTTGGTTTAACCACGAGAGCGCCTTGTGCTCGGAAGCAGGTGGTGCTGGACCTCGTGGCCATTGAAATCGAGAATTATGATTGAAGATTACCATTGAAAAGAAATCAGCATGAACCCAGAGTTGTGTGGGACTGGATGTAGGGTAACTCTGAACCGGTACAAAATACCAGTGTGTTCTTTCATTTTACTATTTTTATTTATTACTATATGCATCTGTGTTTGATTTTGTAATTATTTGTTATCTGTGATTTGCATTTCATTCTAAATAATTTAAAAAGACTTTAAGTTTTTTATAAAATCCATCGAACACTATTCATCCCCACTCGTATTTAGTTTTCCTTAAGATCCTTAATCCGCATTCCTAAACAACTGGTATTAGAGTGAGGTTTTCAAAGTTATCATAATCTGATTTTGAAGATTTTAAATGGTAAATTTTTCAAAAAAAAAATACTAACACTATTTCCATATGGATATGCCTAGAAACATCATGATGTTATTGTTTAAAACATCATTTAGTTATTTTGAAAAGTCATTTGATTCTTTAAAAACTTGTGTTGTTTTTGCAGGGAAAGAGTTACGTCTGGCAACTACTAATAAAGGACACTAGAAGATCATTCATTGATCAAAAGAATAGATATATATATGTAATTGGGAATCTACAAAGAAATGGGTACCAGATCAATAAAAAAAAATCTGATTCTCATCTACAACTTGATTTAGTGCTATACTTCTCTTCATCTGCTTCGCAATTCCACTGGTTTCGTGAGAATTCATCAAGAAATAACCAAGTTTTGGTCAAATGAAGTTTTGGTGCACAAATAGGAAAAGAAACCAAAATTGTCACTGATATTCTTCGTATTTCATCCAGATATTTGAAATATTTCATCCTAATTCATTTTCCAGATTATATTTTTTGTTCTCACTGTCGTTTTGATGGTGGATCATCAAATTCCAATCAAAATTAAGTGAGATATGACAGTTTGAAGTTGGCTATCCTAAACTGCAAAACTATGTACATGATTTTCTGTTTTTATCTTACTAATTTGGCCCGTTGCACCACAATACCATTTAAATTCATCACCAAACTATCATAGCCCTTGCCTTTCTCTTCGATTTATCGCTAGTTTCATCCAGTTTCATTAAGAAACGAAGAAGACGTGCCTTCCAAAAGATTGATTATAAGTGAAAAAATGGGAAGAAAAAGAAGAGAATAGTATATGGAGAGATATGACTATTGGCCTATTTATAATAGTTTAAGTGTTCGTTCATTCAAAATTCAAATTTAAATTCAAGATTTTGGTGCCAAGTTGGTTGAAGTACTAAATCATTAGTATCTTTCTCATACGATCTTTAAATTCAATAAATAAATATACTATGCTGATTAGAAAAACGATCCCGTCACAATAGAGCAGATCGATTTCATCTTTAAATTTTGAAAGATATGAGTGTTTGGTTCGTGACAATGGAATAACAACAAAATGGAGGATTGCAAAAAGTGGTATGCTTTACTATTATTCCATTACTATCATTGCATTCAGGAATATACATTTATGCACACAGTTAGGTTTAGAATTTTTTTTATAATAATTTTAGATATTTTGTTTCATATGTCGATACACCATAGTATATGTATCAATATACCAAACTATTTTTTTTAATCTCTTCTTATTTTAGATTTAAAATATACTACTCTTTGCTTCGATTTTAAAAATTGAAAGGACATCTTTTCAATATAAAAACGCCAGTTCGAACTCTAATTATCAAATTGGTTTGTCTACTTATTTTCTATTTTAAAATATATATGTATATATATATATATATATATATATTGAGTATATATAAATCAATAAAATTATATATATATATAGTACGTACATATGTTAATATAGTATATAGAACTTGAAATAATTTAAAATTTTCAGACTTTTGACATTGTTATAAAGTATAAATTTATATATCTTTTATACGTAATTTAAACATACATAGTTTAACTTATATATTTTCACATATAATTTCATAAAAATCTGGGGTACATTATCACTAATACTATTTGTAATTTAATACTAATCTTGATTTCTTATTTTATTAGATTTATAAAACTTATATATTTAATTTAATATTTTGGTATATAAAACAGATTTTTATGTCTTAAATATGTAGTTTAAATATAAGAAGTTACAATTTTATAGTTTACTTTATATTATCAAATTTCATCAAAACTAATTTTGTTATAATTACAAACTTTATGTTATCATAAATGTTTTTAATTTCAAGTTTTGACATTATAAATATTTCCTTAGCAAATTAGTATATTCTGGTTTTTAAAGTTTAAATTGATTTGTATTAAATGATTGATGTATATCTCATAATAAAATAAATTTCTATATAATGCATATATTAAGTTTGTTCTAATAACATTAGTTTTTATATTTATATATAATCATGAATATATGTTTATATCATAATGGTTTACTTTATATGATAAAATTTATATTCTCTTTAAAAAAAAGTTCACTGTTTACTATATTATTTTTAAAGAGGTATCCCACTAAAATTATATATTTTATAAATCAAAATTATAATTTAGCAAGTTACTTTAAACATTTATTTTTGATTACCACATGCAATGAATATATTTTTAATTATCTTTAAACTCTTATCTCTAACTTTTCAATCTCATCTATTAGTATCATTAACCTAAGTCTAGAAATTAATGAGTATTACTTTTATTTGATTGAAACAATCTCTTAGCATATGTATAATGAATGATTATTAGATATTACATATTAATTATGATTATACCCTGAATATCTCTTACTATAATACACAAGCATCAATTTATTCTACATATTATTATCATTAAATGTCTTATTTCATATCACACTTCATCATTATAATGCACATCATATTAAAATCACTTACATCACAAGTTGCAGTTCATTTTGTATTTCATCTAATATTGCTTTGCATATGACATATATTTTATACTGCATTACAAACAACATAATGCACATATTGCATTACAATTAACTTTAACTCCACACATAATAAGTATAATTTATAGGGAATTTTGTATTGTTGTCTTAAAAAGTAAAGAATGCTTAACTTGTTTGATTTATTTGTTTGACTCGATTGGTTTGTTTGACTTAATTGATTTGATTGACTTGTTTGATTTGATTGACTTGTTTGACATGGTTGGATTTGATGTGTGTGTGCATGTGTTAATAAGTTTATTCAAAATGTACGTATACATATGTAGGTATTGAATAATTTAACCATAATCATCCTTTTTCATTACCTTACTTTCATATTGTTCTTCTAGTATTAGATTAAGGGGGAGCTTTTGTTGAATTTTTTGATTCAGATATTTTATGAAGAGGATGTAATCAATTAAATGATTGACCGATTGGATTGATTAATTAATTGACTAATTGGTTGATAGATTAATTGATTGATTGATTTATTAGTTAATTGGTTGATTTGATCAAAGAAGGAAAGAAATGAATGGTTATATTTTGGAGATATCTTGAAGGGGCAATTTGGATATTTGCCTAGACTTTCTGTTCTCCTATATATATGCAGCCTTCTTGGTTAGATTGTGACAATTAACAAAGAACTAGAAACCATATGAGAATATCTGGTGAGGTTGTGTGCCTCTATGGGCTTGCGCCCTAGAGAGGAAGATGTAGGAATTTGGGCTAAGGGTAATTATTCTTATTTACTGCTAAAAGACGCAGTTGGTGCCTCCAGATTGTCCAAGGGTTCGTCGTCGTTCTTCATCACTCTTCTACTCCAACAATATTTGTAGTCATCTAGATATTCTTTTCCTATCTCAATAAGGTTATTGATTCATTGTATTTTGTTTATTTTTTGTTGTAATCCATTAAGTGTAAACAAAATTTGTTATTAGTGAATCAATAAAGAGGGTCGTTGGGTGGAAGATTTTGTGTTCATATTTCCGATATTATTTGTGTTGTTTTTTATTTTTCAATCAAATTCATCTTCAAGTGATTGGGTGATAAAGATTCTATTTTTCTTGGCGTTTTGTCAAACTTCCGCTGCGCACAAAACCCCAATAGTTTGGTATCAGAGAAATTTTTGCATAATAGTTTGGTATCAGAGCTCATTCATCGCATAGCTTGGAGTGTTTGTTGGATTGAAGATTGTAGATGTCAGAGATGATGTTGCTTTCGAAGACGGCTATTTTAAATGGGAAGAATTGGGGTATATGGAAGCCGAAGATAGAGGACATTCTATATCTCAATGATTTGCATGATCCCATTGATGGAGATGTGAAGAAGCCCTCTGATATAGATGAGGGAAGATTGAAGTAGACGAAGAAGAAGGTGGGTGATGGTTGAAGAACCTAGTCTACAGCAAGGTGGAGAGGTTAATATGGTCATTGCTTATGGTCCTAAGGTGGAGGATCATGGTATCGACAAAGATCTAGATGTAGATGACGCTCGAGGGATCCCAGAGATGAAGAGATCATGTCAAACGGAAGATGGATGTTGAGTTTTGAAATCCACAAAGATGATGGAGTTCTTGTGGTATTGCAAGCACTTTTTTGACCGTTGGTTTTTGCATGGTGTAGCTCAGATGGTAAATGCATCTTTTGCAGGCGGTGGGTTGTGTTTGTAATTGACGTGTGGTCGTAGTCCTTTCAAATCGACTGGGGTATATCTCGTTGCCTTGAAATCGAGGTTGGTTTTAATTGAGAGTAGGTGTTGTTGAAAGAGCTAGGTTGACTTGTTTGTGGATTGTTGGAGATATGTGATATTTGAATCAAGGTGGAGTGTTGAATTTTTTGATTCAAATATTTTATGAAGAGGATGTAATCAATTAAATGATTGATTGATTGGATTGATTAATTATGACTAATTGGTTGATTGATTAATTTATTGATTAATTTATTGGTTAATTGATTAATTTGATCATAGAAGGAAAGAAATGAATAGTTATATTTTGGAGATATCTTGAAGGGGCAACTTGGATATTTGCCTAGGCTTTCTATTCTCCTATATATATGCAGCCTTCTTGGTTAGATTATGACACTTAACAAAGAACAAGAAACCATATGAGAATATCTGGTGAGGTTGTGTGCCTCCATGGGCTTGAGCCCTGGAGAGGAAGACGTAGGAATTTGGGCTAAGGGTAGCTATTCCTATTTACTACTGAAAGATGCAGTTGGTGCCTCCAGATTGTCCAAGGGTTTGTTGTCGTTCTTCATCACTCTTCTGCTCCAACAATATTTGTAATCATCTAGATATTCTTTACCTATCTCAATAAGGTTATTGATTCATTGTATTTTGTTTATTTTTGGTTGTAATCCATTAAGTGCAAACAAAATTTGTTATTGGTGAACCAATAAAGAGGGTGGTTGGATGGAAGATTTTGTGTTCATATTTCCGATATTATTTTTGTTGTTTTTTGTTTTTCAATCAAATTCATCTTCAAGTGATTGGGTGATAAAGATCCTATTTTTCTTGGCGTTTTGTCAAACTTTCGCTGCGCACAAAACCCCAACAGTTTGGTATCAGAGCAATTTTTGCATAGCAACTTTATAGTTTTCAGGATTGGTTGAAGTTCCAAGAAATGTTTGAATTGACACGTATTGTCTGATTTGGTTTAAATTGTTGTTTTGATTTGAATAATATGAACATAGTAAGTAACATGATTTACAACAGTGTGGTTTGGTGGATTAATTTGACTATATTTTACTCATTATCTCATTTAAATATTGTATTATTATAGTGATATAGTAAAGAGGAGTTATTTAGTTTAAGATAATTAGCCATGGTTTAAGAGAGAATATTAGAATAATTGTTGGTTCAGGTTAAGGGTTCGTTTGATTTTGAATGGGAAGAGTTATTTGGAAGGGTTATTTAAAGGGGTATTTGAAGGGGAATAGTTGCGAATGGGGAATGTGTTTTTTTTTGAAAGGGGCATATTTATTATTTTATTGTTTTTGTATATATTATTTTTTATTGTTTGTGTTTGTGTGTGTTTATTGTTGAACAGAATATAACGCTTGAGGTAATTGCAGAATTACAATCTCAGAATTAAAATTACATAATAAGATGCATGGGATATAAATTATATAGAAACAAAATACATAAAACAGGCTACTGTGTTGGATACTAAGGTGGATACTGGGGTGGATACCGGGGTGCATATTGAGGTGGATACTAGGGGGAAGTCATCTGAAACTGTCTGTATCGTAGTGCTTGTTTGCACACCTCGATTTCAAAACGCAACAAGTTGCATGCTTCGTCATCAGGAAGAACCATGAGGGTATCTTGATTTTCTTTAGCTGTAAGAATTGATGTTGCGTGGGGCATGTTAATACCATCAAATGTTCTTGCACGGTCTATTGTATGCTTCACCATCAGAATTTGAGTACAAAGCGAGCTTGCGTTAGATGAGGGAGAATTACTAGCATTTGTAGATGGATGTGAAATCAGACTGTCAGAGTCAGAACGAGATTTCTTGCTCAATTGCCTAGAGTGTATCATATCAACAATTTCCTCCACCTTCAAAGAAGTTTTAGTTCTTTCTCTTCTGTCAGAACGAGGTCTAGATGAAGTTCCTGCACCCCGTTGTTGGTTAGGAGGCTCATGAAACGTTTGTTGAGTCTGAATGTCTTCTAGTGACACTTGATAATCTTCGAAGAATGTAGGTTGCACAAAATCGGGTGGAGGAGAACGTGGCTCTGGTTGTACATTCTGACTTGTAGAGCCTGGAGCGTAAGCGGCAGAACCTGTTGCAACACTATTGCCGAAAATTTGCTCAAGTACGGTCAAATTTTCGATTGGGCCGGTCTTGTACTTTAACACCATAGGGCCATACTCGTAAATAGACGTTTAAACTGTAAACTTGTAGCTTAAATACGGTACTGAACATGTAAATTACAACTGCATAGTTAAACAGATGTTTTACCGCCACTCGATCACTCCACCAACTTTCGCTTCCACTGACTGTTCCATATTTAGGATCCCATCCGGCGCCCATCTTCTCATTCAAATTGTGCCATACAGTCCATTTCTTCTTATAAGCATCGTATTTGGCCGTTACTTGTTCATCCGAGACTGATATCTCGGTCGGTGATGTAGCTAAAGACTCGTTCAGAGCAGCTGCAATCCTCTTATGTATCCCTTTTTTTGTTCTTTCCAGCAGCTTGATAAGCTTCAACAGTTATACAGAGAAACTCGAGGTTGCAAACGAAGACCATACTTTCAGAGGGCGACGAAATGTTGCTTTCGGTTGATTTACTTCAGCCATTGTCGCTTGAAAAATATGGTTTTTGAGTTGTGGATTGTTGAAGGAAATGGCGTGGATTGTTGAGGAAGGGGTTGGTTTTATAAGTTGGAAAAAAAGAGCCGTATGCAAATTTTTCTGTTGGCGTCCGACGCCGCGTCAGACGCGTCAAAGGCATCTGACGCTAAAGCTTGATTTTCAATCGTTAAGCTCAACGGGCTATTTTGGTGGGTCCCATGCATGACGCATCGGACGCGTTAGACGCCAACGCAAACGTAGCTTGCCCCTTCCAGAAATCAAATGCTACCTAAGTCTTATATTAGGGGAGTATTATAGGTTAAACATAATAATATAGTTTTTGTTGATGAAAAAGGGGGAAAATTGTAAAATAGGCTTAGAGCAAGGGGGAATTAGTAGTTTCGGAAGATGTTATTGAAGTAACGGGAGTGATTGATGTATCGAGGCATGAGTTAAGTATATTTTATAAACATGATTGTCATCGTCAAAAGAGGGAGATTGTTGAGGACTGAGTTGTTGATGATGATGGTTTTGATGACACCAATTTTGTTTTAACTATTATTATTATAAGATATATACTAACACTAAATTATGCAGGTATTGATTATTGACAGCTGTACAGTTTAAAAATTCAAGATTTCAAAGAAAAAGAGTTCAAGAGAGAAGACTCATGGTAACAATAGTTCAAGAAATAAAAAGTAATAAAGTCTATATTTCGTTAAAATTTTGAAATAACACTGAATCCTTTTTTCAATCTTTCTCGCTATTTTTAATATTCTTATTTCATTTTCAAACTGATTTCAAAATTACTTCCTTATTTAAATTAGTTTTAAAATTATTTTAACTTCTAATATGTCTTTTATTTTAACTCCTAATTCAAATATTCCTTATTTATATGATTGTTACTAATTTTATACTGAGTTTTATTTAACCATTTAAGTTTTAAATTTCCGTTACTTATATTTATATATTTTGTTTTAAAGTGTTTCTTATATTTATATTCATAGCTGTATATATGTATTAATATCTGTAACACCCCACCTCCGCTAGGGTCACTCTTTCGGGGGCACTAGCTTCTGGGGGGCGTTAGAACTGGGTAAGCATGCATAATGATATATCAAGGCAGAACAAGAACATAAATATATATGTAAAACAGAGTAAGTGAGAATAAAACAACGGAATATCTCAAACCATCTCAAAACAAGTCTAGTACATCATAAAGTCAACTGCCAAAATAAACATGTCTAGTACATCATAAACAGAAATACTGAAATACATAGTGCTATCCCCAAAATAAAGATGGTAAACCATAGCGAGCTCAATGTCCAGACATACATGAGCTATCCAGCGAACAAGCAAGCGATCCAAGCTAAGCACCACTGTTCCCTCCCTGAGAACCTGGGGGGGAAACGGAAGAAAAGAAGCGAAAGAAAACAGGTCAGTCAAAAAGACTGGTAAGCCCTACTACGATCAGTCTATAAACTAATAAAGTTAACATCATGATGGAAACTGAGATGAACATACTGGCAATAGACAAAGGTGTCATCACATAAAGAAGATTAAGCTTTGCACCATAGTGTACTAGCAAACTAACATAACTGGTATTGATCCCTTAGCCCAAACTTTGGCCCAATAACATGAGGTGACCTTAATACAAGGTCCAGCCCAACGGTTTAGTCGATCGGCTCCCTATAAACCTAACACGTCAAGTGTTGGTGTCCATACGGCCCACATATGGTTGTAGTCAGACTGTGCTGGGTCCACCTTCGGGTGTATCAAGCCCTCGGGTGTCAACCCCAGACACCTAAGCAATAATGCACAGTCTAAACCTACTGGTACCCGTGCCTCGAGTTTGTCCAACACCGGACTACGTGCACGTCCGTAGCCCGCCTGGACCCGCACCGCTGTACCACTCAGCCGCCGCTTTGGTCGCTTACATCAGTCCAGTAATCGTGCCCCGCCCTAGCCTAGCCTCTAGGGTTGTGAATGATACCAAACTGGGATTACTGCTGGAACAGACCACGTTGCTAGGGTTTTCTAAGAGGGTTAAGTGTGGTTTAACCCCTCACTAATCATGGATTAAATTAGTTAAGTGTAACCAACAATTCACCACTTAACCCCATTTAATCCCTCGTATCCCCCAAAATTGGTTAAGTATTAGTGGGCCATGACTTAACCCTAATCATGAGGCATTGATTAATTTAATTGTGCCTTAACCTCTCACATTAGACTTTGTTGCGGTTACTAGTTAAGCCGGGCGGGTCCGGGTAGCTTTACACCACAACTTGGTCTAACCTCGGGTCCAAGGTACACATGACCAACTTCCCACATTGGGTCCTATTGTTTGTAGCAACTAGTTAAGCCGGTCGGTTCCGGGTAGGTTTACGCTACAAACTCAACCCAACCTCGAGTTGGCCACACTTATGTTTTCTAAGTGTCATGTCCACTTTAATTTCAAAACATAATTACAAGTTTAACAAATACTTGGGTAGACCTAACTTAATAGGTAAATTCCCAAGGGGTAGACCTAACTTAATAGGTAAATTCCCAATCTTCTATTTTCATGTATTTTAAGTTTTACCCAAAACCCCCCAACGTCATTCTATCGCTTACATATTCGTCATAACGCATAAAGGATAGAAAGAGGGAACTTGGCACAACATACATGAGGAATCTTACATATCATAATAAACATGCATAACATGTTGGACTTGCATAACTTAGCATAGTGAACTTGCATAAACATGCATAACTTGTTAAACTTGCAAATCATGGCATAGTGAACTTGCATAAACATGCATAACTTATTAAACATGCATAACATAGCATAGTGAACTCGCATAAGCATGCATAACTTATTAAACATGCATAACATAGCATAGTGAACTCACATAAGCATGCATAACTCATTAAACATGCATAACATAGCATAGTGAACTCGCATAAGCATGCATAACTTATTAAACATGCATAACATAGCATAGTGAACTCGCATAAGCATGCATAACTTATTAAACATGCATAACATAGCATAGTGAACTCGCATATGCATGCATAACTTATTAAACATGCATAAATCCCAACTTTCATCACATATTAACTTTAGAGTTTCTAAAATGAAGGTAAGAGGGCTTACAAATATTATGAAGACACAAATCTACTAATAAAGATTGAGAAGCCCTTTATGCAAGCATATAAAAACCCAAAACAAAGCTCCAATTAACAAAAATCCCAAAAACTCTAGCTTAGCAAATAAAGCTTGCAACTTGATGATATATGCAAGCTAATGATCATTCATACAACTTAGAAATGCTTGTATGAACATCAAAATCTTCATAGGAATGATTTTTAAAGAGGGTGGAGGCTAGGGTTTTTAGGTGGAGGCCATTTGAGAAATCAATTTGACATAGTTTGGTTGCTAGAATGAATAATGGGGTTTTAGGGTAGGATTAGGGGCTTATTTATAGAAGATTAGAGTGTTTTTAGCCCTAGGATTAACCCTAGGTTAGTTCAGGTCCGTCAGATTTCGGAATTCTCTAGAACCAAGCCACACAACCAAGCCCAAATCAAAATGGTGCGCCAGGCAAAACTGCCCGGCCACCCCGTGTCGACAGGGCAGTCGACACCCTAAGACCCCTGTCGACATGCCTGTCGACATGGGGGTCTTGGCGGGAGTTTTCCCGCCTGACGCCAGTTAGCCCTAATCCTTGTTTTTAATTTAAAATTTAAATCTGTTTTTAGCATGGAAATTTCTGAAAACTTCAATGGGCCTTAACTGGGTCATACGGACTCCGATTTTCGAAAACTCGGACTCTATTTCGCGTATTTTTCCGAGACGAACGCAATGGCATAGCCCGTTTCCCTTGATTCAGATTTTATAATTAAATTCTGCCTCGATTTATGTTATAACAGGTTATTGAAAATACGGGTTGTTACATTCTCCCCTCCTTAAAGGATTTCGTCCCCGAAATCTTCAAGTTAGGAAGAACGTATCCTACCATCCAATCACCCATCTACTCAAAACATCATCCACGAGCAACCATTGTCCTTAAAAGATTCTAAATGCTGTATGAACATATGCAAAAGTGTGTGTATATGTACTTATCTAATGCAAAGATCAATGCAAAATATGTTAGTGAAATGTATCCATATGTATGCAAATCCCTAACATAATGTATAATATCTACATGCGTGCTCAATCATACACCCATATGCAACATCCACGTGATAGCATACAAATTTCATCCAAGAATAAGCATAAACACTCATGCACATGCAATATGAGGAGTGTGTGAGCCGATCTAGTGCCTAATGTGTATCATGCATCCACGAGTAACCACTTGCAAACACTTGCAACCACTTGCAACCATCAAACATAACATGTCTCAAACACATGTTTCATCCAAAGGGTTTCTACCTAAGGTTCTCATGACAAGATTAGTACGATAACTAGATAAACATGGATAGCAAAGAGGAAGATATGCTAACAAAGGAAAGAGATTGAGAGTGTACCCTCAAAAAGGAATGGATAAAGCCCACGCATCTTCTCCTCGGTTTCCCAAGTTGCGTCTTCTTCGGCTTCACCCCATTGAACCTTCACCAGCTTGACCTCTCGATTCCTTAGCTTCTTGGTCTCCGTCCCCAAGATACGAATCAGAGCTCTCCTCAAAGTTTCCTCTTTCTCTACTTCCACGTCTTCAAGAATGCTAGGTTCGACCACCTCAGCGGACTCATGTAGGCACTTTCGGAGATGCGAGACATGAAAGACATTATGCACTCCGGACAGCTTCTCGGGCAATTGCACTTTATAAGCCATCTTCCCAATTCTCTCTATGATAGGGAAGGGTCCAACAAATCTCGGTGCTAACTTCCCAACAGCTCCAAATCGGACCACATTCCGCAAAGGAGAAACCTTTACGAAAACCATATCCCCAACATCAAACTCCAAATCGGATCTTCGCTTATCAGCATAGGATTTCTGTCGGTCTTGGGCCGCTTTCATCCGTCTTCTAATCAACTCGACCTTCTCGGATGTATCTCTAATCATGTCAGGTCCAAGTATAAGCTTATATGTAGTCTCCCACCAACATGTAGGTGACTTGCACGGTCTCCCATATAAAGCCTCAAATGGTGCCATCCCAATGCTCGCCTGATAACTGTTATTATAAGCAAATTCCACAAGAGGAAGATGGTCTTCCCAAGTACCACCAAAATCCAGAATGCAAAGCCTCAACAAGTCCTCAAGTACCCTATTCACCCTTTCTGTCTGACCGTCCGTTTGTGGGTGATAAGCCGTACTCAGGTTCAACCTCGTGCCCATAGCTTCCTGCAAACTGTTCCAGAACTGACTAGTAAAGATGGGGTCTCGGTCACTGACTATGCTGGAAGGGACTCCATGTAGTCGCACTATCTCACGAAGATATACTGATGCTAGTCCAGATGCGGTCCTTTTGCTCTTCACCGGAATGAAATGAGCACTCTTCGTAAGTCTATCCACAATGACCCATATGCTTGTATTTCCTTTTCTTGACCTTGGCAATCCGTCAACAAAGTCCATAGAAATACTCTCCCACTTCCATAGCGGGACCTCTAGAGGATGCAATAGCCCACCGGGCTTCTTCGACTCGGCTTTAACTTGCTGGCAAATAATACATCTAGAGACAAACTCTGCCACATCCTTCTTCATTCCAGGCCAGAAGAAAATGCGCTTCATATCCTTATACATCTTATCTCCACCCGGATGTATAGTCAACTTGGAGCGATGTGCTTCCTCAAGAACTTTCCTCACCAAGTCTTCTACCATCGGAACACAAAGCCTTCCGTCTCTCCTCAGCCAACCCTTATCATCTATAGAATATCGAGCAAGGTGACTAGATGTCTCCCCTCGGATCAGCTTATCCATAATCTCAATTATCTGAGGGTCTTCCTTCTGCGAAGCCCCAACTTGTTCCAGAAGGGTAGGCCTGAGCTCAAGAGATGCTAAAGAACCGGTCATCGACTCAACTGTCAAAGAAAAATCAAAGGTTGCCAAGAACTCTAAATTCTTCATCTCAACAAATAGAGGACTTAGTGTCAACCTTTTTCTACTCAACGCATCCGCTACAACATTCCCCTTGCCAGGGGTATAGGCTATATCAAAATCATAGGACGCCAAGAATTCCATCCATCTTTGTTGCCTCAAGTTCAGATCCTTCTGCGAAAAGAGATACTTCAAAGACTTATGATCAGTATACAGCTCAAATCTCTCTCCCAGAAGATAATGACGCCAAGCCTTAAGTGCATATACTATCGCTGCCAGCTCTAGATCATGAGTGGGATAATTCTTCTCATGCACCTTAAGTTGCCTACCACCAAAACATATAACTCTGCCCTCTTGCATCAGAACGGCGCCCAATCCCGTGCCACAAGCATCAGTGTACACGGTAAACATCTTACCACCATCGGGTAAAGCTAGAACTGGTGCTGAGGTAAGGGCTCTCTTGAGTCTCTGAAAAGCAAGCTCACAGTCCATATCCAAAGCAAAAACTAAGTTCTTCTTCGTCAACTTAGTAAGAGGGGCGGATACCTTCGCGAAGTCCTTGATGAACTTCCGGTAAAAACCCGCAAGACCTAGAAAACTTCTCACCTCGGTTGCATTCCTTGGAGTCTTCCAATCCTGAACTGCAACCACCTTAGCGGGATCCACCGCTAAGCCTTGCTTAGATACTATATGCCCAAGGAATCTAACTTCCCTTCTCCAAAAGTGACACTTGGAGAACTTGGCCTTTAACTGATGCGCTCTAAGCGTATCCATCACCTCTACAAGATGCCTCGCGTGCTCTTCTTCATCCTTGGAGAAGATCAGAATATCATCCACAAAGACCACGACAAACTTGTTCAAGAACTCCCGAAACACCCTACTCATCAAGTCCACGAAATACGCGGGTGCATTCGTCAAACCGAACGGCATAACAAGCCATTCAAAGAATCCATCTGGAGTTCTGAATGCAGTCTTGTCTATACTATCTTCAGCCACTCTGAGCTGATGAAATCCAGTAGCAAGATCAAGCTGAGAGAAAACAGAAGCACCAACAAGCTGGTCAAAGAGATCATCGATCCTCGGTAACGGGTGTCTGTTCTTCTTAGTCAGCTTATTCAATTCTCTATAGTCCACACAAAGTCGAAGAGAACCATCTGCCTTAGTAGCAAACACCACAGGCGCTCCCCATTCGGATATACTTCGTCTGATGAAGTTCTTCTCAAGTAACTCCTTTACTTGCTTGCTGAGCTCCCGTCTCTCACGCGGAGCCATGTGCCGAACGGGCAAAGAAACAGGCTTAGCATTATCCACCAGATAAATGCGAAAATCAATCTCTCGTTTAGGGGGCAACCCCTTAACTTCTTCAAAAACATCTGGATAATCTCGGACCACCCTTACAGACTGAAGGGCCTCCTCTGACGAGTCGAGAGATTCAAGATAGCACAACATGACGGGATCCTTCGGATTGCATGAAATCTCTAAGGTGTTGCCAAGGCGAGTCACAAGCCTCACAACCCTATGCTCACAATCAAGAATGGCTCCATGTCTAGACAGCCAATCCATGCCCAAAATCAATCCGTATCCCCTGAAACCAAGAACATATGCACTACACAAGAACTCTACACTGAGTATAGAGATCCTCAGATCCTCACATATCATAGATAGATGAGCAGAACCCCCAATGGGATTCGAAACACAAACGGGATCATCCACTAAGCTAGTACTAAGGTGCAAACTATCAACAAGATCAGATGAAATAAAGCTATGTGATGCACCAGAATCAAACAAAGTACGAACAGGAAGATCGGAAATATAAACAAGGTTCTCAACAGAAACACTACCTCGATCGGGAACTGGAACGGTATTGAGAGCATGAACTTGCCCTCCTGAAGGTCCAGCACGCTGAGTCTGACCCTGCCCTTTCTTCTTTGGGCATTCCTTGCTGAAGTGTCCAGTCTCACCACAGGAAAAACATCCACCACTAAGCTTCCTTTTCTTCTTCCTACAATCCTTAGCAAAGTGTCCAGGCACACCACAGTAATTGCACTTTCCCTTGCCTTTGTTGTTGTTCCCCTTCTTGTTCTTGCTCTGATTCCCCTGACTGCTTTGACCACCTTGATTGCCTTTACCCTGAGAATCAGTCTTCTTTGCTTGAGTATCACTCGACGTGACCTCTTTCTTTCCATCTCCCTGGAGTAGAGCCATATCGACCAAACTCTCAAAAGTAGCCCCATGCGGAATATGTGACATCGCCAAACCCTGCAGCGGCTCATTCAACCCTCTAGCAAATCGAAGAGCCTTCTTCTCAGGAGTGTTCACCATATCCAAACCAAAACGGGCCAGCTGATTAAACTTGTTCACATACTCCTTGACAGACATATCACCTTGCTTTAATGCAATGAACCTCTCCATCTGTAAATTCGCCTCAGCAGAAGATAGAAACTTGGCCACAAATCTAGCCCTCAAATCGGCCCAAGTCTCAACAGGCCTCGTCCCATTGGTGACCTCCCACCAATAGGCTGCTTCGTCCTTCAAAAGCCACACTGTCAATAAGATCTTCCTTTCGTCATCAATCCGAAAGATAGCAAATAAGTCCTCAGTGTCTTTCAGCCAATTCCTAGCTTCAACAAAAGATTCCGTGCCTAGGAAATTCTTGCCTCCCATCGCCTTGAAGTCTTTACAAACCTTCGTGAATTCAACCTGAGGATGCTGAGGGGGAGGAGGAGGAGCCTCAGCAACTGGAGGAGGAGGAACATTAGCAACGGGAGGAGGAACAGGAACCACCGGAGGAGGGACATTAGGGGGAGGATTCTCAACTACAGGAGGAGGAGTGGGAGTAGGGTTTGCGGGGCCGGCTGCCGCCCTAGCTTCTAGAAGTCTCCTATAACAGAGTGGTACGTTTACTCCATCGGGGATGGCAAGATTCTCAGCCATACTGAAACGAATAGATAAGATAAGATTAGGTCAAGGGAACGAAGGATAACGCTAATGGCTTTTTGGGGAATAGCCCTTTAAAATACTAGACTTTTCTTTGGAAAATACTTTATACTTGTTTTAAAAATAGTTTTTCAAAAGTCTTTTTAAAAACTTTTTGTTCTTTCTTGTAAACCATATGCTCTGATACCAAATTTGTAACACCCCTCCTCCGCTAGGGTCACTCTTTCGGGGGCACTAGCTTCTGGGGGGCGTTAGAACTGGGTAAGCATGCATAATGATATATCAAGGCAGAACAAGAACATAAATATATATGTAAAACAGAGTAAGTGAGAATAAAACAACGGAATATCTCAAACCATCTCAAAACAAGTCTAGTACATCATAAAGTCAACTGCCAAAATAAACATGTCTAGTACATCATAAACAGAAATACTGAAATACATAGTGCTATCCCCAAAATAAAGATGATAAACCATAGCGAGCTCAATGTCCAGACATACATGAGCTATCCAGCGAACAAGCAAGCGATCCAAGCTAAGCACCACTGTTCCCTCCCTGTGAACCTGGGGGGGGGGGGGAACGGAAGAAAAGAAGCGAAAGAAAACAGGTCAGTCAAAAAGACTGGTAAGCCCTACTACGATCAGTCTATAAACTAATAAAGTTAACATCATGATGGAAACTGAGATGAACATACTGGCAATAGACAAAGGTGTCATCACATAAAGAAGATTAAGCTTTGCACCATAGTGTAATAGCAAACTAACATAACTGGTATTGATCCCTTAGCCCAAACTTTGGCCCAATAACATGAGGTGACCTTAATACAAGGTCCAGCCCAACGGTCTAGTCGATCGGCTCCCTATAAACCTAACACGTCAAGTGTTGGTGTCCATACGGCCCACATATGGTTGTAGTCAGACTGTGCTGGGTCCACCTTCGGGTGTATCAAGCCCTCGGGTGTCAACCCCAGACACCTAAGCAATAATGCACAGTCTAAACCTACTGGTACCCGTGCCTCGAGTTTGTCCAACACCGGACTACATGCACGTCCGTAGCCCGCCTGGACCCGCACCGCTGTACCACTCAGCCGCCGCTTTGGTCGCTTACATCAGTCCAGTAATCGTGCCCCGCCCTAGCCTAGCCTCTAGGGTTGTGAATGATACCAAACTGGGATTACTGCTGGAACAGACCACGTTGCTAGGGTTTTCTAAGAGGGTTAAGTGTGGTTTAACCCCTCACTAATCATGGATTAAATTAGTTAAGTGTAACCAACAATTCACCACTTAACCCCATTTAATCCCTCGTATCCCCCAAAATTGGTTAAGTATTAGTGGGCCATGACTTAACCCTAATCATGAGGCATTGATTAATTTAATTGTGCCTTAACCTCTCACATTAGACTTTGTTGCGGTTACTAGTTAAGCCGGGCGGGTCCGGGTAGCTTTACACCACAACTTGGTCTAACCTCGGGTCCAAGGTACACATGACCAACTTCCCACATTGGGTCCTATTGTTTGTAGCAACTAGTTAAGCCGGTCGGTTCCGGGTAGGTTTACGCTACAAACTCAACCCAACCTCGAGTTGGCCACACTTATGTTTTCTAAGTGTCATGTCCACTTTAATTTCAAAACATAATTACAAGTTTAACAAATACTTGGGTAGACCTAACTTAATAGGTAAATTCCCAAGGGATAGACCTAACTTAATAGGTAAATTCCCAATCTTCTATTTTCATGTATTTTAAGTTTTACCCAAAACCCCCCAACGTCATTCTATCGCTTACATATTCGTCATAACGCATAAAGGATAGAAAGAGGGAACTTGGCACAACATACATGAGGAATCTTACATATCATAATAAACATGCATAACATGTTGGACTTGCATAACTTAGCATAGTGAACTTGCATAAACATGCATAACTTGTTAAACTTGCAAATCATGGCATAGTGAACTTGCATAAACATGCATAACTTATTAAACATGCATAACATAGCATAGTGAACTCGCATAAGCATGCATAACTTATTAAACATGCATAACATAGCATAGTGAACTCACATAAGCATGCATAACTCATTAAACATGCATAACATAGCATAGTGAACTCGCATAAGCATGCATAACTTATTAAACATGCATAACATAGCATAGTGAACTCGCATAAGCATGCATAACTTATTAAACATGCATAACATAGCATAGTGAACTCGCATATGCATGCATAACTTATTAAACATGCATAAATCCCAACTTTCATCACATATTAACTTTAGAGTTTCTAAAATGAAGGTAAGAGGGCTTACAAATATTATGAAGACACAAATCTACTAATAAAGATTGAGAAGCCCTTTATGCAAGCATATAAAAACCCAAAACAAAGCTCCAATTAACAAAAATCCCAAAAACTCTAGCTTAGCAAATAAAGCTTGCAACTTGATGATATATGCAAGCTAATGATCATTCATACAACTTAGAAATGCTTGTATGAACATCAAAATCTTCATAGGAATGATTTTTAAAGAGGGTGGAGGCTAGGGTTTTTAGGTGGAGGCCATTTGAGAAATCAATTTGACATAGTTTGGTTGCTAGAATGAATAATGGGGTTTTAGGGTAGGATTAGGGGCTTATTTATAGAAGATTAGAGTGTTTTTAGCCCTAGGATTAACCCTAGGTTAGTTTAGGTCCGTCAGATTTCGGAATTCTCTAGAACCAAGCCACACAACCAAGCCCAAATCAAAATGGTGCGCCAGGCAAAACTGCCCGGCCACCCCGTGTCGACAGGGCTGTCGACAGGGCAGTCGACACCCTAAGACCCCTGTCGACATGCTTGTCGACATGGGGGTCTTGGCGGGAGTTTTCCCGCCTGACGCCAGTTAGCCCTAATCCTTGTTTTTAATTTAAAATTTAAATCTGTTTTTAGCATGGAAATTTCTGAAAACTTCAATGGGCCTTAACTGGGTCATACGGACTCCGATTTTCGAAAACTCGGACTCTATTTCGCGTATTTTTCCGAGACGAACGCAATGGCATAGCCCGTTTCCCTTGATTCAGATTTTAGAATTAAATTCTGCCTCGATTTATGTTATAACAGGTTATTGAAAATACGGGTTGTTACAATATCATTTTATATAGTTTTTAAATAATTCTTGTATATGTTTTTAAATCATTTTTAATATATATTTTTACTTTAAATACTCTATTTTAATATATAGGAAAATAGTTTGTTTTAACTCAAGATTTACCAGAATTTATTTAAACAAAATGTGCCTTAATCTGGAAATCTCAGTTTTCAATTTTTTTTAAGGCATGTCGACATGGTGACCGTTGGATTTCAAATTCAATTTTTGCAAAGTTGTGTCTTTTGATTTCAAATCTTTTGTGAAAAATTTTCACTATTGGGAGACTTAAATAGGCTTCCATAAACGAATTTTTTAATTCAATTTCTTTATCTTCTCTCCAAACTCTTAATTTCTTAAATTATGTACTTATACTCTGCCAAATTTCAAAGAGAATCACGTCAATCTCTTTCAAGTTTGATTCTCTATCACACTCTCTCAAAGATTCAAGTGCTACTCAATAGTTATATGATTTTGTAATTAAAGATCGCAAGATCAAATTCTATCGAGTCTATCTACCAAAACTAATACTGAAAAAGATGTGGTTGTAGCTCATTTAAACCAACTGGGTGTGATTGTAGCTCGTAAAACAATTAGGTGATCTCGTAATCTGGATAAATCAAGAGAGCACCCTCTGCTCGAAAGTAGGTGGTGGTAGACCTTGTTTTCATTGAAATCGAGGATTGTAATTGAAGATTATTAATATTAAAAAGAAATCTGCATCAACCTAGAGTTAGGTGAAACTGGATGCATGGTAGCTCCGAACCAGTATAAAATTCTGGTGTGTTCTTTCCATTTACTACTTATTTATTTATTATTATTTACATCTGTGTTTGACTATGTGATTATATCTTATCTGTGATTTGCATTTCATTCTAAATAATTTAAAAAAACTTCAAGAATTTGTGAAATCCATTAAACACTATTCACCCCCTAGTGTTTAGTTTGCCTTAAGATCCTTAATCTGCATTTCTCAACATGTTTATTAATAATACTTGTCTGAAATTGAAAATAAAACGTGTGTTAGGATGGTAGAAATAAACGTGAAAAATATTTTTTATGGAATTAAATGAATTAAACACGCAGGAATTTGAAAATGAAAGAATTATTAAGGCGCTATTGATTGCGCATTTGAATTTGAATAAAAACGTGCGTCAAAAATGGTAAATAAAATTCAGAAATCAATAAGAACAATCAGGAAATAGTAAATGTTTATACACAACCAAAATCACGTAGGAAAAGGCCTGATTTACGATTTCTAAAAATCGTACATCGGTCGACCCATACTAGAAACGGGTTGACCCATGGGTCAAAACACTTCTAGGTTAGGTCGACCCAGGAGTCGACCCATTTTGGGCCAAGACGATGTGGTTTTATATTTTTATGCGGTTCGGATTTAATTATTTTGAATCGGACGAACGTGGTTCTTCTGGGCAGTTATAAATAAACCTGTAGGGCCTAACTTCCAATTGATATTTTCTTAGAGGGTGCCAAGGCTCTACCGTATCTTTTCTCCTCCGAACTCTTTAGAAATAAATTATATTTTAGATTTAGGATTTCTGATTCAAGAATTGGAAGAAAATATAGTAGAATTAAGATGTAGATGCCTATATCTCATAGATAAGTAGATCCGAATTGAAAATAAAGCAGAAGTAAACACGAATCCAAATTAGATCTAAAACTTAGAGCGCAAGTTCCAGATAAGTGTATTTAAATTATACTTTCTTGTAATAGTACATTATATCATTTGATTCCTGCAAGAATTTATAATGTGTTCTTTCCTTCTTCTTTTCCCTGTTTCTACGTCGGAATATATATATATATATATATATATATATATATATATAATGTTGAGTTTTGGTTATGTGCAAAATTTACATAAACTTGGAATGTTGACATATATATAATCAAAATGTTTGCCTAATCTATATGGTTAGTTATAATCCTTTTTGTTTGTATGCGTTGGAAAAACACAATTTTATTGGAATTATGAACAAAAGAGGATTTGATAATTGTGTGCATGACATAATTAATATTATAGACAGTAAAGTTGTGGCTAAATGGTAAATTTAAGAATTTCTAAGTTAGTTGAAAGGATTACCTTTTAAATTTAGAGTGAAATGAATATATAAATGATTGGGATTGAAAAAAGAACATAACCCAATTGTATCCATATTTACTATAATTATGTAAAATGAGAAAAATAAGTTGAAAACAGGAATTAATGTATACCAATTAGAATAGAAAGTCAGAAATAACCTAAATTGATTGGTTAGTAAAAAAAAGAATATATTTTCATAGTTTGGTTTGAAAAAGAAGAAGTAGAAAGCATAATTGCAAGTCCAAAAATAAATAAAAGCATGGATTAGTGCGAAATAAGGATTTAGCCATATTGCGCACTATTCAATAGCCTAAAAATAACTGAAAGTGATGTCTTGCAATTATGAGTTTCTATTACAATAATTACCTTAAGCTATGGAAATAGTTTTTCTTTTATATAGTTTTAATAACCAAACAATTAGGAATCGGTCTACTTTCCTAAAAAGTAAACTGTGAAGACAAAAAGAAAAAGGATAACATAATTGAAAGACGCCGTGAAAGGTAAAAGGAATATGTGAGGTTTATTATAAGTCTAGAACCACAACTTATATTTGCATAAATATGAAAACTAGGGAAGTCATAATAAATAGACATGATTCATTTGCAAATATGAATAAGACTATAATTAGTTAAGAGAACCGTTAGCCGTTAGTGTGGACATATTGACTTAAATGAATTAAGTTAGAAGCCTAAAAAGCATTAGGCTTTAATATGAACATATTGATTTAAAAAGTGTAAGTTACGAGCCTAAGAGTCTATGGTAACTGACAAAGTTGATTTATAAATAAATAATATTCATTTAAATATATTAATGAATATTGTAAATCAACGAAAGGCAAAGTGAGTGGAACGCGTTATAGTAAATTAGACATAGGGCCTAATAAAATAGCGATATGCGTGTGGACCAGTCCGTGGGGATGAGGAGCCCAACGGGACAAATCATCTAGGCGTTCGAAGACGCAGTGAGAGCACGTCCAACTTATTCGACGGGACTAGAAGAAAGTGCAACACTTCGACGGGACATGAGGATACTCCACGATAGTCCTCTGTGGTAGGCTTAACGCAGTTGTACCCCATAGGGAAATGGTCTGTACGGTTCCATCCGTGGAGTTTGCCTTGGCTATACTGAGTGTGGAGGACAATCTAAAGACTGGTTGGGATGATTTTAGGATGATTCGGCGGCCATCTTGGCTTATAGGCGAGGAGGCTTCGTGGTCAGGACCTAACATAGATAGTGGGTCGTCAGATAGATAGTAAGTCGTCAAATGTTTGTCATGGTCGGTTGGAACAAGTACGGGAAAGGCTGGAGCTAAACCAAGAGGCTAATGATCTTTTACTATTGGAACATTGGATGAGGGACAATGCCAATTTGGATGCTTAGATCTTTTGGTAGCGGAACAGTCACTCAGCTCTTTGAATGGTCTTTCATCGGTAAGATGGCCAGGTGGGGCCATAGCCACTGAAAGAGACAGAGCAATCTTTGATATATGTATTGTGGGCGTAACGAAGCCATTCTTGACAGATATAAAAAGCCCCCGACTAAGTTCCGTGGAAGAACTCAGGTTTTGGGCGCTTTTATGGCGCAGCGATAGAAGTCTATTCGCTTTCATAACACAATTTAGTGCACTTTCGTAGCATGACAATGGAGGTCTTGTACATTTTTGCAATACGACGATGAAGACCGCTCGAGGAGGGTACTATGGAGAGTACCTTGATATATTAGACATATAATAAAAATATATATATATAACTTATTAGGTTTAATCTACTTGGGAGTAGATAAATGTGATTTAAGCGTGAAATCAGAAGTGTAATGTGTAATAAACCCAAATAACTTAATAAAAGTAAACTAGTGATAGAACAATATATGTAGTTATTTATAACCAGAACTTGTTCTAACCTCCTCGTCATAACAAGCCCTTAGGTTAGACAGGTGGCTGAGATTATTCAGCTTAGAGACACTTGTTAGACAATGTCATTATTGAGGTAAATATTTACTTACTATTATATTTTATTCGTTCCGATGTGAGATATTTTATTGTAAGCTATAATATATTTTATCTTTGTCTTTCTACAAGATACCAAACAAACCAACCGGGTTTCGGTAGACTTGGATCATTTAGCATTTTGCAGAAAATTTCGGAACTGTTGAAATTTAGGTCATTACAATAAGGTAATGTCTCCTGCACTCCTATTGTGATCCGGTACCAGTAAGCATGATAAGATCTAAAGGGGGTGAAACCCTGACTATGCAAAATCAAAATGAAACTATGAGCGATCTCCCCCCAATAAATGGCTAACACGCCAGTCAATTGAACATTTGAATTTAAATGATTTTGAATACCTAAAAAATAAATTTACGGATACATGAAGCTATTATAAAGAATGAAATAATTTAATGATAGGTAACTGAATACGTACTCATAAAACACTAAGTCCCACTTCACCAAGAAGTGTGTGAATAATGCCTCGTGTATCATAATTGCTAATCGTTGCATATAAACGAATAACGTTTGGCCTAGAGCCATGTGTTCGATCTCGACGTGCCTAGAAACTAATTTTGAAAAAGAAAATTGGAAAACTTACAAAATTTTTAACGCATGTGCTTATGCGTTGTTCATCTCGGGCAGTATACATAAATTGCTCAATACTTTGCCAAATCCAAAATTTCGACCGATACGTATTATTCAGATGTTCTTCCCGTTTAACTCACCCTCGCCTTGCCACATCTCCTCTAGCGGAAGGTGCGACGTTTGTATTTTTTTGAATCAGAACATCTGTATCTTCTTCAATCGAAATGCTTTCTTCATCTGTTCGTGCATTTCCCGCACCATGACGTACGCTTCCTCGCAATGTCCCCAAAGCTCTCCTCACTTTTTTGGAGGTGGCTAATTGAAATGATGGAGGAAGAGAACATTAGGAAGGAGAAGAAGGGAGGTTGGAGAAATATGTGTTATAGCCGACTTATTTATAGCCGGCTATAGCAGGGGACATATAACCGACTAAATAAAAATTGACTAAGTGATCGGTGTGGATGGCAATCAAAAGCATTTTGCCTTAATCAACTAAGGCAACTAACAGGAGCTGTTTGCGTGTGTGTGTGTGTGTGTTTTTTTTTTTTTTTTTTTTTTCTTTTCCATTTGGGGTTGTTGGTCAATTGAAGCGGATTTGGCTCGCTTTGACCCTGTTGTCTGGTATAGTCTAATTAGGGTGGGATCACCTGAACCAGAATTATCCTGGTTCCGTGGTCCCAGCCAATCAAATCATCCCATTTTGGGGTGATTTACACTTTGCCCTCTTGAAATACGCCCGAATTTCAGGGAGCAAAGTGTAAATCATCCCAAATGGGGTGATTTAATTGGTCCGTACCAAGAGAATATGGACCCCCTAGTCTAGAGGATCCGCGCCCGTCTAACTAGGTTGAATTCGAGTTAGTAGCCTAATGCTCAAACGTTCTGTCATTTCGGAATGACAGAGGTTCGCATTCTCTTCACTAATGAAAAAAAGGGATGAGCAACGAATGTTGGCAGCATTCCCAATATTTCATTTAACCATCAAAGGTCACAAATCAAACTAACGTCTTTGACATTCAGACTCTAAACGTTAAATTTTGGAAAGTGAAAAAAATATCGTTCGAAAAGTTAATACTACTAGTGGGCCCAAATCAGCCTTTATTTCCGGAAGCAACATGTCACAAATTAGGTTTTACGCTGGATACAGACTCACCCATTGATCCAACGGTCAGAGATCACTCCGCGGCAAATGTGGATGGAAAATTGGATTGGCGTAGCGATCTTTCATATTCCCGCCAAACACCGCCGATGGTGTCCCTCTTTCCATTACTTTAACCATACAGTTCTTCATCTTCTTTTTCAGATCTCTATCTCTGTAATTCCTCATCTGTTTAATTTTTACATTCAAAAGCTTGCAAGGGTTCATCGATTTAATCCTTCTAATCAAGATTAGTATAAATTCAGTGAGTTGCCAATTTCCCTTATTTTTTCTTCTTCTTTTCACGCTTATTTATTTGTTCGCATCCCTGTATTTTTAGGGTTTTTGCTGCGAAGCCGATTTTTTTAATTTTTTTTATAAACCAGTATTCGGTTTTGCAAGTTAGAAATCGTGAACGAGTTCTGTTTGATAAAACGCTCGATGTAAATCTCAAACATGTAAAACCGATAAGTTCGCGTTTAATTTAGGCGTTAAGCATTCCACCGTAGGGCATACAAGGAACGATTCAAATTTGTATTGATTAAGTTGGAAAAACCAATGAGTTACCTCCTCCCTTTTTTGAGTCCACTTGTTCACTTATCTGTTGTCAGCCTTTGCGATTTATCAATTGGATAAGTTGGAAAAAAATAGATGTACAACGTAATAATGCAAAAGGTATGTTTAGCTGTTTCAAAATTTCGTGTAATTTCACTTGTATTTCTTAACGTTCACGTTGTATTCCTCAACAACACGATTATCTACTTTCACTGTTTGTTATGACCTTCCTATTGTAGGATTACTGTTTTGAAGTTAACAATTTATGTGATGCTATTTCAGCTGAGATTAAAAGGATAAGTCTTGGAGAGGATAAGTTATTGGCAAATTCTATTTGAACCAGCTAATTGCTGAGTAGCCCCCTAAAATTCTGTAAAAACAAGTAAACCCAACATTTTGCTGAGTAGCCCCCCGTTTAATTTAAAAAAAAGCCAATAATAGTGGATCTACGTGGAATTGTATGAAACCACGCAGGGCCACTACTAAGATACTAACCATACCCCATAGAGGCTCTACGGGGTATGGTTAGTAACCTAGTAGAGGCCCTGCATGGTTTCATACAATTTCACGTAGAGTCACTGCGAGGTAGACTGAAAATTAGAAAAAAAAATAATTGAAGAGAGGCAGTTTTGTCATTAATTTTTTTTATAAAAATGGGGGGCTACTCAGCATTTCTTTGTGTTAAAATAGAATTTGCCTAAGTTATTTCTTAAGATACATGCCCACCATTATTATATTTTAATACCATGCTATACTGTTGTTGTAATATGACCTTTTTTAGTACTTAATCATCAGTAAAATTGTATTGCATTGTTACAGGGCCAAACATGACTTACAAGGCTTCAAGTAAAAAGAAAAATTCAGATGAGGATTATGATTATTACTTTGCTCCTAAAGGGGGCTTAGCCATCAGTAGTACTAATACTGGATCAATAAGGAGATCTCCTAGGATTAAGTTGATCACTGATATATACAGAGTGTATGGCTCTACTTCAAGCTCAGAACTTGAACTGGAAAGCAGCGACAATAGTTCCTGCGATTCATATCATATTAATGCCGAGAGCGTTGAAGAAGCAGATAATCCTTCTAGCATTGGTACTTGGAATAATAGGAGGGAAAGAAGCAAAATTAAGAAGAGAAGAGCCGTGAAGTCGGATATGCTTGAAGAGGAGTTTGACCTTGATGAGCCACTTATTAGTTTAAAAGCAACAAAGGGAAAGAAACGCCGTAAACTGTTTAGATCAACAGAGAATTCATCAGTTGATAAGGCGTGGATTTCCAGAGAAGCAAGTTATCGAAAATCCGATAATGTGACAGGTTGATTTTTGCTGTCTCTTATAACTAAAACATTGACTGTCTTTCCGAAATTTCATACTGCATCCTATTTTTTTAAATATGATTTATTGCATGGTTACATAGCAGTTTGATTCCGTTTTGCTTCTTATACTGTTTGAACTGGTTTGTTTGTTGCAATGGATGCATTATAATTTGACATCGTCACTTATATTTTTATAGTTATTTACTGTCATATCATTGACGCTGTGGAACTGTAGTTTTGTATGACACTAATTTTAAAGGGGTTGCATGTGATGGTAAATTTAACGGTGATTGTAACTTTGCAATCCATTTTTTTCAGAGGGTGAAGATGAGAATGTCGAAATAGTTTCTGACAAAAATATCTTTGATTCTGGAATCTCTGTGTTGACTCACTCTCTTATCAGTGGGATAGTTGAAACATGTGATGAAGTGAAATGCAACGTGGAAGCGAATCTCCTGACCGATGCATCGACATCTGCTAGTGAGATCAAAAGGAATGTGACAGTAGTCAACTCAATAGACTTTAATAGCACACCCGATGTTACTGCTTCTGACAGCAAATCCTTTGCCTCAACTTTTGTCACTGACAACAATATTACAGCAATCAACTCAGCGGAGACTAATAGCACACTTGATGTTTCTGCTGCTGTTAACTGTAGCATGGAAGTAATACCCATGGCCAATGCCTCAACTTCTATCAGTGAAATAAAAAACAACGTTGAAGTAATCAACTCGGCAGGGACTAATAACATACATGATGTTTCTGCTCCCGACGAGCATACCACTCCAAGTGTAGAAGGCTATCATTCATCTGATAAGGTGATTGCGACGTTTGAAGGTGTTCTGAAGGAAAGTGATGATACCGCCATCTCAATCCAGTCTCAAGATAGCCGTGTTGATGAAGGTGAACCAACGGAGATTGCTAGCCAGACATGCATAGCTCAAGGCAATGAAGAACATTTTAAAGATGATAGAAGCATGAACGGAGCAGATACCTGTGATATCGTTCCTTCATATTCTGAATCTAGCACCTGGACTTCTTCTACAAGTGTTTCACAGTTGGTCAATAGCAAAGGAAGCTATGATGCTATCATGTATGACAATCAAAAGGACTGTGTAAATGCATCTGAGTTATTAAATAATTTTACAGAATGTAGATTGGGGAATCAAGGAGAAAAAATGGTCATTCAAGATAATTTTCGCAATGATTCTGCCTACAAGGATGTGGGTTCTCTCAATAGTTTAGTTTTTCAAGCTCTTTGTGGTGATGCTCACATAAATAATGATGAGAGTCAGATCAAATCAATGGTTGAAAATAATAGGTCTGTAGAAGCATACAATTGTTCCCATCCAAAACATTCAGGCACATTATTTTGTTTGCCAAGTGATTTACATTCTATTACCGCCATAAGCTCACAAGCAAATTCAGTCAGCTCTTCTTCTAAAATCCAGACACTGACTGAAGTGGATAAAAGAATATCCAAGACTGCAAATAATTTTCAGCCTTCATCAGAAAAGAAACTTAGTTTGGTTAATGGAGAGGAAATCAATAACGAGAATGAACTGAAATATAATCAAGAAGCAAACCACGAAGATCCAAATTACCCGAAAAATTTATTACAAAATAGAAAGGTGGTCATTTTTCATGAACATTTTTCATCCTCTTTGCCTACTATTTTGTAAACTAATTTTAAAATAATCTTAGAATTCCTTGCAGGAATTCTCTCCAGTAGCTCAGAAAAAGCTTTGCTGGTATGATGATGAGTTGGACGATACAATAAAAGCTTTGGGTATGTTTGGCATTTCACTTGTTGGTGCATGTTTTTTGTTTGTAAATATTAAACATTAATTACTCAAATCCAATACTAGTCGTGAACTTTTGGCCATGTGATTGGCATAATAAGTTCATAGAAGATATTTGATTGCTCAAAATTGGTATTGTTTTGTGGAAGTGATTAATAAAATCAATTTTACAGGTCACGTGACTGATAGCATACCGAGTCCGGAAATAACAAAAAGAAGACTAAAGAAAAACAAAAAATTGCCTCATCGACCGAAAGATTGTTCTGATGGCAACTCTTTATATGTACATACTTCAATAAACACCCCGTCCCAAAAAGCAGTTTTGTTTTCTCAAAGGCAGATGCAAGATATAGAAACCATTGCCAGTAAACTTCTGAAAGAGATGTCCTGTTTGAAAGATATTGTGGCAGACGTCATGAATGCTGATAATGTGACATCTGAAGCACGCATGTTTTCATTCTCAAAATTCACACCACAAGAGGTAAATATATAGAGATACATCCATATAGTATATTTTCTTAATATTTTTTAACAGCTATGTAAAGTGGTAGCTTGTCGATGCCCCTGTTTTAGTTTCGATAGAAAATGATTGTTTATGCATGGTGTTATATTTTCACACTCAAATATCTTAATACAATTCTGAAGGTCTAAATCCCCATGTTTTCTATTCGCGTAATAATTTTGTTGTCAGTTAGTGTCGATTTGACTTTTATCAATTGAGTATGAATTTTAGGTATAAAGCATACATATACACAAGCACATCATGTGTTTATGCGCATGTGCACCATATGTGTACCACATCCAATTTTTTCTTAGATTTTAGTGTAGTTACTAGCCTTCATAATGGTACTCTGTGGCAAAATGAGTGTGAACCCTTGCTACACACGTATTGCTATTATATTATTTGTAAACCTGGTTGAGTATATTTTTTATGATTAATTCAGGTAAAACTATTATTCTCCAAATATATTTAACATTTAAATGTTATTTATATTTTGAATATTAAAGTTATTTATCTAAAAGCATATTTGTAAGTCATTGTATACATTTGTAGAACTACATATATGCACCATACAACAAAAGATTAAACTAATTATGTAAGACACCTATAACTAATTATGTAGATGCACACATCAAAATAAGCTATAAGGATAAAATATTAATTTGAGAGATCGGTATTAATAAAATAACTCATGCACAATGGCTCGATTAAAG
Organism: Allium sativum; assembly: GCA_030737875.1. Taxonomy (NCBI): domain Eukaryota; kingdom Viridiplantae; phylum Streptophyta; class Magnoliopsida; order Asparagales; family Amaryllidaceae; genus Allium; species Allium sativum. The sequence goes on along the minus strand of CM060910.1, from coordinate 330,802,435 downwards.
TAACTATGCACACATGCAAAGAATATAAAAAAGAATTTCATTACACGAATGTTGTCATCATAGATGTAAAATGAATAACGTCAAACACTTGGAATATTTGAGCTTACTCTTCCACACATTGTTTCATATCCCACAATTTCAGCTACTAATAAAACTAACAGTGCCAGTCATCAAAATGAACATAGAAGATCAATGTTACAGTATAAAATGTTGGAAACATTAAAATATGAAACAAATTGAATGAGAAACAACACTGGAACTTCCTGAATTGGATCCTTCTCTCATTTAGTTCAAAGTCTGAAACTAAAAGTATGCAAAATCAATATCTGCTTCTGCTACCGACAATGCATGTATTTTTTTTTACCATCAGCGTAACATTCAACCACCATGGATAATTTTGAAATTTAACGCCCTAAGAGAAAGAGAAAGAAAAAAGTGATTTTTTTCGCAATAATTCTTCAGTAGAATTAGAATAACATTTATCAACCACTGAACATGCTCATAAGCTTTGTGCCTTTTGTTCAACGTTGAACCATTATTGGTGGTCTTTGAGATTAAATACCTTGAAAGGAGGACATCATCAAAGACAATTAATATATAGTTTTGACAAATAATATAAGATTCAAACTTATGAAACATAAATGTAATATTTTATCATAATGTTGAAACATACTCATAAGTAATACCTTTGTAATATCAGTAAAATTAAGAAAGAAGTTATTATGGTCTCTAAATAGATGTTAAGCAATCAACAACATAAGGTATAGATTAAATTTTTTATTAACCTAAGGAAGAATATTATTGTAACAGAGATTGAGGATGAACGAGGAATATATGGAATTAAAATAATAGAGAAATGAATTTGGAAAGGTATAATGTAATACTTAGAGTAATAAAATGATAATAATGCAGAAGGTTAAGGAAAATAAAAATGGCGATGAATATGGGAAAAATAAATGTATTTTTGATCATATTTAACATAAACATATTAGAAAAGAAATAGGAAGTTTAATTGAAGTGAGTACATTACAAAGTAATTAAAAATGTGGTAGTTAATGTAAAAAATATGAAATATGTAAAACAATTTCTTGTCAAAAAAAGATTTAACTCTCTCTAACTTATGAGAAAAAAGAGAGGAATGGTTAAACATTAAAATATTTATATTATATAATGGATGGATGGTAAGATCTTATAACAAAAAATATATATTTCATGGGCAACCGAAACTTTCATAATTTATTTCAAAACAAATAGTGTTCTAATGTACTATTCCAATGAATGTAGATATTTTTATTACCAACTGCAGTGAATTTTCTGAGAAAATGAGATAAAGTATGGAGTAGACGTCTTGTTCGATGGTAAAATATATAATTTAATATTTGATTTTGTTTTTAGAGTGTGTTACGGTTTGAAAATTAACAAATCACAATTATGTTTTTGATTAAATTGTCATCCACTACATCTTATATGTTTGATTTACATGCATCACGTATTAGTTATTACAAACATATCTAATTTTATTTATGAAAAAATGGATCTTGATTATTATCAAAAATGAAATATTGTAAGATATTGTGGTTATTTTCCATTTGATATCTATTGATATATTACATCTAACGTGTTTGTTTAGGAATGTATATTTACTGGCTTTTGACTTAGTTGGAGATTTGAATGGAACAAGAGATTTTGACTATAGAAATTCAAATTAAATCGGGAAATCTGTCAATGTTCAAATATTGATATATTCATTGTTTATATCTTTATTTGTGCATGTCAATGCTTGAACATGCAAAGACATCCCAATTTAATTTGAATTTATATGGTCAAAATCTTTTATGCCTTTCAAATCTCATGCTGAAGTCAGAAGTCCGTGAACACACATTTCTAAACAAACACATTTAATGTAATATCTATTTATTAATATCAAATGGATAATAACTGGAATATCTGACAATATTTCCTTTTTGATAATAGAATATATATATGTATATATATTATTTTACATATAAAACTTGATGCATTCATAATACGTGATGCATGTAAATTAGAATATAAGATGCAGTGGATAACAATTTAATCAGAAACAGAATTGTGCTTTATTGATTTTGAAACTGTATCACTCTAAAATTATATTTATATACATACATATATATATATATATATATATATCAAACAAGACAAATACTCCACATTCTCTCCCTTTTGATAATAACAAACGAGTTAAGATTTGATAAGTGTAACACATAATGAATGAGTACTATATATAATGGAAACAGAATCACAACAAAATGTTTCAATACATTTGTGTATATCCCCCTATAGATATGCTTTCCTTACCTATGTGGCATTTGTGTTCAAGAATAAAATATTAAACTAATAATATTTCTTTCAATATTAACAAAGAATCCACAATGTCGGCAAATCTTAACTGCTCTTTCCCTTTTGTTTTCATTAAAAGTATAAATATTGAGTTAGCATACAATTAAAGTGATACTGTATAATGAACATCGATCAAAACATGACATTAAATATTTAATGAAAGATCAATCATTAATCGTGATAACTAAATTGATCAAAGTCATATCTCAAGAGCGGAGAGAGAAAAAAAATGTAGTTACATGTAGCGGGTTCAAATGACATAGCCCATAAAACGTTTTGCAATTAATATAGCTTATTCATTTTGAAATCAAGTTTAAAAAAACTTGTTTGTTACTCATCTTAGGTGAGGTTAAGAACCTTTCATTCATGCATTTCCGCAAGGTTTGGCAGATGAGGATGGGGATTGTTTGAAGAGAACTAACACACCTAGTAGGCATGTTGGGGTTGGATAGTCCATTATATCATGTGTAATTTGTTATTTTTCATGAGTTCCAGTAATAAGTTTTGTCAATTCTACCAACTCATACAAAAACAAGAATAATAACATCAAGAGAGAACATGATGTTAGTCAATAGAATATAAATGGTAGATTCAAAGATAATGTGAGATATACAATAACTAAATTAAGACATTGTAATGTATGCTTGATTATAAAAATATATCATAATGTCATTATTTAATCAAGTGCAAGATGCCGCATAACCAATATAGATACTTCTAAAAATCACATAAGAAAATTCAGTCGATTGTGATATGATTTCAAAAGTAAATTCTTGTAAATACGTTAAAAATATTTTCAGTTTTATATTCTATCCATGAACATAGAGAACGAATTTGTGTCAATGCTATTTGAGTAAAAAGGACCACAAGTTCTAAGGGTATACACATCAACATATCGAAACCAAATTTGAAGGCTCAATCTCACAAGGAAAAAAATCATCACAAAAAAATTTCTTCGACAGTCATCTCAAGTCTTGAAAATCAATAATTGATCTGAAGAAGTTCATCGCCATGTTTAAAACTTTCACCTCTCAAATCAATTTCAAAAAAAAAAAAAAAAAAAAAACACAATCATGACGAGACAAATGTGTAATGTCAAAAACCATCTTAGAAGAAGCAAGTTTTCCTCCAAAATGCATGTCAAAGATTTAGCCAAAATTGTCTAACTTTAAAATATTCACAACGTGAATACATATGAAGAGCAAAATAAAAAAAACCCTAAGAAAGCAAAAACATATTTTTTGGTTTGGATTTTTTTATTAAAAACTCAAAGAAGGGGAAAACAAAACATAGTTTTGGATTTTTGAAAATAAAATAAAATGGAAGACAAAGATGCAAACGCTCCATATGGGCATGAAAATTATGTGAAACATCAGTCAATCTGTGAGACATGTAAGTTATAAAAAAACTGTTAGACTAGAGGAATCGCAAAGATTAGAAGTCATAAGGGGTAGCCTGATCGTCTACGCATCAACTCCTGCTCTGGACATAAAGGGTAGCCTGAGAGTTTGAGCAAAATTTGGTTATGACTTCATCGTCCAATCTGAAGCAGACACGATATGTTCGTTCGCAACCTTTCTTACGCCCAAAGTATGACTAATTATTTTAGCCTTGCCCGAGCATCGGCGAGCCGAAAATCTAAAAACTTAAGCCTGGACGCTGTTTGAACGTCCATCCATCAGCTCTCGCCCTCGACACAGGACCAAAAGTATAACTATGGACGTGGTTATCCTCCTAGCTATCCTATCTTACGTTACGACATGGAGAGTGTAAAGTTTCCATAGACATGGATTCATTGTTCTCCTGCAGATTACCATGATAATGTTGATAATCTTGAAACTGATCAAGGTAGGAACTTACCCATATTTCGACTGGGAGAATACAAAGCTTAAAAAACGAGGTTTAACCGTTCTACCAACTTTTGCCCTAATATTTACGACTTGCAGCGGATGAGATTCAACCATTCATCTCCTGACTCTTTCCTTTGACATGGAGGCTAGAGTATAAACACAAATGGATGTGACTCACCCTGTTTATGTCTAAACATAATTAGGAGTCCATCCCTATCTCTAGTCGATGATCCGCAAGGCAGAGTACGAAGATATACTTGGGTGTGAATGTGATACGACTGCCCAGCTGACCAGCAACTTCATCAACGGAAGGAGTTTTAAAGATGATAAGAATGTTTTCCAACCGTTCACACGACGACTTGTGCCCTTGACATGGGAACAAGAGAATGACACCGCGACCAATGTGATTCAACAGTTCGTCAAAAAATGTTTATGCCTTTGACGCGACATGCAGAATCCAACTTAATACGGATGTGATCTGATCATCCACCTGGCCACTTTTGCCTTCGACGTGGGGGCGGAAGATAGACGCTAAGACAAGGGTGAGCGTAACTCGACTGCTCACCAAACGATGTCTCTAACTCTATTCCAAAGAAGTATATGCTATAAAAATAGGAATTTGTTCTCAAAATAATATTATATATCCAACAAATCAAAACAAAAATCATAAGATTACATATCTTTAGGTATAGACTCAAAGAAAAAAGATGCAATTTTGAACACAAATAATAAATTCAACATCGAATTAAATGAAAAGAAAATAACAGTATACAAAATAAACTCTTAAATTGAGCTTGATCAATCCAGTCAATCAAAATTTATTGGAGTCGCTTTCGATCGGTAACATCGAAAGCAAAATTAAAATACAATGCAATATAGCAATAAAATCATAAGTAATTTAAGACGATTGCAATGTTAAAACTGTTTGTGAATTAAATCAAACTCTAACTAGAATGAAAAAGTTCAAAAGATCGATCAGAATTTATCTACTAAAGTTGCCAAGGAAATGAATCAAAATCTCTTACCTGCAACCAAAAAGACACCATTGAAGCCAAACCACTTTAATTCATATTAATCAACGTAAAGTCAAATAAAAAATATTACATATTCTAAAACATGAAGAACCTCATAAAATATGGAAGTAGGAACTCTGCAATTACAACCAAATGAGCAAATTTTCCACTTAGATATAAAGGGATATGATATTATTTATGGATCTAATTTTCCACTTAGAAGTTTGAGAAAATGAAACTACGAAGAGAAAATAAGCATGAAACATTTTTGAATAGTTGAAATAAAAAAGATTTATTTTAGATTAGAAGTTGAAAAATGAAACTAAGAAGAAAAATGAGCATGAAATATTTTTGAATAGCTGAAGTAGAAAATGAAATGACATATTGTTACTAATATATATAACAATTTTTTTGTTTGATGCTTGGAATGGTTAGTAATTATAACAAATGGAATATTAAATTTATCAATCGATCTCATTCAAGATAAAGACCAAGTGAAGAACTATTAGTAAATTCAACTGAATTCTAATCAAAATAAAATAAAAAACCATTGGTAGAATATGAAGGAATAATAAATGCAAGATTATTATACATGAAAATAATAATATTATAAAGAGAAGCATATGAGATAAAAAAGTATGTGTTATAAAAATAAAGTTTTATTCTCGAAATAGCACTTATAATTCCAGCAACTTACTACAAATATATAACTACTTATAATCCAAAAATCATAAGAACGCATAACTTTAGGCATAAAACTAATTTTTTTTTTTTTTGAAGAAAAATAATAAATGCAACATCGAATTAAATGAAAAGAAAAATACTAAAATATAATTCAAACCTTTAAATTGTTCTTGGTTGGTCCAGTTAGTCAAGGTTTTTTGGGGCTCTTTCCGTCAGTAACACTGAAAGCAAGGTAAATTTATAATGCAATACATCAATACAATCATAAGTAGTTTAAGATGATTGCAAAACTAAGAATTGTTGGTGAATTAATTTAGACTTTAATTAGAATAAGAAGGTACAAAAGATCGATCAAAACTTGTCTATCAGATTTATAATGGAAACAAATCAAAATCTCTTACGTGCAATCAAAAAGACACAATTAGAATAACTTTTTGGAAGCATGGTTTCTGTTATCTTGATTTTTTTCAACTTATGATCTATAAAAAAGGCCAGTTTTTGAAGATTAAACAACATTTTATTCTACATATTTTTTTGGATGGTGCTAGAAAGACCGAAGGGTTGTTTGTCAAAATGTATGAGTTGCAGATCTGAAGGTTGAATTCGTGGGCAAATACCTGCGATGATATTTTTGGATGGCTATGATTGTTTTGACATTTTTCCTTACCCTAATTTCCGGGCCTAGCGGCATTATCGTATTTATTTGGTGTCAACACCAAGCCACTCTGATTCATATTAATTAGTATAAAATCAAATAAAAATAATACATATCCAAAAGCATGAAACATATGTCATAAAACCTGGAAAAAAGAATTAATGATTACAGCCAAATGAGCAAATTTTCCACTTCGGCCTAAAGGGAAAAAACATAGGGTATGATAGTATTTACTATTTATTGATTTAAAATTTCATTTTAAATAAAAAGTTACGGAAATTCAGTTTGGAGATTGGAATGGAAGTAGTTAACTTTCTCTTTTAAATCAACCACCGAAGAAGAGGATTGGAAGCAAGAATGAATAAGAAGCAAGAATATAAATGATTACATATTGGGCACATAATAGAATATATTTCACTAAATTTGGCTGTTGTTTTCCTGTGCAGGTAACTGCAGCTGTTGGCAGTGCTTCCAACCTTGAAGCTACCACAAAGAAGTGGCTAACAATGATGTCAAGAGATTGTAATCGCTTCTGCAAAATAATGGTTTGTTTCTTATATTCAATCTATATGTACGCTAATTGTTCTTCTCAATGAGTAAAATGCACAGCAAGTAACCTCCATACTGTCATTATTGCAGAGTTCAACGGACAGTAATGTTTCTACTCCTGTTATTGCAAGTAAGCAGTGTAGAAAGGTCACTTTTGCTGATGAAGCTGGTGGTTCACTTTGCAATGTCAAAGTCTTCGAACAACCACCTACTGCTGATACGCAAGTGGAACCGAAGAACGATAACCCGACTGCAAGTTGATGAAATTACTTTCAGCTCAATATTATCAGTATGATTTCATTGGTTTAAGTTCTATTTCTTTTTATAAAGATTACATAGTGAATCAAGAGGAAAGGCAGACATCTATTTGAGGAAGGTATGAATTTTAGTGTTCAAATTTCATTGTGAAATTTGGTTTTGCATTCAATCCAATAAAGTTTATGGAATGATGAATGTATTGAGCTGTATTCTTTGCATTGTTAATTTTATGTATAACAAGACTTTATCTGTTCTTTAACTTGTGCAGTTGAGCTGAGATGTAATATAGTGCTGCGATTTCATAAATCAGCATTGGATTTTGATGTAATAGCTATTCTTTTTACCTCATTGGAGTAAACAATATAATGATAATGGATGAAATTGTTACCAGTCACAGTAGAGCAAGTTTACCATGATCAGTTTGCAGTTATGTTAATGTTGTGTTGTTTAGGATTTTTTCCGTTTTGCCCTCATTTTAAATACTCATAACAGAAATAGTCCTGTATCAAATTTTAATATATTTGTAGCTTTATTCTGGCCATTTTAGCGAGCTGATCATAAATGCTGACATTATTTCAAATGGTACTAGTATATATACACATTTCTTTGTCTTTTCATATTGGTGTCATTGCAAATATCGTCAGTTAAAACATAATTATCTTTTCATTAGATCCTGAGACGACATTTGAAATGCCCTTCAACTGGTGGCCTACGGAATGTTATAAGCTCAAAGACAGTCCCTTTTCTTCTGTAATTCTCCGATCTCAAACAGAGCCAAACCCGATAATTTCTTCCTAAATTCAAAATCAATCTTCATTTTTGTTAATTTCTTCACCAAACTAAAGCATGACTACCTCACAGCGCAAGAAGCTTCTATAGATATGATTTCTACATTTAATTTCTAGATTTACGAAAATTTAGGGTTTTAATGAGTTCGCCAAATTTTCAATTTTGAAATTGTACGTGTAATTGTTTAATAGTAGAACTCTTGGATTAGTTGATTATATGATGTTTGACGTATAAAATGTTAAAATTTTGAAGGACTGATAGATGATAGCGTTTTGTATTTGCAAGAACGTCATTGATCGAGCAACAACGTTGTGATGAAGATAACACACTTTCTTGTATAATAATTTTGATTTTACATAGTGTTTATCTTTTTTTTGTTTATGTGGCAACTGTTGACATCCAATTTGGACACTCGCACGTCAACACCCAATTTGGGTTGCAATCACAGAATGAGAAGCTCGGTTCGGCTAGAAAAATAGCCACAAAAATAGGATATCGAGGAGATAAAGTCCAGAGTGGAGAAAGATCGGATCGGCCAATCCATCATATCTCGGATCGGTTCCGAACCGGACATGCTGGTCTGGGGGTAAAGGCTACTCATTAGCCTATTTTGCAAAGGCCAAATTCCTGAGTTGCCATATGCCGATTCTACCTTCACTAGTCTGAAGTGACTTGAGTATTCCGAGCCGAAGTAACATCGATCCAAGATAACTGATGCATGTCGATTAGAAAGACTAAAGAAGGAAGTGGAATGCCGATCCAAGCCATAGGTTCATGCCGAACTGAAGAAGGGAAGTAGAGCACCGATCCGAGCTAGATACGAAATACCGATCCCACGAAGGGGAGTATTACCGTTCTCAGAACATGGGATTCCTACCGATCCCGAGTGATGTCTTCCAAACTTCAAGTTTCCATGAAATCCGTGACTCCAACCACGTTTTTTTCTGAGTTTGTCTAAGTCCATGCTCAAATCCGGAGCACTTCGATAGTCAGAGATCCAAAACATGGCAGCCTTGCAAAAAGATGGATCGACATTTACCTCCTAAAACGTGTCTTTTGATGAAAGACGTATGTTGAATAATTTAGAGATCCACAAGTCCAAAAGCTGTAATTTGAGAGAAGCCCAAATAGAAATCCAATAACCAAAGATCAGAAATCCAAAAAGCCACGACCGTGCCATATCGTATTAGTAGAAAATCAAAACCCGAAATCCAAAGAATTCTAAATATGAAAGCCAATGGAATCCCACGATCTCTCTGAATCGTATTATAAGAGAAACCGAACCCTAAGAATCCAAAACCAAAATAAAAATATCCAAAAAAACCATAATATTCAATAAATCCGAGAAATCCAGAATACCCAATCCAAAAATCCATATTTGAAATCCCTCTCCGGGATTAGCCAAAGTGGAAATAATCCATACCTGTCAAAAACAAATGAACTATTTTGTCAAGTCCCGACAATATAATTTAAGTCCAATCGCATAGAGTTTATACTCAAGCCATGACCGAGCAATCTTGCCAAGTTCTGACCAGACGACACGACTCTTCCCAATCATACTCCATACTCGAGGATTGGTTATTTAAAGTTTAAAATACCAATTTTCAATTTCATAATTCACAAGCATAATCCGTATAAGCGAAGTAATTTTATTGAAGTTTCAAAAGTTCTAAGTTATTACAAATCCAAAATAAAGCCTAACGGTTTATCGCTAGGTACTGAACATGCCTTAGGGTTAAATCCTAACCTCGCACGTGGATGAGCCAACTCAGTCGTTTCTGATTACAAATTTATTGTCTAAGAGGTGGATGGTTTGTTGTAAGTACAGAGCATGCTTAGGGATTAAAACCTAATCTCATACATAGGTAGGCCGATGTAGTCATCCCGAACCAAAATCCAAAGAATTAAATATGAAAATCCATAAAAAATCAAAATCCCTAAAATCCAGATCAGTTGATGATTAGTCCGTACGAGCTAGGCCCTGGCTTGTTCCTGTTCCAGCGGGTAGTAGGCAGCTGCACCTGTTCCGCTACTGTTGTCTTATTCCTGACATATTATGCGAGCTCTCTTTGTCTGACACTCTCTTCAACCATATCCCGCAAATTCCGACACTCTTTTGTATTATGTCCATCCAGCTCGTGAAACAAACAGTGTTTTCCACTCTCGTTTCCTTTGTCTTGGCTCCCTCCCGGAGGCTTTCTGAATGGAGAAACTTCGCGAATATCAAAATAGATGTCCTGCAGGAAGTAGTGAGTTCCGTATACAGAGAGAATTTAGGTTGTTTCTGGTGTTGAAAATACTGATTGTTTCTAGCCATAGCTTTTCCTTCGTCTTTATCCTTTCCTTTACCAGATCCGGACGGTCATCCATCCTTAGCCATGTTAACCTCAAGAACTTCCTTATCATCTCTCGCATCCTCTTCCCACAAAAATTGTTTGCTTCAAAATAAAACTCACCAAGGTCCATTGGCGGATCCCGTTCCAATGAGATCTTAAAGTTCGACTTATCCAAAATCCAGAGACAACAACCATAAGGGCCATAGATGGCTTCGATCGGTCCATCGACTCTAACGCTGCATAAACCTTTCTAGAAAAGAGCGTAGAGATTCTACAGTCCTCTGCCTGTTCGTTGTGAGAGTCATAACATTCTTGGATCGAGAGATGTGAACCTTTCATTATTCGATAAACCTTTCAACAAAAGCATTTCAGCTGCCAACGGATTTCGATTCCAATTGCCTAAATAACATGATAGTAATATTCAAGAGACAGAGTGGGAAGCACTTTTCCATGACGCTGTGTGATGCCGATAGCTCTTCCATATATCGCATGCAGCGCATCAGATGGATAGTAGGATCCTTCCTACTACCATCATTAGTATCCAACACCGACAACTTGAAGTCCGGTTGGTGTTGAGAATTTCTAATATCCTGAGTGAATAGGCCATGGCTAATGTAGACCATTTCCGGTTGAGACATCCCACCTCGAGAAAAATAGGTGAATCACATCCGTGATCCGATTTCCACCGTCAAGAAGCTTTTATCGGTCATCCATTCTGACACCGGTGCCCCCGATGTTCAAACCAGAAGTAGTATGCCTATCTATAATGTTTATGTTTGGATTGGCCCCGACCCAAGGAATAGGATCTGGTCCAACCCGGAGTCAATGAGCTGTTATTGTTCCATCGCCATCCAAATTCGCGCTCGTTCCCACTTGATCTTACCCTACAGAACTAGTCTCTAAAGCACGACTAGTTAGCAAGTCGCAATTTACATTTCCATCATCTCGAGGGTTGGCACCTATTGGGGTTGGTTCGACATCAATTCGGGTAGAGTTTGCAAGGGGTGCCCCAAGCCTAAGCCTAACTTCTAGCGCGCCACTAGGTCCTTCCCCAGAAGTTGTTCCTTCGCCCGCTGGCCTTCCAAGTCCATTCATCATAGAGAGAAAAGTGTTCATCATCCCCTCTTACCGCCTGTGGAGTCCATCGTGCCATTCCAAGCGTGATTCCAATTCCTTGATCACTCCATCCATCTCTTCCTAAATTAGACAGATGGAGAAGTTTCCAACAGAGGAAGCCTCTTGAATTCCTCTCATTCCAACACCTTCAGCTTGAATGGTGGCATCTGTCTTGTTCCTTTTTGTTGAAACCTGATGTGTCTACAACACAGCATTGGATGGACCTTAAGGTTATTATAACACTAGATGGGGGTGAAATGTGCATCAACTACTTAACTATGAATATAAAACATTATTTACTCAAATTGCAATGAGAAACAAGTAATCAGAGAATAAGTAAGTAATAAATAAAATGCAGAAAAGTTATTAACTCCTGGATTTTTATACTAGTTTGAATTAACCAATCCTACATCCAGTCGTGCACTCTATGGTGCAGAATTCCACTACAATCGCTTGCTTTTCATGGGTGGCAAGAACATCTTTACAATCTTGGTTTCACGAGCTACAAGATACACCCTCTTGATTTTACAGGCTATAAGAACACATTCACCTTATCACCAACAACAAACTATGGCAGGTTGTCATATCTTCAATACAAATTCTTGCAGATTCGGTACAATGATCCTATAAAGCACCAATAATATATCTTTGAATTTTTTGACAAAATATGATGAAATCAAAGAGAGAGAATGATGTTATCTCAAGTACAACTCTTTGATAATGCGTGGTTTGCAAATCTTTGAAGAATTGAACTGAAAGTGAATGGACTTGCAAAGATAATTGGAAGGTATTCAACGGATTTCTGTTGAAAATGCTTGGAGAAGAAGTAGGAGAAAATGAGAATTTTTGATGTCAAAATTCCTTTTTAGAGGTCTTTATAAAGTGGTTGAAGAGACGTGTCTTTTAGTAAAGAGATAAAGGGGAATGTCTCTTCATTTAAAATTTGAAATTATGAAAAACGACGATACCCCATGTCTACGTACTATGTTTCACAATGAACACCACACTAAACAGCGTTACAAATTTCAGCATTACAAATTACGTTATGTTTGTGAATTTTGGTGATTCGGTTGAGGTCAATGGTTGATGAGCTTCAAGTATAATTGCCATGAGATCTTTAACAATATATTCTAAGGCTCAACAAACTCCTCATCATTTCAAACACCTCTGTCCTTTAGCATTCTTTTTTAATAGGTTTTGGTCTTCAATTGCTCTGATTATCCTTCCTCCTATTATCCCTCCTTTGTAATTCTTCCATCTCTCCAATTAACCTTCTTCTATAATTCTTCTTTTATACTGTTGTTTATCTTTATAAATATCTCCGTAGTATATTTGATGTAACTACACAACTCGAAGATACATTAGTAGTAATGTTTTTATAGGTGTTATCATCAAAATCAATACCTAGGATATTAATAATCTCCCTCTTTTTGATGTTGACAACCATATAAACATTTGATAGATAAGATATAACACTTTTATATTTGACTCCTCTAACTCTATGCGCTCCCTTATCATTTTGTGTATATTTATAACTTTTCTCCCCCATTGTCATCAACAAAAAGGGCAAAGAGGGTCATTTAACTCACTAGTAGACAATATGTAGATTTTGTATATAGAGATAAATGCATATAGATAAAACACAAGAGGGAAAACCAAATAAATTCAAAACCCAAAATAAACTTTATCGAATAATTAGATCAGTTTTAGAGTTATCGAATTTTCCAGTGCCAATAACAAATTCTTTTCATACTTATCCATGGTTCAATAGATTTATGGTCATATGCTTTAAGCATTCGTATTTGGTACCTGGAAAATTATAAAATATGCACATTGGTGCCCTTTTTATTTTAGGGTCCATAGGGTTAAGTTTTGGGATGAAAAATCTATGAAGAGTTTGAATGCCCTTTCAAAATATAATCATTAGATGAATGAACCTTATTAATAAAATTATCAATATATTTTTTCTTTTTAATATTATCCAACCTTTTTGGAATCCATAAATTAATGAACCTATTTGGAGATTTTAACTTTAATTTCCTACGCTTTGGTTTGAACTTGGTAGCCTTAACAAACTTAGTACTTTGAGCACTATTTTTCTTTAATTTTGCCTTAGGGGTGTATCCAAGTCCATGTTTATTCCTTGCATGTTTAGATCCAGTTAATTATTTTGCTAGATTATCCTTTCCTTTGTTAAATTTATCAATATAAGTTTTCATTTTTCAAAATTGTAACACATGAATCACATAAGCAGATTATAGATAATAGCATAAACATGAAATAGAATAATTTACATCAATATGACAACGGAATCATAAAATGTCATAACCATCAGAGTTGCACAGTTATAGGATACAACTTAGTACATAAAAGAAATAATCAGTCTACATCGAGATCAACGGTACATATACATAAGATAGTACAAGCGGTAATGTCAATAGTCCAAAATACAGATAAAAGCCAGTCTTTGCCATCAGCCAAAAGTGCACTCCAAGCTATAGTGCTAAGCCAAAATACATCCTGCTACCTGTTACTTGGTTGCCCATGTAAAAATAAGGGCATCCGAGTTTGCAAGCGAAACAAACTACGAGTCAGTCATGGGACCGGTATGAGAAATCTACTTAACTGGGATAATAATAATAAGGCAAATCATAGGACCACGCCACTAACGCGGAACGAGTTTACTCCATTAGTCATCAGTGCATGAATTAAAGTAAATCATTTAAACCACGCAATGCTTTTTATAAAAATGAAGCCATTATAAGACTCAGGTCCTATTACAAAATGCAGCGCAAGCCGGAGGATAGAACTTTACTTTATAATGGCCAAAATATGCTTGATACATATAAAACAAAATCAATTGATATTAGTACTAGTGCATATATGTTTCAAAAACAATTTCAATCATAATGTATCAATCATAGACGGCATGGGTACCATATATCGTGTCCCTATATATAGGTTTACAATCAAAACCGCACAATGTCACGTATTGGAAATTGGATTCCATCATGAGTCGAGGCCAGGGATGGCACCTCACCGATTCGAGACACTCTAGCAAATGCCTCAGGACTCGGACGCTGGCGAGCCTTGTGAACGGTAGGGTCGGTCCACACTTACTTTTGTGGATTAATTATTCCTGAACAATACGTTTCCCGGTCCTATCGGACCTCTCCATCGGCCCCGTAGTGACCGATACATCTGAGGCACCTAGCTATTCATCATCCACATAGGTAAAAAAAATATAAATGTCTGGGCTCCATACCATGACACCACCCATAGCTAGAAAGAAACACAAGTTCTCCTTACGGACGATCCCGTTCTGACTTATACCGAGGTGTGAGGCTCACGAATTAACGGTATACACAAAGCTATGCTATTTAAAGCCGTGCTTTGATCATCAACCACAAGACTCTGCTTTTCAACAAAAACCTTGATCACTTACATCTCAGCATGCCACACTGACAATTCACGCCATGCGACTGATGTCTATCAATATATAACCTCTAAGGTCGTACGTCTCAGAGAAGGGCGTTAAGCAAGATAATAAATTCTCCGCCTCCAAACAGATATATATTTAATAGAAATCAATCAACATAGAATAAAATCCAATGTCAGATACACGTCCATTTACTAGTTCGTTCTAGGTCTGAATGAAACCAGAGGCACCTTATTCCTCATCCCATATGTCCAATACAGGAGAGAGGCCCTCACACTTCCAGACCATCAACAAATACGTCCGAACCACCACCACTATAACCCCTCCATGGGAGCTACCCATATCCAAGGCATCAGTAGTAATCCATACGATGTGAAGATCACCGGTCTTGCACTGACTTCATTATCTTCGACTTTTAGTCGCCATTCAATTATCCAAAATGAGAATTAACTCGGCATTTTCAAATAATTCACGTATATATAGAATTGAAATCAATCTTTCCATGCTTAAACTATTTTACATTCATGTTTGAATTCAATATAATAATTTCATGTCAAATACATTTAACCATCAAAAATATCTGATAAACCAAGTAAAATTGGTTTATTTCCATTACACATCGTTTATAATATTTTAAAACGATTTATCGGTATTTTTATTTATATAAAAATAACCCATTTTAAATAAACGGCTCTTCAGGTCATTAAGCGGCCCTGGCGCTGTTTTTATTCAGATTTGAATTACACCTTTCTTAAAATCTAACTGTTGGATCTTAAAAAAAATTAAAATCGTTGGAAAGATCTTTCCAAAATGAACCTAAAGGTTCCGGTTCCGGGGAAATCCGACGGTCGGACCTCTCGGTATAATCGTTTAAATTTATGATTCCAAAAAGCGAACTAACGCGCACGATTTGTTTAATTTTAATTTATATTATATATAAATTATATAATTTATTTGATGACTTAGAAATCCTTTTAATACTTCAAATAATTGGCTAATGCCTTTAAATTTCAACAAATTTCGCCATAACCTCCTTTGTTCGGAGAGCGTTTTGGAAATTTATTGGGCCGTATTAGGCACTCAATAATCCAAAAAAAGCATACACAATTTTTAGTGACCTATCTATGCCCAAGGGAGAGTGTAAAGATCATATCTCTAGAGATTATATCTCGTTACCTTGTCAAGTGTTGGAAAATAAATAATCCATGTGCCGTATCTAAAATCAAGAGAAACGTGAATTATTGTCATTTCCAGACCCATGTGGTTTTTTTTTATTAATTCCTGCAATTTACCGTTATATTTTATTTAGTCCATATTAGTCCTCAGTTCAGCCTCTAATTCAATCATCACCATATGAACGTCTTGCTCGTATGGTAATCCCAACCTCGTCATACAAGCTCCAAATTCTCATATGGAATATGATATGCTATGACATCAATAGTTCGTCTTCGGTTCAACTTGAAATGTAGTCATCGCCATACAAGCCTCTCACTTGTATGGCAATTCCAACCTCATCATACAAGCTCCAAATGCTTATATGGAATATGATAGAGTATGAAATCTTTACGTAGTATGCCATGTAGGGTAGTTCAAAATTAATTGTTGCTATCCTATGGTGTAGTTTATAATCTCATACAGAACAACCAGCACACCGCATCCAATGTCATTCACAGGAGTTTATATAAGCATCCAACTCAGTAAGGTGTACCTATTTGTCTGGCATGCAAATATATTCTTTACTCAACAGCTAATCCATTTTCCTGTTCAACATATGTGTGTGTGTATATATATATATATGCATATCTAAGCTAAAAATAATATTTTGGGCAAATACATATTTATTTCAACACATGAATAGTTCATACACTTCATACATACGATAAAAATAATATTTTTATCGAACAAAAATATGTCTCAACACATGAATAGTTTATACACTTCATACATATGATAAAAATAATATTTTTATTGAACAAAAATATGTCTCAACACATGGTTATTTTATATAGTTCATATACATGTTAAAAATAATATTTATAGCAAACAAATATTTATTTCCACACATGGTTATATTTTCAACACTTCATATATGTAACATCCCAGATTTTTCGGCCATTTTAATTTGGATATTTAAATCGGTTTAAATATCGATTCAGTAATATTAGTGAATCTTATCGATATATTTCAGGCCTCAAAAATAGTTTTCATTTCAAACGGCCTCCAATTTCGATGAAACGAATTTTATTGGAATGCATACAATTAATTATTGCTATATTTCCAACTTGGAGTCAATTAAAATTGTTTTATCGGTGAGCGATATTTAGCGGTGAACCGACAAATTAAAATATCACCGTTGTACAAACAGAGTCCGTTTTCAACGAAATTAAAATTGTTGAAACCAAAATGATGAGACATAGCGGTGTAATTATTTTTGTTGAATTTTGGAATGGGTGTTTACCGGTGCAAATATTTAACTGTAACGTAGAATTTACGATAGAATAATATAACCACATGAAAACCATACCCTATAATTTACCAAACATATTGCTTTCTACGCTACAGCCAAACCCATTTAATTCTTCACATGTCTTTCCATTTCCATTGGAAAGAAAACACTAAATGAGAACGTGAGGACAATACATTTCGTTTCAAATTAAAGACAACATGTCTCCCCATCATCCTATTCTATTATCTACTTTGCTAAGAGTGAGACAGTGTTCTTATCACATTCCATTTCCTCTTATTATACCTACGTCTCGCTTCATTTTTCACAGCAAGATAGGAATTGAAAACTGCAAACTTTCCATCAAAGACAGTAAAGAACGTGCCTACCATATTATTTCTGAGAATTTGACAAAGGAAACACCCCAGTCATGCAGCTACCATGTTTTAGACGCAGGCCTACCAAATAGTAACGTATATGCAGTCACCTATGTTTTCAAATCAAATGAACATAAAATGTCAACCTATAACATATGCCTCTATAAATATATGTAATAATATATATATATTAAAAATCAAATTCCTTTCTATGCAAGCTTCTCAAACTTTTCCGTGGCAACTACATTTATCAGCTCCTTGCCTTGCACATCACTGAAATGCCTTTCTCTTCACGGATCTCACTTATATAAATACCCATCCTTTCCGGACTTTTGTACCAGCAAACAACCTGAGCCTCCCTAACTCACTCAATTACGTTTCCTCCCAGAAAGTTTAAAAATCCAACCCTCCCTTCAATAAAAGTGAAAATGAAATTTCATATATGAAGAAACAAACGTAGTAAGCAATTTTTGGTTCTAAAGTTCCAATGTTTACGTGTGGGGACCCGAGCTGGTGGTTGAGTCCGTCGAAATAAGAACTGGGAGGTAGCGTTGATAGACGGTGGTTCTCTGACATCGAGCAAATGGTGCTCCGACATGGCGGCGCAGTGCGGTTCAGGAGAGTGTGCTCGATGATGGGGGAGAGGTGTGCTGAAGCCTAGAAATGGGAAGCCGACGAGAGCAAGTAGTGGGAACGGTGTTGGATCTAGATTAACCCTAGAGGGGGGGGGGGGGTGAATAGGGTTTATCACAGCTTTTAACTGAATTGAAAATCAAACGAGATAAATAATAATAAACAGATCACAGAATATAGCAGAAACAGAAATGCAGAAAAAATAAATCACACACAGATATACCCAGCTTCGGCAAAACCATGCCTACTACTGCATTTCTAAGGTTTCTACTAGGTGATAGAACAGATCCCTCATACAAGACCATGTACACTTGCAAACCCTGCTCCTATTCTAACCCTACGCTCAAATCCCTAGACTGATTGATATCTCCTCAATCAGATTTCCCCGAATTACAACTCCGTAATCCGTAACCCAGATTTTACAGACTCTAGAAAACTGGTTCGACGGTTTTACAACTCAAATTAAAAGAAAATACAACAAATAGAAAATTAAAACAAGGAGAAACCCTAATTTAAAAATGAATAAAGGAGATTGAATTTAAAGGGGTCATCCCCTTTTCAAAACTTGGCCGGCCATATCACAAATAGGTTCCACCCTTCTTTGTTATTTTCTTTGGCCCGATCCCTTTTCTTATGGAATTAGAAATGGCGGCAGGTGATTGGAAAATTGCTAGGGTTTCTTGAAATCCTCCCAAATCGATTCGAAGTTTGATGAACTGAATCTCTGGTGTTCGAATTTGTCTTGCTCTCAGCTTTCTGATGCTTCGATTTGGGGTTGCTCTCTGCTCTTGATCGAAACCGTGAGTAATTGGAATTTTTCTCTTTTGTTGCTTGAAATTGTTATGCTTGGTTTCGATTGAATTGTTTGTGGTCTCGATACTTTTTGTGCCGATGATGAATTGGTGTCTAATATAGGGTAGAATCGAAACCCTAAAACTCTGATTTCATTATAATGACTTGGCTGATATTTTTGCACTGAATTTTTGCGTGAAATCCCCTTTCGAAATCTTTTATTGAAATTGATTTGCTCGGCTTGATTGAGATGTATCTTTCCCCTTTTTGTGACGAAAAAGAATCTCGCTCGATCCGAATCAGTCGTTAAACCGACCCAGACCGTTCGAAACGCCGAATCGTTTGAGAACACGACAAAGTAGAACGCAGACGGAAGAACATTTCATTGTATATTACAACAATGCATCAGATTACAAGAATATACAGGGTATAAATGAATATACATTACACAGAAATATACAGAGATTTAAATTACATTAAATACACAGCAGCGGAAAATAATACAATACACAACTAGAAGGAGATATACGGATACAAAGCTTTCCGGATATCGTTGCAGCTGTAAACCAGGATCCTGTGAATATAAATCTGCAAAACCAAAACTTCTAGCTGCCCGTGTCAAAATAAGGGCACCCAGAGTTTAGGTTAAAACAATAAACTCCAGGTCAGTCATGGGACTGGTGTGAGAACTAAAACAGTTATAAATCTTTATTTTAAAGTTAGGTAAATCAAGGGACCACGCCGTATAACACGGAACGGGTTTCCTACCAAGAATACCAGTGCATAAAACAAACAGCGCAATGCTAAATAAAGAAAAATGAAGCTGTTATAAGACCCAGGTCCTATCACACAATGCAACGCAAGCCGGGGGATAGGGTTTTCCCTTATAACAACCAAAGAATGCTTGATACGTTTTAAAACAAATCATTTGATACTATTATAAGTGCATAGTGTATAAAACAACTTCAAATCATAAGTATCAATCATAGGCGGCATGGGTACCATATATCATGTCGCCATATTAGTTCTACAATCAAAACCGCAAATGTCACGTATTTGGAAGTTTGGTTTCCGTCTGCGAACCGAGGCCAGGGATCGTCCTCTACCGATTCGAGGCTGTCTAGCCCGAGCCTTAGGAACAGCCGCAACTGCCCCATGGAGCGACAGGGCCGGTCCACCGATGTGGATTATTATGCCTGAACACTACGTTTCCCCACCCTTTGGGGCGTAAATGAGCCAACGAATGACTCCATCGGACCCGGATCGTCCGATCAAACCGAGGCGCCTCGCAATAGCAACAACCACACAGGTGAAAAGTATATAAATGTCAGGGCTGGTAGGTCACTGACACCACCCTAGCTACAAAGAAACGCATGCCCTCCCTGAGGTCCTCTCCCGTTTTTGGTTCACAACCGGGGTGCGAGGCTCGCGAATTCACGTTACACAAAGCTGTGCCACACAGGCTATGCTTTGATCATCACCACAAGACTTTGCTTTTCAACAGAAGCCTCGATCAGTTGCCACTTAGGCATGC
This sequence comes from Allium sativum, assembly GCA_030737875.1. NCBI lineage: Eukaryota > Viridiplantae > Streptophyta > Magnoliopsida > Asparagales > Amaryllidaceae > Allium > Allium sativum. The sequence continues at coordinate 330,781,588 of CM060910.1, read as the reverse complement.
CACACAGGCAATTCACTCCATGCGTTTGATATCCATCCATATATAATCCCTGAGCTCGTACGTCTCAGAGAAGGGCGTTAAGCAAAATAATAAATTCTCCGTCGCCAAACAGATATATATTTAATAGAGATCAATCACACGGGCTAAAATCCAATGTCAGACACACAGTCCATTTACAAGTTCGTTCCGGGTCTGAACGAAACCGGAGGCACCTAGTACCCCGCATATCCATCGATCTCCATGTACGTCTGGACGATCACCAACTGTTTCCATCTTCTTGGGTGTACATCCCAATCAAGATCATCAGTAATCACCAAAACGACGTGAAGACCTCCGGTCTTCGACCATCGTCTTCATCTTCGACTTATCGTCGTATTAGTTATTCAGAATGGGATAAACCCGGTCTTTCCGAATAACTCGCGTACATTTTAAATAAGTGTTACACAAACACAGCATACGCCTCATTCCAATTCATCAGTCACTAACTGTAAATTAATCAAGAGAATAATTCCCCAAATATTAACCCCGAAGGCCGAAACCAACATCAAATCAATATCCAGAAAACCATTCTGCTTAGCTAACCGACAGTTCGTTTCTAAATTTCACATTCATAGGGAAAGGTTCCCATAAATTTTATCCAAGATAAATCATCAAAATTTATTCTCAAATCTTCTTTTGAATTTCGATTCAACTAGTCGGGATTAACGAACCTTACCGAAGTAATCATTTGTTTTAATTTCCCAATCCCAACCTATTCATCCCTTGAAGTAAAACTGGTAATACTTCATATCTAACACCACGGTGTTATCAGTAAATTCAATTACCATTTCACGTTCAAATCTAATTAAAGATTTAACTAACGCCTGGAGTAAAACTGGTGATACTCCATTTTCGATTATTTCAATCTAATTAAAGATTCATTAAAACTCCACTTAGTTTTAATCTTTAACCGGGTTAAAGAATCAGTGTCATTTAAAACACAGTTCATGGTAAACCCAAAATCACCTTCCATTAATTATCGGGTTAAAGAACAAGTGTTATTTAAAACACTGTTCACGATAAACCCAAAAATCAATACTAATTCGATTCCAATTAAATATTATTTAATTGACACACTTCATTAAATCTAATTAAAAAGATTTAATCTTTTCTCAACTGGGTTCAAGAACAGTGTTAATGAAGACACCATTCACGACAAACCCAAATCACATTTGATATTAAACACAAGGCTCTGAATAGAAAATATACCGGCTTATATTCAATATCAAATTCTACGACTAACAAATATCGTATTGGAAATAACGATATATATATATATATATATATATCTTTCAAATTCCCATAACAATATCTGTATCATCACGAAATCCAACATCGAAATAATCCAAAGACAATTTCGATTCAAATCCATTCCAATATAATTATTGGAAATCCTGGTTATTTTCAAAACCATTTCTAATCCAGTTTATTTATTTTAAAAATAAATAGAATTATAATTCTTGTTCAAAACTAGTTCATTTCGATAAAAATCTATTTTTATCTTTTCAAATATGGAGTTTTTCATCCCAATTCTTTCTAAATCATTTCTTATGATTTTACACAAATTATTACTATTTTTAATAATTTTATCAAGGCCTGTACAGTCGATTTCCATCAACGGCCATCGAACTGCACTTACAGCGACCTTTTTCAAATTTGATTTGGACATAATTCCAAATCCAACCGTTAGATTTCTAATTTCTAATATTTGTTAGAAAGCTCTTTTCGATACGAACCCAACGGTTCCGGTTTCAGGAGAATCCGACGGTCGGATCTCCCGCAATATCCGTTCGAAGTCAATGGTCGAAATTCGCGAACTGCCGCGGCGCGGCGCGTTCTATTCAGGCCATTATATTATATATATAATATATATAATATATACTTCGTCGATTTCAATTCAAAACGTGCTTTATAAATCGTTTTAAATTCATTTTCAAAACGGTTTCAACTTCATATTCAATTTCAAATCAAAATTGAATATTCCAATATAAATTCGTTTTAAATTCATTTTCAAATCGATTTCAATTCAAATTGATTTCTAATTCAATTTCAGTTCTAATTCAATTCAATTCAATTTCAATTCGAATTCATTTATATTCAATTTCAATTCGAATTCATTTATATTCAATTTCAATTCGAATTCATTTATATTCAATTTCAATTCGAATTCATTTATATTCAATTTCAATTCGAATTCATTTAGATTCAATAAATCAGATTTTGAAATCACTTTCGATATTCATTATAAAATGAATAAAATCGATATAAATATCGTTCACGTCAAAATGGCGTCAATCTAACCAACACGGCTTCATATGTTTCTATTTTCAAATATTCTATTTCGAATATTTCTATTTCAAATATTTTTATTTCAAATATTCCTTTTTCGAATATTCTATTTTCAAATATTTCTTTTTCGAAACTGGAATGAGGCCCAATCAATTACCATATAATGTTAATTATATGGATTTTCTACAACACATGTACACAATAACAACGATGAATAATCAACCATCATCCAAAGTGCATTCTACACTGTATAAGCATCAAATATAAATATTCAACGCTTATAACAGTCTGTCAATCAATCGATCGACATACAACTAAACAATCGGGATTAGTGTACGTTAAATATCATCCCAATACCCGTGTGGGGTTTCAAACAATCAAACACAGATTTTATTTGTGCAGTTGGGCGATGTGTAAAATTTATCGTCCCAATCAATGTCCTTCAAATAGGTGTACATAAACAAACCGTCCGGTTTGTAAATGAATATTTATTTATTCACATTCACGTTAAAAATTATATTTTTAACGATCAAACTATTTTATTCAACCTATGAATATTCTATTCGGTTCATTTATTAAATAAAATGTTATCTTTATTTTTCTAACTTATTTTTAGAAAATTTCGGCGGTATAACGGCACGATACTAGAAACGGGACAAGGCCTAGCCTTATCCCCAGTCTAGTGAAGGCCCACGCCATTCACACATCAATCAAATCAATTTCATTTCACCAAACAATTCAATTCAAACCAAATAATCTAACCAACTACACAACCAAACAATTAAACAAACAAGCCATCCATGGTCTGTGGATGACGGGTGTCGGGTGCTGCTAAGCACCGTCTGCATCCTAGTATATATTTAACTAGAAAAAGAAATTGAAGTGTGAGAAGTTCTCACCAATTGCTAAACCAAACTCCACGACTCTTCATAGGTAGGAAATCTTCGCCATTCTCGCCCTTTTGTCACTTTCGTTGACCGTACTCACTACATATATATAAAAATCACATTTTTATATTCTCTCTACTTCACGATAAAAATAAAGTTACGATTTTTATTTCACTTCATATATTTACAACGCTTCTTTCTATATAAAAATTATACTTTTATATTTCTACTCCTTATATAAAGATTGAATTTTTATTATCTTACCTAAATAAAAATTATATTTTTATCTTTCTACTTTGATAAAAACCATATTTTCAATATCCCTACTTTACAAAAATCATATTTTTAATATGCCACTAGTATAAAAATTATATTTTTAACCTTTTCATATTATAAAAATTATATTTTTATTCTTCTCCTTATATAAAAATCATATTTTTATATCTTCTACATTATATAAAAATCTAATTTTTATAACTCTAAAAATCTAATCTTTTCGTAATGAAAATACAACCTTTTCATTATTAAAAATATAATCTTTTCATAAGGAAAAATCATATTTTTATATCACCTTTCAACACTAAAAATCGTATAATTACCGGAATAAAAATCGCATTTCCTTTACGAAGTTATATATATGAAAAGCAAGCTATTTACTTCAATAAAAATCAAATTTTTAAATGAATTAAGCTGAATAATTAAAGTAAAACTTACATTGGGCGTTGACGAGGAGAAGTGGTGGTTCGGGATGGTCGGAGGGTGACACTGGAGGTGCTGGAGGTTTCTCAGGTCGTCAGAGCAGCGGGGAGGTGCTGAACCGGGCGCCGACAGTTTGTACAGAGGAGGGGGAGTGTCGCGAGGCAGTTCAGAAGCGAGGCGGGGGTGTGAAGTGGCGTGGCGTCGCCTGAGGGTGGGGCGCTTGGGCTGGGCGGATTCACGACGGGTTCGTGAAGAGGGCGAAGCACGAGAGGAAGAAAGGGGGGAAGAAGGGAATGACAGCGCGTTGGGGGGGGGGGGCAGGAGATGGTCGGCGGGGGTGGGAAGTGGCGTGGCGTCGCCTGAGGGGTGGGGCGGTGGCGGATTGAGGAGGAGGCGGCGCTGAATCGGGGCGACAATGGTTCAGAAAGGGAAGGGCGCGATTTTGACCCGGTCAAAAAGGATTTAGGGTTTTGGACTTGAAATTATATATATATAGCCTTTATTTTAATATTATTTAATTCCATAATTAGTTGCCCATTCATCTGAACTCCAATCAAGGTCCAACGACCGTCGCCCTAGCTAATTACCCCCATTCCGAACACAATGGGATATGTATCATAGGCCAATTCGACTGTTTGAATCAGTTTCCGTTGAATTTAAAGTATAAATCAGTACATATTCTATTTGAACACGCATTTCCATTTACCGGGGCCACATACGGACCCGAAAAATTCCAGAAAAATTATTTCTAGCTTCGTATTGACGATACGGTCCTAACAAAACTAGTTTCGTCGAATTCTGAGACCGTTTGAAAAATGGCCATTTTCCAGTCGATTAAAATCAACCGAAACCGGTCAAACGCATTTTCCTTTGCCACACTCACATATTGATTCGAAAAATTGTGAAATTTGGAATCTAGCAATAACTTAACACCACGGACCCAACAAAAGTGGTTTCGTCAAAATCCGAGGTCGTTTGCAAAATTCCCATTTTTAAGGGCCTGAATTCCATAGCGACTATTCAGAATTTTCAACTGGACATATCTTTTGATCCCCGCTATGAAATTTTGATTTTTCGGATTCGTTGAAAAGATATCATCAATTAGATCCTATTATTTTTGGTTTCACTAAAATCCGAATTGTTTTGCACCCGGTACATTCAGTTGAAGTTTGAAATCGAATTATCGAACTACCGCGCCATTTTCAATTCTATTTATAATTATATATAATTATTTATATTCTAACGACGGCGTATATAATATATACGTTCTAATTATATTCAAAATAAATTTCTCGTCGATATTATTTAAAATAATCTATTTTAAATGTTCAAAATTCATTAAAATTGCCAAAATAAAAATTTTAAACTGGCTCAGATTTTCCGGGTTGTTACAATCTCCCGCACTTAAAACTTTTCGTCCCCGAAAAGGAACAAAGTCGAAAGTGGTTTGATTAATCAACTCTACGTTCGATCTGGCTTCCATTCTCCAACTTTTCAGTTTCTGAGAATTTTCAAATTTTCAAAAATTTGGCTAACACCCTAAATTTTCGTAAAATTTCGCCATAACCTCCCCTGCACCGGGAGCCACGGGAAAATCCAGAAATTGCCATATAGGCCTTCTGATCTCAAAAAGAAAAAGAAAAAGCCAAGCGGCTAGCCAATAGGATCATAAAATCATCATCACCAAAACAAAACAGTAAATTATGTAGTAAACATGTACCTATTTGTCGGGCAAACAAATTTTATTCTCTGCTCTAGCCTCCTTGCTATGACCTGTTCAATGTAAGTGCAAGTATATGCAAGCAAATGCGACCAAATTTCAATACAATTCAATATTTGATTCAATTGGGCTAAATGGCTAAAAATTAGCAAACAAATAAACAAACAACACAAACATCAATCAATTAGTGAATTAGAGCTTCAAATTCATAATTTTGATACATATACAAAAATCATGTTTTTGATACCAAATCACAACAATAGGCCCTATCTAATTTTTGGTTCTCACACCAGTCAATAGGAAATATATAGATATTACACGTTCGTTACTCGAATCTAAATTCTGATGATGATATATCAATCATCAGAATCACCCCCGGGCGACTAGAGTGTAATTCTATATCTATCCAGTATATTAAAACTTCAAATACACGTTTGCAAGGCGTATATGCAAAATCTTTATATACTGGACTGTCCTAATCAATATAAATAAATAATCAAATACATATACAACGATTTAAATTTTTAAAACAAAAATTGTTTTCACTTTAAAAATATACTCTTCACACTCGTTCTAGGATACTACTGATCCCATCTCTAACGAGTCATTCTCATTAGAAATTACTAATCCAATATCTGATGAATTATTTCGTATGGTTCTAATGTGCCTTGTTCTATGAGCTTTGTAAACCAAAGCTCTGATACCACCTGTGACGAAAAGGAATCTCGCTCGATCCGAATCAGCCGTTAAACCGACCTAGACCGTTCGAAACGCCGAATCGTTTGAGAACACGAAAAAGTAGAACGCTGTAACGACCCGCATTTTTCGGCAATATAATTAATTTATTTAATTATTTAAATAATGGTTGGGTTATTTAAAATGACCAGAATTTAATAATATTGAACATTCAATTAAAATAAATAATATAATAATATATTTAACTTCTGAAATAGTCAGAAATAGTGGAATTCACAAAATGTGTGAATTGGATCATTGGTGATATTTAATTCAGTTTCGAATTAAATTAGAATAACGAATATATTATTTGAACGGCAGTTTGAATGTATAATTATATTATAATTAAAATCGAGCTCGAAATGGCGCTGCAGTTCGTAATTTGGCAATTTGAACTTCAACTGAATGTACAGGATTCGTTTTAAATCGGATTTCTGTGAAACAAGAAACGTTGGGAGCTGGTGGGGTATATTTTTCTAGTGGAAGATAAAAATCGAGATTTCGTCGTGTAGGTTTTGAGTTGTGTTCAAATCAAAATTTCAAATAGTCGTTATAGAATCGTTCATCGACCATAACAGTTTATTTGAAATAATTGCATACTGGATGCGAATTTAGACAGGATTCTTTTGAGACGTAGTGTTAATTTAATTTTTAGAATTTTACTGTAATTTTTAATTAATTTAAATAAGAAAACTTTTATTTGGAGTATTTTGCACCATATATCAATATTTTGGGGTTTCCCACAATAAGTCGACGGACCTATATTACTATATTTTTGGGATCGTGGGACTTTGCTCAACACAACGGTACTGTTAATTCTGTTGTTGCGGCTCATACATATGAAGTGGTGTGTAACGAGATACCCTTATTTTTCTAATTTTAAATATATAACTGTTGAAACATAATCGCTCGTTGCAATGGTGTTTTGTGGCAAGTAATACCGACCCGGTATGTTCGAATACAACTAAACGTTGGTTGTTCGGTAAAGTCTTCAATCTTCATCATTTTAATTCTTTTCGCGTGTGCGGTATTAATTTGTCTTCAGTGAAACTTCAAACAACTGGAACATCTTTTGAGTTGCTTTGTATGCATATCCTACTGTCCCGTTCTTAAGAACAAATCAGCAACAGCTAAAAGACATATATATGCGACTGTAGCATATTGAAAAGAAATTCCGCTACTTAACGTTGAAGTCTCGTACACCACTCTTATCAAAACGCTGTTGACAATACAAGCCTATCTGTGCTATCTACCCTGTGAAAATTGAAATGCACATGGAAACTGGCAGCAGCACATGCCTACAGTATAGAAACTAAATAAAAAGGGTACAAACTACACCATTTTACCAAATCTCGCATGTGCAACTTAGCTGATTCGCTGCACCCCTACACTGGAAGCTATGAACCTTTATGTTAAGGCAAATCGATATTCCATCAAACCTGCAAAGCTAGTAGTGAAGGGTGCACTTCCTATAACCTCTATTACTTGGCACTCAAGTGAATGAAGCCTATATAAACAATCAAAAATTTCACTTCAGGTTTGCTTCGACATACCAAAACCCATGGATGCCGTGAGGTTTACAATGAAAAATGATATCAAAAACAAAACAAAAGAAAGCCGAAATATAAAATATTGTGTTGAGCAATAATACTGGTGGGTTTAAAAGCAAACACTCAGAAAGGAAAGGAGACGAGGGACTGGAAACTATGAAGGGGGAGGTAGTTGGGTTGTGGTTATTGGATTCGTATGATATTTTGGATCCTCGTAAGCAATTTTGAGGAAATTCCGGTGCCAGAACTATCGCACGGCTCTGGGATGAGCGGAGCAGCTCTCGAAGTTGGATTCTGAGGGGTTTGTGCGAGTTTGGCGAAATGGTGGTACGGTGAAAGTGGAGATGAAGAGGAATTCGAACGTGGTTTTAGTTTGGGATATAATTGAGAGGAGAGGGATTGGTGGAGGAATAAGAAATCGGAAATGGCTTGGAAGTGTACTGGTGTTTGGCGTGAGTAGAAGAAGGAGAAGTAACGAGGGGACTTGTGCTGTTATAGATGAGTATGTGCCTTAGTTTGAGTGGTAAGCCCAATGGAAATTTAAATCCAAAACCTTTATTCAACTCAATTAAGTGTACTAGATTATAATTTTGATATCTTGGTCATACGATGTCAGTTTGACGAACGGTCAGAAACGTTGGGATCGTATGGACGGTGGCTACACCATGGAACTGACTGAGAGTGAATTAGAGCTCGTTTGGATTTATGGTGGAATTAAACGCCTGAATCAAATCAATGGTCGATATATCGCTATTTAACGATCACTGACCAATGTGAGTAACTCTCACTAACTCCGTTCAATCTATATTTTTATAACATATTTTTAGAATCAAGAATATTGGTTGATTTGTTGTGTGTGTATTGGTTGTTTGGTTGAACTGCTAGTTAGCGGTTAAAATCATCGATAACGATATATATAAGTCGTATCAAATTATTGATTCTGTTTATCAGAATATTTTATATTATGTTATTTATGTTGACTGACATCTGTGGATGCAGGAGAACAGGTCCGAGGGACCCAACTGGGTTTCTCAACATTTATTTTATTGTTTTTTTCATATATTGTGTTATATGATGTGATATGAAATCAGTTGTTGATTTCATATGTTTGAATGATACCAATCATCGTTGTATGGTACGTTAAATACCATAAAGAATACTGGAATGTTAAAAAGAAATTTTCAATGTTATATTGAAAAAGAAATATTTTTGAAATCAATAGATTTTATAAAAAGAAAACTATTTATTTAGAAAACAAATAGATTAAAGAAAAAAAAATATTTATTTGTTAATCAACTAGATAGAACTAAAAAGAAATATTTGTAACTATTTATAAATAGAATTGGAAGGGGTATTTATTTGAAAGTAAATAGAATAGAAAGAGGAAATTTGTGTAAAATGAATAGAAAAGGAATAGTTAGATTATAAAAAGGAATCACTTACAAAATTGATAGATTTTATAAATAGCAATTATTTTATAGGTAAATAGAATTACCAAAAAAGGGATTTATTTGGTAAACAAACGGATTTTAAAAGGAGAATTTCGCATTTGAAAGGTTTAGGCCCGTGCTTCGCACACGGGTATAACGTGTTATGGATTTAAAGAAAAGTTTTAAATAAAATCTATTCTAACAGATAGATGGAGAGATAAATTTATGAATATTATTTTACCAGTAGATAAACAGAATATATAGGTCAGGACTTATATAGAGAAGTAAGAATCGATTTCAACATCGATATTTGAAACTGAATAAAAGAAGAGTTAATTAGATAGAGTAAAGCGAATTTGAATTAATTGAATATTAGTTTTTCAATTAGAGTTGATAGAATATAGTTATTTGAGATAGAGTTAGTCAACATAGTTATTTAGGATATGTTGCCATTGCGTACGACTGCTAGCGAAATTCGCAAGGCTGCAGATAGCCTACGGCGGTCGGATGTTTCCTGAGGGAATCAGGCGTAACCATTGTGATCGTTGCGATCTAGAGTCAAGCAAATGGAGTTAAATAGATTATTAGTTAATCGATAGGAGTGAAATGAGTTGAGTTTGAGTTTATCGATCATAGTAAGTCAGTAGAGTTAAATCGGTAAGAGTCGACCAGTTAAAGTTAATCAGTTAGAATCAACCAGTTATGGTTAATCAATTAGAGTTAATTCATTGGAGCTAAATCAAATTAGAGTTATACAACTAGAGTTAATCAAGTTGAATTAGTCGAGTAGTAGTAAATCAAATAGAGTTAGTCAAAAGGAATTTATCGGATATCACTTATTCGAAGAAGGAATTTATCGAATATAGTTCATTTGGAGTGAGTTAAATCGAATATAGTTTATTCGAATAGAGTTAATCGAATATAGTTTATTCGAAGGAGGGACTTACGTAAGGAAATTGGTTAAAAGATAAAAGGGTGAACTTTGTCTATTTCGAAGTTAGGAATGTCGTTCAGTTAAGGTCTGAGAGGTAATTATACCCCAACTTGATTGACTTCAGTTTTAACTAAGAAGTGGATAAGGTCGATAGTGAAAGTTGGTTAAGTAAATCAAGTTAATGACCGTAATGGGTTAGGTTGGCATAGCAATGTTTTATTTAAACGTTTGTTTAAATCCAGTAAAAGGTGAGTTGGAAATATTTTCCAAATAAGGATCAGAAATGTTTTCTGATAGAGAAGATAAGGAATGGGAGAAAATATGGAAACACTTTCCAAAGTAAACAAAGTATATTTTCCAAATTTAGGAAAATAAGAATTTATGAATATATAGAAATGGAAATGGATAAATTAAAGAAGATTTAAACCAAAGGAGATAAGAATCGATTGTTGTTTGATTGATCGGATTTCCCATCTGGAAATAATATTGTTGTTTGCACACCTGTTTTTCTTTGATGGTTAAATCACCAACCATCGAAGTTTTTGACCATTTTACGTCGTCAATACGGAGAGACCGGGATCAGATTTATTATCTGAAAACCACTCTGTATAGACGTTCGCGTTGCGATCAAATGTGATGAAGATAATTAAAGACGGAGTTATGCAAGGGCTATCCTGTTTACAGAATAATGCCTTCGGTTTGTCCAGTCCCAGGACAAACGTAAATGGAAGAATGTCTGACAGAGTATATCTAACGGATCGCGTAAGTTTATCTCTTCAAACGTACTTACGTTTGGTGGCGGAGGAATTCGTTTCTCTTAGCTTTATACCCGTGGTATTTTTGGGGAAATAAATTTGTGATTTGGCGGGTATGACAATGTGGCATTCAAAGTGAATGGTGGTCAAGTGTTTCAAAAGATACGTAATGACCTCAATCCTCATCAACCGGGAAATGACAGAAATCGGGCAGGCAGCATGGCTAAGTGGGTCGCTCCCATTAGGGTGTATATCACCTATCTAGAGAAAAATCCATTTCATTCTATTGTCTATTTCGATGCTGTCCCTTTTCGGGAAAGACGGTGGGTAGCTCCCAACCGTTGGTGGTATACATTCGATACACTCAAGCGAAATGAGTGGTCGGTCATGTGAAGGCCGGGTTGCAAGATGTTCTTGTTGAACCCAGTGTATTTGCCTCTAGAGATACACTATCGGCAGGTGGTCCCATACCTTGTCAAGGTCGGAATCCAATTTCCAATAAGTGCCAACGGATTTTGTTTGTATACTATATATGTGGAACGTGAGATGCAAGCGTTCTGCTAGATTCTATTTACTTGTGATTAGACATTATTATAATATTAGAGAAGTATTGATTTCCAAATCTGTTTTTGGTTATCGTAAGGTAAAAACCATCCGTGTTTATGTGTGGATCGGTCTTACGAATATCTTTTCTTATGAAATTTTTTTGAAAAGTTAAACCGATGATTTGAGTTTACTCACACCAGTCCCATGACTGACCCAGAGTTTATTTTGTTTTGTTTTTCCCTAAACTCTTGGGTGCCCAAATTTGTACGGGCAGTCAAGTAGTTCAGGTCTTTACAGATATACTTGGAGGAGCTTGAAGCAGGAGGCTTCAGGATTTTATAGCTATTGTTATTTCCGCTGTGTGTAAGTGTTATGCTCTGATAGTGTTATTGGTTATTCATATACCGTTTTATTTCAAGGTTATGTTATATATTATATTTTATTCGTTCCGCTGTGAGATTTGTATTACTCTGATTCCGTTCTGTGGTAATCTTCTTCTTCTTCTATTCTAATTTTCTATCTTATCTATCCTCACCCTCTAATTTCTTTCTATAAATGATCTGGAATGTTCGATGCCTGAATAATTAACATGGGTTTTATGTTGATTTTCTGGGTCGAAAATCCCAGTTCGTTACAGTGGTATCAGAGCTGAAGGTTAATTGATTACCTTGGCTCTGTGGCGTGACTCAGTAGAGATGGGGTTAGTAATGCCCTAGATTGAGTCTGAGTGTATATATACGAGTGAACGTATTTGTGGATTTTATAAAAATGATTTTTATATTGTGGAGATTTATTGGTTGAGTTGTTTGTGATTTCTGGTCGATCAGTTTGATCCGCTGTATCGATAGGGATTACCAAACACTTGAATACGATAAACCGACACAGTATGTTTTGAAAGAGGGTAAATGTAATAATTTTACCCAAAATATATTTTGATATAAAAGGAAGGTATATCTTGGAATTATTATCATATATTGGATGTGTTGGTTGATTATAATTGAAATGGTTATATAAATAACCAAACAGAATTCGTATAAGTATAATATGTTGAAGCAGATTAATTAAATCTGAATTAAATCAGAATTGGAATTAAAATTCTGGAAACTGGAAAAAGTGTTCATAAAAAGATTTGAGTTAATATAAGAAAATTTTAAAATCCTGGGAGATTTTAAATTGTTTACAAGTATCGTGAATGATATTTTGAAAAAGATTTCAAAATGAAAGTGTTTAAATATGGTTTTGATAAGTGATATAGTATTGAACTCACTTCGATAGCTGGGAAATAACTCTGATGATGCTGGCCACATCATCAGTGTTCATTTCAAGTTCTAAGTGATGGATTACTACCAAAGAATATTGTTTTTAAACTGTTTTGTAGGAGCAAGTGGTTTTGATTTCCGAAAAGGAACATTGACTTTTGAAAAAGAAACTGTTTAAAACTCCCAGAAAGATAGTATGAATTAAAAATAAATTTAAGGAATTTGTGAAAGCAAATATGCATCGAATTGAAATCAATTTAACTGGAAATTGAATTAGAATATAATATATCAAGTAGAATCAGATTTTGAATTGTGTGAAAGAAATCTGAAATGGTATTGGATTGGTGAGTTAGGAGTTGGAATCAAGGATGGAACTTTGGTTTGAAATGGAATTTGGCTTGGATACGTGAATGATTTGGTTTTGAGGATAAAAATTGGAATTTTGTGTGGAGATGCATTTGTATATGCTGACAGGGTAACAGATGAAAAGAATATAAGGAGATGCCCGACACAAAGGTACATGTTTAAGTTTCCATATGAGGTTTTATGCACCGAATCGGCAAGCCGCTAGGCTTTTTGATTTTCTTTTTGAAAGAAAAGGGCCTAGAGAGGCGAGTTGGGGTTTGGACTATTGACCAGTGCAAAGGAGGTGCTGGCAAAATTTTCCGAAAATTTAAGGTGTTAGAATATTTTCAGGATTTTTGAAAATTTTCGTTAGTAAGAATAAATTAATAATTAAATTGAAAGAAATTAATTCAGTTAAAACTGAAGTTAAAAGTGAACGAATAATTTTTAACCCAGTTAATAGGGTCGGTCTTCTACCTTAGCAATTTCGAGGACGAAATTATTTTAAGGGGGGAAGAATGTAACGACCCGCATTTTTCGGCAATATAATTAATTTATTTAATTATTTAAATAATGGTTGGGTTATTTAAAATGACCATAATTTAATAATATTGAACATTCAATTAAAATAAATAATATAATAATATATTTAACTTCTGAAATAGTCAGAAATAGTGGAATTCACAAAATGTGTGAATTGGATCATTGGTGATATTTAATTCAGTTTCGAATTAAATTAGAATAACGAATATATTATTTGAACGGCAGTTTGAATGTATAATTATATTATAATTAAAATCGAGCTCGAAATGGCGCTGCAGTTCGTAATTTGGCAATTTGAACTTCAACTGAATGTACAGGATTCGTTTTAAATCGGATTTCTGTGAAACAAGAAACGTTGGGAGCTGGTGGGGTATATTTTTCTAGTGGAAGATAAAAATCGAGATTTCGTCGTGTAGGTTTTGAGTTGTGTTCAAATCAAAATTTCAAATAGTCGTTATAGAATCGTTCATCGACCATAACAGTTTATTTGAAATAATTGCATACTGGATGCGAATTTAGACAGGATTCTTTTGAGACGTAGTGTTAATTTAATTTTTAGAATTTTACTGTAATTTTTAATTAATTTAAATAAGAAAACTTTTATTTGGAGTATTTTGCACCATATATCAATATTTTGGGGTTTCCCACAATAAGTCGACGGACCTATATTACTATATTTTTGGGATCGTGGGACTTTGCTCAACACAACGGTACTGTTAATTCTGTTGTTGCGGCTCATACATATGAAGTGGTGTGTAACGAGATACCCTTATTTTTCTAATTTTAAATATATAACTGTTGAAACATAATCGCTCGTTGCAATGGTGTTTTGTGGCAAGTAATACCGACCCGGTATGTTCGAATACAACTAAACGTTGGTTGTTCGGTAGAGTCTTCAATCTTCATCATTTTAATTCTTTTCGCGTGTGCGGTATTAATTTGTCTTCAGTGAAACTTCAAACAACTGGAACATCTTTTGAGTTGCTTTGTATGCATATCCTACTGTCCCGTTCTTAAGAACAAATCAGCAACAGCTAAAAGACATATATATGCGACTGTAGCATATTGAAAAGAAATTCCGCTACTTAACGTTGAAGTCTCGTACACCACTCTTATCAAAACGCTGTTGACAATACAAGCCTATCTGTGCTATCTACCCTGTGAAAATTGAAATGCACATGGAAACTGGCAGCATCACATGCCTACAGTATAGAAACTAAATAAAAAGGGTACAAACTACACCATTTTACCAAATCTCGCATGTGCAACTTAGCTGATTCGCTGCACCCCTACACTGGAAGCTATGAACCTTTATGTTAAGGCAAATCGATATTCCATCAAACCTGCAAAGCTAGTAGTGAAGGGTGCACTTCCTATAACCTCTATTACTTGGCACTCAAGTGAATGAAGCCTATATAAACAATCAAAAATTTCACTTCAGGTTTGCTTCGACATACCAAAACCCATGGATGCCGTGAGTTTTACAATGACAAATGATATCAAAAACAAAACAAAAGAAAGCCGAAATATAAAATATTGTGTTGAGCAATAATACTGGTGGGTTTAAAAGCAAACACTCAGAAAGGAAAGGAGACGAGGGACTGGAAACTATGAAGGGGGAGGTAGTTGGGTTGTGGTTATTGGATTCGTATGATATTTTGGATCCTCGTAAGCAATTTTGAGGAAATTCCGGTGCCAGAACTATCGCACGGCTCTGGGATGAGCGGAGCAGCTCTCGAAGTTGGATTCTGAGGGGTTTGTGCGAGTTTGGCGAAATGGTGGTACGGTGAAAGTGGAGATGAAGAGGAATTCGAACGTGGTTTTAGTTTGGGATATAATTGAGAGGAGAGGGATTGGTGGAGGAATAAGAAATCGGAAATGGCTTGGAAGTGTACTGGTGTTTGGCGTGAGTAGAAGAAGGAGAAGTAACGAGGGGACTTGTGCTGTTATAGATGAGTATGTGCCTTAGTTTGAGTGGTAAGCCCAATGGAAATTTAAATCCAAAACCTTTATTCAACTCAATTAAGTGTACTAGATTATAATTTTGATATCTTGGTCATACGATGTCAGTTTGACGAACGGTCAGAAACGTTGGGATCGTATGGACGGTGGCTACACCATGGAACTGACTGAGAGTGAATTAGAGCTCGTTTGGATTTATGGTGGAATTAAACGCCTGAATCAAATCAATGGTCGATATATCGCTATTTAACGATCACTGACCAATGTGAGTAACTCTCACTAACTCCGTTCAATCTATATTTTTATAACATATTTTTAGAATCAAGAATATTGGTTGATTTGTTGTGTGTGTATTGGTTGTTTGGTTGAACTGCTAGTTAGCGGTTAAAATCATCGATAACGATATATATAAGTCGTATCAAATTATTGATTCTGTTTATCAGAATATTTTATATTATGTTATTTATGTTGACTGACATCTGTGGATGCAGGAGAACAGGTCCGAGGGACCCAACTGGGTTCCTCAACATTTATTTTATTGTTTTTTTCATATATTGTGTTATATGATGTGATATGAAATCAGTTGTTGATTTCATATGTTTGAATGATACCAATCATCGTTGTATGGTACGTTAAATACCATAAAGAATACTGGAATGTTAAAAAGAAATTTTCAATGTTATATTGAAAAAGAAATATTTTTGAAATCAATAGATTTTATAAAAAGAAAACTATTTATTTAGAAAACAAATAGATTAAAGAAAAAAAAATATTTATTTGTTAATCAACTAGATAGAACTAAAAAGAAATATTTGTAACTATTTATAAATAGAATTGGAAGGGGTATTTATTTGAAAGTAAATAGAATAGAAAGAGGAAATTTGTGTAAAATGAATAGAAAAGGAATAGTTAGATTATAAAAAGGAATCACTTATAAAATTGATAGATTTTATAAATAGCAATTATTTTATAGGTAAATAGAATTACCAAAAAAGGGATTTATTTGGTAAACAAACGGATTTTAAAAGGAGAATTTCGCATTTGAAAGGTTTAGGCCCGTGCTTCGCACACGGGTATAACGTGTTATGGATTTAAAGAAAAGTTTTAAATAAAATCTATTCTAACAGATAGATGGAGAGATAAATTTATGAATATTATTTTATCAGTAGATAAACAGAATATATAGGTCAGGACTTATATAGAGAAGTAAGAATCGATTTCAACATCGATATTTGAAACTGAATAAAAGAAGAGTTAATTAGATAGAGTAAAGCGAATTTGAATTAATTGAATATTAGTTTTTCAATTAGAGTTGATAGAATATAGTTATTTGAGATAGAGTTAGTCAACATAGTTATTTAGGATATGTTGCCATTGCGTACGACTGCTAGCGAAATTCGCAAGGCTGCAGATAGCCTACGGCGGTCGGATGTTTCCTGAGGGAATCAGGCGTAACCATTGTGATCGTTGCGATCTAGAGTCAAGCAAATGGAGTTAAATAGATTATTAGTTAATCGATAGGAGTGAAATGAGTTGAGTTTGAGTTTATCGATCATAGTAAGTCAGTAGAGTTAAATCGGTAAGAGTCGACCAGTTAAAGTTAATCAGTTAGAATCAACCAGTTATGGTTAATCAATTAGAGTTAATTCATTGGAGCTAAATCAAATTAGAGTTATACAACTAGAGTTAATCAAGTTGAATTAGTCGAGTAGTAGTAAATCAAATAGAGTTAGTCAAAAGGAATTTATCGGATATCACTTATTCGAAGAAGGAATTTATCGAATATAGTTCATTTGGAGTGAGTTAAATCGAATATAGTTTATTCGAATAGAGTTAATCGAATATAGTTTATTCGAAGGAGGGACTTACGTAAGGAAATTGGTTAAAAGATAAAAGGGTGAACTTTGTCTATTTCGAAGTTAGGAATGTCGTTCAGTTAAGGTCTGAGAGGTAATTATACCCCAACTTGATTGACTTCAGTTTTAACTAAGAAGTGGATAAGGTCGATAGTGAAAGTTGGTTAAGTAAATCAAGTTAATGACCGTAATGGGTTAGGTTGGCATAGCAATGTTTTATTTAAACGTTTGTTTAAATCCAGTAAAAGGGGAGTTGGAAATATTTTCCAAATAAGGATCAGAAATGTTTTCTGATAGAGAAGATAAGGAATGGGAGAAAATATGGAAACACTTTCCAAAGTAAACAAAGTATATTTTCCAAATTTAGGAAAATAAGAATTTATGAATATATAGAAATGGAAATGGATAAATTAAAGAAGATTTAAACCAAAGGAGATAAGAATCGATTGTTGTTTGATTGATCGGATTTCCCATCTGGAAATAATATTGTTGTTTGCACACCTGTTTTTCTTTGATGGTTAAATCACCAACCATCGAAGTTTTTGACCATTTTACGTCGTCAATACGGAGAGACCGGGATCAGATTTATTATCTGAAAACCACTCTGTATAGACGTTCGCGTTGCGATCAAATGTGATGAAGATAATTAAAGACGGAGTTATGCAAGGGCTATCCTGTTTACAGAATAATGCCTTCGGTTTGTCCAGTCCCAGGACAAACGTAAATGGACGAATGTCTGACAGAGTATATCTAACGGATCGCGTAAGTTTATCTCTTCAAACGTACTTACGTTTGGTGGCGGAGGAATTCGTTTCTCTTAGCTTTATACCCGTGGTATTTTTGGGGAAATAAATTTGTGATTTGGCGGGTATGACAATGTGGCATTCAAAGTGAATGGTGGTCAAGTGTTTCAAAAGATACGTAATGACCTCAATCCTCATCAACCGGGAAATGACAGAAATCGGGCAGGCAGCATGGCTAAGTGGGTCGCTCCCATTAGGGTGTATATCACCTATCTAGAGAAAAATCCATTTCATTCTATTGTCTATTTCGATGCTGTCCCTTTTCGGGAAAGACGGTGGGTAGCTCCCAACCGTTGGTGGTATACATTCGATACACTCAAGCGAAATGAGTGGTCGGTCATGTGAAGGCCGGGTTGCAAGATGTTCTTGTTGAACCCAGTGTATTTGCCTCTAGAGATACACTATCGGCAGGTGGTCCCATACCTTGTCAAGGTCGGAATCCAATTTCCAATAAGTGCCAACGGATTTTGTTTGTATACTATATATGTGGAACGTGAGATGCAAGCGTTCTGCTAGATTCTATTTACTTGTGATTAGACATTATTATAATATCAGAGAAGTATTGATTTCCAAATCTGTTTTTGGTTATCGTAAGGTAAAAACCATCCGTGTTTATGTGTGGATCGGTCTTACGAATATCTTTTCTTATGAAATTTTTTTGAAAAGTTAAACCGATGATTTGAGTTTACTCACACCAGTCCCATGACTGACCCAGAGTTTATTTTGTTTTGTTTTTCCCTAAACTCTTGGGTGCCCAAATTTGTACGGGCAGTCAAGTAGTTCAGGTCTTTACAGATATACTTGGAGGAGCTTGAAGCAGGAGGCTTCAGGATTTTATAGCTATTGTTATTTCCGCTGTGTGTAAGTGTTATGCTCTGATAGTGTTATTGGTTATTCATATACCGTTTTATTTCAAGGTTATGTTATATATTATATTTTATTCGTTCCGCTGTGAGATTTGTATTACTCTGATTCCGTTCTGTGGTAATCTTCTTCTTCTTCTATTCTAATTTTCTATCTTATCTATCCTCACCCTCTAATTTCTTTCTATAAATGATCTGGAATGTTCGATGCCTGAATAATTAACATGGGTTTTATGTTGATTTTCTGGGTCGAAAATCCCAGTTCGTTACAGTGGTATCAGAGCTGAAGGTTAATTGATTACCTTGGCTCTGTGGCGTGACTCAGTAGAGATGGGGTTAGTAATGCCCTAGATTGAGTCTGAGTGTATATATACGAGTGAACGTATTTGTGGATTTTATAAAAATGATTTTTATATTGTGGAGATTTATTGGTTGAGTTGTTTGTGATTTCTGGTCGATCAGTTTGATCCGCTGTATCGATAGGGATTACCAAACACTTGAATACGATAAACCGACACAGTATGTTTTGAAAGAGGGTAAATGTAATAATTTTACCCAAAATATATTTTGATATAAAAGGAAGGTATATCTTGGAATTATTATCATATATTGGATGTGTTGGTTGATTATAATTGAAATGGTTATATAAATAACCAAACAGAATTCGTATAAGTATAATATGTTGAAGCAGATTAATTAAATCTGAATTAAATCAGAATTGGAATTAAAATTCTGGAAACTGGAAAAAGTGTTCATAAAAAGATTTGAGTTAATATAAGAAAATTTTAAAATCCTGGGAGATTTTAAATTGTTTACAAGTATCGTGAATGATATTTTGAAAAAGATTTCAAAATGAAAGTGTTTAAATATGGTTTTGATAAGTGATATAGTATTGAACTCACTTCGATAGCTGGGAAATAACTCTGATGATGCTGGCCACATCATCAGTGTTCATTTCAAGTTCTAAGTGATGGATTACTACCAAAGAATATTGTTTTTAAACTGTTTTGTAGGAGCAAGTGGTTTTGATTTCCGAAAAGGAACATTGACTTTTGAAAAAGAAACTGTTTAAAACTCCCAGAAAGATAGTATGAATTAAAAATAAATTTAAGGAATTTGTGAAAGCAAATATGCATCGAATTGAAATCAATTTAACTGGAAATTGAATTAGAATATAATATATCAAGTAGAATCAGATTTTGAATTGTGTGAAAGGAATCTGAAATGGTATTGGATTGGTGAGTTAGGAGTTGGAATCAAGGATGGAACTTTGGTTTGAAATGGAATTTGGCTTGGATACGTGAATGATTTGGTTTTGAGGATAAAAATTGGAATTTTGTGTGGAGATGCATTTGTATATGCTGACAGGGTAACAGATGAAAAGAATATAAGGAGATGCCCGACACAAAGGTACATGTTTAAGTTTCCATATGAGGTTTTATGCACCGAATCGGCAAGCCGCTAGGCTTTTTGATTTTCTTTTTGAAAGAAAAGGGCCTAGAGAGGCGAGTTGGGGTTTGGACTATTGACCAGTGCAAAGGAGGTGCTGGCAAAATTTTCCGAAAATTTAAGGTGTTAGAATATTTTCAGGATTTTTGAAAATTTTCGTTAGTAAGAATAAATTAATAATTAAATTGAAAGAAATTAATTCAGTTAAAACTGAAGTTAAAAGTGAACGAATAATTTTTAACCCAGTTAATAGGGTCGGTCTTCTACCTTAGCAATTTCGAGGACGAAATTATTTTAAGGAGGGAAGAATGTAACGACCCGCACTTTTCGGCAATATAATTAATTTATTTAATTATTTAAATAATGGTTGGGTTATTTAAAATGACCAGAATTTAATAATATTGAACATTCAATTAAAATAAATAATATAATAATATATTTAACTTCTGAAATAGTCAGAAATAGTGGAATTCACAAAATGTGTGAATTGGATCATTGGTGATATTTAATTCAGTTTTGAATTAAATTAGAATAACGAATATATTATTTGAACGGCAGTTTGAATGTATAATTATATTATAATTAAAATCGAGCTCGAAATGGCGCTGCAGTTCGTAATTTGGCAATTTGAACTTCAACTGAATGTACAGGATTCGTTTTAAATCGGATTTCTGTGAAACAAGAAACGTTGGGAGCTGGTGGGGTATATTTTTCTAGTGGAAGATAAAAATCGAGATTTCGTCGTGTAGGTTTTGAGTTGTGTTCAAATCAAAATTTCAAATAGTCGTTATAGAATCGTTCATCGACCATAACAGTTTATTTGAAATAATTGCATACTGGATGCGAATTTAGACAGGATTCTTTTGAGACGTAGTGTTAATTTAATTTTTAGAATTTTACTGTAATTTTTAATTAATTTAAATAAGAAAACTTTTATTTGGAGTATTTTGCACCATATATCAATATTTTGGGGTTTCCCACAATAAGTCGACGGACCTATATTACTATATTTTTGGGATCGTGGGACTTTGCTCAACACAACGGTACTGTTAATTCTGTTGTTGCGGCTCATACATATGAAGTGGTGTGTAACGAGATACCCTTATTTTTCTAATTTTAAATATATAACTGTTGAAACATAATCGCTCGTTGCAATGGTGTTTTGTGGCAAGTAATACCGACCCGGTATGTTCGAATACAACTAAACGTTGGTTGTTCGGTAGAGTCTTCAATCTTCATCATTTTAATTCTTTTCGCGTGTGCGGTATTAATTTGTCTTCAGTGAAACTTCAAACAACTGGAACATCTTTTGAGTTGCTTTGTATGCATATCCTACTGTCCCGTTCTTAAGAACAAATCAGCAACAGCTAAAAGACATATATATGCGACTGTAGCATATTGAAAAGAAATTCCGCTACTTAACGTTGAAGTCTCGTACACCACTCTTATCAAAACGCTGTTGACAATACAAGCCTATCTGTGCTATCTACCCTGTGAAAATTGAAATGCACATGGAAACTGGCAGCAGCACATGCCTACAGTATAGAAACTAAATAAAAAGGGTACAAACTACACCATTTTACCAAATCTCGCATGTGCAACTTAGCTGATTCGCTGCACCCCTACACTGGAAGCTATGAACCTTTATGTTAAGGCAAATCGATATTCCATCAAACCTGCAAAGCTAGTAGTGAAGGGTGCACTTCCTATAACCTCTATTACTTGGCACTCAAGTGAATGAAGCCTATATAAACAATCAAAAATTTCACTTCAGGTTTGCTTCGACATACCAAAACCCATGGATGCCGTGAGTTTTACAATGACAAATGATATCAAAAACAAAACAAAAGAAAGCCGAAATATAAAATATTGTGTTGAGCAATAATACTGGTGGGTTTAAAAGCAAACACTCAGAAAGGAAAGGAGACGAGGGACTGGAAACTATGAAGGGGGAGGTAGTTGGGTTGTGGTTATTGGATTCGTATGATATTTTGGATCCTCGTAAGCAATTTTGAGGAAATTCCGGTGCCAGAACTATCGCACGGCTCTGGGATGAGCGGAGCAGCTCTCGAAGTTGGATTCTGAGGGGTTTGTGCGAGTTTGGCGAAATGGTGGTACGGTGAAAGTGGAGATGAAGAGGAATTCGAACGTGGTTTTAGTTTGGGATATAATTGAGAGGAGAGGGATTGGTGGAGGAATAAGAAATCGGAAATGGCTTGGAAGTGTACTGGTGTTTGGCGTGAGTAGAAGAAGGAGAAGTAACGAGGGGACTTGTGCTGTTATAGATGAGTATGTGCCTTAGTTTGAGTGGTAAGCCCAATGGAAATTTAAATCCAAAACCTTTATTCAACTCAATTAAGTGTACTAGATTATAATTTTGATATCTTGGTCATACGATGTCAGTTTGACGAACGGTCAGAAACGTTGGGATCGTATGGACGGTGGCTACACCATGGAACTGACTGAGAGTGAATTAGAGCTCGTTTGGATTTATGGTGGAATTAAACGCCTGAATCAAATCAATGGTCGATATATCGCTATTTAACGATCACTGACCAATGTGAGTAACTCTCACTAACTCCGTTCAATCTATATTTTTATAACATATTTTTAGAATCAAGAATATTGGTTGATTTGTTGTGTGTGTATTGGTTGTTTGGTTGAACTGCTAGTTAGCGGTTAAAATCATCGATAACGATATATATAAGTCGTATCAAATTATTGATTCTGTTTATCAGAATATTTTATATTATGTTATTTATGTTGACTGACATCTGTGGATGCAGGAGAACAGGTCCGAGGGACCCAACTGGGTTCCTCAACATTTATTTTATTGTTTTTTTCATATATTGTGTTATATGATGTGATATGAAATCAGTTGTTGATTTCATATGTTTGAATGATACCAATCATCGTTGTATGGTACGTTAAATACCATAAAGAATACTGGAATGTTAAAAAGAAATTTTCAATGTTATATTGAAAAAGAAATATTTTTGAAATCAATAGATTTTATAAAAAGAAAACTATTTATTTAGAAAACAAATAGATTAAAGAAAAAAAAATATTTATTTGTTAATCAACTAGATAGAACTAAAAAGAAATATTTGTAACTATTTATAAATAGAATTGGAAGGGGTATTTATTTGAAAGTAAATAGAATAGAAAGAGGAAATTTGTGTAAAATGAATAGAAAAGGAATAGTTAGATTATAAAAAGGAATCACTTATAAAATTGATAGATTTTATAAATAGCAATTATTTTATAGGTAAATAGAATTACCAAAAAAGGGATTTATTTGGTAAACAAACGGATTTTAAAAGGAGAATTTCGCATTTGAAAGGTTTAGGCCCGTGCTTCGCACACGGGTATAACGTGTTATGGATTTAAAGAAAAGTTTTAAATAAAATCTATTCTAACAGATAGATGGAGAGATAAATTTATGAATATTATTTTATCAGTAGATAAACAGAATATATAGGTCAGGACTTATATAGAGAAGTAAGAATCGATTTCAACATCGATATTTGAAACTGAATAAAAGAAGAGTTAATTAGATAGAGTAAAGCGAATTTGAATTAATTGAATATTAGTTTTTCAATTAGAGTTGATAGAATATAGTTATTTGAGATAGAGTTAGTCAACATAGTTATTTAGGATATGTTGCCATTGCGTACGACTGCTAGCGAAATTCGCAAGGCTGCAGATAGCCTACGGCGGTCGGATGTTTCCTGAGGGAATCAGGCGTAACCATTGTGATCGTTGCGATCTAGAGTCAAGCAAATGGAGTTAAATAGATTATTAGTTAATCGATAGGAGTGAAATGAGTTGAGTTTGAGTTTATCGATCATAGTAAGTCAGTAGAGTTAAATCGGTAAGAGTCGACCAGTTAAAGTTAATCAGTTAGAATCAACCAGTTATGGTTAATCAATTAGAGTTAATTCATTGGAGCTAAATCAAATTAGAGTTATACAACTAGAGTTAATCAAGTTGAATTAGTCGAGTAGTAGTAAATCAAATAGAGTTAGTCAAAAGGAATTTATCGGATATCACTTATTCGAAGAAGGAATTTATCGAATATAGTTCATTTGGAGTGAGTTAAATCGAATATAGTTTATTCGAATAGAGTTAATCGAATATAGTTTATTCGAAGGAGGGACTTACGTAAGGAAATTGGTTAAAAGATAAAAGGGTGAACTTTGTCTATTTCGAAGTTAGGAATGTCGTTCAGTTAAGGTCTGAGAGGTAATTATACCCCAACTTGATTGACTTCAGTTTTAACTAAGAAGTGGATAAGGTCGATAGTGAAAGTTGGTTAAGTAAATCAAGTTAATGACCGTAATGGGTTAGGTTGGCATAGCAATGTTTTATTTAAACGTTTGTTTAAATCCAGTAAAAGGGGAGTTGGAAATATTTTCCAAATAAGGATCAGAAATGTTTTCTGATAGAGAAGATAAGGAATGGGAGAAAATATGGAAACACTTTCCAAAGTAAACAAAGTATATTTTCCAAATTTAGGAAAATAAGAATTTATGAATATATAGAAATGGAAATGGATAAATTAAAGAAGATTTAAACCAAAGGAGATAAGAATCGATTGTTGTTTGATTGATCGGATTTCCCATCTGGAAATAATATTGTTGTTTGCACACCTGTTTTTCTTTGATGGTTAAATCACCAACCATCGAAGTTTTTGACCATTTTACGTCGTCAATACGGAGAGACCGGGATCAGATTTATTATCTGAAAACCACTCTGTATAGACGTTCGCGTTGCGATCAAATGTGATGAAGATAATTAAAGACGGAGTTATGCAAGGGCTATCCTGTTTACAGAATAATGCCTTCGGTTTGTCCAGTCCCAGGACAAACGTAAATGGACGAATGTCTGACAGAGTATATCTAACGGATCGCGTAAGTTTATCTCTTCAAACGTACTTACGTTTGGTGGCGGAGGAATTCGTTTCTCTTAGCTTTATACCCGTGGTATTTTTGGGGAAATAAATTTGTGATTTGGCGGGTATGACAATGTGGCATTCAAAGTGAATGGTGGTCAAGTGTTTCAAAAGATATGTAATGACCTCAATCCTCATCAACCGGGAAATGACAGAAATCGGGCAGGCAGCATGGCTAAGTGGGTCGCTCCCATTAGGGTGTATATCACCTATCTAGAGAAAAATCCATTTCATTCTATTGTCTATTTCGATGCTGTCCCTTTTCGGGAAAGACGGTGGGTAGCTCCCAACCGTTGGTGGTATACATTCGATACACTCAAGCGAAATGAGTGGTCGGTCATGTGAAGGCCGGGTTGCAAGATGTTCTTGTTGAACCCAGTGTATTTGCCTCTAGAGATACACTATCGGCAGGTGGTCCCATACCTTGTCAAGGTCGGAATCCAATTTCCAATAAGTGCCAACGGATTTTGTTTGTATACTATATATGTGGAACGTGAGATGCAAGCGTTCTGCTAGATTCTATTTACTTGTGATTAGACATTATTATAATATCAGAGAAGTATTGATTTCCAAATCTGTTTTTGGTTATCGTAAGGTAAAAACCATCCGTGTTTATGTATGGATCGGTCTTACGAATATCTTTTCTTATGAAATTTTTTTGAAAAGTTAAACCGATGATTTGAGTTTACTCACACCAGTCCCATGACTGACCCAGAGTTTATTTTGTTTTGTTTTTCCCTAAACTCTTGGGTGCTCAAATTTGTACGGGCAGTCAAGTAGTTCAGGTCTTTACAGATATACTTGGAGGAGCTTGAAGCAGGAGGCTTCAGGATTTTATAGCTATTGTTATTTCCGCTGTGTGTAAGTGTTATGCTCTGATAGTGTTATTGGTTATTCATATACCGTTTTATTTCAAGGTTATGTTATATATTATATTTTATTCGTTCCGCTGTGAGATTTGTATTACTCTGATTCCGTTCTGTGGTAATCTTCTTCTTCTTCTATTCTAATTTTCTATCTTATCTATCCTCACCCTCTAATTTCTTTCTATAAATGATCTGGAATGTTCGATGCCTGAATAATTAACATGGGTTTTATGTTGATTTTCTGGGTCGAAAATCCCAGTTCGTTACAAACGCAGACGGAAGAACATTTCACTGTATATTACAACAATGCATCAGATTACAAGAATAAACAGGGTATAAATGAATATACATTACACAGAAATATACAGAGATTTAAATTACATTAAATACATAGCAACGGAAAATAATACAATACACAACTAGAAGGAGATATACGGATACAAAGCTTTCCGGATATCGTTGCAGCTGTAAACCAGGATCCTGTGAATATAAATCTGCAAAACCAAAACTACTAGCTGCCCGTGTCAAAATAAGGGCACCTAGAGTTTAGGTTAAAAAAATAAACTCTAGGTCAGTCATGGGACTGGTGTGAGAACTAAAACAGTTATAAATCTTTATTTTAAAGTTAGGTAAATCAAGGGACCACGCCGTATAACACGGAACGGGTTTCCTCCCAAGAATACCAGTGCATAAAACAAACAGCGCAATGCTAAATAAAGAAAAATGAAGCTGTTATAAGACCCAGGTCCTATCACACAATGCAACGCAAGCCGGGGGATAGGGTTTTCCCTTATAACAGCCAAAGAATGCTTGATACGTTTTAAAACAAATCATTTGATACTATTATAATGCATAGTGTATAAAACAACTTCAAATCATAAGTATCAATCATAGGCGGCATGGGTACCATATATCATGTCGCCATACTAGTTCTACAATCAAAACCGCAAATGTCACGTATTTGGAAGTTTGGTTTCCGTCTACGAACCGAGGCCAAGGATCGTCCTCTACCGATTCGAGACTGTCTAGCCCGAGCCTCAGGAACAGCCGCAACTGCCCTATGGAGCGACAGGGCCGGTCCACCGATGTGGATTATTATGCCTGAACACTACGTTTCCCCGCCCTTTGGGGCGTAAATGAGCCAACGAATGACTCCATCGGACCCGGATCGTCCGATCAAACGAGGCGCCTCGCAATAGCAACAACCACACAGGTGAAAAGTATATAAATGTCAGGGCTGGTAGGTCACTGACACCACCCTAGCTAGAAAGAAACGCATGCCCTCCCTGAGGTCCTCTCCCGTTTTTGGTTCACAACAGGGATGCGAGGCTCGCGAATTCACGTTACACAAAGCTGTGCCACACAGGCTATGCTTTTATCATCACCACAAGACTTTGCTTTTCAACAGAAGCCTCGATCAATTGCCACTTAGGCATGCCACACAGGCAATTCACTCCATGCGTTTGATATCCATCCATATATAACCCCTGAGCTCGTACGTCTCAGAGAAGGGCTTTAAGCAAAAGAATAAATTCTCCGCCGCTAAACAGATATATATTTAATAGAGATCAATCACACGGGCTAAAATCCAATGTTAGACACACAGTCCATTTACAAGTTCGTTCTGGGTCTGAACGAAACCGGAGGCACCTAGTACCCCGCATATCCATCGATCTCCATGTACGTCTGGACGATCACCAACTGTTTCCATCTTCTTGGGTGTACATCCCAATCAAGATCATCAGTAATCATCAAAACGACGTGAAGACCTCCGGTCTTCGACCATCGTCTTCATCTTCGACATATCGTCATATTAGTTATTCAGAATGGGATAAACCCGGTCTTTCCGAATAACTCGCGTATATTTTAAATAAGTGTTACACAAACACAGCATACGCCTCATTCCAATTCATCAGTCACTAACTGTAAATTGATCAAGAGAATAATTCCCCAGATATTAACCCCGAAGGCCGAAACCAACATCAGACAATATCCAGAAAACCATTCTGCTTAGCTAACCGACAGTTCGTTTCTAAATTTCACATTCATAGGGAAAGGTTCCCATAAATTTTATCCAAGATAAATCATCAAAATTTATTCTCAAATCTTCTTTTGAATTTCGATTCAACTAGTCGGGATTAACAAACCTTACCGAAGTAATCATTTGTTTTAATTTCCCAATCCCAACCTATTCATCCCATGAAGTAAAACTGGTAATACTTCATATCTAACACCACGGTGTTATCGGTAAATTCAATTACCATTTCACGTTCAAATCTAATTAAAGATTTAACTAACGCCTGGAGTAAAACTGGTGATACTCCATTTTCGATTATTTCAATCTAATTAAAGATTCATTAAAACTCCACTTAGTTTTAATCTTTAACTGGGTTAAAGAATCGGTGTCATTTAAAACACGGTTCATGGTAAACCCAAAATCACCTTCCATTAATTATCGGGTTAAAGAACAAGTGTTATTTAAAACACTGTTCACGATAAACCCAAAAATCAATACTAATTCGATTCCAATTAAATATTATTTAATTGGCACACTTCATTAAATCTAATTAAAAAGATTTAATCTTTTCTTAACTGGGTTCAAGAACAGTGTTAATGAAGACACCATTCACGACAAACCCAAATCACATTTGATATTAAACACAAGGCTCTGAATAGAAAATATACCGGCTTATATTCAATATCAAATTCTACGACTAACAAATATCGTATTGGAAATAACGATATATATATATATATATATATATCTTTCAAATTCCCATAACAATATCTGTATCATCACGAAATCCAACATCGAAATAATCCAAAGACAATTTGATTCAAATCCATTCCAATATAATTATTGGAAATCCTGGTTATTTTCAAAACCATTTCTAATCCAGATTATTTATTTTAAAAATAAATAGAATTATAATTCTTGTTCAAAACTAGTTCATTTCGATAAAAATCTATTTTTATCTTTTCAAATACGGAGTTTTTCATCCCAATTCTTTCTAAATCATTTCTTATGATTTTACACAAATTATTACTATTTTTAATAATTTTATCAAAGCCTGTACAGTCGATTTCCATCAACGGCCATCGAACTGCACTTACAGCGACCTTTTTCAAATTTGATTTGGACATAATTCCAAATCCAACCGTTAGATTTCTAATTTCTAATATTCGTTAGAAAGCTCTTTTCGATACGAACCCAAAGGTTCCGGTTTCAGGAGAATCTGACGGTCGGATCTCCCGCAATATCCGTTCGAAGTCAATGGTCGAAATTCGCGAACTACCGCGGCACGACGCGTTCTATTTAGGCCATTATATTATATATATAATATATATAATATATGCTTCGTCGATTTCAATTCAAAACGTGCTTTATAAATCGTTTTAAATTCATTTTCAAAACGGTTTCAACTTCATATTCAATTTCAAATCAAAATTGAATATTCCAATATAAATTCGTTTTAAATTCATTTTCAAATTGATTTCTAATTCAATTTCAGTTCTAATTCAATTCAATTCAATTTCAATTCGAATTCATTTATATTCAATTTCAATTCGAATTCATTTATATTCAATTTCAATTCGAATTCATTTATATTCAATTTCAATTCGAATTCATTTATATTCAATTTCAATTCGAATTCATTTATATTCAATTTCAATTCGAATTCATTTAGATTCAATAAATCAGATTTTGAAATCACTTTCGATATTCATTATAAAATGAATAAAATCGATATAAATATCGTTCACGTCAAAATGGCGTCAATCTAACCAACACGGCTTCATATGTTTCTATTTTCAAATATTCTATTTCGAATATTTCTATTTCAAATATTTTTATTTCAAATATTCCTTTTTCGAATATTCTATTTTCAAATATTTCTTTTTCGAAACTGGAATGAGGCCCAATCAATTACCATATAATGTTAATTATATGGATTTTCTACAACACATGTACACAATAACAACGATGAATAATCAACCATCATCCAAAGTGCATTCTACACTGTATAAGCATCAAATATAAATATTCAACGCTTATAACAGTCTGTCAATCAATCGATCGACATACAACTAAACAATCGGGATTAGTGTACGTTAAATATCATCCCAATACCCGTGTGGGGTTTCAAACAATCAAACACAGATTTTATTTGTGCAGTTGGGCGATGTGTAAAATTTATCGTCCCAATCAATGTCCTTCAAATAGGTGTACATAAACAAACCGTCCGGTTTGTAAATGAATATTTATTTATTCACATTCACGTTAAAAATTATATTTTTAACGATCAAACTATTTTATTCAACCTATGAATATTCTATTCGGTTCATTTATTAAATAAAATGTTATCTTTATTTTTCTAACTTATTTTTAGAAAATTTCGGCGGCATAACGGCACGATACTAGAAACGGGACAAGGCCTAGCCTTATCCCCAGTCTAGTGAAGGCCCACGCCATTCACACATCAATCAAATCAATTTCATTTCACCAAACAATTCAATTCAAACCAAATAATCTAACCAACTACACAACCAAACAATTAAACAAACAAGCCATCCATGGTCTGTGGATGACGGGTGTCGGGTGCTGCTAAGCACCGTCTGCATCCTAGTATATATTTAACTAGAAAAAGAAATTGAAGAGTGAGAAGTTCTCACCAATTGCTAAACCAAACCCCACGACTCTTCATAGGTAGGAAATCTTCGCCATTCTCGCCCTTTTGTCACTTTCGTTGACCGTACTCACTACATATATATAAAAATCACATTTTTATATTCTCTCTACTTCACGATAAAAATAAAGTTACGATTTTTATTTCACTTCATATATTTACAACGCTTCTTTCTATATAAAAATTATACTTTTATATTTCTACTCATATAAAGATTGAATTTTTATTATCTTACCTAAATAAAAATTATATTTTTATCTTTCTACTTTGATAAAAACCATATTTTCAATATCCCTACTTTACAAAAATCATATTTTTAATATGCCACTAGTATAAGAATTATATTTTTAACCTTTTCATATTATAAAAATTATATTTTTATTCTTCTCCTTATATAAAAATCATATTTTTATATCTTCTACATTATATAAAAATCTAATTTTTATAACTCTAAAAATCTAATCTTTTCGTAATGAAAATACAACCTTTTCATTCATAAGGAAAAATCATATTTTTATATCACCTTTCAACACTAAAAATCGTATAATTACCGGAATAAAAATCGCATTTCCTTTACGAAGTTATATATATGAAAAGCAAGCTATTTACTTCAATAAAAATCAAATTTTTGAATGAATTAAGCTGAATAATTAAAGTAAAACTTACATTGGGCGTTGACGAGGCAAAGTGGTGGTTCGTGATGGTCGGAGGGTGACACTGGAGGTGCTGGAGGTTTCTCAGGTCGTCAGAGCAGCGGGGAGGTGCTGAACCGGGCGCCGACAGTTTGTACAGAGGAGGGGGAGTGTCGCGAGGCAGTTCAGAAGCGAGGCGGGGGTGTGAAGTGGCGTGGCGTCGCCTGAGGGTGGGGCGCTTGGGCTGGGCGGATTCACGGTGGGTTTGTGAAGAGGGCGAAGCACGAGAGGAAGAAAGGGGGGAAGAAGGGAATGACAGCGCGTTGGGGGGGGGGGCAGGAGATGGTCGGCGGGGGTGGGAAGTGGCGTGGCGTCGCCTGAGGGATGGAGCGGTGGCGGATTGAGGAGGAGGAGGCGCTGAATCGGGGCGACAGTGGTTCAGAAAGGGAAGGGCGCGATTTTGACCCGGTCAAAAAGGATTTAGGGTTTTGGACTTGAAATTATATATATATAGCCTTTATTTTAATATTATTTAATTCCATAATTAGTTGCCCATTCATCTGAACTCCAATCAAGGTCCAACGACCGTCGCCCCTAGCTAATTACCCCCATTTCGAACACAATGGGATATGTATCGTAGGCCAATTCGACTGTTTGAATCAGTTTCCGTTGAATTTAAAGTATAAATCAGTATATATTCAATTTGAACGCGCATTTCCATTTACCGGGGCCACATACGGACCCGAAAAATTCCAGAAAAATTATTTCTAGCTTCGTATTGACGATACGGTCCTAACAAAACTAGTATCATCGAATTCTGAGACCGTTTGAAAAATGGCCATTTTCTAGTCGATTAAAATCAACCGAAACCGGTCAAACGCATTTTCCTTTGCCACGCTCACATATTGATTCGAAAAATTGTGAAATTTGGAATCTAGCAATAACTTAACACCACGGACCCAACAAAAGTGGTTTCGTCGAAATCCGAGGTCGTTTGCAAAATTCCCATTTTTAAGGGCCTGAATTCCATAGCGACTATTCAGAATTTTCAACTGGACATATCTTTTGATCCCCGCTATGAAATTTTGATTTTTCGGATTCGTTGAAAAGATATCATCAATTAGATCCTATTATTTTTGGTTTCACTAAAATCCGGATTGTTTTGCACCGGGTACATTCAATTGAAGTTTGAAATCGAATTATCGAACTACCGCGCCATTTTCAATTCTATTTATAATTATATATAATTATTTATATTCTAACGACGGCGTATATAATATATACGTTCTAATTATATTCAAAATAAATTTCTCGTCGATATTATTTAAAATAATCAATTTAAATGTTCAAAATTCATTAAAATTTCCAAAATAAAAATTTTAAACTAGCTCAGATTTTCTGGGTTGTTACACTTTTGATTTGCGGATTTTATTGAATACAAGATTTCCTCTTTTGGCTTGATCGATATAATTGATAAAATTGGAAAATAAAATTTCCCCTTTTATCAATTCGATTTTCTTGATGAATCACCCTTGTATAAATTCATGCTTGATTGAATGATCCCATAAATCATGTGTAGAAACAGAACCCTTGTGTTATTCTCCAAATAATTCTCTGATTCATTTCCAAAAACATATATACTGTAATCTGAAAGAAAAAATGTTGAATTGACTTTCCTGAAATGATTTAAACCCCTTTAGATCCTTGCGTGATATCTGGATGATTTGAAAACCGATT
Organism: Allium sativum; assembly: GCA_030737875.1. Taxonomy (NCBI): domain Eukaryota; kingdom Viridiplantae; phylum Streptophyta; class Magnoliopsida; order Asparagales; family Amaryllidaceae; genus Allium; species Allium sativum. The sequence goes on along the minus strand of CM060910.1, from coordinate 330,748,047 downwards.
TCTTGCCAGAAATGATACCGAGATTTTCACTGATTGAATACTTCCCATAAAACAATCAAATTGAATTTCTGGAAAAAAAAACTTAGAAATAAAGTAATTGTTCCCAAGAGTCTCTTTGCCAAAAATGGAATTCTGAAATTAATTTGAGATAGCTTTGTGGCCCTTGTCAAAATTGGAAAGCAATAAGTTGATATTCTGGAAATAATCCTTTGGGAAACATATGATTCCCAACATTATTGCTTGCCCATAATTTGTTTACTTCCTGAATTGCTAAGTATATGTTGACAGTGTGAATCATGCTGTGTGTTGTCTTGCTGCATGTGTTTTGTTTTGAATTCATCAATGTACTTCATGAATGAACATATGCTCTAGTCTGCTACACCATATTTGCCACTCTAGTTCATCACCCATGTTGTACACTTGTATGTTGAAACCATGAACATTTTGACTTACTGTTATGTATTGTGATCTTGTCTGCACTTGTGACTTGCTTTACTTGGGCTGCTATGAACTTGCTGGCACCATTATAACCTGAACTAAAATGCTCGACCAAGATTCTCATCTATTCCATTTTTGCTTGTTGCACTTATGTTATGGCCTTTGCTTTGATCATGTAGTTCATCCCACCATGCTGTACACTTGCATGTACATGAATCATGACTTTGAGTTGCTGCTTGCACTAAACATAGTACTATATGATTTTCTGAAGCTTTGATTAATTATATGTGCACTGACCACTCTTCTTTAGCATACACTTGTTGTTTGTATAAGTGTATACTTTGAAGTTTGGTCCATGACTCGGCCAATTCTTCATGTTTTAAACTTGTTGTATCATGCATGTAACTTGTATTGTTCCACCTGATCAGTTCATGCTGACTTCACCTTGTGTGTGCTACTCCATACATTCAACTGTTTGTACATTTACATTGACCACTATACATTCTTGCTGTGTTTCTCCTTAATGTATGCATCATGCTCCATTTTGCTGAGACATCATGTTCACAGCTTCCCTGACCATACAAGATGTTACACTTGATTCATGAACCACTTGATCATTGCTGCCATGTCTTTGTTTCATGTTGACATTGAGTTTTAGCTTTCCTGTATATGTGCCATGACTTTTCTTGACCATGGCTCGACCCCTTTTCATTGCTGTTTTGATTTGAACCATGTTTGAGCTGTGTTGAACTTTCACTTGAATGTTTGTTGTAGCATTGAGTCGAGATGGTCCACGTGGCTCCTCCTCAGTTGCATACACTATATTCTGATTGGCGAGTCAGTGCACATATGTATATTTATACATGTGTGTATATGCAGCCATCAGACAGATTTTCCTGTCCCTGCATTGTATATACATACTGTCTGCCTTGTGGTATTTACAGTGTATCACTGTGAATATCACAAGCTGTCTAGACACAGATTGATGGTTTATATAAATCAGATCAAGTCATGAAAAATGATGAGAAACACACCAGAAAACTGAGGCAAATAAAATTTTAAAAATAAAATTTATATTCGCATGTATTCAGTATTATTTCTATTGCAGTGTACTGTGTGTGTTCATTTGTATGACAGGTATGAAGACTGGACTGACTGTGAAGACTGGACTGACTTGTAAGCTGTGAAGACAGAAGACAAGAAAACAGAAATTGACAGTGAAAAATATACAGTGTGTGTAACAGTGAAAGTGTCTGTATAAAAAAAAAATGTATACTGAATGTATGAGTGAGGAGCTGTGTATATATATATATATATATATATATATATATATATGAATTGTACTGATGTTTGTAATAAACAAGTTTGATTGAAATAAAGTATTATTTTATTGTTGTCAAACAAACTTGTTTATTTTATTCTGTTATTTATTAGTACAAATATTCTGTGAGTGTTTAAATAGTGGAGTTTATAAGATTTGTACTGTTGTGTTATTGAAATAGAATATTCAATTTAAATAGAATATAGTATGAATATATCAATGTCTGTATGGTCGTATTCCATTTAAATATAAATATTATATTTCAGTCAGTGATGTATATATTTAACAATACGATTTCAAACACATTTATAATAATATTTATTTGGTTGTTATCATCAAATAAAAATCATATAATTGTGTATACAACAACGTTATATACAACAATCTCCCCCTTTTGATGATGACAAACAAATAAAAGATTTTGAATACAATAAATATGTTTGACAGTGTAAATTGAACTCCCCCTATTTATCAGCTCCCCCTACAACAGACCACTCCCCCTATAACTGTGCGTGAGTGAAATGAATGATATGAATAATCATAAATTTTCAAAAATTAAAAATATTTATAAAATATTCACTCATAAATCAAAATCTCAACCCATTCTCCCCCTTTTGTTATCATCAAAAGGATACAGAGTTTAAAATACAGACGAAAAACGACTAAAAATATAATTTCAGCTTAAGAGGAAGAACGATCATCATAAATTTCAATCAGTCAAACCAAAATCATAATAAACTAAGAACTGATGGCATATTTCACATTGTAGAGAATGACGGATTTACGATGAATTTTATAAAAATGGACAAAGTTTTAAAACTAATTCATTTCCAATTATTTTCAAAGGATTTTTATAAAAATAAAGCACAAAAACAGTGATGGATTTGGACTATAATTAATAATTCAATTTAAGTGACAAGATCGAACAATCTCAAATCCCAATATCTATCAATCAACAAATCATAATACGTCATAATATTTCAACACATTTCACAGATTAGAAAGATGGATTGATAGGCTGGTTCTTATACACTGAGGAGAATTTCAGATTAATTTCTATTTTTAGCACTTTATTTCCTTTTTATTTATTTTTTATTTAAGAGCACATTGACCACACATAACCAGAGCTTGGATTTTTAAGTGGGATCAGTCGCAGCTTAAATTATAAGACGTCTCATAACCATGCATAACCAGAGCTTGGATTTTTAAATGAGGTTAGAGACACTCTTATATATTAATTGTATATGTTTATCATTTCAGTTTTTAAAAGAAAAAAAACTCCTCGGTATAAAACCAATATATGGATGAAAAAAAAGGTAGGTACAGAAATGGACTGTGAAATAAATTTGTAAATTAATTATATTATGAAATATGACCAACTGTACTGGGATCATTAAAAATTCTCAATTTCACTAATTCTGAATAATAACACAGTCACATTCCCATCACGAATATTTCCACTGTTTATTCAAAAAAGAATTTTATAAAAAATTAAACTCTCTACATAAAAAAAGCATGATGGATGTCAGAATGATGATAGATAAAGGAGATGGTCGTGAAATAATTGCCAATTCAAAGATATTATAATAAATGTTCAACCATCATGAAAATCTGAATAAAATCTCCTCTTGTTGTGAAATAAACTGTAGTCATAATTCATCACAATTTCAAAATCTGATAATAATTTTGATGAATTATAAATACAGTTTAATTTGGATATTGATTTCAATTTCTGAATGAATAATCAATAAATAATTTTAAAATTAAAAAACAATTACAAGAGGAATATGAAGAGCTATACAGGATTAGAGGGATCAAAATATATACATAGCAAAAATTTGCAGCACTTCTAAACTGATACCACATGGTGTCTCTACAAGGTGAAAATTCAGAACAGATGGATAAAAAAAAAACTGATACCAATTGTAGTCTCCTTTACGAGGAATTTATTCACACCCGAGATATCTCAGATTAAGGAAATTTCAAACACAATGCCCAAGCAGACAAGATTACAAATATGGCACAATTATCAGAGCAACAGTCAGATTAAAGCAGGCAATTATTTGAAAACAGTATCAGAGCAGCACAAAAAAATCAATATCACAGCAGACTTGTCAGACGATGTTTCTGAAGGTCACACAAAAAATATATATTCCATGATCCATGATTATGAAATTTAGTTTATTTTAAATCATTTGACGAAATGTGAATATATCAGGATTTAATGAATCAATCACACAATATTATATTTCAGATTCAAGATATGTATGTGATTCAATAAATCAATAATTTCAAATGATTTTAAACAAACATATATTAAAATCAAATAACCATGAGATAATAAAGAATTTTAAGACCATATTTTCAAAGAAATTTTCACAAGAATTTCTGGCAAGCCCAGAGAAAAAAAATCAGATCATTTACATCAGGTTTGATAGAGATTCATGATCCAAAATAATTTATTTGAAATCACTTGAATCAATGTCAAGTTTTGAAATATAATGAATCAGTCACACAAGATTGATAATTTCAAATTTTAGGAGGTGTGTGTGATTCAAAATATCAAGGATTTCAAATGATTTCAAACAAGCAAATTTCAACCATAATAATCATGAATAAGGATGAATTTCAGGATGTATCACTAATTCAAGATAAATCAACATATTCAAGCCAATCTGAAAATTTAAGAAATTATCACGACTGAGAAGGAGTAGTGTGCTGTAATGAGTATAATATTTTAAGCTTTTCTAAAATGAATTAGAAGAAACTCAAAACAGCAGAGGTGTGTGAAACTTCATCCAATTTTCAGATCTTCAAAAAAATTTAGAATTCAAATTAACAGTGTTCAAGATATGGCACGAATACATCAACACTGTTATAAATTCAGAAATAAAAATATACTTCAAAACAATTGCAGATATTTACAAGATCTGGAAATAATTAAAAAACATCAGAGTTTTATACACACAAAACAAATTTCCAGAATATCATGAGTACTACAATTCAAGATGCACAAAAAATATGGCAGTGATAAATCAAATCAGAATAGACAGAAGAAAGAGATAGAAGGGAAAAGAAGAAGAAATAAACAAAAGAAAAAGAATCAAACCAGAAAAATATTTACAGAGGTGAGTTTAGAGATCATACCAGAATCCAGTGTAAATCAGAATCTCTAACTCAACAGATTTTGGCTGAAGGAACTGTAAATGATACAGAAGTATAAATCAGCTTGATTTCAAATTTCTTTTCAGCACAGTAGTTCCTCAGCCACCCTTCTTCGGTACCTAACATTTGAGAGGATTGAGTGGTCTAACAAAATTAGAAAAACCACTCTCAGTTATATTAACATCTTTCGATACCCAGACTTGCTTGTATAACAATCCATCTGAATTTACCTTTGTTTCCTTTGGAACCCATATCTATTTGAATTTAACGAGGTTTGTTTTATCTCTTTTTGGGATCCAGGATTGTTTAGATGAATTATTACAAAACAAATTCAAATTTTGCTTTTGATTCAAAAATCCTTTGGAATTAACAAAGTTCAAATTATCAAGACGAATTTTTTCGAAGAAAGTTGAAGGATTTTTAAAATCATTTGAGCTTCTCCTTTCAGAAAACTCAGATTTCCCAAAACCAAGTCCACTTCTATTCCCCTCTGAAAATTGATTTTTCAACAACATATTTAAAGATTTCTCACTATTTGAAAATTTTGTCAGGGTTGTTTCAAGTTGTTGAATTTTTGTTTTAAGATCACCATTTTCTTTCAATAAATCTGAACAGTTATTTTCAGTGATCTTACATCTTTCAAAATTAGATTTCAAAAACAAATTTTCATCTTTAAGCAGATTAATTTTGGTTTGGGACTCAGCAATCTCAGATTCAAAAAGTTTTTGTTTTTCAAACCCAAATTTCTTGGATTTTTCATTCTCGTTTTCCAGTTCTTTCGAAATCAAATCGGATTTCAACAAATTCTCCTTTTCAGCAATTTCAAATTTGGAATATATATCTGTTTAAAAATTTTCAAATTCTTTTTGCAGAAGGTTATTTAAATTTGATAACTCAGTCTTGTTCTCATTTAAGATCAAAATTTCATCTTCAAACTTTTGAATATTTTTATTGAGATGAACAAGATTGGTTTTCAATTTCAAACAATTTTTGCAAACTGAATTTGAAGAATTTTTAACATATTCAAGTTGTGATTCCAAATCATCAATTTTGCTGGTCAACTTAAAATTCTTAGATTTCATAGACTTATTTTTCAGTTGGAGTTTATCAACAGATTTTGTTAAATCAAGACACATGTAAACCAGATCTTCATATGAGAAATTCTCATTTGTTAATTCTCCATCAACTGATCCATCTGAATTTTCATCTGTAAGGCTAGTTAAGCATACATCTGAAGCTGAGTTGACTTTCTGGGGTTTTGAGCTGCAGTTGTCAATTTGTCCATACTTCGTATTGAGAGCTATCCAGATTTCCTGCGCGGTTAAACAATGTGAGATCAGACTGTATTGATCATCATCAGATAAGAATATAGAATATGTGTAGCACGAGAATTAAAAACTTTATCTACCATATCGTACCCATTGATAATAACATCCCAACATTTAATATTAACAGATTTTAAATAAAATTCCATTCTGGATTTCCAGTTTAAAAAATCTGTTCCAGTGAAAATAGTTGGAGATGAACTGGACTGACTCTCACTAAACTGACAACTAGGATTACCCATGTCTCTAGAGTTAAAGAAAATACCTGCTCTGATACCGCTTGTTGGATCTAGATTAACCCTAGAGGGGGGGAGGGGGGGGGGGGTGAATAGGGTTTATCACAGTTTTTAACTGAATTAAAAATCAAACGAGATAAATAATAATAAACAGATCACAGAATATAGCAGAAACAGAAATGCAGAAAAAATAAATCACACACAGATATACCCAGCTTCGGCAAAACCCTGCCTACTGCTGCATTTCTAAGGTTTCTACTAGGTGATAGAACAGATCCCGCATACAAGACCATGTACACTTGCAAACCCTGCTCCTATTCTAACCCTACGCTCAAATCCCTAGACTGATTGATATCTCCTCAATCAGATTTCCCCGAATTACAACTCCGTAATCCGTAACCCAGATTTTACAGACTCTAGAAAACTGGTTCGACGGTTTTACAACTCAAATTAAAAGACAATACAACAAATAGAAAATTAAAACAAGGAGAAACCCTAATTTAAAAATTAATAAAGGAGATTGAATTTAAAGGGGTCATCCCCTTTTCAAAACTTGGCCGGCCATATCACAAATAGGTTCCACCCTTCTTTGTTATTTTCTTTGGCCCGATCCCTTTTCTTATGGAATTAGAAATGGCGGCAGGTGATTGGAAAATTGCTAGGGTTTCTTGAAATCCTCCCAAATCGATTCGAAGCTTGATGAACTAAATCTCTGGTGTTCGAATTTGTCTTGCTCTCAGCTTTCTGATGCTTTGATTTGGGGTTGCTCTCTGCTCTTGATCGAAACCGTGAGTAATTGGAATTTTTCTCTTTTGTTGCTTGAAATTGTTATGCTTGGTTTCGATTGAATTGTTTGTGGTCTCGATACTTTTTGTGCCGATGATGAATTGGTGTCTAATATAGGGTAGAATCGAAACCCTAAAACTCTGATTTCATTATAATGACTTGGCTGATATTTTTGCACTGAATTTTTGCGTGAAATCCCCTTTTGAAATCTTTTATTGAAATTGATTTGCTCGGCTTGATTGAGATGTATCTTTCCCCTTTTGATTTGCGGATTTTATTGAATACAAGATTTCCTCTTTTGGCTTGATCGATTTAATTGATAAAATTGGAAAATAAATTTTCCCCTTTTATCAATTCGATTTCCTTGATGAATCACCCTTGTATAAATTCATGCTTGATTGAATGATCCCATAAATCATGTGTAGAAACAGAACCCTTGTGTTATTCTCCAAATAATTCTCTGATTCATTTCCAAAAACATATATACTGTAATCTGAAAGAAAAAATGTTGAATTGACTTTCCTGAAATGATTTAAACCCCTTTAGATCCTTGCGTGATATCTGGATGATTTGAAAACCGATTTCTTGCCAGAAATGATACCGACATTTTCACTGATTGAATACTTCCCATAAAACAATCAAATTGAATTTCTGGAAAAAAAACTTAGAAATAAAGTAATTGTTCCCAAGAGTCTCTTTGCCAAAAATGGGATTCTGAAATTAATTTGAGATAGCTTTGTGGCCCTTGTCAAAATTGGAAAGCAATAAGTTGATGATATTCTGGAAATAATCCTTTGGCAAACATATGATTCCCAACATTATTGCTTGCCCATAATTTGTTTACTTCCTGAATTGATAAGTATATGTTGACAGTGTGAATCATGCTGTGTGTTGTCTTGCTGCATATGTTTTGTTTTGAATTCATCAATGTACTTCATGAATGAACATATGCTCTAGTCTGCTACACCATATTTGCCACTCTAGTTCATCACCCATGTTTTACACTTGTATGTTGAAACCATGAACATTTTGACTTACTGTTATGTATTGTGATCTTGTCTGCACTTGTGACTTTCTTTACTTGGGCTGCTATGAACTTGCTGGCACCATTATAACCTGAACTAAAATGCTCGACCAAGATTCTCATCTATTCCACTTTTGCTTGTTGCACTTATGTTATGGCCTTTGCTTTGATCATGTAGTTCATTCCACCATGCTGTACACTTGCATGTACATGAATCAAGACTTTGAGCTGCTGCTTGCACTAAACATAATACTATATGATTTTCTGAAGCTTTGATTAATTATATGTGCACTGACCACTCTTCTTTAGCATACACTTGTTTGTATAAGTGTATACTTTGAAGTTTGGTCCATGACTCGGCCAATTCTTCATGTTTTAAACTTGTTGTATCATCCATGTAACTTGTATTGTTCCACCTGAGCAGTTCATGCTGACTTCACCTTGTGTGTGCTACTCCATGCATTCAACTGTTTGTACATTTACATTGACCACTATACATTCTTGCTGTGTTTCTCCTTAATGTATGCATCATGCTCCATTTTGCTGAGACATCATGTTCACAGCTTCCCTGACCATACAAGATGTTACACTTGATTCATGCACCATTTGATCATTGCTGCCATGTCTTTGTTTCATGTTGACATTAAGTTTTAGCTTTCCTGTATATGTGCCATGACTTTTCTTGACCATGGCTCGACCCCTTTTCATTGCCGTTTTGATTTGAACCATGTTTGAGCTGTGTTGAACTTTCACTTGAATGTTTGTTGTAGCACTGAGTCGAGATGGTCCACGTGGCTCCTCCTCAGTTGCATACACTATATTCTGGTTGGCGAGGCAGTGCACATATGTATATTTATACATGTGTGTATATGCAGCCATCAGACAGATTTTCCTGTCCCTGCATTGTATATACATACTGTCTGCCTTGTGGTATTTACAGTGTATCACTGTGAATATCACAAGCTGTCTAGACACAGATTGATGGTTTATATAAATCAGATCAAGTCATGAAAAATGATGAGAAACACACTAGAAAACTAAGGCAAATAAAATTTTAAAAATAAAATTTATATTTGCATGTATTCAGTATTATTTCTATTGCAGTGTACTGTGTGTGTTCATTTGTATGACAGGTATGAAGACTGGACTGACTGTGAAGACTGGACTGACTTGTAAGCTGTGAAGACAGAAGACAAGAAAACAGAAATTGACAGTGAAAAATATACAGTGTGTGTAACAGTGAAAGTGTCTGTATCAAAAAAAAATGTATACTGAATGTATGAGTGAGGAGCTGTGTGTATATATATATATATATATATGAATTGTACTGATGTTTGTAATAAACAAGTTTGATTGAAATAAAGTATTATTTTATTGTTGTCAAACAAACTTGTTTATTTTATTCTGTTATTTATTAGTACAAATATTCTGTGAGTGTTTAAATAGTGGAGTTTATAAGATTTGTACTGTTGTGTTATTGAAATAGAATATTCAATTTAAATAGAATACAGTATGAATATATCAATGTCTGTATGGTCGTATTCCATTTAAATATAAATATTATATTTCAGTCAGTGATGTATAAATTTAACAGTACGATTTCAAACACATTTATAATAATATTTATTTGGTTGTTATCATCAAAAAAAATCATATAATTGTGTATACAACAACGTTATATACAACAAACGGTTGCATGTGGCACTGTATAGAAAGAAGATTGCAAAAGAAAGCTATGCAGGTTTATAAAAGAATGGTATAGGAAGAACAACAGTAAGGGAGAAGCATACATGAGACAATGGAAAGTAAAAAGGTTTTTGGGCCCGTGTAACCGCGTTTCAACTCAAAGGAAATCGTGACAGTCACGAAAAGTATAGCGAGCAGTAGTAAGAGTCGGTGGACTGGATGTTTGAGGCAATCGTGGTTCAAGTTGAGGGACGAGAAGGTGTGTATAGTGTTTTTCTGGTTTGGATGCATGGATAGGAAGCAAGGTGGGTTTAAATGGTGAATGCGGGATTCAACAAGCTGACTGACGTGTTTATATACAGTTTTGCTAAGATGAAGGCTGCTATATACAGTTTTGCGAGAAGAAAATGGCAGGTGCGTGTAAAAAGGGGAAGGGGAAAAGTGATATGAGAAGTAGAAGATGGGTTTCATTTAGGTAAAGCTTGGCAAACTATCGCAAGGTGAAGGATATGAGAAGTGGAGCAAAGCATGGCGGAACACTGTCGGCGTCAACATGGAAGGATGGAAACAGCAGAGAGACAGAGCAGGTGATGAATGAATAGTATTTTAACTTTTACCTGGTTATGAATATTTCGAATATACTTAAACATATTCAACAAATGTATAATGATGATTAGAACTGACGTAAGAATTTTTTTTTTTTAAATATTAATTATATAATCTAATATGAAGTTACGTGTCCCATTTAAGTATATAGTAGGAATGGAAATCTAATTGTATTTTTATTCCTAACTGTAGTTATGAGCATACGTTATGGCACACTGTCAAATATGTACCGATTTGAGTCGGCTAATTATTTTGCTTACCAAGTTAACATGTGTGAGATTTTACACTAACCGTAAATCCGTACTTGTAGCAATATCAGTGTCTAATGGAATTTTTATAATAATTATAATAAGTATTAATGTTTATATTGTGCCAAACCACGCAAGTACGTAGGTATGCATAATTAAGTTTCGTTAAAAAATATCATATATATATAGGATTAAGTTATTAATAATTTTAGTTAAAGATAGTAGATACCGTATTAAAGTTATATCTATGGCATACAGTAACAGAAGCGGTTGAAAGAAGTAGCATCGGAACCGCATTGACAAGCATGATGATGAAGCTGGTTTGGTCAGAGTGACAATTACCGGGATTTTTAATTAAAACGGACCGTCTCAGCAATGAATGGAAATCAAGGTGAGTTTAACTCACTCAGTTTATCCCGTTTATATTTTATAAATCGGGCTTTTATTTTGTGTGCAATGTTTGCTGTTGTTGATGATTGAATGACTATTTGTTTGTATGTTGGATATTTTTAGATATTCACTGATTAAATTAAGCGTTTGTTTAATTTAATCAAATTAAATTGTTATTTTAATGATTAGATTCCAAACGAGGTAACTTACCTGATTGGTTACGTTTATAATAATATAAACGTATTAAATAAATAATTGGCTGTTTGAATGGGCATTATAAATTGATTGTTGATCGTTATTAGTTGACCGTTATTTCGGTTTAGCAAGAAAATTATATTGTTGTAATCCATTGTGATGCAGGGAAGGACAAGTTGGAGGGATCCAACCAGATTCCTCAAATATATTGTTATATTATATGAACTTTTAACCAGTATGAATTAATTATTGTTAATCGTTGAATTAAAATTCAACATTTGTTCGTTATTAACCCATGGGTGATATTGGTTGAGTAGTTGGCGACGGTTGGCCTAAAATGAATCATTTTATAAACGTTGATTTACGGTCAGGAAAATCGATGGAGATAAGGTTATAAAAATTTATTTATAACCAAAACGAATTTTGAAATCTATTTTATATAGATTAGTTGATTAATAAATTATTAAGGGAAATAAATAATTATTTTCATCCAGTAATTATAAACTGAATATATAAAGCAAATTCTTATGTTGGTGAGTTTTATAAGCAGATGAGTAAGGATTTATCCAAAAAGTTAAGGTTTGGATTAATCATTTCGAGTTAATTATTAAATGGGATTATTTAATTTAATTAGATTGTTAATTGAATTAAATAGAATTCTTTTTAAATTAATTTTATAAATTTAATTTAAAGAAGGGACTAATGGAATTGGTTAACGGATTAACCTGGTTTTGAGATAACTAAGTCAACTGCTGGAACGAGAATTGGTTATATAAAAACAATTATTAGATTATAAATTATCATTAAAGTTAATTATATTTTAAAAAATAATAATCTTTAAGGAGAAATTAACTATTTCATTAATAGCTAATGATAAGGTAAGCTTTTTAATATAAAGGAGTTAAGGTTAATATCAGGAATTGATTTGGTAACCGAAACATGATTGATGGAGTCGAATAGGGTATTAAGCCTTTGTTATAATTGAAAGAATTGTCAATAAGTTACATGTGTTTATGAGTTATATTCTGGATTTAATTCCTAAAAGTAATTCTATAGAAAAGGAAGGTTTTTAAAACCAAGTTCTAAATCTAGCAGAAGTCAATAAATTGATTCTGATTAGAAAAGATCTAACGATAAGATCTAGAAAAAAATGTTGTAAACATGAAATGAAGTTTACTGAAAACAAACTAAGGTAAGTGGTTGATAAAGGGATGTTATAGTAAATGGAAGTGCTGGAATAATTATTAAAATTGGAGATTTCGTTGATAAACTTCTATTTATTCCGAAGATAAGAATGGTCTGAAAGGTAAATAAAATACCCCAACTTGTAACGACTTCATGATTATCCAAGGATGATATTAGTTTAGAAACGAGGATAGTGGAAGTGATTAAAATAAGTGTTTCCGTAAAGAATATCATGAACGATAATTCGAAGGAGTATAAGTTTTCTGGGAATAAGTAAATGTGTATAATTTATTTTCTACTCTATGATCTTTAACCAACAGGAAGGGTATATGACTGTATTGTTTAAACCCAAAGGTTTTGTTATCTTTTATAAACGAACAACTAAAGTGTGTGCGTCGCATACGGTAATTTATTCAGTTGTGACTGTCCTTTGTAAATGAACAATTAAAGCGTGTGCGTCGCACATGGTATTTTACTCTATTTGTCTGTTTGTTTATACGACATTTATTTGTAATTTATAACCTTTGTCACACTTTATAAATTATCGTTTTATTTATAAGTCTATGCAATTCTATACTTATGTGAATTAAAAATATGTTTGAATGCAAATTTCAAATATTAAGTACCATTACTTGTATGAATATAACAAGATAAAATATGCAAATAAGATTTTCAACTTATATTGTCCATTTTCTATTTCAGAAAATATCATTGATTATATTTGGTGAAAAATTCTGAAATCATTTACTTCGTTAATTTGAATTTAACCTATTCAAACATATTATAAGTTGAATAAAAATTGGAAAGGCGGTAATCCAAATGTCGAAAGTTTTTAGAAATCAAATTGATGACTGTTTAACTAAAGAGGCCAACTGACGCTGTATACTGGACTAGTGAATCCATTTTATTTCTCTATGGATGATGGTTATTTATTCTGATAGTTAAAACACCGACTATCAAAATCTGGCTAGGTCGATTGTTGGTATGAAAAGACCGGGATCAAATTTATATTCGAAAACCAATCCGCCTAACAAATACGTAACGTTGAAGACTGTTGAAAATGGAGCAATTGAAGACCGTGGATCTTCATAAGCGGAAGGATTACTTGTCAAATATTCTCTGGATTGCAACCAGAGGTTATCTGACGTGATTTGGTCGTGAGTGGGATTTTGTGGATTGCAAAGACTACTAGCTACTGATCCTTTGGATGCAGTAGGAGAGTTCCTTCGGTTCATCCTGTTCCTAAATGACTTGTATGGACGAGTGTTTGACAGAGTATTTCCAAATGGTCACGTACATTGATTTCTTCAAACATGCCCAGTGTATTTTTAAGGTCGTCAATTAGTGATTAAACGGATTTGACGATGTGGCATTCAAAGTGAATAACGACCAAATGATCAAAAGATAGTAGAACCTCAAGCCTCATCAACCGGGAAATGACAAAAATCGGGCAGGCAGCATGCCTATGTGGGTCGCACCCATTAGGGTGTATAATCACCTATCTAGAGAAATTCCTTTTGCTTTTTTAATCTATCGATGTTGTCCCTTTTCGGGAAACGGTGGTTTGAGCCCAACCGTTGGTGATATACATTCGATACACTCAAGCGAAATGAATGGTCGGTCATGTGTGACCGAGTTGCAAGATGGTCTTGTTGAACCCAGTGTATTCCCCTCTAGAGATACACTATCGACAGGTGGTTCCATACGTTGTCATAGTGAGAATCCAATCTCTAATAAGCGCCCGCGGTTTTGATTGTATACTATATATGTGGAGCATGATATGCAAGGTTCCGCTAGATTGCTATTTATTTGTATTTAGACACTATTATAATATCAGTTGATATATATGATTTCAAAATGTTTTGGGTTATAGTAAGGTAAAAAACCATCTGTATTTATGTATGGATTTGGTCTTACGATTATCCTTTTCTTTCAAGAAGATTTTTGAACTTTAAAATTAATTTAGATGATTCCCCTTAAACTGTGCGAGTTTTTCTCACTCTGGTTCACCAAACAGACCCGGTATTTGTAACGCTCGGGTTAGACCGGGTTGTACAGGTTCAGGTTATTGGATATTATGAAGTTAAGAAGACGTGATGGAGGAGTTCATACATATGGTTTTATCTGGTATATTCCGCTGTGTGTTGTATTTGAGAACAGGTTGTTATAACTGTCCAAATGTGTCTGTTGTACTCTGATATATGTAAGTATATTGCTTTAGCTTTCAATAAAGGTATTTACGTATTATATTTTATTCCGCTGCGATGTGAGAATCTGTGTTGTGTTGGTTCTTCTCCTTCTTCTATTCTATATTTCTTTCTTTCTTTCCTCATCCTTTAACTTCTTTCTATAACTTTCTGGATGTTCGGTACTCGAGTTTGGACACTGGATGTAATTGTGTCGAAAATTCGAGCATCGAATTTTCTGGGTCATTACAATATACATGATAAAAATAATATTTTTGGCGAACAAAAATATATTTCAACACACTAATATTTTTAACACTTCATATACACAATAAAATTGATATTTTTATTGTTCATAGAATTTATTCAACACATGATTATTTTTAGTGGTTCATATATACAATAAAAATGATATTTTTACTGTTCAAAGAATTTATTCAACACATGGATATTGTAATGACCCAGGGATTTTCGGCACTGAAAATCGACATAAATACCCTTACCATAACTCATGCCGACCCTCCAAATACCGAAAACACTGGAACACTATAGAAAGAATTTAGAGGGTGAGATAAGAAAGAAATATTAGAATAGAAGAAGAAGAAGAAGGACCAACACAACACAGAGTCTCACATCGCAGCGGAACAAAATATAATACAGAAATAAATCTTTTGTTGAGAGCTCTAAAATTACTTACAATCATCAGAGTACATTACACATTTGGACAGTTATAATAACCTATCCTCATATACAACACGTATCAGAATAATATCTATATGATATAATACGTCTGAACACCTCCAGCACGTCTCTTCACAGCATTCGGTAACCTGAACCTGTACACCTCGGCTAACCCGAGCATTTACAAAACACCGGGTCAGTCTGGCGAACCAGAGTGAGATAAACACTGTAACAACCCGCATTCTACGTATCGGAGGATCGTAGAATATTTATTTATTTCTTGTATGAAGTCGTATGGTCATGTGGCTTTGGGAAACGACCATTGGGGTCATTTCCCATGTTCATGATTTTTGCCGATTTTTAAATGACCGTTTTGCCCCTAGCTAATCTTGTTTCGGCCATAACTTTTGATTGGAAAGGAATTTTGACCTGAAACCACTTCCATTAGATTCGTTTGATGGTTTACCTTTCCGTAGAGTGGTCATAATAGCCAAATGGACTTACCATTTGGGAGATATGACTGAAATAAGGTTTGGAAGTTGAAAAACTGCTTAACCGGGCCAAATGGGGTGATTAGTGAATGTGCCCATAACCCATTTCGGGATTAGGGTTATGAGGAGGTTGAAAAGAGTTAGGGTTTCGTTCCATTTCAGTTTTCTAGCCTCCACTTACCTCTTAGAAACGCTAAAAATGGCCTCCAACCTCTAAATGACCTCCAAATCACTCTCTAATCAAGGATTAAGCTTAGCAACACCTAATCAAGGGAGATCTTCACCAAATCAAGATTAGAGCTGCTGTTTAGCATTGGTATTCGCGCCATATCAGAGATTTATTTCATATCTAAGGTTTATTTGTGGCTAAGGTGAGTGATTTGCATAGTTTCTCACTAATTATGGTTAATTAAGGGTAATTAGTGATGATTAGCGAATTTATACACTAATAAATTCTGGAAAAATATTTATAAATTCTTAAATAATGTTTTAGACCTCTGTTAGAAATTTGGGTTAGTTTGATTAAGTTTTACTAATCACATCACTAGTTTTGCGTAAACATGCTTAAGAGAAAATATGGGGTTTTGGCTATGTTTGATCCATTTTAACCTATCATATTGATGTTTTGGTGTTTGAGGTCACTTCTACTTGTTGCTATGACTGTATAATATGTTTTGTGATTGATTAGAATAGATAGAATGGTCAAAAACGCCGTCGAGTGGCGTAAACAGTCGCTGGAAAGAAGTGCAGGAATTTGGCCGATCCGGATCGGATCGGAGAAAAGAGCCCGAACCGAACCATCCTCCAAGTTGTTGTATTCATGAGACGATATGGACCCGAACCCCGACCCGATCTGCCCTTGTGTGCCACCCTGACCCGAACCAATACACTATGGAGAAGCTCGAGAGGCTCGAACTGACCTGGAGTGCTTGGGGAGAAGGATCCGAACTGATGGGAGGAAGTCGTTCGATCCGAACCGATGAGGGAGGCTATCCGATCCGAACTGATGGAGGAAGTCATCCGATCCGAACCGATGGGGGAGGCTATCCGATCCGAACTGATGGGTAAAGGTTGTCCGATCTGAACCGATCTGAAGAGGGTGCTATGAATTGAGATGAACCCGAGCCTATATGATAATCATGAACTAAATGAAGACCGATCCGATGATGACCAATAACCCGAGATGCAAAGGTAGTCCAAATGGAAGTTAGAGCTCAGGATCCAGTTGGGAACCAATGAGTTCACTTTATGATTGGGCTTTGCTGCGGGACGTGTGCTAAGGAGTTGTCGATGTTCATAACTTCGATTCGCCACTGAAAAGGGATGATGGGCTACGTATCAGTGCAGTAGAGTCATTACGACTCGAGGGGCAAAGTGATCGTAGCAGGACTACGTATCAGTGCAGTAGAGTCATCATGACTCGAGGGGCAAAGTGATCGTAGTAAGACTATGAGCCAGTGCAGTGGAGCCATTGTGACTCCATGGGGCAGAGTGGACATAGTAAAGGATTAGTAAGGCTATGAGCCAGTGTAGTGGGGTGTGTACGACTCCATGGGGCAAGGTGGACATAGCGAAGGATTAGTGGCTATGGATCAGTGCAGTGAAGCCGTTATGACTTCATGGGGCAGAGTGGTCATAGCAAAGTATTGGGTGATTGAAGTGGTGGATATCATATACTTTACGCACCGAGTGAGAGATGTGAGGATGGTTGCTATGTTTGATTGTTTTCCATCACTATGACATGCACACTCCCACCCCCGTTATCTTTACACCATTTGTTTAGTGGCACCTCAAAGTATTGTACAGTATGTAGTGCTGACTCTTTGGTTGCAGGTCCAGGTTCAGGTATGGTTTAGTATGCCTGTTATTGTTCTGTTTAGCTGCTTATCGCTCATACCAGAATTTTTGTCTGATCCAGAGTTTTATGTCTCTTCTTATTACTCTGGGTGCTCTCACGAGTAGACTAGAGACAGGTTAGCTGGTGATGCACGAGTAACTGATTCAGAGGCGAGCAGGAGGCTTCCACGTATGATATATATATAGATATTCTCCCTGTGTCGTTGGCGGTCACTACTTGGGCATTAGTAGTGTACCTCTCTTATCTTGCTTTTACCTTTAGAGACAGTTTGACAAGTTGTAATAATGATGATGTGGAACATAAGCTGTATTTGGATTTTCCGCTGCTATGATAGTTTGTTTTCAGCTTATGCACTGTCTCACCTGTTTTATGTTAAGTATGTTGTTATTATATTTTGTTCCATGCGCTGTGAGACATTCTACAGGTTCCTTGTTGATTCTTCGTCTTCTTCCTTTCCTTTTGACGACCGTTCCGTGCTAACTGGACATGTGTACAACACACGTTTGGAGTAAATGTCGGCTGGTGCGGGGCGGGCCGTCACATTTGATATCAGAGCTCTAGGTTGCATAGTTAACCTAGGGAAAGGTACTAGGGAGAGATAGTATGTATATGAGAGTGCGTATTTGTGATTACTTTGGTTTTCAAAAGCTATATATATATATATACTATTAGTATAGCTAAGGATGAAGTCGCACTGCACTAGCACCACTATGGAGATGATTAATCATTTTCTCTTTGCAGATTGAACGATGAGCCAATACGCAAGGGGTGCTGGTAGAGGGGCCAATAGTGGGAATGCTACTGACATGAGGGCGATGTTTACTAACCTCATGAGAGAAATGCTTAGGGATGTGCAGGGGGCAGCTCCCAATGTCGGTAATGGTGGTGGTCCAATAGTGCAGGCGCCTAGGGCCGATTTCGCCAAGCTGTGCAAGGATTACACTAACCTTGGTGGGAAGCCGTTCCACGGAACGGAGTCAGCCACAGATGCTCATGATTGGTTGGATAGCTGTGATTGTATCTTCGACGACTTGGGTATCGAGGATGCGATGAAGCGAAGGCTAGCGTCTCATCAGCTGCAAGGGCGAGCGATGAATTGGTGGAATGCTATTAAGACAGCCACTCCAGAAGATCAGGTTACTTGGGATCAGTTTAAGGCTCGCTTTAGTGACAAGTTTATCCCAGCTGCTCAGAATTCGGAATTGTTTAGGAAGTTCTTGGAGCTTAAATAGAATGGTAGGGCAGTCTCGGACTATATTGCCGAGTTCGACACTTTGTCGAAGTATGGATTATCCCTTATTGATACTCCTGAGAAGAAGAATGAGAAGTTCATTACTGGTTTGGATGGATACTTGGGGGAAAGGCTTATCAACCACATCGATGAGACTTTTGAATCGATTGTGGGGAAAGCTTTGAGATCAGAGAGTCTTTACCCTAAGTCAAAGACTGAGGTTGCATCTGCAGAAGGGCTGAAGCCGCAAGTAGGCGGTGGAGGCAAGAATAACACTCAGAACAAGAGGAAGCAGAACCAAACTTAGGATGGCCAGAAAAATAGCAAGAAAGATGTTGAGTGCTTCAGCTGTGGTAAGAAGGGCCATTATGCCAAAGAGTGTCGGGCCAAGCCAGCGGATAGGAAGTGCTACAACTGTGGCCAAGTGGGACATCATAAGGATAAATGTCCACAACCTTTTATGGAGAAGCATATTATGAAAGCATTTGCTATCGGTGTTATTCCTTCTTCGTCGAATGCCCCAACTGCGGCGGAGAAAGGAAAGAATGTCGTCATTCAAGGTATGCTTTCTATTCATGATGCACCTGTTCGAGTTTTGTTTGATACTAGGGATTCCCGTTCCTTCATATCTAGTGACCTGGTAGATAGGTTGGGACTGGAACCCGAGATAGTCGATAGACCGTTGGTTGTGACGAACCCGATTGGTGGTTCGACTAACCTTAGTATGATTTTCTGAAATTTGGTCTTATCGAGTCATGGATGTAAGTTTATTTGTGATTGCTTTGTGTTGGGCTTTACTGGGTATGGCATTATATTGGGGATCGATTGGCTCCAAAGATACGGGGTGGTGGTAGACTGTGAGGGCTTTTTGGTGACAGTTAGGGCGGATGATGGGCGGAGGGTAGTGTTTGGTAGTCTACCTAGTGATGGGGTAATGGCTAGTTTTATAAATTCCCTCGACATCCAGCATGATGAGCTGTCAGATGTGCCCATGGTTGGCCAGTATCCGGACGTCTTCGAGGAAGTGACCGGACTTCCACCACACCGAGAGATTGAGTTTCGTATTGATTTAGTGAAAGATGCCAGACCTATAGTGATGCCACTTCGTCGTATGACACCAAGGGAGCAGCGAGAGCTCGGGGTGCAAGTAAGTGATATTTTGAAGAAGGGGTTTATTAGAAGAAGCGTCTCCGAGTGGGGAGCACCAGTTGTGTTTGCCACTAAGGCAGATGATTCCCTTCGTTTGTGTGTGGACTATCGCGAGTTGAATAAGGTGATGAGGAAGAATAAGTATCCTCTACCGCGGATACATGATTTGTTTGATCAACTGGAAGGAGCAAGAGTGTTCTCCCAGTTGGACCTCACGACAGGATTTCTCCAGCTTCGAGTAGCGGCTGAGAGTGTTCCGAAAACGGCATTTAGGACGCCGTCTGGATTCTATAAGTGGTTGGTCATGCCATTTGGGTTGACCAATGCACCAGCATATTTCGTGGATCTTATGAATCGGGTGTTCAGAGATCAGTTGAATAAGTTCGTTCTTGTGTTCATAGATGACATCCTTGTTTACTCGAGGACAGAGGAAGAACACAAGGGGCATTTGAGGATAGTGATGGAGGTGTTGAGAAAACACCAATTGAAAGTGAAATTTTCTAATTGTCACTTCTGGAGGAGGGAAGTGAGATTCTTGGGCCATGTTGTTTCAGAGAATGGTATTGCCGTGGACCCTGCGAAGGTGGCTACGGTAAAGGATTGGCCTACGCCCAAGAATGCAACAGACGTGAGAAGCTTCTTGGGGTTAGCTGGATATTATCGTAAGTTTATCCAGGACTTCTCCAAGATAGCAGCACCATTGACTCAGTTGACTAAGAAGAATCAAGTCTTCGTCTGGGACGGATTGTGTGAGAATGCATTCAAGAGTCTAAAAGAAAAGTTGATGTGTGCGCCAGTGTTAGTCATTCCTAAAGGGAATGAAGAAATGACGGTATACACGGATGCTTGTGGTACCGGACTAGGTGCTGTATTGATGCAAGGAGGTAGGGTTGTAGCTTATGCTAGTCGGCAACTAAAGCCGCATGAGAAAAAGTATCCTATTGGAACTGGCGGCGATCGTGTTCGCGTTGAAGATGTGTAGACATTACCTCTTGGGAGAAAGATTTGAGTTGATTACCGATCATAAATCATTAAAATATCTCTTCTCTCAGAAGGATCTGAATCTCCATCAGCAGAGATGGTTAGAGTTCTTGGCTTCGTATGATTTTGATATCGCATATACACCTGGTAAAGGCAATGCGGTAGCCGATGCCTTGAGTAGGAGATATGCCAGTTTAGGGGCTATGTTTCTTGAATGGAAGCAACTGGAGTATATCGCAGGGTATGTTTTCAGACCAAAGTGCGAATTGGATCCAGAGTTGTTAGCTAGTTTGACGATCAGACCCACTTTGATTGAGCAGATTGGTTCCAGCCAGAGGGACGATCCTAATTTATTGGAAATCATCTCCAAGTTAGAGATGAATATCGATGGTGAGGAGATGAATTTGTATGGGCTTAATCGAGAAAGATGGCTTCGAAAGAACGGAGGACTAGTTGTACCCAACGTGAATGGGTTGAGAGATGAAGTGCTTAGGGAATGTCATCACTCAAAACTGACTATACACCCAGGTGGTGATAAGATGTATCGAGACATGGAGAAGACTTACTACTGGGAAGGGATGAAAAGAGACATTGGGAAGTTTATATCCAAGTGCATGAATTGCCAGCTAGTTAAAGCTGAGCAAAAGAAGTCTTGGGGTTTGTTGCAACCATTAGAAATTCCCGAATGGAAATGGGAGCAAGTCTCGATGGACTTCATTGATGGTTTACCAAGGACTAAATCGGGACATGATAGCATTTGGGTAATTATGGATCGATTGATTAAGAGTGCAAGATTTATACCAGTTAAATTGACCAGAACGGCAGCTAAGTTAGCAGAATTGTATATGAAGTGGGTAGTGAGATTTCATGGAGTACCTAAAAGCATTGTGAGTGACCGAGACCCGTTGTTTACTAGTGGGTTTTGGAAGAGCTTACAAGAGGCTCTAGGGTCGGAATTATATCTCAGTACCGCGTATCATCCTCAAACCGACGGTCAGACAGAGAGGGTGAATCGTATATTGGAAGATCTCTTGAGAGCTTGTATATTAGATTTTGGTGGATCATGGGATGACCATTTGCATCTAGTAGAGTTTGCATATAATAATAGCTACCAATCCAATATCGGTATGGCTCCATATGAAGCTTTGTATGGAAGACCGTGCAACTCACCATCATGTTGGATAGAGACCGGCGAGAAGTTTGTGCTTGGACCAGATGTGGTGAGGGAAACTTCAGATAAGATTAAGATCATTCAATAACGGATGAAGGCTGCCCAGGATAGGCAGAAGAGTTATGCTGACAAGAGGAGAAAAGACTTAAAATTCTCCGTTGGTGACTTGGTGTTTGTCAAGGTTTCTCCGTTGAAGAGCGTGATACGATTTGGCAGGAGAGGCAAGTTGGCACCAAGATTTATTGGCCCATTCCCAGTTCTCAAACAAGTTGGGAATTTGGCATATAGAATTGAATTACCAGAGAAGATGGAAGGAGTTCACAACGTATTTCATGTTTCCCAGCTAAGGAAGTTCGTGCACGACCCAGATATGACTATTTCACCTGATCAGTTAGAGGACTTCGAAGTGGAACCCGAGGTTGTTGGGAACCGCAAGCCAATTCATATTGTCGAGCATGATATGAAGTGACTTCGAAGGAAGGCGGTGAAGCTAGTCAAGGTTCAGTGGGACGAGAACGAGAATGACTGTACTTGGGAGACAGAGGAGAGCATTAGGAAGACGTATCCAGAACTCTTTGCCTGGTAATGTTTACTTTGCAATTTAGTTATTCCGCATGATAGGATAGACTTGTTTTGCTTGTTTTGCATGTTTGATTGTTGTTCTATGGTTGATAGGCATGCAGGACCCTTTGTGTGTTTTAGTTAGGGAATTTCGGGGGCGAAATTTCTTTAGGAGGGGAGAATGTAACAACCCGCATTTTATGTATCAATGGATCGTAGAATATTTATTTCTTTCTTGTATGAAGTCGTATGGTCATGTGGCTTTGAGAAACGACCATTGGGGTCATTTCCCATGTTATTGATTTTTGCCGATTTTTAAATGACCGTTTTGCCCCTAGCTGATCTTGTTTTGGCCATAATTTTTTATTGGAAAGGAATTTTGACCTGAAATCACTTCCATTAGATTCGTTTGATGGTTTACCTTTCCGTAGAGTGGTCATAATAGCCAAACGGACTTACCATTTGGGAGATATGGCTGAAATAAGGTTTGGAAGGTGAAAAACTGCTTAACCGGGCCAAATAGGTTGATTAGTGAATGGGCCCATAACCCATTTCGGGATTAGGGTTACGAGGAGGCTGAAAAGAGTTAGGGTTTCATTCCATTTTAATTTTCTAGCCTCCACTTACCTCTTAGAAACCCTAAAAATGGCCTCCAACCTCTAAATCACCTCCAAATCACTCTCTAATCAAGGATTAAGCTTAGCAACACCAAATCAAGGGAGATCTTCACCAAATCAAGATTAGAGCTGCTGTTTAGCATTGGTATTCGCGCCATATCAGAGATTTATTTCAGATCTAAGGTTTATTTGTGGCTAAGGTGAGTGATTTGCATAGTTTCTCACTAATTATGGTTAATTAAGGGTAATTAGTGATGATTAGCGAATTTATACACTAATAAATTCTAGAAAAATATTTATAAATTCTTAAATAATGTTTTAGACCTTTGTTAGAAATTTGGGTTAATTTGATTAAGTTTTACTAATAACATCACTAGTTTTGCTTAAACATGCTTAAGGGAAAATATGGGGTTTTGGCTATGTTTGATCCATTTTAACCTATCATATTGATGTTTTGGTGTTTGAGGCCACTTCTACTTGTTGCTATGACTGTATGATATGTTTTGTGAATGATTAGAATAGATAGAATGGTCGAAAACGCCGTCGAGTGGCGTAAACAGTCGCTGGAAAGAAGTGCGGGAATTTGGCCGATCCGGATCGGAGAAAAGAGCCCGAACCGAACTGCCCTCCAAGTTGTTGTATCCACGAGACGATCTGGACCCGAACCCCGACCCGATCTGCCCTTGTGTGCCACTCCGACCCGAACTAATACACTATGGAGAAGCTCGAGAGGCTCGAACTGACCTGGAGTGCTTGGGGAGAAGGATCCGAACTGATGGGAGGAAGTCGTCCGATCTGAACCGATGGGGGAGGCTATCCGATCCGAACCGATGGAGGAAGTCATCCGATCCGAACCAATGGGGGAGGCTATCCGATCCGAACTGATGGGTGAAGGCTATCCGATCCGAACCGATCTGAAGAGGGTGCGATGAATTGAGATGAACCCGAGCCTATATGATAATCATGAACTAAATGAAGACCGATCCGATGATGACCAATAACCCGAGATGCAAAGGTAGTCCAAATGGAAGTTAGAGCTCAGGATCCAGTCGGGAACCAATGAGTTCACTTCATGATTGGGCTTTGCTGCGGGACGTGTGCTAAGGAGTTGTCGACGTTCATAACTTCGATTCACCACTGAAAAGGGATGATGGGCTACGTATCAGTGCAGTAGAGTCATCACGACTTGAGGGGCAAAGTGATCATAGCAGGACTACGTATTAGTGCAGTAGAGTCATCACGACTCGAGGGGCAAAGTGATTGTAGTAAGACTATGAGCCAGTGCAGTGGAGCCGTTATGACTCCATGGGGCAGAGTGGACATAGTAAAGGATTAGTAAGGCTATGAGCCAGTGCAGTGGGGTGTGTACGACTACATGGGGCAAGGTGGACATAGCGAAGGATTAATGGCTATGGATCAGTGCAGTGAAGCCGTTATGACTTCATGTGGCAGAGTGATCATATAAAAGTATTGGGTGATCGAAGTGGTGGACATCGTATACTTTACGCACCGAGTGAGAGATGTGAGGATGGTTGCTATGTTTGATTGTTTGCCATCACTATGACATGCACACCCCCACCCCCGTTATCTTTACACCATTTGTTTAGTGGCACCTCAGAGTGTTGTACAGTATGTAATGCTAACTCTTTGGTTGCGGGTCCAGGTTCAAGTATGGTTTAGTATACCTGTTATTGTTCTGTTTAGCTGCTTATCGCTTATACCAGACTTTTTGTCTGACCCAGAATTTTATGTCTCTTCTTATTACTCTGGGTGCTCTCACGAGCAGACTAGAGACAGGTTAGCTGGTGATGCATGAGTAGCTGATTCGGAGGCGAGCAGGAGGCTTCCACGTATGATTATATATATATATATATATATATATATATATATATATATATATATATATTCTCCCTGTGTCGTTGGCGGTCACTACTTGGGCATTAGTAGTGTACCTCCCTTATCTTGCTTTTACCTTTAGAGACAGTTTGAAAAGTTGTAATAATGATGATGTGGAACATAAACTATATTTGGATTTTCCGCTGCTATGATAGTTTGTTTTCATCTTATGCACTGTCTCACCTGTTTTATGTCAAGTATGTTGTTATTATATTTTGTTCCATGTGCTGTGAGACATTCTACAGGTTCCTTGTTGATTTTTCGTCTTCTTCCTTTCCTTCTGACGACCGTTCCGTGCTAACTGGACATGTGTACAGCGCACGTTTGGAGTAAATATCGGTTGGTGCGGGGTGAGCCGTCATAAAGACACTAAGTTTAAGGGTATCACACAATCCGATTTTAAAGTTAAAATCTTTCGAAAGAAAAGGATAATCTAAGACCAAATCCACACATAAATACAGACGGTTTTTACCTTACGATAACCCAAAACATTTGGAAACCAATATCTTGTCTGATATTATAATAATGTCTAAATACAAGTAAATAGAAATCTAGTAGAACGCTTGCATCTCACGCTCCACGTATATAGTATACAAACAAAACCACGGGCGCTTATTGGAAATTTGATTCCGACTATGACAAGCTATGGGACCACCTGCCGATAGTGTATCTCTAGAGGAGAATACACTGGGTTCAACAAGAACATCTTGCAACCTGGCCCACACATGACCTACCACTCATTTCGCTTGAGTGTATCGAATGTATATCACCAACGGTTGGACTCAAACCACCGTTTCCCGAAAAGGGACAACATCGAATATAGATTAATGAAGCAAAAGGATTTTCTCTAGACAGGTGATTATACACCCTAATGGGAGCGACCCACATAGCCATGCTGCCTACCCGATTTCTGTCATTTCCCGGTTGATGAGGCTTGAGGTTTAGATTAACTTTTTGGCCACCATTCACTTTGAATGCCACATCGTCAGATCCATCAAGTCACTAATTGACGTCCACAAATATACTCTAGTTGGGATCTAACCAACTATCACACGTTTGAAGAAATCAACGTATGTGATCCCTTGGGAAATATTCTGTCAGACACTCGTCCATACAAGTCATCCAGGAACAGGATGAACCGAAGGTACTCTCCTACTGCATGCAATATAGGAATCACCCCATAGATCAGTAGCGAGAAGTCCTTGCAACTCGTAGATTCCAATCAGGGCAGAACCACAGTACATCTTTGGCTGCAGACCGCAGATTATTAGCAGTTCTTCCGTTTATGAAGATCTACGGTCTTCAATGCTCCATCTCGATCATCTTCTGATATCTTCACGTAATTTGTTGGTCGGAATGGTTTCGAATATAAATTCGATTCCGTGCCAACAATCGTATTGGATAGATTTGATAGTCGGTGATTTAACTATCAAACTAAACAGTGTTTCAATCATGATAACCCAATGAGTTCACTGGTTCAGCATTCAGCACCATTGGCCTTTTATTTTAAACCAATGTAGATTCAAACTCTTAAATATTTCGATATTATAATAATAGCTTATCGCTTCTTATCCAACATAGATTATACTTTAAGAAAATTCATCCTTTATATATATATCCAGTTTTCTATTTTCCACTTTCAAAACAACTCATAAATAAGATTACGAAATATCCTTTATTTTTTTTACTTGACAGTATCCAGTGCTTATTCCTGTTGGATAAAACCCAACCATTACATTATTATTTCACTAATGGAAACAAATTACCACTAATCCCTTTTACCATTACAACAAATATTATCCTCAGATAGTCCTGATGTCGTTCAAGTTCGGGTATTTCAATTACCTCTCAGACCTTGATCAACAACATTCATATCTAAAGATAGATACGAGTTGAAATATAAAAACTAATATCTCATCTAATCTCAACACAACTTTCATTTAACTATTCTGTTTAAAAGTATGGTTTCATAAACCTTCTTTCCTTTCGGAAATTCTCTTTCTCGAATATAACATTAGTTCTTAATTCACTAATTAAGAAACCTTCTTTCTAAAACATCACTTTTAACTCTACCTCCGTTAACCACACTCATTTTATAATTCGAATTTGGTTACAAAATCTCATGATCCGCTTCCTTTACCAAATTGACTTTTACTAATCCCTTTTCAAACCCATTCGACAATTCCTGCTTTGAAATCTTATTTTAATCCCCTCTTTTACTATCCCATTTTTTTGTAATTTTAATATACAATTTACACATTAAAGCTCATTTACATAACTCTAATTTATTATGAATCTTTTTGATCTAAATTTCTTTTCACTTAACACAAATAATTAAGTAACATTCATTTTAAAGCTATCATCTTCGCTTAAAATTCCTTTTTATAACTGGTTATACAAATTTGGGTTTAAAACCCGTTCATAATTCCCTTTCAACATTCAATTGGATTCCAGCTAAATTTCGAGTACTTTTTAAATGAATCTCAATTAAAAAGTATTTCTCTAAATTATTAAAATAATAATTTACTTTGGTCGTTAACTACTTTCGTAGTTAATTCCTTTATTAAATTTCCCCTTTTAAAATCTTAATAAAATTAAAACAATACCATTCGTTTTATTTCTCATAAATATGATTAACATCCATGTTGACTTAATTAATTAATAGTAAATCAAATCTTAAATAAAACATTTATTTATTTCCCTTTTTATAATATGTTTCAAAATCTATCTCCAGTTATAAAATAAATTTTATAACTTCATCCCTGTTGATTTGCCTGACGGTAAATCAACATCTATAAAACAATTGATTTTATAAGCCATATGTTGCCAGATACTTAACCAATACCACCCATTGGTTTAAACTACACAGATGTTGAAATTTTAGTCAACAACCAATACTCAAATCAACCACCCCATCGGATTAGTTCATGTATGATAATATGAAAATAATCAAATCTAATTTAACTGATAATTTTGATAATAATAAATAACGACTGTTTAACATAGCCAATAAACAAACAATCCAACCAGTTAAACAATTCAAACCATTAAACACGTTTATTTTATAAACGTAGCCAACAAGGTAAGTTTCATTCATTGGATCAAACCATTAAATAATGATTTGATTTTAGTACTGGAATTGAAAAACGGTTTAATTCCATTAGTTAAATCCACAAATAAATACATAACTAGCAAACAGTGAACCATTAGAAATCAGAGCACACAAAATAGAAACCCAGTTCATATAAAATATAAATGGGGAGAACTGAGTGAGTTTAACTCACATGGATTTGAATTCGTCAATAAACAGTCTGTTTTAGCCAAATTAAGCTGATGTTTGACTTGGCCAAATTTTCAGTTGCTCCCGATCCTGACTAACCCTGCTCCATCTCAAAGATCTTGTCTCTACGGTCCCACGAGACAGACCGTACTCAGATCTAATAAGATATATGCGAGATACCTTATTAACAAATTTATAAAGTAATTTATTTTATTTAAACATGGATTTATATTTTAAATGGGCTTTTACCTTGAATCCACGGGCCAAGAAAACCCACCCACTTCCACTAATTAAAACCCTGTTAACGGATTCTCAAACCACAATCACAGCCGCCTCCACAAAAATTTTCTATGGCCGATACCAAAACCCTATGCCCCCTTCTGTCCCTTGCAGAATCACCAATAGCTGCGTCGCCACACCCTTCTACGCCACCACTCTTCTCCGATCAGCCCACCCCCTTCGACCCGCCATCAAAAAGCGTTCCAGCAAAACAAAGCTCACGTCTAGGCAAACCAAAACTCTCCGTCTCTCACACCTAGTCCATCGTCAACCCATCCATCAAAAAGCGTTCAGAAAGGAGTGCGTGGATCCTTAATTTCAGATAAGTATTTCAACTAGTTTTGAATTGCAAGTATTATTTCTGTTTTGATTTTTAAGTGGTTCGAATTTTTCCTTCTTTACTGCTTGTTCTGCCAATTGAAATGTGGTGCCTGGATGTGTATTTATACTTGGGGTTAGATCTAGATAAGAACGATGCCAAAAAAAATTGTAAAATCATAGGTTTATCTTAGCTGAACCTAGTATCTTAGGTGTGATATTCGTTCATTTCAGCCATGTGATTTGAACTGTGGTATTGGTGATGGACGTTGATGACTGTGTGATGATTTAGCAGAGATTTTCTTTAGTATAGTATTGGATTTCATGCTATTATCGGCTATTACTTGAGTTGTTCATTCAATTCAGAATTTTGAATTGTAGATTGTTGGATTTATAATACGTAGTACAGTCCTTATAAATTTGTTTATGCTATTTACCGTGTATAGGAAGATATAAATTTGCTATTCCGATCTGTATAGATTTGATGGTGTAATCTATACATGTATTTGATTCTTCTGAGATGTTCATTGTACTATTCAGATTAATATATACAGCTGTTCACTATCTTGTTTAACTAGTTGTTCGAATTGACGTATCAAGATACATATCTTTTTCTTTTCTCTTTCTTTTCTTAGCTGTTCCTTAGCTATACCTTTAACTATTGAGATTGATGTTTGAATGCGTCCAACTGTTCATTGATTTTTTTCCTCTTTTCTTAGGGGTTATTTTTCTTTCATTTCAGCTGTTACGTGATCGAACTGATGGTGATGGAAACATTATGGCCGCATAGGCTTAGCAGGGAAAAGTCAGGCCTTGCGTTGGATATTCATGCACTATTTCTGTTCAAATGAATACAATAATCGAGTTGTTTCTCCATAGATTAGGTTAAGCTATGTTGTAACAACCCGTATCTTTACGGTATATAAATAATTAATTTAATTATTTAAAAAATGTTAAAATGACCAAAATTAAATAATATTGAATATTTTTTTAAAATAAATAATATAATAATATATTTAATTTCTGAAATAGTCAGAAATAGTGGAATTCACAAAATGGTGTGAATTAGATCATCTGTGATATTTAATTCAGTTTAGAATTGAATTAGAATAACGAATGTATTATTTGAATGACAGTTTGAACGTATAATTATATTATAATTAAATTCGAGCTTGAAATGGCACTATAGTTCGTAATTTGGCGATTTGAACTTCAACTGGATATACATGGTTCGTTTTAAATCGGATTTCTGTGAAACAGGAAACGTTAGGAGCTAGTGAAGTATATTTTTCTGATGGAAGAGAAAAATCGGGATTTCATTGTGTAGATTTTTATTTATGTCCAAATCAATTTTTGGAAAAGTCTCTATGGAATTCTTATGAAAATTTTAAATATATATTTATATTATAAAAGGATTATTTTCAATATAAATTGAATATCAATTCAACCGGGAATCTTGAAATATCGAGTTGTAAATCCCAGTAGAGCTGTATGATACTCTAATGTGAATATATACGATAATATTTATTTTTAAATATTAAATTTAATTATTTTTAAATATATTTGTTTATTTAAAAGGGTTAATTAGAGCTTTAAAAATAGCCAGTTTTGCAAACAACCTCAGAATTTGACGAAACTAATTTTGTTAGATCCGCAAAATTAAATTTTTGCTAGATTTCAATTTCCGTGATTTTTGAAGTCAGTATGTGGTCGTGGGCGATTTTAATGTGAGAAATAGTCGATAATTGGACTGTTAAAAATACGCAGTGTGAGCAAACAGAGTCGGAATTCAAAGAAACCAGTTTCATTGGGTTCGTAATGTCAAACTCTAATGGCATGTCAATTTTCGTGATTTTTAGGTATCATATGCGATCACAGAAATTTTAGAGGACAAATAAAATTAGCGTTTGCTTAAAAATAAATAAAATATTCAAATATAAAAATATCTAAAATGTACTATAAATACTCTACCACCATCTAAACCCTAAATTTACTTTCTTCCTGGTCAAACTCGAGAGCGCCATCACCCATTTCTTTCTCAACCCAAAACCACAACTTCAAAATTCACAGAAAAATAGAAGTAAAATTCTATAAATCCTCAAAGTAATATTTCTGAATTGATAAGGAGATTCTCTACGTTCCTATACAAGTTTTATGGGTTCGACATCAACTCTTGGGTTGTGCGGAAATACAGAACGAGCTAGGGTTCGAAAAGTCTGGGATTTTAGGCGTCAATCGGAGTTTTCATCGTTGTATTTGAACTCATGGTGGAAAATGGGGTTGGTACGAAGTTTTTGGGTGGAATCGACAGTATTTCGTGTCGATGTTGTCTTCGGTAGTGCGTGGAAAGGGAGGAGTCGCATCCTGCTAACTGAGCTCGGGTGCGATATGGTGATGCTCCTGAGATGGAGGTGATGAGGAGAATGGGTTTGGTGTTTGCGGTTTTGTAGATGGTGGAGAAATGGGGAGGTAGGAGGAGCACGAAGGAGAGGTTTGGAGGTGTGTTGCGTGTTATGTTGGAGTAAAGCAGGTTTGGGGAAGAAGCAATTTGAACGGGTATGGGTTCAATGAGTGAAGATGGGCCTTGGATCAAAGGTTAAGCCTATTAATTTAAAAGGAGATTTAATTTATTTTAAATAAAAAGGTATCAACTTGTAAATCATATAACTTGATCATACGTTATCAGAATTAGACGAAACAAGATCCGGTGGAATCGTATGGACGGTGGCTACACAGTGGAACAGACTGGGAGTGGATTCGAGCTCATTACAATTTATG
The DNA here is from genome assembly GCA_030737875.1 of Allium sativum. Classification (NCBI taxonomy): domain Eukaryota; kingdom Viridiplantae; phylum Streptophyta; class Magnoliopsida; order Asparagales; family Amaryllidaceae; genus Allium; species Allium sativum. The sequence continues at coordinate 330,715,965 of CM060910.1, read as the reverse complement.
GCGAAATAAATTGTCTGATCAGAATCAACTAACGCAAATCGTTATTTAACGGTTAACGCGAAAGGTGAGTAAATATCACTAACTTTGATCAATTTATATTTTTATAAAGTATTTTTATAACTGATAAATAATGGTTGTTTGCTGTGTGTTGGCTGTTTTGGTTGAACTGCTAGTCAGTTGATTGAAAATATAGATAACGATATAAATATAAATCATTAATCAAATATTGATTCTGTTTAGCATAATAGTTCATAGTAAAATGAAATTGATGTTAATTTTATTGTTTAACATCTATGGATGCAGGGAAACAGGTCGGAGGGACCCAACTGGGTTCCTCAACATTTATTTTACTGTTTTTCATATATTGTGTTATATGATGTGATATGAAATCTGTTGTTGATTTCGTATGGTTGAATGATACCGATCATTGTTATATGGTATGTTAAATGCCACAAGGAATACTAGAAAGTTAAAAAGGAAATTTTCAATGTTATATTGAAAAAGAAATATTTGTAAAATCAAAAGCTTTAATAAAAAGAAAATATTTATTTAGAAATTAAATAGATTAAAAAGGAATATTTATTTGGTAATCGAATAGATAAAATTAAAGGGAAATATTTGTAAAACATTTACAAATAGAATTGAAAAAGAAATATTTGTAAACTGTTTACAAATAGAATTGAAAAGGGATATTTATTTGAAAAATAAATAGAATAGAAGGAGGAAACATTTCTAAAATAAACAGAGAAGGAAATAGTTAGATTATCAAAGGAATTAATTATAAAATCAATAGATTTTATATAAAAAGAAATATTTTATAAATAGATAGAATTATTATGAAGGGATCTATTTTTTTAAATAAATAGATTATATAAAAGAAAATACTTGAAAAGTGACTAGAATTGTAGAAATGGAGAATTTTACATTTGAAAGGTTTAGACCCGTGCTTCGCACACGGGTATAATATGGTATGGATTTAAAGCAAAGATTTAAATAGAATATATTCTAACCAATAAATTGAGAAGATAAATTTATAAATAATATTTTATAAATTAAGTGAAATGTTTATCATTGGACAAATAGAATATATAAGTCAGGACTTATATAGAGAAGTAAGAATCGATTTCAACATCGATATTTGAAACTGAATATGGACGTAGAGTTAAATCAAAGGAGTTAATCAGAGGAGTTAATCGAATTAATATTAGTTATTCAATTAGAGTTGATCGAATGTAGTTATTTTATATAGAGTTAGTCAAACATAGTTATTCAGGATGAGTTGCCATTTCGTAGGACTGCTAGCGTAATTCGCAGGGCTGCAGATAGCCTACGGCGGTCAGATGTTTTCTGAGGGAATCAGGCGTAACCATTGTGATCGCCGCGATTTAGAGTCAAGCGAATGGAGTTAAATCGAATATTAGTTAATCGATAGGAGTAATAAGCCGAGTTAGTCGAGTTGAGTTAAATAAGTCGAGTTAGTCGAGTTGAGTCAAATAAGTCGAGTTAGTCGAGTTGAGTAAAATAAGTCGAGTTAGTCGAGTTGAGTTAAATAAGTCGAGTCAGTCGAGTTAGGGTCAATCGATCAGAGTTAATCAGTCGGAGTTCACCAATTATGATTAATCAGTTAGAGTTAATCTACTGGAGTTAAATCGAATTAGAATTATTCAAATGGAGTTAATCAAATTCGAGTTAGTCGAGTATTAGTAAATTGAATAGAGTTAGTAAAAAAGAATTAATAGAATATCACTTATTCGAAGTAGAGTTACCGAATATAGTTTATTCGAGAAGAGTAATCGAATATAAGTTATTCGAAGAAAGATAATCGAATATAGTTATTCGAGAGGAGTTATAGAATAGAGATTATTCGAGAGAGAATTGTAAGTTGAAATTCGATTATATCAAATTTGGGTAAGTATTTTATACTTTCCGTTTCCAAATCAAGATTTATTTAATTATTTATTTATAAATTAGTTGTTTGTTTATTTATTCAAATTAAGAAATAAAAGTTATCATATTTTGAAAGTATGAGATTATAACACTATGGTCATATTCAAATGATTTTGGTAAAAGAAGGGGATTCGTAAATAGAATCCGAGAGCAATATAAGGAAGTTTGTTAAAGGTTAAAAAGGCGAACTTTGTCAATTTCGAGGTTAGAAATGTTGTTCAATTAAGGTCTGAGAGGTAATTATACCCCAACTTGATTGACTTCGTTTTTAACTAAGGAATGGTTAAGGTTCGATAGTGAAGATTGGTTAAGTGAATTCAGTTAGTGAGTGAAATGGCTTTAATGGGCGAAGCAATGTTTTATTTAAACATCAGTTTAAATCCGATAAAGGTGCTTGGAAATGTTTTAAAATAAGAACCAGAAACGTTTCTAAAGTTAGAAAATGAGAATTTACAAATATATATAGAAATGGGGAAATGGATAAATTAAAGATAATTTAATAAAAAGAGATAAATGTGGATTGATGATTTGATCAATCGAATTTCTATCTGGAAATAAGATCGTTGGTTGTACACCTATTTTCCTTTGACAGTTAAATCACCGACTATCGAAGTTTTTGAGCATTTATATGTCGTCAATACAGAGAGACCGAGATCAGGTTCATTACCTGAAAACCACTCTGTATGGACGTTAGCGTTGCGATCAAATATTGAAGATGGAGTTATGCAAGGGCTATCCTGTTTACAGAATAGTGCATTCGATTTGTCCAGTCCCAGGACAAACGTGAATGGACGAATGTCTGACAGAGTATATCTAACGGATCGCGTAAGTTAATCTCTTCAAACGTACTTATGTTTGGTGGCGGAGGAATTCATTTCTCTTAGCTTTATACCCGTGGTATTTTTGGGGAAATCAATTTGTGATTTGATGGGTATGACAATGTGGCATTCAAAGTGAATTGTGGTCAAATATTCCAAAAGATACGTTATGACCTCAAGCCTCATCAACCGGGAAATGACAGAAATCGAGCAGGCAGCATGGCTAAGTGGGTCGCTCCCATTAGGGTGTATATCACCTATCTAGAGAAAATCCATTTCATTCTAATATCTATGTTCGATGCTATCCCTTTTCGGGAAACGGTGGGTAGCTCTTAACCGTTGGTGATATACATTCGATACACTCAAGCGAAATGAGTGGTCGGTCATGTGTGGGTCGGGTTGCAAGACGTTCTTGTTGAACCCAGTGAATTTTCCTCTAGAGATACACTATCGGCAGGTGGTCCCATACCTTGTCATAGTCTGAATCCAATCTCCAATAAGCACCCGCGGTTTTGTTTGTATACTATTTATGTGGAACGTGAGTTGCAAGCGTTCTGTTAGATTGATAATTACTTGTGATTAGACATTATTATAATATCAGAGAATTACTGATTTCCAAAAGTGTTTTGGTCTATCGTAAGGTAAAAACCGTCAGTGTTTATGTGTGGATTGGTCTTACGATTATCTTTTCTTTTGAAAAGGATTTTGAAAAGTTAAACCAAATGATTTGAGTTTACTCACACCAGTCACATGACTGACCCAGAGTTTATTTTGTTTTGTTTTCCCTAAACTCTTGGGTGCCCAAATTTGTATGGGCAGTCAAGTAGTTCAGGTCTTTACAGATATACTTGGAGGAGCTCGAAGCAGGAGGCTTCAGGATTATATAGCTATTGTTATTTCCGTTGTGTGTAAGTATTGTACTCTGATAATGTTATTGGGTATATATACTATTTATTTCCAAAGTTATGTTATATATTATATTTATTTGTTCCGCTATGAGATTCGTGTTACTCCGATGTTGTGATATTGTGGTCTTCTTCTTCTTCTATTCTAATTTTCTATCTTATCTATTCTCACCCTCTAACTTCTTTCTACTAATGATCAGGTATTTCCGATGTCTAAATAGTCAACATGGTAGCTTTGTGTTGATTTTCGGAGTCGAAAATCCGGGTTCGTTACAGTGGTATTAGAGCTGAAGGTTAAGTGATTACCTTAGCTCTGTGGCGTGACTCAGTAGAGATTGGGTTAGCAATATCCTAGATTGAGATTGAGTGTATATATACGAGTGAACATGTTTGTAGATTTTTATAAAACTATGTTTTATATTGTGGGGATTTATTGGTTGAGCTGTTTATGAGCTCTAGTCGATCAGTTTGATCCACTATATCGATAGGGGTTTCTAAACACTCAAGTATGATAAACCGACACAATACGTTTTGAAAAAGGGTAAATGAAATAATTTTACCTAAAATATATTTTGATATAAAAGAAAGGTATATTTTGGAATTATTATCATATATTGGATGTGTTGGTTGATTACAATTGAAATGGTTATATAAATAACCAATTTGAGTTCGTATAATTTAAGAGCAGATTAATTAAATCTGAATTAAATTAGAATTGGAATCAAAATTCTGAAAACTGGGAGGAGTGTTTGTAAGTAGATTTGTGTTAAGTATAAGAAAATATTAAGATCCTGGGAAATTTTAAAATTTGTTTTACAAACTTTGGAAGGTTATTTGAAATATATTTCAAAATGAAAGTGTTTAAATATGGTTTTGATAAGTGATATAGTATTGAACTCACTTTGATCACTGGGAAATAACTCTGATGATGCTGGCCACATCATCAGTGTTCATTTTCGAGTTGTAAGTGACGGATTACTACCAAAGAGATTGTTTTTGAATTGTTTTGAGAAAAAGGAGGTTGTTTTGAATCCTGAAAAGGGATATTCAATTTTTGAAAGAGCTAAGCTATTTAAAAATTCCCAGGAAAATTGTATGAATTAAAAACTAATTTAAAGGGATTTGTGAAAGAAAATATGAATTGAAACCAATTAACTGAAAATTTAATTGGAATATAAATATATCAAGTTTAATTAGATATTGAATTATGAAATAAGAATCTGAAATGGTATTGGATTTATGAGTTAGGAGTTTAGAATCGAGAATGGAACTCGAGTTTGAAATGGAATTTGGCTTTAGATAAGCAAATAATTGTGTTGAGTTTTGATTGATTGAAATTGATTGGAAATCTATTGGTATAGATGGATATATGATCAGCAGGTATTGAGTAGAAGCAAGTGCAAGGATATAATGATATGCCCGAAAAAAGGTACATGTTTGAATTTCCATATGAGGTTTTATGTGCCGAATCGGCAAGCCGCTTGGCTATTCGATTTTCTTTTGGATTGGAGAAGGCCTAGAGAGGCGAGATAGGGTTTCAACTATTGACCGGTACAAAGGCGGTGCTGGCGAAATTTTTCGAAAATTTCGGGTGTTTGAAAATTTTTAGGATTTCAGAAAATTAACGTTGATAGGAATTAATTAATATTTTAATTGAAATTAAATTGGTTCAGTTGAAACTGAAGTTAAGAAGTAAATATTTAACCTAGTTGGTAGGGTCTGTTTTCGACCTTAGCAATTTCGAGGACGAAATTATTTTAAGGGGGAAGAATGTAACGACCCGTATTTTTACGGTATATAAATTATTTATTTAATTATTTAAATAATGGTTTGGTTATTTAAAATGACCATAATTAAATAATATTGAATATTTAATTAAAATAAATAGTATAATAATATTTTTAATTTCTGAAATAGTCAGAAATAGTGGAATTCACAAAATGGTGTGAATTGGATCATCTGTGATAATTAATTCAGTTTCAAATTGAATTAGAAAAACGAATGTATTATTTGAATGGCAGTGTAATGACCCGCATTGGCAGAGGTATTAGAATTAATTTATTTAATTATATAAATGGTGGGTTAGTGAATTTAATGGCCGAGGAATTAAATAATGATGAATATTTAATTAAAATAATAAATTAAATAATATATTTAATTCTGAAATAATCAGAATTGGCTGAAATGGCGATATGGTGTGAACTGGATCATCTGTGATATTTAATTCAGTTTAGAATTGAATTAGAATAACGAATTTATTATTTTAACGACAGTTGAACGTATAATTATATTATAATTATAATCGAGCTTGAAATGGCGCTGCAGTTCGTAAATTGGCGATTTAAACTTCAACTGAATGTATATGATTCGTTTTAAGCCGGATTTCTGTGAAACAAGAAACGTGTGGAGCTGGTGGAGTATATCTTTCTAGTGGAAGAGAAATATCAGGATTTCGTCGTGTAGATTTTGAGATATGTCCAAATCAAATTTTAAAATAGTCGCTATAAAATCGTTTATCGACCGTAACTGTTTATTCGATATAAGTAGATATCGGGTTTGAATTTAGACAAGGTTCTATTGGGACATAAATATAATTTAATTTTTAGAATTTTACTGTAATTTTTAATTAATTTAATAAGCAACTTTTTATTTGGAGTATTTTGCACCCTTAATCAGCGATTTTGGGGTTTCACAATATGAGTTAATCTACCGGTATTATTATATTTTTGGGATCATGGAACCGAGCTCGATACAACGGTATCTTGATTTCTGTCCGTACGTGAATGGGATTTCGGTAACAGGGTATTTTGAAAAACCAAACTTTAATACACTACTTATAACTTAAACCAAATTTATCTCCACTTCTTTCTCTGATGGAAGAATAGGCCACGACCCCTTTTCTCTTTCAGCCACGAAAATCCTTGTGGCCTCAAAGCAAAAATGTGGAGAAAGCTTTTCCTCTAAAACTCAAACCAACTAAAATCATAAATCTATAAATACTAAACCCAAAATTCCCTTAAGACCTAATACTATTTCTCCCCTGCTCAGAATTTATCCGCCGCCACTTCTCAAAGGGAAACCGAACTCCAAAAATTTCACAACAAATCAAAACCTCCTCTCTAAAATCCAAGTAATTCAAAGAAATATATTTTTGAAATGCTTATAGGATGCTCTTCGAGGCTATACCCGTTTAATGGGTTCAACTACATAACTCGTCGGTGTCTATTTGTTTCAGCGAGGCCAAACGCGAGCTGAGTTTGGGGAAAACCATCCGAACTCGAACCGCATCAGCTAGGGTTTGGATTTATGGGAAAAATGGAATTTTGTTTGTGAAATTCAGATCTTATTTGGATTGTGGATGGTTGTATGATTTGCTCTGTGTGTGGAAGGGTGCGGTGGAAGGCGTTGAAGGCGAAAATGGTGTAAAGTATGGAGATAAATATGTTTGGAGCTCACGGGTTTTTAAACGAAGTTGTGCAATAATGGATGGTGGAAGGACGTGGGAGGAGACTTAGGCAGGTTACGGCTAAAAGGAGAGAGTGGCAGGTGTCGAGAGCGTGAATGGGAGGGCTATCATATGGTGGACACGAAGTTGATGAGGGCGATGATGAACAGGGTGTTGTTGAGGAGGCGGCATGAAATACGACTTCATGTAGAAAGGGGGTGACTTCGATCAGCTCAGGAAGCGTGGGGACATGAATTTGAGGTGATTTCTTTTTCTGGCTTTTGTATTTAGAAATAGTGGTTGCGTTTAAGGAAAATTGTGGTAGTTCAATTTTGGTTTTGGAATTTGAAGGTGGTAGTGAGTTGTGGCTTTGCTGATGTTTGCGTTGGCAGGATATGTTTGAGAGTCAGGGGGAAAACGGACTGAAATACTGGAGTCGGTCTTAAGAGTGGAGGGGTTTGGGCTGATGAAAGTGGTGAGGCCCAACAATATAAAATAGAATTTGTTTGTGAGGATGTATGGTAAGAAAGAAGAAGGATGCAGTTTTAATTTACCTTGTATGTTACCTAAAAACAAATGGTAAAGTGGAAGTTGAACTAAGTGCGTCGATGGGGGAAGTTTTAAACGTGAATTGTAGTGGTGATTTTGTTTGGACAATAGCAAAGTGGTGATGGAGAGTGAGGCTTGAGAAATGTCGGAAATGGTGAATGGGTTGTAAGAGGAAGTTGCGAATTTTATGTCTGGAAAGAAGAGGAATCTTTTTCTAGTGGGTCTGGGCTTTAACAACGGTGGATGGGCCTGTTTGAATGGAGAAACTGGATCCGTTGGGATCGTATGGACGGACGCTACACCATGGAACCGACTAGAAGTCCATTGGAGCTCGTTTGAATTTACGGCGAAATAAATTGTTTGATTCAAATCAAATAACAGTTTATCGTTCTTTAACGATGAACTGCAAAAGTGAGTAAATCTCACTAACTCTGAACAGTTTATAATTTCATGTTGTATTGTTAGAACTATTAGATGTTGTTTGATTGACTGTGTGTTGACTGTTTGATTGAACTGCTAGTCAGTTAGTTGAATTTCTATATTGATTCTGTTTAACAGAATATATCATATGGAACTGAAAGTGATGTTATCTATATTGTTTAACATCTGTGATGCAGGGAAACAGGTTGAGGAATCCGACTGGATTCCTCAACATTTATTTTACTGTATTTCATATATTGTGATATATGATGTGATATATAATCTGTTGTCGGTTATATGTGTTGGGACGATACTGATCATCGTGATTTGATATGTTGAATACCATAACATACCGAATGTTGATAAAGGAATATTTTCAAAATGTATTGTGAAAATGAATTATTTATATAAAATCGATGGATTTTATATAGAAAAGGAAAAGGATTTTTATAAAAGAAATATGTATAAAATCAAAGGATAAGTTAGAATAAAAGGAAATCATTTGTAAAGTGAAGAACCGTTACTGTAATGACCCGGATCCTTATGGGTTAATTTTAAAATATTTAATATGGATTTAAATATTGAGTTAAGTAAATAAATCAATTTTTTTTAGGGAGTTATCGATTTAAAAAATCAATTTCAATTTAATATTGAAAATATTAAATTACCAGAATACGAAAATGGATTTAGTTGAATTCAAATTTTAATTTGAATTGAAAACAGTTCAAATAATGAATATGAAATTTTAACGGTAATAATATTTATTTGTTATCGAGGAGAATAAATAGTTGAAATTTAAATTCTATCAATTTAAATTAATATCAACTACATATGATCGAACTGGACTTCGAAACAGGTCCCAGTGCGTTCAGAGCAGTGGTATAACGCTAGAAATGTCAGTTGTTGGGTTCAGAAAGGAGTTTGAAATCAAGGGTTATTTAAAATTAAAGGATGCCCGTTCGAAAAAAATATTAATAAAAATACTTGTTCCATATTAAACCACATATCCTCTTTCTTAACCACTAGCTAAAACAACTCGTGGGCTTTCATTCTCCATCCGTTCAACCATAAAAGCCGCTCCTCAGTAAAAATCAAAGAAATTTCCTTTGTTAAATTCTTCATTTCTAAAGCATGGAGAAACCGACAGTTTCAAATCAAAAATGAGAGCGTCGAAGTCAAACAAACTCCACCGAAACAAAGAAAAGAAAAGAAAAGGGGAAATCAGGTCGCGATCGAATCCCATCGCGATTCCAGTTCTGAGACGCACGTACACAGTAGCTTTTTGGGGTCAGTCTCGAGCAGAGGGTCGAGCTCGATCAGGGTTTGCAGAGGTTTCGATCAGCGGTAGAAAAGGCGACGATGATTTGGGGATTTAGGGGTTCGAATTCATCACGTATGTGGCCAGAAGGGGGTCGCGATGTCTATAATGGGTGCGCGAGGTTGATGAGAGGTTGCCGTGGGTTGAACTGCACTCGCAGGAGTGCGATGTTGGTTTATGACTCGATTCGAGTTAATCTACTGGTGTTAGGAGAAGAGCGAGTATGTCAAGGTGGAAGGGGAAGTCCGACAGTGGCAAATGGAGGAGCAACGCAGGAAGAAAGGAAATGGATTGGCAGTTGACTACGAGATGTTCGATGAATTGCCGAACTAGGATAAGAGCAGTTTTGGGACTGATTTTAGTTGGAGTTGTTCGGAAATGGAATTAAGGTATTTTATTCATTTATTTAAAATTCAAAATTTAAATAGGAAGAATAACTTAATTATTTATTTTAGTTAAATTTGATAATACCGTAATCGATTAATAAAATAATTAATTAATTGTAGGTGCTAAACAAATAAATTCGAGTTATTCGTAGCTGCTACAGTTCATCAGCTAATCGGATATATGGCAAACAAATAACGGTGAGTAAATCTCACTCTGTTTATTTAGAATTATTTTTATCAGTTAAAAATAATTGTTTTGTTGATTTGTTGGATGCTTTAAATATTTATTTATTGCTGTTAAAAATATATTAGTTATCTAGGATTGGTTGACTATTATATATATATTGGGTTGATGATTGGTTGGATTCCCACAGTTTCATTAGCGGATGCCCGCAGTTTCATAGCAGATGATTACCCTATACGCCCCACGCTATGATTGGTGGATGACCTTCTATACCGCGATATCCTGCCTCGAAGCAGGATAGGTATTATTTATGTGCTAACACCTGTGGATGCAGGAAAACAGGTTGGAGGAATCCAACTGGATTCCTCAAAAATATATTATCTGTTGTTGTTTGTTTGGTTTCATATGTATATTCATATATGATGTGTTAAAAATCAAATGATTGAAAATTGGTTGATTTGATTGTTTAAATATCACTGGGGCTTGGGATATTGATTTATAAAATACCCTAAAAAGGTATTTGAGATTTTAAAAATTTAATTCTATTTTTATAAATAAGATTTGAATTTTTAATGAACTATAGGAAATATTTACTTGTTTTGAAGATATATAAAACGAGTATAGAATTTATAAACTTTGTTTATAAAGGAAAATATGGGATTTGAATCGAATTTATAAACTTTGTTTATAAATGAAAATATGGGATTTGAATCGAATTTATAAACTTTGTTTATATATTGAAAGGTGGGATTTGAATCGAATTTATAAACTTTGTTTATAAAGGAAAATATGGGATTTGAATCGAATTTATAAACTTTGTTTATAAATGAAAATATGGGATTTGAATTGAATTTATAAACGTTGTTTATAAATTGAAAGGTGGGATTTGAATCGAATTTATAAACTTTGTTTATAAGGGAAAATATGGGATTTGAATCGAATTTATAAACTTTGTTTATAAAGGAAAATATGGGATTTGAATTGAATTTATAAACGTTGTTTATAAATGGAAAGGTGGGATTTGAATTGAAGTTATAAACGTTGTTTAAAAAAAATGCAGAGAATTCAAATGGACTTTAGAACTATAGAATTTGAATAGAGAATTCAAATGGACTTTAAACTATAGAATTTGAAAGTAGAATTCAAATGAGGTTTAAATAAAGAGAATTCAAATAGAATTGAATTGGAATTTGAATAAGAAGTCGATAAGGAAACGAGAGTATGAGTATAATTAGAATTTGTTAATATGCAGTTAAAATATATTTGAACATGTCATGTTCAAATATGAAGGTGAAATAGACTGAAAAGTTAAGCAACAGATTTAATTAACAAATTGAGTTAAAACGATTGGTATAGTTAAAATAGATCGAACAGGCATAAATATACAGGAGACAGGTACGGAATAAAGTATAGAAGTGAAATAAATAGAATCCCCGATAAAAAGGTACGTAGTTAATTCATATATGAGATTTTATGCGCCGTATCGGCAAGCCGCTTGGCTTTTTCTTTTTCTTTTTGAGATGAGAAGGACCGGGAAAGCTATTTGAAATTTCCCGATGCTCCCAGTACAAAGGAGGTTATGGCGAATTTTTCCGGGAATTTAAGGAGATAGAATATTTTTAAGATAATTTGATAGTTAGAAATCAACGTATCAATATATATAGTAGTCGATAAGGAAACAAACTTAGAAATAGAATAGTATAATCAAAAAGGAAGTCTAGAATAAAATCTAGTGAGAATAGAAAGAGAAAGTATATATGTGTTTAAAAGTGAAGAAGTAGTGGTATGGTATTGATTATTCGAGTAAGTAGTCATATCTGTTTTGACGTTATAAATGTTATTCAGTCAAGGTCTGAGAGGTAGTTATACCCCAACTCGATTGATTTCATTATTAAAAAATAAATAGTAAGATTTCAGGCTCGAAGATCAATGTTGAATAAGAGTTAGTTGAATATAGTATTTGGGTTGTCGTAACGATGTTTTACACAACATCCGTTTTAACCCAAATAAAATGTAAGCTTGGAAATAGAATAATGAATATTTCCTAGTATAGAAAATAAAGGAAGGCGATATTCGGAAATGTTTTCCAAACAACGTAAAAGGACAATATGGTTATTGAAAATATTTGGTTAACAAATATTGATAAAGAAATAAAGAAGTGATTTAATTAATAGAATATTAATTAAGGGCTTAGTGATTGTTTGATAATTGGATGAACACTTGTTTTATTCGGTAGTTAAATCATCGACTATCGAAACACTTGTTTTTATTCGATAGTTAAATCACAGACTATCGAAGTTTTGACCATCGTTGTCAATATGGAGAAACCGGTTGGATTATTATCCGAAGAACCACTCCGTATTGGCAGTAACGTGCGAATCAGATTATGTAAAGATAATCGAAGACGGAGTAGAGTGCAAGGACTTTTTCTATTAATAGAAATAGTGCCTTCAGTTCATCCTGTTCCTGGGTGACTCGTATGGATGAATGTCTGACAGAGTATTTCCAGAAAGGTCACGTACATTGATTTCTTCAACCGTACCAAGAGTGGAAGCGGAGAAGGAAACTTCTTTTAGCTAACACGTAATGTACTGTTGTGGACGTCAATCGGTGATTTGATGGATTTGACGATGTGACATTCGAAGTGAATCTGGTGTGATGATAAAGCGTAGCTTCTAGCCTCATCAACCGGTAAATGACAGAAATCGGGCAAGCAGCATGGCTATGTAGGTCGCACCTATTAGGCTGTATAATCACCTGATCTAAAGTTTCATTTACTTCTAAAAATCTATTGTCGATGCTGTCCCATTCGGGAAACGGTTGCTAATCCCAACCGTTGGTGATATACATTCGATACACTCAAGCGAAATGAGTGGTCGGTCATGTGTGGCTGAGTTGCAAGATGTTCTTGTTGAACTCGGTGTATTCTCCTCTAGAGATACACCAGTGGAAGGTGGTTCCATACCTTGTCATAGTTGGAAACCCATTACCCAATACGTGCTTGTGGTTTATGATTTGTATATATATGTGGAACGTGAGATGCAAACGTTCCACTAGATTGTTATCTACTTGATTTAGACATTATTATAATATCAAAGAGTTTTGATATAAAGATAAGTCAAGTGTTTGGATTCTCATAAGGGAAAAACCCGTTCCGTGTTATACGGCGTGGTCTTATGAGGTATCATTTACTTTCTGAAACTGTTTTAAACTGTTTACTCATACCAGTCCCATGACTGACCCGGAGTTTATTTTGTTTTGTTCTACCTAAACTCTTGGGTGCCTAAATTTGTACGGGCAGTCAAGTAGTTCAGGATTTTTCAGATATATCTAAAGGAGCTTGGAGCAGGAGGCTTCAGCGTTATCTAGTTATAGTATTGTTCCGTTGTGTTGTAAGTGTTGTACTCTGATAAGTGTATGTTATACAGTTAAGATTTTGTATTTCAAAGATGTGATATATTATATTTTGTTCCGCTGCAATGTGAGATTCTGTGTTGTTAGTTCTGTTCTTCTTCTACCTCTTTCTTCTAAAAAAATGTTTCGTATTTTCGTGATATTTGGGTTGGACGTATGATGTTTATAGTCAACTCTGATGTTACGGAAATCTGGGTCATTACAGTTACTAAAAGTAAATCTTTACAAATGAATAGTTTATAAGTAAAAGAAGAAAATCGATGTTAGTTTAATCGATTAGTGTTAAAGTAAAAGGAGTTAATCGATGTTAGTTTAATCGATTAGTGTTAAAGTAAAAGGAGATAATCGATGTTAGTTTAATCGATTAGTGTTAAAGTAAAAGGAGTTAATCGATGTTAGTTTAATCGATTAGTGTTAATGAAAGGGAGCTAATCGATGTTAGTTTAATCGATTAGTGTTAATGAAAAGGAGCTAATCGATGTTAGTTTAATCGATTAGTGTTAAAGTAAAAGGAGATAATCGATGTTAGTTTAATCGATTAGTGTTAAAGTAAAAGGAGTTAATCGATGTTAGTTTAATCGATTAGTGTTAATGAAAGGGAGCTAATCGATGTTAGTTTAATCGATTAGTGTTAAAGTAAAAGGAGTTAATCGATATTAGTTAATCGATTAATGTTAAAGAAAAGGAGTTAATCGATGTTAGTTAATCGATTAGTGTAGAAGTAAAAGGAGTTAATCGATGTTAGTTAATCGATTAGAGTTAAAGAAAATGAGTTAATCGAATATAGTTATTCGAATAGAAAGTAAAAAGGAGTTATCGAATATAGTTATTCGAATAGAGTTAAGTGAAAAGAGTCAATCGAATATAGCTATTCGAAGAGGGTTAAGTAAGGAAGTTAGTAAAAGGAATATAAAGTGAACTTTGCAAATTTCAAAGTTAGAAATGTTGTTCAGTTAAGGTCTGAGAGGTAGTTCTACCCCAACTTGATTGGCTTCGTTTTTAACTAAGGAATAGTTAAGGTTCGGCAGTAAAGGAAATGGTTTGAGTTGGCATAGCGATGTTTGTTTAAACATCTGTCTAAGTCCAAATGAAGGAGCTTTGGAAATGTTTTCCCAAAGAAGAAACCAGAAATGTTTTCTAATAAAGAAAAAGAGAAATGGAAATGTTTTCCATTGTTAATAACCTATATTTTCTAAATTTAGAAAATAAGAAATGTTGAATATAGGGAATCAGGAGATGAAAAATGAACTAAGGAGATGAATGTTGAATGATGTTTGATCGATATAAATTCCATTTGGAAATAATATCGTTGTTTGCACATCTGTTTTTATTCGATAGTTAAATCACAGACTATCGAAGTTTTGACCATTTTAACGTTGTTAATATGGAGAGACCGGTTGGATTATTATCCAAAGAACCACTCTGTATTGGCATAAGCGTTGCGAATCATATATGCCAAAGGAAATTGAAGACGGAGTTATGCAAGGGCTATCCTGTTTACAGAATAGTGCCTTCGGTTCATCCTGTTCCTGGATGACTTGTATGGACGGATGTCTGACAGAGTATTTCCAGACGATCACGTATATTGATTTCTCCAACCGTACCAAGAGTGGAAGCGAAGAAGGAAACTTCTTTTAGCTAACACATAATGTATTGTTGAGGACGTCAATCGGTGATTGGATGGATTTGATGATGTGGCATTCAAAGTGAATCTGGTGTGATGATAAAGCGTAGCTTCTAGCCTCACATCCGGTAAATGACAGAAATCGGGCAGGCAACATGGCTAAGTCGGTCGCACCGAAGTTGGGTGTATATTCACCTGATCTAGAGTTTCATTTACTTCTAAAAATCTATTGTTGATGCTGTCCCATTCGGGAAACGGTTGCTGATCCCAACCGTTGGTGATATACATTCAATACACTCAAGCAAAATGAGTGGTCGGTCATGTGTGGCCGGGTTGCAAGATGTTCTTGTTGAACCCAGTGTATTCCTCTCTAGAGGTACACTAGCGAAAGGTGGTTCCATACCTTGTCATAGTGGAAATCTATTACCCAATACGTGCTTGCGGTTTTGATTGTATACTATATATGTAGAACGTGAGATGAAAGCGTTTCTGCTAGATGATTATATATATACTGCGGTTGATAGACATTATTATAATATCAAAAGGTTTTTGATATAAAGATATTTTGGATTCTCATAAGGGAATAACCCGTTCCGTTATGCGGCGTGGTCTTATGAGATATCGTTTACTTATTCAACTGTTTTTAACTGTTTTACTCACACCAGTCCCATGACTGACCCGGAGTTTACTTTGTTGTTTTCCCTAAACTCTTGGGTGCCTAAATTTGTATGGGCAGTCAAGTAGTCGGGATTTTACAGATATAGTTGAAGAGCTGGAGCAGGAGGCTTCAGGATCATATAGCTATAGTTATTTCCGCTGTGTTGTAAGTGCTGTACTTTGATAATGATGTATATTCAAATACAGATGTATATTTCAAAGTTATGTTACATGTATTATATGTTATTCGTTCCGCTGTGAGATTCGTGTTACTCTGATGTTGTGTTCTTCTTCTTCTTCTTCTGTTCTAAGTTTCTATCTTATCTTTCCTCACCCTCTAATTTCTTTCACTAATTACCAGGATTTTTCGATGTTTTGGTTATCGACATCGTGTTTATGTCGATAACCAAAGTCGCTGAAAATCCGGGTCGTTACAGTTGGTATCAGAGCTTAAGTTAAGAATTACTTGGCTCTGTGGCGTGACTCGGTAGAGATAGGGTTAGTAATACCCTAGACTAAGATTGAGTGTATATATACGAGTGGACGTATTTGTTATTGATATAAAAATTTGTTTTATATTGTGGAGATTTATTGGTTGAGTAGTTTATAAGTTCTGGTCGATCAGTTTGATCCACTGTATCGGTAGGGATTTTGTAAACACTCGAATACGATGAACCGTCATGGTATATTTTGAAAAGAGGGTAAATGAAAATAATTTTACCCAAAGTATATTTGGATATATATTGGATATATTGGTTGTTATTATAATCGAGTAAGATTATAAATTAAATGGTTATGTGAATAACCAATCAGAATTCATATAAGTGAAATGCGTGAATCAGATGAGTTAAATCTGAAATTAAAACCAGAAATTGAATTAAAATTCTGGAAAATTGGATAAGTGTTTGTAAATAGATTTGGATTAAAAATAAGGAAAATTTAAGATCTTGGGAGATTTTAAATTGTTTTACAAGCAGTGTGAATTATATTTTGAAATGAATTTCAAAGTGGAAATGTTAGAAATGGTTTTATAGTATTGAACTCACTTCGATCGCTGGAAAATAGATTCTGATGATGACAGCTGCATCATCAGTATTCATTTTCGAGTTGTAAGTGACGAACTACTACCAGAGATACTGTTTTGAATTTGTTTTAGGAAAGACAAGTTGTGTTGAATTTCAAAATGGGATTTATGATATATAGAATTTGAAATTTTAAATAGATTTGAAATATTAACTTGTTTTAAAAGAAATAAAACAAGTAGTTCCTTTATAAACGAAGTTTATAAATAGTTCATTTATAAATGAAGTTTATAAATGAAGTGAAAAGAATTATCATTGGATAATTTAGAAATAAAAATACAAGTGTGAAATTGAAAGGGAAATCTATTTTCCAAAGGTAGAAATATCGATTTCAAAAGGAATTGAAATCGAGACTTATTTAAAGGAATTTGAATAAAGGAAGTTCAAACATAGAATGTAAATAAGAAAATTCAAAGGGGATTTGAATATAGAAATTCAAATGAGATTTGAATAAAGAAGATTTAAATAATGGAAAATTGAATATAGAAATTCAAAGGGAGTTTGAATATATGAAATTCAATGGAATTGAAATAGAGTTTGAATATATCAATTCAGATATAGAATTTGAAAAGAGGAAATTCGAATATAGAAATCGAATAGAATTTGACATATGAGAAATCGAATAGAATTTGACATATGAAAAATCGAATAGAATTTGAATAAGAGAAGTGACATAGAAATTGAATAAAGGATTTAAAAAGGAATTTGAATATAGAATTCATATAGAGTAATAATGAAATTTGAATATAGAAGATTCAAATAGAATTGAAATGAAATTCAAATATAGAATTTGAGTAAGGAAATTGAAACGAAATTCAAATATGGAATTTGAATAAGAGATTTCAAATGAAATTCAAATATAGAATTTGAATAGGAGAATTGAAATGGAATTCAATTAGTTGATAAACAAGTTAAACCTATATTTGAACATGTATATTCAAATAAAAAGGTGAAATGGGCAAACCAGTAATTTGAAAATCACTTAATGAACTAAGTTAAAATGATTGGATTAAGTTGAAATGAATTAGAAATGTATAAATATACATGAGATATGTATGGATAAGATATGAAGGTATATAAATAGAATGCTCGACGGAAAGGTATGTATTTAATTCATATATGAGATTTTATGCGCCGTATCGGCTAGCCGCTTGGCTTTTTCTTTTTCTTTTGGATTGTTGAGTGCCATGGGAGGCTATTTGAAATATCCCGATGCTCCTGGTACAAAGGAGGTTATGGCGAATTTTTCCGGGAATCTAAGGAGTTAGAATTTTTTTAAGATAATTTGATAGTTAGAAATCAACGTATCGATATATATGGAAGTCGATAAGGAAATGAACTTAGAAATAGAATAGTAAAATAAAAAAAGGAAGACTAAGAATAAAATCTAGTAAGAATAGAAAGAGGAAGCGTATACGTGTTTAAAAGTGAATCAGTAGTTGCATGGTATTGAGTATTCGAGTAAGTAGTCATATCTATTTTGACGTTATAAATGTTATTCAGTCAAGGTCTGAGAGGTAGTTATACCCCAACTTGATTGATTTCATTATTAATAAATAAATAGTAAGATTTCAGGCTCGAAAATCAATGTTGAATAAGAGTTAGTTGAATATAGTAATTGGGTTGTCGTAACGATGTTTTACACAACATCTGTTTTAACCCGAATAAGTGTAAGCTTGGAAATATAATAAAGAATATTTCCTAAGTATAGAAATAAACGAGATCGAAAAAGAGATAAGTAATTGGAATATTTTCCAATTATAAATAGCATATATTTTCTAAGATTTAGAAAATAAAAGGGAGGCGATATTCGGAAGTGTTTTCCAAATAACGTGAAAGGCCAATATGGTTATTGAAAATATTTGGTTAACAAATATTGATTTAGAAATAGAGAAGTGATTTAACTAATGGAATATTAATCAAGGGTTCAGTGACAGGTTCAAAAGGGGAAATTGATTTTTGAAAAGAGTAAACTGTTTGGAAACTCCCTGGGAAAGACTGTTTGAATTAAAAACAAATTTAACAAAAATTTGTGAAAGCAAAATTTGAATTGAAGTAAAGCCAGTAAAGTGGTAACTGAGATTGAATTAGAATGATATCAAGACAAATTGGATTGTGAGGTTCAAATTTGAAGTGTAATGTGATAATCAAGTTAAGAGTTGGGAATCGAGATGAAACTCGAATTTGAAATAAAATTCGACTTAGGATATAAGCGAGTGGTTGTGTCGTGGATAAAAGCAGATGGGAATTTGATTGGGATGACCCTGGTATCCGCTGAATTGATAACAGGTGGAAAGGATATAATGATATGCCGACAAAAAAGGTATTAGTTTATATTTCTATTGGATATAAGATTTATGAGCCGAATTGGCAAGCCGTTTGGCTGTTAGATTTTCTTTTGGGTTGAAGATGGCCCAGAGAGGCGAGTTGTGGTTTTACCGATTGACCAGTACAAAGGAGGTGCTGGCGAAATTTTTCGAAAAGTTAAGGTGTTAGAAAATTTTCAGGATTTTTGAAAATTTTCATTGATAAGAATTAATTTATAATTTAATTGAAATTAAATTGGTTTTGTTGAAACTGAAGTTAAGAAGTGAACAAATATGTTCTAACCAGTCGATAGGGTCGTTCTCTACCTTTTAGCAATTTCGAGGACGAAATTATTTTAAGTGGGGAAGATTGTATTGACCCGCATTGGCAGAGGTATTAGAATTAATTTATTTAATTATATAAATGGTGGGTTAGTGAATTTAATGGCCGAGGAATTAAATAATGATGAATATTTAATTAAAATAATAAATTAAATAATATATTTAATTCTGAAATAATCAGAATTGGCTGAAATGGCGATATGGTGTGAACTGGATCATCTGTGATATTTAATTCAGTTTAGAATTGAATTAGAATAACGAATATATTATTTTAGCGACAGTTGAACTTATAATTATATTATAATTATAATCGAGCTTGAAATGGCGTTGTAGTTCGTAAATTGGCGATTTAAACTTCAACTGAATGTATAGGATTCATTTTAAGCCGGATTTCTGTGAAACAAGAAACGTGTGGAGCTGGTGGAGTATATCTTTCTAGTGGAAGAGAAATATCAGGATTTCGTCGTGTAGATTTTGAGATATGTCCAAATCAAATTTTAAAATAGTCGCTATAAAATCGTTTATCGACCGTAACGGTTTATTCGATATAAGTAGAGATCGGGTTTGAATTTAGACAAGGTTCTATTGGGACATAACTATAATTTAATTTTTAGTATTTTACTGTAATTTTTAATTAATTTAATAAGCAACTTTTTATTTGTAGTATTTTGCACCCTTAATCAGCGATTTTGGGGTTTCACAATATGAGTTAATCTACCGGTATTATTATATTTTTGGGATCATGGAATCGAGCTCGATACAACGGTATCTTGATTTCTGTCCGTACGTGAATGGGATTTCGGTAACAGGGTATTTTGAAAAACCAAACTTTAATACACTACTTATAACTTAAACCAAATTTATCTCCACTTCTTTCTCTGATGGAAGAATAGGCCACGACCCCTTTTCTCTTTCAGCCACGAAAATCCTTGTGGCCTCAAAGCAAAAATGTGGAGAAAGCTTTTCCTCTAAAACTCAAACCAACTAAAATCATAAATCTATAAATACTAAACCCAAAATTCCCTTAAGACCTAATACTATTTCTCCCCTGCTCAGAATTTATCCGCCGCCACTTCTCAAAGGGAAACCGAACTCCAAAAATTTCACAACAAATCAAAACCTCCTCTCTAAAATCCAAGTAATTCAAAGAAATATATTTTCGAAATGCTTATAGGATGCTCTTCGAGGTTATACCCGTTTAATGGGTTCAACTACATAACTCGTCGGTGTCTATTTGTTTCAGCGAGGCCAAACGCGAGCTGAGTTTGGGGAAAACCATCCGAACTCGAACCGCATCAGCTAGGGTTTGGATTTATGGGAAAAATGGAATTTTGTTTGTGGAATTCAGATCTTATTTGGATTGTGGATGGTTGTATAATTTGCTCTGTGTGTGGAAGGGTGCAGTGGAAGGTGTTGAAGGCGAAAATGGTGTAAAGTATGGAGATAAATATGTTTGTAGCTCACGGGTTTTTAAACGAAGTTGTGCAATAATGGATGGTGGAAGGACGTGGGAGGAGACTTAGGCAGGTTACGGCTAAAAGGAGAGAGTGGCAAGTGTCGAGAGCGTGAATGGGAGGACTATCATATGGTGGACACGAAGTTGATGAGGGCGATGATGAACAGGGTGTTGTTGATGAGGCGGCATGAAATACGACTTCATGTAGAAAGGGGGTGACTTCGATCAGCTCAGGAAGCGTGGGGACATGAATTTGAGGTGATTTCTTTTTCTAGCTTTTGTATTTAGAAATAGCGGTTGCGTTTAAGGAAAATTGTGGTAGTTCAATTTTGGTTTTGGAATTTGAAGGTGGTAGTGAGTTGTGGCTTTGCTGATGTTTGCGTTGGCAGGAAATGTTTGAGAGTCAGGGGGAAAACGGACTGAAATACTGGAGTCGGTCTTAAGATTGGAGGGGTTTGGGCTGATGAAAGTGGTGAGGCCCAACAATATAAAATAGAATTTGTTTGTGAGGATGTATGGTAAGAAAGAATAAGGATGCAATTTTAATTTACCTTGTATGTTACCTAAAAAGAAATGGTAAAGGGGAAGTTGAACTAAGTGCGTCGATGGGGGAAGTTTTAAACTTGAATTGTAGTGGTGATTTTGTTTGGACAATAGCAAAGTGGTGATGGAGAGTGAGGCTTGAGAAATGTCGGAAATGGTGAATGGGTTGTAAGAGGAAGTTGCAAATTTTATGTCTGGAAAGAAGAGGAATCTTTTTCTAGTGGGTCTGGGCTTTAACAACGGTGGATGGGCCTATTTGAATGGAGAAACTGGATCCGTTGGGATCGTATGGACGGACGCTACACCATGGAACCGACTAGAAGTCCATTGGAACTCGTTTGAATTTACGGCGAAATAAATTGTTTGATTCAAATCAAATAACAGTTTATCGTTCTTTAACGATGAACTGCAAAAGTGAGTAAATGTCACTAACTCTGAACAGTTTATAATTTCATGTTGTATTGTTAGAACTGTTAGATGTTGTTTGATTGACTGTGTGTTGACTGTTTGATTGAACTGCTAGTCAATTAGTTGAATTTATATATTGATTCTGTTTAACAGAATATATCATATGGAACTGAAAGTGATGTTATCTATATTGTTTAACATCTGTGATGCAGGGAAACAGATTGGAGGAATCCGACTGGATTCCTCAACATTTATTTTACTGTTTTTCATATATTGTGATATATAATGTGATATATAATCTGTTGTCGGTTATATGTGTTGGGACGATACTGATCATCGTGATTTGATATGTTGAATACCATAACATACCGAATGTTGATAAAGGAATATTTTCAAAGTGTATTGTGAAAATGAATTATTTATATAAAATCGATGGATTTTATATAGAAAAGGAAAAGGATTTTTATAAAAGAAATATGTATAAAATCAAAGGATAAGTTAGAATAAAAGGAAATCATTTGTAAAGTGAAGAACCGTTACTAAAAGTAAATCTTTACAAATGAATAGTTTATAAGTAAAAGAAGAAAATCGATGTTAGTTTAATCGATTAGTGTTAAAGTAAAAGGAGTTAATCGATGTTAGTTTAATCGATTAGTGTTAAAGTAAAAGGAGATAATCGATGTTAGTTTAATCTATTAGTGTTAAAGTAAAAGGAGTTAATCGATGTTAGTTTAATCGATTAGTGTTAATGAAAGGGAGCTAATCGATGTTAGTTTAATCGATTAGTGTTAATGAAAAGGAGCTAATCGATGTTAGTTTAATCGATTAGTGTTAAAGTAAAAGGAGATAATCGATGTTAGTTTAATCGATTAGTGTTAAAGTAAAAGGAGTTAATCGATGTTAGTTTAATCGATTAGTGTTAATGAATGGGAGCTAATCGATGTTAGTTTAATCGATTAGTGTTAAAGTAAAAGGAGTTAATCGATATTAGTTAATCGATTAATGTTAAAGAAAAGGAGTTAATCGATGTTAGTTAATCGATTAGTGTAGAAGTAAAAGGAGTTAATCGATTAGAGTTAAAGAAAATGAGTTAATCGAATATAGTTATTCGAATAGAAAGTAAAAAGGAGTTATCGAATATAGTTATTCGAATAGAGTTAAGTGAAAAGAGTCAATCGAATATAGCTATTCGAAGAGGGTTAAGTAAGGAAGTTAGTAAAAGGAATATAAAGTGAACTTTGCAAATTTCAAAGTTAGAAATGTTGTTCAGTTAAGGTATGAGAGGTAGTTCTACCCCAACTTGATTGGCTTCGTTTTTAACTAAGGAATAGTTAAGGTTCGGCAGTAAAGGAAATGGTTTGAGTTGGCATAGCGATGTTTGTTTAAACATCCGTCTAAGTCCAAATGAAGGAGCTTTGGAAATGTTTTCCCAAAGAAGAAACCAGAAATGTTTTCTAATAAAGAAAACGAGAAATGGAAATGTTTTCCATTGTTAATAACGTATATTTTCTAAATTTAGAAAATAAGAAATGTTGAATATAGGGAAACAGGATATGAAAAATGAACTAAGGAGATGAATGTTGAATGATGTTTGATCGATATAAATTCCATTTGGAAATAATATCGTTGTTTGCACATCTGTTTTTATTCGATAGTTAAATCACAGACTATCGAAGTTTTGACCATTTTAACGTTGTTAATATGGAGAGACCGGTTGGATTATTATCCACAGAACCACTCTGTATTGGCATAAGCGTTTGCGAATCATATATGCCAAAGGAAATTGAAGACGGAGTTATGCAAGGGCTATCCTGTTTACAGAATAGTGCCTTCGGTTCATCCTGTTCCTGGATGACTTGTATGGACAGATGTCTGACAGAGTATTTCCAAACGATCACGTATATTGATTTCTCCAACCGTACCAAGAGTGGAAGCGAAGAAGGAAACTTCTTTTAGCTAACACATAATGTATTGTTGAGGACGTCAATCGGTGATTGGATGGATTTGATGATGTGGCATTCAAAGTGAATCTGGTGTGATGATAAAGCGTAGCTTCTAGCCTCACATCCGGTAAATGACAGAAATCGGGCAGGCAGCATGGCTAAGTCGGTCGCACCGAAGTAGGGTGTATAATCACCTGATCTAGAGTTTCATTTACTTCTAAAAATCTATTGTTGATGCTGTCCCATTTGGGAAATGGTTGCTGATCCCAACCGTTGGTGATATACATTCGATACACTCAAGCGAAATGAGTGGTCGGTCATGTGTGGCCGGGTTGCAAGATGTTCTTGTTGAACCCAGTGTATTCCTCTCTAGAGGTACACTAGCGAAAGGTGGTTCCATACCTTGTCATAGTGGAAATCCATTACCCAATACGTGCTTGCGGTTTTGATTGTATACTATATATGTAGAACGTGAGATGAAAGTGTTTCTGCTAGATGATTATATATATACTGTGGTTGATAGACATTATTATAATATCAAAAGGTTTTTGATATAAAGATATTTTGGATTCTCATAAGGGAATAACCCGTTCCGTTATGCGGCGTGGACTTATGAGATATCGTTTACTTGTTCAACTGTTTTTAACTGTTTTACTCACACCAGTCCCATGACTGACCCGGAGTTTACTTTGTTGTTTTCCCTAAACTCTTGGGTGCCTAAATTTGTATGGGCAGTCAAGTAGTCGGGATTTTACAGATATAGTTGAAGAGCTGGAGCAGGATGCTTCAGGATCATATAGCTATAGTTATTTCCGCTGTGTTGTAAGTGATGTACTTTGATAATGATGTATATTCAAATACAGATGTATATTCAAATACAGATGTATATTTCAAAGTTATGTTACATATATTATATGTTATTCGTTCCGCTGTGAGATTCGTGTTACTCTGATGTTGTGTTCTTCTTCTTCTTCTTCTTCTATTCTAAGTTTCTATCTTATCTTTCCTCACCCTCTAATTTCTTTCACTAATTACCAGGATTTTTCGATGTTTTGGTTATCGACATCGTGTTTGTGTCGATAACCAAAGTCGCTGAAAATCCGGGTCGTTACAGGCAGTTTGAACGTATAATTATATTATAATTAAATTCGAGCTTGAAATGGTAGTGTAGTTCGTAATTTGGCGATTTGAACTTCAACTGGATATACAGGGTTTGTATTAAATCGGATTTCTGTGAAACAAGAAACGTTTGGAGCTAGTGAAGTATATATTTCTGATGGAAGAGAAAAATCGGGATTTCATTGTGTAGATTTTTATTTATGTCCAAATCAAATTTTAGAAAAGTCGCTATGGAATTCTTTTGAAAATTTTAAATATATATTTATATTATAAAAGGATGTTTTTTCAATATAAATTGAATATCGATTCAAGTGGGAATCTTTAAATATCGAGTTGTAAATCCCAGTGGAGCTCTATGATATTCTCGTGTGAATATATACGATAATATTTATTTTTAAATATTAAATTTAATTATTTTTAAATATATTTATATATTTAAAAGGGTTAATTCGAGCTTTAAAAATAGCCAGTTTTGCAAACAACCTCAGAATTCGACGAAACTAATTTTGTTGGATCCGCAAAATTAAATGTTTGCTAGATTTAAATTTCCGTGATTTTTGAAGTCAGTATGTCGTCGTGGGTGATTTTAATGTGAGAAACAGTCGATAATTGGACCGTTAAAAAAACGCTGTGTGAGCAAACAGAGTCGGAATTCGGCGAAACCTGTTTCATTGGCTTCGTAATGTCAAACTCTAGTGGCATGTCAATTTTCATGATTTTTGGGTACCATATGTGATCACAGAAATTTTAGAGGACAAATAAAATTAGCGTTTGCTTAAAAATAAATAAAATATTCAAATATAAAAATATCTAAAATGTACTATGAATACTCTACCACCATCTAAACCCTAAATTTACATTCTTCCTGGTCAAACTCGAGAGCGCCGTCACCCATTTCTTTCTCAACCCAAAACCGCAACTTCAAAATTCAAAGAAAAATAGAAGTAAAATTCTATAAATCCTCAAAGTAATATTTCTGAGTTGATAAGGAGATTCTCTACGTTCCTATACAAGTTTTATAGGGTTCGACATCAGCTCTTGGGTTGTGCAGAAATACAGAACGAGCTAGGGTTCGAAAAGTCTGGGATTTTAGGCATCAATTGGAGTTTTCATTGTTGTATTTGAACTCATGGTGGAAAATGGGGTTGGTACGCAGTTTTTGGGTGGAATCGACAGTATTCGGTGTCGATGTTGTCTTGGGCAGTGCGTGGAGAGGGAGGAGTTGCATCCTGTTAACTGAGCTCGGGTGCGAGATGGTGATGCTCCTGAGATGGAGGTGATGAGGAGAATGGGTTTGGTGTTTGCGGTTTTGTAGATGGTGGAGAAATGGGGAGGTAGGAGGAGCACGAAGGAGCGGTTTGGAGGTGTGTTGCGTGTTATGTTGGAGTACAGCAGGTTTGGGGAAGGAGCAATTTGAACTGGTATGGGTTTAATGAGTGAAGATGGGCCTTGGATCAAAGGTTAAGCCTATTTATTTAAAAGGAGATTTAAATTTTAAATAAAAATGGTATCAACCTGTAAATCATATAACTTGATCATACGTTATTAGAATTAGATGAAAAAAGATCCGGTGGGATCGTACGGACGGTGGCTACGCAGTGGAACTGACTGGGAGTGGATTCGAGCTCGTTACAATTTATGGCGAAATAAATTGTCTAATCAGAATCAACTAACGCAAATCGTTATTTAACAGTTAACGCGAAAAGTGAGTAAATCTCACTAACTTTGATCAATTTATATTTTTATAAAGTATTTTTATAACTGATAAATAATGGTTGTTTGCTGTATGTTGGCTGTTTTGGTTGAACTGCTAGTCAGTTGATTGAAAATATAAATAACAATATAAATATAAATCGTTAATCAAATATTTATTCTGTTTAGCATAATATTTCATAGTAAAATGAAATTGATGTTAATTTTATTGTTTAACATCTGTGGATGCAGGGAAACAGGTCGGAGGGTCCCAACTGGGTTCCTCAACATTTATTTTACTGTTTTTCATATATTGTGTTATATGATGTGATATGAAATCTGTTGTTGATTTTGTATGGTTGAATGATACCGATCATTGTTATATGGTATGTTAAATACCATAAGGAATACTGGAATGTTAAAAAGGAAATTTTCAATGTTATATTGAAAAAGAAATATTTATAAAATCAAAAGCTTTTATAAAAAAATATATTTATTCAGAAAATAAATAGATTAGAAAGGAATATTTATTTGGTAATCGAATAGATAAAATTGAAGGGAAATATTTGTAAAACATTTACAAATATAATTGAAAAAGAAACATTTGTAAACTATTTACAATTAAAATTGAAAAGGGATATTTATTTGAAAAATATATAGAATAGAAGGAGGAAACATTTGTAAAATAAATAGAGAAGGAAATAATTAGATTATCAAAGGAATTACTTATAAAATCAATAGATTTTATATAAAAAGAAATATTTTATATAAAAAGAAATATTTTATAAATAGATAGAATTATTATAAAGGGATTTATTTTGTAAATAAATAGATTATAAAAAAGAAAATACTTGAAAAGTGACTAGAATTGTAGAAAAGGAGAATTTTACATTTGAAAGGTTTAGACCCGTGCTTCGCACACGGGTATAACATGGTATGGATTTAAAGCAAAGATTTAAATAAAATCTATTCTAACCGATAGATTGAGAAGATAAATTAATAAATAATATTTTATAAATTAAATGAAATGTTTATCATTGGATAAATAGAATATATAAGTCAGGACTTATGTAGAGAAGTAAGAATCGATTTCAACATCGATATTTGAAACTGAAAATGGACGTAGAGTTAAATCAAAGGAGGTAATCGAATTAGAATTAATTGAATATTAGTTATTCAATTAGAGTTGATCGAATGTAGTTATTTGAGATAGAGTTAGTCAAACATAGTTATTTAGGATGAGTTTCCATTTCGTACGACTGCTAGCGTAATTCGCAGGGCTGTAGATAGCCTACGGCGGTCGGATATTTCCTGAGGGAATCAGGCGTAACCATTGTGATCGCCGCGATCTAGAGTCAAGCGAATGGTGTTAAATCGAATATTAGTTAATCGATAGGAGTAATAAGTCGAGTTAGTCGAGTTAAGATAAATAAGTCGAGTTAGTCGAGTTGAGTTAAATAAGTCGAGTTAGGGTCAATCGATCAGAGTTAATCAGTCGGAGTTAACTAGTTATGGTTAATCAATTAGAGTTAATCGACTGGAGTTAAATCGAATTAGAATTATTCAAGTGGAGTTAATCAAATTCGAGTTAGTCGAGTATTAGTAAATTGAATAGAGTTAGTCAAAAGGAATTAATCGAATATCACTTATTCAAAGTAGAGTTATCGAATATAATTTATTCGAGAAGAGTAATCGAATATAAGTTATTCGAAGAAAGATAATCGAATATAGTTATTTGAGAGGAGTTATCGAATAGAGATTATTCGAGAGAGAATTGTAAGTTGAAATTCGATTATTTCGAATTTGGGTAAGTATTTTATGCTTTCCGTTTCCAAATCGAGATTTATTTATTTATTTATAAATTAGTTGTTTGTTTATTTATTCAAATTAAGAAATAAAAGTTATCATATTTCGATAGTATGAGATTATAACACTATGGTCATAATAAAATGATTTTGGTAAAAGAAGGGGATTCGTAAATAGAATCCGAGGGCAACGTAAGGAAGTTTGTTAAAGGTTTAAAAGGTGAACTTTGTCTATTTCAAGGTTAGAAATGTTGTTCAGTTAAGGTCTGAGAGGTAATTATACCCCAACTTGATTGACTTCATTTTTAACTAAGGAATGGTTAAGGTTCGATAGTCAAGATTGGTTAAGTGAATTCAGCTAGTGAGTGAAATAGCTTGAATGGGCGAAGCGATGTTTTATTTAAACACCAGTTTGAATCCGATAAAGGAGTTTGGAAATGTTTTCAAATAAGAACCAAAAACGTTTCTAAAGTTAGATAATGAGAATTTTCAAAATTATATAGAAATGGGGAAATGGATAAATTAAAGAAAATTTAATAGAAAGAGATAAATGTTGATTGATGATTTGATCGATCGAATTTCTATTTGGAAATAAGATCGTTGGTTGTACACCTATTTTTCTTTGATAATTAAATCACCGACTATCGAAGTTTTTGACCACTTTTACGTCGTCAATACGGAGAGACCGGGATCAGGTTCGTTACCTGAAAACCACTCTGCATGGACGTTAGCGTTGCGATCAAATATTGAAGATGGAGTTATGCAAGGGCTATCCTATTTACAGAATAGAGCCTTCGATTTGTCCAGTCCCAGGACAAACGTGAATGGACGAATGTCTGACAGAGTATATCTAACGGATCGCGGGATCTCTTCAAATGTACTTACGTTTGGTGGCAGAGGAATTCGTTTCTCTTAGCTTTATACCCGTGGTATTTTTGGAGAAATCAATTTGTGATTTGACGGGTATGACAATGTAGCATTCAAAGTGAATTGTGGTAAAATATTCCAAAAGATACGTTATGACCTCAAGCCTCATCAACCGGGAAATGACAGAAATCGGGCAGGCAGCATGGCTAAGTGGGTCGCTCCCATTAGGGTGTATATCACCTATCTCGAGAAAACCCATTTCATTCTTATATCTATGTTCGATGCTGTCCCTTTTCGGGGAACGGTGGATAGCTCCCAAGCGTTGGTGATATACATTAGATACACTCAAGCGAAATGAGTGGTCGGTCATGTGTGGGCTGGGTTGCAAGACGTTCTTGTTGAACCCAGTGTATTTGCCTCTAGAGATACACTATCGGCAGGTGGTCCCATACCTTGTCATAGTCGGAAACCAATCTCCAATAAGCACCCGCGGTTTTGTTTGTATACTATTTATGTGGAAAATGAGATGCAAGCGTTCTGCTAGATTGATAATTACTTGTGATTAGACATTATTATAATATCAGAGAAGTATTGATTTCCAAAAGTGTTTTGGGTTATCGTAAGGTAAAATCCGTCCGTATTTATGTGTGGATTGGTCTTATGATTATCTTTTCTTATGAAAAGGATTTTGAAAAGTTAAACCAAATGATTTGAGTTTACTCACACCAGTCACATGACTGACCCAGAGTTTATTTTGTTTTGTTTTCCCTAAGCTCTTGGGTGCCCAAATTTGTACTGGCAGTCAAGCAGTTCAAGTCTTTACAGATATACTTGGAGGAGCTCGAAGCAGGAGGCTTTAGGATTATATAGCTATTGTTATTTCCGTTGTGTGTAAGTATTGTACTCTGATAATGTTATTGGGTATATATACTGTTTATTTCCAAAGTTATGTTATATATTATATTTATTCGTTCTGCTGTGAGATTCGTGTTACTCTGAATGTTGTGTTATTATGGTCTTCTTCTTCTATTCTAATTTTCTATCTTATCTATTCTCACCCTCTAACTTCTTTCTATTAATGATCAGGTATTTCTGATGTCTGAATAGTCAACATGGTAGTTTTGTGTTGATTTTCGGATTCGAAATCCCGGTTCATTACATATGTATTGTCTGTTCGTATTTTCTATTGTCTTGTTCGAGTTGTTTGTTCAAGTTGTCTCTGTTCATGAAGTTTCTGATTTGTTTATTCCTTTAGCAGATTTGAATTTGTGTTAGATCAATTCTGTATTGGTTCTATTTTTATTTTTAAAGGTATGGGATCCTGTATATTCAATTCTTGTATATATGGGATCGGCTGTATGTACATGAATAGATTTAGCTGTTTAGGTTATGCATTGTTTATTCTCTTTAGTTATTCATGATTTGTATATATTGGAGAAAATTGTGCTTCATCACTTCAGGACATGCTGCATTGAATGGATTTCTTGTTTTATATGAATTCTTATTTTTCTTTTTCTTCTTCTCCTTTGTGTCCTGTTTCTTATGGCCTGATGTTCTTGAACATGTGAATACTTGTTTTCTTTATTTGATTTACATTTAGACAGACTCGAAGTTTGGTTAATGTTTCTTGTTCGCTTAGCAATGCCTATAGTTTGACTTAAAACAAAATTTCACTTTATTATGGTGTCTCATACTTGAAGTTCATATGTATATCTATATGTGTAATTATCAGCAAGTAAGGTGATGACACCATTTTCAAATCTTATATAATATTGATACAATATACATTAAATTCCAAATAGTTGAAAATAAATCGATATTTTCGAATATATTCAAAAATGAAATATCATATAGATGAAATCCCAAATTCGACAAACAACAATTCCGGTTAAACGATACTGAAATATAAATATAAATTCTTATTAAATTAATTAAATAAACAATATTGTTTATAAACGATTTCCATAGCGATTATTTCAAAATTTGATTTAGCCATAACTAACAAACGATAACTCGAAATCTGGAATTTTCTCTTTCCTATGAAAATTATAATTTCTTATTTTATAGAAATCCGACTTATATCGGATCCTGTATATCAAATTGAAGTTCAAAACTCCATTTTACGAACTGTCGCGCGATTTCGAGCTCAATTTTTTTTTTTTTTGAAATTGGGTAAATTTTATTTCAGCTTATAAAGCCAAGCCCGGCCCAAATGTTACAAAACCTGATCCACTCAGTACAAACATAATACAAACAACAGAGCACTTTTCGTTCATTCCTCATTCTCTGAAAAAGTATCAAAAAGCGGCTCATTGTTCAAATTAGGGTTACGACGGAATTATCATGGAGGCCGCAGGTTCTCTCGTCTCCTTCTCCGTTCACTCCCCTCCAGTTCCACCTCTCCAATAACAGTAATTCTCGTTCCGTTGCACTGGTAAAGTACTTCGGTTTGATTCTTTCGATAGCTATTGCAATTTCTCTGTTTATCAAAGCGGCGTTAGCTAACACATCTTTCTCCTTCTTCTTGAAAGCACGGGTATTGCGTTCTCGCCATGTCTACCACACTGTGGATGCGAGGCCAACCTTGCCAATCTCTATCATCAGCTTCGACATGTTACTCCCATCGTTCAGGTATTCAATTTCTTCCTCTAAGCTTCCGATTTATATTTATATAAATATATAACGTTCAAACTTCATTTTAAATAATGAATTAAATATTAAAATCCATTAATATTCCAAATAAAATATTTAAAATAATAAATTAAATAAAATATTTGACTGCCACAAAAACGGGTCGTTACATTCTTCCCCCGTAAAAATAATTTCGTCCTTGAAATTGCTAAGGTAAGAAAGAATGTTACTAACCCATAAAATTTCAAATCCTAGTTATTATAAATCAAAACCATTTTATTGTAAATCGTAAATCAATTCAATATCGTAAATAAATATTTTCAAAAATATCGAAAATTTTCCAACACCTTAAATTCCTGGGAAAATTCGGCAGAGTCTCCCCTGCACGGAGCGACATCTGCGATATCGCAGGAACAAATAATACATATACCTCGACTAACAGGGTCGGAAAAATTCAAAAACCAAACTCAAAACCCAAATAAAACAAAATATATATTTTCGCGTAGACGTACCTTTTACGAGCGCTTTTGGGCATACTTTCTCAATGTATATGCGATTTATTCAACCAATATCAATTTGCTCAGCCATCTGGCATCTGTACTTAACTCAGTTCACATATCAGTAATAAATATGTGAAATTTTGAAATAATATTTCATTAGTTAACGGGTATAACTGCACCAATTCCAAAATCAAACACACAACATCAATACCAGGTTGACTCATTCGTTTTTAATTCGATTCCATTCCAATTTGTAATACTCGAATTTATATCTTTAGTTTCAATCCATTGAATTTCTTATTAATCATGAAGGAGTTTTATTCAAGATCCAATTAACAAACAACACTAAATCAATTCAACCAATCTTAATCAAACCAATTGAATTTACATTCAACATTAATATTTTACTTTGGTTTCACATAACTGAACATTAATCGATTAATGTCCGATTGATTTTCTTTTGATTATTATTTATTCCTCAAATTTCCAATTTAATTTAATTTTCACTTAACAAGGTTAAGTTTCAACTCAAATTTCAATCCAATTTGAATTCCGTTCAAATCGATCAAACACACTAATATCTCAATAATTTGATAAAATTATTTCTTTTTTTATACTAAAATATAATTTGGGTAAAATTATTTCATTTACCCTCTTTGCAAAACAATACTGTATCCATGGACAGTCCAACGCTTCTCAACACTTGAACCGATCAACAACACAATAAAAATCATTTGTATATAAAATTTACAAACACGCTCTCATATATATACACTCAATCTCAATCTAGGGTATTACTAACCCAATCTCTATCGAGCTACACCACAGAGCCAAGGTTATTACTAAACCAATAGCTCTGATACCACTGTAACGACCCATGGATTTTCGGCACTGAAAATCGACATAAATACCTTTACCGTAACTCATGCCAACCTTCCAAATACCAAAAGCACTGGAACGTTATAGAAAGAATTTAGAGGGTGAGATAAGAAAGAAAGAAATATTAGAATAGAAGAAGAAGAAGGAGCAACACAACACAGAGTCAGAGTCTCACATCGCAACGGAACAAAATATAATACAGAAATAAATCTTTTATTGAGAGCTCTAAAAGTACTTACAATCATTAGAATACATTACACATCTGGATAGTTATAATAACCTATCCTCATATACAACACATAGCGGAATGATAGCTATATGATATCAAACGTCTGAATACCTCCAGCATGTCTCTTCACAGCATTTGGTAACCTGAACCTGTACACCCCGGCTAACCCGAGTATTTACAAAACACCGGGTCAGTCCGGTGGAGCAGAGTGAGATAAACACACTAAGTTTAAGGGTATCACACAATCCGATTTTAAAGTTAAAATCTTTTGAAAGAAAAGGATAATCGTAAGACCAAATCCACACATAAATACAGATGGTTTTTACCTTACGATAACCCAAAACATTTGGAAACAAATATCTTGTCTGATATTAATAATGTCTAAATACAAGTAAATAGAAATCTAGTAGAACGCTTGCATCTCACGCTCTATGTATATAGTATACAAACAAAACCGCAGGCGCTTATTGGAAATTAGATTTCGACTATGACAAGGTATGGGACCACCTGCCGATAGTGTATCTCTAGAGGCGAATACACTAGGTTCAACAAGAACATCTTGCAACCCGGCCCACACATGACCGACCACTCATTTCGCTTGAGTGTATCGAATGTATATCTCCAACGGTTGGACTCAAACCACCGTTTCCCGAAAAGGGACAACATCGAATATATATTAAAGAAGCAAAAGGATTTTCTCTAGATAAGTGATTATACACCCTAATGGGTGCAACCCACATATCCATACTGCCTGCCCGATTTCTGTCATTTCCCAGTTGATGAGGCTTGAGGTTTAGATTAAATTTTTGGCCACTATTCACTTTGAATGCCACATCGTCAGATCCGTCAAGTCACTAATTGACATCCACAAATATACTCTAGTTGGGAGCTAACCAACTATCGCACGTTTGAAGAAATCAACGTACGTGATCCCTTGGGAAATACTCTGTCAGACACTCATCTATACAAGTCATCCAGGAACAGGATGAATCGAAGGTACTCTCCTACTGCATCCAATATAGGAATCACCTTATGGATCAGTAGTGGGAAGTCCTTGCAACTCGTAGATTCCAACCAAGACAAAACCATAGTACATCTTTAGCTGCAGACCGCAGATTATTAGCAGTTCTTCCATTTATGAAGATCTACAGTCTTCAATGCTCCATCTCGATCATCTTCTAATATCTTCATGTAATTTGTTGGTCGGTATGGTTTCGAATTTAAATTCGATCCCGGTCTTTCCGTGCCAACAATCGTATTGGACAGATTTGATTAATTTAACTATCAAAATAAACAGTGTCTCAATCATGACAACCCAATGAGTTCACTGGTTCTGCATTCAGCACCACTTGGCCTTTTATTTTAAACCAATTTAGATTCAAACTCTTAAATATTTTGATATTATAATAATAGCTTATCGCTTCTTATCCAACATAGATTATACTTTAAGCAAATTCATCATTTATATATCTTGTTTTCTATTTTCCACTTTCAAAACAACTCGTAAACAACATTACGAAATATCCTTTATTTTTTTTACTTGATAGTATCCAGTGCTTATTCCTGTTGGATAAAACCCAACCTTTACATTATTATTTCAACAAATTATCACTAATCCCTTTTACCATTACAACTAATATTATCCTCAGATTGTCCTGATGTCGTTCAAGTTGGGGTATTTCAATTACCTCTCAGACCTTGATCAACAACGTTCATATCTAAAGATAGATACGAGTTGAAATATAAAAACTAATATCTCATCTAATCTCAACACAACTTTCATTTAACTATTCTGTTTAAAAGTATGGTTTCATAAACCTTTTTCCTTTCGGAAAATCTCTTTCTCGAATATAACATTAGTTCTTAATTCACTAATTAAGAAACCTTCTTTCTAAAACATCACTTTTAACTCTGCTTCGTTAACCATACTCATTTTATAATTCGAATTTGGTTACAAAATCTCATGATCCGCTTCCTTTTCCAAATTCACTTTTACTAATCCCTTTTCAAACCCATTCGACAATTCCTGCTTTGAAATCTTATTTTAATCCCCTCTTTTACTATCCCATTTTTTTGTAATTTTAATATACAATTTACACATTAAAGCTCATTTACATAACTCTAATTTATTATGGATCTTTTTGATCTAAATTTCTTTTCACTTAACACAAATAATTAAGTAACATTCATTTTTAAGCTATCATCTTCGCTTAAAATTCCTTTTTATAACTGGTTATACAAATTTGGGTTTAAAACCCATTCATAATTCCCTTTCAACATTCAATTGGATTCCATTTAAATTTTGAGTACTTTTTAAATGAATCTCAATTAAAAAGAATTTCTCTAAATTATTAAAATAATAATTTACTTTGGTCGTTAACTACTTTCGTACTTAATTCCTTTATTAAATTTCCCCTTCTAAAATCTTAATAAAATTAAAACAATACCATTCGTTTTATTTCTCATAAATCTGATTAACATCCGAATTGACTTTATTAATTAAAGTAAATCGAATCTTAAATAAAACATTTATTTATTTCCCTTTTTATAATATGTTTCAAAATCTATCTCCAATTATAAAATAAATTTTATAACTTCATCCCTGTTGATTTGCCTGATGGTAAATCAACATCTATAAAACGATTGATTTTATAAGCCATATGTTGCCAGATACTCAACCAATACCGCCCATTGGTTTAAACTACACAGATGTTGAAATTTTAGTCAGCAACCAATACTCAAATCAACCACCCCATCGGATTAGTTCATATATGATAATATGAAAACAATCAAATCCAATTTAACTGATAATTTTGATAATAATAAATAACGACAATTTAACATAGCCAATAAGCAAACAATCCAACCAGTTTAAACAATTCAAACCATTAAACATGTTTGTTTTATAAACGTGGCCAACAACGTAAGTTACCTTCATTGGATCAAACCGTTAAATAATGAATTGATTTTAATACTGAAATTAAACAATGGTTTAATTCCATTGGTTAAATCCACAAATAAATACATAACTAGCAAACAGTGAACCATCAGAAATCAGAGCACACAAAATAGAAACCCAATTTATATAATATAAGTGGGGAGAACTGAGTGAGTTTAACTCAAATGGATTTGAATTCGTCGATAAACAGTCTGTTTTAGCCAAATTAAACTGATGTTTAATTTGGCTAAATTTTCAGTTGCTCCCGATCTTGACTAACCCATCTCCATCTCGAAATCTACGGTCCCAACGAGACAGACCGTACTCAGATCTGATAAGATATGTGCGAGATACCTTATTAACAAATTTATAAAGTAATTTATTTTATTTAAACATGGATTTATATTTTAAATGGGCTTTTACCTTGAATCCACGGCCCATGAAAACCCACCTACTTCCACTAATTAAAACCCTATTAACGGATTTCTCAAACCACAATCACAACCGCCTCCACAAATTTTTTTCCATGGTCGATACCAAAACCTTATGCCCCCTTCTTTCCCTAGCAGAATCGCCAATAGCTGCGTCACCACCCCCCTTCTACGTCACCACTCTTCTCCGATCATCCCATCCCCTTCGACCCACCATCAAAAAGCGTTCCAGCAAAACAAAGCTCGCGTCCGGGCAAACCAAAGCTCACCGTCTCTCACACATAGTCCATCGTCAACCCATCCATTAAAAAGAGTTCAGAAAGGAGTGCGTGGATCCCTAATTTTAGATAAGTATTTCAGCTTATTTTGAATTGCAAGTATTATTTCTGTTTTGATTTTTAAGTGGTTCGGATTTTTCCTTCTTTACTGCTTGTTCTGCCAATTGAAATGTGGTGCCTGGATGTGTATTTATACTTGGGGTTAGATCTAGATAAGAACGATGTCAAAACGAATTGTAAAATAATAGGTTTATCTTAGCTGAACCTAGTATCTTAGATGTGATATTCGTTCATTTCAACCATGTGATTTGAACTGTGGTATTGGTGATGGACGTTGATGACTGTGTGATGATTTAGCAGAGATTTTCTTTAGTATAGTATTGGATTTCATGCTATTGTCGGCCATGACTTGAGTTGTTCATTCAATTCAGAATTTTGAACTGTAGATTGTTGGATTTATAATATGTAGTACACTCCTTATAAATTTGTTTATGCTATTTACCGTGTATAGGAAGATATAAATTTGCTATTCCGATCTGTATAGATTTGATGGTGTAATCTATACATAGATTTGATTCTTCTGAGATGTTCATTGTACTATTCAGATTAATATATACATAGCCATTCACTGTCTTGTTTAATTAGCTGTTCGAATTGATGTATCAAGATACATATCTTTTTCTCCTCTCTTTCTTTTCTTAGTTGTTCCTTAGCTATACCTTTAGCTATTGAGATTGATGCTTGAATGCGCCCAACTGTTCATTGATTTTTTTCTCTTTTCTTAGGGGTTATTTTTCTTTCATTTCGGCTGTTACGTGATCGAACTGACGGTGATGGAAACGTTATGGCCGCATATGCTTAGCAGGGAAAAGTCAGGCATTGCGTTGGATATTCGTGCACTATTTCTGTTCAGATGAACACAATAATCGAGCTATTTCTCCATAGATTAGGTTAAGATATGTATTGTCTATTCGTATTGTCTATTGTCTTGTTCGAGTTATCTGTTCAAGTTGTCTCTGTTCATGAAGTTTCTGATTTGTTTATTCCTTTAGCAGATTTGAATTTGTGTTAGATCAATTCTGTATTGGTTTTATTTTTATTTTTAAAGGTATGGGATCCTGTATATTCAATTCTTGTATATATGGGATTGGCTTTATGTACATGAATAGATTTAGCTGTTTAGGTTATGCATTGTTTATTCTCTTTAGCTGTTCATGATGTGTATATATTGGAGAAAATTGTGCTTCATCACTTCAGGACATGCTGCATTGAATGGATTTCTTGTTTTAAATGAATTCTTATTTTTCTTTTTCTTCTTTTCCTTTGTGTCACTGTTTCTTATGGCCTGATGTTCTTGAACATGTGAATACATGTTTTCTTTATTTGATTTACATTTAGATAAACTCAAAGATTGGTTAATGTTTCATGTTCGCTTAGCAATGCCTATAGTTTGACTTAAAACAAAATTTCATTTTATTATGGTGTCTTATACTTGAAGTTCATATGTATATCTGTATGTGTAATTATCAGCAAGTAAGGTGATGACACCATTTTAAAATCTTATATAATATTGATACAATATACATTAAATTCCAAACAGTTGAAAATAAATCGATATTTTCAAATATATTCAAAAATGAAATATCATATAGATGAATCCCAAATTTGACAAACAACAATTCGAGTTAAACGATATTGAAATATATATATATAAATTCTTATTAAATTAATTAAATAAACAATATTGTTTATAAACGATTTCCATAGCGATTATTTCAAAATTTGATTTAGCCATAACTAACAAACGATAACTCAAAATCTAGATTTTTCTCTTTCCTATGAAAATTGTAATCAACACGATTCCAACGTTTCTTATTTCACAGAAATTCGACTTATATCGGATCCTTTATATCAAATTGAAGTACAAAACTCCATTTTATGAACTGCCGCGCGATTTATATTTATATAAATATATAATGTTCAAAATTCGTTTTAAATAACGAATTAAATATTAAAATCCATTAATATTCCAAATAAAATATTTAAAATAATAAATTAAATAAAATATTCGACTGCCAAAAACACGGGTCGTTACAGATATTTTTAGTGGTTCATACGTATAATAAAAATGATATTTTTATTGTTCAAAGAATTTATTCAACACATAAATATTTTTATTGGTTCATACATACAATAAAAATGATATTTATATTGTTCAAAGAATTTATTCAACACATGAATATTTTTAATGGTTCATACATACAATAAAAATGATATTTTTATTGTTTAAAGAATTTATGCAACACATGAATATTTTTAGTGGTTCATACATACAATAAAAGTGATATTTTTATTGTTCAAAGAATTTATTCAACACATGAATATTTTTAGTGGTTTATACATACAATAAAAATGAAATTTTTATTGTTCAAAGAATCTATTTAACACATGAATATTTTTAATGGTTCATTCATACGATAAAAATGAATATTTTTATTGGTTCATACATACAATAAAAATGATATTTTTATTGTTCAAAGAATTTATTCAACACATGAATATTTTTAACGGTTCATAAATACAATAAAAATGATATTTTTATTGTTCAAAGAATTTATTCAACACATGAATATTTTTAGTGGTTCATACATACAGTAAAAATGATATTTTTATTGTTCAAAGAATTTATTCAACACATAAACATTTTTGTATAGTTCGTTTTAAAAAAAATCAGCATTATAACGCCAGGGTGTTGTAGCACCGGCACAGTGTCTGAGCACTGCTCCTGTTCTAACCTAGACTTGCACCATACATAATCATTCCATTTAATAATTCCATAATTCAGTCCAGCAATTCATCACAACCACAATCAATCAATCCCAATTTTATACAACACATATATGTATTTTATATAGCGTATATATTTTTAATATCACAATCACAATCAATTTAAATCATCCGTGGTCTGTGGACGAGGGAGGTATACATACATACATATATATATATATATATATATTTCCAGTTCAATTTCATTCAACGCAGATATGATTCATACAACGTATGTATAATTTATACATTGCTTATATAATTTGTACAACGCTTATATATGATATATACAATGCTTATATAATTTTTACATAGCTTATATAATTTATACAACGCTATCCATTCTAATTTGAATTTAGAAATCTCACATTGGGTTCCACTCCTTCTAATTTGATGGCTAGCTCTAAAATTCCTCCGGCCACTTCTAGAATGTAGAAGACGTTGCCACAAACACAATGTTTCATGTTTCATGTGATTTCAACATCATATCAAAAAGATAAATTTTATAATTAGATTAAACTAGCCATGGTTTTAAAGTGTTGCAAATCATTAAAATTATATACGCCGTTACCTCAGAAAACAGTTCGAAACTAGGGTAGCAAATTTCTTCCAATCTGTGTAGCTTGGCCAAGATCAGCTTGCGCCACGTCAAAGGGCTAGGAGAGAGCTTCCTGCGCCTGGTGGTCACGTCCAGATCGACAGTGCCTGGGAGGAGCGGCGGCGGTTCGAACGGCGGGAATTCAGAGTGGCGATTCAATCAATATACACAACGATGGAACACCAGGCTTGTATGGATTTGTAGATGGGGAGATTCTCTACAAAATTCCCTCAAGAGTCATTAAATTTCATTGAGAGAATCGAAAGTTATTGGAGGGAGAAGATTGGAGCTGCTATAGTTGTTCGTTTTTCATGGAGGCCGGAGGTTTTAAAATGAATTAGGTTTAACGATGAATTCTGATTGGTTAATATATATATATATATATATATATATATATTTTAATTTATTTAATTCTTTAATTCCAAAAATACCCATTACTCCATAAGAACTCCGAATCAAACCCAACGACTATCGCCACTAGCTAATTATCCCCTTTCCGGACACAATGGAATATGTTTCGTAAGCCCATTCGACTGTTTCAGTCAGTTTTTCTCTAAATTAAAATATATTACGTTCAATATTAGATTTACACGTACATTTTAATTTACCGGGGCCACATACCGATTCCAAAAATTCCTAAAAAATAAATCTAGCTATGTTTCAATGATACGGTCCTAACAAAACTAATTTCATCAAATTTTGAGGTCGTTTGGAAAATAGCCTTTTTCTGGTCGATCCAATTCAACAGAAATCACCAAACGCATTTTAATTTCCATGCTCACATATTAATTCCAAGAATTATGGAATTTTAGACCTAGCAATAATTTGACATTCCAGATCCAACAAAAGTGGTTTCATTAAAAATGGAGGTCGTTTGCAAAATGGCTATTTTTAAGGGCTTTATTCATATTTAAAAATGGAATTTTTAAATTCTCACCAAATTTCTGTTAAAATTTCCTTAAAATAAAATTTTAAATTGTTCTATTTTTCTGGGTTGTTACAATCTCACCCACTTGAAACTTTTCGTCCCCGAAAAGGAAACAATAGTAAAGTAGGAAACAAAACCAAAATAGAATATATTGTAAATGTACCTCGCACCAGAGCTAATCAGAGATGTGCACTCTGCACTTGGGATAAGCTTGTTCAATGCTATCTTCTGTTTCCCGTGTACAATCTCTAGGATCTCCGCTCAGTTGCACTTTGACTAAATGTATCTTTTGCTCCTTAGAACCCTTGTTTCTTTGTCAATAATTTTCAATGGCTCTCTTCTCACTGCTAATTTCGGAGTAATATCCAAATTTTGTTGCGCGGCTTCCTCTACCATCAAATCTGGATCATGAACATGTTTACGAAGTTGAGAAATGTGAAACACATCATGTACTCCGGGCAACCAGCCTGGTAACTGAACTCTATAAGCAAGAGTTCCTATCGTTTCAAGTATAGGAAACAGACCAATATATCTAGGGGCCAACTTCCCTGTCTTTCCAAATCGGACCACTCCTCTCATCGGAGAAACTCTTAAATACACATAACCACCAACAGAAAAGGCCAGATCTCTCCTTCTAGAATCTGCATAACTCTTATGTCTGCTTTGAGCTGCTTGTAGTCGCTTCTTAATGAAATCACTTTATCTGAAGCTTCTCAGATCATATCTGGAGCCAATACCAGTCATTACCAGGTTCTACCCAATGTGCAGGAGATCTACATGGTCTACCATACAATGCTTCTAATGGTGACATTTTAATCTCGCTGGATAGCTGTTATAATATGAAAACTCTGCCAAATGTAGGTGATCTTCCCACGATCCTCCAAAATCAAGAATACAAGCCCGCAACAAATCTTCTAATATACGATTTACCCTCTCAGTTTGGACATCTGTCTGAGGATGATATGCGGTGCTAAGATTCAGCTTCATTCCCAATTTTGCCTGAAACACTTCCCAGAACTTAGCAGCGAAGATCAGATCTCTATCGCTGACAATACTGCTGGGCATTTCGTGTACTCTAACAATTTCTTTAAAATATATTTGTGCCAGACTTTGAGTTGATCTATTCGATCCGATAGGAAAAAATGAGCGGTCTTCGTGAAACGATCTACGATCACCCATATGTTGTCATTGCCTTTCTTGGTTCTGGGCAAACCATCTATGAAATCCATGGAAATTTGATCCCACTTCCAATCTGGAATCTCCAATGGTTGCAACAATCTGACGAATTTCTATTGATCACTCTTGACTTGTTGGCAAGTAGAGCACTTGCTAACATATATGGAAATGTCTCTTTTCATAGATCCCCGCCAGAATGTGCGTTTGATATCATTATACATTTTGTTCACTCCTGGATGGATACTAAGTTTGGATTTGTGACATTCATCTAGTACCTCATAACTCCCTTGCTATCTATCCGGAAACTCAAGGCTTTGCATTTTTGAATTCTTTTACTGATCCTATGAATGAAGCTATCGTCTTTCTGAAGAACATATATTTTATCAATCAATGAAGGTGTAATAATGAGATTAGCGATAATGGCATTCTTTCTGCTAAGCCTGTCTGCTATAACATTGGGTTTCCCTGGAGTATACAAAATATCTAGATCGTATGCCGTAAGAAATTCTAACCAACGCTGCTGCCTCAAATTCAAGTCTTTCTGGGAGAACAAATACTTCTATGACTTATGATCTGTATATAATTCAAACTTCTCACCCAAAAGATAGTGCCTCCATATTTTCAAAGAAAACACGACGGCTAACAACTCAAGATCATGAGTAGCATATCTCTTCTCATGCGGCTTTAACTGACAACTTGCATA
The DNA here is from genome assembly GCA_030737875.1 of Allium sativum. NCBI lineage: Eukaryota > Viridiplantae > Streptophyta > Magnoliopsida > Asparagales > Amaryllidaceae > Allium > Allium sativum. The sequence continues at coordinate 330,672,618 of CM060910.1, read as the reverse complement.
AGCAACTACTTGGCCTCTTTGCATTAATACCGCACCAACACCTTCAAGAAAAGCATCTGTATAGACTGTCAAATCTTGATTGCTATCGATAATAGTCAACACTGGAGCAGTAGTCAACCTTAATTTCAATTCTTGGAAAGCGGTCTCACAATCAGTCGTCTAGTTAAACCTTGCACGTTTCTTGGTAAGCTTTGTTAACAGACTAGATAGCTTCGATTTTTTTTAATGAATTTATGATAATAACTAGCCAATCCTAGAAAACTTCAGACTTCTATGGGTGTAGTAGGCTGCTTCCAATCTTGTATAGCCGTAATTTTGCTTGGATCCACTGAGATTCCTTCCTTTGATACTACATGACCAAGGAACTTCACTTCTTCTTGCCAGAATATGCATTTAGAAAATTTGGCTTTTAAAACGTTCTTTCTCAGAATTTCCAAAACTTCTTCTAGATGCTTAGCATGCCCGCTAATTGACATAGAGAAGATTAAAATGTTGTCAATGAAAACTAGCAAAAATTTATTCAACACATCGCGAAATACTTTGTTCATTAAATCGACAAAATAAGCAGGAGCATTACATAAGCCGAATGACATTACTAACCACTCATAAAATAAGTCTGGACCTCTGAAAGCTGTCAAATGAACACATTCTTCGGTAATACGCAGTTGATGGAAACCTGTAGCTAGGTCCATTCTAGAAAATACTTGCGCTCCATTCAGTCGATCCAACAAATCATCAATGCGGGGTAATGGATATTTATTCTTGAGCGTCTTCTTGCTAAGGTATCGGTAATCAACACACAATCGAGGAGTACCGTCAGACTTAAGAATAAACACTATGGTTCCTCCCCAACTAAAGAAACTGGGTCTGATCAGACCCTTGCACATAAGCTGTTGAGTTTGATCGCTCAATTCTTCTTTCTCTTTCAGTGTCATCCTCTGAATTGCATGCACTACTGGCCTTGCATTTGGAACTAAATCGATTCTGAAGTCAATTTCCCTTCGCGGAGGTAAGCTATCAACTTCTTCGAACACATCCGCATAATTTCTGACTACTGGAATTTTTCCATAGAAGTAGGAGTAATTTCAAGAGAAGACCAAAATTCTTTTCTATCTGTTTCTGAATCGAGGCATGATATACTAATAGTGTCCACAAACTTGGTTCCAATTTTAACAATTCTTTCGAGATATCTAACTTCAGCTTTATATTTTGTTAACCAATCCAGCCTAAGAATAACGTCGAACTCAGAAAAATTCATGACGATAAATTGATAAGAAACTGGTAATGGGAAAAGGAAATAGGTACTCTACAATATAAACCGAGAACAAGAGAGCCTCCTATCGGATTGTGAACACTAATTGATTCTTTAAGGTCTCTTAATTTTTACTTTAACTTTTTAACTATGTTACTTGAAATGAAACTACGTGATGCACCAGTGTCAAATAATACTGAAATATGAATATTTTTAATAGTAAGGGTACCTCCCAAAACATCAGGTTTACCTGCTCCGTTAGAAGAAGCTGGCGGATTCGCCCCGTCGTACACATGAGCCACTTGGGACTTTTCAGCAATGAACAATCCTTGACAAGATGCCCAGTCTTGCGGCAATTGTAGCATGATCTGGAATTACTAGGATTCTGAATTGGGCCTAATTGATTTGTCTTTTGCTTCTTGGGAGCATTGCACTCTTTAGAAAAATGTCCACATTGGTCACAATTGTAGCATTTGACCTTTGCTCGTCAATTCCCTTGAGGCTCAGTTGGTTCTTTATTTCTCGCCTCGGGCTTCTGATCAGAATGCTTCCTTTTGTTGCTAGCTTGGTTCTTTCTGCGGTCTTCTTGAAAGTTCTTCTTATCTAAACTTTCATACCTGCATGCCATTTCAATTACTTTGGTGAAGGGAGGCTTGATGTGTGTGGTCACTCAATTGTGGTACCTCTTCAAAATACTGTTTATGAATCACTTATTCTTCTCAAGTGGGTCCTGAATCAATTCGGGTGCATAGTGAGTGAGCTCTTCAAATTTCTTCACATACTCATTAATGGTTCAATCCCCTTGCGGGAGATTAGCGAACTCATCATGAAAGCGCTCGACTTCTTTTCGAGGGACAAACTTTTCATTAAAAATTTCCTTGAACTTAGCCCATGTCATATCAACATCAATGTCGCCAACAGTCACTGCCTCCCACCATATCAAAGCCTCTTCCGTAAGTAACCAAGAAGACATGAATCTCTTCCTGTGGTCTACCAAATCTAGGCCTGCGAACATCCATTCGCACGACTTTAACCAAGCTTGAGCCTCGGTTACTGTTCCACAGCCAGTGAATGACACACACCCCAGATTCTTGTACTTCTTAGAAACCCTATCAAGATCAAACATGGGTTGTGGGGGTTGTTGTTGCATTGCAGCCTCAATGTTAGGCTAATTCGAAGCAGCGGGGATATCACCCCTTCCTTAGCATCTGCCTCTCCTACCTCTTCCTCTACCACTCGTTTTCTGTTAGCATTGCAAATTTTAAGAAAAGAGTCAGGCCCACAGGAAAGATATTTTAAGGAATAATAAAGGCATAAAGACATATGCATAAATAATGATGTGATGACCAAGTTATTATGCTATTCTGTTGCTCTTATTCTAGGATGTTACTAATCCTATCTCTAATGAGTTACTCACCTTGGAATACTGCTAATTCTATTTTTTTTGATGAGACGTTTAATGTGTTTAATTCCAGAACTAAGGTTAACCAAAGCTCTGATATCAACTGTGATAACCCAAACCCCCGTGCCATAAAAGCAAGGACAATCATTGGAATATAACACATTAACTACATTAGCAGATTACAGATTATAACATAAACAAGAAATAGAATAATTTACATCAATATGACAGCGGAATCATAAAATATCATAACCATCAGAGTTGCACAGTTATAGGATACAACTTAGTAAATAAAAGAAATAATTAGTCTACATCGAGATAAACAGTACATATACATAAGATAGTACAGGCGGTAATGTCAATAGTCCAAAATACAGATAAAAGCTAGTCTTCGCCATCAGCCAAAAGTGCACTCCAAGCTATAGTGCTAAGCCAAAATACATCCTGCTACCTGTTACTTGGCTTCCTGTGTAAAAATAAGGGCACCCGAGTTTGCAAGTGAAACAAACTACAAGTCAATCATGGGATTGGTATGAGAAATCTACTTAACTTGGATAATAATAATAAGGCAAATCATAGGACCACGCCGGTAACGCGGAACGGGTTTACTCCATTGATCGCCAGTGCATGAAATAAAGTAAATCATTTAAACCACGCAATGCTTTTTAGAAAAATGAAGCCATTATAAGACTCAGGTCCCATCGCACAATGCAACGCAAGCCGGAGGATAGAGTTTTACCTTATAATGGCCAAAATATGCTTGATACATATAAAACAAAATCATTTGATATTATCACTAGTGCAAATGTGTTTCAAAAACAATTTCAATCATAATGTATCGATCATAGACGACATGGGTACCGTATATCATGTCGCCATATATAGGTTTACAATCAAAACCGCACAATGTCAAGTATTGGAAATTGGATTCCATATTGAGTCGAGGCCAGGGATGGCTCCTCACCGATTCGAGTCACTCTAGCAAATGCCTCAGGACTCGGACGCTGGCGAGCCCTGTGAACGGTAGGGCCGGTCCACACTTACTTTTGTGGATTAATTATTCCTGAACAATACTTTTTCGGTCCTATCGGACCTCTCCATCGGCCCCGTAGTGACCGATACATCCAAGGTGCCTAGCTATCCATCATCCACATAGGTAAAAAATATATATATATAAATGTTCGGGCTCCATACCATGACATCACCCATAGATAGAAAGAAACGCAAGTTCTCCCTACAGTCACGATCCCGTTTCTGACTCATACTGGGTGTGAGGCTCGCAAATTAACACTATACACAAAGCTATGCTATTTAAAGCCGTGCTTTGATCATCAACCACAAGACTCCGGCTTTCAAAAAAAGACTTGATCACTTGCATCTCAGCATGCCACACTAATAATTCACGCCATGCGACTGATGTCTATCAATGTATAACCTCTAAGCTCGTACGTCTCAGAGAAGGGCGTTAAGAAAGAGAATAAATTCTCCACCGCCAAACAAATATATATTTAATAGAAATCAATCAACACAGAATAAAATCCAATGTCAGACACACTCCATTTACTAGTTCGTTCTGGGTCTGAATGAAACCCGAGGCACCTTATTCCTTGTCCTATATGTACAATACAGGAGAGAGGTCCTCACACATCTGGACCATCAACAAATACGTCCGGACCACCACCACTATAACCCCTCCATGGGAGCTACTCATATACAAGGCATCGGTTGTAATCCATATGATGTGAAGATCACCGGTCTTGCACCATCTTTGTAACAACCCGGAAAATCGGAACCAATTTAAAATTTTTATTTTGGCTAATTTAATGGATTTTGAATATTTAAAATGATTTATTTTAAATAAATACGACCAAAAATCTATTTTTAATAGAATTAGAACGTATAAATTTATTTAAATCGAAGTTAGAATATAAATATTTATTTTAATCATAAAAGGAATTGGAAATGGCACGGCAGTTTGAAAATTTCGATTTCAAATTACTGATGTCTTGATTGGACAGTACACCCAAGACAAGGTAATAAGTGGTGATCGTCCAGACATACTTGGAGATCGACCAGATATTCGAGGACCTCTCTCCTGTACTGGACATACGGGACGAGGAATAAGGTGCCACCGGTTTCGTCCAGACCCATAACGAACTTGTAAATGGATGTGTGTCTGACATTGGATTTATTCTGTGTTGATTGATCTCTACTAAATATATATTTGTTTGGCGGCGGAGAATTTATTCTCTTGCTTAACGCCCTTCTCTGAGACGTACGAGTTCAGAGGTTATATATCGATAGACATCAGTCACATGACGTGAATTGCCTGTGTGGCATGCTAAGGTGCAAATGATCATGGCTTCTATTGAAAAGAAGATTCTTGTGGTTGATGATCAAAGCACGACTTTAATGTATCATAGCTTTGTGTATAGCGTTAATTCGCGAGCCTCACACCTCGGTATTAGTCAAAAAGGGATAACGGACCCAAGGAGGACATGACGTTTCTTTCTAGCTATGGGTGGTGTCGTGGTATGGACCCTAGACATTTATTATTTTTACCTATGTGGTTGTTGGATTGCAAGGCGTCTCGGATATATCGGTTACTACGGAGCCGATGGATATAGGTCATATAGGACCGGGAAACGTGTGTTCAGGAATACTAATCCACAAACGTAAGTGTGGACTGGCCTCAGAGGATCCAGGGGTCTTCTGCGGGAGATCCAGAGGCATTTGCTAGAGTGTCTCGAAGTCGGCGAGGAGTACATCCCTTACCTTGACTCATGACAGAAATCCAATTTCCAATACGTGACATTTCGGTTTTGATTGCAGAGCCTACTATTAGCGACATGATATATGGTACCCATGCCATCTATGGTTGATACATTTATATTTGAAGTTATTTTATACACTATGCACTTATAATAGTATCAAATGATTTGTTTTAAACGTACCAAGCATGTTTGGCTATTATAAGGGAAAACCCTATCCTCCGGCTTGCGTTGCATTGTGTGATGGGGCCTGGGTCTTATAATAGCTTCATTTTTTCAAAAAGCATTGCGCTGTTTGTTTTATGCAATGGTATTCTTGGGAGCAAAACCCGTTCCGTGTTATATGGCGTGGTCCCTTGATTTACTTAACTTTAAAATAAAGTTTTAAATAACTGTTTTATTTCTCACACCAGTCACATGACTGACCTGGAGTTTATTGTTTTAACCTAAACTCTGGGTTCCCCTATTTTCAACACGGTGTAACGGCTCGAATTTCGCCCGACCCGATCGATCGCAAAATCGACCAAGACCGTTCAAAACCCGAATAAGTTAACTCTGGGAATACAACAACATCAGAACAATAACAGCAGAATTTTATAAACATTACAATATTGTTACATCAGAGTATATAATATCAGAGTACATCAAATAAAATTACAGTGGAAGATAAATTACAATAAATTAAATACAATAAATAGCGGAAGACTTCTATGCTCTTGACACAGCTTTAGGCTTCGATCCAGAATCCTGCTCAAGAGATAAATATCTGCAAAAAGCTACTCGACTTCCCGTGTAGAAAAGAGGGCACCCGAGTTTGCAAAGTGAAACAAACTACAGGTCAGTCATGGGACTGGTATGAGAAATCTAACTTAACTAATCAAATAATAAGTCTAATCACAGGACCACGCCGCCAACGCGGAACGGGTTTTATTCCATTGGATTGCCAGTGCATAATTAAAAGTAAATCATTAAACAATGCAATGCTTTTTGGAAAAATGAAACCATTATAAGACTCAAGTCCCATCACACAATGCAACGCAAACCGGAGGATAGAGTTTTACCTTATAATGGTCAAAAATGCTTGATACGATAAAAACGGATTTGATATTATTATTAGTGTATATATGTTTCCAAAAAAAAAACATTTCAATCATATATGGCATAGTACCCCATCCTACTATGTCGCCATACTAGTCTACAATCAAAACCGCATAGTGTCGTATTGGAAGTTGGGTTTCCATCATGAGTCAAGGCTAGGAACGATCTCCTTACCGATTCGAGACACTCTAGCTAATGTCTCAGGATCAGAGCTCGAGTGACCCTTGGATAGCTGCAGGGCTGGTCCACACTTGCGGTTTGTGAATTAATTATTCCAGAACACACGTTTCTCGGTCCCATAGGACCTAGCATCTGAGGCGCCTCATTTCATCATCCACATAAGTAAAATGTCGGGCCGTGTAAAACCCAAACACCACCCCTAGCTAGAAAGAAACGTGCTTCTCTCCCTGCGTTCCCTTGCTCTGTTTTAGACTCAACCGGGTTGTGAGGCTCATGAAGCTACGTTATACACAAAGCTATGCCTAAATAGGTCGTGCTTTGATCATCAACCACAAGGCTTGCTTTTCAACAAAAGCCTTGATCATTTGCATCTCAGCATGCCACATTGTCAATCCATACTGTACCATTGATTCCTACCAATATATAACCTCTAAGCTCGTACGTCTTAGAGAAAGGTGTTAAACACCAAACAGATATATATTCAGCGGAGATCAACGAATACCATATAAGGAAATACAACGTCAGACATACAATCCATTTTCAAGTCCGTTCTGGGTCTGAACGAAACCGGAGGCACCTTATACCTCGCATATCTGAACAACCAACAAGTAGTCTGGACGGCCACTATTTTAGCCCCTTCAAGGTAGCCACTCCAATCATGGGCGCCATTGGTAACTCATCCATTCGACGTGAAGATCGTCAGTCTTCAATCACCGTCTTCAACTCTTCTACTTAGATCGACGAATAATCATTTGAAATGAGATTGAACTCGGACCTTCCAAATGATTCTTGTGTATACATATCATTTCAAATCATTTCTTATCGTTAATATTAATTTATAATGATTAACCTCTCTTTTTATTTATATAAAATTAATTGAATTTTATTTAACAACACTTCATGTCAATAGGCGACCTTGGCGCTGTTTTCACCCAAATTTGTTTTACACATTTCTCTAAATCTAACCATTGGAATTTAACACAATTCATATCGTTGGAAAGATCTTCCCAAGGCGAACCTAACGATTTCAGTTTTGGGAAAATCCGACGGTCGAATATTTCGGTATAACTACTTAAAGTTACGATTGTTGAATCGCAAACTACCGCGCGCGATTCATTTAATTATAATTTACATATATGTACTTATATATAATTTCGCATATGATTCTTTTTATCCTAACAAACATGGGAATAAAAAATGATATTTTTATTTCATAACTTCTCACTAGAATCAACTTCCATTAAAATGAAATCTTTAAATGTTTAATCCTTCCTAATGAAAATGATACTAAAATCACATCTCATTTTAATATATGAACATGACACCACAAACATGTTTCATTTTTAAAATATGAACATGACCCTAAAAATAAATTTATTTTTAATGTAATAACATAACACTAAAATATGTTTATATTTCATATAACAAAATGACATTAAAGATATATTCATTTTGATATTTTCAACATAACACTAAAATATGATTATGTTTCATATGCATTAACATGAATCTAAAATATGTTAATATTTCATATGCATTAACATAAATCTAAAATGTGTTAATATTACATATGCATTAAAATGTAACTTTTCTTTTTAATATAATCTACATTGCATTAAATAATTTTGCAATGTCAAAATCTAATCTTTTCATTACATAAAAATGTAATTTTCTTACCTTTAATCTTAATTACATGAAAATATAAACTTTAACTTAATTACACAAAAATGTAATTTTATTCTAGTTCTTACTTACATTAAGAAAAATGTAACTTTTCTAATTCCCTACTTCTTTTTATTGCATATAAACGGTCAATAAAGATGTAATCTTTATTTCAATACTTTTTATTCAGATTTACAATTTCTAACAAAAATGTCCTTTTTATTCTAATTTGCATTTCCTAACAAAATGTCCTTTCTATTCTAATTTCATAACAAAATGTCCTTTATATTCTAATTTACATTTTGAATGTAATTTTCCTTTTCATTGCTTATTTACCTAAAAAGGTAAATTTTCCTCTTTCATTGTTTATCTACATAAAAATGTAAATTTCTTTTCTAATTACCTTTATTGAAAACCTATTTACATTAAAAAGGTAAATATTGTAACAACCCGTATTTTGATAACGTGTTATAACTATAAATCAAGGCAGAATTAATTTTTAAATTGACAATCAAGCGAAACGGGTTATGCCATTGCGTTCGTCTCGAAATTCTACTTGGAAACGAGTTCGAGTTTTCGAAAATCGGAGTCCGTATGACCAAGTTATGACCCTTCGAAGTTTTCAGAAAATTTCAAGTTCAAAACCGCTCAGAATTCGAATTTGAATTTCAAATTCAAACCATAGAACAGACTGGGCGGGAAATTTCCCGCCCAGGACCAGGTCGACCTGGGGGTCGACCATAGAGTCGACCTGCCCAGGACCAGGTCGACCATAGTGTCGACCTGGCTGTCGACCTGGGGGTCGACCTGGTGGCCGAGCCCACTTTTGTAGCTGGATTCACTTTGATGTTTCTGGCCTCGTTTCTATCTACATTCGTTGACTTGACCCTATATAAACAGCCCCTAACACTAGTCTCTCTACACAAAATTCTTTATGACCTTATGCTGCTCTAATTCTGGTTGAAAAGTTAGAGAAGGGTACTACTTCTTCTACGTCGAGACCACGTTAAGAGAATTGCTGATTTGGGGATTTCTGTTAGGACTTGACTAAGCATATAAAGATTCAACAACGAGAGAAGAGTACTACTTCTTCTACGTCGAGACCACATTAAGAGAATTGCTGATTTGGGGATTTCTGTTAGGACTTGACTAAGCATATAAAGATTCAACAACGACTTTCTCTTTCTAATTCTCAAACCACGATCTGTAAGCCCCAGTTACTTTTAGATTTAAACTGTAAATGCAATATGAATATGTTGTAAATTGAAATTGGACCTGCGTATGGTGTCTGTTTTACATCCATTCTTGTTCATCTTGGATCTTGACTTTTGGGTATATTACTATGACATTGATTTGGGGCCTATTCATATTGTAAATCAAAAAGAAAAACCCCTCATATTATCATGCCTACAATGTTGAATCTGCTATCAGTCACAAGTTTATGACTATCATCTTATGAGTACTACTTCTTCTACATCGAGACCACGTTAAGAGAATTGCTGATTTGGGGATTTCTGTTAGGACTTGACTAAGCATATAAAGATTCAACAACGACTTTCTCTTTCTAATTCTCAAACCACGATCTGTAAGCCCCAGTTACTTTTAGATTTAAACTGTAAATGCAATATGAATATGTTGTAAATTGAAATTGGACCTGCGTATGGTGACTGTTTTACATCCATTCTTGTTCATCTTGGATCTTGACTTTTGGGTATATTACTATGACATTGATTTGGGGCCTATTCATGTTGTAAATCAAAAAGAAAACCCCCTCATATTATCATGCCTACAATGTTGAATCTGCTATCAGTCACAAGTTTATGACTATCATCTTATGTCAACCGTTACCATGACTATACTATCACCTTATGTCAACTGTTTTCTTGACTAGTACCTTATTTTGCTAGATTTGGAATCTTTATGTTTGAGGCTAATATTCCATATTCCAGTAATGTTATAATCATTTATCTCAAGTCATACCTTGCTATGCTAGTAATCACTTTTGCCACCTTATACCCGTCCCTTCTTGTGTTATTCCCTAATTAGATTTATTTGTATCGATTCGAGTTTACGTGCGATGGGAATACAATTTGGGTAGATTAGGTAAAACATGAATTGACTTTAAACATGAACGTTATTATAACTTGAACCTGTATATGGACAAGCACTTGACATGAAATTTACATGAATTTTGACATGAAAACTTGAACATGGGCATGACACTTAGACAAACTTGAAAATGGCCAACTCGAGGTTGGGTTGAGTTTGCAGTGTAAATCTGCCCGGAACCCCCCGACAAATCCAATGACTGCAAACAATAGGATCCAATGTGGGTAGTTGGTCATATCGCACGTAAAACCCGAGGTTAGACTATGTTGTGGTGTAAATCTGCCTGGAACCTCCCGGCAAATCCAGTGACCACAACAATTAGTCTAATGTGAGAGGTTGGGATGCATTAATGAATTAATGCCACATGATAGGGTTAAGTCATGAACCACTTGAATATACTTAACCAACTTGACACGATGATTTGATAGGGTTAAGTCATGAACCTCTCGAACACACTTAACCAACTTGATACATGATCTGGATAGGGTTAAGTCACGAATTTGAATGACAACACTTAACCCATTAGAAACCCTAGTTACGCGGTCCTTTTCAGCAGTAACCCACTTAGATTTATCACGATACCCTTGGACTAGGCCGGGTGGGGCACGATTACTGGGCTGATTGTAAGCGACCAGAACGACGGCTGAGTAGGTGCGCCATTGTAGGTTCAGGCGGACTATGGTCGTGCACATAGTCCGGAGTTGAAAAAGCAGGCATTGGGCACCCGTAGGATTACACTGTGCGTGCTTGATTCGTGTCGGTGGTTGGCACCATAGGGATTGATACACCCTATGTTGGACCTAGCACAGGTGACTACATTTCAGGATAGGGCCGTATGACACAGACACATGACGAGCTAGAACTTGTAGAGAGCCGATCGATTAGTAGATCATACCGTAGGACCCCGTAATGGGTCACTTCATGATACTGGGCCAAGGGATCATTTCATGATTAATACTTGACATGGGTTAGAATACTAGTACAGTTGGTGCAACGAATCTTGAATATGCGATGCTGGACTTGACTTATCTTGTTTATCATATCAGTCCTGTTATCATCCTTATGTTTAATTCCAATTTTCGCATGTCATGTTACCTTTACTAGTTTTTATACTGAAAGTCACTAAGGCTTACCAGTCTTATGACTGACCCTTTTTCTTTCGCCTCTTTTCTTTCGTTTCCCCCCAGGTTCTCAGGGAGGAAACACTATCTCTTAGCTTGGATTTAGCTTGCTCTCTGACAGCTCATGTACGGTTTGGTCTTGAGCTATGCTATGGCTGCTTCTGCTATTTATGGGGAATAATTTACTTTTGTTATCTTAAGTTTATGCTTCTTTATTTGGAACTGGATGTAATGGAATAATTTGTACCTTGGATATATGGGGTTTTGACTCTTTTCTTGAAAGTAATAAAAATTTGGTTTTTAATTTCTACCGCTGCTTTATTTATGTTCTGCCTTGTGATATCTCTGTGTTTGTTTACCTAGATAATACTGCACCAAAACTAGTGCATTCCCTTTGTGAGTGACCCTAGCGGAGGTGGGGTATTACAAATATCATATCTAGATTCTTTTATTGAAAATCTATTTACACAAAAATGTAATATCACTCCTTTATTCTTTTAATGAAAATCTAAGTTTTCACTTTTAGTTACATAAAAATGAAATTTTATCTTTCTATAAATCTAATTACATATAAATGTATTTTTCTTACTTTTTAATTTGCAATGTAAATTTTAATACTTTAATTACACATAAAAATGTAATTTTATTTACAATGTAAATCTTTAATCTTTAATTTCATATAACAATGCAATTTTATTTTCAATGACAAAATCTTTTTTTTAATTACATAAAAATGTAATTTTTATTGCAGTGTCAATCAAGTTCATTTCTAATTTAACACAAAACGGTGTAAATAATGTCATTTCTAACAAATGTAAATTTCTTTTTTATATTAATGTGACATTTTTAACAAAAATGTAACTTTATTCCTAATGCAACATTTTATAAGATAAAAAATGTTACTTTTCTATGCTAACTTTCATATAATAAAAATGATCTTTTTCTAATGCTAACATCTTAAATTGGGATTTTCGTGATTTAATAAAAATGTTACTTTTGTCAAATCTTTCAATGGAAACAAAAATGTCATTTTTGTCTTCATTCTTTTTAAAGTAAACAAAATGCTAATTTTTATTTAATCCTTTTTAATGATCAAAATGTAATCTTTCCTCTTAATGAACAAAAATGTAATTTTGTTTTAAACTCTTTTTAATGTATAAAAATATACATTTCCATTTCATTCTCTTTTAATATATAAGAATATACATTTCCAATTCATTCTCTTTTAAGGTGATAAAATGAATGTTTTCTAATTCATTTCTCTAAAGTGACAAAAATGAATGAATTTACTTTATTCCTTTCTAAGTGACAAAATGAATGAATTCTTTCTATAATCCTATTTTCACAAAAATATGATTTCACAAAAATATGTACTTTTATTAATGTCAGAAATATGTACTTTTAATACGAACCAAAAATACGTTCTTTTAATACGAACAAAAATATGTTCTTTTTATAACGTACAAAAATGTGTTCTTTTATAACGTACAAAAATGATACTTGTGTTATGACAAAAATGATACTTATGTTTGAAATAAAACGACGCTTAAAATTTGCTCTTTTTATTTTGAAACAAAACGACATTAAAATTTCATCTTTTTATTATAAACAACACGACATTAAAAAATGTAATCTTTTTATTTATAACAACACGATGCTAAAAATCAAATGTTTTCATTTTAACAAAATGATGTTAAAAACCTAATTTTTTCATTTTAACAAAACGATATTTTTAATATGAACAAAGCGATATTAAAAAGATAATCTTTTTATTATGAACAAAAAGAAAAACATTAAAAATCCTCCCAACAACTCAATAAACAAATATGATGAATTTGGTTTAACTATTTCCAACATACACAAATGCAAATCTTAAACACACAAATTCTAAGGAACCATTCGTATATATGTATATAAATCTTAATAAAAAAATGAGATTTTGATCGCATTGACAAAACTGAGATAATAGAACTGAAATAAAGAAGTAAATAGCAGCGCAACATCAGATCTGAAATAATGGATCTGGAATTAATAATAAATTTCATCGCGAATTTAGAACATAAATTTGAATCTCAATAAAAATGAGATTTTAATCGTACGAACCCAAGCGAATATATCAAACACAACATAAATATATAAACAAATAAATCCTAAATTACCATAGCGCAGAATAATATATAGCGATTCAGAGGCGAGAACAATAATTAAAATATAATTATTTATAAAACTAGATAAGATTTCTCACATTGTTTTGAATTTCTGAGCCGTTCAGATCCAAAAATTGGCCAAATTTCAACTTGCTTAGAATCAGGTCTGGTTAGTGTAACGACCCGTATTCTACGCGTCATAGGATCGTAGGATATTTATTTCTTTCACATACGAAGTCGTATGGTCATGTAACTTTGGGAGACGACTATTGTGGTCATTTCCCATGTTCATGATTTTTTCCGATTTTTAAATGACCATTTTACCCCTAGTTGGCACTGTTTTGGCCATAACTTTTGACTGGAAATGAATTTTGACCTGAAACCACTTCCATTGGCTTCGGATGATGGTTTCTCTTTCCGTAGAGTGGTCACATTAGCCAAACGGGCTTACCGTTTGGGAGATATGGCTGAAACAAGTTTTAGATGGTGAAAAACAGCTTAATTGGGCTTAACCGGGTGATTAGCAGCTAGGCCCGGAGGGGAATTTCCGGTTTAGAGGTATAGGAGGACTGATTAGGGTTAGGTTATCACTTTCATTTCAGTTTTGAGCTGCCACAAACCTTCTTGAGACCTTAGTAATGGCTTCCATCCTCTAAAACCACTCCAAAACACATTTTTAGTGAAGATTAAGCCTAAACTACATCAAAACAAGGCCAAATAGCAACAAAGCAATGTTGGAGCTGCTGCTATACATAGGAATTCGACCCAAACAGAGAATATTTCAGATTTGGTGATTTATTTTATGGCCAAGGTGAGTGATAGCATCGTTTTGACACTAATTACAGTTAATTAAGGGTAATTAGTGAAGATTAGCGAATTTATACACTAATAAATTCTGGAAAAATGTTTAGAAATTCTTAAATAATATTTCATGCCTCTGTTAGAAAATTTAGGCGATTTGATTAAGTTTTACTAAGTATGTACTTAAACATGTTTAAGAGGGATTATAGGAAAATGTGAGGTTTTAGCCACTTCTGATCCATTTTGGTTCATTCGAATTGTTGTTTGGTGTTTGTGGTTGTTCTTACATGTTGCTATGACTCTATGGTATGTTTTATGATTGATTAGAATAGTTAGATTGGTCGAAAATGCCGTCGAATGGCGTAGAAAGCTCGCTGGAAAGTTGCAGAAGTGTGCAGGTTCCGAACCGGTTCGGATCGGAGTAAGGGGTCGGATCGGATTTGTGAACTGACCAAGGGAATTCGAACTGGATTGGAACTTGTCACTGGAGGAGGCTTGGCGAGAAGGAAGGCCGTTTACTTAGAGTTGGAGTGGACAAGGGGATCGGATCGGAAGAATAATTGGGGGCCAGATCGGATCGACTTGGAGACGCAGGGCTCGGATCGGAAGTAAACATTTGGGAGAACTAGCAAGAGGGAAGGCCACGCGGATCAGATGGCAAGGAGGGATCGGATCGGAATACGTGAAGAAATGAGGGAGCGGATCGGAGCACTGGAAGGAAGGACACCCGACCCGACCCGGAGGAAGATACCGACCCGACCCGAAGTGGAGTACCCGACCCGAACCGAATGGAAAGATGACAAGGAAGGAGGACCGACCCGAACCGATGAAGGTGATGACTCCCGACCCGAACCGATGAAGGTGATGACTACCGAACCGAACCGAATTCTAAGACTGTTAATTCGCGACAACTCTTCTGAAGACCCACTCCAATTCGACCAAACCCGAGATGCAAAGGAAGTCCAAATGAGAAGTTAGAGCTTAAGATTCAGATGGGAATCAACGAGTTCACTTCATGGTTGGGCTTTGCTGCGGGACGCGTGCCAAGGAGTTATCGACGTCTATAGCTTTGGACCACTATGGTAGGAGGTACGAAGGCGGATTCAAGGCCATTATGGCATCGGTAGAACCAAGGGCTATGACCAATGAAGTGGGTCATTGAAATGTTTGGTCATGACTCCAAGTGTTTGGCTTGGTCACAGCAGGGTTTCTACAAGACGGGATTCGTCGTTACCTCAGTTTGTCTAGTGTTCCAAAGTGGTAGATGTCGTACGCTTTACGCACTGAGTGAGAGATGTGAGGATGGTTGCTATGGATGATTTGCTTGCTCTCATTGTGACATGCACACCCCACCCCCGTATTCTTACACTGTTTATTCTGGCACCTTGGAGTATTGTACGGTATGTGGTACTAACTCTTTGGTTGCAGGACCAGGTTCAGGTATGGTTTAGTATACCTGTTATTATTCTGTTTAGATGTTTATCGCTCATACCAGGCTTTATGTCTGACCAAGAGTTTTATGTCTCCTCTTATTACTCTGGGTGCTCACACGAGCAGACTAGAGACAGGTTAGCTGGTGATGCACGGGTAGATGATCCGGAGACGAGCAGGAGGCTTCCATGTAATATACATATATAGTATTCTCCCTGTGTTGTTGAAGATCACTGCTTGGGCATTGGTGGTGTATCTTCTATTTTGGCTTTCTGTTGTTCAGAGACAGTAGATTTTGAAAAGTTGTAATAAGCTGTATTTGGATTTCCGCTGCTTTGAGATTGATGTTGGTTTTAGTTATCAGCTTATGCACTGTCTCGCCTGTTTTATGTCAAGTACATTATTATTATTATATTTTATTCCATGCGCTGTGAGACATTCTACAGGTTCTTTGATTAGTTCATTCCCTTCTTTCCTTTCTTATGACGACCGTCTTGTGCTAGTCGGGCATGTGTACAGCGCACTTTTGGAGGAAATGCAGGCTGGTGCGAGGCGGGCCGTCACACTTGGTATCAGAGCTCTAGGTTGCGTAGTTAACCTAGGGAAGTTATCAGGGAGAGATAATATACGTATACGAGAGAGCGTATTTGTGATTACTTTGGTTTTTAAAAGCTATATATATGTATACTATTAGTAGTATATGGATGAAGTCGTACTGCACTAGCACCACTATGGAGTCGTTAATCATTTCCTTTTTCAGATTGACGATGAGCCGATATGTTAGAGGTACCGGTAGAGGGGCCAATAATGGGAATGCTGCTGACATGAGGACGATGTTTACTGACCTCATGAGAGAGATGCTTAGAGATGTACAGAGAGCAGCCCCCAATGGTGGAAATGGTGGTGGTCCAATGGTGCAGGCGCCAAGAGTCGACTTCGCCAAGCTGAATAAGGATTATACTAGCCTTGGTGGGAAGCCGTTCCACGGAACGGAGTCGGCTACGGATGTTCAGGATTGGGTGGATAGTTGTGAACGTATCTTCGAGGATTTGGGTATCGACGATGCGATGAAGAGAAAGCTAGCGTCCCGTCAGCTGCAAGGGCGGGCAATGAATTGGTGGAATGCTATAAAGGCAGCTACTCCCGAAGATCAGATTACTTGGGAGCAGTTTAAGGCTCGCTTTAGTGAGAAGTTCATTCCAGCTGCTCAGAAGTCAATGCTGTTTAAGAAGTTCTTGGAGCTCAAGCAGAATGGCAGAGCTGTCTCGGAGTATATTGCTGAATTTGACACTTTGTCAAAATATGGGTTATCTCTTATTGATACTGCCGAGAAAAAGAATGAGAAATTCATAACTGGTTTGGATCAGTACTTGGGGGAAAAACTTATTAACCACATCGATGAGACGTTTGAATCGATTGTGGGGAAAGCGTTAAGATCGGAAAGTCTCTACCCTAAGCCGAAGACTGAGGTTGCATCCGCAGATGAGCCAAAGCCACAAGCAAGTGGTGGAGGCAAGGGTGGTTCCCAGAATAAGAGAAAGCAGAATCAGACTAAGGATGGCCAGAAGAAAAAGAATAAGCAAGATGTTGAGTGCTTCAGCTGTGGTAAGAAGGGCCATTATGCTAGTAATTGTCGGGCCAAGCCAGCGGATAGGAAGTGCTTCAACTGTGGCCAAATGGGACATCACAAGGACAAGTGTCCACAGCCCCCTAAAGAAAAGCAAATGGTGAAAGCATATGCCCTTAATGCTATTCCTTCTTCGTCGAATGCCCCAACTGCGGCGGAGAAGGGAAAGAATGTCGTCATTCAAGGTATGCTTTCTGTTTATGATGTTCCTTTTAGAGTTTTGTTTGATACCGGAGCTTCCAGTTCTTTCATATCTAGTGACCTGGTAGATAGGTTGGGATTGGAGCCCGAGATTGTCGATAGACCTTTAGTAGTGACGAACCCGATCGGTGGTTCAACTAGCCTTAGCATGATTTGTCGTAATGTGGTTCTATCGAGTCATAGATGCATGTTTGTTTGTGATTGCTTTGTTTTGGGCTTTACTGGGTTTGGCATTATTTTGGGAGTAGATTGGCTCCAAAGATACGGGGTGGTGGTAGACTGTGAGGGCTTTTTGGCGACAGCTAGAGCGGATGATGGGCGGAGGATAGTGTTTGGTGGTCTACCCAGTAAGGGGGTATTGGCTAGTTTTCTAAACTCCCTCGACATTCCGTATAGTGAGTTGTCAGGTTTGCCCATGGTTGGCCAGTATCCGGATGTTTTCGAAGAAGTGACCGGACTTCCACCACACCGAGAGATCGAGTTTCGTATTGATTTGGTAAAAGATGCCAAACCTATAGTGATGCCACTTCGTCGTATGGCACCAAGGGAGCAGCGAGAGCTCGAGGTGCAAGTCAGCGATCTTTTGAAGAAGGGATTTATCCGAAGGAGTGTTCCTGAATGGGGAGCACCAGTTGTGTTTGCTACCAAGGCGGATGGTTCCCTTCGTTTGTGTGTAGACTACCGCGAGTTGAATAAAGTGACGAGGAAGAACAAGTATCCTCTACCGTGGATAGATGATTTGTTCGATCAGTTGAGTGGCGCGAGAATATTTTCTCAGTTGGACCTCGCGACAGGTTTTCATCAGCTTAGAGTGGAAGCTGAGAGTATAGCTAAAACGGCATTTCGGACGCCGTCTGGATTTTATGAGTGGTTGGTTATGCCATTTGGGCTGACCAATGCCCCAGCATATTTTGTGGATCTTATAAATAAAGTATTCAGGGATCAGTTGAATAAGTTTGTTCTTGTGTTCGTTGATGATATTTTGGTCTATTCGGGGACAGAGGAAGAACACAAGGAACATTTAAGAGTAGCAATGGAGGTGTTGAGAAAACACCAATTGAAAGCAAAGTTTTCTAAGTGTCACTTCTGGAAGAGGGAAGTGAGGTTCTTGGGCCATGTTGTATCAGAGAATGGTATTGCCATGGACCCAGCAAAGGTGGCCACGGTACAAGATTGGTCTACGCCCAAGAATGCAACAGATGTGAGAAGTTTCTTGGGATTAGCTGGATATTATCGTAAGTTTATCCAAGGTTTCTCCAAGGTAGCAGCACCATTGACCCAGTTGACCAAGAAGAATCAAGCTTTTGTCTGGGATGAAAGGTGCGAGAATGCATTCAAGAGTCTAAAGGACAAGTTGACAAGCGCACCAGTGTTAGTCATTCCTAAGGGGGATGAAGAGATGACGGTATACACGGATGCCTGTGGTACCGGACTGGGTGCTGTATTGATGCAAGGCGGTAGGGTTGTAGCTTATGCAAGTCGGCAATTGAAACCGCACGAAAGAAGATACCCTACCCATAATTTAGAATTGGCAGCGATCGTGTTCGCGTTAAAGATGTGGAGACACTATCTCTTGGGAGAAAGATTTGAGCTGTTTACTGATCATAAGTCGTTGAAGTATCTCTTCTCCCAGAGGGATTTAAATCTCCGTCAGCAGAGATGGTTAGAGTTCTTAGCTTCCTATGATTTTGACATCGCATACACACCGGGAAAGGGCAATGCGGTGGCTGATGCATTGAGTAGAAGACATGCCAGCTTAGGGGCTATGTTCCTTGAATGGAAGCAACTGGAGTTTATCGCGGGGTTTGATTTCAGACCAAAGTGCGAATTGAATCCAGAAATGTTAGCAAGTTTGACGATCAGACCCACTTTGATTGAACGAATCGGCTCTAGTCAGAGGGACGATCCTAACCTATTAGAAATCATCTCCAAGTTAGAGATGGGTATCGATGAGGAGATGAACAAGTATGGGCTTGATCGAGATAGATGGCTTAGAAAGAATGGAAAGCTTGTTGTACCCAATGTCAACGGATTGAGGGATGAAGTGCTTAGAGAATGTCATCACTCAAAGCTGACCATACACCCCGGTGGTAACAAGATGTATCGAGATATGAAGCAGACTTACTACTGGGAAGGGATGAAAAGAGACGTTGGGAAGTTTATATCCAAGTGCATGAATTGCCAGCTAGTTAAAGCCGAACAAAATAAGCCTAGTGGGTTGTTACAGCCATTAGAAATTCCCGAATGGAAATGGGAGCAAGTCTCGATGGATTTCATCGATGGTTTACCAAGGACTAGATCGGGACATGATAGCATTTGGGTGATTGTGGACCGATTGACCAAAAGTGCAAGATTTATACCAGTTAAATCGACCAGAACGGAAGCTAAGTTAGCAGAATTGTATATAAAGTGGGTAGTGAGATTTCATGGAGTACCTAAAGGCATTGTGAGCGACCGAGACCCATTGTTCACTAGTGGGTTTTGGAAGAGCTTACAAGAGGCTCTAGGGTCAGAGTTACATCTCAGTACCGCATATCATCCTCAGACCGACGGTCAGACGGAAAGGGTGAATCGTATTTTGGAAGATCTCTTGAGAGCATGTATATTGGATTTTGGTGGATCATGGGATGACCATTTGCATCTAGTAGAGTTTGCATATAATAATAGTTACCAATCCAGTATCGGTATGGCTCCATTTGAAGCTTTGTATGGAAGACCGTGCAACTCACCATCATGTTGGATAGAGACTGGCGAGAAGTTTATGCTTGGACCAGATGTGGTGAGGGAAACTACAGATAAAATCAAGATCATTCAACAATGAATGAAGGCAGCCCAGGATAGGCAGAAAAGTTATGCTGATAAGAGGAGAAGAGACTTAAAATTCTCCGTTGGCGACTTGGTGTTTGTCAAGATTTCTCCGTTGAAGAGCGTAATACGATTTGGCAGGAGAGGCAAGTTGGCACCAAGATTTGTTGGCCCATTCCCTGTTCTTGAGCTAGTCGGGAATTTGGCATATAGAATTGACTTACCGGAGAAGATGGCGGGAGTTCACAACGTATTTCATGTTTCCCAACTAAGGAAGTTCGTTCACGACTCAAATATGACTATTTCACCTGATCAGTTAGAGGACTTCGAAGTAGAACCCGAGGCGGTTGGGAACCGTAAGCCGGCCCGTATTGTCGCGCACAACTTGAAGCAACTTCGAAGGAAGGCGGTGAAGCTAGTCAAGGTACAGTGGAGCGAGGACGAGAGTGATTGTACTTGGGAAACAGAGGAGGACATAAGGAAGAAGTATCCAGAACTCTTTGTCTGGTAAGGTTTTATTAGCGATTTAGTTTTCCGCATGCTAAGATAGACTTGTTTGCTTGTTTTGAATGAATTGATTGTTGTATGTGTTTGTTAGGCATGCAGGATCCTTTGCATGTTTTGGGTTAAGGAATTTCGGGGACGAAATTTCTTAAGGGGGGAAGAATGTAACGACCCGTATTCTACGCGTCATAGGATCGTAGAATATTTATTTCTTTCACATACGAAGTCGTATGGTCATGTAACTTTGGGAGACGACTATTGTGGTCATTTCCCATGTTCATGATTTTTTCCGATTTTTAAATGACCATTTTACCCCTAGTTGGCACTGTTTTGGCCATAACTTTTGACTGGAAATGAATTTTGACCTGAAACCACTTCCATTGGCTTCGGATGATGGTTTCTCTTTCCGTAGAGTGGTCACATTAGCCAAACGGGCTTACCGTTTGGGAGATATGGCTGAAACAAGTTTTAGATGGTGAAAAACAGCTTAATTGGGCTTAACCGGGTGATTAGCAACTAGGCCCGGAGGGGAATTTCGGGTTTAGAGGTATAGGAGGACTGATTAGGGTTAGGTTATCACTTTCATTTCAGTTTTGAGCCGCCACAAACCTTCTTGAGACCTTAGTAATGGCTTCCATCCTCTAAAACCACTCCAAAACACATTTTTAGTGAAGATTAAGCCTAAACTACATCAAAACAAGGCCAAATAGCAACAAAGCAAGGTTGGAGCTGCTTCTATACATAGAAATTCGACCCAAACAGAGAATATTTCAGATTTGGTGATTTATTTTGTGGCCAAGGTGAGTGATAGCATCGTTTTGACACTAATTACAGTTAATTAAGGGTAATTAGTGAAGATTAGCGAATTTATACACTAATAAATTCTGGAAAAATGTTTAGAAATTCTTAAATAATATTTCATGCCTCTGTTAGAAAATTTAGGCGATTTGATTAAGTTTTACTAAGTATGTACTTAAACATGTTTAAGAGGGATTATAGGAAAATGTGAGGTTTTAGCCACTTCTGATCCATTTTGGTTCATTCGAATTGTTGTTTGGTGTTTGTGGTTGTGGTTGTTCTTACATGTTGCTATGACTCTATGGTATGTTTTATGATTGATTAGAATAGTTAGATTGGTCGAAAATGCCGTCGAATGGCGTAGAAAGCTCGCTGGAAAGTTGCAGAAGTGTGCAGGTTCCGAACCGGTTCGGATCGGAGTAAGGGGTCGGATCGGATTTGTGAACTGACCAAGGGAATTCGAACTGGATTGGAACTTGTCACTGGAGGAGGCTTGGCGAGAAGGAAGGCCGTTTACTTAGAGTTGGAGTGGACAAGGGGATCGGATCGGAAGAATAATTGGGGGCCAGATCGGATCGACTTGGAGACGCAGGGCTCGGATCGGAAGTAAACATTTGGGAGAACTAGCAAGAGGGAAGGCCACGCGGATCAGATGGCAAGGAGGGATCGGATCGGAATACGTGAAGAAATGAGGGAGCGGATCAGAGCACTGGAAGGAAGGACACCCGACCCGACCCGGAGGAAGATACCGACCCGACCCGAAGTGGAGTACCCGACCCGAACCGAATGGAAAGATGACAAGGAAGGAGGACCAGCCCGAACCGATGAAGGTGATGACTCCCGACCCGAACCGATGAAGGTGATGACTACCGAACCAAACCGAATTCTAAGACTGTTAATTCGCGACAACTCTTCTGAAGACCCACTCCAATTCGACCAAACCTGAGATGCAAAGGAAGTCCAAATGAGAAGTTAGAGCTTAAGATTCAGATGGGAATCAACGAGTTCACTTCATGGTTGGGCTTTGCTGCGGGACGCGTGCCAAGGAGTTATCGACGTCTATAGCTTTGGACCACTATGGTAGGAGGTACGAAGGCGGATTCAGGGCCATTATGGCATCGGTAGAACCAAGGGCTATGACCAATGAAGTGGGTCATTGAAATGTTTGGTCATGACTCCAAGTGTTTGGCTTGGTCACAGCAGGGTTTCTACAAGACGGGATTCGTCGTTACCTCAGTTTGTCTAGTGTTCCAAAGTGGTAGATGTCGTACGCTTTACGCACTGAGTGAGAGATGTGAGGATGGTTGCTATGGATGATTTGCTTGCTCTCATTGTGACATGCACACCCCACCCCCGTATTCTTACACTGTTTATTCTGGCACCTTGGAGTATTGTACGGTATGTGGTACTAACTCTTTGGTTGCAGGACCAGGTTCAGGTATGGTTTAGTATACCTGTTATTATTCTGTTTAGATGTTTATCGCTCATACCAGGCTTTATGTCTGACCCAGAGTTTTATGTCTCCTCTTATCACTCTGGGTGCTCACACGAGCAGACTAGAGACAGGTTAGCTGGTGATGCACGGGTAGATGATCCGGAGACGAGCAGGAGGCTTCCACGTAATATACATATATAGTATTCTCCCTGTGTTGTTGAAGATCACTGCTTGGGCATTGGTGGTGTATCTTCTATTTTGGCTTTCTGTTGTTCAGAGAGAGTAGATTTTGAAAAGTTGTAATAAGCTGTATTTGGATTTCCGCTGCTTTGAGATTGATGTTGGTTTTAGTTATCAGCTTATGCACTGTCTCGCCTGTTTTATGTCAAGTACATTATTATTATTATATTTTATTCCATGCGCTGTGAGACATTCTACAGGTTCTTTGATTAGTTCATTCCCTTCTTTCCTTTCTTATGACGACCGTCTTGTGCTAGTCGGGCATGTGTACAGCGCACTTTTGGAGGAAATGCAGGCTGGTGCGAGGCGGGCCGTCATAGTTAGTTTCATCGCGAAGGTCTCGGTCTCACGATCGTGGCGCACCTGAAATCGTTCAAATCCGAGTTCGTATGAGTAAGATATGGATTAAACAAGATTGGAAAATTTTGAATTAAAATAATTAGTCAACCTAAGTTTGAAAAAGTCAACCCTTCTCTCCATCTTCCTCCCAACGTTGCCAAGGCCGTTACTTTTTCTATTTTGAACCCATTACCTTCTAATCTAGGTTTGCATTTATCTTTAAATTGGTGAAGCTCGAAGACGATCGGAAGGTGGCATATCGGAGAGGGAGGAGAGGGCTTGGTGCGCCTAGGGAGGTGGACGCCGCGGTGGGGCCCACGTGTTGCGGCGGGGGCTGTTTAGGCGCGGGTTAGGGCGGAGATTCCGGGCAAATTACTCAATTAAACTCCATCATATCCATGTAGAATTAAAGCTCTCGAAAATCTCTTCAATATTATCAAAAGAATCATTCGATTTCATTGAGAGGATTGGGAGCAATTGAGGAATGAAATTAGTGTATTTCTGGCCATGAAAAATAGGGTGGCGGCTGAGTTGTTTAGGGGATTAGGGTTGGGGTTCTAATTTGTCTTAATATTTATATTAACATATTCACTAATTACCCAATTAAGGCCCGTTTATCAACTTTGTCTGATTTTAGCCCAACGACTATCGTTCCTACCTATTAACCCCTATTCCAGACTCATCTAGCTATGTCCTGCAGGCCCAAACGACTGTCTTGACCCAGTTTTCTTTATTTTAAAATATTTTCTTTTATTTTTAATTCAACCGTACAAATTAATTCACCGGGGCCACAAATTAACTTCCAGAAATCCCAAAAAATATATTTAGCTATATTTTGACACTGCAGACCTAGGAAAATTAATTTCGTTCAATTTTGAGCCTGTTTTAAAAATGCCCTTTTTCAAGTCGATTAAAATTGACCGAAATTGACCAAACTGAAATCTTTTTGCCATGGTCACAAATTAATTCTAAAAATTAAGAAAAATTAAACTTAGCAATAATTTGACATTCCAAATCCAACAAAAGTGGTTTCGTCGAAAGCAGAGGTCGTTTGAAAAATGGCTATTTTCAAGGCGTATATATTACATATTAAAAATACATTTTTAAACAAATAATTTCCGAAACTCGAAATATATATGTGTTTATACTTTTTAAATGCAGAAACATTATTCTGAACTCATTGGAAGTGGTTTTGAGTCCAAATTCCTTCGTATGCAAAAGTAGCATTTTTGACCTTTATATATTATATATATATATTTCATAGCGACCTTTCTAAATTTTAAACTGGGCATAAATTTTGATTCCTGCTATGAAATTTCAATTTTTCAGATTCGTTAGAAAGATATTTTTAAATAGATTCTAATATTTTTGGTTTCACTAAAATCCGTTAAATTTTGCTTCCTGTACGGTCAGTCAAAGTTCAAGTTTGACTTTTCAAACTACCGCGCTATTTCTAACTCCTTTTATAATTAAAATTAAATTATTCATCCTAATTTTGATTTAAATAAATTTTAAATCATTATTATTTTAAATATCAATACTGTAACAACCCGAAAATCTGGGCCAGTTTAAAATTTTTATTTTGGCAATTTTAGCGAATTTTGAATATTTAAAATAGATTATTTTAAATAATATCAACGAGAAATTTATTTTGAATATAATTCAAGCGTATATATTATATACGTCGTCGTTAGAATATAAATATTTATATATAATTATAAATAGAATTGAAAATGACGCGGTAGTTCGATAATTCGATTTCAAACTTCAATTGAATGTACCGGGTGCAAAACAATCCGGATTCTAGTGAAACCAAAAATAATAGGATCTATTTGGGAATATCTTTCCAACGAATCCGACAAATCGAAATTTCATAGCGGGAATCAAAAGATATGTCCAGTTGAAAATTCTGAATAGTCGCTATGGAATTCAGGCCCTTAAAAAGGGGAATTTTGCAAACGACCTCGGATTTCGACGAAACCACTTTTGTTGGATCCGTGATGTAAAGTTATTGCTATATTCCAAATTTCATAATTTTTCGAATCAATATGTGAGCGTGGCAAAGGAAAACGCGTTTGACCAGTTTCGGTTGATTTTAATCGACTGGAAAATGGCCATTTTTCAAACAGTCTCAGAATTCGACGAAACTAGTTTTGTTAGGACCGTATCGTCAATACGAAGCTAGAAAATATTTTTCTGGGATTTATAGAGTTCGTATGTGACCCTGGTAAATTGAAATACGCGTTCAAATTCAATATATAGAGTTATATGTTAATTTCAACGAAAACGGATCGAAACGATCGAATCAGCTTGCGATACATATCCCATTGAGTTCGGAATGGGGATAATACGCTATGGACGACAGGCGGTGGGCCTCGTTTTGAGGTCGAAAATAAAAGTTGCTTTTTGGTGGAAAATTAAATAATTAAATAAATAAAATATAATAACCTAACCCTTCTCTCTCCTTTCCTTTACCTCTGGCCCCCTTTCTCGTTTTTCAATTCGTTCAGAAATCAAAATAAAAAAAAAGAAGAAAGACGAAGAAGGCGCAGCCGCGCAGTCGCGCCCCCCCTCGACGGCGATCGATGCCGCATCGCGCCCCCTCCCCCCCCAGGCGCCGGCGGCGCCGCGCATACCCACCCCACCTGCTCTCGCGACGCAGCACCCCCCTACCACCAAAAGTCGACCGCAACCACCACCGAACCCCCCCTCTTCCTCTTCCCTCCTCCGCCGCACCCTGGGCCCCGCGCACCACAGCAAGCCTCAACACCCCCTCCCTTCGCTGATATACTGTAAGTGAATTTAAATTACTTGTAATTTCAGTATTTTTTTTATTTATATAAAGCATTGTTTTTAATAAAAATATTAATATACATTGTTTTTAAAAACATAAAATAGAAAGGGCATGGTTTTTAAAATAAAAATAGCAATATGAAAGTGAAGTTTTAAAAAAATAAAAATATGATTTTTATATTTTTAAAGTATTAAAAATATAATCTTTACTATATAGAAGATGTAAAAATATGATTTTTGTTTATGTAGAGGATTAAAAATATAATTTTTACATGATAGGAATATTAGAAATATCATCTTTATATGTGTAGCAAAATAAAATTGTGATTTTTATAATGATAAATTTGAAAAGGGCGAAATCTTTATATAGAAAATTGTGATGTAAAAATAGAAATTTTTATCTATACAGTAGCGATGTAAAAATGAAATTTTTATCCATATAGCGTGATTATAAAAATTCGATTTTTATATATTGAATAGGGAAGTAAAAATTCGATTTTTATATATTGAATAGCGAAGTAAAAATTCGATTTTTATATATTGAATAGCGAAGTAAAAATTCGATTTTTATATATTGAATAGCGAAGTAAAAATTCGATTTTTATATATTGAATAGCGAAGTAAAAAATTCGATTTTTATATATTGAATAGCGAAGTAAAAATTCAATTTTTACATATGTAGTGAATACGGGCAACGAAAGTGACAAAAGGCGAGAATGACGAAGACTTCTACATTTGAAGTGGCGTGAAGTTGGAATAGCTTTCGGTGAGAATTTCTCACTCTTCAATTTCTTTTCTAGTTATATATATATACTAGGATGCAGACGGTGCTTAGTAGCACCCGACACAATCGTCCACAGACCATGGACTTGTTTGTTTGGTTGTGTAGTTGGTTAGATTATTTGGTTTGAATTGAGTTGTTTGGTGAAATGGAATGGATTTGATTGATGTGTGAATGGCGTGGGCCTTCACTAGACCGGGGATAAGGCTAGGCCTCGTCCCGTTTCTAGTATCGTGCCGTTATGCTGCCGAAATTTTATAAAATAAGTTAGAAAAATAAAGATATCATTTTATTTAATAAATGAACTGAATAGGATATTTTCATAGGTTGAATAAAATGTTTTATCGTTAAAAATATAATTTTAACGTGAAAGTGAATAAATAAATATTTATAGACAAATCGGCCGATTTGTTTATATACACTGATTTGACTGATATTGATTGGGTCGATAAATTTTACACATTGCCCAGCTGCACAACTAAAATCTGTGTTTGATTGTTTGAAACCCCACACGGGTGTTGGAATGAAATTTGAAGTTCACTCATCCTGATTGATTAAATATGTCGATCGATTGATTGACAGGCTGTTATAAGCGTTAGATATCTATATTTGATGCTTATACAGTGTAGTGCACTTTGGTTGATGGTTGATTATTTTCAATGCTATTATATACGTGTGATGTATGAAAATCCATATAATTAACATTATATGGTGATTGATTGGGCCTCATTCTAATTTAGAAAATAAAGAATATTATAAAATAAAGGTTCATGTGTTGACTGTACTCATCCATTTAGATTAGTCATGTGTTGAACGAAATATTTCAATAATAAAATTTACATCTTTATCAATATAAAATAAAGGCTCATGTGTTGACTGTACTCATCCGTTGAGATTAGTCATGTGTTGAACGAAATATTTGAAATAAAATATTTGAAATAAAATATTTGAAATAGAATATTTGAAATAAGGAATATTTGAAATAGAATATTTGAAATAGAATATTTGAAATAAGAAATATTTGAAATAAAATATTTGAAATAGAAATATTTGAAAAGGAAATATTTGAAAAAGAAATATTTGAAGTAGAATATTTGAAAATAGAAATATATGAAGCCGTGTTGATTAGATTGACGCCATTTTGACGTGAACGATATTTATATCGATTTTATTCATTTTAAAATGAATATTGAAAAGTGATTTCGAAATCGAATATTTTGAAATGAAATTTGAATTAAATTGAATAGAAAACCAATTTGAATTGAATATATAACGAATTTGAATTGAATAGAAAACGAATTTGATTTCAATTGAATATATAACGAATTTGATTTGAATAGAAAATGAATTTGATTTCAATTGAATATATAACGAATTTGAATTGAATAGAAAATGAATTTGATTTAATTAGAAAACGAATTCGAATCGAATTGAATTGAAAAGAAAATGAATTCGAATCAAATTAAAATCGATTTGAATTGAAATCAAATAGAAATGAAAATAAATGGGATTTAAAAATAGAAAATTCAATTTTGATTTGAATTTGAAATAAAAGTTAAAATTGTTTTTGAAACAAATTCAAAACTATTTATAAATTTCGTTTTAAATAGTAATCGACGAAATATATATTATATATATTATATATATAAAATAATAGCCTGAATAGAACGCG
Source organism: Allium sativum (assembly GCA_030737875.1). Taxonomy (NCBI): domain Eukaryota; kingdom Viridiplantae; phylum Streptophyta; class Magnoliopsida; order Asparagales; family Amaryllidaceae; genus Allium; species Allium sativum. The sequence goes on along the minus strand of CM060910.1, from coordinate 330,643,449 downwards.
CCGCGCTGCGGCAGTTCGTGAATTTCGACCATTGACTTCGAATGGACATTACGGGAGATCCGACCGTCGGATTATCCTAAAACCGGAACCGTTGGGTTCGTATAGAAAAGAGCTTTCTAATGAATATTAGAAATTTGAAATCTAACGGTTGGATTTGGAGATACGTCCAAATCAAATTCGAAAAAGGTCGCTGTAAGTGCAGTTCGATGGCCGTTGTTGGAAATCGACTGTACGGGCCTTGATAAAATTACTAAAAATAGTAATAATCTGTGTAAAATCATAAGAAATGATTTGGGAAAAATTGGGGTGAAAAACTCCATATTTGAAAAGATAAAAATAGATTTTTATCGAAATGAACTAGTTTTGAACTGAAATTAAAACCCATTTATTTTTAAATAAATAAATTGAATTTGAAATGGGTTTAAATAAGATTGATTTGTGGGTTTATCGTGAAAGGTGTTTTAAATGACACTTGTTCTTTAACCCAGTATTAAATAGAGATGATTTGGGTTTGTCGTGAACTGTGTTTTAAATGACATTAGTTCTTTAACCCAGTAAAAGGAGTTCTAATGAATCTGCAATTAGATTGAAATGTGAATTGATAATCTAAATTATCAAATTTAGAAATTGAGTGAGAATGGAGTATCACCAGTTTTTCTCCAAAGCGATAGTTAAATCTTTAATTAGATTTAAACGTGAAATGGTAATTAATTTTACCGACAACACTGTGGTGTTAGATATGGAGTATTACCAGTTTTGCTTCATGGGATGAATAGGTTGGGATTGGGAAATAAAACAAATAATTACTTCGGTGTGGTTCGCTAATCTCGACTAGTTTGGAAAACCATAATCTGGTTTGAAATGACATCCAAAGGAAGCTTAAAGGATAAATTTTAAAGAATTTATCTTGGATAAAATTAATGGGAACCTTTCCCTAAGAATTGAAATTTAGAAACTAGCTAAAGGTTAGTTAAGAAGAATGGTTTCCTGGGTATTGATCTGATGTTGGTTTCGGCCTTCGGGATTAATATTTGGGGAATTGCTCTCTTACTGATTTACGGTTAGTGACTAATGAATTGGAATGAGGCGTATGTTGTGTTTGTGTAACATTTGTTTTTAATATACGCGGGTTGTTCGGAAAGGCCGGGTTATACCCATTCTGAATAACCGATTCGACGATAAGTCGAAGATGAAGACGGTGGTTGAAGACCGGAAGTCTTCACATCGTTTGGGTGATTACTGATGATCTTGTTTGGGCTGTACACCCAAGATGAGGGAATCAGTTGGTGGTCGTCCAGACGTACTTGGAGATCGATGGATATGCGAGGAAAGTGCCTCCGGTTTCATTCAAACCCAGAACGAACTTTTAAATGGATTGTGTGTCTGACATTGGATTTCATTATGTGTTGATTGATTTCTGTTAAATATATATCTGTTTGGCGGCGGAGAATTTATTCTCTTGCTTAACGCCCTTCTCTAAGACGTACGAGCTTAGAGGTTATATATCGATAGATATCAATCGCATGGAATGAATTGCCTGTGTGGCACGCTGAGTTGCATGGATCAAGGCTTCTGTTGAAAAGCAAAGTCTTGTGGTTGATGATCAAAGCACGGCCTTTGTGGCGTAGCTTTGTGTATAACGTGAATTCGCGAGCCTCACATCTCGGTATGAGTTAAAAACGGGATACGGACCGTTGGGAGAACACGACGTTTCTTTCTAGCTTTGGTGGTGTCAGTGACTTACCAGCCCTGACATTTATATACTTTTCACCTATGTTGTTGTTGGATGCGAGGCGCCTCGATTATAGGTCTGTAAGGACCGGGAAACGTGTGTTCAGGCATAACTAATCCTCTAACGTAAGTGAGGACCGACCCAGCCGAATACGGGGTTGCCCAGAGTGTGTAGTCCCGAGGCATTTGCTAGAGTGTCTCGAAGCGGAGAGGAGCTTGCCCCTTGCCTCGACTCATGACGGAAATCCAATTTCCAATACGAGATATCTCGGTTTTAATTGTAGAACTAGTATGGCGACATAGTGGTATGGGACATTAATGCTGCCTATGATTTATATTTATGATTGAAACTGTTTTGACACTATACACTTATTATAGTATCAAATGATTTGTTTTAAACGTACCAAGCATATTTGGCTGTTATAAGGTAAAACCCTATCCTCCGGCTTGCGTTGCATTGTGTGATGGGATCTGGGTCTTATAATAGCTTCATTTTTCGAAAAAGCATTGCGTTGTTTATTCTATGCACTGGTATTCTTGGGAGGAAACCCGTTCCGTGTTATACGGCATGGTCCCTTGAATTACTCTCTTTTAAAATTGAATTAATAACTGTTTTAGTTCTCACACCAGTCACATGACTGACCTGAAGTTTATTGTTTTAACCTAAACTCTGGGTGCCCCTATTTTCCGCACGGGCAGCTAGTAGTTTTGGTTTTGCAGATTTACATTCACAGGATCCTTGTTTACAGCTGGAATGATATCCGGAAAGCTCTGTATCCGTATATCACCTTCAGTTGTGCTTTGTATTATTTTTCCGCTGCTATGTAATATATTGTAATCTCTGATATTTATCTAATGTAATTTATTCATTTATACTCTGTATATTCTTGTATTTGATGGAATTGTTGTAATAACAATGAAATGTTCTTCCATCTGCGTTCTATTTGTCGTGTTCTCAAAACGATCAGGGGTTTCGAACGGTCTAGATCGGTTTAACGACTGATTCGGATCGAGCGAAATTCCCAACCGTCACATTTGGTATCAGAGCTTTCGTTTACAGAGCTAGAGAACAAGACACATTAGAACCATACAAAAGAATTCATCAGATATTGGATTAGTAATATCCAACTAGAATGACTCGTTAGAGATAGGATCAGTAGTATCCTAGAACGAGTGTGAAGAGTATAATTTTCAATTGAAAACAATTTTGTTTTGAAAATTTAAACTATTTTATACGTATTTGAATATTCTATTTGTATTGAATTTGGACAGTCCAATATATAAAGATGTTGCATATACGCGTCATGAACGTATATTCGAAGTTTTAATATACCAGATAGATATAGAACCACACTCTAGTATCCCGGAGATGTTCTGATGGTGGTTCGAAACATCATCAGCATTTATTTCCGAGTGACGAAGGTGAGATATCTATATATTTCCATTAGACTGGTGTGAGAACCAAAACTTATATAGATAGATTTATTTGTTGTGAATTGGCATCAAAAACAAGATTTTCAGTATATATATCAAAATTATGAATTTGAAACGTTAAATTCACTAATTGATTGATGTTTGTGTTGTTTGTTTATTTGTTTGATAAGTTTGAACCATTATGCCTAATTGAACCAAATATTGAATTGTATTGAAATTAGTCGTATTTGCTTGCATATACATGTATATCCATTGAACAGGTCATAGCAAGGAGGCTAGAGCAGAGAATAAAATTTGTTTGCCCGACAAATAGGTACATGTTTATTATAATTTACTGTTTCGTTTGGGTGATGATGATTTTATGAGCCTATTGGCTAGCCGCTTGGCTTTTTCTTTTTGTGAAAACCCGTAACTTCCCCGTAAAGGAAAGCGGCGGATAGTTCGAGAACAAGCCACAACAGAACGCATATAAAAAGAACATTTCAATGTATATTACAACAATGCATCAGATTACAAGAGTATACAGAGTACAAATGAATATTACACAGAAATATCAGAGATTTAAATTACATTTAAATACATAGCAGCGGAGAATAATACAATACACAACTAGAAGAGATATACGGATACAAAGCTTTCCGGATATCATTCCAGCTGTAAACCAGGATCCTGTGAATATAAATCTGCAAAACCAAAACTACTAGCTGCCCGTGTCAAAATAAGGGCACCCAGAGTTTAGGTTAAAACAATAAACTCCAGGTCAGTCATGTGACTGGTGTGAGAACTAAAACAGTTATTAATCTTTATCTTTAAAGTTCGGTAAATCAAGGGACCACGCCGTATAACACGGAACGGGTTTCCTCCCAAGAATACCAGTGCATAAAACAAACAGCGCAATGCTAAATAAAGAAAAATGAAGCTGTTATAAGACCCAGGTCCCATCACACAATGCAACGCAGCCGAGGATAGGGTTTTCCCTTATAACAGCCAAAGAATGCTTGATACGTTTAAAACAAATCATTTGATACTATTATAAGTGTATAGTGTATAAAACACTTCAAATCATAAGTATCAATCATAGGCGGCATGAATGGCCCATAACACTATGTCGCCATATATAAGTTTACAATCAAAACCGCAAATGTCGTATTGGAAGTTGGGTTATCATTTATGGTATGAACCGAGGCTAGGGGCAAGATCCTCACCGATTCGAGACGCTCTAGCCCGTGTCTCAGGATCAGAGCTCGAGTGACCCTTGGAGCGATAGGGCCGGTCCACCGATGTGGATTAAAATTCCTGAACACTGCGTTTCCCCGCCCTTTGGGGCGTAAGCCTGGCCCGTCAGCCGACCAGAAGCATCGGCCGAAACCGATATCACGAGGCGCCTCGCTTTTCAGCAAGTAATAATAAGTAATATCCACATGAGTCAAACTCGTCAGCCTGTTCAAGCACTGACGCCACTCCTAACTAGAAAGAAACGCATGTCCTCCCTGAGGTCCGTCTCCCGTTTTTGATTCATACCGGGTGTGATACTCGCGAATCAACGTTACACAAAGCTACGCCACACAAGGCCGTGCTTCGATCATCAACCACAAGACTTTGCTTTTCAACAGAAGCCTTGATCATTTGCATCTTAGCATGCCACACAGGCAATTCACTCCATGCGATTGATATCCATCAATATATAACCCCTGAGCTCGTACGTCTCAGAGAAGGGCGTTAAGCAAGAGAATAAATTCTCCGCTGCCAAACAGATATATATTTAATAGAGATCAATCACACGGACTAAAATCCAATGTCAGACACACAGTCCATTTACAAGTCCGTTCTGGGTCTGAACGAAACCGGAGGCACTTTCCTCGCATATCCATCCATCTCCAAGTACGCCTGGACGATCACCAACTGTTTCCATCTTCTTGGGTGTACAGCCCAATCAAGATCATCAGTAATCACCCAAACGACGTGAAGACTTCCGGTCTTCGACCATCGTCCTCATCTTCGACTTATCGTCGTATCAGTTATTCAGAATGGGATAAACCCGGTCTTTCCGAATAACTCGCGTATATTTTAAATAAGTGTTACACAAACACAACATACGCCTCATTCCAATTCATTAGTCACTAACCGTAAATTAATCAAGAGAATAATTCCCCAAATATTAACCTCGAAGGCTGAAACCAACATCAGATCAATATTCAGAAAACCATTCTGCTTGGCTAACCGACAGTTAGTTTCTAAATTTCACATTCATAGGGAAAGGTTCCCATTAATTTTATCCAAGATAAATTCCTTGAATTTATTCTTTATTCTATTTTTGAATCTCAATTCAAACTAGTCGGGATTAGCGAACCTTACCGAAGTAATTATTTATTTTAATTTCCCCATCCCAACCTATTCATCACATGAAGTAAAACTGGTAATACTTCATATCTAACACCACAGTGTTATCGGTAAATTCAATTACCATTTCACGTTCAAATCTAATTAAAGATTTAACTATCGCCTGGAGCAAAACTGGTGATACTCCATTTTCGATCATTTCAATCTAATTAAAGATTCATTAAAACTCCGCTTAGTTTTAATCTTCGACTGGGTTAAAGAATCAGTGTCATTTAAAACACGGTTCACGATAAACCCAAAATCACATTCATTAATTATCGAGTTAAAGAACCAGTGTTATTTAAAACACTGTTCACGATAAGCCCAAAAATCAATATCGATTTAATTCCAATTAAATATTATTTAATTGGTACACTTCATTAAATCTAAATAAAAAGATTTAATCTTTTCTCAACTGGGTTCAAGAACAGTGTTAGTGAAGACACCATTCACGACAAACCCAAATCACATTTGATATTCAATACAAGGCTCTGAATAGAAAATACACCGGCTTATATTCAATATCAAATTCTACGACTAACAAATATCGCATTGGAAATAACGATATATATATATATCTTCCAAATTTCCATAACAACATTTGTATAATCACGAAATCCAACATCGAAATATTCCGAAGACAATTTCGATTCAAATCCACTCCAATGCAATCATTGGAATTTCTGGTTATTTTCAAAACCATTTCAAATTCAATTTATTTATTTAAAAATAAATAGAATTATAATTCTAGTTCAAAACTAGTTCATTTCGATAAAAATCTATTTTTATCTTTTCAAATATGGAGTTTTTCATCCCAATTCTTTCTAAATCATTTCTTATGATTTTACACAAATTATTACTATTTTTAATAATTTTATCAAGGCCAGTACAGTCGATTTCCATCAATGGCCATCAAACTGCACTTATAGCGACCTTTTTCAAATTTGATTTGGACATAATTCCAAATCCAACCGTTAGATTTCTAATTTCTAATATTCGTTAGAAAGCTCTTTTCGATACGAACCCAACGGTTCCGGTTTTAGGAGAATCCGACGGTCGGATCTCCCGTAATGTCCGTTTGAAATAAATGGTCGAAATTCACGAACTGCCGCGGCGCGGCGCGTTCTATTCAGGCCATTATATTATATATATAATATATATAATATATATTTCGTCGATTTCTATTTAAAATGAATTATATAAATAGTTTTAAATTCGTTTCAAAGGCAATTTCAACTTCCTTTTCAATTCAAATCAAAATTGAATTCTTCTTTGTAATTTCGTTTTTTTAAAATCCATTTCTATTCAATTCAAATTTCAATTCAATTTGAATTCATTTCAATTCGCTTTCAATTCAATTCATTTCAAAATCGTTTTCAATTCAATCCATTTCGAAATCGTTTTCAATTCAATTCATTTCGAAATCGTTTTCAATTCAATTCATTTCGAAATCGTTTTCAATTCAATTCATTTCGAAATCGTTTTCAATTCAATTCATTTCGAAATCGTTTTCAATTCAATTCATTTCGAAATCGTTTTAAAATCGATATAAATATCGTTCTCGTCAAAATGGCGTCAATCTAATCAATACGGCTTCATATATTCCTATTTTCAAATATTCTATTTCAAATATTTCTTTTTCACATATTTCTATTTTAAAACTGGAATGAGGCCAAATCAATTACCATATAAAATTAATTATATGGATTTTCATACAACACATGCATATAATAGCATTGAAAAATAATTAACCATCAACCAAAGTGCACTACACTGTATAAGCATCAAATATAGATATATAACGCTTATAACCGCCTGTCAATCAATCGATCGACATATTCAATCAATCAGGATGAGTGAACTTCAAATTTCATCCCAACACCCGTGTGGGGTTTCAAACAATCAAACACAGATTTTATTTGTGCAGTTGGGCGATGTGTAAAATTTATCGACCCAATCAATGTCCTTCAAATAGGTGTACATAAACAAACCGTCCGGTTTGTAAATGAATATTTTATTTTATTCACTTCCACGTTAAAACTATATTTTTAACGATAAAATATTTTATTTAACCTATGAATGTTCTATTCAGTTCATTTATTCAATAAAATGATATTTTTATTTTTCTAACATATTTTAGAAAATTTCGGCGGCATAACGGCACGATACTAGAAACGGGACAAGGCCTAGCCTTATCCCCGGTCTAGTGAAGGCCCACGCCATTCACACATCAATCCATTCATTTCACCAAACAATTCAATTTCAATCAAATAATCTAACTTATTTTTGAAATCAAACAAACAAGTCCATGGTCTGTGGACGATTGTGTCGGGTGCTACTAAGCACCGTCTGCATCCTAGTATATATATATAACTAGAAAAATTAAATTGAAAGGTGAGAAGTTCTCACCTTGACTGGTTTTGTTTTTGAATCTCAGTTCTGTTCGGATTTGAAATTGCCTGAAATTCTAATTTTCTCTATTTCAGCTCTGGTCAGTTCTGAATTGTAGAGTTCGTCGACACTAGTTCAACGAAACTGACCGCTCATCTTTTCGGCCTCGTATGAAGGAGATACGGTGTCACAAAGTTTGAATTTCATAATTATCTAATTAATTAATAATTATTTAATAATACCCTTTAATCAGCTTCTTCCCAAAACACAGGCCGTCGCTCCTCTTTGATTCACGCAACCTAGGGTTGCCTATCGCCGCCGCTAGGAGGGACCAGACCCGGATCCAAGTAGCTCACGTGGAGCGCCTTGGAGTGCGTCACCATCGGCCAAGAGGAGGGTGAACTCGGTGGGGCCCTGGCGAGGAAAATCGCCGGCGAAGTTGGCGGCTTTGAGCGTGAATAGCGAGCTCAATACCCCACGATAAACGATCACCCTGACATGGATTTGAAGATCAGAAAAAGCTCTTTGATTTCCATTTTGAATTTTCAAATTTCATTGTAAAACGAGAGAGATCGGAGAGGATTTAAAATCGAGCAACATCCGCCCTTCGTTGAAAGCTGGCGGGGCTAAGATTAGGGCTTTCTCGAATTATGATTGGCCCGACATTTATAATAATTATATATTTTATTTTTAATTCCAAAAATACCCTCTCATTGATACGAACTCCAATTCCAACCCTACGACTGTCGTCCTTAGCGTTTTACCCCCATCCCGGACACAATGGGATATGTTTCGTTGGCCAATTCAACTGTCTGAATCAGTTTCCGTTGAATTTAAAGTATAATTTTTTACATATTCAATTTAAACGCACATTTTCATTTACCGGGACCACATACGGACCCGAAAAATTCCAGAAAAATTATATCTGGCTTCGTATTGACGATACGGTCCTAACAAAACTAGTTTCGTCCAATTCTGAGACCGTTTGAAAAATGGCCAATTTCCAGTCGATTAAAATCAACTGAAACTGGTCAAACGCGTTTTCCTTTGCCCCGCTCGCATATTGATTCGAAAAATTATGAAATTTGGAATCTAGCAATAACTCGACATCACGGACCCAACAAAACTGGTTTCTTCGAAATCCGAGGTCGTTTGCAAAATGGCTATTTTTAAGGGCCGAAATTCTATAGCGACTATTCAGAATTTTCAACTGGACATATCTTATCATTTCTAAGATGAAATCTCAGTTTGTTAACTTCGTTACAAAGATATAGTTATACAGATTCAAATATTTCTTGTTTCGTTCAATTCTGACTTATATTGAATTCTGTATATTTATTTGAAATTAGAAATCGAATTTTCGAACTACCGCGCCATTTTCAATTCCTTTTATAATTATATATAATTATTATATATTCTAACGACGACGTATATAATATATACGTTCTAATTATATTCAAAATAAATTTCTCGTCGATATTATTTAAAATAATTCATTTTAAATATTCAAAATTCGCTAAAATTGCCAAAATAAAAATTTTAAACTGGCCCAGATTTTCCGGGTTATTACAATCTCCCCCACTTAAAACTTTTCGTCCCCGAAAAGGAACAAAGTCGAAAGTGGTTTGATTAATCAACTCTACGTTCGATCTGGCTTCCATTCTCCAACTCTTTAGTTTCTGAGAATTTTCAAAAATTTCAAAAATTTGGCTAACACCCTAAATTTTCGAAAAATTTCGCCATAACCTCCCCTGCACCGGGAGCATCGGGGAATTTCAAAATAGCTTCCCCGGACCTTCAGATCTCAAAAAGAAAAAGAAAAAGCCAAGCGGCTAGCCAATAGGCTCATAAAATCATCATCACCCAAACAAAACAGTAAATTATGTAGTAAACATGTACCTATTTGTCGGGCAAACAAATTTTATTCTCTGCTCTAGCCTCCTTGCTATGACTTGTTCAATGATATATATGTATACGCAAGCAAATGCAACCAATTTTCAATATAATCCAATATTTGGTTCAATTAGGCTAAATGGTTCAAAATTATCAACCAAATAAACAAAAAACACAAACATCAATCAATTAGTTGAATTAGAGTTTCAAATTCATAATTTTGATACGTATACAAAAATCATGTTTTTGATGCCAAATCACAACAATGTATTCTAGCTATATTAGTTTTGGTTCTCACACCAGTCTAATGGAAATATATAGAAAATCACACCTTCGAAACTCGAACATAAATGTTGATGATGCGATCGCTATCATCAATATCATCTTCGGGCGACTAGAGTGTGTTGCTATATCTATCCAATATATTAAAATTTCAAATACACGTGGATCAGACGTATACGCAAAATCTTTATATACTGGACTGTCCAACTCAATATAAATAGATAATCAAATACGAATAATTGATTTAAATTTTCAAAACAAAAATTTGTTTTCATTTTAAAAATATACTCTTCACACTCGTTCTAGGATACTACTGATCCCATCTCTAACGAGTCATTCTCGATGGATATTACTAATCCAATATCTGATGAATTCTTTCGTATGGTTCTAATGTGCCTTGTTCTCTGAGCTTTGTAAACCAAAGCTCTGATACCAACTGTGAAAACCCGTAACTTCCCCGTAAAGGAAAGCGGCGGATAGTTCGAGAACAAGCCACAACAGAACGCATATAAAAAGAACATTTCAATGTATATTACAACAATGCATCAGATTACAAGAGTATACAGAGTACAAATGAATATTACACAGAAATATCAGAGATTTAAATTACATTTAAATACATAGCAGCGGAGAATAATACAATACACAACTAGAAGAGATATACGGATACAAAGCTTTCCGGATATCATTCCAGTTGTAAACCAGGATCCTGTGAATATAAATCTGCAAAACCAAAACTACTAGCTGCCCGTGTCAAAATAAGGGCACCCAGAGTTTAGGTTAAAACAATAAACTCCAGGTCAGTCATGTGACTGGTGTGAGAACTAAAACAGTTATTAATCTTTATCTTTAAAGTTCGGTAAATCAAGGGACCACGCCGTATAACACGGAACGGGTTTCCTCCCAAGAATACCAGTGCATAAAACAAACAGCGCAATGCTAAATAAAGAAAAATGAAGCTGTTATAAGACCCAGGTCCCATCACACAATGCAACGCAGCCGAGGATAGGGTTTTCCCTTATAACAGCCAAAGAATGCTTGATACGTTTAAAACAAATCATTTGATACTATTATAAGTGTATAGTGTATAAAACACTTCAAATCATAAGTATCAATCATAGGCGGCATGAATGGCCCATAACACTATGTCGCCATATATAAGTTTACAATCAAAACCGCAAATGTCGTATTGGAAGTTGGGTTATCATTTATGGTATGAACCGAGGCTAGGGGCAAGATCCTCACCGATTCGAGACGCTCTAGCCCGTGTCTCAGGATCAGAGCTCGAGTGACCCTTGGAGCGACAGGGCCGGTCCACCGATGTGGATTAAAATTCCTGAACACTGCGTTTCCCCGCCCTTTGGGGCGTAAGCCTGGCCCGTCAGCCGACCAGAAGCATCGGCCGAAACCGATATCACGAGGCGCCTCGCTTTTCAGCAAGTAATAATAAGTAATATCCACATGAGTCAAACTCGTCAGCCTGTTCAAGCACTGACGCCACTCCTAACTAGAAAGAAACGCATGTCCTCCCTGAGGTCCGTCTCCCGTTTTTGATTCATACCGGGTGTGATACTCGCGAATCAACGTTACACAAAGCTACGCCACACAAGGCCGTGCTTCGATCATCAACCACAAGACTTTGCTTTTCAACAGAAGCCTTGATCATTTGCATCTTAGCATGCCACACAGGCAATTCACTCCATGCGATTGATATCCATCAATATATAACCCCTGAGCTCGTACGTCTCAGAGAAGGGCATTAAGCAAGAGAATAAATTCTCCGCCGCCAAACAGATATATATTTAATAGAGATCAATCACACGGACTAAAATCCAATGTCAGACACACAGTCCATTTAAAAGTCCGTTCTGGGTCTGAACGAAACCGGAGGCACTTTCCTCGCATATCCATCCATCTCCAAGTACGCCTGGACGATCACCAACTGTTTCCATCTTCTTGGGTGTACAGCCCAATCAAGATCATCAGTAATCACCCAAACGACGTGAAGACTTCCGGTCTTCGACCATCGTCCTCATCTTCGACTTATCGTCGTATCAGTTATTCAGAATGGGATAAACCCGGTCTTTCCGAATAACTCGCGTATATTGTAAATAAGTGTTACACAAACACAACATACACCTCATTCCAATTCATTAGTCACTAACCGTAAATTAATCAAGAGAATAATTCCCCAAATATTAACCCCGAAGGCCGAAACCAACATCAGATCAATATTCAGAAAACCATTCTGCTTGGCTAACCGACAGTTAGTTTCTAAATTTCACATTCATAGGGAAAGGTTCCCATTAATTTTATCCAAGATAAATTCCTTGAATTTATTCTTTATTCTATTTTTGAATCTCAATTCAAACTAGTCGGGATTAGCGAACCTTACCGAAGTAATTATTTATTTTAATTTCCCCATCCCAACCTATTCATCACATGAAGTAAAACTGGTAATACTTCATATCTAACACCACAGTGTTATCGGTAAATTCAATTACCATTTCACGTTCAAATCTAATTAAAGATTTAACTATCGCCTGGAGCAAAACTGGTGATACTCCATTTTCGATCATTTCAATCTAATTAAAGATTCATTAAAACTCCGCTTAGTTTTAATCTTCGACTGGGTTAAAGAATCAGTGTCATTTAAAACACGGTTCACGATAAACCCAAAATCACATTCATTAATTATCGAGTTAAAGAACGAGTGTTATTTAAAACACTGTTCACGATAAGCCCAAAAATCAATATCGATTTAATTCCAATTAAATATTATTTAATTGGTACACTTCATTAAATCTAAATAAAAAGATTTAATCTTTTCTCAACTGGGTTCAAGAACAGTGTTAGTGAAGACACCATTCACGACAAACCCAAATCACATTTGATATTCAATACAAGGCTCTGAATAGAAAATACACCGGCTTATATTCAATATCAAATTCTACGACTAACAAATATCGCATTGGAAATAACGATATATATATATATATCTTTCAAATTTCCATAACAACATTTGTATAATCACGAAATCCAACATCGAAATATTCCGAAGACAATTTCGATTCAAATCCACTCCAATGCAATCATTGGAAATTCTGGTTATTTTCAAAACCATTTCAAATTCAATTTATTTATTTAAAAATAAATAGAATTATAATTCTAGTTCAAAACTAGTTCATTTCGATAAAAATCTATTTTTATCTTTTCAAATATGGAGTTTTTCATCCCAATTCTTTCTAAATCATTTCTTATGATTTTACACAAATTATTACTATTTTTAATAATTTTATCAAGGCCAGTACAGTCGATTTCCATCAATGGCCATCGAACTGCACTTATAGCGACCTTTTTCAAATTTGATTTGGACATAATTCCAAATCCAACCGTTAGATTTCTAATTTCTAATATTCGTTAGAAAGCTCTTTTCGATACGAACCCAACGGTTCCGGTTTTAGGAGAATTCGACGGTCGGATCTCCCGTAATGTCCGTTTGAAATAAATGGTCGAAATTCACGAACTGCCGCGGCGCGGCGCGTTCTATTCAGGCCATTATATTATATATATAATATATATAATATATATTTCGTCGATTTCTATTTAAAACAAATTATATAAATAGTTTTAAATTCGTTTCAAAGGCAATTTCAACTTCCTTTTCAATTCAAATCAAAATTGAATTCTTCTTTGTAATTTCGTTTTTTTAAAATCCATTTCTGTTCAATTCAAATTTCAATTCAATTTGAATTCATTTCAATTCGCTTTCAATTCAATTCATTTCAAAATCGTTTTCAATTCAATCCATTTCGAAATCGTTTTCAATTCAATTCATTTCGAAATCGTTTTCAATTCAATTCATTTCGAAATCGTTTTCAATTCAATTCATTTCGAAATCGTTTTCAATTCAATTCATTTCGAAATCGTTTTCAATTCAATTCATTTCGAAATCGTTTTAAAATCGATATAAATATCGTTCTCGTCAAAATGGCGTCAATCTAATCAATACGGCTTCATATATTCCTATTTTCAAATATTCTATTTCAAATATTTCTTTTTCACATATTTCTATTTTAAAACTGGACTGAGGCCCAATCAATTACCATATAAAATTAATTATATGGATTTTCATACAACACATGCATATAATAGCATTGAAAAATAATCAACCATCAACCAAAGTGCACTACACTGTATAAGCATCAAATATAGATATATAACGCTTATAACCGCCTGTCAATCAATCAATCGACATATTCAATCAATCAGGATGAGTGAACTTCAAATTTCATCCCAACACCCGTGTGAGGTTTCAAACAATCAAACACAGATTTTATTTGTGCAGTTGGGCGATGTGTAAAATTTATCGACCCAATCAATGTCCTTCAAATAGGTGTACATAAACAAACCGTCCGGTTTGTAAATGAATATTTTATTTTATTCACTTCCACGTTAAAACTATATTTTTAACGATAAAATATTTTATTTAACCTATGAATGTTCTATTCAGTTCATTTATTCAATAAAATGATATTTTTATTTTTCTAACATATTTTAGAAAATTTCGGCGGCATAACGGCACGATACTAGAAACGGGACAAGGCCTAGCCTTATCCCCGGTCTAGTGAAGGCCCACGCCATTCACACATCAATCAATCCATTCATTTCACCAAACAATTCAATTTCATTCAAATAATCTAACTTATTTTTGAAATCAAACAAACAAGTCCATGGTCTGTGGACGATTGTGTCGGGTGCTACTAAGCACCGTCTGCATCCTAGTATATATATATAACTAGAAAAATTAAATTGAAAGGTGAGAAGTTCTCACCTTGACTGGTTTTGTTTTTGAATCTCAGTTCTGTTCGGATTTGAAATTGCCTGAAATTCTAATTTTCTCTATTTCAGCTCTGGTCAGTTCTGAATTGTAGAGTTCGTCGACACTAGTTCAACGAAACTGACCGCTCATCTTTTCGGCCTCGTATGAAGGAGATACGGTGTCACAAAGTTTGAATTTCATAATTATCTAATTAATTAATAATTATTTAATAATACCCTTTAATCAGCTTCTTCCCAAAACACAGGCCGTCGCTCCTCTTTGATTCACGCAACCTAGGGTTGCCTATCGCCGCCGCTAGGAGGGACCAGACCCGGATCCAAGTAGCTCACGTGGAGCGCCTTGGAGTGCGTCACCATCGGCCAAGAGGAGGGTGAACTCGGTGGGGCCCTGGCGAGGAAAACCGCCGGCGAAGTTGGCACCTTTGAGCGTGAATAGCGAGCTCAATACCCCACGATAAACGATCACCCTGACATGGATTTGAAGATCAGAAAAAGCTCTTTGATTTCCATTTTGAATTTTCAAATTTCATTGTAAAACGAGAGAGATCGGAGAGGATTTAAAATCGAGCAACATCCGCCCTTCGTTGAAAGCTGGTGGCGCTAAGATTAGGGTTTTCTCGAATTATGATTGGCCCGACATTTATAATAATTATATATTTTATTTTTAATTCCAAAAATACCCTCTCATTGATACGAACTCCAATTCCAACCCTACGACTGTCGTCCTTAGCGTTTTACCCCCATCCCGGACACAATGGGATATGTTTCGTTGGCCAATTCGACTGTTTGAATCAGTTTCCGTTGAATTTAAAGTATAATTCTTTACATATTCAATTTAAACGCACATTTTCATTTACCGGGACCACATACGGACCCGAAAAATTCCAGAAAAATTATATCTGGCTTCGTATTGACGATACGGTCCTAACAAAACTAGTTTCGTCCAATTCTGAGACCGTTTGAAAAATGGCCAATTTCCAGTCGATTAAAATCAACTGAAACTGGTCAAACGTGTTTTCCTTTGCCCCGCTCGCATATTGATTCGAAAAATTATGAAATTTGGAATCTAGCAATAACTCGACATCACGGACCCAACAAAACTGGTTTCGTCGAAATCCGAGGTCGTTTGCAAAATGGCTATTTTTAAGGGCCGAAATTCTATAGCGACTATTCAGAATTTTCAACTGGACATATCTTATCATTTCTAAGATGAAATCTCAGTTTGTTAACTTCGTTACAAAGATATAGTTATACAGATTCAAATATTTCTTGTTTCGTTCAATTCTGACTTATATTGAATTCTGTATATTTATTTGAAATTAGAAATCGAATTTTCGAACTACCACGCCATTTTCAATTCCTTTTATAATTATATATAATTATTATATATTCTAACGACGACGTATATAATATATACGTTCTAATTATATTCAAAATAAATTTCTCGTCGATATTATTTAAAATAATTCATTTTAAATATTCAAAATTCGCTAAAATTCCCAAAATAAAAATTTTAAACTGGCCCAGATTTTCCGGGTTATTACACTTTTTCTTTTTGAGATCAGAAGGCCTATATGGCAATTTCGGGATTTTCCCGTGGCTCCCGGTGCAGGGGAGGTTATGGCGAATTTTTTCGAAAATTTAGGGTGTTAGCCAAATTTTTGAAAATTTGAAAATTCTCAGAAACTGAAAAGTTGGAGAATGGAAGCCAGATCGAAAGTAGAGTTGATTAATCAAACCACTTTCGACTTTGTTCCTTTTCGGGGACGAAAAGTTATAAGTGGGGGAGATTGTAACAACCCGAAAATCTGGGCCAGTTTAAAATTTTTATTTAGCAATTTTAGCGAATTTTGAATATTTAAAATAGATTATTTTAAATAATATCGACGAGAAATTTATTTTGAATATAATTCGAGCGTATATATTATATACGTCGTCGTTAGAATATAAATATTTATATATGATTATGAATAGAATTGAAAATGGCGCGGTAGTTCGATAATTCGATTTCAAACTTCAATTGAATGTACCGGGTGCAAAACAATCCGGATTTTAGTGAAACCAAAAATAATAGGATCTATTTGGGAATATCTTTCCAATGAATCCGACAAATCGAAATTTCATAGCAGAAATCAAAAGATATGTCCAGTTGAAAATTCTGAATAATCGCTATGGAATTCAGGCCCTTAAAAAGGGGAATTTTGCGAACGACCTCGGATTTCGACGAAACCACTTTTGTTGGATCCGTGATGTAAAGTTATTGCTATATTCCAAATTTCATAATTTTTCGAATCAATATGTGAGCGTGGCAAAGGAAAACGCGTTTGACCAGTTTCAGTTGATTTTAATAGACTGGAAAATGGCCATTTTTCAGTCTGTCTCAGAATTCGACGAAACTAGTTTTGTTAGGACCGTATCGTCAATACAAAGCTAGAAAATATTTTTCTGGGATTTATAGAGTTCGTATGTGACCCCGATAAATTGAAATACGCGTTCAAATTCAATATATAGAGTTATATGTTAATTTCAACGAAAACTGATCGAAACGATCGAATTAGCTTGCGATACATATCCCATTGTGTTCGGAATGGGGGTAATACGCTATGGACGATAGGCGGTGGGCCTCGTTTTGAGGTCGAAAATAAAAGTTGCTTTTTGGTGGAAAATTAAATAAATAAAATATAATAACCTAACCCTTCTCTCTCCTTTCCTTTACCTCTGGCCCCCCTTTCTCGTTTTTCAATTCTTTCAAAAAAAAAAGAAGAAGGCGCAGCCGCCCAGTCGCGCCCCCCCCCCTCGACGGCGATCGATGCCGCATCGCCCCCCCAGGCGCCGGCGGCGCCGCGCATACCCACCCCCCTGCTCTCGCGACGCAGCACCCCCCTGCCACCAAAAGTCGACCGCAACCACCACCGAACCCCCCCTCTTCCTCTTCCCTCCTACGCCGCACCCTGGGCCCCGCGCACCACAGCAAGCCTCAACACCCCCTCCCTTCGCTGATATACTGTAAGTGAATTTAAATTACTATTAATTTCAGTATTTTTTTTATTTATATAAAGCATTGTTTTTAATAAAAATATTAATATACATTGTTTTTAAAAACATAAAATAGAACGGGCATGGTTTTTAAAATAAAAATAGCAATATGAAAGTGAAGTTTAAAAAAAATAAAAATATGATTTATATATTTTTAAAGTATTAAAAATATAATATTTACTATATAGAAGATGTAAAAATATGATTTTTTGTTTATGTAGAGGATTAAAAATATAATTTTTACATGATAGGAATATTAGAAATATCATCTTTATATGTGTAGCAAAATAAAAATGTGATTTTTATAATGATAAATTTGAAAAGGGCAAAATCTTTATATAGAAAATAGTGATGTAAAAATAGAATTTTTATCTATACAGTAGCGATGTAAAAATGAAATTTTTATCCATATAGCGTGATTATAAAAATTCGATTTTTATATATTGGATAGCGAAGTAAAAATTCGATTTTTATATATTGAATATCGAAGTAAAAATTCGATTTTTATATATTGAATAGCGAAGTAAAAATTCGATTTTTATATATTGAACAACGAAGTAAAAATTAGATTTTTATATATTGAATAGCGAAGTAAAAATTCGATTTTTATATATTGAATAGCGATGTAATGACCCGCACTGTCAGGGGTATTATAATTAATTTATTTAATTATATATATCTTGATGTAGTGAATTAAATAGAGATTTAATTAAATAATATGGAATAATTAATTTAATTAAATAATTAAATAATATATTTAATTCAGAAATAATAAAAAATATTGGAAATCACAATATTCTGTAAACAGGGTCATCCCTTAGATTTAATTCAGCTTAGAGTTGAATTATATTGACCAATATATTCAATCGACGACAGTTTGAACGTATAATTATATTATAATTAAAACGGAGCTTGAAATGGCGCTGCAATTCGTAAATTAGCGATTCGAACTTCAACTGAATGTACAGGATTCGTTTTAAGCCGGATTTCAGTGAAACAAAAAATGTGTGGAGCTGGAAGAGTATATCTTTCTAGTGGAAGAGAAAAATCGGGATTTCGTCGGGTAGATTTTGATTTATGTCCAAATCAAATATTCAGAAAAACAGCGGTATATTCGTTCGTGACCATAACGGTTATTTCGATATAACTAGAGATCGGGTTTGAATTTAGACAAGGTTCTTTTGGGAAATAGTGATAAATTAATTTTTAGAATTTTATGGAAATTTTTAATTAATTAAATAAGAGACTTTTTATTCGGAGTATTTTGCACTCTGTAGTCAACATTTTGGGGTTTCACAATATGAGTCAAACTACCGGTATTATTACATTTTAGGGATCGTGACACCGAGCTCATCACAACGGTATATTTATTTCTGTCATTGGCCATTCGGATGAGAACAGAATTTCATGTAGAGGGGTCACGAAAATGTGTAACTTAAATATTCTACCCCTAGAACCTAACCCCTTCCTTCGGTGATCAACAGGAGTCCACGTCCCTTTCCTCTACACCACACGATGTACATAGACAAACTAAGGCCACGTCCATAAATTAAAATCCCTATATAATGACCTCAACCAATCGTTATAACCTAATTCTTTTCTACTCAAAAACATTCCGCCGTCTTTTTTTTTTCCTTCTTTCTTGTTCTTCAGAGAAAAATTGCGAAGTTCATAAATGAAATAAAAATCAAAACAAAATTCAAAAATATGCCAAAGCCTGATCTTTGAGCTCGGATAGGATAGCTCATCATCCTGGTAGTTTTCTTCGAACGCAACATCATTTTGGGGGAACTCGAACAACAGCAGCAGTCGGGGTCTGTGGTGCGTTACGTGGTGAAGGGTCAACCTCCGGTGGGGTCGGCGGAGTTCCTGGAGGTGTGGAGTTCGTGTGGTATGTAGCTTCAAGGGAAGATGTAACGCACTGTCACCGTATCCATTGAAGACGGGCTCGAGTACGAGACGGAAAGGAGGCATTAAACATCAGGTGGGAAGTCTACGCGGATCTGATTGTTTAACGGGGGAAAGGCTACATGCGAGGGCATGTAAAGAAGGAGTGGGACTGGAAAGTCACGTTGGGGTTTTCAGTGAGGTAAGGGGGTGCGGTGATTAATGAAAGTGATGGGAATGGTGTAAACAATGGAGAGCATGTTCAGGGAGCTTACAGAAATTGTGTTGAAAGAAGGAGGACACCCTGTTGCATACGGTTGGGTATGAAGGGTATGGGCCGAAGTGGTTGGCCCAGTATAAAATAAAAAGGAAAATTTATTGTGCAAAGGACGTCAAGGGGAGGAGTTGTGGGTAGTACAGGTTCCGGAAATGATGCAAACGTGGTGTTTGCATCTGAAAATACTGGAAGAGAAATAGGGAGGTTGGATTATATACAAATGGGCCGGGTGCGTTTAAATGGGCTGGGGGAAAGAATGGTAAAGCCCAAACAAAGTTTAATTAGTTGAATTATATATTTAAATTGTGCATTAACGTAAAATTATTGTATCTAACTCATACGATATCGAAATTCAGCAAAACAAGATCCGTTGGGATCGTATGGACGGACACTACCCAATGGGACTGACTGGAAGTGGATCTGAGTTCGTCTGAATTTATGGCGAAATAAACTGTTTGATTCAAATCAAACAACAGTTTATCGTTCTTTAATGATGAACTGCAAATGTGAGTAAATCTCACCAACTCTAAACAATTTATAATTTCATGTTGTATCTTTAGAACTGTTAGAAATTGTCTGATTTACTATGTGTTGATTGTTTGATTGAACTGCTAGTCAGTTAGTTAAATTTCTATATTGATTCTGTTTAACAGAATATATCATATGGAACTGAAAGTGATGTTGTCTATATTGTCTAACATCTGTGATGCAGGGAAACAGGTTGGAGGAATCCGACTGGATTCCTCAATAGTTGTTTTATTGTTTTTCATATGTTTTAATATATGATGTGAATTATAATCTGTTGTTGATTGTGTGTGTATGGACGAGATTAGACATCGTAATTTGATATATTAAAATACCATAACATACCGGAATGTAGATAAGGGAATTTTCAAAGTGATATTGAAAATAGCATATTTATAAAATGGGATATTTATAAATAAGAGATATTTATAAAGTGGAATATTTATAAATAAGAAATGTTTATAAATTGGAATATTTATAAATAGGAGATATTTGAAAAGGAAATAAATTCACAACATTTCTTTTTGAATGGAAAGGCCTGTGTGGCGAGTTTGGGGATTTTCCCGATGCTCCCGATACAAAGGAGGTTATGGCAAATTTTCCCGGGAATTTAAGGAGTTAGAATATTTCAAGAATAAATTTGAAAAGGAAATATTTGTAAACCATTTACAAATAGAATTGGAAAGGGAACATTATAAAAAGGAAATCATTTTTAAAGTGTAGAACCATTATTTAAAAGTAAATCTTTTCAAATGAATAAAACGTTGTTAAAAAGGAAATCTTTATAAAGTGAATAAAGTTAATCGAATACGTTATTCGAAAGTTAGTAAAATGAATATGGTATTCGAAGTTAGTTAATCGAATATGGTATTCGAAGTTAGTTAATTGAATATGGTATTCGAAGTTAGTTAATCGAATATGGTATTCGAAAGGAGAAATCGAATATGGTATTCGAAGTTAGTTAATCGAATATAGACATTCGAAAGGAGTTAATCGAATATAGACATTCGAAAGGAGTTAATCGAATATGGTATTCGAAGTTAGTTAATCGAATATAGACATTCGAAAGGAGTTAATCGAATATGGTATTCGAAAGGAGAAATCGAATATGGTACTCGAAGTTAGTTAATCGAATATGGTATTCGAAGTTAGTTAATCGAATATGGTATTCGAAGTTAGTTAATCAAATATGGTATTCGAAGTTAGTTAATCGAGTATGGTATTCGAAAGGAGAAATCGAATAGGGTATTCGAAGTTAGTTAATCGAATATGTTATTCGAAAGGGGTTAGTCAAGTCGAGTTAGTCAAATAGAGTTAACCAGTTAGAGTTAATCAGTTAGAGTTAACCAGTTAGAGTTAATCAGTTAGAGTTAATCAGTTGGAGTTAATTAGTTAGAGTTAATAGATTAGAGTTAAAACGAACTAGAGTAAATCAAGTGTAGTTATTTGAGACAGAGTTAGTCAAATAGAGTTATTCAGGGTAAGTTGCCATCTCGTACGACTGCTAGCGTAATTCGCAGGGCTGTAAATAGCCCAAGGTGGTCGGATGTTTCCTGAGGGAGTCAGGCGTAACCATTGTAATCGCTGCGATCTAGAGTCAAGCGAATGGAGTTTAATCAAATATTAGTTATTCGATAGGAGTTAATCGAGTTGAGAAATAAGTTAAGTTAAATAAGTTGAGTTGATCGGGTGGTTCGATCAAGTTAGTCGAGCCTAGTTAATCGAATCGAATTGGTCGAACCAAGTAAGTCGAGTTAGTCGAGTCAAGTTAAGTTAGTCGAGTTAAGTTAGTCGAGTTAAGTTCGTCGAGTTAAGGTTATCGATGTTAGTTTCATCGAAAGAAGTTATCGATGTTAGTTTCATCGAAAGAAGTTATCGATGTTAGTTTCATCGAAAGAAGTTATCGATGTTAGTTTCATCGAAAGAAGTTATCGATGTTAGTTTCAACGAAAGGAGTTATCGATGTTAGTTTCATCGAAAGAAGTTATCGATGTTAGTTTCATCGAAAGGAGTTATCGATGTTAGTTTCATCGAAAGGAGATTATCGATGTTAGTTTCATCGAAAGGAGTTATCGATGTTAGATTCATCGAAAGGAGATTATCGATGTTAGTTTCATCGAAAGGAGTTATCGATGTTAGTTTCATCGAAAGGAGTTATCGAATATTAGTTATTCGAAGAGAGATTATCGAATATCGTTTATTCGAGAAGGAGTTAATCGAATATAGGTAATTCGAAGAAGTGTTAATCAAATAGAGATTTCTCGAAGAGAGTTAATCGGAAAATTCGATTATATCGAATTCGGGAAAGTACTTATACTTTCCAGTGTTTAAATAGAGATTTATTTATTTATAAATAAATAAGTGTTAGGTTAATTATTCACTAATAAGAATAGAAGTTATAATTAAAGTTAGATAATTCGAAAGTAGGGATTATAACGTTATCGTTATAACCAATGTTTTAAATATAGAAGTGGATTAGTAAAATTGGATCCGAGAAAGGCGTAAAGAAGTTGTTAAAGATTAAAAGATAAACTTTGACCATTTCGAAGTTATAACGTTGTTCAGTTAAGGTCTGAGAGGTAATTATACCCCAACTTGAGTGACTTCCTTCTTGATTAAGAAATGGTAAGGGTTGATCGTAAAGGAGTTTTGGAAATGTTTTCCAAACGAGAATCAGAAATGTTTTCTGATAAAAGAAAAATAAGAATTTAGAATATAGGGAAACAGGAGATAAGTAAATAAATGAACTAAAGAGATTTATGTTAAATGATGTTTGTTCGATATAATTTCCATTTGGAAATAATATCGTTGTTTGCACACTTGTTTTTCTTTGATGGCTAAATCACAGACTATCGAAGTTTTGACCATTTTAACGTTGTTAATATGGAGAGACCGGTTGGATTATTATCCATAGAACCACTCTGTATTGGCATAAGCGTCGCGAATCATATATGCCAAAGATAATTGAAGACGGAGTAAAATACAAGGGCTTTTGTATAAGTCTTAGATAACAGTGACTAAGATGGATATACGGAATAGTGCCTTCGGTTTGTCCAGTCCCAGGACAACTTGTATGGACGAAGGTCTGACAGAGTATATCCAATGGATCGCGTAAGTTGATCTGTTCAAACATATTCACGTTTGGTGGCGGAGGAATTCGTTTCTCTTAGCTGTATACTCGTGTTATTTTTGGATAAGTCAATTTGTGATTTGGCGGGTATGACGATGTGACATTCTAAGTGAATGAGGATGACTTGTATGAATGAATGTCTGACAGAGTATTTCCAGAAAGGTCACGTACATTGATTTCTTCAACCGTACCAAGAGTGGAAGCGGAGAAGGAAACTTCTTTTAGCTGACACGTAATGTATGGTTGTAGACGTCAATTAGTGATTTTCGATGGATTTGACAATGTAGCATTCGAAGTGAATCTGATGTAATGATAAAGCGTAGCTTCTAGCCTCATCAACCGGTAAATGACAGAAATCGGGCAGGCAACATGGCTAAGTCGGTCGCACCGAATTAGGGTGTATAATCACCTATCTAGAGAATATTCATTTGTTTCTTAAATCTATCAATGCTGTCCCATATATATACGGGAACGGTTGCTGATCCCAACCATTGGTGATGTACATTCGATACACTCAAGCGAAATGAGTGGTCGGTCATGTGTGGCTGAATTACAAGATGTTCTTGTTGAACTCCAGTGTATCGTTCCTAGAGTACACTGATCGGAAGGTGGTTCCATACCTTGTCATAGTTGGAAATCCATTATCCAATACGTGCTTGCGATTTTGATTGTATACTATATATGTAGAATGTGAGATGAAAGCGTTTCTGCTAGTTGATATCTATTTGTACATAGACATTATTATAATATCAAAAGGTTTTTGATATAAAAATATTTTGGATTCTCATAAGGGAAAAACTCGTTCTGTTCTGCGGTGTGGTCTTATGAGGTATCGTTTACTTGTTCATATACCTGTTTAAACTATTTTACTCATACCAGTCCCATGACTGACCCGGAGTTTACTTTGTTGTTTTCCCTAAACTCTTGGGTTCCTGAATTTGTACGGGCAGTCAAGTAGTTGGGATTTATAGATATACTTGAAGAGCTGGAGCAGGAGGCTTCTGGATCATATAGCTATAGTTTATTTCCGCTGTGTTGTAAGTGCTGTACTCTGATAAGTGCTATTGTATACATAACTGTTATATTTCAAAGTTATGTTATCTATTATATGTTATTCGTTCCGCTGTGAGGTTCGTGTTACTCTGATGTTGTGTTCTTCTTCTTCTTCTATTCTAAGTTTCTATCTTATCTATTCTCACCTTCTAATTTCTTTTAGTAATTATAGGGATTTTTCGATGTTTTGGTTATCGACATCGAGCTTATGTCGATAACCAAAGTCGCTCAAAATCCGGGTCGTTACAAGCGAAGTAAAAATTCGATTTTTATATATTGAATAGCGAAGTAAAAATTCAATTTTTATATATTGAATAGCGAAGTAAAAATTCGATTTTTATATAATGAATAGCGAAGTAAAAATTCAATTTTTACATATGTAGTGAATACGGGCAACGAAAGTGACAAAAGGCGAGAATGACGAAGACTTCTACATTTGAAGTGGCGTGAAGTTGGAATAGCTTTCGGTGAGAATTTCTCACTCTTCAATTTCTTTTCTAGTTATATATATATACTAGGATGCAGACGGTGCTTAGTAGCACCCGACACAATCGTCTACAGACCATGGACTTGTTTGTTTGGTTGTGTAGTTGGTTAGATTATTTGGTTTGAATTGAGTTGTTTGGTGAAATGGAATGGATTTGATTGATGTGTGAATGGCGTGGGCCTTCACTAGACCGGGGATAAGGCTAGGCCTCGTCCCGTTTCTAGTATCGTGCCGTTATGCCGCCGAAATTTTCTAAAATAAGTTAGAAAAATAAAGATATCATTTTATTTAATAAATGAACTGAATAGGATATTTTCATAGGTTGAATAAAATGTTTTATCGTTAAAAATATAATTTTAACGTGAAAGTGAATAAACAAATATTTATAGACAAATCGGCCGATTTGTTTATATACACTGATTTGACTGATATTGATTGGGTCGATAAATTTTACACATCGCCCAACTGCACAACTAAAATCTGTGTTTGATTGTTTGAAACCCCACACGGGTGTTGGGATGAAATTTGAAGTTCACTCATCCTGATTGATTAAATATGTCGATCGATTGATTGACAGGCTGTTATAAGCGTTAGATATCTATATTTGATGCTTATACAGTGTAGTGCACTTTGGTTGATGGTTGATTATTTTCAATGCTATTATATACGTGTGATGTATGAAAATCCATATAATTAACATTATATGGTGATTGATTGGGCCTCATTCCAATTTAGAAAATAAAGAATATTATAAAATAAAGGTTCATGTGTTGACTGTACTCATCCGTTGAGATTAGTCATGTGTTGAACGAAATATTTCAATAATAAAATTTACATCTTTATCAATATAAAATAAAGGCTCATCTGTTGACTGTACTCATCCGTTGAGATTAGTCATGTGTTGAACGAAATATTTGAAATAAAATATTTGAAATAGAATATTTGAAATAAGGAATATTTGAAATAGAATATTTGAAATAAGAAATATTTGAAATAAAATATTTGAAATAGAAATATTTGAAAAGGAAATATTTGAAAAAGAAATATTTGAAGTAGAATATTTGAAAACAGAAATATATGAAGCCGTGTTGATTAGATTGACGCCATTTTGACGTAAACGATATTTATATCGATTTTATTCATTTTAAAATGAATATTGAAAAGTGATTTCGAAATCGAATATTTTGAAATGAAATTTGAATTAAATTGAATAGAAAACCAATTTGAATTGAATATATAACGAATTTGAATTGAATAGAAAACGAATTTGATTTCAATTGAATATATAACGAATTTGATTTGAATAGAAAACGAATTTGATTTCAATTGAATATATAACGAATTTGAATTGAATAGAAAACGAATTTGATTTAATTAGAAAACGAATTCGAATCGAATTGAATTGAAAAGAAAATGAAATCGAATCGAATTAAAATCGATTTGAATTGAAATCAAATAGAAATGAAAATAAATGGGATTTAAAAATAGAAAATTCAATTTTGATTTAAATTTGAAATAAAGGTTAAAATTGTTTTTGAAACGAATTCAAAACTATTTATAAATTTCGTTTTAAATAGTAATCGACGAAATATATATTATATATATAATATAATAGCCTGAAGAGAACGCGCCGCGCCGCGGCAGATTGTGAATTTCGACCATTGACTTCGAATGGACATTACGGGAGATCCGACCGTCGGATTCTCCTAAAACCGGAACCGTTGGGTTCGTATCGAAAAGAGTTTTCTAACGAATATTAGAAATTTGAAATCTAACAGTTGGATTTGGAGATACGTCCAAATCAAATTCGAAAAAGGTCGATGTAAGTGCAGTTCGATGGCCGTTGTTGGAAATCGACTGTACGGGCCTTGATAAAATTACTAAAATTAGTAATAATTTGCGTAAAATCATAAGAAATGATTTGGAAAAAATTGGGGTGAAAAACTCCATATTTGAAAAGATAAAAATAGATTTTTATCGAAATGAACTAGTTTTGAACTGAAATTAAAACCCATTTATTTTTAAATAAATAAATTGAATTTGAAATGGGTTTAAATAGGATTGATTTGTGGGTTTATCATGAAAGGTGTTTTAAATGACACTTGTTCTTTAACCTGGTATTAAATAGAGATGATTTGGGTTTGTCGTGAACTGTGTTTTAAATGACATTAGTTCTTTAACTCAGTAAAAGGAGTTCTAATGAATATGCAATTAGATTGAAATGTGAATTGATAATCTAAATTATCAAATTTAGAAACTGAGCGAGAATGGAGTATCACCAGTTTTTCTCCAAAGCGATAGTTAAATCTTTAATTAGATTTGAACGTGAAATGGTAATTAATTTAACCGACAACACTGTGGTGTTAGATATGGAGTATTACCAGTTTTGCTTCATGGGATGAATAGGTTGGGATTGGGAAATAAAACAAATAATTACTTCGGTGTGATTCGCTAATCTCGACTAGTTTGGAAAACCATAATCTGGTTTGAAATGACATCCAAAGGAAGATTAAAGGATAAATTTTAAAGAATTTATCTTGGATAAAATTAATGGGAACCTTTCCCTAAGAATTGAAATTTAGAAACTAGCTGAAGGTTAGTTAAGAAGAATGGTTTCTTGGGTATTGATCTGATGTTGGTTTCGGCCTTCGGGATTAATATTTGGGGAATTGCTCTCTTACTGATTTACGGTTAGTGACTAATGAATTGGAATGAGGCGTATGTTGTGTTTGTGTAACATTTGTTTTTAATATACGCGGGTTGTTCGGAAAGGCCGGGTTATACCCATTCTGAATAACCGATTCGACGATAAGTCGAAGATGAAGACGGTGGTTGAAGACCGGAAGTCTTCACATCGTTTGGGTGATTACTGATGATCTTGATTGGGCTGTACACCCAAGATGAGGGAATCAGTTGGTGGTCGTCCAGACGTACTTGGAGATCGATGGATATGCGAGGAAAGTGCCTCCGGTTTCGTTCAGACCCAGAACGAACTTGTAAATGGATTGTGTGACTGACATTGGATTTCAGTCTGTGTTGATTGATTTCTATTAAATATATATCTGTTTGGCGGCGGAGAATTTATTCTCTTGCTTAACGCCCTTCTCTAAGACGTACGAGCTTAGAGGTTATATATCGATAGATATCAATCGCATGGAATGAATTTCCTGTGTGGCACGCTGAGTTGCATGGATCAAGGCTTCTGTTGAAAAGCAAAGTCTTGTGGTTGATGATCAAAGCACGGCCTTTGTGGCGTAGCTTTGTGTATAACGTGAATTCACGAGCCTCACATCTCGGTATGAGTTAAAAATGGGATACGGACCGTTGGGAGAACACGACGTTTCTTTCTAGCTTTGGTGGTGTCAGTGACTTACCAGCCCTGACATTTATATACTTTTCACCTATGTGGTTGTTGGATGCGAGGCGCCTCGATTATAGGTCTGTAAGGACCGGGAAACGTGTGTTCAGGCATAACTAATCCTCTAACGTAAGTGAGGACCGGCCCAGCCGAATCCGGGATTGCCCAGAGTGTGTAGTCCCGAGGCATTTGCTAGAGTGTCTCAAAGCGGAGAGGATCTTGCCCCTTGCCTCGACTCATGACGGAAATCCAATTTCCAATACGAGATATCTCGGTTTTAATTGTAGAACTAGTATGGCGACATAGTGGTATGGGACATTCATGCCGCCTATGATTTATATTTATGATTGAAACTGTTTTGACATTATACACTTATTATAGTATCAAATGATTTGTTTTAAACGTACCAAGCATATTTGGCTGTTATAAGGTAAAACCCTATCCTCCGGCTTGCGTTGCATTGTGTGATGGGACCTGGGTCTTATAATAGCTTCATTTTTCGAAAAAGCATTGCGCTGTTTATTCTACGCACTGGTATTCTTGGGAGGAAACCTGTTCCGTGTTATACGGCATGGTCCCTTGAATTACTCTCTTTTAAAATTGAATTAATAACTGTTTTAGTTATCACACCAGTCACATGACTGACCTGGAGTTTATTGTTTTAACCTAAACTCTGGGTGCCCCTATTTTCCGCACTGGCAGCTAGTAGTTTTGGTTTTGCAGATTTACATTCACAGGATCCTGGTTTACAGCTGGATTGATATCCGGAAAGCTCTGTATCCGTATATCACCTTCAGTTGTGCTTTGTATTATTTTTCCGCTGCTATGTAATATATTGTAATCTCTGATATTTATCTAATGTAATTTATTCATTTATACTCTTTATATTTTTGTATCTGATGGAATTGTTGTAATAACAATGAAATGTTCTTCCGTCTGCGTTCTATTTGTCGTGTTCTCAAAACGATCAGGGGTTTCGAACGGTCTAGATCGGTTTAACGACTGATTCGGATCGAGCGAAATTCCCAGCCCTCACAAATACCCATTAAAATTAGTTAAAATAAAATTTTAAATTTACCCCTAAATTCAGGTTTGTTACACACGGGCATCTAATAGTTTTGATTTTGTAGATTATTTCTTTTCCAGCATCCTGGATTTACAGCTGGAACTGTACTCGGAAAGCTCTGTATCCGTGTATTTCTTTCAGTCGTGATTATGTATTATTTTTCTTCTGCTATGAAATGTATTTTAATCTCCGACATTTATCAAATGTATATTATTTGTTCATACTCTGTATATTCTTGTACTTTGATGTAAATTGTTGTAACAAGCAATGAAATGTTCTTCTGTTTGTATTCTGATTTGTCGTGTTCTCAACTCAATCCAGGCTTTTCCGGGCGAGTTTGGGTCGTTTCATTTTGGTATCAGAGCTTTGGTTTACAGAGCTCGAGAACAAGACACATTAGAACCGAACGAAAGAATTCATCAAAGACATGATTAGTAATATCCAATAAGAATGACTCGTTAGAGATGGGATCAGTAGTATCCTAGAATGAGTCTGAAGAGTGTTATTTTTAAAATAAAAATGAAAACAAATATTGTTTCAAAAATTTAAACCCTATTATATGTATTTGAATATCTATTTTACATTAATTTTGGACAATCAAGTATATGAAGATTTTGCATATACGCCTTGCAAACGTGTATACAAAGCCTTAAATATACTGGATCGATATAGAATCACACTCTAGTCGCCCAGAGATGGTTCTGATGATGGCATGTCATCACTAGCACTAGTGTTCGAGTTTCGAAAGTGGGATTTCTATATATTTTCAATTGACTGGTGTGAGAAACAAAACTAGATAGGATTTATTATTTGTGAATTGGCATCAAAAATACGATTTTTGTATATATATAAAAAGTTATGTGTTTGAAACGATAATCAACTAATTGATTGCTGGTTGTGTTGTTTGATTATTGGTTTGATTAATTGAAATTTTGAACCATTAAGCCAAATTGAATCAAATATTAAGCTGACTTAAAAATTGATTGCAATTGCATATATGTACATGCGTATATAATGAACAGGTCATAGCAAGGAGGCTAAGAAGAGGAATAAAATTGTATGCCCGACAAATAGGTACATGTTTACTATTTTCTTGGGTTTGGATGATTTATGAGCCGATTGGCTAGCAGCTTGGCTTTTTTTTTCTTTTTGGATGATGAGGGCCCTTCGTGGCTAGTTGCGGTTTTAAATGTCTCCCCGTACAAAGGAGGTTATAGCGAAATTTTCCGAAAATTTAGGGTGTTAGCCAAATTTTTGAAAAGTTAGAAAATTCTTAGAAACTGAAAAGTTGAAGAATGAAAGCCAAACTGAAAGTTGAGTTGGTTAGTTAAACAACTTTCAGCTCCGTTCCTTTTCGAGGACGAAAAGATTTAAGTGGGGGAGATTATAACAACCTGGAAGCGGAACCAATTTAAAAATTTTATTTTGGCTAATTTAATGGATTTGAATATTTAAAATGATTTATTTTAAATAATTACGACTAGAAATTTATTTTAAATAGAATTAGAACGTATAAATTTATTAAAATCGAAGTTAAAATGAATAAATTTATTTTAATTATATACCGCGCCTGAATTTGAAATTTCGATTTCAAATTTCAAATTTCAAATGAATTTACAGGATTCAAAATAAACCAAATTTTAGTAAAACCAGAAATATTTGAATCTGTTTGAAAATATCTTTCCAACGGATGTGAAAAAATCAGATTTCATAATGGGAATAAAAAGTTATGTCCAGTTGAAAATTCAGAATAGTCGCTATGGAATTTTATATAATATATAGCCCTTAAAATAGCGATTTTATAAACGACCTCCGTTTTCAATGAAACCACTTTTGTTGGATTCGAAATATCAAATTATTGCTAGATTCCAATTTTCATAATTTTTGGAATTAATATGTGAGCGTGGTGAATTTAAACGTGTTTGGTCAATTCAGTTTGAATTTAATCAACTGGGAAATGACCGTTTTTCAAATGGTCTCCAAATTCGTTGAAATTAGTTTTGTTAGGACCGTATCATTAGAACATAGCTAGATTTATTTTTCGAAAATTTTTGGAGTCAGTATGCGGTCTCGGTAAATTAAAATGTACGTTGAAATCAATTTTGAACGTTATATTGATTTGTATTTTAATTTTAATAAAAATTGAACGAAACAGTCGAATTAGCTTATGGGACATATCCCATTGTGTTGGGAATGGGGGTATTTAGCTAGGGGCATAGTCATTGGGTTCGATTTGAGGTCCGAAGTGAAAAGTAACCTTTCTGAAGAGAATATATATATATATATATATTATTATCTCCCCCCTTTACATCTAAACCAAAATAAGAAATAAAAAAAAACCCGCACCCTCTCGTTAAAACCCGATGCCACCCTCGCTGGAGCGCTGCCACCTCCGCTGCACCGGAGACCGCCGCCGCCTCCTCCTCAGGTCGCCGCCCTCTCCTCCGCCCCCCCTTTCTTCTTCCCCACGCCCAAGCCCTCAGACCAACCCAAAACGCAAAGCACCCAAAAAAATGTAGCCGCCAAACCCTAGCTCGAGATTGCCGCCGCCTGATAACCACCATGCCTGACGCGCCCCATTCTCCGATCAACTACAATGAGTCCTCTGATTTTTTTTAACTTATATATTTTTGTTATTAAAAATCTGATTTTTAATATGTAAAAGCATTGTTTTCTTTTCAGTTTTTTTTGTATATAAATTGCATTGAATTTTATTTTCTGATTTTTATATATATTACATACAATTAAAAATCTGAATTTTATATATATTACATACAATTAAAAATCTGATTTTTATATATATATTACATACAATTGAAAATCTAATTTTTAGATGAAAAGCATGGTTTTAAAAGCTAAATTATTTTTATATAAATAACATCATTGAAAATGTTTTTTTTTAAATGAGTAGCGAATTAAAAATGTGATTTTTATTTATAAAATAGCAAAATAAAAATTGGATTTTTATATATAATGATATATAAAAATTTGATTTATATATATATATATATATAAAGCAATATAAAAATTTGATCTTTATATATTTAGTAGCGATATGAAAATATAATTTTTATCTATATGAAGTAGCGTTAAAAATATGATTTTATCTATATGAAGTAGCGATAAAAATATGGTTTTAATCTATATGAAGTAGCAATAAAAATATGATTTTTATTATCTAGATGGAGACAGAAAGATATAATTTTTACTTATAATAAAAATATGATTTTTATTATAATGTTAGCGACATAAAAATTCTATTTTTATATATGAAGTAGCAGAATAAAAATTTGATTTTTATATGTGAACTAGCAGAATAAAAGTATAATTTTTATGTATGAAGTAGCATTGTAAAAATATAATTTTTATATATAAAAATATCATTTTTATATATGAAATGAAATAAAAATGTAACCTTTTAGATATAAAATGCGACTTTTAAATATATAAACATCATATTAAAAATGTGATTTTTACTATGAACAGCGTGGAAAATATTACGTTGGAATTTCGGGCAAATCCAAACGGTTCAAAAATTCAGAAATAAAATTGATGGAGTGGATCCCAAAGGTGAGAACTTCTCACTCAATTTTTTTTTACACTTAAATATATACTAGGATGCATACGGTGCTTAAAAGCACCCGACACCTTTGTTTGAAACCATGGATGTTTGGTTATTGGTTTTAACTGATGAATTGGTTGAATTGGATTTGGGATGTAAATTGAATTGGTTAGAATTTGGCTTGTATATAGCGTGAGCCATTATTACGCGAGGGATAAAGCTAGACCTTATTCTGGTTCTAGTATCGCGCCGTTATGCTGCCTAAATTTTCTAA
Source organism: Allium sativum (assembly GCA_030737875.1). NCBI lineage: Eukaryota > Viridiplantae > Streptophyta > Magnoliopsida > Asparagales > Amaryllidaceae > Allium > Allium sativum. The sequence goes on along the minus strand of CM060910.1, from coordinate 330,609,842 downwards.
AAATGTTAGAACAATAAAAATATCATTTTTATTGTATAAATGAACTGTATAAAATATTCATGTGTTTAAATAAATATTCATTTACAAATTGGATGATTTGTTTATGTACACACATTTGACTGATATTGATTGAGACGATATATTTAACACACCGCCCAATTACACAAATAAAATCGGCGTGTGTTGATTAAAACCCCACACGGGTATTGGGATGATATTTGACATACACTAATCCCAATTTTTTAGTTGTATGTCAATCGATTGGTTGACAGGCTGTTATAAGCGTTAATTATTTATATTTAATGCTTATGCAGTTGTGTAATGCACTCTGAATGATGGTTGACTATGTTTGATTATTGTTGCATACATGTGTGTATAAAATCCATATAAATAAAATTATATGGTAATTGATTATGTCTGATTCCAATTCGGAAAGAACGAATATTTTAAACTAACGGATATTTTAAAATGACGAGTAATGAATATTTTAAAATAACTAATATTTTAAAATAATATTCAGTAAAGGATCAAAATATGATTTTGATGTCCGATTTGGGATGAACACGAAAATATTTAAATATATAAAGCCGTGTTGATTATATTAACGCCATTTTGACACAAATGATATTTATATCGATTTTATTCATTTTTGTAATGAAAATCGAAAAGGAAATGATTTCAAAATCTGATATTTTTTGAAAATATTGTCATTTATATATTATAATGATAGGAGTATTCAATTTTGATTTAAAATTGAAAATGAAGTTAGGGTTGTTTTAAAACGAATTTATAAAATACATTTTGAATAGAAATCGACGAAATATATAATATATATATAATATATATATATATATATATATATAATGGCCTGAATAGAACGCGCCGCGATAGTTCGCGAATTTCGACCATCGACTTCGAATTGACATTACGGGAGATCCGACCGTTGGATTCTCCTAAAACTGGAACCGTTGGTTTCGTATCGAAAAGATCTTTCCAACTAATATAAGAGATTTGAAATCTAATGGTTGGATTTGGAATTATGTCCAAATCAAATTTGAAAAAGGTCGCTGTAAGTGCAGTTCGATGACTGTTCATGGAAATCGGCTGTCCGGGCCTTGATAAAATTATTAAAAATATTAATAATTTGTGTAAAATCATAATAAATGATTTGGAAAGAATTTGGATGAAAAATTCCAAGTTTTTAAAGATAAAAATATTTTTTTATCAAAATGAGCTAGTTATGAACTAGAATTATAATCCAATATTTTAAATAAATAAATTGGATTGAAATGGTTTTGATATAACTAGAAATTTCCAGTATATGAATTGGAATGAATTTGGATCGAAATTATCTTCGGAATATTTTGATTTTGGATTCCGTGATTATACGGATATTGTGGAGGAATTTGGGAGATATATATATATATATATATATATATATTGTTATTCCCAATACGATATTTGTTGATTTCAGAATTTGATATTGAATATAAGCCGATATTATTAACTATTCAGAGCCTTGTATTTAATATTGAATTGGATTTTGGGTTTATCGTGAATGGTGTCTTCATTAACATTGTTGTCTTCATTAACACTGTTCTTAAACCCAGTTGAGAAAAGAATAAATCTTTAATTAAGATTTAGTGAAGTTTTTTCAATTAATTGATATTTAATTGAAATTGAATAAAAGAATTGGATTTCGTGTTTGTCGTGAATGGTGTCTTAAATAACACTGTTCTTAAACCCGGTGTGAAAAGAATAAATCTTTTATTTAAGATTATTAGAGTTTCCAGTTAATTAACATTTAATTGGAATAAAATGGGATGTGAATTGGGTTTATTGTGAACTGTGCTTTAACAACATTCGTTCTTTAACCCGATTTACAGTGAAATGTGATTTGGAATTTACAAATCTTTTTATTAAGATTTAATGGAAATTTTCCAAAGTAAAGTTTTCCAATTTAATATATTAAATTGGAATTGAATGGAATTCGATTTGGTAATAATTGAAATGAGCTTCTGTAGAGGAAGACTGTTAATATATATGGAATTTAAAAGGCTTTCTCGTTATTCCATTTGTATTATTAGTCGAATACAGAAATTGATATCGATTATATATTGATCTATTTTCCATGAAGATTCCATAATTAATGGAATGTGATTTGGGTTTATCGTAAACTGCATTTTAAATGACATTAGTTCTTTAACCCAGTTAAAGACATGATTACATGTCTAACATTGTATTTCGAACTGTATGGTTGATCTCTGCTAAATATATATCTGTTAGGTGGAGGAGAATTTATTCTCTTGCTTAACACCCTTCTCTAAGACGTACGATCTTAGAGGTTATATATAGGCAGAAATCAATAGTATGGAGTAGATTGTCGATGCAGCATGTTTGATTTTCCAAAGTTAAATAATCATTAATATTGATTTTTGGGAAGATTAAAACCAATTGGAGTTTTAATGAATCTTTAATTAGATTGAAATGCAAATGTGATAATTTAAATTATCAATTTGGGAAATGATCGAGAGTGGAGTATCACCAGTTTTGCTCCAAGCGATAGTTAAATCTTTAGTTAGATTTGAACAGGAAATGGTAATTAATTTTACCGATAACACTGGGGTGTTAGATATGAAGTACTACCAGTTTTGCTTCATGGGATGAATAGGTTGGGATTGGGAAATAAAATAAATGATTACTTCAGTAAGGATCGCTAATCCCGACTAGTTTGGATAAACCTTAATTTGGTTTGAATTAGTATCCAAAGGAAGATTGAAGAATAAATTTAAAGAATTTATCTTTGATAAAACTAATGGGAACCTTTCCCAAAGGATATGAATATTTAAATAAAAGAATATTCAGAATTGGAATGAGGCGTATGTTGTGTTTTATAGCACTTATTTATAATATATGCGAGTTATTCGGAAAGGCCGGTTTTATACCCATTTTGAATAACTGATTCGACCATAAGTCGACGATGAAGACGGTGGTTGAAGACCGAAGGTCTTCACATCGTTTGGATGATTATTGATGTCTTGATTGGGCGGTACACTCAAGACAAGGTAATAAGTGGTGATCGTCCAGACGTACTTGGAGATCGACCGGGTATGCGAGGACCTCTCTTCTGTATTGGACATACGGGACAAGGAATAAGGTGCCTCCGGTTTCGTTCAGACCCATAATGAACTTGTAAATGGATGTGTGTCCGACATTGGATTTTATTCTCTGTTGATTGATCTCTATTTAATATATATCTGTCTGGCGACGGAGAATTTATTCTCTTGCTTAACGCCCTTCTCAATACGTATGAGCTCACAGGTTATATATCGACAGACATCAGTCGCATGGCGTGAATTGCCTGTGTGGCATGCTGAGATGCAATTGATCAAGGCTTCTATCGAAAAGCAGAGTCTTATGGTTGATGATCAAAGAACGACTTTAATATAGCATAGCTTTGTGTATAGCATTAATTCGCAAGCCTCACACCTCGGTATGAGTCAAAAACGGGATAAGGGATCCAAGGAGGACATGATGTTTCTTTCTAGCTATGGGTGGTGTCATGGTATGAACCCTAGACATTTATTATTTTTACCTATGTGGTTATTGGATTGCGAGGCGCCTTAGATATATTGGTTACTACGAAGCCGATGGATATAGGTCCTATAGGACTGGGAAACGTGTGTTCAGGAATACTAATCCACAAACGTAAGTGTGGACCGGCATTGGAGGATCCAGGGGTCTTATACGGGAGATCCAGAGGCATTTGCCAGAGTGTCTCGAATCTGGCGAGGAGTACATCCCTTGCCTCGACTCATGACGGAAATCCAATTTCCAATACGTGACTGTTTGGTTTTGATTCTAAAGCCTAGTATTGGCGACATGATATATGGTACCCATGCCATCTATGATTGATACATTTATATTTGAAGTTGTTTTATACACTAAGCACTTATAATAGTATCAAATGATTTGTTTTAAATATACCAAGCATGTTTGTCTATTATAAGGGAAAACCCTATCCTCCGGCTTGCATTGCATTGTGTGATGGGACCTGGGTCTTATAATAGCTTCATTTTTCCAAAAAAGCATTGCAATGTTTATTTTATGCACTAGTATTCTTGGGAGGAAACTCATTCCGTGTTATACGGCGCGGTCCCTTGATTAACTTAACTTAAAAATAAAGTTTTAAATAATTGTTTTAGTTATCACACCAGTCACATGACTGACCTGGAGTTTATTGTTTTAACCTAAACTTTGGGTGCCGCTATTTTCCACCTGGGCAGCTAGTAGTTTTGGTTTTGCAGATTATTTCTTTTCCAGGATCCTGGTTTACAGCTGGAGCTATATTCAGAACGCTCTGTATCCGTGTATTTCTTTCAGTTGTATTTTGTATTATTTTCCTCTGCATTGTAATTTGTAAAACTCTGATATTTATCAAATGTATATTATTTATTCATACTCTCTATGTAATAACCCGAATTTTTATAACATGTTAAAACAAGAAATCAAGGAAGAATTAAATTTTAAAGTCAGAATCAAGGGAAACGGGTTACGCCATTGCTTTCGTCTCGAAATTTTACATGAAATAGAGTCCGAGTTTTCGAAAATCGGAGTTCTTATGACCAAGTTATGACCTCTAGAAGTTTCAGAAATTTTCAGAATCAAAGACAGCTCGAATTTCGAATTCGAAATTCGAATTCAAACCCCGCAGCAGGCAGGGCGGGAAAACTCCCGCCCATAGACCAGGTCGACCTGGGGGTCGACCATAGTGCCGACCTCCCAGGGACCAGGTCGACCATAGTGTCAACCTGGGGGTCGACCTGCCTCCCGAACCCACTTCTTGAACCACATGCATCCTGATGTATTTAGACTTGTTTTGTGACCAGATTCGTTTGCCTAACCCTATATAAGCAGCCCCCTAGCCTCATTCTCTCCACACCTTTCATTCTGTCCTTATGCTGCTTCTGAGATAATCTAAATAATAAGATAAAAAGGAAGAAAAAGGACTGCTCCTTCTCCATCAAGACTACGCTTAGAGATTTGCAAATTGGGGGATTTCAATTAGATTACGATCAATCAAATAGAGATTCAACAATCAAATTCTGCTTTCTAATTCTCGATCCACGCACTGTAAGTTCCAATTACTTTTAGATAAAAACTATAAATCTAATATGGGCATGTTATAAATTGGAATTGATTTATGTATGATTCATATCCATTCTTGTTTTCTTCTTGGATCTTGACTATTGGGAATATTGCCTACGACGTTGAAACTATTGGTAATGGCCTAAGACTATGACTATGTCCACGACTGTGGACATAATATTTTTCCTATGCCTATGACTATGATGGTGAACATAAGACTTTGCCTATGACTATGATGGTGAACATAAGACCGCCTATGACTATGAACAATAAGACTACGCCTATGACTATGACAAGGACAATTGTGACTAATTACCTAAGATTCATGACCATGAGGTTATTGCCTAGGATTATAACTTTGAAATTGGATCTAAGCTTGAATTTCTTTATTTATCCCTGGATCTTGATTTTGGGGATTTTTCTATTTAAGTTAGATCTATCCATGTTCTTGAAACTAGATTATTATTCAAACCTTTTCATGATCAATAATGTTATTAGATCTATATGCCTGCGATGTTTTAGTCAATTTAGTTATGTTATGCCTTGAAAATAGATTGATAATAGAATAATGTTTATTATGTTATATGTGGAATTGAATGCTATTGATCTATGCTTGTGGTTCTATTTTATTATCATATTGAATTGGGAATTAATGAACAAGTCTATTCATATGTATATGAACTTGAAATATAACCCGTGATGACAAGTTGTGCAGTTTATCATGTTATTCAAGTTTTAGATTGTGAAATCATATCACATATGTGACCAAATGTTAGATATACATGTCTATGTGTATATGTTAAACCTATGTCATATTTCAAGTTCACACTTATTCATATGTTCGTGATTGATTTGCAGGTTCACATATATGTAAGTTGATTTAGTCTATGTTACAAATTCACATATATGTATGTTGGTTCAGTCTACGCTGCAAGATCACATCTATGATATTCATGTTGATTATTTTGCAAGTTCACACCTATGATGTTCATATTGACTATGCCGATGAAGCCAAGTTTACTCCTCTGTCATGCTTATGTTAATAAATTGCTTTATGCCAATTTTGCGTACGTTAAATTAGGCTAAGTTTTAGCCTAATATTATATGCCAAAAATCATGCGGACGAAAAATTAGGCTAAGATTGTTAGCCTAATATTTAGACGGGGTAATGTTGGGAAAAATTGGTAATCATAGGAAGCTTGACATGAAACTTTCCTTGAAAACTTGACACGAACTTGACATGAAAACTTGAACATGGACATGACACTAGAATAAACATGAAAATGGCCAACTCGAGGTTGGGTTGAGTTTGCAGTGTAAATCTGCCCGGAACCGCCCGACAAATCCAGTTACTGCAAACAATAGGATCCAATGTGGGTAGTTGGTCATATCGCGCTTGAAACCTGAGGTCAGACTGAGTTGTGGTGTAAATCTGCCCGGAACCGCCCGGCATATCCAGTGACCACAACAACAGGTCTGATGTGAGAGGTTAGGGTGCATTAATGAATTAATTCCACATGATAGGGTTAAGTCATGAACATGAAAGACAACACTTAACCAACTTGAAATATGATTGATTGGGTTAGGTCATGAACTTGAACGACAACACCTAACCAACTTAACACATGAATAGTAGGGCTAAGTCACGAACTTAAATGACAACACTTAGCCAACTTGATATGCTAGACTGATGGGGTTAAGTCACGAATTTAAATGACAACACTTAACCTATTGGACGGAAACCCTAATTACGCGGTCCGTTTCAGCAGTAACCCACTAGATGTATCATGGTATCCTGGGACTAGGCAGGGTGGGGCACGATTACTGGGCTGATTGTAAGCGACCAGAACGACGGTTGTGTGGGTGCGCCAGTGTAGGTTCAGGCGGGCTATGGTTCTGCACGTGGTCCGGAGCAGAAAAATCAGGCATTGGGCATCAGTAGGTTTATCTGTGCATTCTTGATTCGTGTCGGTGGTTGGCACCATAGGGCTTGATACACTCTATGGTGGACCTAGCACAGGTGACTACATTCGTGATTGGTCCGTATAACACAGAAACACAACGAGCTAGAACTTGTAGGGAGCCGATCGATTAGTGGATCGTTCCGTTGGACCCAGTAATGGGTCATTCACGATTTTGGGCCAAGGGATCATTTCATGATTAATACTTGACATGGGTGGGGACTAGTACAGTTGGTGCAGCGAACCTTGAACAGCTATACTTGACCTATACTTGATTCATCATGTTATCTTAGTCTATCTTATCCATCTTGACATCGTACTTATGTTTACTTTCAGTTTATACATGTCATGTTACATTTACCTGTTTTTATGCTGAAAGTCACTTGGACCTACCAGTCTTTATGATTGACCTGTTTTCTTTCGCCTCTTTTTCTTTCGTTCCCCCCTACCCCAGGTTCTCAGGGAGGAAACTCTAGCACTTAGCTTGGATTCTGCTTGCTTTCCATCAGCTCATGTACGGTTTGGTCTTGAGCTATGCTATGGCTGCATGTCTGCTATTTTTGGGGAATAATTTACTTTTGTTATTTTTAAGTTTATGCTTCTTTATTTAGAACTTGATGTAATGGAATAATGGCAATTTGTACTTTGGATACATGAGGTTTTGTCTCTTTTCTTGAAAGTAATAAGATTTGGTTTTTAATTTCTACCGCTGCTTTATTTATGTTCTGTCTTGTGATATCTCTGTGTATGTTTACCTAGATAATGCTCCACCAAAACTAGTGCATTTCCTTTGAGAGTGACCCTAGCGGAGGTGGGGTGTTACATTTGGTATCAGAGCAGAAGGTTACCAGACTGGGCAAAAGCTTTTAAAAACCTTCTGAAACTATTTTCAAAACCGTTTATAAAGAAGCATTTTTTTTCATGAAAAGCTTATTTTGAAAAGGCTATTCCCCAAAAGCCATTAGCACTTTCCTTTGTTTCCTCGTTTGAATCTCTATCTTTTCGTTTTTCAGCATGTCTGGGAATCTTAACTTTCCAGAGGGCATGCCAATACCTGGCTGGTTCAGGAGGTACTTAGAGGCTAGGGCCAACGATGCAGGCCCAACAGATATTCCTCCTCTAGCTGTAGCGATTCCTCCTCCTCCTCCTTGTGGAAATGCTTTCGCAAAGACGTGTAGAGACTTCAAGGCTATGGGTGGAAAGGACTTCTATGGGACTGAATCCATTGTGGAAGCGAGGAATTGGCTGAAGGAGACCGAAGATTTGTTCGTCATCTTCGAAGTTGACGATAGGCAAAAGATACAACTAGCAGTGTGGTTGCTTAAAGATGAAGCTTCGTATTGGTGGGAGATTACCCATGCTGAGAGGCCAGTGGAAACTTGGGAAGACTTCCGATAAGATTTGAGATGAAATTTCTCTCCTAAGCTGAAAGAAGCCTGCAGATGGAGAAGTTCCAAACTCTTAAGCAAGGAAGCATGACGATCAGGGAGTACGTCAATCAGTTTAATCAGCTGGCCAGATTTGGACTGGATTTAGTGAACACCCAACACAAGAAGGCTCTTCGCTTCGTCAGAGGTTTGAATGAGCCACTACACAGCCTTGCTATGACTCATGTACCCATGGGGGTGACCTTTGAGAGCTTAGTGGATATGGCCCTACTTCATGAAGAAGACGAGAATGGCAAGAAGGAGGTCAAGGCGAATGATTCTCAAAACAAGAAGAAAGACTCCGAGAAAGGAGGCAAGAACAACAACAATAGTAATGACAACAAGACACGTTAGAAAAGAAAGTGCCACTTCTGCGGTATTGAAGGGCATATAGTCCAGGATTGTAGAAAGAAGAAGATGAAGATGGGAGCATGCTTTCAGTGTGGTGAAACTGGACATATCAGCAAGAATTGCCCTAAGTAGCAAGGGCAAGCCCCGCAAGCAGGACCTTCTGGGGGTATATCTTTAACTTCTTCTCCTTGATGCTTTGTTTTATCTTGTACATCTTTTCGATCCTATCTTGAGAACCTTACGTAGAACCCTATGGATGTAAACATGTATTTGAAGCATGTTATGGTTGATGTTTGCAAATGGTGGCAAGTGGTCGCAAGTGGTTGCTCGTGGTTGCATAACACACATTAGGCACTAGATCGGCTCAGACACATTTTCATATTGCATATGCATGAGTGTTTATACTTGTTTATGGATGAAATTGAATGTGTTATCATGTGGATGTTGCATATGGATGAATGTTTGTGCACACATATAGTGTTTATGTAACTAGGATTATTTGCATACATGTCATGACACTAAACATATTTTGCAGTAAGAAGATCAAACAGGTCTGATCATTTGCATTAGATAAGGAACATATATACACACTTTTTGCATATGTTCATATAGCATTAGAAATGTTTAAGGACAATGATTGCTCGTGAATGATGATTGAGTAGATGGATGATTGGATGGTATGATATATTCTTCCTAACTTGAAGATTTCATGGACGAAATCCATTAAGGAGGGGAGAATGTAACAACCCGAATTTTTATAACATGTTAAAACAAGAAATCAAGGCAGAATTAAATTTTAAATTTAGAATCAAGGGAAACGGGTTACGCCATTGCGTTCGTCTCTAAATTTTACATGAAATAGAGTTCGAGTTTTCGAAAATCGGAGTTCGTATGACCAAATTATGACCTCTAGAAGTTTCAGAAATTTTCAGAATCAAAGACAACTCGAAATTCGAATTCAAACCCTGCAGCAGGCAGGGCGGGAAAACTCCCGCCCATAGACCAGGTCGACCTAGGGGTCGACCATAGTGTCGACCTCCCAGGGACCAGGTCAACCATAATGTCGACCTGGGGGTCGACCTGCCTCCCGAACCCACTTCTTGAACCAGATGCATCCTGATGTATTTATACTTGTTTCGTGACCAGATTCGTTTGCCTAACCCTATATATGCAGCCCCCTAGCCTTATTCTCTCCACACCATTTCATTCTGTCCTTATGCTGCTTCTGAGATAATCTAAATAATAAGATAAAAAGGAAGAAAAAGGACTGCTCCTTCTCCATCAAGACTACGCTTAGAGATTTGCAAATTGGGGGATTTCAATTAGAACACGATCAATCAAATAGAGATTCAACAATCAAATTCTGCTTTCTAATTCTCGATCCACGCACTGTAAGTTCCAGTTACTTTTAGATAAAAACTATAAATCTAATATGGGCATGTTATAAATTGGAATTGATTTATGTATGATTCATATCTATTCTTGTTTTCTTCTTGGATCTTGACTATTGGGAATATTGCCTACGATGTTGAAACTATTGTTAATGGCCTAAGACTATGACTATGTCCATGACCGTGGACATAATATTTTTCCTATGCCTATGACTATGACGGTGAACATAAGACTATGCCTATGACTATGAAGGTGAACATAAGACCGCCTATGACTATGAACAATAAGACTATGCCTATGACTATGACAAGGACAATTGTGACTAATTACCTAAGATTCATGACCATGAGGTTATTGCCTAGGATTATAATTTTGAAATTGGATCTAAGCTTGACTTTCTTTATTTATCCTTGGATCTTGATTTTGGGGATTTTTCTATTTAAGTTAGATCTATCCATGTTCTTGAAACTAGATTATTATTCAAACCTTTTCATAATCAATAATGTTATCAGATCTATATGCCTGCGATGTTTTAGTCAATTTAGTTATGTTATGCCTTGAAAATAGATTGATAATAGAATAATGTTCATTATGTTATATGTGGAATTGAATGATATTTATCTATGCCTGTGGTTCTATTTTATTATCATATTGAATTGGGAATTAATGAACAAGTCTATTCATATGTATATGAACTTGAAATATAACCCGTGATGACAAGTTGTGCAGTTTATCATGTTATGCAAGTTTTAGTTTGTGAAATCATATCACATATGTGACCAAATGTTAGATCTACATGTTTATGTGTATATGTTAAACCTATGTCATATTTCAAGTTCACACTTATTCATATGTTCGTGATTGATTTGCAAGTTCACATATATGTAAGTTGATTTAGTCTATGTTACAAATTCACATATATGTATGTTGGTTCAGTCTACGCTGCAAGATCACACCTATGATATTCATGTTGATTATTTTGCAAGTTCACACCTATGATGTTCAAATTGACTATGCCAATGATGCCAAGTTTACGCCTATGTCATGCTTATGTTAATAAATTGCTTTATGCCAATTTTGCGTACGTTAAATTAGGCTAAGTTTTAGCCTAATATTATATGCCAAAAATCATGAGGACGAAAAATTAGGCTAAGATTGTTAGCCTAATATTTAGACGGGGTAACGTTCAGAAAAATTGGTAATCATAGGAAGCTTGACATGAAACTTTCCTTGAAAACTTGACACGAGCTTGACATGAAAACTTGAACATGGACATGACACTAGAATAAACATGAAAATGGCCAACTCGAGGTTGTGTTGAGTTTGCAGTGTAAATCTGCCTGGAACCGCTCGGCAAATCCAGTTACTGCAAATAATAAGATCCAATGTGGGTAGTTGGTCATATCGCACTTGAAACCCGAGGTCAGACTGATTTGTGGTGTAAATCTGCCCAGAACCGCACGGCATATCCAGTGACCACAACAATAGGTCTGATGTGAGAGGTTAGGGTGCATTAATGAATTAATGCCACATGATAGGGTTAAGTCATGAACATGAAAGACAACACTTAACCAACTTGAAATATGATTGATAGGGTTAGGTCATGAACTTGAACGACAACACCTAACCAACTTAACACGTGAATGGTAGGGCTAAGTCACGAACTTAAATGACAACACTTAGCCAACTTGATATGCTAGACTGATGGGGTTAAGTCACGAATTTAAATGACAACACTTAACCTATTGGACGGAAACCCTAGTTACGCAGTCCGTTTCAGCAGTAACCCACTAGATGTATCAAGGTACCCTAGGACTAGGCAGGGTGGGGCACGATTACTAGGCTGATTGTAAGCGACCAGAACGACAGCTGTGTGGGTGCGCCGGTGTAGGTTCAGGCGGGCTATGGTCGTGCACGTGGTACAGAGCAGAAAAAGCAGGCATTGGGCATCAGTAGGTTTATCTGTGCATTCTTGATTCGTGTCAGTGGTTGGCACCATAGGGCTTGATACACTCTATGGTGGACCTAGCATAGGTGACTACATTCGTGATTGGGCCGTATGACACAGAAACACAACGAGCTAGAACTTATAGGGAGCCGATCGATTAGTGGATCGTTCCGTTGGACCCAGTAATGGGTCATTCACGATTTTGGGCCAAGGGATCATTTCATGATTATTACTTGACATGGGTGGGGACTAGTACAGTTGGTGCAGCGAACCTTGAACAGCTATACTTGACCTATACTTGATTCATCATGTTATCTTAGTCTATATTATCCATCTTGACATCGTACTTATGTTTACTTTTAGTTTATACATGTCATGTTACCTTTACCTGTTTTTATGCTGAAAGTCACTTGGACCTACCAGTCTTTATGACTGACCCGTTTTCTTTCGCCTCTTTTTCTTTCGTCCCTCCCCCCCCCCGGTTCTCCGGGAGGAAACTCTAGCACTTAGCTTGGATTCTGCTTGTTTTCCGTCAGCTTATGTACGGTTTGGTCTTGAGCTATGCTATGGCTGCACGTCTGCTATTTTTGGGGAATAATTTACTTTTGTTATTTTTAAGTTTATGCTTCTTTATTTAGAACTTGATGTAATGGAATAATGGCAACTTGTACTTTGGATACATGAGGTTTTGTCTCTTTTCTTGAAAGTAATAAGATTTGGTTTTTAATTTCTACCGCTGCTTTATTTATGTTCTGTCTTGTGATATCTCTATGTATGTTTACCTAGATAATGCTCCACCAAAACTAGTGCATTCCCTTTGAGAGTGACCCTAGCGGAGGTGGGGTGTTACACTATATATTCTTGTACTCTGATGTAAATTGTTGTAATAGCAATGAAATGTTCTTCTGTTTATGTTCTGATTTGTCGTGTTCTCAACTCAATCCGAGCTATCCCGAAAGGGCGAGTTTGGGTCGTTTTAGTCTTCATTATCTTCGACTTTTAGTTGCCATTCAATTATTTTAAATGAGAATTAACTCAGCCTTTTCAAATAATTCATGTATATATAGAATTCAAATCAATTCTTTCCATGCTTAAACTATTTGACATTCACGTTTCAATTCAATACAATAATTTCATGTCAAATACATCTAACCATCAAAAATTTCTGATAAACCAAGTACAATTGGTTTATTTTCATTCCACGTCGTTTATAATAATTTAAAATGTTTTATTGCTATTTTTATTTATATAAAAATAGGCCATTTTAATTAAACGACGCTTCAAGTCATTATGCGGCCTTGGCACTGTTTTTATGCAGATTTGAATTACACATTTCTCAAAATCTAACCGTTGGGACTTAAAAAATTTAATATCATTGTAAAGATCTTTCCAAAGTGAACCCAACGGTTCCGGTTTCGGGAAAATCCGAAGGTCAGATCTCTCCGTATAATCGTTTAAATTTATGACTCCAAAATGCGAACTACCGCATGCGATTCGTTTAATTTTAATTTATATTATATATAATTTATTCGATGACTTCGAAATCCTTTTAATACTTCAAATAATTGGCTAACGCCTTTAAATTTCACAAAATTCGCCATAAACTCCTTTGTTCGGAGAGCGTTTTGGAAATTTATTGGGCCGTATTAGGCACCCAATAAATCAATAAAACCATACACAACTTTTAGTGACCTATATATGCCCAAGGGAGAGTGCAAATATCATATCTCTAGAGATTATATCTCATCACCTTGGCCAGTGTTGGAAAATAAATAATCCATGTGTCGTATCTAAAATCAAGAAAGATGTGAACTATTGTCATCTCCAGACCCGTGTGGTTTTTTTATTAATTCCTGCAATTTACCTTATATTTTATTTAGTTATATCAGTCCTTAATTCAACCTGTAATTTGATCATTGCCATACGAGCGCCTTGCTCGTATGGTAATCCCAACCTCATCATACAAGCTCCAAATGCTCAGATGGAATATGATATTCTATGACATCAATAGTTCATCTTCGGTTCAACCCGAAATGTAGTCATCACCATACAAGCCTCTCAATTGTATGGAAATTCCGGCCTCGTCATACAAGCTCCAAATGCTTATATGGAATATAATAGAGTATGTTATCTTCACGTATTATGCTATGTAGGGTAGTTCAAAATTAATTGCTGCTATCCTATGGCGTAGTTTATAATCTCATACAGAACAACCAGCACACCGCATTCAATGTCATTCACAGGAGTTTATATAATAATAAAATTGCGCATCCAACTCATTAAAGTGTACCTATTTGTCGGGCATGCAATATATTCTTTACTCAACATCAAATCCATTTTCCTGTTCAGCATATGTATATATATGCATATCTAAGCTAAAAATAATATTTTGGACAAAGACATGAGTATTTTATACACTTCGTACATATGATAAAAATAATATTTTTATCGGACAAAAATATATCTCAACACGTGGTTATTTTATATAGTTCATATACATGTTAAAAATAAAATTTATAGCAAACAACTATTTATTTCCATACATGGTTATATTTAACTCTTCATATACATGATAAAAATAATATTTTTGGCCAAAAAAATATATATTTCAACACATGAATATTTTTAACACTTCATATACACAATAAAAATGATATTTTTATCGTTCAAAGAATTTATTCAACACATGAATATTTTTAGTGGTTCATACATACAATAAAAATGTTATTTTTATTGTTCAAAGAATTTATTCAAGACATGAAAATTTTTAGTGGTTCATATATACAATAAAAATGATATTTTTATTGTTCAAAGAATTTATTCAACACATGAATATTTTTAGTGGTTCATACATACAGTAAAAATGATATTTTTATTGTTCAAAGAATTTATTCAACACATGAATATTTTTAGTGGTTCATACATATAATAAAAATGATATTTTTATTGTTCAAAGAATTTATTCAACACATGAATATTTTTATTGGTTCATACATACAATAAAAATGATATTTTTATCGTTCAAAGAATTTATTCAACACATGAATATTTTTAGTGGTTCATACATACATTTAAAATGATAATTTTGTTGTTGAAAGAATTTATTCAACACATGAATATTTTTAGTGTTTCATACATACAATAAAAATGATATTTTTATTATGAAAAGAATTTATTCAACATATGAATATTTTTAGTGCTTCATACATACAACAAAAATGACAGTTTTATTGTTCAAAGAATTTATTCAACACATGAATATTTTTAGTGGTTCATACATACAATAAAAATGAATATTTTTAGTGGTTCATACATACAATAAAAATGATATTTTTATTGTTCAAAGAATTTATTCAACGCATGAATATTTTTATTGGTTCATATATACAATAAAAATGATATTTTTACTGTTCAAAGAATTTATTCAACACATGAATATTTTTATGTAGTCCATTTCAGAAAATTTCAGCATTATAACGGCAAGGTGTTGTAGAACTGGCACAGTGTCTGAGCACTGCTCCTCTTCTAATCTAGGCTTGCACCGTACATAATCATTCCATTCAATAATTCCATAATTCAATCAAACAATTCATCACAACCACAATCAATCAATCCCAATTTTATAGAATTCATATTTGTATTATATATAATATATATATTTTCAATATCACAACCACAATCAATTTAAATCGTCCATGGTCTGTGAACGAGGGAGGTATACATACATACATACATACATACATACATATATATATATATTTCCATTTCAATTTCATTCAATGCATATATGATTATACAACGTATGTATAATTTATACATTGCTTATATAATTTCTACAACGCTTATATATGATATATACAATGCTTATATAATTTATACATCGCTTATATAATTTATACAACGCTGTCCATTCCAATTTGAATTTGGAAATCTCACATTGGGTTCCACTCCTTCTAATTTCGTGGCTTGCTCTAAAATTCCTCCGTTCACTTCTAGAATGTAGAAGACGTCGCCACAATCACAATGTTTCCTGTTTCATGTGATTTCGATGTCGTTTCAAAAAGATATAATTTTTTAATTAAATTAAACTAGCCACGATTTTAAAGTGTTGCAAATCATTAAAATTATATATGCCATTACCTCAGAAAATTGTTCAAAACCAGGGTAGCAAATTTCTTCCAATCCGTGTAGCTTGGCCAATGTCAGCTTGCACCACATCGAAGGGCTAGGAGAGAGCTTCCTGCGGCTGGTGGTCACGTCCAGATCGACGACACCTGGGAGGAGCGGTGGCGGTTCGAATGGCGGGACTTCAGAGGGACGATTCAATCAATATACACAACGATGGAACATCAAGCTTGTATGGATTTGTAGATGGGGAGATTCTCTACAAAATTCCCTCAAGAATCATTAAAAATCATAGAGAGTTTCGAAAGTTATTGGAGGGAGAAGATTGGAGCTGCTATCGTCGTTCGTTTTTCACTAGAGGCAACGGGTTTTAAATGAATTTGGTTTAATGATGAATTCTGATTGGTTAATATATATATTTTAATTTATTTAATTCTTTAATTCCAAAAATACCCATTACTCCATACGAACTCCAAACCAAACCCAATGACTGTCGCCTTTAGCTAGTTACCCCATTCTGGACACAATGGAATATATTTCGTAATCCCTTTCGACTGTTTCAGTCGGTTTTTCTCTAAATTAAAATATATAACGTTCAATGTTAGATTTAAATGTACGTTTTAATTTACCGGGTCTACATACTGAATCCAAAAATTCCCCAAAAATAAATCTAGCTATATTTTGATGATACGGTCCTAACAAAACTAATTTCATCAAATTTTGAGCCTGTCTGAAAAATGGCTTTTTTCTAGTCGATCCAATTCAACAAAAATTACCAAACGCGTTATAATTTACCATGTTCACATATTAATTCCAAAAATAATGGAATTTTAACCTAGCAATAATTTGACATTCCGGATCTAACAAAAGTGGTTTTGTCGAAACGGAGTTTGTTTGCAAGATGTCTATTTTTAAAGGTTTTGTTCTTATTTAAAAATGAAAATTTTAAATTCTGACCAAATTTATGTTAAAATTTCCTTAAAATAAATCTTTAAATTGGTTCTAATTTTCCATGTTGTTAAAAAGTCCTTACCATGGCTAAGAATAACATTGTCTAGAGATGTTATTTTGTCATTCAGATCAGTGATCTATGACTTCATTGAAAGATTGCCTGATTTCAAGAATTTATTTTCACTTTTTTATTTTTCAAAACTTCAAAGTGTCAAATCCTTTTCATAATTATACCCATTAAGCCTTTGAATTTCAACTTCTAGACATTGTTTTCTTCAGCTACTTTTTCATTAAATATTTTTACTCTACCTATTTCTACCAAACTATTATTGTGATCTTTCCTAAGTATTTTATCGCTAATGCATATCATTCAAAACATTAGTGATTTCTTGATCAAAATTCCACACATGTCTTCCATTGCCATGAAGCACATGTTGGCATTTTTTGTTTTTGAACCACTATCACTTGATGATGTATGTGAAACATCCCCTATTGCACTGAATGCATGTTTCCTCTCCTTATTGAAAGTATTTGAGAAGTACTTTGGTTTCTTCAAGTTGGGACAATCTCTTTTTAAATGACCGGGTTCATCACATTCAAAATATTTAAAAACATTTCCATTTCTAGAATCATTATTGTTAGTTTTTCGAAGTTTGTTCGTTATCCAATTCTTCAAGAATTTCTTGATCTTCTTGGAAATAAACAAGGTATCATCAGCAACAACATCATCATCTGGTTCATCATTGTCGATCATAGCATTAAGTGTTAGTGATTTCTTCTCATTTCCCTGATTCTCGTTTCCAACCTGGATCTTTACTTCATATGACATTAGATTACCAATCAATTCTTCTATTTCCATAGTACCAATATCATTGGCTTCTTTGATTGCTAGAGTCTTCTAACCCCATTCGCTAGGCAATGAATTCAAGATCTTTCTAATTGGTCTTCTTTAGTAATTTTCTTTCCTAATGATATTAAGGCATGTGTTGTATTCTGAAATATAGAATATATATCAGTAATAGACTCATTTGGTTTCATTTGAAAGATTTGAAACTATAAGTTGACATATATATATATATATATATATCTTTGTCTATTTTACTTTGCTGGTGCCTTCATATGTGACTAGTAGTGTTCTCGAAATTTCATGTGTAGAATTACAAACCGAAACTCGATTGAATTCATTTCCATATAAGAAGCATAATAAAATGTTCATAGCCTTAGAATTATTAAGTGCTTGTTTCTTTTGGTCTACTGTCCATTTTGAATACTAAGTTTGAGGCTCTATGTATTCATTTTGGTAATGTTAAAAATATCTAAACCATTAGACTGCAAATAAAATTTCATCCTATAAACCTAATAAGCATAATTGTTGCCATCAAATAGAGGGGGTCTGGTGGTTGGTTTCCCCTCTACAAAAGTATTAATAAAGGTGTTTCTGGTGTCACGAGCCATTTATACTTTCAAAAACTAGTTGATGGATTTTTTTAGAACCAATGTGCTGATACAAACTGTTATAACTTGGTGTGTCTACCATACAGTGTTGGATGCATCGTAAGGCTATTTAGGCAACAGAAGTGGTGCAATATGTATTAACTACTTACTTATGAATATAAACAGTATTACTTAAATTGCAACAAGAAACAAGTGATTAGAGAATAAGTAAGTAAAAGTAGTGTGCAGAAAAGTAAACGAAACCTAGATTTTTATACTAGTTCGGATTAACCAATCCTACATCCAGTCCTTCAATCCATCATTTAGAATTCAGTAATAATCGCTTGCTTTCCATGGGTGGCAAGAATACCTTTACAATCTTGGTTTTGTGGGCTACAAAGACTAACCCTCTTGATTTTATAAGCTGCGAGAACACACTCTCCTTATCGCTAACAAAAAATTATGGCAACTTGTCGTCTTCGATACAAATTCTTGCAAATTTGGTACAATGATCCTCTACACCAACAAATAATATATCTTTGAATTCTTTGAGGAAATATGATGAAATCAGAGAAAGAATGATGTTAACTCAAGTACAATCTCCGATAATGTGTGGTTTGCAATCTTTGAAGAATTAAAGTGAAAGAGAGTGGATTAACAAAGCTAATTGGAAAGTACTCAATGGATTTCTATTGCAAATGTTTGGGGAAGAAGTAGGAGAAAATGAGAATTCTTGATGTCAAAATTCTTTTTCAGAGGCCTTTATATAGTGGTTGAAGAGACATATCTTTTGGTGAAGATATAGAGGAAGATGACTCTTCATTTATTTAAAATTATGAAAAACGGCTAGTATGTTGATATACTAGGATAACCCATGTCGACATGCTAGTGCTGAAAAATAAACAACAACACTAAAAAGTGTTTCAGCATTTCAAAATTCCTTATATTTGTGGATTTTGGTGATTTGGTGGAGGTTAATGGTTAATGAGCTTCAAGGATAATTTCCATGGATCTTTAACAAGATATTCAACTCCTTATCACTTTAAACACCTCCATCCTTCAACATTCTTATTTGATAGGTTTCGGTCTTAGATTGATTTGATTATCCTTCCTCTATTATTCGTCCATTGCTTTGATTAACCTTCTTTTGTTATTCTTATTTTATACTCTTT
This sequence comes from Allium sativum, assembly GCA_030737875.1. Taxonomy (NCBI): domain Eukaryota; kingdom Viridiplantae; phylum Streptophyta; class Magnoliopsida; order Asparagales; family Amaryllidaceae; genus Allium; species Allium sativum. Next base: position 330,589,933 of record CM060910.1, on the reverse strand, counting down.
TTTGTCTCTATAAATGTCTCCATAATATATCTGATGTAACCGCACAGCTCGAAGATACGTTAGTAGTAATGATTATATGGTTGTTGTCATCAAAATAAACGCCTGAGGTGTTAACATTTTCACTATAACTGAATCTTAAAAAATCCAATTTCTTAAGCTAGATGAAGGTAGTAGTCCCCTGCTTGACGTGCCAAAATGTTGACATTTAATTTGGTCAATCGCACACTAACTTTGTAACACCCTCCATTAATGTCACTCACAAAGGGAATGCATTAACTTCAGTGAAGCGTTATAGGTAAAAGATGCAGATAAATTACAAGATAGACAAATAAAGAAGCGGAAAAAAGTCATTTTATAAGCAATGTAGTTCGGTCAAGCTTTTACAACAATTGACTCAATCATACTTAAAAGTACTTCATAAAACTTCTGTCTTGATTCAAAATCTTCCAAGTATATAAGAAGCATAAAACACAACAAAGTAGCATAAGTCTCCAAATTAAAGTGCAAACACAACCATAGCCAAAGATAAGAGGATCCAAGCAATACGTCGAAGAATCTTCAAGCTTGGAAGGAGAAATGGTTCAAACTGAGCTGAGCTATTCCCTCCCTAACTACCTGGGGGAGAAACGAAAGAAAAGAAGACGAAAGAAAATGGGTCAGACATAAAGCCTGATAAGTCCAGTGAATTTCAGTATGTAAACAGGTAAAAGCAACATGACATGAATAAACTGAATATAAGACAATACCGTGATAAGAGGGATACAAGACAAGATTAGCATAAGATATGATAAGGCAAGATAAACTGAATGCGCTTCTACTTTTTCTCTGCTTTGCTACTACCCTATTATTCTGGTTTCTATATCTCTGCACCACCTAACTAGTGTCCCAACTAGAAATCTGTATAAAATGATAATGTGATCCCAATCCCCACAATTGTGGCTGCCTTCAAGAGTACATATATTATGAGGATCCCACCTCAATCTTCCTAATTGCCATGGATATGTTAGATCTACCCTTACTACCTTATTTATCGGCTCCCTAACTCGCATGTATGTATTACTTGTGTCATTTGACCTCGCTTGTATGCATTCATTACTTGTGTCATTCGGTCCCGCTTGTATGTAGATACCTGTGTTGGCCCTATCATGGGGTGTATTAATTCCCATGATGGCAACCTGACACTATTCAAGATGCATAGTGTATACTACTGATGCCTAGTGCCTTCTTTTCCACTCTGGAGCACGTGTACGCTCATACTCCATTGGAATTACACTGCTGCACCACCCGCCGCTATTTTGACCGCTTATAATCAGCCCAGTAATCATGTCCTACCCTGCTTAGCTCAGGGTACCATGATACATCTATGTGGGTTACTGCTGAAATGGGTCCCCATTATTAGGGTTTCCTAATCAACATGTTTTAATGGTTAAGTGTTCTCAATTTAACTTAACCCTACCCATTTGCTTAATTAACATGTTGTACTGGTTAAGTGTTTCCTATTCATATGTTACTTAACCTTCTCATAGATTCACGCATGTTTATTTAACGGTTAAGTTTGTGGGCCTATATTTACTAATATTACCCACTTACCCAAGCTTTACTTAACCCTTCCCCTTATCAAGTCCATATGTATTATTGGTAAGATTGCATTAACCCTATCCACTTTGTTCATATAATATTGGTTAAGTTGTCTTCTTGTCCATGTTAACTTAACCCACCCACCTAACATGTCATATTGGTTAAGTGTTTCTTATTATCTTAACCCTTCCCATTCATCATGTTGTATTGGTTAAGTGTTTCCTATTAACTTAACCGTGTTCATTCATCATGTTATATTGGTTAAGTGTTTCCCCTTGACTTAACCTTAATCATTCATCATTGGTTAACTTAACCCTACTCACTCATCGTGTTGAATTTGGTTAAGTGTTTACTATTAACTTAACCCTTCCACTTGTCATGTAACCTGGGTTAAGCGTTGCCCTATCACACATCATGTTATATTGGTTAAGTGTTTCCCTCTTGTGTTAACTTAACCCTACCATTCTTAGCATGTCCGTTCATTAGCATTAATTCATTCATTAATGCCTCAACCTCTCACATTAGAACTGTTGTTTGCGGTTGCTGGACGTGCCGGGCGGTTCCGGGTAGACTTCTACCACAAACTCATTCTAACCTCGGGTTTTGGGCTTAATGTGCTAACCTCTAACATTAGATCTAAATTGTTGCGGTCGCTGGATGTGTCGGGCGGTTCCGGGCAGTCTTACACCGCAACTCAATCCAACCTCGGGTTAGGCACGTTCATTTTTAGCCAATTTACGTATTTACCATTCATGTCCAAGTCTAGAATCACCAAACTAGTCATGTTCCAATTCCCAAGTTATGCCCAACAAATTCAATCACAAGTTATTACTCAAAATAGGTTACACCCAATCCTCCCAAATTTGCAATAATAGTCATGCCCCAAAACCGCAATATACATTACACTTGGTGTCCCAACCAATAGTTATGCCCAATCTAGATTTAATATTTCAATTTACAGTTTTCATCCAATCTAGATTTTATATTTCAATTTACCCCAAGTTCGCAACAATAACAATTATGCCCCCAAATCACAAGTTACAGATTATGTTCCACTATTACCAAATAGATTATTCCCCAATATCAATTACAAGTTATGCCCAACAATTTCACCAAAATAGGTTATACCCAAATATTCCCCGTATTCCAATCGTTCATATTTCACGATTTCAGCCTAGGTTCGAAGGTAACCCAGATTCATAAAAGAAAAAGGAAATAGGGGAAGAGAGTGAAGGAGCATAAAATAAGAATAGGCATAAAAATAGGCATGTAACAACAGAACTAATACATGAAATTTAGATCCAACAAAGATAGATTCTTGAATAAGCTGGCACAATCATTATCGTAGGCATAAGAATAACATCATGAACCAAAAAGGATTATATATTCGATGTTCAACAAATATAGGCATGATTGAATCGATATAATAACTTCTTAGGCATTTAAAATTATAGATTCAATAGAAAGATAGGGGTAAATCTGAAAAGATTGTCTCATCATCAAGCATAAACTTAGATCCATTTTATTACATGCCAAAATTACTATTAGGTGTTTAAATCTGAAAATAACATGAACTTACATTGCTAGGATTAAGAAAAGATAATTGAATCGTTGTTGTTGAAGAGACTCTAATTTGATGTTAATTAATCTTCAAAGTGGATTCGAGGGTCTCTAATTTGATTTCTAGTTTGGAGAAGATGGAGGTGGCTAGGCTTAATTGAAGATGAATAGTATGGCGACGTCACAGCTTTGGAGCAATAGAATTAGGGTTGGGCTATGAGTGTATATATAGATGTCTAGGATTATTAAGAGCCTTTAGATCAACCTAGGATCCATCCAAGCCATCTAGTCCAAGAGAATTTGTCCAATCAGGTAACGACACATCAGCCCTAGGCTGTAAAAATATGTCACTGGATCTGGATCAAACAGGGGTCGACTCCCTACAGGGGGTCGACATTTATGTCGACTCCCCTATAGGGGGTCGACACCTATGTCGATTCCCCCTAGGGGCAGGAGTCGACACCTCTGAGCGGGAAATTTCCTGCTCAGCCCGCTCTGACCGAATTTCGAATTTTGAGCAGTTTTGACTTTTAATTATTAATTTAATTTAATTTCTGTTTAAACTTGAAATCTTCTTAACTCCATAACTTCTTCATACGGAGCCCGATTTACGCAAAATCGGACTCTATCTCAAGCGGAATTCTGAGACGAAAGCAACGGTGTAACCTGTTTCACCCAATTCTTCTACTAAAAATTAAATGTTCTTAAATTTGTTAATTTAATATTTAACATTATAAGGTGTTACATTCTCCCCTCCTTAAAGGATTTCGTCCCCAAAATCTCTAAGTCTGGAAGAATGTATATCCTACCATCTAACATCCATCTACTCAACCATTCAATCACAAGCATCCATTGTCCTTAAAAGATTTCTAATGCTTTGTGATCATATGCATAGTATGTGTATATGTCCTTATCTAGTGCAAAATTAGGCGGTCTACTCATTAAGTTGACCTCCTTAATGCGAATTATGTTAGTGCCATGAGTCCATTATGTATGCAATTATTCCTAATCATACCTTATAACCTCTACATGAGTGCATTATCATTCATACAAATGAAACATCCGTATGATAACACATCAAGTTTCAATCTATATCTAAATACATATATGCATACGCATTATGAAAGTGACTGAGCCGATCTAGTACCTAATGTGTGTGTATATGCATCCACGAGCAACCACTTGCACCAATCAATCATAACATGCTTCAAATACATGTTTACATCCATTGGTTTCTGCCTAAGGATTAATAATAGGACCAAGGAGATATACTTAAGAGATAGATACAAGCATGCATAAATTTATGGAAAAAGAGATCAAGCATGTACCCTCAAAAAGAAAAGGGTAGGATGCGCGTATCTTGTCTTCAGTCTCCCAAGTCGCGTCTTCTTCAGCGCCACTCCATTGTACTTTATCTAGATTGACTTCACGATTTCAAAGCTTCTTGACCTCTATTTCCAAAACTCACTAGTAAAGATAGGATCTCGATCACTTACTATGCTAGAGGGTATCCCATGTAGTCAGACTATCTTTCCAAGATAAACAGATGTTAACCATGATACCAAGTGTATATACTAAGATAATTAGAGGTCTCTCCTCTACTTAGTTTATCCATCATGTCACAAATCTGAGGGTCCTCACGTTACGCCGCTCCTATCCGATCCAAAAGCATAGGCCGCTCTTCTAGCGATGCTAACAAACCAGGTAAAAACTTGACTGGGGGTCTAAAGCTAAAGGTTGCTATGTACTTCAAACTTTACCCCTCTTAAGGCCAGTCTCTTTTTACTTAGGGCGCCTGCCACAACATTACCCTTGCTAGTGGTATAAGCAATCTCAAGGTCGTGTGAGGCAAGAAATTCCATCTATCGTTGTTGCCTCAAATTTCAAATCTTTTTGCGAGAACGAATATTTTAAGGACTTAGGATCCGTATATAGTTCAAACTTTCTCTCTTAAAAGATAATGATGCCATGACTTAAGAGCGAACACTATAACAGCTAATTCCAAGTCGTGGGTAGGATAGTCTTTTTCATGTACTTTCAGTTGTCTTCTTCTGAAACACCCCACCCTCCATTAAGGTCACTCACAAAGGGAATGCCTTAACTTTGGTGGAGGTTTGTAAGTAAAAGTCAGAGATAAAACACAAGACAGATATAAACACACACACACACACACACACACATATATATATATATATATATATATATATATATATATAAGTAGCGGAAAACAACCGACTTTTTATTTCATAAATACATGTTCATACAAAACATTTCCATAACTGTCACATAATAAATCCCAAAACATTACATCATCATTTCTTCTTGGTTATTAAATAAAGAAGCATAAAACATAATTAAAACTGCATAAATTGCCATGATTGTGTCCAACAGCCATAGCCAAGGAAAGAGAGTCCAAACCGTACATCTACTATCTTGAAGCTTTCAAAGAATCTGACTAAACTGGGTTGTTTCCTCCCTTTGGACCTGGGGGGGGGGGGGGGACGGAAGAAAAGAAGACGAAAGAAAATAGGGTCAGACATAGAGCTTGGTAAGTCTAGTGACTCTTCAGTATGAGAATAAGAATAAGGGCATGATAGGTATAAACTGGAAACAGGAAAGTATCATAAACTAAGATAAAGTAGTTTTGAAATGAATATACTATCGCACCCCACACTATATCTCTGCACCTACATGCATTAGTTCTAAACTGGCATCCCATGCTAAGGGTGAAGTGATCCCCTTTTTCTAAAGATCGGCTCCTACTCGCATAATTACATGTGTCTTACGACCCCCAAAGATTGTAGATACCTATGCTGGTCCCACCATGGGGTGTATCAAGTCCCATGGTGGTGGCCTGACACAATACTAGAATGCATATGTTATACTACTGGTGCCCCCAGTGCCCTGTTTGTCTGCTCCGAAGTGTGTGCACGCCCGCACTCCGTTAGAACCCACACTGTTGCACCCACCGCCGTCGCTTTGACCGCTTACAATCAGCCAAGTAATCGTGCCCCACCCTGCCTAGTTTCAGGGTACCATGATACTGTGAAAACCCGTAACTTCCCCGGTGAGGAAAGCGCAGATAGTTCGAGAACAAGCCACAAAAGAACGCAAACGGGAGAGCATTTCATTGTATATTACAACAATGCATCAGATTACAAGAATATACAGAGTATAAATGAATATTACACAGAAATATAAGAGATTTAAATTACATTTAAATCCATAGCAGCGGAAAATAATACAACACACAACTAGAAGAGATATACAGATACAAAGCTTTCCGGATATCGTTCCAGTTGTAAACCAGGATCCTGTGAATATAAATCTGCAAAACCAAAACTACTAGCTGCCCGTGTCAAAATAGGGGCACCCAGAGTTTAGGTTAAAACAATAAATTCCAGGTCAGTCATGGGACTGGTGTGAGAACTAAAACATTTATTAATCTTTATTTTAAAGTTAGGTAAATCAAGGGACCACGCCGCTAACGCGGAACGGGTTTCCTCCCAAGAACACCAGTGCATAAAACAACAGCGCAATGCTAAATAAAGAAAAATGAAGCTGTTATAAGACCCAGGTCCTATCACACAATGCAACGCAAGCCGGGTGATAGGGTTTTCCCTTATAACAGCCAAAGAATGCTTGATACGTTTAAAACATATCATTTGATACTATAATAAGTGTATAGTGTTTAAAACAATTTCAATCATAAATATCAATCATAGACGGCATGGGTACCATATATCATGTCGCCATACTAGGCTCTACAAATAAAACCACAAATGTCACGTATTTGGAAATTGGATTTCCATCTATGAACCGAGACAAAAGAAAGTCCTCAACCGATTCGAGACTCTCTAGCCCGAGCCTCAGGCAAGTACTCAGTCAAACCTTGGAGCGACAGGGCCGGTCCACCGATGTGGATTAAAATGCCTTAACACTACGTCTCCCCGCCCTTTGGGGCGTAAATGAGCCAACGAATTACTCCATCGGACCCGGATCGTCCGATCAAACCGAGGCGCCTCGCAGCAGCAACAACCACACAGGTGAAAAGTACATAAATGTCAGGACTGGTAGGTCACTGACACCACCCTAGCTAGAAAGAAACGCATGCCCTCCCTGAGGTCCGTTGTAACAACCCGTATTTTCAATAACCTGTAATAACATAAATCGAGGCAGAATTTAATTCTAAAATGGGAATCAAGGGAAACGGGCTATGCCATTGCGTTCGTCTCGGAAAAATACGCGAAATAGAGTCCGAGTTTTCGAAAATCGGAGTCCGTATGACCAAGATATGGCCTCGCGAAGTTTCACGAAAATTCCCAAATTAAAGTATACTTAATTAAGTGAAATGGGTTGTGTAGATATATATATATATATATATATATTGATATATATATATATATATAATTGAAAATTTAATAAATAAATATGCAAAAATGCTCAAAACAGCGAATTGGGAGAGGGGAATAACCGAACCGGCCGATTTTTGAAGTCGACCCGAGCCCGCTGGGTCGACTAGGGGTTAATCCAGGGTGTTTGGCTGTCAACCCGTGGGCCGATTCGCTCAAGTGCAGATTTTGCATTTGAATGGTTCTCATGGTCCATCTTTAATCTAAAGGCCCTAGATGGTTCCTACACTTGACTTCTTCCCCAAGACATGCTTTGATGGCTTGGATTGAATCTAGGGTTAATCCTATGGCCTAAAACACTTGCCTAATCTATAAATAAGACCCTAACCTACCCTAATTCATTCATAATTAAACCTAGTGACTAAACTATGGCAAAATGCTAGCTCTCATGGCCTCCACTAATTTTATGAAGAGGGTTGCATACTAATCACTCTCTAATCAACTTCTAATCCCTTCTTAGCATCTTAATCTTCTTCATTTGGTGTTCAAAGTTGCTAGTTGTGAGTTTCTATCACTTTGATGATCTTTTGGTAAACTAATTAGATGAGATGTGATGAGATTTATGGTTTTGTATGTGGGTTAATGAGCTTTGAATCATATGATATGATGTTAGCATTAATCTTATGTTTATGCATGTTGAGTATGTAAGCTTATGCAAGTTTAATATGATGTATGTTATGTTTGCATGATGCTAAATATGCAAGTTGTGGGCTATGTAATCATATGCATGTTATGCAAGTTCATGGTAATATGCTATGCAAGTTACATGTATGTAAATATGCAAGTTACATGTTTGTTAATATGCAAGTTACATGTATGTAAATATGCAAGTTACATGTTTGTTAATATGCAAGTTACATGTTTGTTAATATGCAAGTTACATGTATGTAAATATGCAAGTTACATGTTTCTTTATATGCAAGTTACATGTTTGTTAATATGCGAGTTACATGTATGTAAATATGCAAGTTACATGTTTATTAATATGCAAGTTCATGATGACACATTATGCAAGTCTATAAGCTAATATGCAAGTTTGTTATGCAAAATGAATATGTAAGTTATGTGACATATTATATGCAAGTTATGTGACATGTTATGCAAGTTCATATGCAAGTTATGTGTTTGTTAATATGCAAGATGGCACCTTTGAAACATGTTCATTCATATGCAAGTTGACACCTTTTATATGTGTTATATCATGAACGAAATTACGTGGGAACGATGGGGTAATTAAATGCATAAGTTAATAAGATTGTGTGAAATTAATATAATTATGCATAACACAAAATAAATAAACATAGTATGGGAATTTGCCTATTTGGTTAGGTGTACCCATACTATGTGTTGGGAATTTACCTATTGAGTTAGGTCTACCCCATGGGAATTTACCTATTAAGTTAGGTCTACCCATGTTAAGAAAACTTGATTAATTAGGGATAATTAATATAAAATTATGAGGGTGATTAATTAGGTGTAATTAATTGACTAAGACACGAGGTTGGACTCAGTTGTAGCGTAAAACTGCCCGGACCCAACCGGCTTAACCAGTTGCTACAAATGTTAGCCCAATGTGAGAGGTCTTAGGCACAAACTAAATACGTAATTAATGTAAAGACACGAGGTTAGACTCTGTTATGACATAAGGCTGCCCGGACCCAACCGGCTTAACCAGCGGTCATAAAAGACAGTCTAATGTGAGAGGTCTTTACAAAGGTTACGTTCTTAATTAATTAATTAAGAAACACTTAACCACATTAGCATGTAGAGGGACATGAGGGGTTAAGTGGGTGCCTCGGGTGGCATGAGAAAATCTAGTGGTTGCCTTGGGTGGCAATAGAAAATACGATTAGAATACTTAACCAAAATGGAACATGTAATTAAAACATGATTAAAGGGTTAAGTGGGATATACTAGAAAAAGGGACAAGCTTAGGTGGGTAGCTTGTGGAGGCCCATTTCAACCAGTAACCCATACGTATCTTTGTGGGCTCGACCCATGTCGAGGACGGGACACGCATACTGGGCTTGACTGTAAGAGGCAAACGGGTTAGCGGTGGCAACGCAAGTCCAACGGGCTTCATATGCGTGAGTGGGCCCGGGCTGGTAGGTAAGCCGTTGTTGCATCGAGTAGATATAAGCCGTGCACCTTTAGTTTCATCAGGTTGCCACATTGGGGAATGATACATCCCACGGTGGGGCCAGCACGGGTATCTACGTTAGGGAGCCGATCGAATGGGAAGTAGTGTGTACACCTAGTGGATTGTAGGGCCCCGTGGCGCCTACTTGGTCACCTAGGGGTACGCAGGTACTAATTAGTAAATTTTATAAGTCCTTGGGGGGGATCAACCTTTAAGTTAGGAACGACTGGTGTGGTGCAGTTTAGTAATTTACCTTAGGGAGGGTAGATGCGTCTTTATCCTTTATCTTCGTTTAGTTGACTGCTTAGGGTAGCCATTCATCCCTATATGTTACCGTATATCAGTTTATGTCTTCTCTGGTTACTTTAACGATTGTATTGTTAAAGTTATAGGACTCGCTCAGACTTATGTCTGACCCCGTTGTTTTTATCTTTTTCCCAACCCTCAGGTCCTACGGTGGATCCTAGCAGTAGTGGAGCTTGATCGGATTGCTGTTCCAGTCTTTAGGAGCTTGGATAGATGTAAAGCTCCAGTTATCCAGTTATCTTTTCTTTTGTTTGGCTATTGTATGAGAGTGGGATTATGTACTTCTTTATTTTGATGGATATTGTACTTGACCTTTATTGTGGTTTTATGATGTAACCAGACATGTTTTACTTCCGCTGTTATGAGATGATGTTTTAAAATTTCAAGTACTATTTATATCTGTCTTGTTGTAATTTTTCTGTTCTATATTCACTAAAATACTCCACCAATGCTATGGCATTCCCTTAGTGAGTGATCATAGCGGGAGTGGGGTGTTACACGTGGTATCAGAGCTTAAGGTTACCAGAACAGATAAAATTTTTGAGAAAAACTACTTTCTAAGAGTATTTTCGAAGAAAGTATTTTTAAAAGCATGTCTTCTAAGAGAAAAAGTTTTTGAAAAAGAAAAGCATAATCCCCAATAGCCATATCTTTATCTTTCGGAATCTCCTTTTTGAATCTTTCCTCTTTCGTTTCAGCATGGCTGAAGATCTTAACATCCCGGAGGGTTTAGTTATACCACTATGGTATAGGAGGTTGCAAGAGGCTAGGGCCGCGGCTGCGGGTCCGGCCAATGCTACTACACCAGAGACAACCGCTCCTCCTCCTCAGCCTAGAGTGGATAATTTTGCTAAGGTTTGCAAGGAGTTCAAGGCTATAGGAGGAAAACCTTTTCTTGGTTCAGAGACTTTCGTAGAGGCTAGAGATTGGCTTAAGGAAGTGGAAGAGTTGCTAGATATCTTTGAAGTGGAAGAGGGAAAGAAAGTCAAGTTGGCGGCTTGGTTAATGAAGGGAGAGGCCTCATTCTGGTGGGAGGTCACTAATGGAGAACGCCCTGTTGACTCTTGGGCAGATTTTAAGCAAAGGTTTGGGGCTAAGTTTCTCTCAAGGGCGGAAGAGAATCTGTTTATGGAGAAGTTCTTGAATTTGAAGCAAGGGAATCTCACGGTGAAAGAATATGTCAACAAATTCAATCAATTAGCAAGGTTTGGCATAGAGTTGGTGAATACACCGGAGAAGAAGGCTTTGAGGTTCGTTAGAGGCTTGAACGAACCATTGCAAGGAATAGCTATGACTCACATTCCTATGGGGGCCACTTTTGAGAAGCTTGTCTACATGGCACTTATGCATGAGGATGATAAGAATTCTAAGGCACCAGAGAAAAAGGGGGATCAGAAGAAACCGCAACAGCAACAACAAGGCAAGGGCGGAAAAGGCAATGGTGACAAAAAGAAGACGAAGAAGAAGTGCTTCAATTGTGGAACACCAGGACACCTTAGTAAGGATTGTCGCAAAAAGAAGAAGACCGGTTGCTTTCATTGTGGTGAAGCAGGGCATCTTGTGAAAAACTGCCCAAAGAAGGGGCAGAAGACGGGGTCTACCTCAGGAGGCCAGGTGCAAGCTCTTATAGCACCACCTCAGTCAGGGGGGCAAGTTCAGGTTCTCTCAGTTCCACCGATTCAGCAGAGAGGTAGAACTATTTCCGTTGAAAGTCTGGTTTTTCTGTTTGATCATCCAGTTCGTACTTTGTTTGACTCTGGCGCATCGCATTCTTTTATCTCATCATCGTTAGTTGAGTCACTGCACTTAGACACCAGTCTAGTTGATGATCCCTTGGTTGTCTCAAACCCAATTGGGGGCTCCATATATCTGTCTATGATATGTTTGGGTTTGAAGATTTCTATACTTAGCGTTGAGTTTAGATGTGATGCTTTTGTATTGGGCTTCACGGGCTATGGGTTGATCTTGGGCATGGACTGGTTATCCAGTAATGGTGCCGTTCTTGATTGCGAAAGGAGAGTTGTCAGGCTCATGACCCGCTTGGGTAACACTCTCGAGATCTCTTGCAATCCCATGGAATCTGTTTTGCTAAGTTATCTTGAATCGCTCGATGCTTCGGTCGAGAGTTTGTGTTCTGTCAGAGTAGTCCGGGAATATCCGGATGTGTTTGAAGAAGTAAAGGGTTTGCCTCCGAAGCGGGAGATAGATTTCCGAATTTATTTGGTGGATAATGCCAAACCAGTGTCTTTGCCAGTACGCCACATGGCTCCTCGTGAGAGAAGAGAACTTCATAAGCAAGTAGGGGAGTTGCTTGAGAAGGGGTTCATAAGGCGAAGTATATCGGAGTGGGGAGCTCCAGTAGTGTTTGCCACGAAGGCGGATGGGTCCCTCAGACTTTGTGTGGATTATAGAGAACTTAATAAGCTCACGAAGAAGAATAGACACCCATTACCGAGGATAGATGATCTCTTTGATCAGTTGGTTGGCGCGTCAGTATTTTCGCAGATGGACTTAGCTACAGGGTTTCATCAGTTAAGAGTGGCGGAGGACAGTATAGAGAAGACTGCTTTCCGGACTCCGGATGGTTTTTATGAGTGGCTAGTGATGCCATTTGGGTTGACAAACGCCCCCGCATACTTTGTTGATCTCATGAGTAGAGTGTTCAGAGAGTATCTGAATAAGTTTGTAGTAGTTTTTGTGGATGACATCTTGGTCTTTTCCAAGAATGAAGAAGAGCATGCCTTACATCTCAAGGAAGCGTTGGAGACTCTTCGAGCGCATAGTCTTAAAGCTAAATTCTCTAAATGCCATTTTTGGAGAAGAGAAGTGCGATTCTTAGGGCATGTGGTCTCTAAGGAAGGGATAGCTGTGGATCCCGCAAAGATAGTATCTATCCAGGATTGGAAAGTTCCTAGAAATGCTACCGAGGTAAGAAGTTTCTTGGGGTTGGCAGGATATTATAGGAAGTTCATCAAAGACTTCGCGAAGATATCAGCCCCATTAACCCGCTTGACGAAAAAGAATCTGGTTTTCTCGTGGGATGTAGATTGTGATGATGCTTTCCGACGGTTAAAGAGAGCTTTGACCACCGCTCCAGTTTTAGTGCTCCCGGATGGGAGTAAGCCGTTTGTTGTTTATACCGATGCTTGTGGAACAGGATTAGGCGCAGTCTTGATGCAGGAGGGAAGGGTAATAGCCTATGGAGGGAGACAATTGAGAGTGCATGAGAAGAATTACCCTACCCATGATCTAGAGTTGGCCGCGATTGTTTTCGCACTTAAGTCTTGGCGCCATTATCTTCTTGGTGAGAGATTCGAGTTGTTTACCGACCATAAATCATTGAAGTACTTATTCTCTCAGAAGGATTTAAACTTAAGACAGCAAAGGTGGATGGAGTTCTTAGCATCCTATGATTTCGAGATAGCGTATACCCCTGGTAAGGGTAACGTGGTGGCAGACGCCTTAAGTAGAAAAAGGCTATCTTTGAGTCCATTGTTCGTGGAACGACGAAGCTTGGAGTTTCTTTCTTTATTTGACTTCAGACCTTCTGTTGATTTTGTACCTGGTTTGTTGGCATCCTTGGAGGTTAGACCTACTCTTTTGAGACGGATTGGCGAGGCTCAGCGAGACGACCCACAGTTGGTTGTGTTGGTAGAGAAGCTTATAAGAGGGGAGTCGTCCAGCCATTTGGGTAGATACACCATAGATGATAAGGGATGGTTGCATAGAGACGGTAGACTTTGTGTACCGCAAGATGAGGGTTTGAAGAAGGCTATTTTGGATGATGCACATCGTTCAAGAATGACTATTCATCCCGGTGGAGACAAAATGTACCAAGACATGAAGAGAGTTTTTTTTCTGGGCCGGTATGAAGAAAGATGTGGCCGAGTATGTGGCTAGATGCTTAGTGTGCCAACAAGTTAAAGTGGAGCAAAGGAAACCCGGTGGGTTGCTACACCCATTGGAAGTTCCACAGTGGAAGTGGGATAGTGTCTCGATGGATTTCATCGACGGGTTACCGAGATCGAGGAAGGGCAATACGGGAATTTGGGTTGTGGTAGACAGACTTACCAAGAGTGCCCATTTTATACCCGTAAAGAGTAAGAGGACCGCTCCATGGCTTGCTTCAGTCTATGTTAGAGAGATTGTTAGATTGCATGGCGTACCATCCAGCATTGTGAGTGATCGAGATCCTATTTTCACTAGTGAGTTTTGGAGAAGTTTGCAAGAGGCGGTAGGGACTCAGTTGTGTTTGAGCACCGCATATCATCCTCAGACGGACGGTCAGACTGAGAGGGTGAACCGTATCTTAGAAGATCTTTTGAGGCTTTGTATCTTGGATTTTGGAGGTACATGGGAAGAACATCTTCCTTTGGTGGAGTTCGCATATAATAACAGCTTTCAGTCCAGTATTGGTATGGCTCCTTTCGAAGCTCTTTATGGAAGGCCTTGTCGATCTCCTACATGTTGGTGGGAATCTACGGATAAGATCTTGCTTGGGCCGGATATGGTTAGAGAGACTTCAGAGAAGATTGATTTAATTCGAAAAAGGATGAAAGCAGCGCAAGATAGACAGAAATCTTATGCGGATCGGAGAAGGACGGATCTTGAGTTTGAGGTTGGGGACATGGTTTTTGTCAAAGTATCTCCATTGAGAAATGTTGTTCGCTTTGGGTCCGTAGGGAAGTTAGCACCGAGATTTGTTGGGCCGTTTCCTATTAAGGAAAGGATTGGACGGATGGCATATAGGGTGGAGTTGCCCGACAGACTTAGTGGTGTTCATGATGTATTCCATGTATCACATTTGAGGAAGTGCTTACATGAGACCGCGGAGGTGGTAGAGCCGAGCTTGCTTAGAGATGTAGAGGTAGAGCGTGATGCGACGATTCGACGAGCTCCTACTCGCATCCTTGGGTCAGAAACTAGGAAGTTGAGGAACAGAGAAGTTCAGCTAGTTAAAGTGCAATGGGGAGATGACGAAAGCAATGCTACTTGGGAGACGGAAGCAAAGATGCGTTCTTTGTATCCATTTCTTTTTGAGAGTATGTCTTTTAACTTCTCCTTTATTGCTTGTCTAGTACTTATCTTATCTTTAGTATATCCTCTCGCTAATACCTATGACCTTTAGATAGGGTAAAACCTATGGTTGAAACATGTGTTTGAAACATGTTATGGTTGATGGATGCATATGGATGCAATTGTTTGCTAGTGGTTGCTCGTGGATGCATATACACACACATTAGGCACTAGATCGGCTCAGTCACTTCATGTTGCATATTGCATAAATGGATGTGGTAGTTAGATTGATGGATGTATCATGGCTGTGTTATCATATGGATGATGCATTTTCGTGTATGGTTGTGCACGCATGTAGAAATTTGTATGTGTCAATAGGGTTTCGCATACATATTGGATGCATGGCACTATCATGGTTTGCATTAAGGAGGTTTACTGTATCAGTAACCGCCTGATTTTCGCATTAGGTAAGTACATATACACACACTTTTGCATATATCCATCCAGCATTTAGAATCTTGTAAGGACAATGATTGCTCGTGGATGATGCTTTGAGTAGATGGATGATTGGATGGTAGGATACGTTCTTCCTAACTTGAAGATTTCGGGGACGAAATCCTTTAAGGAGGGGAGAATGTAACAACCCGTATTTTCAATAACCTGTAATAACATAAATCGAGGCAGAATTTAATTCTAAAATGGGAATCAAGGGAAACGGGCTATGCCATTGCGTTCGTCTCGGAAAAATACGCGAAATAGAGTCCGAGTTTTCGAAAATCGGAGTCCGTATGACCAAGATATGGCCTCGCGAAGTTTCACGAAAATTCCCAAATTAAAGTATACTTAATTAAGTGAAATGGGTTGTGTAGATATATATATATATATATATATTGATATATATATATATATATATAATTGAAAATTTAATAAATAAATATGCAAAAATGCTCAAAACAGCGAATTGGGAGAGGGGAATAACCGAACCGGCCGATTTTTGAAGTCGACCCGAGCCCGCTGGGTCGACTAGGGGTTAATCCAGGGTGTTTGGCTGTCAACCCGTGGGCCGATTCGCTCAAGTGCAGATTTTGCATTTGAATGGTTCTCATGGTCCATCTTTAATCTAAAGGCCCTAGATGGTTCCTACACTTGACTTCTTCCCCAAGACATGCTTTGATGGCTTGGATTGAATCTAGGGTTAATCCTATGGCCTAAAACACTTGCCTAATCTATAAATAAGACCCTAACCTACCCTAATTCATTCATAATTAAACCTAGTGACTAAACTATGGCAAAATGCTAGCTCTCATGGCCTCCACTAATTTTATGAAGAGGGTTGCATACTAATCACTCTCTAATCAACTTCTAATCCCTTCTTAGCATCTTAATCTTCTTCATTTGGTGTTCAAAGTTGCTAGTTGTGAGTTTCTATCACTTTGATGATCTTTTGGTAAACTAATTAGATGAGATGTGATGAGATTTATGGTTTTGTATGTGGGTTAATGAGCTTTGAATCATATGATATGATGTTAGCATTAATCTTATGTTTATGCATGTTGAGTATGTAAGCTTATGCAAGTTTAATATGATGTATGTTATGTTTGCATGATGCTAAATATGCAAGTTGTGGGCTATGTAATCATATGCATGTTATGCAAGTTCATGGTAATATGCTATGCAAGTTACATGTATGTAAATATGCAAGTTACATGTTTGTTAATATGCAAGTTACATGTATGTAAATATGCAAGTTACATGTTTGTTAATATGCAAGTTACATGTTTGTTAATATGCAAGTTACATGTATGTAAATATGCAAGTTACATGTTTCTTTATATGCAAGTTACATGTTTGTTAATATGCGAGTTACATGTATGTAAATATGCAAGTTACATGTTTATTAATATGCAAGTTCATGATGACACATTATGCAAGTCTATAAGCTAATATGCAAGTTTGTTATGCAAAATGAATATGTAAGTTATGTGACATATTATATGCAAGTTATGTGACATGTTATGCAAGTTCATATGCAAGTTATGTGTTTGTTAATATGCAAGATGGCACCTTTGAAACATGTTCATTCATATGCAAGTTGACACCTTTTATATGTGTTATATCATGAACGAAATTACGTGGGAACGATGGGGTAATTAAATGCATAAGTTAATAAGATTGTGTGAAATTAATATAATTATGCATAACACAAAATAAATAAACATAGTATGGGAATTTGCCTATTTGGTTAGGTGTACCCATACTATGTGTTGGGAATTTACCTATTGAGTTAGGTCTACCCCATGGGAATTTACCTATTAAGTTAGGTCTACCCATGTTAAGAAAACTTGATTAATTAGGGATAATTAATATAAAATTATGAGGGTGATTAATTAGGTGTAATTAATTGACTAAGACACGAGGTTGGACTCAGTTGTAGCGTAAAACTGCCCGGACCCAACCGGCTTAACCAGTTGCTACAAATGTTAGCCCAATGTGAGAGGTCTTAGGCACAAACTAAATACGTAATTAATGTAAAGACACGAGGTTAGACTCTGTTATGACATAAGGCTGCCCGGACCCAACCGGCTTAACCAGCGGTCATAAAAGACAGTCTAATGTGAGAGGTCTTTACAAAGGTTACGTTCTTAATTAATTAATTAAGAAACACTTAACCACATTAGCATGTAGAGGGACATGAGGGGTTAAGTGGGTGCCTCGGGTGGCATGAGAAAATCTAGTGGTTGCCTTGGGTGGCAATAGAAAATACGATTAGAATACTTAACCAAAATGGAACATGTAATTAAAACATGATTAAAGGGTTAAGTGGGATATACTAGAAAAAGGGACAAGCTTAGGTGGGTAGCTTGTGGAGGCCCATTTCAACCAGTAACCCATACGTATCTTTGTGGGCTCGACCCATGTCGAGGACGGGACACGCATACTGGGCTTGACTGTAAGAGGCAAACGGGTTAGCGGTGGCAACGCAAGTCCAACGGGCTTCATATGCGTGAGTGGGCCCGGGCTGGTAGGTAAGCCGTTGTTGCATCGAGTAGATATAAGCCGTGCACCTTTAGTTTCATCAGGTTGCCACATTGGGGAATGATACATCCCACGGTGGGGCCAGCACGGGTATCTACGTTAGGGAGCCGATCGAATGGGAAGTAGTGTGTACACCTAGTGGATTGTAGGGCCCCGTGGCGCCTACTTGGTCACCTAGGGGTACGCAGGTACTAATTAGTAAATTTTATAAGTCCTTGGGGGGGATCAACCTTTAAGTTAGGAACGACTGGTGTGGTGCAGTTTAGTAATTTACCTTAGGGAGGGTAGATGCGTCTTTATCCTTTATCTTCGTTTAGTTGACTGCTTAGGGTAGCCATTCATCCCTATATGTTACCGTATATCAGTTTATGTCTTCTCTGGTTACTTTAACGATTGTATTGTTAAAGTTATAGGACTCGCTCAGACTTATGTCTGACCCCGTTGTTTTTATCTTTTTCCCAACCCTCAGGTCCTACGGTGGATCCTAGCAGTAGTGGAGCTTGATCGGATTGCTGTTCCAGTCTTTAGGAGCTTGGATAGATGTAAAGCTCCAGTTATCCAGTTATCTTTTCTTTTGTTTGGCTATTGTATGAGAGTGGGATTATGTACTTCTTTATTTTGATGGATATTGTACTTGACCTTTATTGTGGTTTTATGATGTAACCAGACATGTTTTACTTCCGCTGTTATGAGATGATGTTTTAAAATTTCAAGTACTATTTATATCTGTCTTGTTGTAATTTTTCTGTTCTATATTCACTAAAATACTCCACCAATGCTATGGCATTCCCTTAGTGAGTGATCATAGCGGGAGTGGGGTGTTACATCCGTCTCCCGTTTTTGGTTCACAACCGGGTGTGAGGCTCGCGAATTCACGTTATATAAAGTTGTGCCACACAGGCTGTGCTTTGATCATCACCACAAGACTTTGCTTTTCAACAGAAGCCTCAATCAATTGCATCTTAGCATGCCACACAGGCAAACCACTCTATGCAACCGATATCAGTCACACAGAATGAAATCCAATGTCAGACACACAGTCCATTTACAAGTCCGTTCTAGGTCTGAACGAAACCGGAGGCACTTTCCTCGCATATCCATCGATCTCCAAGCACATATGGACGACCACCGATTGATTCCCTCATCTTGGGTGTACAACCCAATCAAGATCATTAGTAATCACCCAAACGATGTGAAGACTTCCGGTCTTCAAGCACCGTCTTCATCTTCGACTTATCGTCGTATCAGTTATTCAGAATGGGATAAACCCGGTCTTTCCGAATAACTCGCGTATATTTTAAATAAGTGTTACACAAACACAACATACGCCTCATTCCAATTCATCAGTCACTAATCGTAAATTAATCAAGAGAATAATTTCCCAAATATTAACCCCGAAGGCCGAAACCAACATCAGATCAATATCCAGAAAACCATTCTGCTTGGCTAACCGACAGTTAGTTTCTAAATTTCACATTCATAGGGAAAGGTTCCCATTAATTTTATCCAAGATAAATTCCTTGAATTTATTCTCTAATCTTCTTTTGAATTTCGATTCTAGTCGGGATTAACGAACCTTACCGAAGTAATCATTTGTTTTAATTTCCCAATCCCAACCTATTCATCCCATGAAGTAAAAATGGTTATACTTCATATCTAACACCACGGTGTTATCGGTAAATTCAATTACCATTTCACGTTCAAATCTAATTAAAGATTTAACTATCGCCTGGAGTAAAACTGGTGATACTCCATTCTCGATCTTTTCGATCTAATTAAGGATTCATTAAAACTCCACTTAGTTTTTATCGTTAACTGGGTTAAAGAAACAGTGTCATTTAAAACACGGTTCACGATAAACCCAAAACCACATTCCATTAATTATCGGGTTAAAGAACGAGTGTTATTTAAAACACTGTTCATGATAAACCCAAAAATCAATATCAATTCAATTCCAATTAAATATTATTTAATTGGTACACTTCATTAAATCTAAATAAAAAGATTTAATCTTTTCTCAACTGGGTTGAAGAACAGTGTTAGTCAAGACACCTTTCACGACAAACCCAAATCACATTTGATATTAAATACAAGGCTCTGAATAGAAAATATACCGGCTTATATTCAATATCAAGTTCTACGACCAACAAATATCGTATTGGAAATAACGATATATATATCTATATCTTTCAAATTTCCATAACAACATCTGTATAATCACGAAATCCAACATCGAAATATTCCGAAGACAATTTCGATTCAAATCCATTTCAATGCAATCATTGGAAATTCTGGTTATTTTCAAAACCATTTCAAATTCAATTTATTTATTTAAAAATAAATAGAATTATAGTTCTAGTTCAAAACTAGTTCATTTCGATAAAAATCTATTTTTATCTTTTTCAAATATGGAGTTTTTCATCCCAATTCTTTCTAAATCATTTCTTATGATTTTACACAAATTATTACCATTTTTAATAATTTTATCAAGGCCCGTACAGTCGATTTCCATCAACGGCTATCGAACTGCACTTACAGCAACCTTTTTCAAATTTGATTTGGACATAATTCCAAATCCAACCGTTAGATTTCTAATTTTTAATATCCGTTAGAAAGCTCTTTTTTATACAAACCCAACGGTTCCGGTTTCAGGAGAATCCGACGGTCGGATCTCCCGTAATATCCGTTCGAAGTCAATGGTCGAAATTCGCAAACTCCAGCAGCGCGGCGCGTTCTATTCAGGCCATTATATTATATATATATTATATATAATATATACTTCGTCGATTTCTATTTAAAACGAAATTTATAAATCGTTTTAAATTCGTTTTCAAAACGTTTTCAACTTCATTTTCAAATTCAAATCAAAACTGAATTTTCCCTTTCAAATTCGGTTTAAATTCATTTCAAATTGATTCCAATTCAAATCGATTTTTAATTCAATTTCGATTCATTTTCAATTCTATTAAATTTCAATTCGAATTCATTTCTATTCAAATTTCAAATCATTTCAGTGTATTTCGAATTTCAAATCAATTCTGTTTAATTCGAATTTCAATTCACTTTTAAATATAATTCGAATTTCAATTCATTTCTATATAGTTCGAATTTCAAATCTATTCAATATTCACTGAAGAATGAATAAAATCGATATAAATATCGTTCACGTCAAAATGGCGTCAATCTAACCAACACGACTTCATATGTTTCTATTTTCAAATATTCTATTTCAAATATTTCTATTTCGAATATTTCTATTTCAAATATCTCTATTTCAAATATTTCTTTTTCAATTTTTTTTTTAAATATTTCTTTTTCGAAACTGGAATGAAGCCCAATCAATTACCATATAATATTAATTATATGGATTTTCTACAACACATGTATATATCACCAACGATGAATAATCAACCATCATCCAAAGTGCATTCTACACTGTATAAGCATCAAATATAAATATTTAACGCTTATAACAGTCTGTCTATCAATCGATCGACATACAACTAATTATCGGGATTAGTGTACGTCAAATATCATCCCAATACCCGTGTGGGGTTTCAAACAATCAAACACAGATTTTATTTGTGCAGTTGGGCGATGTGTAAAATTTATCATCCCAATCAGTATCAGTCAAACGCGTGTATACAAACAAATCATCCGATTTGTTTATTTTTATTTCATTTCATATACACATTAAAAATTCTATTTTTAACTATAAAATATTTTATTTCATTTCTCATCACATCACACAATCAACTACACATCAAAATTAAACAACCAAGCATACAAGCCGTCCATGGTCTGTGGACGACGGGTGTCGGGAGCTACTAAACACCGTCTGAATCCTAGTATATATTTATAACTAGAAAAATTAAATTGAAAGGTGAGAAGTTCTCACAAATAGCTAATCCAATCCCTCGGCTCTTCTTATGTAGAAATCTTCGCCGTTCTTGCCTCTTGTCACTTTCTTTACCCGTATTCACTACATATATAAAAATCGAATTTTTATTTCGCTATTCAATATATAAAAATCGAATTTTTACTTCGCTATTCAATATATAAAAATCGAATTTTTATTTCGCTATTCAATATATAAAAATCGAATTTTTATTTTGTTATTCAATATATAAAAATCGAATTTTTACTTCGCTATTCACTATATAAAAATCGAATTTTTATTTTGCATTCATATATAGAGAGATCGAATTTTTTTCTAGCTTAAAAATCCGACCTTTTATAGTTTAAAAATCCGACCTTTTATAGTTTAAAAATCCGACCTTTTATAGTTAAAAAATCCCGTCTTTCTAACATATAAAAATCAAACCTTTTTATATTTCAAATCTAAGCTTTTCCTAAATTAAAAATCTAATCTTTTTTCAGTTTTTAAACACAAGAAAAATCAGTTTATATTATCTAAACAATTCAAAAGATGAATAAAGGCTCACCGGTGGATTGGCGGTCGGATGGGGGTCAGCCCAAGTGGCGGCTGCGGCTCAGGAGGTGGTTCTTTGGTGGCGGCGAGGGATCGCAGTGGCCAGTGGCAGCGCCACTTCGGCCAGAGCAGTGGAGAAAAGGGGGACTTCGTGTCTTGGGACTTCACCGATGGGCTTCAGGAGAAAGGAGGAGGGGTGCGGTGCCCTGCGGCGGTTGACTGGAGAGAGGGGGGTGGAGCTCGCACGGCGGCGGCGGCGAGGAAGTCGGTGGCTCCGTCGATCGATTTTGGGGGATCTTTTTTTTTTCGATGTCCTGTAATCGGGTTTGGGAGAAAAGGTATACAGGGGGGCGTTGACTAGGATAATGGAGATAAGGGCCTGGCTTATTTATATTTTATTAGTTTTTAAATTTCAAAAAGGTACCTTTTTATTTTGACCTCAAAACGAGGCCCACTGCCTGTCGTCCATAGCTAATTACCCCCATTTCGAACACAATGGGATATGTATCGTAAGCTGATTCGATCAGTTTTCGTTAAAATCAACATATAACTCTATATATTGAATTTGAACGCGCATTTCAATTTACCGGGGTCACATACGAATTCTATAAATCCCAGAAAAATATTTTCTAGCTTCGTATTGACGATACGGTCCTAACAAAACTAGTTTCGTCGAATTCCGAGACCGTTTGAAAAATGGCCATTTTCCAGTCGATTAAAATCAACTAAAACTGGTCAAACAAGTTTTCCTTTACCACGCTCACATATTGATTTGAAAAATTATGAAATTTGGAATCTAACAATAATTTGACATCACGGACCCAACAAAAGTGGTTTCGTCGAAATCCGAGGTTGTTTGCAAAATTCCCATTTTTTTAAGGGCCTGAATTCCATAGCGACTATTCAGAATTTTCAACTGGACATATCTTTTGATTCCCGCTATGAAATTTTGATTTCCCGGATTCGTTGGAAAGATATTCACAATTAGATTCCATTATTTTTGGTTTCACAAAAATCCGGTTTATTTTGCACCCGGTATGTTCAATTGAAGTTTGAAATCGAATTATCGAACTACCACGCCATTTTCAATTCCTTTTATAAATATAAAAAAATATTTATATTCTAACAACGACGTATATAATATATACGTTCGATTTCTATTCAAAATAAATTTCTCGTCGATATTATTTAAAATAATTTATTTTAAATATTCAAAATTCATCAAAATTGCCAAAATAAATTTTTTAAACTGGCCAAGATTTTCGGGTTGTTACAATCTCCCCCACTTAAAACTTTTCGTCCCCGAAAAGGAACAAAGTCGAAAGTGGTTTGATTAATCAACTCTACGTTCGATCTGGCTTCCATTCTCCAATTTTTCAGTTTCTGAGAATTTTCAAATTCTTCAAAAATTTGGCTAACACCCGGAATTTTCGAAAAATTTCGCCATAACCTCCCCAGCACCGGGAGCCACGGGAAAATCCCGAAATTGCCATATAGGCCTTCTGATCTCAAAAAGAAAAAGAAAAAGCCAAGCGGCTAGCCAATAGGCTCATAAAATCATCATCACCCAAACAAAACAGTAAATTATATAGTAAACATGTACCTATTTGTCGGGCAAACAAATTTTATTCTCTGCTCTAGCCTCCTTGCTATGACCTGTTCAATGTAAGTATATGTATATGCAAGAAAATGCGACCAAATTTCGATACAATTCACTATTTGATACAATTTGGCTAAATGGTTTAAATTTTAATTAATCAACCAATAATCAAACAACACAATCAGCAATCAATTAGTGAATTATCATTTGAAATTCATAACTTTGATATATAGTCAAAAATCAGATTTTTGGTGCCAAATCACAACAATAGGCCCTATCTAATTTTGGTTCTCACACCAGTCAATAGGAAATATATAGAAATCTCACTTTCGTCACTCGAATATAAACACTGATGATGAGGCCTCATCATCAGAATCATCTCCGGACGACTAGAGTATGATTCTATATCTATCCAATATATTAAAATTTCGAACACACGTTTGCAAGACGTATATGCAAAATCTCTATATACTGGACTATCCTAATCAATATAGAATAAATATTCAAATACGAATAATAAATTTAAATTTTCAAAACAAAATTCGTTTCAGTTTAAAAATATACTCTTCACACTCGTTCTAGGATACTCCTGATCCCATCTCTAACGAGTCATTCTAACTGGATATTACTAACCCAATATCTGATGAATTCTTTCGTATGGTTCTAATGTGCCTTGTTCTCTAAGATTTGTAAACCAAAGCTCTGATACCAACTGTGAAAACCCGTAACTTCCCCGGTGAGGAAAGCGCGGATAGTTCGAGAACAAGCCACAAAAAAACGCAGACGGGAGAACATTTCATTGTATATTACAGCAATGCATCAGATTACAAGAATATACAGAGTATAAATGAATATTACACAGAAATATCAGAGATTTAAATTACATTTAAATCCATAGCAGCAGAAAATAATACAACACACAACTAGAAGAGATATACGGATACAAAGCTTTCCGGATATCGTTCCAGCTGTAAACCAGGATCCTGTGAATATAAATCTGCAAAACCAAAACTACTAGCTGCTCGTGTCAAAATAGGGGCACCCAGAGTTTAGGTTAAAACAATAAATTCCAGGTCAGTCATGGGACTGGTGTGAGAACTAAAACAGTTATTAATCTTTATTTTAAAGTTAGGTAAATCAAGGGACCACGCCGCTAACGCGGAACAGGTTTCCTCCCAAGAACACCAGTGCATAAAACAACAGCGCAATGCTAAATAAAGAAAAATGAAGTTGTTATAAGACCCACGTCCAATCACACAATGCAACGCAAGCCGGGGGATAGGGTTTTCCCTTATAACAGCCAAAGAATGCTTGATACATTTAAAACAAATCATTTCATACTATAATAAGTTTATAGTGTTTAAAACAATTTCAATTATAAATATCAATCATAGACGACATGGGTACTATATATCATGTCGCCATACTAGGCTCTACAAATAAAACCGCAAATGTCACGTATTTGGAAATTGGATTTCCATCTATGAACCGAGGCAAAAGATAGTCCTCAACCGATTCGAGACTCTCTAGCCCGAGCCTCAGGCAAGTACTCAGTCAAGCCTTGGAGCGACAGGGCCGGTCCACCGATGTGGATTAAAATGCCTGAACACTACGTCTCCCTGCCCTTTGGGGCGTAAATGAGCCAACGAATGACTCCATTGGACCCGGATCGTCTGATCAAACCGAGACGCCTCGCAACAGCAACAACCACACAGGTGAAAAGTATATAAATGTCAGGGCTGGTAGGTCACTGACACCACTCTAGCTAGAAAGAAACGCATGCCCTCCCAGAGGTCCGTCTCCCGTTTTTGGTTCACAACCGGGGTGTGAGGCTCGCGAATTCACGTTACACAAAGCTGTGCCACATAGGCTGTGCTTTGATCATCACCACAAGACTTTGCTTTTCAACAGAAGCCTCGATCAATTGCATCTTAGCATGCCACACAGGCAAACCATTCTATGCAGCCGATATCAGTCACACAGAATGAAATCCAATGTCAGACACACAGTCCATTTACAAGTCCATTCTAGGTCTGAACGAAACCGGAGGCACTTTCCTCGCATATCCATCGATCTCCAAGCACATCTGGACGACCACCGATTGATTCCCTCATCTTGGGTGTACAGCCCAATCAAGATCATCAGTAATCACCCAAACGATGTGAAGACTTCCGGTCTTCAACCACCGTCTTCATCCTCAACTTATCGTCGTATCAGTTATTCAGAATGGGATAAACCCGGTCTTTCCGAATAACTCGCGTATATTTTAAATAAGTGTTACACAAACACAACATACGCCTCATTCCAATTCATCAGTCACTAACCGTAAATTAATCAAGAGAATAATTTCCCAAATATTAACCCCGAAGGCCGAAACCAACATCAGATCAATATCCAGAAAACCATTCTGCTTGGCTAACCGACAGTTAGTTTCTAAATTTCACATTCATAGGGAAAGGTTCCCATTAATTTTATCCAAGATAAATTCCTTGAATTTATTCTCTAATCTTCTTTTGAATTTCGATTCAACTAGTCGGTATTAACGAACCTTACCGAAGTAATCATTTGTTTTAATTTCCCAATCCCAACCTATTCATCCCATGAAGTAAAACTGGTTATACTTCATAAATAACACCACGGTGTTATCGGTAAATTCAATTACCATTTCACGTTCAAATCTAATTAAAGATTTAACTATCGCCTGGAGTAAAACTGGTGATACTCCATTCTCGATCTTTTCAATCTAATTAAGGATTCATTAAAACTCCACTTAGTTTTAATCGTTAACTAGGTTAAAGAAACAGTGTCATTTAAAACACGGTTCACGATAAACCCAAAACCACATTCCATTAATTATCGGGTTAAAGAACGAGTGTTATTTAAAACACTGTTCACGATAAACCCAAAAATCAATATCAATTCAATTCCAATTAAATATTATTTAATTGGTACACTTCATTAAATCTAAATAAAAAGATTTAATCTTTTCTCAACTGGGTTCAAGAACAGTGTTAGTCAAGACACCATTCACGACAAACACAGATCACATTTGATATTAAATACAAGGCTCTGAATAGAAAATATACCGGCTTATATTCAATATCAGGTTCTACGACCAACAAATATCGTATTGGAAATAACAATATATATATCTATATCTTTCAAATTTCCATAACAACATCTGTATAATCACGAAATCCAACATCGAAATATTCCGAAGACAATTTCGATTCAAATCCATTTCAATGCAATCATTGGAAATTCTGGTTATTTTCAAAACCATTTCAAATTCAATTTATTTATTTAAAAATAAATAGAATTATAGTTCTAGTTCAAAACTAGTTCATTTCGATAAAAAATCTATTTTTATCTTTTTCAAATATGGAGTTTTTCATCCCAATTCTTTCTAAATCATTTCTTATGATTTTACACAAATTATTACCATTTTTAACAATTTTATCAAGGCCCGTACAGTCGATTTCCATCAATGGCTATCGAACAGCACTTACAGCGACCTTTTTCAAATTTGATTTGGACATAATTCCAAATCCAACCATTAGATTTCTAATTTTTAATATCCGTTAGAAAGCTCTTTTCGATACAAACCCAACGGTTCCGGTTTCAGGAGAATCCGACGGTTGGATCTCCCGTAATATCCGTTCGAAGTCAATGGTAGAAATTCGCAAACTGCCGCAGCGCGGCGCGTTCTATTCAGGCCATTATATTATATATATATATTATATAATATATACTTCATCGATTTCTATTTAAAACAAAATTTATAAATCGTTTTAAATTCGTTTTCAAACCGTTTTCAACTTCATTTTCAAATTCAAATCAAAACTGAATTTTCCTTTCAAATTCGGTTTAAATTCATTTCAAATTGATTCCAATTCAAATCGATTTTTAATTCAATTTCGATTCGTTTTCAATTCTATTAAATTTCAATTTGAATTCATTTCTATTCAAATTTCAAATCATTTCAGTGTATTTCGAATTTCAAATCAATTCTGTTTAATTCGAATTTCAATTCACTTTTAAATATAATTCGAATTTCAATTCATTTCTATATAGTTCGAATTTCAAATCTATTCAATATTCACTGAAGAATGAATAAAATCGATATAAATATTGTTCACGTCAAAATGGCGTCAATCTAACCAACACGACTTCATATGTTTCTATTTTCAAATATTCTATTTCAAATATTTCTATTTCGAATATTTCTATTTCAAATATCTCTATTTCAAATATTTCTTTTTCAAATTTTTTTTTTTAAATATTTCTTTTTCGAAACTGGAATGAAGCCCAATCAATTATCATATAATGTTAATTATATGGATTTTCTACAACACATGTATATATCACCAACGATGAATAATCAACCATCATCCAAAGTGCATTCTACACTGTATAAGCATCAAATATAAATATTTAACGCTTATAACAGTCTGTCAATCAATCGATCGACATACAACTAATTATTGGGATTAGTGTACGTCAAATATCATCCCAATACCCGTGTGGGGTTTCAAACAATCAAACACAGATTTTATTTGTGCAGTTGGGCGATGTGTAAAATTTATCATCCCAATCAATATCAGTCAAATGCGTGTATACAAACAAATCATCCGATTTGTTTATTTTTATTTCATTTCATATACACATTAAAAATTCTATTTTTAACTATAAAATATTTTATTTCATTTCTCATCACATCACACAATCAACTACACATCAAAATTAAACAACCAAGCATACAAGCCGTCCATGGTCTGTGGACGACGGGTGTCGGGTGCTACTAAACACCGTCTGCATCCTAGTATATATTTATAACTAGAAAAATTAAATTGAAAGGTGAGAAGTACTCACAGATAGCTAATCCAACTCCTCGGCTTTTCTTATGTAGAAATCTTCGCCGTTCTTGCCTCTTGTCACTTTCTTTGCCCGTATTCACTACATATATAAAAATCGAATTTTTACTTCGCTATTCAACATATAAAAATCGAATTTTTACTTCGCTATTCAATATATAAAAATCGAATTTTTATTTCGCTATTCAATATATAAAAATCGAATTTTTATTTTGTTATTCAATATATAAAAATCGAATTTTTACTTCGCTATTCACTATATAAAAATCGAATTTTTATTTTGCATTCATATATAGAGAGATCGAATTTTTTTCTAGCTTAAAAATCCGACCTTTTATAGTTTAAAAATCCGACCTTTTATAGTTTAAAAATCCGACCTTTTATAGTTAAAAAATCCCGTCTTTCTAACATATAAAAATCAAACCTTTTTATATTTCAAATCTAAGCTTTTCCTAAATTAAAAATCTAATCTTTTTTCAGTTTTTAAACACAAGAAAAATCAGTTTATATTATCTAAACAATTCAAAAGATGAATAAAGGCTTACCGATGGATTGGCGGTCGGAAGGGGGTCAGCCCAGGTGACGGCTGCGGCTCAGGAGGTGGTTCCTTGGTGGCGGCGAGGGATCGCAGTGGCCAGTGGCAGCGCCACTTCGGCCAGAGCAGTGGAGAAAAGGGGGACTTCGTGTCTTGGGACTTCACCGATGGGCTTCAGGAGAAAGGAGGAGGGGCGCGGTGCCCTGCGGCGGTTGACTGGAGAGAGGGGGGGTGGAGCTCGCACGGCGGCGGCGGCGAGGAAGTTGGTGGCTCCGTCGATCGATTTGGGGGATCTTTTTTTTTCGATGTCCTGTAATTGGGTTTGGGATAAAAGGTATACAGGGGGTCGTTGACTAGGATAAAGGAGATAAGGGCCTGGCTTATTTATATTTTATTAGTTTTTAAATTTCAAAAAGGTACTTTTTTATTTTGACCTCAAAACGAGGCCCACTGCCTGTCGTCCATAGCTAATTACCCCCATTCCGAACACAATGGGATATGTATCATAAGCTGATTCGATCAGTTTTCGTTAAAATCAACATATAACTCTATATATTGAATTTGAACGCGCATTTCAATTTACCGGGGTCACATACGAATTCAATAAATCCCAGAAAAATATTTTCTAGCTTCGTATTGACGATACGGTCCTAACAAAACTAGTTTTGTCGAATTCCGAGACCGTTTGAAAAATGGCCATTTTCCAGTCGATTAAAATCAACTAAAACTGGTCAAACACGTTTTCCTTTACCACGCTCACATATTGATTCGAAAAATTATGAAATTTGGAATCTAGCAATAATTTGACATCACGGACCCAACAAAAGTGGTTTCGTCGAAATCCGAGGTCGTTTGCAAAATTCCCATTTTTTTAAGGGCCTGAATTCCACAGCGACTATTCAGAATTTTCAACTGGACATATCTTTTGATTCCCGCTATGAAATTTTGATTTCCCGGATTCGTTGGAAAGATATTTACAATTAGATTCCATTATTTTTGGTTTCACAAAAATCCGGTTTATTTTGCACCTGGTATGTTCAATTGAAGTTTGAAATCGAATTATCGAACTACCGCGCCATTTTCAATTCCTTTTATAAATATAAAAAAATATTTATATTCTAACAACGACGTATATAATATATACGTTCGATTTCTATTCAAAATAAAGTTCTCGTCGATATTATTTAAAATAATTTATTTTAAATATTCAAAATTCATTAAAATTGCCAAAATAAAATTTTTAAACTGGCCCAGATTTTCGGGTTGTTACAATCTCCCCCACTTAAAACTTTTCGTCCCCGAAAAGGAACAAAGTCGAAAGTGGTTTGATTAATCAACTTTACGTTCGATCTGGCTTCCATTCTCCAACTTTTCAGTTTCTGAGAATTTTCAAATTCTTCAAAAATTTGGCTAACACCCGGAATTTTCGAAAAATTTCGCCATAACCTCCCCAGCACCGGGAGCCACGGGAAAATCCCAAAATTGCCATATAGGCCTTCTGATCTCAAAAAGAAAAAGAAAAAGCCATGCGGCTAGCCAATAGGCTCATAAAATCATCATCACCCAAACAAAACAGTAAATTATATAGTAACATGTACCTATTTGTCGGGCAAACAAATTTAATTCTCTGCTCTAGCCTCCTTGCTATGACCTGTTCAATGTAAGTATATGTATATGCAAGAAAATGCGACCAAATTTCGATACAATTCACTATTTGATATAATTTGGCTAAATGGTTTAAATTTTAATTAATCAACCAATAATCAAACAACACAATCAGCAATCAATTAGTGAATTATCATTTGAAATTCATAACTTTGATATACAGTCAAAAATCAGATTTTTGGTGCCAAATCACAATAATAGGCCCTATCTAATTTTGGTTCTCACACCAGTCAATAGGAAATATATAGAAATCTCACTTTCGTCACTCGAATATAAACACTGATGATGAGGCCTCATCATCAGAATCATCTCCGGGCGACTAGAGTATGATTCTATATCTATCCAATATATTAAAATTTTGAACACATTTGCAAGACGTATATGCAAAATCTCTATATACTGTACTGTCCTAATCATTATAGAATAAATATTCAAATACGAATAATTGATTTAAATTTTCAAAACAAAATTTGTTTCAGTTTAAAAATATACTCTTCACACTCGTTCTAGGATACTGCTGATCCCATCTTTAACGAGTCATTCTAATTGGATATTACTAACCCAATATCTGATGAATTCTTTCGTATGGTTCTAATGTGCCTTGTTCTCTGAGCTTTGTAAACCAAAGCTCTGATACCAACTGTGAAAACCCGTAACTTCCCTGGTGAGGAAAGCGCGGATAGTTCGAGAACAAGCCACAAAAAAACGCAGACGGGAGAACATTTCATTGTTTATTACAACAATGCATCAGATTACAAGAATATACAGAGTATAAATGAATATTACACAGAAATATCAGAGATTTAAATTACATTTAAATCCATAGCAGCGGAAAATAATACAACACGCAACTAGAAGAGATATACGGATACAAAGCTTTCCGGATATCGTTCCAGCTGTAAACCAGGATCATGTGAATATAAATCTGCAAAACCAAAACTACTAGCTTCCCGTGTCAAAATAGGGACACCCAGAGTTTAGGTTAAAACAATAAACTCCAGGTCAGTCATGGGACTGGTGTGAGAACTAAAACAATTATTAATCTTTATTTTAAAGTTAGGTAAATCAAGGGACCACGCCGCTAACGCGGAACGGGTTTCCTCCCAAGAACACCAGTGCATAAAACAATAGCGCAATGCTAAATAAAGAAAAATGAAGCTGTTATAAGACCCAGGTCCTATCACACAATGCAACGCAAGCCGGGGGATAGGGTTTTCCCTTATAACAGCCAAAGAATGCTTGATACGTTTAAAACAAATCATTTGATACTATAATAAGTTTATAGTGTTTAAAACAATTTCAATCATAAATATCAATCATAGACGGCATGGGTACCATATATCATGTCGCCATACTAGGCTCTACAAATAAAACCGCAAATGTCACGTATTTGGAAATTGGATTTCCATCTATGAACCGAGGCAAAAGATAGTCCTCAACCGATTCGAGACTCTCTAGCCCGAGCCTCAGGCAAGTACTCAGTCAAGCCTTAGAGCGACAGGGCCTGTCCACCGATGTGGATTAAAATGCCTGAACACTACGTCTCCACGCCCTTTGGGGCGTAAATGAGCCAACGAATGACTCCATCGGACTTGGATCGTCCGATCAAACCGAGGCGCCTCGCAACAGCAACAACCACACAGGTGAAAAGTATATAAATGTCAGGGCTGGTAGGTCACTGACACCACCCTAGCTAGAAAGAAACGCATGCCCTCCCTGAGGTCCGTCTCCCGTTTTTGGTTCACAACCGGGGTGTGAGGCTCGCGAATTCACGTTACACAAAGCTGTGCCACACAGGATGTGCTTTGATCATCACCACAAGACTTTGCTCTTCAACAGAAGCCTCGATCAATTGCATCTTAGCATGCCACACAGGCAAACCACTCTATGCAACCGATATCAGTCACACAGAATGAAATCCAATGTCAGACACACAGTCCATTTACAAGTCCGTTCTAGGTCTGAACGAAACCGGAGGCACTTTCCTTGCATATCCATCGATCTCCAAGCACATCTGGACGACCACCGATTGATTCCCTCATCTTGGGTGTACAACCCAATCAAGATCATCAGTAATCACCCAAACGATGTGAAGACTTCCGGTCTTCAACCACCGTCTTCATCCTCGACTTATAGTCGTATCAGTTATTCAGAATGGGATAAACCCGGTCTTTCGAAAAACTCGCGTATATTTTAAATAAGTGTTACACAAACACAACATACACCTCATTTCAATTCATCAGTCACTAACCGTAAATTAATCAAGAGAATAATTTCCCAAATATTAACCCCGAAGGCCGAAACCAACATCAGATCAATATCCAGAAAACCATTCTGCTTGGCTAACCGACAGTTAGTTTCTAAATTTCACATTCATAGGGAACGGTTCCCATTAATTTTATCCCAGATAAATTCCTTGAATTTATTCTCTAATCTTCTTTTGAATTTCGATTCAACTAGTCGGGATTAACAAACCTTACCGAAGTAATCATTTGTTTTAATTTCCCAATCCCAACCTATTCATCCCATGAAGTAAAACTAGTTATACTTCATATCTAACACCACGGTGTTATCGTTAAATTCAATTACCATTTCACGTTCAAATCTAATTAAAGATTTAACTATCGCTTGGAGTAAAACTGGTGATACTCCATTCTCGATCTTTTCAATCTAATTAAGGATTCATTAAAACTCCACTTAGTTTTAATCGTTAACTGGGTTATAGAAACAGTTTCATTTAAAACACGGTTCACGATAAACCCAAAACCACATTCCATTAATTATTGGGTTAAAGAACGAGTGTTATTTAAAACACTGTTCATGATAAACCCAATAATCAATATCAATTCAATTCCAATTAAATATTATTTAATTGGTACACTTCATTAAATCTAAATAAAAAGATTTAATCTTTTCTCAACTGGGTTCAAGAACAGTGTTAGTCAAGACACCATTCACGACAAACCCAAATCGCATTTGATATTAAATACAAGGCTCTGAATAGAAAATATACCGGCTTATATTCAATATCAAGTTCTACGACCAACAAATATCGTATTGGAAATAACGATATATATATCTATATCTTTCAAATTTCCATAACAACATCTGTATAATCACGAAATCCAACATCGAAATATTCCGAAAACAATTTCGATTCAAATCCATTTCAATGCAATCATTGGAAATTCTGGTTATTTTCAAAACCATTTCAAATTCAATTTATTTATTTAAAAATAAATAGAATTATAGTTCTAGTTCAAAACTAGTTCATTTCGATAAAAATCTATTTTTATCTTTTTCAAATATGGAGTTTTTCATCCCAATTCTTTCTAAATCATTTCTTATGATTTTACACAAATTATTACTATTTTTAATAATTTATCAAGGCCCGTACAGTCGATTTCCATCAACGGCTATCGAACTGCACTTACAGCGACCTTTTTCAAATTTGATTTGGACATAATTCCAAATCCAACCGTTAGATTTCTAATTTCTAATATCCTTTAGAAAGCTCTTTTCGATACAAACCCAATGGTTTTGGTTTCAGGAGAATCCGACGGTCGGATCTCCCGTAATATCCGTTCGAAGTCAATGGTCGAAATTCTCGAACTGCCGCAGCGCAGCGCGTTCTATTCAGGCCATTATATTATATATATATTATATATAATATATACTTCATCGATTTCTATTTAAAACAAAATTTATAAATCGTTTTAAATTCGTTTTCAAAACGTTTTCAACTTCATTTTCAAATTCAAATCAAAACTGAATTTTCCCTTTCAAATTCGGTTTAAATTCATTTCAAATTGATTCCAATTCAAATCGATTTTTAATTCAATTTCGATTCGTTTTCAATTCTATTAAATTTCAATTCGAATTCATTTCTATTCAAATTTCAAATCATTTCAGTGTATTTCGAATTTCAAATCAATTCTGTTTAATTCGAATTTCAATTCACTTTTAAATATAATTCGAATTCCAATTCATTTCTATATAGTTCGAATTTCAAATCTATTCAGTATTCACTGAAGAATGAATAAAATCGATATAAATATCGTTCACGTCAAAATGGCGTCAATCTAACCAACACGACTTCATATGTTTCTATTTTCAAATATTCTATTTCAAATATTTCTATTTCGAATATTTCTATTTCAAATATCTCTATTTCAAATATTTCTTTTTCAAATATTTTTTTTTAAATATTTCTTTTTCGAAAGTAGAATGAGGCCCAATCAATTATCATATAATGTTAATTATATGGATTTTCTACAACACATGTATATATCACCAACGATGAATAATCAACCATCATCCAAAGTGCATTCTACACTGTATAAGCATCAAATATAAATATTTAACGCTTATAACAGTCTGTCAATCAATCGATCGACATAGAACTAATTATTGGGATTAGTGTACGTCAAATATCATCCCAATACCCGTGTGGGGTTTCAAACAATCAAACACAGATTTTATTTGTGCAGTTGGGCGATGTGTAAAATTTATCATCCCAATCAATATCAGTCAAATGCGTGTATACAAACAAATCATCCGATTTGTTTATTTTTATTTCATTTCATATACACATTAAAAATTCTATTTTTAACTATAAAATATTTTATTTCATTTCTCATCACATCACACAATCAACTACACATCAAAATTAAACAACCAAGCATACAAGCCGTCCATGGTCTGTGGACGACGGGTGTCAGGTGCTACTAAACACCGTCTGCATCCTAGTATATATTTATAACTAGAAAAATTAAATTGAAAGGTGAGAAGTACTCACAGATAGCTAATCCAATCCCTCGGCTCTTCTTATGTAGAAATCTTCGCCGTTCTTGCCTCTTGTCACTTTCTTTGCCCATATTCACTACATATATAAAAATCGAATTTTTACTTCGCTATTCAATATATAAAAATCGAATTTTTACTTCGCTATTCAATATATAAAAATCGAATTTTTATTTCGCTATTCAATATATAAAAATCGAATTTTTATTTTGTTATTCAATATATAAAAATCGAATTTTTATTTCGCTATTCACTATATAAAAATCGAATTTTTATTTTGCATTCACATATAGAGAGATCGAATTTTTTTCTAGCTTAAAAATCCGACCTTTTATAGTTTAAAAATCCGACCTTTTATAGTTTAAAAATCCGACCTTTTATAGTTAAAAAATCCCGTCTTTCTAACATATAAAAATCAAACCTTTTTATATTTCAAATCTAAGCTTTTCCTAAATTAAAAATCTAATCTTTTTTCAGTTTTTAAACACAAGAAAAATCAGTTTATATTATCTAAACAATTCAAAAGATGAATAAAGGCTCACCGGTGGATTGGCGGTCGGAAGGGGGTCAGCCCAGGTGGCGGCTGCGGCTCAGGAGGTGGTTCCTTGGTGGCGGCGAGGGATCGCAGTGGCCAGTGGCAGCGCCACTTCGGCCAGAGCAGTGGAGAAAAGGGGGACTTCGTGTCTTGGGACTTCACCGATGGGCTTCAGGAGAAAGGAGGAGGGGCGCGGTGCCCTGCGGTGGTTGACTGGAGGGGGGAGGGGGGGTGGAGCTCGCACGGTGGCGGCGGCGAGGAAGTCGGTGGCTCCGTCGATCGATTTTGGGGGATCTTTTTTTTTATTTCGATGTCCTGTAATCGGGTTTGGGAGAAAAGGTATACAGGGGGGCGTTGACTAGGATAAAGGAGATAAGGGCCTGGCTTATTTATATTTTATTAGTTTTTAAATTTCAAAAAGGTACCTTTTTATTTTGACCTCAAAACGAGGCCCACTGCCTGTTGTCCATAGTTAATTACCCCCATTCCGAACACAATGGGATATGTATCGTAAGCTGATTCGATCGTTTCGATCAGTTTTCGTTAAAATCAACATATAACTCTATATATTGAATTTGAACGTGCATTTCAATTTACCAGGGTCACATACGAATTCTATAAATCCCAGAAAAATATTTTCTAGCTTCGTATTGACGATACGGTCCTAACAAAACTAGTTTCGTCGAATTCCGAGACCGTTTGAAAAATGGCCATTTTCCAGTCGATTAAAATCAACTAAAACTGGTCAAACATGTTTTCCTTTACCACGCTCACATATTGATTCGAAAAATTATGAAATTTGGAATCTAGCAATAATTTGACATCACGGACCCAACAAAAGTGGTTTCGTCGAAATCCGAGGTCGTTTGCAAAATTCCCATTTTTTTAAGGGCCTGAATTCCATAACGACTATTCAGAATTTTCAACTGGACATTTATTTTGATTCCCGCTATGAAATTTTGATTTTCCGGATTCGTTGGAAAGATATTCACAATTAGATTCCATTATTTTTGGTTTTACAAAAATCCGGTTTATTTTGCACCCGGTATGTTCAATTGATGTTTGAAATCGAATTATCGAACTACCGCGCCATTTTTAATTCCTTTTATAAATATAAATAAATATTTATATTCTAACGACGACGTATATAATATATACGTTCGATTTCTATTCAAAATAAATTTCTCGTCGATATTATTTAAAATAATTTATTTTAAATATTCAAAATTCATTAAAATTGCCAAAATAAAATTTTTAAACTAGCCTAGATTTTCGGGTTGTTACAGATACCTAATTGGGTTACTGGTGAAATGGGTCCCCGTTACTAGGGTTTTCTAGTCAAACATGTTAAGTGGTTAAGAGTCTGTATTTACCTAACCCCACCCATCAATTTCATTAACATGTTGAATTGGTTAAGTGTTTTAGTTAACTTAACCCTACCATCCTGACTTGTCTGTCCTTAGCTTTTTAAAGCACCGACCACTCACATTAGACAGATATTGTTACGGTTACTGGATGTGCTGGTCGGTTCCGGGCAGATTTACACCATAACTCAGTCTAACCTCGGGTCCTTATTTGGCTTCATGCTTAACCACCCGCATTGGATAGGTATTGTTGTGACTACTGGACAGCCGGGCGGGTCCGGGCAGGTTTACATCACAACTCAATCCAACCTCGTGTTAAGCATATTCGTATTTTCTAAATTTACATATTTGTCTTTAGTACTTAATATATGTAAATTTATCAACAATTAAATGTTGTGGCCCACTTTCCAAGTTTAACATTTTTGGTATAAGAATTTATACCGTTTAAAATGCCACCAATTTTGGCATGTGACAAACATGCCAATTTCATATATTTTTATGTCAAGTTTTACTAATATTCCCAACGTTACCCCGTTTAAACATTAGGCTAACAATCTTATCCTAATTTTCGTTCGCATAGTTTTAACATATAATATTAGGCTAAAAACTTAGCCTAATTTAGCGCACACAAATAGGCATAAGGGAATTCATAACCATAAACATGACATAGGTATAAACTTGGCATTTTTGCATAGTCAATATGAACATCATAGGTTTGAACTTGCAAAATAGTCAATATGAACGTGAACTTGCAACATGGCCTAAATCAACATATATGTGAACTTGCATTGAAATAGGTATCTAACCAAATAGGTGTCACACAAATTAGCATATGATTTAGGTAACATAAGCCTAAACTTGTTTTTGGATCTAGGCATAACATCGAACATCACTAGCATATGATAAGAATATGACATTTTCATAAGTATGAATAATTTTATGACAAGGGTGTGAACTAGATCCAACAATATATATAATTACAACATGAAACACATATTAAAGTGGATCTTGACATGGATCCAATTAGGAACTTCCAACTTTTGTATAAACATAGGAGCATGTATATGAACATAACCATTTAGGCATAAAGGTTCTAGCATAAAGTATATACATAAGGTTCTAATCACAAACGACCTATATAATCACATAAACATGAACTATACAACTTACTTGTGATGTTGTTGTCATTCTAAAAGTACAATAGGATCAACATCAATCTTAATTATACCACAAACATCCCAATTTCATTCACAACACAATCATTTCAATACATAGATACGAATTAACATCGTCGTTACATAATAGCACAATTCCACTTCCAATTTACATCGAATCAAGTCTTAGGTTTATTCTCATCGGAAAAATCACTATACTTACAACGAACGACGAACTTGAATTCTAGATTCTGAGTTCTGAATTTGATATGCTTTCCTTTGGGTAGACTAACGTTGTTTTGATTCGTATTTTACTTTACTATTGGCTTGTCTCTAAGCTTTCTAACTGACGGCCACTCCTAGTTTCTTTCCAGCAGCATGGCGGCTCTAGTACTATATTATTTGTGTAAATTTAGGTTTAGACTTGAGTTGTATTTATAGAATTTTAAACTGATTAGAGCCGTCGATGAAGCTAGAGTGAATCCAGACCATCCATCTCAAGGGAAACCAATCAGAAAGCGACATGTAAGCCCTAGTGACATAGCCAAGCCTCATATATCGACCAGAACCCGACTAGGCCAGCCAGGGCCTGACCAAGCAGGATTTTTGGCCTGGGCGCACTTTGCAGGTGCGCCAGTGCAAATTTGTACTGGCGCACTTCCCAAGTGCACCAGTGCAATTTTGTTCTGGCGCACTTCCCAAGTGCGCCAGTGCATCCTGACCCGTTTCTGGTTTTTCTGCCCAACTTCGTTCGTCCATATCTTCTTCATACGGTATCCGTTTTACGCAAACTTGGACTCTATCTCAAGCAGAATTTCGAGACGAATGCAATGGCGTAACCCATTTCCCTTAATTCCATCATTTAGAATTAATTGTACTTTAATTTGTTAAGTTACATTTAACAGAAAATTCGGGGTGTTACATTCTCCCCTCCTTAAAGGATTTCATCCCCGAAATCTTCAAGTCTAGGAGAACGTAAGTCCTAACATCCAATCGTCCATCTACTCAACCAACAAACACAGGCGTCCATTGTCCTTAAAAGACTTCTAATGATTTATGATTATATGCACAGTGTGTATATGTCCTTAACTAATGCAAAATCAGGCGGTCTACTGATCCAGTTGACCTCCTTAATGCAAATAATGTAAGTGTCATGAATCCATTATGTATGCAAATTTGTCCTTACTCATAATTCTACATGAGTGCGTAACCATCAATACAAATGCGACATCCATATGACAACATATCAAGTTTAAACCACATACAAATACGAATACATATATGCATATGTAGTATGAAGTGACTGAGCCGATCTAAAACCTAGGTTGTGTGTGTATATGCATCCACGAGCAACCACTAGCAACCACTTGCAACCATTACCCATAACATGTTTCAAATACATGTTTACATCCAAAGGGGTTTCTACCTAAGGATAAAGGATCATATCGAGGGGATATACCTAAAAAGATAGATACAAGCACAACTTAAGAAAAAAAGAGGTCAAAGATGTACCCTAAAAAAGAAAAGGGTAGGCCGCGCGTATTCTGTCCTCAGTTTCCCAAGTTGCGTCTTCCTCGGCGTCGCTCCACTGAACCTTAACGAGTTTGACTTCGCGGTTTCGTAGCTTTTTCACTTCAGTTCCTACGATTCGAGTTGGAACTCTCCTCACAATTAGTTCGCGTTCCACTTCGGATTCTTCTAGAATGCTTGGCTCCACCACATCCGCTGCTTCATGTAGACATTTCCGGAGATGAGAAACGTGAAGGACGTTGTGAATTCCAGCCAATCTTTCAGGCAGCTCTACTCTATAAGCCATTTTCCCAATCTTCTTGATGATAGGGAACGGTCCTACAAATCTTTGCTAGCTTTCCTGTGGATCCAAAGCAAACGACGTTCCTTAAAGGGGATACCTTAAGGAAAACCTTGTCCCCAACCTCAAATTCAAGGTCGGTCCTTCTTTTGTCTGCGTAAGATTTCTGTTTGTCTTGGGCAGTCTTCATTCTCCTTTGTATCAAGTCCACTTTTTCTGAAGTCTCTCTAATCATGTCTGGCCCAAGTATAATCTTGTCAGTGGATTCCCACCAATAAGTTGGTGATCAGCACGGTCTTCCATACATAGCTTCGAAGGGCGCCATACCGATGGTGGCTTGGTAACTGTTGTTGTAGGCGAATTCCACTAAAGGAAGGTGATCCTCCCAAGTCCCTCCGAAGTAAAGAACGCACAGTCTTAGAAGATCTTCTAGTACTCTATTCACCCTTTCTGTCTGACCATCAGTTTGGGGGTAATAGGCCGTGCTCAAGCATAACTGTGTGCCGACAGATTTTTGTAGACTCCGCCAAAATTCGCTCGTGAAGATGGGGTCTCTGTCACTCATTATGCTAGAGGGTATTCCATGGAGTCGAACTATTTCCTTGAGATAAAGAGAAGCTAGAGACGAAGCAGTCCTTCTACTCTTGATAGGTATAAAGTGGGCGCTTTTAGTAAGCCTGTCCACTATTACCCAAATGCTAGTATTGCCTCTTCTTGACCTAGGCAACCCGTCAATGAAGTCCATTGAAATGCTATCCCACTTCCATTGCGGGACTTCTAGAGGATGAAGCAGTCCTCCAGGTTTCTTTTGTTCCGCCTTGACCTATTGGCATGTCACGCACTTAGAAACGAAATCTACCACGTCCTTCTTCATGCTGCTCCAATAGAAAACTCTCTTTACGTCCTTATACATCTTGTCTCCTCCTGGGTGTATTGTCATCTTAGAATGATGTGCCTCCTCGAGAACCTTCTTCACTAAATCCCTAGCTTGCGGGACGCATAGCCTTCCATCCCGTCTCAGCCAACCCTTATCATTGATGGAGTACCTATTGAGGTGACTGGAAGTTTCACCCTTAATTAGTTTATCAATCACATCCATAAGCTGAGGGTCTTCACGTTGTGCGCCCCCTATCGAGTCTAAAAGAGTGGGTCGTACTTCTAGGGATGCCAATAAACCAGGTATTAAATCTGAGGAGGGCCTAAAGTCAAAACTGGATATATACTCCAAGCTTTGCCTTTCTACAAAGAGAGGGCTTAGGGTCAGCTTCTTTCTGCTCAACGCGTCTGCTACTACGTTGCCTTTGCCAGGAGTATAGGAAATTTGAAAGTCATATGAGGCAAGGAACTCCATCCACCTTTTCTGCCTTAAGTTAAGATCTTTCTGCGAGAAAAGATACTTCAATGATTTATGGTCAATATATAATTCGAACTTCTCATCTAGGAGATAATGGCGCCAAGACTTAAGCGCAAGACGATGGCGGCCAACTCAAGATCGTGGGTTGGGTAGTTCATTTCATGCACTTTCAATTGTCTTCCAACATAAGCTACTAGCCTCCCTTCTTGCATCAGAACAACGCCTAGCCCCGTACCACAATCATCCGTATATACTGTGAACATTTTGCTTCCATCCGGCAAAGTCAGAACTAGGGCTGTTGTGAGAGCCCTTTTTAATCGTTGGAAAGAAAACTCGCAATCCAAATCCCAAGTGAACGCCAGATTCTTCTTCATTAGCCTTGTGAGTGGAGCTGAGATTTTCGCGAAATCCCTAATGAACTTTCGGTAAAAACCGGCTAGCCCAAGAAAGCTTCGGACTTCAGTTGCATTTCTTGGTGTCTTACAATCTTGCATTGCCACCACTTTCGCGGGGTCCACAGCTAACCCCTCTTTTGACACTATATGTCCAAGAAATCTTACTTCTTCCCTCCAAAAGTGGCACTTGGAGAATTTTGCTTTTAGCTGATGAACTTGAAGAGTTTCCATGATCTCCTTCAGATGTTGAGCATGTTCTTCCTCATTCTTCGAGAAGATCAAAATATCATCTACGAAGACCACCACGAACTTATTGGGGAATTCTCTGAACACCCTGCTCATTAGTTCTACGAAATAAGCAGGTGCGTTTGTCAGGCCGAAAGGCATGACAAGCCACTCAAAGAAACCGTTTGGGGTTCTGAACGCCGTTTTATCAATGCTATCTTCAGCTACCCTTAGCTGATGGAACCCAGTAGCCAGTTCAAGTTGGGAGAAGACCGACGCACCTACAAGTTGATCAAACAAATTGTCTATTCGGGGAAGCGGGTGTCTATTCTTTCTAGTCAGCTTGTTTAGCTCCCTATAGTCCACACAAAGACGTAGTGAACCATCTGCTTTGGTGGTAAACACCATTGGAGCACCCCATTCCGAGATACTCCGCCTTATAAACCCCTTCTCGAGAAGCTCCTTAACTTGCTTACTGAGCTCCTTTCTCTCCTTTGGAGCCATGTGTCTAACAGGCAGAGCTACGGGCTTTGCATTATCCACAAGATATATGTGGAAGTCTATTTCCCGCTTCGGAGGTAATCCTTTCACCTCTTCAAAGACATCCGGATATTCCCGGACTACTCTAACCGACTGCAAATTCTCAACAGAAGCATCAAGCGACTCTAGATAACTAAGCATAACAGCATTCAAGGGATTACAAGAAATTTCTAGAGTGTTACCGAGTCAAGTCAAGAGCCTAACCACTGTTTTCTCACAATCAAGAATGGCACCGTTAGTGGATAACCAGTCCATGCCTAAGATCAGTCCATATCCTGAGAAGCCCAAAACAAAGGCACTACATCTAAAATCAACACTTAGAATAGAGATTTTCAAATCCAAGCAAACCATCGACAAATAAGCCGAGCCCCCAATTGGATTTGAAACAACCAAGGGTTCTTCTACCATACTAGTGTCTAGGTGCAGAGATTCTACTAAAGCAGATGAAATAAAGGAGTGTGATGCACCAGAATCAAAGAGAGTGCGGATTGGATGATCATACAGATAAACTAAGCTTTCTACAGAAATATTTCTACCTCGTTCCTATGGAGGTGCCACCAGCGCCTGAACTTGTCCGCCTGAGGTGGATCCAGTCCTTTGTCCCTGCCCCCA
The DNA here is from genome assembly GCA_030737875.1 of Allium sativum. Taxonomy (NCBI): domain Eukaryota; kingdom Viridiplantae; phylum Streptophyta; class Magnoliopsida; order Asparagales; family Amaryllidaceae; genus Allium; species Allium sativum. Next base: position 330,545,987 of record CM060910.1, on the reverse strand, counting down.
CTTCTTTGGGCAGTCCTTATCCAAGTGTCCAGTCTCGCCACAACTGAAGCAACCACCATTCATCTTTGCCTTCTTCTTTCTGCAGTCCTTTGCTATATGTCCCACAATGCCACAGAAATTGCACTTTCTCTTTTCACGGGATTTGTTGTTCTTCCCGCCTTTCTTGAAGTCTGTTTTCTTAGCCTGTAAACCCTCTTTCTTTTCTTGAGGCACTTCCTCCTTTGTCTCTTTCTTTCCTTTATCTTCCTCGTGTAGCAACGCCATGTCCACCAAACTTTCATAGATCGCCCCCATGGGTATATGGGTCATAGAAAGGTTGTGTAGAGGCTCATTCAGGCCATTGACGAAGCGAAGGGGCTTCTTGTGTTAGGTGTTTACTAAATCCAGCCCAAATCTGGCCAGCTGATTAAACTTATTGACGTACTCCCTTATCGTCATACTCCCTTGCTTAAGAGTTAGGAACTTCTCCATCTGCAGGCTTCTTTCAGCTTGGGAGAGGAATTTCATCTCAAACCTCATCCTGAAATCTTCCCATGTTTCCACTGGCCTCTCCGCATGCGTAACTTCCCACTAATAGGAAGCTTCATCTTTGAGCAACCACACTGCTAGCTGTATCTTTTGCCTATCATCAACTTCGAAGAAAACGAATAAATCTTCAGTCACCTTCAGCCAGTTCCTTGCTACCACAAAGGATTCAGTTCCATAAAAGTCCTTTCCTCCCATTGCCTTGAAGTCTCTACACGTCTTAGCGAAAGTGTTCCCACGAGGAGGAGGAGGGGGAGGAGGAACCGTTGCCACCGTAGGAGGAGGAATGTCTGCTGGGCCCGCACCATTGGCCCTAGCTTCTAGGTACCTTCGGAACCAGCCAGGGATCGGTACTCATTCTGGAAGGTTAAGATCTCCATACATGCTGGAATAAAAAGGAAAGTATTTAAGACAAAGGAATAGAGGGATAATGCATATGGCTCTGGGGAATTATGCCTTTTAAAAACAACACTTTTTCTTGAAAAAGATGCTTCTTTAAACTTCTTTTTGAAAATAGTTTCAAATTTTTTTATCTAGTCTGGTAAACCTATGCTCTGATACCAAGTGAAACACCGCACCCTCCATTAAGGTCACTCAAAAAGGGAATGCCTTAACTTTGGTGGAGGTTTGTAAGTAAAAGTCACAGATAAAACACAAGACAAATATAAACACACACACACACACATATATATATATAAGCAACGGAAAAAAACGGACTTTTTATTTCATAAATACGTCTTCATACAAAACATTTCCATAACTGTCACATAATAACTCCCAAAACATTACATCATCATTTCTGTCTTGGTTATTAAATAAAGAAGTATAAAACATAATTAAAACTGCATAAATCCCCATGATTGTGTCCAACAGCCATAGCCAAGGAAAGTGTAATGACCCGGGTTTTTGTCGACTTTGGTTATTGCCATAAACTCAATGATGACTAACCAAACATCGAAAAATACCAGTCATTAATGAAAGAAATTAGAGGGTGAGGATAGATAAGATAGAAACTTAGAATAAAAGAAGAAGAAGAGCACAACATCAGAGTAACACGAATCTCATAGCGGAACGAATAACATATAATATATAACATAACTTTGAAATATACATCTGCACTTGAATATATATCATTGTCAAAGTATAACACTTACAACACAGCGGAATAATAATAGCTATATAATCTTGAAGCCTCTTACTCCAAGCTCTTCCAATATATCTGTAAATCCCGACAACTTGACTGCCCGTACAAAATTGGGCACCTAAGATTTTATGGAAAACAAAACAAAATAAACTCCGGGTCAGTCATGGGACTGGTGTGAGTAAAACAGTTTAAAACAGTTCGAACAAGTAAACAATATCTCATAAGACCACGCCGTATAACGGAACGGGTTTTTCCCTTATGAGAATCCAAAATATCTTTATATCAAAAACCTTTTGATATTATAATAACGTCTATCAACCACAATATATTAATCATCTAGCAGAAACGCTTTCATCTCACGTTCTACATATATAGTATACAATCAAAACCGCAAGCACGTATTGGGTAATGGATTTCCAACTATGACAAGGTATGGAACCACCTTCCGCTAGTGTACCTCTAGAAAGGAATACACTGGGTTCAACAAGAACATCTTGCAACCCGGCCACACATGACCGACCACTCATTTCGCTTGAGTGTATCGAATGTATATCACCAACGGTTGGGATCAGCAACCGTTTCCTGAATGGGACAGCATCAACAATAGATTTTTAGAAGTAAAAGAAACTCTAGATCAGGTGATTATATACCCTACTTCGGTGCGACCGATTAGCCATGCTGCCTGCCCGATTTCTGTCATTTACCGGATGTGAGGCTAGAAGCTACGCTTTATCATCACTCCAGATTCACTTTGAATGTCACATCGTCAAATCCATCAGATCATCGATTGACGTCCTCAACCATACATTATGTGTTAGCTAAAAGAAGTTTCCTTCTCCGCTTTCACTCTTGGTACGTTTGGAGAAATCAATATACGTGATCGTCTGGAAATACTCTGTTAGACATCCGTCCATACAAGTCATCCAGGAACAGGATGAACCGAAGGCACTATTCAGTATATCCATCTTAGACACTGTTATCTAAGACTTATACAATAGCCCTTGCACTTTACTCCATCTTCAATTATCTTTGGCATATATGATATGCAACGCTTATGCCAATACAGAGTGGTTCTTTGGATAATAATCCAACTGGTCTCTCCATATTAACAACGTTAAAATGGTCAAAATGTAACAACCCGAAAATCTGGGCCAGTTTAAAATTTTTATTTTGGCAATTTTAGCGAATTTTGATTATTTAAAATGAATTATTTTAAATAATATCGACGAGAAATTTATTTTGAATATAATTCGAACGAATATATTAAATACGCCGTCGTTAGAATATAAATAATTATATATAATTATAAAAGGAATTGAAAATGGCGCGGTAGTTCAATAATTCGATTTCAAACTTCAATTGAACGTACCGGGTGCAAAATAAACAGGATTTTAGTGAAACCAAAAATAATGGGATCTAATTGATGATATGTTTCGAACGAATAACTAAAAAATCAAAATTTCATAGCGGGAATCAAAAGATATGTCCAGTTGAAAATTCGGAATTGTCGCTATGGAATTCAGGCCCTTAAAAATGGAGATTTTGCAAACGACCTCGGATTTCGACGAAACCACTTTTGTTGGGTCCGTGATGTCAAATTATTGCTAGATTCCAATTTTCATAATTTTTCGAATCAATATGTGAGCGTGGCAAAGGAAAACGCGTTTGACCAGTTTCAGTTGATTTTAATCGACTGGAAAATGGCCATTTTCCCAACGCTCTCAGAATTCGACGAAATTAGTTTTGTTAGGACCGTATCATCAATACGAAGCTAGAAAATATTTTTCGGGAATTTTTAGAGTTCGTATGTGGGCCCGGTAAATTGAAATGTGCGTTCAAATTCAATATATAGAGTTATACGTTGATTTTGACGAAAACTGATCGAAACGATTGAATTGGCTAACGAAACATATCTCATTGTGTTCGGAATGGGGGTAAAATGCTATGGGCGACAGTCGTTGGGTCTCATTTGGTGGTCGAATGAAAAGTCAACATTTTTGAAATGGAAATGAAAATAAAATATAATATAATAATTTCTCCTTAGCCCCCCTCTTTCTCTGTCGTCCATTTCAAAAAAAAAAAGACGCTGGAACCCTAAACCTAAAACCGCCGCTTCCCCTCGTCGTGGCCAGCGCGCCGCGCCTCAGGCGGGCCACCACCCCGTTGCCGCACAGCCCTCCCCCTCCCCTCCTTCTCCGACGTTCATCTTCCTCCCATCCCTTCTGAAAACCCCGTTTGCCTCCCCCCCTTTTTTGATATGAAGCGCCGCGCCCAAGACCCCATCCACCACTTGCCGCCGACGCCAACCCCCTCCTCTTCCTCCGACTCCATCATGAAACCGCCCCCTCGATGTACGCTGTAAGTTTTTTATCTCTGTTTTTATTTATCTGTTTTATTTTCCCTTTGATCATATTTTCTTGTTTATAAAAATTAGTTTTTTTAAAGTAAATAAAAACCATATCTTTAATATAGAAATGTTAAAAATATAATTTTTATACTAGTGGCATGATAAAAATATGATTTTTATATAGGTATGATAGTAAAAATATGATTTTTATTCATGTAGAGTTATAAAAATATAATCTTTATTAGGAGAAGAGTGATATAAAAATATAATTTTTATAACGAAGTGGAGAATAAAGACATGATTTTTATAAGGAAATGAAAGTAAAAAATTCGATTTTTATATATTGAATAGCGAAGTAAAAATTCGATTTTTATATATTGAATAGCATAGTAAAAATTCGATTTTTATATATTGAATAGCATAGTAAAAATTCGATTTTTATATATTGAATAGCATAGTAAAAATTCTATTTTTATATATTGAATAGCGAAGTAAAAATTCGATTTTTATATATTGAATAGCGAAGTAAAAATTCGATTTTTATATATTGAATAGCGAAGTAAAAATTCGATTTTTACGTATGTAGTGGCTACGGGCAACGAAAGCGACGAAAGGCGAGTACGATGAAGATTTCTATAAATGAAGGGTCAAGATGATTGGATAGCTATTTGTGAGAACTTCCCACTCTTTAATTTATTTTTCTAGTTATATATATATATACTAGGATGCAGACGGTGTTTAGTAGCACCCGACACCCGTCATCCACAGACCATGGATGGCTTGTTTGTTTAATTGTTTGGTTGTGTAGTTGGTTATATTATTTGGTTTGAATTGAATTGTTTGGTGGAATGAAATTGATTCGATTGATGTGTGAATGGCGTGGGCCTTCACTAGACCGGGGATAAGGCTAGGCCTTGTCCCGTTTCTAGTATCGTGCCGTTATGCCGCCGAAATTTTCTAAAATAAGTTAGAAAAATAAAAATATCATTTTTATTTTGTAAATGAACTGAATAAAAATTCATGTGTTAAAATAAAATATTTTATCGTTAAAAATATAATTTTTAACGCGAATGTGAATAAATAAATATTCATTCACAAACCGGACGGTTTGTTTATGTACACCTATTTGAAGGACATTGATTGGGTCGATAAATTTTACACATCGCCCAACTGCACAAATAAAAATCTGTGTTGGATTGCTTGAAACCCCACACGGGTATTGGGATGATATTTGACGTACACTAATCCCGATTGTTTAGTTGTATGTCGATCGATTGATTGACAGGCTGTTATAAGCGTTGGATATTTATATTTGATGCTTATACAGTGTAGAATGCACTTTGGATGATGGCTGATTATTCATCGTTGTTATTGTATACATGTTTTTATAGAAAATCCATATAATTAACATTATATGGTAATTGATTGGGCCTCATTCCAGTTTCGAAATAGAAATATTTGAAATAGAATATTTGAAAATAGAAATATATGAAGCCGTGTTGATTAGATTGACGCCATTTTGACGTGAACGATATTTATATCGACTTTATTCATTTATAACGAATATCGAAAGTGATTTCAAAATCTGATATCTTGAAAAGAATTGAAATTGAATAGAAATGAATTCGAACTGAAATTGAATAGAAACGAATTCGAATTGAAATTGAATAGAAATGAATTCGAACAGAAATTGAATAGAAATGAATTCGAATGGGAATTGAATAAAATCGAAATAGAATTGAAATCGTTTTGAAATGAATTCGAATAGAATTGAAATAGAATTGAAATCGTTTTAAATTGAATTTAAAACGAATTGAATTTGAATTGAAATCGATTTGAAATGAATTTAAAACGAATTTATATTGGAATATTCAATTTTGATTTGAAATTAAATATGAAGTTGAAACCGTTTTGAAAATGAATTTAAAACGATTTATAAAGCACGTTTTGAATTGAAATCGATGAAGTATATATTATATATATAATATAATGGCCTGAATAGAACGCGTCGCGGCAGTTCGTGAATTTCGACCATTTATTTCAAACGGACATTACGGGAGATCCGACCGTCGGATTCTCCTAAAACCGGAACCGTTGGGTTCGTATCAGAAAGAGCTTTCTAACGAATATTAGAAATTAGAAATCTAACGGTTGGATTTGGAATTATGTCCAAATCAAATTTGAAAAAGGTCGCTGTAAGTGCAGTTTGATAGCCATTGATGGAAATCGACTATACGGGCCTTGATAAAATTATTAAAATAGTAATAATTCGTGTAAAATCATAAGAAATGATTTAGAAAGAATTGGGATGAAAAACTCCATATTTGAAAAGACAGAAATAGATTTTTATCGAAATGAAATAGTTTTGAACTAGGATTATAATTCTATTTTTTTTAAATAAATAAATTGAATTTGAAATGGTTTTGAAAATGACCAGAATTTCCAATGATTGCATTGGAATGGATTTGAATCGAAATTGTCTTCGGAATATTTCGATGTTGGAATTCGTGATTATACAGATGTTGTTATGGAAGTTTGAAAGATATATTTATATCGTTATCTCCCATATGACATTTGTTAATCGTAGAATTTGATATTGAATATAAGCCGATATATTTTCTATTCAGAGCCTTGTATTGAATATCAAATGTGATATGGGTTTGCCGTGAATGGTGTCTTCATTAACACTGTTCTTGAACCCAGTTGAGAAAAGATTAAATCTTTTTATTTAGATTTAATGAAGTGTACCGATTAAATAATATTTAATTGGAATTGAATTGATATTGATTTTTGGGTTTATCGTGGACAGTGTTTTAAATAACACTCGTTCTTTAACCCGATAATTAATGGCATGAGATTTTGGGTTTATCGTGAATTGTGTTTTAAATGACACTGATTATTTAACCCAGTTAAAGATTAAAACTAAGTGGAGTTTTAATGAATCTTTAATTAGACTGAAAAAAAATCGAGAATGGAGTATCACCAGTTTTGCTCCAGGCATTAGTTAAATCTTTAATTAGATTTGAACGTGAAATGGTAACTGAATTTACCGATAACACTGTGAGTGTTAGATATGAAGTATAACTAGTTTTACTTCATGGGATGAATAGGTTGGGATTGGGAAATTAAAACAAATGATTACTTCGGTAAGGTTCGTTAATCTCGACTAGTTGAATCGAAATTCAAAAGGAAATTAGAGAATAAATTCAAGGAATTTATCTTGGATAAAATTAATGGGAACCTTTCCCTATGAATGTGAAATTTAGAAACTAACTGTCGATTAGCCAAGTAGAATGGTTTTCTGGATATTGATCTGATGTTGGTTCCGGCCTTCGGGGTTAATATTTGGGGAATTATTCTCTTGTTAATTTACGGTTAGTGACTGATGAATTGGAATGAGGCGTATGTTGTGTTTGTGTAACACTTATTTAAAATATACGCGAGTTATTCGGAAAGACCGGGTTTATCCCATTCTGAATAACTGATACGACGATAAGTCGAAGATGAAGACGGTGGTTGAAGACCGGAAGTCTTCACATCATTTGGGTGATTACTGATGATCTTGATTGGGCTGTACACCCAAGATGAGGGAATCAATCGGTGGTCGTCCAGATGTGCTTGGAGATCGATGGATATGCGAGGAAAGTGCCTCCGGTTTCGTTCAGACCCAGGACAGACTTGTAAATGGACGGTGTGTCTGACATTGGATTTCATTCTGTGTGACTGATATCGGTTGCATAGAGTGGTTTGCCTGTGTGACATGCTAAGTGGCAATTGATCGAGGCTTCTGTTGAAAAGCAAAGTCTTGTGGTGATGATCAAAGCACAGCCTGTGTGGCACAGCTTTGTGTAACGTGAATTCGCGAGCCTCACACCCCGGTTGTGAATCAAAACGGGAGAGGACATCAGGGAGGGCATGCGTTTCTTTCTAGCTAGGGTGGTGTCAGTGACCTACCAGCCCTGACATTTATATACTTTTCACCTGTGTGATTGTTTCTGTTGTGAGGCGCCTCGGTTTGATCGGACGATCCGGGTCCGATGGAGTCATTCGTTGGCTCATTTACGCCCCAAAGGGCGGTGAAACGTAGTGTTCAGGCATAATAATCCACATCGGTGGACCGGCCCTGACGATCCAAGGGGCAGTTGCGGCTGTTCCTGAGGGGCAGGCTAGAGCGTCTCGAATCGGTTGAGGACTATCTTTTGCCTCGGTTCATAGATGGAATCCCAATTTCCAAATACGTGACTTTGCGATTTTGATTGTATAACCTATATATGGCGACATAGTGGTATGGGGCATTCATGCCGCTTATGATTGATACTTATGATTTGAAGTTGTTTCATACACTATGCACTTATAATAGTATCAAATAATCTGTTTTAAACGTATCAAGCATTCTTTGGCTATTATAAGGTAAAAACCCTATCCTCCGGCTTGCGTTGCATTGTGTGATGGGAACTGGGTCTTATAACAGCTTCATTTGTCTTTATTTAGCATTGCGCTGTTTGTTTTATGCACTGGTATTCTTAGGAGGAAACCCGTTCCGCTTTAGCGGCGTGGTCCCTTGATTTACCTAACTTTAAAAATAAAGATTAGTAACTGTTTTAGTTCTCACACCAGTCCCATGACTGACCTGGAGTTTATTGTTTTAACCTAAACTCTGGGTGCCCTTATTTTGACACGGGCAGCTAGTAGTTTTGGTTTTGCAGATTTATATTCACAGGATCCTGGTTTACAGCTGGAACGATATCCAGAAAGCTTTGTATCCGTATATCTCCTTCTAGTTGTGTATTGTATTATTTTCATCTGCTATGTAATTTATTGTAATCTCTGATATTTCTGTGTAATGTATATTCATTTATACTCTGTATATTCTTGTAATCTGATGCATTGTTGTAATATACAATGAAATGTTCTTCCGTATGCGTTCTGTTTTGTCGTGTTCTCAAAACAATCAGGCGTTTCGAACGGTCTAGATCGGTTTAGCGACTGGTTCAGATCGATCGAAATTCCTTGTTGTCACACAAAAACTTCGATAGTCGGTGAGTTAACTATCAAAGAAAAACAGGTGTGCAAACAACGATATTATTTCCAAATGGAATTTCTATCAATCAATCATCAATCATATATATATATATATATCTACATATATATATATTCATATTTCCTTATTTTCTATGTTTAGAAAATATACGTTAACACTGGAAAACATTTTCATGGCTTATTTACATATCACTATCATTTCACAACTATCAATCCCTGACTGTAAACTAGTAGGAGAACAATTCTCTACGTATAAACCCCGAAGGCCGAAACCAACATCAGATCGATACTCAGAGAACTATTCAACTTAACCAATCTCTAATCAGTTTCTTATCTTGTTTAACTCTATTTCTTTTAACTATGTTCGATTAACTTCTTTTGAATAACTATGTTCAATTTTCTTCTTTCAAATAACTATATTTAATTGACTCCTATTTGATGACTCTATTTGATGACTCTAATCGACAAACTCTTTTCTATCTCGTTAATTTCCTTTTGTAATCCTATTTATTTTCCCAATAAATGTTCCTTTATTCTATTTATTTATCAAATAAATATCTCCTTTTATATTCTATTCTATTTATTCTAACAAATAAATATTTCCTTTATTATAACTTATCCTTCGATTTTTAAAATTATTTTCTTTTATAAAAATCCTTTTCCTTTTCTATATAAAATCCATCGATTTTATAAAAATAATTCATTTTCAAAATACACTCTGAAAATCCCCTTCCCCACATCCAGTATTTCTTATGGTATTTAACATACATATAACAATGATAAATATCGTCCAAACACACATAATCAACGTCAGGTTATATATCACATCATATATCAAAATATATAAATCACAGTGAAATAAATGTTGAGGAATCTAGTTGGATTCCTCCAACCCGTTTCCCTGCATCACAGATGTTAAACAATATAGATAACATCACTTTCAGTTCCATATGATATATTCTGTTAAACAGAATCAATATAGAAATTCAACTAACTGACTAGCAGTTCAATCAAACAGTCAACACACAGTCAATCATCCAATATCTAATAGTTCTAAAAATACAACATGAAATTATAAACTGTTTAGAGTTAGTGAGATTTACTCACATTACGCGTTAACCGTTATATAATGATTTGCATTTGTAGATTCTGATCAGACAATTTATTTTGCCATAAATTGTAACGAGCTCGAATCCATTCTCAGTCAGTTCCATGGTGTAGTTGTCGTCCATACGATCCTAATGCAACTTACGGTTCGTCAATCTGATAATTTATGAACGAGATATTGCTTTTACAAGATTGAACTAATTTAAAAAAAAATAAACTTAAATTAAAACTTAAATGTGCCTTTACCCTTTAATCCTTGGCCCACTTCAAATGAACCAAACCCAGCCCACCTTCTTTCTTTCTTCCTCCATCGTGTAATCCTCCTATACACACGAGTCATGACGCAAGCCAATACATGGCCATTACCGCCCCTTTCAAGCTCCTTTCCTCTTCCATTTTTCAATGATTCCAAAAACTAAAAACATCATTACACTCCACTCCAAAATCCGCTCCTCTCCATATCCATTACCTCTAACTCGATAGCCCTAGTATCCCGCTCGATGCGACCACTACAGTTTAGATATCGACACCCACATGCATCGCACTTCACAGAATAAACCCCAATCAAACCTCTTCAATCTCCTAAACACCAATATGAACACTATTTCTCACATCGATGTCTGTAATTTCCGATTTCTGGAACCCTAAGCAATACTGCATATTTCGAGCTCGACGGAATTTACATCGCACCATGTAAAATTCATATGGAAATGGAGAGAAATGCTTGAGGACTTCAAAGAGACTGGTTTTGAAATTTATAGAATTTTATTTGGTTTGTTTTTGATTTTCCAAGATGGAAAATTTTGTTGTAAATGAGGAATGGTGGAGGCACGATAACATTGACCAGAAGAAAAGTCTGTTTAGGGTTTAGAAATGTTGTGGTGTATATATAGGAGATTTATATAATTTTTTATTCATTATTTAATTATATTTTAATCAACCGTTGCTTTTGTTTGTCTTCTAAAAATCAGTATGATCACATACAATACCCAAGAATCATGGAAATGGACATGCAGCTTCGGTTTGACATTACGGTCCCAACGAATCTGGTTTCGTCGAATTCCGACTCCGTTTGCTCACACATCGTATTTTTAACCGTCAAAATACTGACTGTTTTTCACTCTAAAAATTCGTACGACCACACAGTGACTCTAAAAATCATGAAACTGGAAATCTAACAACTATTTGACATTGCGGGTCCAACAAAATTAGTTTCGTCGAATTCCGACTTCGTTTGCAAAAGTGGCTATTTTTAAAGCTCTGAATGACCCATTTAAATATATAAATATAATTAAATTTAATATTAATAAATTAATATTATCGTATATATTCGTATACGATATCTTACAGCCCCAGATTATCATACCAGACTTATATCTCGATATTTCAGAATTCCAGATTAATCGATCTTCACTTTTATATCGAAAATCCATTTACCACGTAATTAAAGCATCGCAAATTATAAAGGAATTCCACAGCGACTTTTCTAAAATTTGATTTGGACATAAATCAAAATCTACACGATGAAATCCCGGTTTTTCTCTTCCACTAGAAAGGTATACTCCACCAGCTCAACACGGTTCTTGTTTCACAGAAATCCGGCTTAAAATGAATCCTGTACATTCAGTTGAAGTTCGAATTGCCAAATTACGAACTACAGCGCCATTTCAAGCTCGTTTTTAATTATATTATAATTTATACGTTCAAACTGTCATTCAAATAATATATTCGTTATTCTAATTCAATTCTACACCGAATTAAATATCAAAGATGTTCTAGTTCACACCATGTCACCATTTCAGCCAATTATGATTATTTCAGAATTAAATATATTATTTAATTTATTATTTTAATTAAATATTCACCATTATTTAATTCCACGACCATTAAATCCTTTTAATCACCTTTTAAATAATTAAATAAATTAATTAAAATACCTCTGCCAATGCGGATCATTACATTCTTCCCTACTTAAAATAATTTCGTCCTCGAAATTGCTAAGTTAGAAGACGACTCTATCGACTGGTTAGAACATATTTGTTCACTTCTTATCTTCAGTTGCAACTGAACCAATTTAATTTTTAATTAAATTATTTATTCATTCTTATTATCGAAAATTTTCAAAAATCTTGAAAATTTTCGAACTCCTTAACTTTTCGGAAAATTTCGCCAGCACCTCCTTTGTACTGGTCAATAGGTCAAACTCCAACTCGCCTCTCTAGGCCTTCTCCAACCCAAAAGAAAATCAAACAGCCAAGCGGCTTGCCAATTCGGCTCATCAAAATCTCAAACCCAAATATAATATAAAGTGGTACCTTTTGTTGGGCATATCAACTATATCACTTCCATCTGTTACAACTTCAGCTTATACCAATGCGTTACCAATCGATCTCAAATCAATTCATCCTCAACACCAAATCATTCGCTTATACCTAAGTCGAATTTCATCCAAACTCCAATTTCAAATTCAAACTGTTAACTCCTCAACTCAATTCCATTCTAGATTATCCTATAATCAAATCTAGTTTTATTTAACTTGGTTCAAGTTAAATTTTAATTTATATATTAATTCTTACCATTTCAATCTCTTTAACTCCATAAGTTATATTTAAATTTCGAAATTTAAATTCCTGGGTTTTATTTCAAATCAATTTGAAATCATAATACCAATTCAAAACATTTGAATTTCTAAACACCTTGTTTTCTCAAAACAATTTAAAACAAAATCTTTGGTAGTAATCCGTTACTTAGAAACTCGAAAATAAACACCGATGATGCACCATCGGAATTTATTTCCCAACGATCAAAGTAAGTTCAATACTATAACATTTTTCCAAACTATTTCTTAAACCATTTCCATTTTGAAATCACTTCAAAATATAATTCACACTTCTTGTAAAACAATTTAAAATCTCCAAGGATCTTAAATTTTCCTTATTTTTAATCCAAATCCATTTACAAACACTTATCCAATTTTCCAGAGTTTTAATTCAATTTCTGGTTTAAATTTCAGATTTTAACTTATCTGATTTCACGTATTTCACTTATATGAATTCTGATTGGTTATTTACATAACCATTTCATTTATAATCTTACTCAATTATAATATCAACCAATATACCCAATATGTATCAAAATATACTTTGGGTAAAATTATTTAAATTACCCTCTTTCAAAACATACAGTGCTGGTTTATCGTATTCGAGTGTTTACAAAATCCCTACCGATACAGTGGATCAAACTGATCGACCAGAACCCATAAACAACTCAACCAATAAATCTCCACAATATAAAACAAATTTTTATATCAATAACAAATACGTTCACTTGTATATATACACTCAAACTCAATCTAGGGTATTACTAAACCCATCTCTACTGAGTCACGCCACAGAGCCAAGGTAATTCACTTAACTTAAGCTCTGATACCAACTGTAATGACCCGGGTTTTTATCGACTTTGGTTATCGCCATAAACTCAATGATGACTAACCAAACATCGAAAAATACCGGTCATTAATGAAAGAAATTAGAGGGTGAGCATAAATAAGATAGAAACTTAGAATAGTAGTAGTAGAAGAAGAAGAACACAACATCAGAGTAACACGAATCTCACGGCGGAACGAATAACATATAATATATAACATAACTTTGAAATATACATCTGCACTTGAATATATATCATTGTCAAAGTACAACACTTAAAACACAGCGGAATAATAATAGCTTTATAATCATGAAGCCTCCTGCTCCAAGCTCTTCCAGTATATCTGTAAATCCCGACTACTTAACTGCCCGTACAAAATTGGGCACCCAAGAGTTTAGGGAAAACAAAACAAAATAAACTTCGGGTCAGTCATGGGACTGGTGTGAGTAAAACAGTTTAAAACAGTTCAAACAAGTAAACGATATCTCATAAGACCACGCTGTATAACAGAACGGGTTTTTCCCTTATGAGAATCCAAAATATCTTTATATCAAAAACCTTTTGATATTGTAATATTGTCTATCAACCACTATATAATAATAATCTAGCAGAAACGCTTTCATCTCACGTTCTACATACATAGTATACAATCAAAACCGCAAGCACGTATTGGGTAATGGATTTCCAACTACGACAAGGTATGGAACCACCTTTCGCTAGTGTACCTCTAGAAAGGAATACACTGGGTTCAACAAGAACATCTTGCAACCCGGCCACAAATGACCGTCCACTCATTTCGCTTGAGCGTATCGAATGTATATCACCAACGGTTGGGATCAACAACCGTTTCCCGAATGGGACAACATCAACAATATATTTTTAGAAGTAAATGAAACTCTAGATCAGGTGATTATACACCCTACTTCGGTGCGACCGACTTAGCCATGCTGCCTGCCCGATTTCTGTCATTTACCGGATGTGAGGCTAGAAGCTACGTTGTATCATCACACCATATTCACTTTGAATGCCACATCATCAAATCCATCAAATCACCGATTGACGTCCTCAACCATACATTATGTGTTAGCTAAAAGAAGTTTCCTTCTCCTCTTTCACTCTTGGTACGTTTGGAGAAATCAATATACGTGATCGTCTGGAAATACTCTGTCAGACATCCGTCCATACAAGTCATCCAGGAACAGGATGAACCGAAGGCACTATTCAGTATATCCATCTTAGACACTGTTATCTAAGACTTATACAATAGCCATTGCACTTTACTCCGTCTTCAATTATCTTTGGCATGTATGATACGCAACGCTTATGTCAATACAGAGTGGTTCTTTGGATAATAATCCAACCAAACTCTCCATATTAACAACATTAAAATGGTCAAAAACTTCGATAGTCGGTGAGTTAACTATCAAAGAAAAACAGGTGTGCAAACAACGATATTATTTCCAAATGGAAATTCTATCAATCAATCATCAATCATATATATATATATATATATCTACATATATATATATATATTCATATTTCCTTATTTTCTATGTTTAGTAAATATACGTTAACACTGGAAAACATTTCCATGGCTTATTTACATATCACTATCATTTCACAACTATCAGTCCCTGACTGTAAACTAGTAGGAGAACAATTCTCTAAGTATAAACCCCGAAGGCCGAAACCAAAATCAGATCGATACTCAGAGAACTATTCAACTTAACTAATCTCTAGTCAGTTTCTAATCTTGTTTAACTCTATTTCTTTTAACTATGTTCGATTAACTTCTTTTGAATAACTATGTTCAATTTAATTCTTTCGAATAACTATATTCAATTGACTCCTATTTGATGACTCTATTTGATAACTCTAATCGACTAACTCTTTTCTATCTCGTTAATTTCCTTTTATAATCCTATTTATTTTCCCAATAAATGTTCCTTTATTCTATTTATTTACCAAATAAATATCTCCTTTTATATTCTATTCTTTTTATTCTAACAAATAAATATTTCCTTTATTATAACTTATCCTTCGATTTTTAAAATTATTTTCTTTTATAAAAATCCTTTTCCTTTTCTATATAAAATCCATCGATTTTATATAAATAATTCATTTTCAAAATACACTTTGAAAATCCCCTTCCCCACATCCAGTATTTCTTATGGTATTTAACATACCATATAACAATGATAAATATCATCCAAACACACATAATCAATGTCAGGTTATATATCACATCATATATCAAAATATATTAATCACAGTAAAATAAATGTTGAGGAATCCAGTTGGATTCCTCCAATCTGTTTCCCTGCATCACAGATGTTAAACAATATAGATAACATCACTTTCAGTTCCATATGATATATTCTGTTAAACAAAATCAATATAGAAATTCAACTAGCAGTTCAAATAGTAAACACACAGTCAATCGTCCAATATCTAACAGTTCTAAAAATACAACATGAAATTATAAACTGTTTAGAGTTTGTGAGATTTACTCACATTACGCGTTAACTGTTATATAACGATTTGTGTTTGTAGATTCTGATCAGACAATTTATTTTTCCATAAATTGTAATGAGCTCGAATCCATTCTCAGTCAGTTCCATGGTGTAGTTGTCGTCCATATGATCCCAACGCAACTTACGGTTCGTCAATCTGATAAAGTATGAACGAGATATTGCTTTTACAAGTTTGAACTAATTTAAAAAAAAATAAACTTAAATTAAAACTTCAATGGGCCTTTACCCTTTAATCCTTGGCCCATTTCAAATGAACCAAACCCAGCCCACCTTCTTTCTTTCTTCCTCCATCATGTAATCCTCCTGTACACACGAGTCATGACGCAAGCCAATACATGGCCATTACCGCCCATTTCAAACTCCTTTCCTCTTCCATTTTTCAATGATTTCAGAAACTAAAAACATCATTACACTCCACTCCAAAATCCTATCCTCTCCATACCCATTACCTCCAACTCGACAGCCCTAGTATCCCGCTTGACGCGACCACTACAGTACAGGTATCGACACCCACATGCATCGCACTTCACAGAATAAACCCTAATCATACGAACACTATTTCGCACATCGATGCCTGTAATTTCCAATTTCTGGAACCCTAAGCATTACTGTATATTTCGAGCTCGACGGAATTTACATCGCACCATGTAAAATTCATATGGAAATGGAGAGAAATGCTTGAGGACTTCAAAGAGACTGGTTTTGAAATTTATAGAATTTTATTTGGTTTGTTTTAGATTTTCCAAGATGGAAAATTTTGCTGTAAATGAAGAATGGTGGAGGCACGATAACATTGACCAGAAGAAAAGTCTGTTTAGGGTTTAGAAATGTTGTGGTGTATATATAGGAGATTTATATAATTTTTTATTCATTATTTAATTATATTTTAATCAACCATTGCTTTTGTTTGTCTTCTAAAAATCGGTATGATCACATACGATACCCAAAAATCATGGAAATGGACATGCAGCTTCGGTTTGACATTATGGTCCCAACAAAACTGGTTTCGTCGAATTCCGACTCCATTTGCTCACACAGCGTATTTTTAACCGTCAAAATACTGATTGTTTTTCACTCTAAAAATCCGTACGACCACACAGTGACTCTAAAAATCACGAAACTGGAAATCTAACAACTATTTGACATTGCGGATCCAACAAAATTAGTTTCGTCGAATTCCGACTTCGTTTGCAAAAGTGGCTATTTTTAAAGCTTTGAATGACCCATTTAAATATATAAATATATTTAAATATAATTAAGTTTAATATTAATAAATTAATATTATCGTATATATTCGTATACGATATCGTACAGCCCTAGATTATCATACCAGACTTATATCTCGATATTTCAGAATTCCAGATTAATCGATCTTTACTTTTATATCGAAAATCCATTTACAACGTAATTAAAGCGTCGCAAATTATAAAGGAATTCCACAGCGATCCACACAGTTCTTGTTTCACAGAAATCCGGCTTAAAATGAATCCTGTACATTCAGTTGAAGTTCAAATTGCCAAATTACGAACTGCAGCGCCATTTCAAGCTCGTTTTTAATTATATTATAATTTATACGTTCAAACTGTCATTCAAATAATATATTCGTTATTCTAATTCAATTCTAAACCGAATTAAATATCACAGATGATCTAGTTCACATTATACCACCATTTCAGCCAATTATGATTATTTCAGAATTGAATATATTATTTAATTTATTATTTTAATTAAATATTCACCATTATTTAATTCCACGACCATTAAATCCTTTTAATCACCTTTTAAATAATTAAATAAATTAATTAAAATACCTATGGCAATGCGGGTCATTACAGAAAGAGATTCCAAACCGTACATCTACTATCTTGAAGCTTTCAAAGAATCTAACTAAGCTGGGTTGTTTCCTCCCTGGGGACCTGGGGGGGTGGGGGACGGATGAAAAGAAGACGAAAAAATAGGGTCAGACATAAAGGCTGATAAGTCTAGTGACTCTTCAGTATGAGAATAAGAATAAGGGCATGATTGGTATAATCTGGAAACAGGAAAGTATCATAAACTAAGATAAAGTAGTTTTGAAACGAATATATTATCGCACCCCCACACTATATCTCTGCACCTACTTGCATTAGTTCTAAACTGGCACCCCATGCTGAGGGTGAAGTGATCCCCTTTTTCTAAAGATCAGCTCCTACTCACATAATTACATGTGTCTTACGGCCCCCAAAGAATGTAGATACTTGTGCTGGTCCCACCGTGGGGTGTATCAAGTCCCATGGTGGTGGCCCGACACAATACTAGAATGCATAAGTTATACTACTGGTGCCCCAGTGCCCTGTTTGTCTGCACCGAAGTGCGTGCACGCCGCACTCCGTTAGAACCCACACTGTTGCACCCACCACCGTCGCTTTGACCGCTTACAATCAACCCAGTAATCGTGCCCCACCCTGCCTAGTTTCAGGGTATCATGATACCTAATTGGGTTACTGTTGAAATGGGTCCCCGTTACTAGGGTTTTCTAGTCAAACATGTTAAGTGGTTAAGTGTCTGTATTTATCTAACCCCACCCATCAATTTCATTAACATGTTGAATTGGTTAAGTGTTTTAGTTAACTTAACCCTACCATCCTGACTTTTCTGTCCTTAGCTTTTTAAAGCACCGACCACTCACATTAGACAGACATTGTTACGGTTACTGGATGTGCCGGTCGGTTCCGGGCAGATTTACACCGTAACTCAGTCTAACCTCGGGTCCTTATTGGGCTCCATGCTTAACCACCCACATTGGATAGGTATTGTTGTGACTACTGGACAGTCGGGCGGGTCTCGGCAGGTTTACATCACAACTCAATCCAACTTCGTGTTAAGCATATTCGTATTTTCAAAATTTACATATTTGTCTTTATTACTTAATATATGTAAATTTATCAACAATTAAATGTTGTGGCCCACTTTCCAAGTTTAACATTTTTGGTATAAGAATTTATACCGTTTAAAATGCCACCAATTTTGGCATGTGACAAACATGCCAATTTCATATATTTTTATGTCAAGTTTTACTAATATTCCCAACGTTACCCCGTTTAAACATTAGACTAACAATCTTAGCCTAATTTTCGTTCACATAGTTTTAACATATAATATTAGGCTAAAAACTTAGCCTAATTTAGCGCACACAAATAGGCATAAGGGAATTCATAAACATAAACATGACATAGGTATAAACTTGGCATTTTTGGCATAGTCAATATGAACATCATAGGTTTGAACTTGCAAAATAGTCAATATGAATGTGAACTTGCAACATGGCCTAAATCAACATATATGTGAACTTGCATTGAAATAGGTATCTAACCAAATAGGTGTCACACAAATTAGCATATGATTTAGGTAACATAAGCCTAAACTTGTTTTTGGATCTAGGCATAACATCGAACATCACTAGCATATGATAAGAATATGACATTTTCATAAGTATGAATAATTTTATGACAAGGGTGTGAACTAGATCCAATCATATATCTAATTACAACATGAAACACATATTAAAGTGGATCTTGACATGGATCCAATTAGGAACTTGCAACTTTTGTATAAACATAGGAGCATGTATATGAACATAACCATTTAGGCATAAAGGTTCTAGCATAAAGTATATACATAAGGTTTTAATCACAAACGACCTATATAATCGCATAAACATGAACTATACAACTTGCTTGTGACGTTGTTGTCATTCTAAAAGTACAATAGGATAAACATCAATCTTAATTATACCACGAGCATCCCAATTACATTCACAACACAATCATTTCAATACATAGATATGAATTGATATCGTCATTACATAATAGCACAATTCCACTTCCAATTTACATCGAATCAAGTCTTAGTTTTATTCTCATCAGAAAAATCACTATACTTGCAAAGAACGACGAACTTGAATTCTGGATTCTGAGTTCTGAATTTGATATGCTTTCCTTTGGGTAGACTGACATTGTTTTGATTCGTGTTTTACTTTAGTATTGGCTTGTCTCTAAGCTTTCTAACTAACGGCCACTCCTAGTTTCTTTCCAGCAGCATGGGGGCTCTAGTACTATATTATTTGTGTGAATTTAGGTTTAGACTTGAGTTGTATTTATAGAATTTTAAACTGATTAGAGCCGTCAATGAAGCTAAAGTGAATCCAGACCATCCATCTCAAGAGAAACCAATCAGAAAGCGACATGTAAGCCCTAGTGACACAGCCAAGCCTCAGAAATCGACCAGAACCCGACTAGGCCAGCCAGGGCCTGACCAAGCAGGTTTTCTGGCCTGGGCGCACTTGGCAGGTGCACCAGTGCAAATTTGTACTGGCGCACTTCCCAAGTGCGCCAGTGCAATTTTGTTCTGGCGCACTTCCCAAGTGCGCCAGTGCATTCTGACCCTTTTCTGGTTTTTCTGCCCAACTTCGTTCGTCCATATCTTCTTCATACGGTATCCGTTTGTAACGACCCGGATTTCGAGCGACTTTGGTTATCGACGTAGGCACGACGTCGATAACCAAACCGTCGAGAAATCCTGGTAATTAGTGAAAGAAATTAGAGGGTGAGGAAAGATAAGATAGAAACTTAGAATAGAAGAAGAAGAAGAACACAACATCAGAGTAACACGAATCTCACATCGGAACGAATAAATATATTTCATAACATAACTTTGAAATACAAATCTGTACTTGCATATACATATCATTATCAAAGTACAGCACTTACAACACAGCGGAAATAACTATAGCTATATGATCCTGAAGCCTCCTGCTCCAGCTCTTCAAGTGTATCTGTAAAATCCCGACTACTTGACTGCCCGTACCAATTTAGGCACCCAAGAGTTTAGGGAAAACAACAAAATAAACTCCGGGTCAGTCATGGGACTGGTGTGAGTAAAACAGTTTAAAACAGTTCGAACAAGTAAACGATGTCTCATAAGACCACGCCGCATAACGGAACGGGTTTTTCCCTTATGAGAATCCAAATTATCTTTATATCAAAAACCTTTTGATATTATAATAATGTCTATCAACCACAGTATATATATAATCATCTAGCAGAAACGCTTTCATCTCACGTTCTACATATATAGTATACAATCAAAACCGCAAGCACGTATTGGGTAATGGGTTTCCAACTATGACAAGGTATGGATCCACCTTTCGCTCGTGTACCTCTAGAGAGGAATACACTGGGTTCAACAAGAACATCTTGCAACCCGGCCACACATGACCGACCACTCATTTCGCTTGAGTGTATCGAATGTATATCACCAACAGTTGGGATTAGCAACCGTTTCCCGAATGGGACAGCATCAACAATAGATTTTTAGAAATGAATGAAACTCTAGATCAGGTGATTATACACCCTACTTCGGTGCGACCGACTTAGCCATGCTGCCTGCCCGATTTCTGTCATTTACCGGATGATGAGGCTAGAAGCTACGCTTTATCATCATACCAGATTCACTTTGAATGCCACATCATCAAATCCATCAAATCACCGATTGACGTCCTCAACCATACATTATGTGTTAGCTAAGAGAAGTTTCCTTCTCCACTTCCACTCTTGGTACGGTTGGAGAAATCAATATATGTGATCGTCTGGAAATACTCTGTCAGACATCCGTCCATACAAGTCATCCAGGAACAGGATGAACCGAAGGCACTATTCTGTAAACAGGATAGCCCTTGCATAACTCCGTCTTCAATTTTCTTTGGCATATATGATTCGCAACGCTTATGCCAATACAGAGTGGTTCTTTGGATATTAATCCAACCGGTCTCTCCATATTAACAACGTTAAAATGGTCAAAACTTCGATAGTCTGTGATTTAACTATCGAAGGAAAACAGATGTGCAAACAACGATATTATTTCCAGATGGAAATTATATCGAACAAACATCATTTAACATTAATCTCTTTAGTTCATTAATTTACTTATCTCATGTTTCCCTACGTTCAATATTCCTTATTTTCTAAATTGGGAAAATATACGTTATTAACAATGGAAAACATTTCCATTTCTTTGTTTCTTTTATAAGAAAACATTTCTGGTTTCTTCTTTGGAAAACATTTCCAAAGCTTCTTCATTGGACTTAGACAGATGTTTAAACAAACCATCGCGATGCCAACACAAACCATTTCCTTTACTGCCGAACCTTAACTATTCCTTAGTTAAAACGAAGCCAATCAAGTTGGGGTAGAACTACCTCTCAGACCTTAACTGAACAACATTTCCAACTTTGAAATAGGCAAAGTTCACTTTATATTCCTTTTACTAACTTCCTTACTTAACCCTCCTTCGAATAACTATATTCGATTGACTCTTTTTACTTAACTCCTTTGGACTAACCCCTATCAAATAACTCTATTGGACTACCACTATTTGACTAACGCTATTTATTTTACTCATTTCACTTACTCTTTTCGAATAAACTATATTCGATAATTCCTTTTACTTTCTATTCGAATCACTATATTCGATTTACTCATTTGCTTCTATTCGAATAACTATATTCGATTTAACTCACTTGCTTCTATTCTAATCGATTAAACTAACATCGATTATCTCCTTTCAACTTTATTCTCTAATCGATTAACTAACATCGATTAACTTCTTTTTAACTTTATTCTCTAATCGATTAACTAACATCGATTAACTTCTTTTTAACTTTATTCTCTAATCGATTAACTAACATCGATTAACTTCTTTTTAACTTTATTCTCTAATCGATTAACTAACATCGATTAACTTCTTTTTAACTTTATTCTCTAATCGATTAACTAACATCGATTAACTTCTTTTTAACTTTATTCTCTAATCGATTAACTAACATCGATTAACTTCTTTTACTTTAACACTAATTTCCGTTACAACTATTTCCTTTTTATAACTTCTATTTACCGTTACAAATATATCCTATTTATAACTTCTATTTACCGTTACAAATATATCCTATTTAAAACTTCTATTTACCGTTACAAATATATCCTATTTATAACTTCTATTTACCGTTACAAATATATCCTATTTATAACTTCTATTTACCGTTACAAATATATCCTATTTATAACTTCTATTAATCCTCTAAATAAATATTCCTTTTATAAAACCGTGTTCGTTTTATAAATAATTCCTTTTATAAAATCCTGTGATTTTATAAAATTCCTTTATTTCAATATACATTGAAATACTTCTTTTTACATCCCAGGGTCTTTTATGATATTTACAATATCGAATAACAATGATCAACATCATTCCAACACACATGATCCATAACTGATTATATAACACATCATATATCACAATATATGAAAAACAGTAAAATAAATGTTGAGGAATCCAGTCGGATTCCTCCAACCTGTTTCCCTGCATCACAGATGTTAAACAATATAGATAACATCACTTTTCAGTTCTATATGATATATTCTGTTAAACAGAATCAATATAGCAAATTTAACTAACTGACTAGCAGTTCAATCAAACAATCAACATACAGTCAAACAGCCAATATCTAACAGTTCTAAAAATACAACATGAAATTATAAACTGTTCAGAATTAGTGAGATTTACTCACATTTGCGCGTTAATCGTTAAATAACGGTTTGCGTTATTTGACTTAGTTGGACAATTTATTTCGCCATAAATTGTAACGAGCTCGGATTCGCTCCCGGTCAGTCTCATTGTGTTGCTCCCGTCCATACGATCCCAACGCAACTTACGGTTCGTCAATTTCTCCAAAACCGGCCCATCACTAATGTAAAAAGCCCAGACCCGTACCCCAACCACGTTCTTTCCCCAAAACCGAAAATAGCTTCCTCCAGTAAACACTTAACCACAAACAAACGGCCGTACTATCCTCCTTTACTGCTTCTTCAATCCTCATCTACACGCACCCAAATTTCTCCAAACAAACATCCCATTTCTGAATGTTTTAAACCTCTCCAGCTCCTTGGTTTCACAAAAATCTCTGCACCGTTTCCACTACAATGCACCTCTTTCACGTTCCTTCCAATAACAAACGCCATCATTAATGCGAGAAGCTCCCACTCCTTCTTCGGTTAAATGACTTGTTGTCAAACCTTCTGCCAAATTGTAAGTCCCATCAAAAAAACAAGTGCTGCTCCTTTGTGAAACATGCCATTTCGTGGACATACATACTTCACCCTTTGTTCTTTATTCTCCAATCCCACTTCTTCACAACGTACCCTGCACTACACAGTACACGCTTCAACCTGCAATCATCATCAAAAGTAAACACTAAAAATCTCTTCAACTTATATTCCATCCACAACAACTTCCGCACTAGCGTCACTCCCCCTTCCTTGAACGCCTTCCGTCCTCTCCCAATTTCCACAGCTCGTTCCTCTCAGTAAACAACAAATACACTTCACAATAGCTCCCAGGCTCACGGATGGTGAAAACAAATCAGACCCCATTGTCATAGAATCCCCCAAACAACTCACGGTAGCCACAAAACCCAAATCTAGTAAAAAAAGAAAAACCCCCCCAACCGTATGAGCCCCTTACACCTTCGAACTCCCCAACAAAGTAGCCGCGACCCCCCTATACGATCTCAAAGACCCATCCGCAAAAAGGAAGGCACCGCGCCCTCTTGCCTCTAACGGACCGAAGTACCAGCTCCGTTGAACTCCGCACACATCGAGTTTTAAGGCTTTAGAATTTTAGTTGAATTTGAATGAATTTTGTGGAGATCGATTCTCTTTGTTTTTGCTGAGAAATGTTTTTCGGCGGCTCGTTTTGGTGAACGAAAAAATTAGGTCTTAAGGAAACACAGGGGTTATTTATAGGTTAGAGAATTTAGATATTTGTTTTACTTAGGAGACGTGGACGTTCTTCAGCCAAGTCTTGTTTCTTTTTGATTTAGAAGATGAGTTCAATCCACGTTTTCATTTGGTTGGCATCGCAAGATCCTCACGTTTAGGTTGAGAAACTAATATTTGAGGGTACCTTGCTTTCATTCATTACGAATTGTTATCGACCAAAATAAAAATACCGTTGTACTCAGCAAGGTGTCACGATCCCAAAAATATAATAATACTGGTAGGTGGACTCATATTTTGAAACTTCAAAATGTTGATTTCAGGGTGCGAAATACTTCAAATAAAAAGTCGCTTATTAAATTAATTAAAAATTACCATAAAATTCTAAAAATTAAATTATCACTATGCCCCAAAAGAACCTTGTCTAAATTCACGCCTGTTATCTAGTTATTTTGAAATAACCGTTATGGCCGATAAACGATTCTATAGCGACTATTCTGAAATTTGATTTGGACATATCTCAAAATCCACACGACGAAATACCGATTTTTCTCTTCCACTAGAAAGATATACTCCACCAGCTCCACACGTTTCTTGTTTCACAGAAATCCGGCTTCAAACGAATCCTGTACATTCAATTGAAGTTCAAATCACCAAATAGCGAACTGCAGCGCCATTTCAAGCTCTATTTTAATTATATTATAATTATACGTTCAAACTGACATCGACTGAATATATTCGTTATTCAAATTCAATTCCAAGCTGAATTAAATATCACAGATGATCTGGTTCACACCATATCGCTATTTCAGCCAATTCTGATTATATTCAGAATTAAATATATTATTTAATTATTATTTCAATTAAATATTCACCATTATTTAATTCCATAACCATTAAATTCACTAACCTACCATATATATAATTAAATAAATTAATCATAATACCTCTGCCAATGCGGGTCATTACACCGTTTTATGCAAACTTGGACTCTATCTCAAGAAGAATTTCAAGACGAACGCAATGGCGTAACTCATTTCCCTTAATTCCATCATTTAGAATTAATTATACTTTAATTTGTTAAGTTACAGTTAACAGAAAATTCGGGGTGTTACATCTTCCATAACTAACTACCCTCTCTTCTAGCATTAAAACAACGCCTAGCCCTGTCCTGCATGCATCCATATAAACTGTAAACGTCTTGTTCCCTTCGGGCAATGTCATGAGTGGGGTTGTTGTCAGGGTTCTCTTCAATCGTTGGAAAGCAACATCACGAGTCAAATCCCAAGCAAAAGTTAGATTCTTCTTCGTCAATCTAGTAAGTGGGGCTGATACCTTCACAAAGTCCTTAATTAACTTCCTACACCAGACCGCTAATCCAAGAAAACTTCTTACTCCCGTTTCTATTTCTTGGGACCTTTTAGTCTTGCACCGCAGCTACTTTTTCTGGGATCTACTATTATCCCTTCCTTGGATATCACATGTCTTAGAAACCTTACTTCTTCTCTCCAAAAATGATATTTGGAGAACCTAGCCTTAAGCTGATGCGCTTGGAGGGTATCCTAGACTTCCCTTAGATATAAAGCATGTTCTTCCCCACTCTTAGAGAAAACCAAAATATCATCTATGCACAAGCAAAGTGAACCATCCACCTTTGTAGCGAAAATAACTGGAGCACCCCATTTTGAAATACTTCGCCTTATAAACCCTTTCTCAAGTAACTCTTTTACTTGTTTACTGAGCCCTTCCTTTCCCTAGGAGTTATGTATCGTACATATAATGCAACTAGCTTCGCATTATCAACTAGATATATGCGAAAGTATATCTCGCGTTTTAGGGGAAAAACCCCTAACCTAATCAAAAACATCTGCGTACTCATGGACTACTCTAACGGATCGCAAATCGTCGATAGATGCATCAAGTGATTCTAGGTAGCTAAGCCAAACTGATCCCTTAGGATTACACGAAATCTCAAGGGTGTTCCCGAGGCAAGTCAAAAGCCTAACTACCCTCCTTTCCCAATTACTAGCTAACCAATACATGCCTAGAATCAACCCATAGCCCATGAAACCAAAAACATAGGCATTACACTTAAACTCAATACTTAATAAGCTATTCTCAAATCCTTACAGACCAAAGATAAATGAGCCGAACCACCAATTGGATTTGAGACAATAATTGGATCTTCTACTATACAAGTACTAAGGTGCAGAGACTCAACTATGGAAGAAGATATAACCGAATGCGAAGCGCTAAAATAAAAAAGAGCACTAACAGGCTGACTAAAAAGAAAAACTAAACTTTGTCAACAGAAACTTTACTACCTCTCTCTGGTACGCTGGCAGTGAGAGCATGCACTTGCTCTCCTGAAAATCTTGTCCTTTGTTCTTGCCCTTGTCCTTAAATATATGACCCGTTATACCATAATAAAACACTTCCCCTTGTCTTAGGTTTTACTATTCATTCCTCCCATCTTGTCCTGTGATTCTTCCACTTACACCTCTTTCTTTACCCCTTTTGTGAACCAAGTCCATATTCATGAGTTTCTCATCCTTGGGTTGTGCTCCTTATCCAAACTCCCTCATTCTCATCTTTACATCCTTGTGTAACATGTTGACAAGTCTCTCGAAAGCTACCTGCATCGAACGGAAAACCCTACAAAGCTTGAAAGAAAATTAGTAGCAGGTGAAACTACTACGGCTATATATGGAAGTTGGGCACTTCTTCGCCCTTTGATAGGTGTCGTAGTCTCATCAAGCCCACAGAACCATGCCGCGATGAGGTTACCTCCCAGAAAGCCAGGAGCCCCCGGAGACTCAGAAAAGAAGGAAACAAGGATTCAAAACAAAGGATAGAAAGATAGTGCATATGGCTTTGGGGATTATACCATTAAAATAAAACAACACTTTTCTTGAAAATGCTTCATTAAATTTCTTTTTGAAAATAATTTTTCAAATCTTTTATCTGATCCAGTAACCTTCAACTCTGATACCAAGTGTAACACCCCACCTCCATTAATGTCACTCACAAAGAGAATGCATTAACTTCAGTGAAGCGTTATAGGTAAAAGATATAGATAAATTACAAGACGGACAAATAAAGCAGCGGAAAACAAAGTCATTTCTAAGTAACGTAGTTAGGTCAAGCTTTTACAAAAATTGACTCAATCATACTTAAAAGTACTACATAAAACTTCTGTCTTGATTAAAAAACTTCCAAGTATATAAGAAGCATAAAACATAGCAAAGTAGCATAAGTCCCAAAATTAAAGTGCAAACACAGCCATAACTAAAGATCAGAGGATCCAAGCAATACATCGAAGAATCTTCAAGCCTGGAAAGAGAAACGATCCAAACTGAGCTGAGCTATTCCCTCCCTGACTACCTGGGGGAGAAACGGAAAAAAAGAAGACGAAAGAAAACGGGTCAGACATAAAGCCTGGTAAGTCCAGTGACTTTCAGTAAGTAAATAGGTAAAAGCAACATAACATGAATAAACTGAATATAAGACAATACCGTGATAAGAGGGATACAAGATAAGATTAGCATAAGATATGATAAGGCAAGATAAACTGAATGCGCTTCTACTTTTTCTCTGCTACGCTACTACCCTATTATTTTGGTTTCTATATCTCTGCACAACCTAACTAGTGTCCCAACTAGAAATCTGTATAAAATAGTAATGTGATCCCAATCCCCGCAACTGTGGCAGCCTTTAGGTGTACATCTGTTATGAGGATCCCACCTCAATCTGCCTAATTGCCATGGATATGTTAGATGTACCCTTACTACCCTATTTATCGGCTCCCTAACTCACATGTATGTATTACTTGTGCCATTTGACCTCGCTTGTATGCATTCATTACTTGTGTCATTCGGCCCCGCTTGTATGTAGATACCTGTGATGGCCCCATCATGAAGTGTATCAATTCCCATGATGGCAACCCGACACGATTCAAGATGCACAATGTATACTACTAATGCCCAGTTTCCACTCCGGAGCACGTGCATGCCCATACTCCGTCGGAACTACACTACTGCACCACCCACCGCTATTTTGAACGCTCATAATCAGCCCAATAATCGTGCCCCACCCTGCCTAGCTCACGGTACCATGATACATCTATGTGGGTTACTATTGAAATGGGTCCACGTTACTAGGGTTTCCTAATCAACATGTTTTAATGGTTAAGCGTTCTCAATTTAACTTAACCCCACTCGTTTGCTTAATTAACATGTTGTACTGGTTAAGTGTTGCCTATTCATATGTTACTTAACCTTCTCACTGATTCACGCATGTTTATTTAACAGTTAAGTTTGTGGGACTATATATACGAATATTACCCACTTACCCAAGCTTTACTTAACCCTTCCCCTTATCAAGTCCATATGTAAGCTTGCGTTAACCCTATCCACTTTGTTCATATAATATTGGTTAAGTTGTCTTCTTGTCCATGTCAACTTAACCGGCCCACCTAAAATGTCATATTGGTTAAGTGTTTCTTATTAACTTAACCCTTCCCATTCATCATGTTGTATTGGTTCAGTGTTTCCTATCAACTTAACCCTGTTCATTCATCATGTTTTATTGGTTAAGTGTTTCCCCTTGACTTAACCCTACTCATTCATCATTGGTTAAATTAACCCTACTCATTCACCATGTTGAATTTGGTTAAGTGTTTCCTATTAACTTAACCCTTCCACTTATCATGTTACCTTGGTTAAGCGTTGCCCTATCACACATCATGTTATATTGGTTAAGTGTTGCCCTCTTGTGTTAACTTAACCCTAACATTCTTAGCATGTCCGTTCATTAGCATTAATTCATTCATTAATGCCTCAACCTCTCACATTAGAACTGTTGTTTGCGGTTTCTGGATGTGCCGGGCGGTTTCGGGCAGACTTCTACCACAGACTCATTCTAACCTCGGGTTTTGGGCTTAATGCGCTAACCTCTCACATTAGATCTATATTGTTGCGGTCGTTGGATGTGCCGGGCGGTTCCGGGCAGTCTCACACCGCAATTCAATCTAACCTCGGGTTAGGCACGTTCATTTTTAGCCAATTTACATATTTACCATTCATGTCCAAGTCTAGAATTTTATATGCTAATTATCCCAAATTCACCAAACTAGTCATGTTCCAATTCCTAAGTTATGCCCAAAAAATTCAATCACAAGTTATTACTCAAAATAGGTTTCACCCAATCCTCCCAAATTTGCAATAATATTCATAACCCAAAACCGCAATATACATTATGCTTGGCATCCCAACCAATATTTATGCCCAATCTAGAATTAATATTTCAATTTACAGTTTTCATCCAATCTAGATTTAATATTTCAATTTAACCCAAGTTTGCAACAATAACAATTATGCCCCCAAACCACAAGTTACAAATTATGTTCCACTATTACCAAATAGATTATTCCCCAATATCAATTACAAGTTATGCCCAACAATTTCACCAAAATAGGTTATACCCAAATATTCCCCGTATTCCAATCGTTCGTATTTCACTATTTCGGCCTAGGTTCGAAGGTAACCCAGGTTCATAAAAGAAAAAGGAAATAGGGGAAGAAAAAGAAGGAACATAAAATAAGAATAGGCGTAAAAATAGGCATGTAACAACAGACCTAATACAAGAAATTTAGATCCAACAAAGATAGATTCTTGAATAAGCTGATACAATCATTATCATAGGCATAAGAATAACATCATGAACCAAAAAGGATTATATATTCGATGTTCAACAAAGATAGGAATGATTGAATCGATATAATAACCTCTTAGGCATGTAAAATCATAGATTCAATAGAAAGATAGGGGTAAATCTAAAAAAATTGTCTCATCATCAAGCACAGACCTAGATCCATTTTATTACATGCAAAGATTACTATTAGGTGTTTAAATCTGAAAATAACATGAACTTACATTGCTAGGATTAAGAAAAGATAATTGAATAATTGTTGTTGAAGAGACTCTAATTTGATGTTGATTAATCTTCAAAGTTGATTTGAGGCTCTCGAATTTGATTTCTAGTTTGGAGAAGATGGCAGTGGCTAGGCTAGATTGAAGATGAACAACAGTCATAGCTTTGGAGCAATAAAATTAGGTTGGGTTATGAGTGTATATATAGATGTCTAGGATTATTAAGAGCCTTTATATCAACCTAGGATCCATCCAAGCCATCCAGTCCAAGAGAATTCGTCATCGGGCCAATCAGGTAACGACACATCAGCCCTAGGCTGTAAAAATACGTCACTGGATCTGGATCAAATAGGGGTCGACTCCCCACAGGGGGGTCAACACCTATGTTGGCACCCCAATAGGGGGGTCGACACCCCTATAGGGGGTTCGACACCTATGTCGACTCCCCGGGGGGTCGACACCTCTGACCAGGAAATTTTCCGCTCAACCCACTCTGACAGAATTTCGAATTTTGAACAGTTTTGACTTTTAATTATTATTTTAATTTAATTTCTGTTTAAACTTGAAATCTTCTGAACTCCATAACTTCTTCATACGAAGCCCGATTTACGCAAACTCGGACTCTGTCCCAAGCATAATTCCGAGAAAAATGCAATGGTGTAACCCGTTTCACCTAATTATTCTTTTAAAAATTAAATGTTCTTAAATTTGTTAATTTAATATTTAAAATTACGGGGTGTTACAAACATCTCATTTAAAGTTGCAATCATAGAATGAGAAGCTAAGTTCGCTTATAACAATAGCCATAAAAGTAGGATCCCGAGGATACCAGATCTAGGGTGGCGAGGGCCAAGATCGACTAATCTGTTATATCTTGGATCGGTATGGACCCGGATCTGGATCCAGATCGATATCAAACCGGGCATGCTGATCTAGGGCTACTCCTTAGCCTATTTTATGAAGTCCAAATTCCTGAGTTACCATAGGCCGATATCACCTTCACCGCTCCGAAGTGACTTGAATATGTTGAGCCGAAGTAACATCAATCTAGGATATTTAGTGTGTGCTAATCCGAAAGATGAGGAGCAACACCGATACATAAAGAGAAGTGGAATTTTGATTTGAGCCAGTTGGGAAGTAGAGCATCAATCCAAGCAAGATGTGAAATACTAACCCCACAAATAAGGGTAATACCAAATCCAATCTATGGGATTTCTATCGATCACGAGTGATGCCTTCCAAACACCAAGTTTTCACGAACTTCATGAATCCAATCATGTTTTTGGGAATTCATCTAAGTCTATGATATAGTACCGAGCACTCCAATATCTAGAGACATAAAGCGTGACGGTCTTGTAAAAAAAGGAGCCAACAACAGCTCAATGACCCAATTACAATTATTGATCACTCGGTCCTTAGTGAATACAGTGACTTCTTCGCAACCCGACGTTCTACAATTGATAAAGCGAGTCAAGTTCTCACTCACATTTCAATTGGAGTACATCCATTTGGATTATCTTTCCTTCGCTTGCCCCTTTCTAGATGTGTAAGATGATCTAATGATAATGAGCTTCGCTTAAAGGATCGGTCACCTCGCGGTTGTCACATAGCTCCCAGGAGAAACTATATATCGTCCCATAGGAAGAAGTTAGGTGTGTAGCGAAAATTACTAGAAATACAGCTAGCAACAAGAGGGAGTGAAAACAAGAAGTACAAAATCAAAGTGAGTTGCGTTAGCATGCGGGTACGCCTTATCATAATGACTTCTATCTAAGAATTATTCAAACACAACTGCTACACATGCTTCGCACCATTATCCCGAATGATCATCAGAAGGACAATGAATTGGGGACCGTAGTCAAATCAGGGTAAGGAAAGCAATGCCTTCTTGCTTCAAATCTTCTTGCTTCTTCTTCGTGAACAAATGTAGGCTAACTATCTGTGTTCAAAAGAAGGGAAAGAAACAAAGGGGAAAGCAACAAAGGGGAAATCTAACTGTTGTCTTTGTCTCTACCCTATTTAGATTCAAGTTCCCCTAAGTCTTCCTTCTTTATTGGGGAGAGCAGACAAAGAATGAAAAAAAGAAATGAGAAACAAGGGGGTCCAAAGCAAGAATGCCTCTGAGATTTTTTCATCAAAAGACGGTTTATGTGCCTCCCTTATTAGTTGTCTAAGAATAGTTCCACCTGCCTGTATCTAGTAGAATTAGACTAAGCTAGTGTTCAGGCTCAGCTGGAGAAGCAGTTTCTTAGGAACAAGACCATCACATTGGGTGTTGTTCTTGTTTTGATTGATGTACCCATTGATGGTGCTCATTTGACCATTCTAGAGCCAGTAGACTACATGTAGATGTGTCAGAGACTGTTAGGTCTATCTCCTCCAATCGAACAGTGGTTGGGTAACATGATGATAATTACCAGTTGCTTCAAGGAGCAGCTAGTTTAAGACATTCCAAAAATGCTACATAGATTCAGATCGAGTAACAACTAGGTTCATCATATTGCATTATATCACATCATGCTTGATTCATGATCATTTTAAGACTCGAGTCTAAATTAGATGACTTCATATTTTTGGATAACCTCGACAAATGTCCTGGATATTCTTGGAGAAGTTTGATTCTAACATATGCATATACCGAGCTAAGTCAAGTAGCGCTGCAGGAGAATGAATCTCTAAAAGGTTGCCCAAGTCTAATGCATGTATTTGTTGTTCTCCCATTTTGTATGCATATAATTTGTATGTTTGTAGGTCTTGCATTTATATGTAGTATTCATCACATTTGTAGCTATGGTGTTGGTTGTATCTTCAAGTCAGAAGAGTTAAAATGAAAAGAGAGGATTATGATTTCTCTCAACCCCATGATGCTTGGTATAGATTCTATCTTAATTTTGTAAGCAATTATGTTTTGGTTGCCTAAATATATTTTTTGCAGATGGGAAGGTCCAAAGAGTACGATGGATTCCCCAAGATGTAGTGTTTTTCTTCCACAATAAAGAGTTCCGTAACACTCATTTTGGAAAGTTAACACAAAGACCTTTTAGCATAGTGGTTAGTGCATGATGTTGCTTTCTGGAAGGTTAGCGTTTGAGTCCTGTAGTTGTCAGAAATTCGACGTGCTCGAGTATGGTGTTGTACATGGACCCCACATGCATAATTGCTTGGACAACAACCAATATTATGCACCATGTCTATGAAGAAATGGATGGTTTGGGTTCCAATTGTTTGTTTTGGTGATATAGCTTATCACCTATCAGATAAAGCGATGTGTTAGTTTATCATTGACAAGATAATCCTGATGCTTCGCTCATTAAAGAATAAAAATCGAAGACTATAATTTGGCAATTGACTCATGAAATCATCGTTATTTGTTAGTCCAATAGGAACGACACTCTATGCTTTCAAATGAGGAGTACTATGTTTGATATTGAAACATTACACGATGATATATTCTTCGTGCCAAAGAACCTTCCGTCAATTAAGAGAAAGAGGCTGAGATAGAGTAGTATACCTTGAAAGCTCCTCTTTAGATGAATGTGGTATGCAACAACCTGAGGAGATTCGATGCTCGAATTCCGCCAGTAATACATAAACCCGTATTACTTGCCAAAACCCAAGTACTGAAAACACCAAATAGTTAATAGAAAGAAATTATAGAGTGAGATAAGAAAGAAAGAAATATTATAGTAGAAGAAATAAGAAGAAGAAACACAACAAAATCCGAGTCTCACATCGCAGCGAAACAAAATATAATATAAAAATAAATCTTTATTAAGAGCTTGAAATAATACATACAATCATCAGAGTAAAACAACATTAAATACATCTGGACACTTATAACAACCTGTCCTCATATACAACACACAGTGGAAAAATACTAGATACCATCATACGTATGGACTTCTCAACTTGTCTATGGTCTTCACAACATTCGATAACCTAAACCTGTAAAACTCGGTCTGACCCGAGCATTGCAAACGCCAGGATCAGTCTGGTGAACCAACATGACAAAACTCACTAAGTTTATCGATATCATCCAACTTGATTTTTAAAGTCAAAAATCTTTTTGAAAGAAATTGATAATCGTAAGACCAAATCCACGCATAAATATAGACGGTTTTTACCTCATGTTAACCCAAAACATTTTGAAATTTATCTATTCAGATATTATAATAATGTCTAAATCAAATAAATAACCACCTTGCAAAACGCTTGCATCTCACGCTCTACATACATAGTCTATACTAAAAAACCGCGGACTCTTATTGGATAATGGATTTCCAACTATGACAAGGTATGAGACCACCTTCAGATAGTATACCTCTAAAGAAAATATAATAGGATTCAACAAGAACATCTTGCAACCCCGACTAAATATAACCGGCCATTCATTTCTCTTGACTGTTCCAAATATATTGTCACCTACTGTTAGTATACCAACATAACTGTTCTTGGGAGATACAAAAGCGAACGAAGAACAAATAGAAATTTCTCTAGATGGTGATAGTACGTCCTAATTGGGAGCGACCTACTTAGCCATGCGACTTACCCGATTTTATACCATGTTCCAATTGAAGAGGCTTGAAGTTTTAATTACCTTTATAGATTATCTAGCCACCATTCACTTTAAATGCCACATCGTCAAAACCACCAGAAAATAACTAATTGACGTCCACAAAGATACTCTGGGTGTTAAGCTAAGAGAAGGTGTCTTCTCCACCACTAACCGAAATACGTTTGAAGAAATCAATGTGCATCACCCCTTTTGGATATACTCCATCAGACATCCGTCCATACAAGTTGTCCTGGGAAAGGACAAATCGAAGGCACCCTCCCTGCTACATCCTAGGAATCACCCTATATATCAGTAGTGAATGGTCCTTGTAAATCCGTAGATTTCAACCACGACAGATCTACAGTTTATCTTTGGTTACAAGTCATAGATTATTAGCGGTTCTTTCGTTTTATGAAGATCCACGGTCTTCAATTGCTCTATCTCGATCGTCATCAAATATCTTCCACATTCACATATTTGTTGGCCGGAATGGTATTTGAATAGAATTTCGATCCCGGTCTTTCTATACCAACAATCATATAGCTCAGATTTTAATAGTCGGTTGTTTAACTATCAGAATAAATAACCATAAAAATAAAATGGATCCACTGATTTATTACATAGCGTCACTTATCCTTTTTAAAATTTTCATCATTAATCAAAACCTTTAAATTTCCTAATATTTGTAAACATAACTTTTTACTTCTTATCTCAAAAATACAATTATACTAAAATTTATCTTATTCAACTTAGAACATTTCAAATAATATTTTATAATTCCATTCATCAAAATTATAATTTTATTTCTCACGACCACTTTCGTTTCTAAACTAATATCATCCTTGGGTAATAATGAAGTCATTTAAGAGGGTATTTTATTACCTCTCAGACCTTAAGTGAGCAACATTCTTATCTTTAGAATAAATAGAAGTGTAATAACCCGAAAATCTGAGCCAATTTAAAATTTATATTTTAGCAATTTTAGTGAATTTTGAATATTTAAAATGAATTATTTTAAATAATATCGACGAAATATATATAATGCATATTATATATATATAATGGCCTGAATAGAACGCGCCGCGCTGCGGCAGTTCGCGAATTTCGACCATTGACTTCGAATGGACGTTATAGGAGATTCAACCGTCGGATTCTCCTAAAATCGGAACCGTTGGGTTCGTATCGAAAAGAGCTTTCTAATGAGTATTAGAGATTTGTAAATCTAACGGTTGGATTTGGAATTATGTCCAAATCAAATTTGGAAAAGGTCGCTGTAAGTGCAGTTCGATGGCCGTTGATGGAAATCGACTATACGGGCCTTGATAAAATTATTAAAAATAGTAATAATTTGTGTAAAATCATAATAAATGATTTTTGAAGAATTGAGATGAAAAATTCCAAATTTGAAAGATAAAAATAGATTTTTATTGAAATAAACTAGTTTTGAACTAGAATAATAATTTATTTATTTTTGAAATAAATAAATTAGATTTGAAAGGGTTTTAAAAGTAACCTGAAGTTCCAATAATTGAATTGGAATGGAATGTGATTTTGGGTTTATAGTGAACGATGTTTTAAATGACATTGGTTCTTTAACCCAGTTAAAGACAGGATATGATTTCCCAAGTTAAACAATCATTAATATTGATTTTTAGGGAGATTAAAACTAAGTGGAGTTTTAATGAATCTTTAATTAGATTGAAATGATCGAAAATGGAATGTCACCAGTTTTGCTCCAGGCAATAGTTAAATCTTTAATTAGATTTGGACGTGAAATGGTAATTGAATTTACCGATAACACCATGGTGTTAGATATGAAGTATGACCAGTTTTACTTCATGGGATGAATAGGTTGGGATTGGGAAATAAAATAAATGATTACTTCGGTGTGGTTTGCTAATCCCAACTAGTTTGAATTGATATTCAAAGGAAGATTAAAGAATAAATTTAAAGAATTTATCTTTGATAAAATTAATGGGAACCTTTCCCAAAGTATAAGAATATTTGAATAAAAGAATATTCTGAAGTGGAATGAGGCGTATGTTGTGTTTGTGTAACACTTGTTTATTATATACGCGAGTTATTCAGAAAGACCGGGTTTATCCCATTCCAAATAACTGATTCGACGTGGTGTCGAGGATGAAGACGGTGGTCTAAGACCGGAGGTCTTCACATCGTTTGGGTGATTACTGATGATCTTGATTGGGCTGTACACCCAAGAGGAGGGAATC
Organism: Allium sativum; assembly: GCA_030737875.1. Lineage (NCBI taxonomy): Eukaryota > Viridiplantae > Streptophyta > Magnoliopsida > Asparagales > Amaryllidaceae > Allium > Allium sativum. The sequence goes on along the minus strand of CM060910.1, from coordinate 330,508,338 downwards.
AGTTGGTGATCGTCCAGACATACTTGGAGATCGATGTATATGCGAGATACAAGGTGCCTCCGGTTTCGTTCAGACCCACAACGAACTTGTAAATGAACTGTGTGTCTGACATTGGATTTTATTCTATGTGATTGATTTCTATTAAATATATATCTGTTTGGCGGCGGAGAATTTATTCTCTTGCTTAACGCCCTTCTTTGAGACGCACGAGCTCAGAGGTTATATATTGATGGATATCAATCGCATGGAGTGAATTGCCTGTGTTGCATGCCTAAGTGGCAATTGATCAAGGCTTCTGTTGAAAAGCAAAGTCTCAAAGCACCACCTGTGTGGCATAGCTTTGTGTAACGTTGATTCGCGAGCCTCACCTCCCAGTTGTGAACCAGAAATGGGAGAGGACATCAGAGAGGGCATGCGTTTCCTTCTAGCTAGGGTGGTGTCAGTGACCTACCAGCCCTGACATTTATATTATTTTCACCTGTGTGGTTATTGCTGTTGCGAGGCGCCTCGGATATATCGGTGACTGTGTGGAGCTGATGGAGTCATTTGGCTCATTTGCGCCCCAAAGGTTGGGGAAACGCAGTGTTCAGGCATTTTAATCCACATCGGTGGTCCGACCCTGACGATCCAAGGGCTTGACTGAGTACTTGTCCTGAGGCTCGGGCTAGAGAGTCTCGAATCTGTGAGGACTATCTTTTGCCTCGGTTCACAGATGGAAATCCAACTTCCAATATGTGACTTTGCGGTTTTGATTGTATACCTATATATGGCGACATAGTCGTATGGGGCACTTATGCCGTCTATGATTGATACTTATGATTGGAATTGTTTTGACACTATACACTTATAGTAATAATAAAACATGAAATTTAGCGTATCAAGCATTCTTTGGCTATTATAAGGTAAAAACCCTATCCTTCGGTTTGCTTTGCATTGTGTGATGGGACCTGGGTCTTATAATAGCTTCGTTTTTCTTTATTTAGCATTGCGCTGTTTGTTTTATGCACTGGTATTCTTGGGAGGAAACCCGTTCCATGTTATACGGCGTGGTCCCTTGATTTACCTAACTATAAAATAAAGATTAATAACTGTTTTAGTTCTCACACCAGTCCCATGACTAACCTGGAGTTTATTGTTTTAACCTAAACTCTGGGTGCCCTTATTTTGACACAAGCAGCTAGTAGTTTTGGTTTTGTAGATTTATATTCACAGGATCCTGATTTACAACTGGAACGATGCTCGGAAAGCTCTGTATCCGTGTATTACTTTCAGTTGTGTTTGGTATTGTATTATTTTTCCGGTGTGATGTATTTAAATGTAATTTAAATCTCTGATTTTTTTGTGCAATATTTATGCATACTCTGTATATTCTTGTATTCTGATGAATTGTTGTAATTAACAATGAAATGTTCTTCTGCCTGCGTTCTATTCGTCTTGTCCTCTATTCAATCCGTGCTTTCCTTACCGGGGAAGTTCGGGTCGTTTCAAGAAGTTTATCAACAAAATCTTATTCCAATAGTTATCCCACATATTCCATTTACTATCCGATTTAGAGCAGGATTTTAACATCAAACTTTCTCTTAGAAATCTTATTTCAATCTTAACACATTTACTTAATTTAAGTATCAAGTAAACTATTATTCAAAAACTTCTCTATTAACTTTAACAATCTTTTAAAACATGATATACCAAACTTAACTCTATTATAAATAGAAACCTTTATAAACTTCTGATAAGTTTATTTCAAACACATATAGTTGTATCTCGATAAAACCTCATCTCTATCTCAAAATATGTGAATTTAAATCTAACCTTCATAACTCAATTTACCTAACCCCTTTATTCAATTTGTATTTTCGATTTACATTTCATACCTTCATAAGTCCCTAACTGTAAATTAGTTAGAAAATAATTCCCTAAGTATCAACACGGAAGGCCAAAACCAACATCATATCAATACTCAGAAAATCATTTAACTCAACCGATCTCCAGTTAGGTTCCAATTCTTCACTTTTCATATCTTGGGCTTTTGTTTCATTCATAAACTATTTCTAGTAACTCGTTCCAACAATATCTTCAATAAAACTTGGGTTTTATAACAATTCCGCTCAACTTGGATTTTATAAAATCAAATTAAATAGAATTCTAATACGAATTCAATTTGAACTTAACTTGTATTACTATTAATATCAATTTGCTTAAAAATTCAATAAATATGGATTTTAAGACTTTATGATCTTTCCTTAATAAATTTTAAATCCCAAGATTACCACTTTGATTATTATTAAATAAATAATAATAATCAAATTTCAACATTTTAAAGATAAAAATGGTTCACTTCACCATTAAGTATTTCCATTAACAAACTAATTTAATAAACAATTTTAGATAAGCAGTTGACTTGGTCAATTCTAAACCTGATTAATTCATTAATCAATTCCAATTAATTATTCATTTAAACTAATTAATAATATAATTAATTTAACTAATCCCATTTACTTTGGTTGCTACAAAATTAATAATAATCAAATTTCAACACAATCCTATTTTAGTAATTTCTTAAAAACAATTAATCTCGATTATTAAACGTTACGTTAATTTATGCTCACTTGCTTATCAATATAAGAATTTTCTTTATAAAATCATTTAACAATTGCTTATGAACTTAAATAATAAATACAAATATTTATTTCCTTTTTATGAACTTCCATTCAAAATAATATATTTCAAATACTATCTTCAGTTATAATAATAAAATTTATAGCTTCATATCTATCGATTTACTTGACAGTAGATCAATCTTTATAAAACGATGTATATTTAGGCCATCTACCACCAGTTTCTCAATCAATAGTACCAACTGGTTAATAATAAAACAAATTAGTTGAATTCGGATTCAGTGATCAATACCCAAGTCAATAACCCAATCATATTCGTTAAACAGTTCATATAATGATAATATGAAAATAACAATAAATTTGAGGAATCGAGTTGGATCCCTCCAACCTATTTTTCCTTACATCCAAGTAGGTTACCTCAAATAAACAATTAATTTTATACGATAATTTACAATAAACATGGATAATTAATTCAACTGATAATGATCGACTAATAATAACAATTCAAGCATCCAATTTAAATTTAATATGTTTATATTATTATAAACGTAACCAACAAGATAAGTTACTTCTTTGGAAATAATCATTAAAAATAACGATTGGTTTTGATTAAATTAAATGAACGTTTAATATAAATCAATTATATAAAATTTAAAGAACATATTCAAAAAATCATCAAATCATCCAACCATTAGCAAATATAGAACACAAACATTACACCCGACTTATAATAATTATAAGTGGGACAACTGAGTGAGTTATACTCATCTTGGTTTAATTTGGTGTTAAAATGATTCATTTTTGATAAAATTAAATAGATTTAATTTCGCTAAATGTCCCATATTCTTATGATGCTGACCACACCAGCTCCACAACGTAGCCTATATCGATACGGTCCCAACGTGACCAAGGGTGCTCAATTCTGTTAACACACGAGTTTGATATAATATTAATAAGTTTATATATAATTTAATTAAATTTTAACTTTGATTTTATATTTAAAAATAACGGGCCTTACACTATCACATAGCCCAAATCCCATGCAAAAGAAAACCCTTTCGCCAGTTACGTTTTCTTTCCTTCCATGAGGTATAGCAACCCATGAGCAAACTTCCCCATGCCACTTTATGCCATCACCACGTTGCATTGCTCCCATTTCTTTTTTTAAATATCGCAGGTACAACCCGACCCGTCCCCGTACTCTTTCTTCCCCATTTTCTTTCACAAAATAAAACTATAGTGTACAAGCTTTCCTTCCTCCCACTATATATCTCAACTTTCCCCTTTTTTCTTTTTTTTTTCTTTTTTTAAATGGGCATTGCCCACTTCAGTCTACAACTACACGCACTAGACCGGCCTATTCCTTGCCACAAGCTCTCCTCATGTTGCGACTTCACATGATTCTTTCCCCTTCATATCTCCATTATTTTTCAAACCTAAAGCACTACCCTTCCCATCCTTGATAATCCTTCCTACCCACCCAGTATCGGACGACTCCCACTCCCCTGCAAACCACGACAATCGAGCTCCAAGCATAAAAACGTGCATCAATATTTCTTCCAGAATACAACAAAACTCTGGGTAATGGTGTTAAATGGCATTCTCGTTCCAAATATGACATCTAACGTTCGAATCAATGCATGGCTTTAGTGAAAGATCTACCCTAGTCTACGACTAAAAATGATGCTCGAACCCTCATAAACTTATACCCATTCACAGCTCGCGTTAATGGGAAGCAAGGAAGAGTTGTTTCGGGATTTAATGGGTGATGTATTAGTTGGTTTTGATTTTATTTTTGTTGAGGAGGTACTCGTTACTGGAAGAAAAGAAAGAATGGAGGAACATATATTTATACAGGAGAACAACGTGGAGACCAAGCATTAGGATATAGGTTTGTAGAGGAAAATAGGTAGTTGGATGCGTGGTGAGAGATTCAAAAAAAAAATACTTGGTTGACATGATATAATTAATTGGCAGGAGAGGGAAAAATGTTTGGGATGCAAGTAATGGAAAAAACTTGGACAAGTAAGAAAGAAGAAAATAAAACAACGGGGAAGGTTTTAATTAGCTTAGATAAAATATATATTATCCCCATTTATCACGGATCGAAGTTTAATTTTCGTATGGGCTCACACAAACCCAAAAAATAACGAAAACATATACATTGCTATGTTTTGACATTCCAAATCCAATGGAATTAATTTCATTTAATTCTTACTCCGTTTGCTTATTGAAATTATTTTAATTTCAATATATTCATCAGTTCGCATTAAAATTTCGTTTGCTGACAAAAAATCTTCGATTGGCTCCAAATCGTAAATCGAGCAATAACTAGCTATATGTATTCTAATCATATTTGTTTTATCGAAAACAGAGGTCATTTGAAAAAGGCTATTCTTAAGACTTAAATAACGATAAAATATTATATAAATTCCAAAACCATTAAATTTAATAATAATAAATTATTATTATCGAATATATCCCAATGGAATAATATATCATTTCAAATTCAACCAATCTTGAATTATATCTCAACGTAAATATTTTCGAGTTAAACGATATATAATTAGATAGAAGTTCCTGTTTAATATATTAAATAAACATTATCGTTTATAAACGATTTCATAGCGACTATTTGGAAAATCGATTTAGCCATAACTTACAATTTATAAGCTGAAATCTCGATTTTTCTCTTTCATTTGAAAATTATAATCAAATAGATTCGGATGATTCTTGTTTCAAAGAATTCAGACTTAAAATAGATTTTGTATATTCAGCTGAAGTTCAAAAATCAATATTACAAACTACTGTGTCGTTAAAAGTTCATTTCAGAGTAAATATAAATATACATTTAAATTTCGTTTATTGATAAATTCTATATATAAATACATTAATATTTCCAATATAGTATTTAAAACATATTTAAATATTTAAATTTAAAGGAACAAAATTCCGGGTCGTTGCATTCTTCCCCTGTGAAAGAATTTCGTCCCCGAAATTATAAGCAATTAGAATGCTCCAAACCCATTTATTTTCAAAATAATTATTTTAAAAATTATCATCAAAAATATTTTCTAAGTTATAAAGTTTTACGAAAAATTCACCAGCACCTCCTCGGCATGGCTCGATCAAAACAACTACAAACGCCACTTCGATCCTCACATTGATCCAAAGAAAATAAAAGGCAAGTGGCTTCCTAACTATGGGGTATAAAACCAACCGCCCAATTAACAATATTAAGGTTTACCTATTTGTCAGGCAACCAAAGTCCAATAACCAAGCAGAGCAACTGTCAACTTTATCTTTTACCAACCTGTACTTATCTCCTTTTCCAAAGCAATAAAAAATACATGATTAGATTATTCAATTTCATTTCATATTTGATACTATTCAAATTCATTAAACTAGAACTCATTTTCTCAATTTCCAACTCATTCAACTTTTATTAACTTGTAGAAAATTTTATTTCAACCAATCTACAGCCAACAATACACAATCAACTTTACTGAGTTAAATTCAATTTTCCCTATTCAATTAACCAATTGATTTCTAATTAGTTTACTTTCATTTTATAATTCATTTTAATTCTAATTAAATCAATCTAACAACCAATATCTCAATAATTTGGAAAAATTATTTCTTTACTATACAAAAAGATAATTAAGGTAAAAGTATTCCATTTACCCTCTTTACAAAACAATATTGTGTCAGTTGCCAGTTTAATATAATTTCCCGACACTTGAACCGATCAAACAACACAATACAAAAGATTTGTATATAAGATCTACAAATACGCTTTCTCATATATATACACACACACTCAAACTCAATCTAGGGTATTACTAACTCCATCCCTATCGAGTAACGCCACAAAGCCAAGGTTATTACTAAACCTTATGCTCTGATACCACTGTAACGACCTTACGAGATTCGACGCCCGAATTTCGACAATAATACATAAACCCGTATTACTTGCCAAAACCCAAGTATTGAAAATACCAGATAGCTAATAGAAAGAAATTAGAGGGTGAGATAAGAAAGAAAGAAAGAAATACTAAAGTAGAAGAAATAAGAAGAAGAAACACAACAAAATCAGAGTCTCACATCGCAACGGAACAAAATATAATATAAAAATAAATCTTTATTCATAGCTTGAAATAATACTTATAATCATCACAGTACAACAACGTTAAATAGATTTGGACAATTATAACAACCTGTCCTTGTATACAACACACAGCGGAAAAATACTAGATACTACCATACGTTTTGACTTCTCCAACTTGTCTTTGGACTCCACAACATTTAATAACCTAAACCTGTAAAACTCGGTCTGACCCGAGCATTGCAAATGCCAGGATCAGTCTGGTGAACCAGCTTGAGAAAACTCACTAATTTTATCGATATCATCCAACTTGATTTTTGAAGTCAAAAATCTTTTCGAAAAAAAAAGGATAATCGTAAGAACAAATACACAGATAAATACATATGGTTTTTACCTTATGATAACCCAATTTTTTTTAAATCATATCTTTTATGATATTATAATAATTTCTAAATCAGATAAATAACCATCAAGCATAACACTTGCATCTCACGCTCTACATACATAGTCTATAATTAATAATAGCGAGCTCTTGTTGGATATTGGGTTTCCAACTATGGTAAGGTATGAGACCATCTTCCGGTAGTGTACCTCTATAGAAAATATACTAGGATTCAACAAGAACAACTTGCAACCCTGGCTAAACATGACTGGCCATTTTCTTCTCTTGAATGTTCTGAATATATTTTCACCTACGGTTGGTATACCAACATAACTATTCCCGGGAGATACAAAAGCGAAAGAACAACAAATAAAAATTTCTCTAGATGGTGACAATGCACCCTAATTGGGAGCGATCCACTTAGTCATGTGACCTACCTGGTTTTATACCATTTCCCAATTGAAGAGGCTTGACGTTTTAATTACCTTTATGGATTATTTGGCCACCATTCACTTTAAATGCCATATTGTCAGATCCGCCAGAAAATCACTAATTGGCGTCCAAAAAAAAATACTTTAGGTGTTAAGCTAAGAGAAGTGTCTTCTCTGCCACTAATAGAAATACATTTAAAGAAATCAATGTATGTGACCCCTTTGAAAATACTCCGTTAGACATCCGTTTATACAAGTTGTTTTGGGACTGGACAAACCGAAGGTACCCTCCAACTACATCCTAGGAATCACCATATAGATCGGTAGCAAGAAGTCCTTGAAAATCCGTAGATTTCAACCACGACAGATCTGCAGTTTATCTTTGGTTACAAGTCAGAGATTACTAGCAGTTCTTTCGTTTTATGAAGATCCACAGTCTTCAATTCCTCCATCTTGATCATCATTTGACATCTTCAACATTCACGATTTTTTTGGTCAGAATGGTATTCAAATAGAATTTCGATCTTGGCCTTTCAAGTACCAACAATCGTATGGTCAGATTTTGATAGTTGGTTATTTAACTATCAAGATAAACAACCATAAAAATAAAATGGATCCACTGGTTTATTACATAGCGTCACTTGGCCTTTTTAATTTTTCATTCATTAATCAAAACCTTTAAATTTCCTAATATTTGTAAACACAGTTTTCTTTACTTCTTATCTCAAAAATACTATTATACTCAAAATCATCTTATTCGACTTAAAACATTTCAAATTATATTTTATAATTCCATTCATCAAAATTCTAATTTTATGTCTCTCGACCACTCTCGTTTCCAAATTAATATCATCTTTGGATAATCATGAAGTTGTTCAAGTTAGGGTATATTATTACCTCTCACACCTTGTCAACAACATTCTTATTATCAAAATAAACATAAGTTTATCAACAAAGTCTTATTCCAGTAATTACTCCATATATTCCATTTACTATCCGATTTAAAACAGGATTTTAATATCATACTCTCTCTTTGAAATCTTATTTCAATCTTAACACGTTTACTTAATTTAAGTATCAAGTAAACTATTATTTGAAAACTTCTCTGTTAACTTTAACATTCTTTTAAAACACTATATACCATACTTAACTCTATTATAAATAGAAACCTTTATATACTTCTAACAAGTTTATTTCAAACCCATTTAGTTATATCTCAATAAAACCTTATCACTTTCTCAAAATGAGAGAATTTAGATCGCACCTTTATAACTCAATTTACCTAACCCCTTTATTCAATTTGGGTTTTCTATTTCGATTTCCATTTCATACCTTCATCAGTCCCTAAACATAAATAAGTAAGAAAATAATTCCCTAACTATTAACCCTGAAGGACGAAACCAACATTAGATCAGTACTCAGAAAACCATTTAACTCAGCCGATCTCCAATTTGGTTCCAATTCTTCACTTTTCGTATCTTGGGCATTTGTTTTATTCATAAACCATTTCGAATAACTTGTTCCAATAGTATCTTCAATAAAACTTGGGTTTTGTAACAACTCTATTCAACTTGGATTTTATAAAATCAAATTACATAAAGTTCCAATACGAATTCAATTTAAACTTCAGTTTAAACTTAACTTGTATTACTACTAATATCAATTTGCTTAAAAATTCAATAAATAGGGCTTTTAAGACTTTATAAACTTTCCTTAATAAATTTTAAATTCCAAGATTACCACTTTGATTGTTATTAAATAAATAATAATCAAATTTCAACATTTTAAAGATAAAAATGGTTCACTTCACCATTAACTACTTAAATTAACAAACTAATTTAATAATCAATTTCAGCTAAGAAGCTGACTTGGTCAACACTAAACCTGATTAATTCGTTACTAAATTCCAATTAATCTTTCATTTTAATTAATTAATAACTTAATTAATTTAAATAATCCCATTTACTTTGGTTATTATTAAATAAATAATAATCAAATTTTAATACAATCCCATTTTAGTTGTTTCTTAAAAACAATTAATCTCGATCACTAATCGTTATGTTAATTTCTGCTCACTTGCTTATCAATCTTATCAATATAAGAATTTGCTTTATAAAATAATTTAATAATTACTTATGAACTTAAATAATAAATATAAATAGTTAGTTCCTTTTTATAAACTTCCATTCAAAATAATATATTTCAAATTCTATCTTCAGTTATAAAAATAACATTTATAACTTCATATTTATCGATTTACTTGATGGTAAATCAATCTTTATAAAATGATTTATATTTAGGCCATCTACTACTAATTTCTCAATCAATACTATCCATTGGTTAATAAAAAAACAAATTCATTGAGTTCAAATTCAATGATCAATAACCAAGTCAATAACCCAATCATATTCGTTAAACAGTTCATATAATGATAATATGAAAACAACAATAAATTTGAGGAATCAAGTTGGATCCCTTCAACCTGTTTTTCCCTACATCCAAATAGGTTACCTCAAATAAAACAATTCATTTAAAATGATAATGTATAATAAACATAGATAATTAATTCAACTGATAATGGTCGACTAATAATAACAATTCAATCATCTAATTTAAATTTAATGCTTTTGCATTATTATATACCCAACAAGGTAAGTTACCTCGTTTGGAAACAATCATTAAAAATAATGATTGGTATTGATTAAATTAAATGAACGTTTAATTTAAATCCGTTATATAAAAATATTCAGTGTTATTTAAACAATCATCCAACCATTAGCAAATATAACACACAAACATTAAACCCAACTTATAATAATTATAAGTGGGATAACTGAGCGAGTTATACTCACCTTGGTTTAATTTGGTGTTAAAACGATTCGTTTTTGATAAAATCAAACATGTGTTTAATTTTATTAAAAATGCCAGATGCTTACGATGTTGACCACACCAGCTCTACAATGTAGCCTACATCGGTAAGGTCTGAACGTGACGATAAGGACCCGGAACTTCCCCGGTAAGGAAAGAACGGAAACTTTGAGAACATTACACAAAAGAACGCAGACTGAAGAACATTTCATTGTATATTACAACAATTCCATCAGATACAACAATATACAGAGTATGAACAAATATTACACATTATAAAATATCAGAGATTATAATACATTACATAGCAGCGGAAAATAATACAATACACAACTAGAAGTAATACACAGATACAGAGCTTTCTGAGTTTCGTTCCAGCTATAAATCAGGATCCTGTGAATATAAATCTGCAAAACCAAAACTACTAGCTGCCCGTGTCAAAATAAGGGCACCTAGAGTTTAGGTTAAAATAATAAACTACAGGTCGGTCATGGGACTGGTGTGAGAACTAAAATGGTTATTTATCTTTATTTTAAAGTTAGGTAAATCAAGGGACCACGCCGTATAACACAGAACGAGTTTCTTCCCAAGAATATCAGTGCATAAATGTGACGGCCCGTCCCGCACCAACCGACATTTACTCAAAAGGTGCGCTGTACACATGTCCAGTTAGCACTGGACAGTCGTCAGAAGGAAAGGGAAGAAGGAAATGAACTAACAAGGAACCTGTAGAATGTCTCACAGCGCATGGTACAAAATATAATAACAACATACTTGACATAAAACAGGTGAGACAGTGCATAAGCTGAAAACAAACTAACATAGCAGTGGAAAATCCAAGTACAGCTTATGATCCAAAGTTAACGTTATTACAACTTTTCAAACTGTCTCCAAAAAGCAAAAGCAAGATAAGGGAGGTACACTACTAATGCCCAAGTAGCGACCACCAACGACACAGGGAGAATATCTATATATCATACGTGGAAGCCTCCTGCTCGCCTCCTAATCAGCTTCTCGCACATCACCAGCTAACCTGTCTCTAGTCTGCTCGTGTGAGCACCCAGAGTAATAAGAAGAGACATAAAACTCTGGATCAGACAAAAAGTCTGGTATGAGCGATAAGCAGCTAAACAGAACAATAACAGGTATACTAAACCATACCTGAACCTGGACCTGCAACCAAAGAGTTAGCACTACATACTGTACAACACTCTAAGGTGCCATTTCAAATGGTGTAAAGATAACGGGGGTGGGGGTGTGCCTGTCATAGTGATGGAAAACAATCAAGCATAGCAACCATCCTCACATCTCTCAGTCAGTGCGTAAAGCATACGATATTCACCACTTCGATCACCCAACATACTTTGCTATGATCACTTTTCCCCATGAAGTCATAAATGGCTTCACTGCACTGATACATATCCACCATCCTTCGCTATGTCCACTTTGCCCCATGGAGTCGCAATGACCCCACTGCACTGGCTCATAGCCTCACTAATCCTTTACTATGTCCACGCTGCCCCATGGAGTCACAATGACCCCACTGCACTGGCTCATAGTCTTACTACGCATCACTTTGCCCCTCGAGTCATAATGACTCTACTGCACTAATAACGTAGTCTTGCTACCATCACCTTGCCCCTCGAGTCACAGTGACTCTACTGCATGGATAAGTAGCCCATCATCCATTTTCAGTGGTGAATCGAAGTTATGAATGTCGACAACTCCTTAGCACACGTCCCGCAGCAAAGCCCAACCATGAAGTGAACTCATTGGTTCCCAACTAGATCCTGAGCTCTAACTTCCATTTGGACTACCTTTGCATCTCGGGTTATTGGTCGTCACCGGATCGGTTCGGATCTCCCCCTAGTCATCAGTTCGGTTCGGATTGGAATGCTCATTCTTCACTGGATCGGATCGGGTCGTCATCATCCCTGTCGGATTGGGTCGGGGTCTCCAGCTTGCGACGGTTCAGATCGGCCTCTTCTAAAGCATCCCGGGTCGGGTCGCAGTCTCCAAGCCCAGTCGTAGTACATCGATTCGGATCGGGGCACCATGGCGGATCGGGTCGAAGAACATCAGGCGGGTCAGATCGGATGATGCACGTCACGAGAAGTGCAAGTGGATCGAAGTGTGAAGTGTGAGAGCGGATCGGGTCCTCTTAACCGATCTGATCCGGTTCGGATGTCTTCCTGCACTTTTTCTAGCAAGCAGTTTACGCCACTCGACGGCGTTTTCGACCATTCCAACTATTCTAATCAATCACAAAGCATACCATACAGTCATAGCAACATGCATAATCAACCACAAACACCAAAACAACTATATGATAGGTTAAAATGGATCAAACATAGCCAAAACCCCATATTTTCCCATAAGCATGTTTAGGTTAAACTAATGACGTGATTAGCAAAACTTAACCAAATTAACCCAACTTCATATCAAAGGTCAAAAACATCATTTATGAATTTATAAGTATTTTTCCAGAATTTTATCATGTTTAAATTCGCTAATTAACACTAATTACCCTTAATTAGCCATAATTAGTGAGAAACTATGCAAATCACTCACCTTAGCCATAAATAAGACTTAGATCGAAATAAATCCCCGATTTGGCACAAATCCCAATGCTAAACAGCAGCTCTAACGTTGATTTGGTGAAGTTCTCCCTTGATTTGATGTTGCTAAGCTTAATACTTGATTAAAAGGTGATTTGGAGGTGATTTAGAGGTTGGAGGCCATTTTTAGGGTTTCTAAGAGGTAAGTGGAGGCTAGAAAACTGAAATGGAATGAATCTCTAACTCTTTTCAGCCTCCCCATAACCCTAATCCCGAAATAGGTTATGGGCCCATTCACTAATCACCTTATTTTGCCCGGTTAAGCAGTTTTTCACCTTCCAAACTTACTTCAGCCATATCTCTCAAACGATGAGTCTGTTTGGCTATTATGACCACTCTACGGAAAGGTAAACCATCAAACAAATCTAATGGAAGTGGTTTCAGGTCAAAATTCCTTTCCAGTCAAAAGTTATGGCCAAAACAAGATCAGCTAGGGGCAAAACGGTCATTTAAAAATCGACAAAAATCATGAACATAGGAAATGGATCTAATGGTTGTTTCCCAAAGTTACATGACCATACGACTTCATATGGGAAAGAAATAAATATTCTATGATCCTCTGATGCGTAGAATGCGGGTTGTTACATTCTTCCCCCCTTAAGAAATTTTGCCCCCGAAATTCCCTAACCGAAACACACAAAGGGTCTCGCATTCCTATCAACCATAAAACAACAATCAAACGTGCAAAACAAGTCTATCCTAGCATGCGGAATAACTAGATTGCAAAGTAAATCTTACCAGGCAAAGAGTTCTGGATACGTCTTTCTAATGCTCTCCTCTGTCTCCCAAGTACATTCATTCTCGTTCTCGCCCCACTGAACCTTGACTAGCTTCACCGCCTTCCTTCGAAGTTGCTTCGTATCGTGCTCGACAATAAGAATCGGCTTGCGGTTCCCAACGCCTCAGGTTCTACTTCGAAGTCCTCTAACTGATTAGGTGGAATAGTCATATCTGGGTCGTGCACGAACTTCCTTAGTTGGGAGACATGAAATACGTTGTGAACTTCCGCCATCTTTTCGGGTAAGTCAACTTTATATGCCAAATTCCCAACTAGTTCAAGAACGATGAATGGGCCAACAAATCTTGGTGCCAATTTGCCTCTCCTGCCAAATCGTATTACGCTTTTCAACGGAGAAATCTTGATAAACACCAAGTCACCAACGGAGAATTTTAAGTCTCTTCTCCTCTTATCAGCATAACTCTTCTGCCTATCTTGGCCAGCCTTCATTCGTTGTTGAATGGTCTTAATCTTATCTGAAGTTTCCCTCACCACATCTGGTCCAAGCATAAACTTCTCGCCAATCTCAATCCAACATGATGGTGAGTTGCACGGTCTTCTGTACAAAGCCTCATATGGAGCCATACCGATACTGGATTGGTAGCTATTATTATATGCAAACTCTACTAGATGCAAATGGTCATCCCATGATCCACCAAAATCCAGTATACATGCTCTCAAGAGATCTTCCAATATATGATTCACCCTCTCCGTCTGACCGTCGGTCCGAGGATGATATGCGGTACTGAGATGTAATTCTGACCCTAGAGCCTCTTGTAAGCTCTTCCAAAACCCACTAGTAAACAATGGGTCTCGGTCACTTACAATGCTTTTAGGTACTCCATGAAATCTCACTACCCACTTCATATACAATTCTGCTAACTTAGCTACCGTTCTGGTCGATTTGACTGGTATAAATCTTGCACTCTTAGTCAATCGATCCACAATTACCCAAATGCTATCATATCCCGCTTTAGTCCTTGGTAAACCATCGATGAAATCCATCGAGACTTGCTCCCATTTCCATTCGGGAATTTCTGATGGTTGCAACAACCCACTAGGCTTCTTTTGCTCGGCTTTAACTAGCTGGCAATTCAGGCATTTGGATATAAACTTCCCAACGTCTCTTTTTATCCCTTCCAAGTAGTAAGTCTGTCTCATTTCTTGATACATCTTATCACCACCGGGGTGTATAGTCAGTTTTGAGTGATGACATTCTCTAAGCACTTCATCTCTCAAACCATTCACGTTGGGTACAACTAGTCTTCCATTCTTTCTAAGCCATCCATCCCGATCAAGCCCATACAAATTCATCTCCTCACCGTCGATGTTCATCTCTAACTTGGAGATGATTTATAATAGATTAGGATCGTCCCTCTAGCTGGAACCAATCCGCTCTATCAAAGTGGGTCTGATCGCCAAACTAGCTAGCATTTCTGGATCCAATTCGCACTTTGGTCTAAAATCAAACCCTGCGATATACTCCAGTTGCTTCCATTCAAGAAACATAGCCCCTAAACTGGCGTGTCTTCTACTCAACGCATCGGCTACTGCATTGCCTTTCCCAGGTGTGTATACGACATCAAAATCATAAAAAGCCAAGAACTCTAACCATCTCTGCTGATGGAGATTCAGATCCTTCTTGGAGAAGAGATACTTTAACGATTTATGATCGGTAAACAACTCAAATCTTTCTCCTAAGAGATAGTGTCTCCACATCTTTAATGCGAATATGATCGCTGCTAGTTCCAAATCATGGGTAGGATACTTCTTCTCATGCGGCTTTAGCTGCCGACTAACATAAGCTACAACCCCACCATCTTGCATCAATACAGCACCTAGTCCGGTACCACAAGCATCCGTGTATACCGTCATCTCTTCATTCCCTTTAGGAATGACTAATACTGGCGCATGCAACAACTTTTCTTTTAGACTCTTGAATGCATTCTCACACACTCCGTCCCAGACGAAGGCCTGATTCTTCTTAGTCAACTGAGTCAACGGTGCTGCTATCTTGGAGAAGTCCTGGATAAACTTACGATAATACCCAGTTAACCCCAAGAAACTTCTTACATCTGTTGCATTCTTGGGCGTAGGCCAATCCTGTACTGTAGCCACCTTCGCAGGGTCCACGACAATACCATTCTCTGAAATAACATGGCCCAAGAATCTCACTTCCCTCCTCCAGAAGTGACACTTAGAGAATTTCGCTTTCAATTGGTGTTTCCTCAACACCTCCATCACTATCCTCAAGTGTCCCTTGTGTTCCTCCTCTGTCCTCGAGTAAACAAGGATGTCGTCTACGAACACAAGAACAAACTTATTCAACTGATCTCTGAATACTCGATTCATAAGATCCACAAAGTAGGCTGGTGCATTGGTCAACCCAAATGGCATGACCAACCACTCATAGAATCCAGACGGCGTCCTAAATGCCGTTTTCAGAACACTCTCATCCGCTACTCGGAGCTGATGAAATCTTGTCGCGAGGTCCAATTGGGAGAACACTCTTGCTCCTTCCAGTTGATCAAACAAATCATCTATTCGCGGTAGAGTATACTTATTCTTCCTCGTCACCTTATTCAACTCGCGATAGTCCACACACAAACGAAGGGAACCATCTGCCTTAGTGGCAAACACAACTGGTGCTCCCCACTCGGAGACACTTCTTCTAATAAATCCCTTCTTCAAAAGATTGCTGACTTACACCCTGAGCTCTCGCTGCTCCCTTGGTGCCATACAACGAAGTGGAATCACTATAGGTCTGGCATCTATCACTAAATCAATACGGAACTCAATCTCTCGGTATGGTGGAAGTCCGGTCACCTCCTCGAAGATGTCCGGATACTGGCCAACCACGGGCACGTCTGACAACTCATCATGCGGGATGTCGAGGGAATTTATAAAACTATCCATTACCCCATCACTAGGCAGACTACCAAACACTACCCTCCGCCCATCATCCGCCCTAACTGTCACAAAAAAGCCCTCACAGTCTACCACCACCCCGTATCTTTGGAGCCAATCGACTCCCAATATAATGCCATACCCAGTAAAGCCCAAAACAAAGCAATCACAAGCAAACATACATCCATGACTCAATAAGACCAAATTTCGGCAAATCATACTAAGGTTAGTCGAACCACCAATCGGGTTCGTCACAACCAACGGTCTATCGACTATCTCGGGTTCCAGTCCCAACCTATCCACCAGGTCACTAGATATGAAGGAATAGGAAGCCCCAGTATCAAACAAAACTCAAACAGGTACATCATAAATAGAAAGCATACCTTGAATAACAACATTCTTTCCTTTCTCCGCCGCAGTTGGGGCATTCGACGAAGAAGGAACAACATCAATAGCATATGCTTTCACAATCTGCTTCTCCTTAAGAGGTTGCAGACACTTATCCTTATGGTGTCCCACTTGGCCATAGTTATAGCACTTCCTATCCGCTGGCTTGGCCCGACATTCTTTAGTATAATGGCCCTTCTTTCCACAGCTGAAGCACTCAACATCTTTCTTGTTCTTTTTCTGGCAATCCTCAGATTGGATCTGTTTTCTCTTATTCTGAGAGTTATTCTTGCCTCCACTGCCCGCTTGCGGTTTCAGCCCTTCTGCAGATGCAGCCTCAGTCTTTGACTTAGGGTAAAGACTCTCTGATCTCAAAGCTTTCCCCACAATCGATTCAAAAGTCTCATCGATGTGGTTGATAAGCCTTTCCCCCAAGTATCCATCCAACCCAGTAATGAACTTCTCATTCTTCTTCTCAGGAGTATCGATAAGAGATAGTCCATACTTCGACAAAGTGTCGAACTCAGCAATATAGTCAGAGACTGCCCTACCATTTTGCTTGAGTTCCAAGAATCTCTTAAACAACACTGACTTCTGGGCGGCTGGAATGAACTTCTCGCTAAAACGAGCCTTGAACTGATCCCAAGTAACCTGATCTTCTGGAGTAGCTGTTCTAATGGCATTCCACCAATTCATCGCTCGCCCTTGCAGCTGACGAGACGCTAGCCTTCTCTTCATCACATCCTCGATACCCAAGTCGTCGAAGATACGATCACAGCTATCCAATCAATCCTGAACATCCGTGGCCGACTCCGTTCCGTGGAACGGCTTCCCACCAAGGTTAGTGTAATCCTTGCACAACTTGGCGAAATCGACC
This sequence comes from Allium sativum, assembly GCA_030737875.1. Lineage (NCBI taxonomy): Eukaryota > Viridiplantae > Streptophyta > Magnoliopsida > Asparagales > Amaryllidaceae > Allium > Allium sativum. The sequence goes on along the minus strand of CM060910.1, from coordinate 330,490,367 downwards.
CTAGGCGCCTGCACTACTGGACCACCACCATTTTCGGGATTGGGAACTGCCCCTTGAACATCCCTAAGCATCTGCCTCATGAAGTTAGTGAACATCGTCCTCATGTCAGGAGCATTCCTATTATTGGTCCCCCTACCAGCACCTCTAGCATATCGGCTCATCGTTCAATCTGTAAAGAGGAAACGATTAACGACCCCATAGTGGTGCTAGTGCAGTACGACTTCATTCTTATACTACTAATAGTATATATATATATATAGCTTTTGAAAACCAAAGTAATCACAAATACGCACTCTCATATACGTACTATCTCTCCCTAGTGTCTTTCCCTAGGTTAACTACGCAACCTAGAGCTCTGACACCAAATGTGACGGCCTGCCCCGCACCAACCGACATTTACTCCAAAGGTGCGCTGTACACATGTCCAGTTAGCACGGGACGGTCATCAGAAGGAAAGGGAAGAAGGAAATGAACTAACAAGGAATCTGTAGAATGTCTCACAGCGCATGGTACTAAATATAATAACAACATACTTGACATAAAACAGGTGAGACAGTGCATAAGCTGAAAACAAACTAACATAGCAGCGGAAAATCCAAGTACAGCTTATGATCCAAAGTTAACATTATTACAACTTTTCAAACTGTCTCCAAAAAGCAAAAGCAAGATAAGGGAGCTACACTACTAATGCCCAAGTAGCGACCACCAAAAACACAGGGAGAATATCTATATATCATACGTGGAAGCCTCCTAATCAGCTACTCGCGCATCACCAGCTAACCTGTCTCTAGTCTGCTCGTGTGAGCACCCAGAGTAATAAGAAGAGACATAAAACTCTGGGTCAGACAAAAAGTCTTGTATGAGCAATAAGCAGCAAAACAGAACAATAACAGGTATACTAAACCATACCTGAACCTGGACCTGCAACCAAAGAGTTAGCACTACATACTATACAACACTCTAAGGTGCCATTTCAAATGGTGTAAAGATAACGGGGGTGGGGGTGTGCATGTCATAGTGGTGGCAAATAATCAAGCATAGCAACCATCCCCACATCTCTCACTCAGTGCGTAAAGCATACAATATTCACCACTTCGATCACCCAGCATACTTTGCTATGATCACTTTGCCCCATGAAGTCATAAATGGCTTCACTGCACTGATACATAGCCACCATCCTTCGCTATTTCCACTTTGCCCCATGGAGTCGCAATGACCCCACTGCACTGTCTCATAGCCTCACTAATCCTTTACTATGTCCACTCTGCCCCATGGAGTCACAATGACCCCACTGTACTGGCTCATAGTCTTACTACACATCACTTTGCCCCTCGAGTCATAATGACTCTACTGCATTGATAACGTAGTCTTGCTACCATCACCTTGCCCCTCGAGTCATAGTGACTCTACTGCACTGATAAGTAGCCCATCATCCATTTTCAGTGGTGAATCGAGTTATGAATGTCGGCAACTCCTTAGCACACGTCCCGCAGCAAAGCCCAACCATGAAGTGAACTCATTGGTTTCCAACTGGATCCTGAGCTCTAACTTCCATTTGGACTAACTTTGCATCTCGGGTTATTGGTCGTCATCAGATCGGTTTGGTTCTCCCCCTAGTCATCAGTTCGGTTCGGATTGGAATGCTCCTTCTTCACTGGATCGGATTGGGTCGTCATCATCCCTGTCGGATTGGGTCGGGGTCTCCATCTTGCCACGGTTCAGATCAGCCTCTTCTAAAGCAGCCAGGGTCGTAGTCTCCAAGCCCAGTCGTAGTACATCGGTTCGGGTCGGGGCACCATGGCTGATCGGGTCGGAGAACATCAGGCGGGTCGGATCGGATGATGCATGCCACGAGAAGTGCGAGTGGATCGAATTGTGATGTGTGAGAGCGGATCGGGTCCTCCTAACCGATCTGATCCGGTTCGGATGTCTTCCTGCACTTTTTCCAGCAAGCAGTTTACGCCACTCGACGGCGTTTTCGACCATTCCAACTATTCTAATCAATCACAAGCATACCATACAGTCATAGCAACATGCATAATCAACCACAAACACCAAAACAACTATATGATAGGTTAAAATGGATCAAACATAGCTAAAACCCCATATTTTCCCATAAGCATGTTTAGGTGAAACTAATGACGTGATTAGCAAAACTTAACCAAATTAACCCAAATTCATATCAGAGGTCTAAAACATCATTTATGAATTTGTAAGTATTTTTCCAGAATTTTATCTTGTTTAAATTCGCTAATTAACACTAATTAGCCATAATTAGTGAGAAACTATGCAAATCACTCACCTTAGCCACAAATAAGACTTAGATCGAAATAAATCCCCGATTTAGCGCGAATCCCAATGCTAAACAGTAGCTCTAACGTTGATTTGGTGAAGTTCTCCCTTGATTTGATGTTGCTATGCTTAATCCTTGATTAGAAGGTGATTTGGAGATGATTTAGATGTTGGAGGCCATTTTTAGGGTTTCTAAGAGGTAAGTGGAGGCTAGAAAACTGAAATGGAATGAATCTCTAACTCTTTTCAGCCTCCCCATAACCCTAATCCCGAAATGGGTTATGGGCCCATTCACTAATCACCTTATTTGGCCCGGTTAAGCAGATTTTCACCTTCCAAACCTTACTTCAGCCATATCTCCCAAATGATGAGTCCGTTTGGCTATTATGACCACTCTACGGAAAGGTAAACCATCAAACGAATCTAATGGAAGTGGTTTTAGGTCAAAATTCCTTCCAGTCAAAAGTTATGGCCAAAACAAGATCAGCTAGGGGCAAAACGGTCATTTAAAAATCGACAAAAATCATGAACATAGGAAATGGCTCTAATGGTTGTTTTCCAAAGTTACATGACCATACGACTTCATATGGGAAAGAAATAAATATTCTACGATCCTCCGATGCGTAGAATACGGGTTATTACAATAAAACAATAGCGCAATGCTAAATAAAGAAAACTGAAGCTATTTTAAGACCCAGGTCCCATCACACAATGCAAGGCAAGCCGGAGGATAGGGTTTTTACCTTATAATATCCAAGAATGCTTGGTACGCAATTTCATGTTTTAATTTCTAATCAGACTCCAACCATAAATTAGTAAGAGAACGATTCCCTAAGTATTAACCTCGAAGCCGAAACTAACATCAGACCAATACCCAGGAAACCACCCATCTTAACTCGTTTCCAGTTAGTTTATAATTTTATATACAATCATAAATATCAATCATAGACGGCATAAGCGCCCCATCCAACTATGTCGCCATACTAGGCTCTACAAATAAAACCGCAGAATCGCGTATTGGAAATTGGATTTCCATTTGTGAACCGAGCAAGGGATCGTCCTCTACCGATTCGAGACTCTCTAGGTCGAGCCTCAGGAACAGCCACAACTGCCCCATGGAGCAACAGGGCCGGTCCACTCGATGTGGATAATAGTGCCTGAACAACGCGTTTCCCCGCCCTTTGGGGTGTAATTGAGCCAACGAATGACTCCATCGGCTTCACATAGTCACTAATATATCTGAGGCGCCTCGCAACTGCAACAACCACATAAGTCAAACTCGTCAGGGCGTGTAAAACCACTGACGCCACTTCTAACTAGAAAGAAATGCATGTCCTCCCTGATGTCCTCTCCCGTTTCTAGTTCACAACCGGGGTGTGAGGCTCGCGAATCAATGCTACACAAAGCTATGCTACACAGGTGGTGCTTTGATCATCAACTACAACACACTGCTTTTCAGCATGAGCCTTGATCATTTACATCTCAGCATGCCGCACAGGCAATTCATACTATGAAACCGATGTCAATCACACAGAATGAAATCCGATGTCAGACACACATCCATTTACAAGTCCGTTCTAGGTCTGAACGAAACCGGAGGAACCTTATTCCTCGCATATCCATCGATCTCCAACTACGTCTGGACGATCACCAACTGATTCCCTCCTCTTGGGTGTACGGCCCAATCAAGATCATCAGTATGTTTCGCTGAAATCCGACTTATTTTGAATCCTGTACATTCATTTGAAATTCGAAATCCAATTTTCGAACTGCAGCGCCATTTCAGGCTCGTTATATAATTAAAATAAATTTATTCGTTTTATCTTCGTCGAAAATAAATTTTCCGTCGTTATTATTTGAAATAATTCATTTTAAATATTCAAAATTCATTAAAATTGCCAAAAATAAAAATTTTAAATTGGCTCGGAATTTCGGGTTATTACAATCTATTTTTATCTTTTCAAATATGGAATTTTTCATCCCAATTATTCACAAATCATTTCTTATGATTTTATACAAGTTATTACTATTTTTAATAATTTTATCAAGGCCCGTACAGTCGATTTCCATCAACGGCCATCGAACTGCACTTACAACAACCTTTTCCAAATTTGATTTGGACATAATTCCAAATCCAACCGTTATATTTCAAATCTCTAATATTCATTAGAAAGCTCTTTTCGATACGAACCCAACGGTTCCGGTTTTAGGAGAATCCGACGGTCGGATCTCCCGTAATATCCATTCGAAGATAATGGTCGAAATTCACGAACTGCAGCAGCGCGGCGTGTTCTATTCAGACCATTATATATATATAATATATTATATATGTTTCGTCGATTTCCTTTCAAAACGTATTTTATAAATCGTTTTAAATTCGTTTTCAAAACGATTTCAACTTCATATTCAATTTCGAATCAAAATTGAATATTCCACATCATCGATATACAAATGATAATATTTTCAAAACGTTCTATTTTGAAATCACTCACTTTTCTATAATCATTTTAATAACGAATATAATCGATATAAATATCGTTCACAACAAAATGGCGTCATTCTAATCAACACGGCTTTATATATTTCAATAACTTCTTTATTCTATTCAACAAATGAATATTTTCTTCAACACATGAAATTTGCTTTTATTCAACACATGAATATTTATTTTTCTATTCAACACATGATTATATATTTCTATTCAACACATGAATATTTATTTTTCTATTCAACACATGAGTATATATTTCCAATTTTCCAAGTTGGAATGAGGCCCAATCAATTACCATATAACGTTAATTATATGGATTTTCTGCAACACATGTATATAATAGCAACGACAAATAATCAACCATCATCCAGAGTGCACCACACAACTGCATAAGCATTAAATATAAATAATTAACGCTTACACAGTTTGTCAACCCATTGATTGACATATAACTAAACAGTCGGGATTAGTGTACGTCAAATATCATCCCAATACCCGTGTTGGGTTTTTAAATCAACAAACACAGATTTTTATTTGTGTAGTTGGGCGATGTGTAAAATTTATCGTCCCAGTCAATATCAATCAAATCAGTGTATATAAACAAATCTCCGATTTGTTTATAAATATTTATTTTATATACACGTTACAAATTATATTTTTAACAATAAAATATTTTCCACTATAAAATATTTTATTTCTTTCCACATCACACAATCAAATTTCACAACACAGCAATCAAACAAACAAGCCATCCATGGTCTGTGGACGACGGTTGTCGGGTGCTACTAAACATCGTCTGCATCCTAGCATATATTTCAAACTAGAAATAAAAACAAAAGCGAGGAGTTCTCACCGAGAGCTAAACCAAACGCCACGACTCTTCATATGTAGGAAATCTTCGTCGTGCTCGCCTTTTGTCACTTTCATTGTCTGTAGCCACTACATATATAAAAATCACATTTTTATATTCTCTATCTGTACTATATAAAAATCAAAATTTTATAATCTGTACTTCCTATAGTTAAAAATCTCACCTTTCTATTGTTAAAAACCTCAACTTTCTTTTCATAAAGATCCAATCTTTAATTCGATACATACATATAAAAGATCATATTTTTATCTCGCTACCCGTATACAAAAGATTATATTTTTATATTGCTACTTAAATAAAAATCAAATTTTTATTTCTAATCTATATTTATAAAAATCATATTTTTATTTCTGCTTCTTATATAAAAAAATCGAATTTTTGTATTGTAATCATCTATGTAAAAATCTAATCTTTATACTTTAAATATCATGTTCTTTTATATAAACAAATCGTATCTTTTATATAAACAAAATCATATTCTTTTACTAAAATAAAAATCATATTTTTATTTTGCTAATGTGTATATATATATAACAATGCTAATTTCTATTCCAAACATAGCTATTTTTATTTTCAAAAACATATGTATATTTCTAATTTCGAAAACAATGTAAATTTTATTTTCAAAAACAATGTAAATAAATAAATAAAAACAGAATTTTAAACAAGGTTATTCAAGGAAAAAATTATCACCTTCTTCCCATAACGTCCTCGAACACGCACAAACCATGATCGAACAGAGCTCCAGAACTAGGGCTGGATTTCTGGGCCACCACGCTTCGATTGGGTCGTACACCCAAGTGGAGGGAATCAGTTGGTGATCGTCCAGACGTACTTGGAGATCGATGGATATGCAAGGAATAAGGTTCCTCCGGTTTCGTTCAGACCCAGAACGGACTTGTAAATGGATGTGTAACGACCCGGATTTTTAGCTAGTTAATTTTTAATATTTAAATTGGTTTTAAATGTTGTATTGATAATTTAAAACGGTTATATAAGGATCTATTTATTTAAAACAACGTTTTAACGTATATTTTATAATATAATTAAATATTGGTTACGAATTTGAAAAAGATTCTTTTGAGGCGTAGCTATAATTTAATTTTTAGAATTTTACTGTAATTTTTATTTAATAAAATATGCAACTTTTAATTTGGAGTATTTTGCACCCTATATCAATATTTTGGGGTTTCATAATATAAGTCAAACTACCGATATTAATATATTTTTGGGATCATGGCGTATTGTTTGTCACGATCATATTTTTATCTCTGTCCGGAGCAATTGATAAAGTATAGAAAATAAAATACGAACTTGAAACGCCAACATGAACGTTATGATATATTAAAATATCCAAAGTCATTTTCACAAATCTTTCCTACTCGAGACACAATCTTTGTCTAGTGTGGTGATAATGTCAATGCACATATGTTTTCTGCCAATACTTGTTAAAAATATCGGCAAAAGCAAATCTCGAAATCTTGACCGAAAATGCATCATCATCTTTGTTGCAAATCGTGGCATATGCATCTGAAACCGACCAATACCTTCTGTGCCTCGCAGACCATGTGCACACTGTTGGATAAGGACACGCACAGACCAATGACTTGACACCAAACAATATATACACAATCTATTAACTAAATTTTGCTGTAGGCTAACCTTATTGAAATGTAAAATCATCAACAACAAAAAACGACTGCGGCTTGTCCTTCAGATCGACATAGTTAAACACGCATGCCTATAAGAAATAACACTGAAAAATCTTGTCGTATGCCTAGAATCTAATGCGTGCTGCACATGTTACCGAATGCCTTCTGCACTTCACCAGTTAGCCATGTTACCATCTGCCGTCTGCCAATTCCAACAGGCAAGCTAAAAAGAAATTGCCACGGACTAAATTTGTACATAGCTATGGCTTTCAAATCAGGTACATCCCCTTAAAAGCATGCATATGGCTAAATAATTTACACAGCCTATGCTTTGCAATCGGCAACCTAAATTGTTGAAAATCAACGTCATAAAATCTGAGAACGTACATGAAAATTTAAATCGCGCACATGTATGGGCCCTCATCGAATTAATGAATCACATGCCTAGTTTGGGAAAAATTTACCTATACTATTCTTCTATTACGTGGCCACCAAGGTACGTTGGGTATAAATACTCGTTCACCCTCTCTGAGACAAGCCAGATAAAATGGAAGCTTTCCATTCGAAAAGGAAGAGAAAAATAAAATAAAAGAATATAAACTCGGATTCATTCAAAACAGCTAAAGTAAGATCTTATGCTGGTATTCATTGCAGAGTCTTCGAGCCTAAAATGATCCGCACCAACTCATACCAAGGGAGCTTCCGGCGGAGTTTTGGGTAGGGATGCATGTGACAAGGGAGTTGGAGGTCTAAAGGAGGATCATCGGGATGCGGATGGGGTCAGCCGAGCTCGGGGGGTGTCCCTGATGACAACCTGCAGTCTTCCGGTCATAGAATGGACGATGGCGATAATATTAAGGGAGCTGGTGTTCTTCAGTTTGTACATGAATAAGGGAGTACAAGGGTGCGGTTTTTGCTGATCAGTTGATGAAGTTCAGGATTTGTTTCGAAGTGCGTTAGTTGAGGGTGGATCTTCGAGTGTGCGTGTGAGTTGATGGGGACCGCATGAATTTAGATGGTGGGTGAAGGCTGAAATGATGGGATACTGGAGGGTTTGAAGGGAAGTCTGATGTTCTTTCAAAGATTGAATGGTGAACGTTTTTTTTAGGATTTGTGGTGAACCAAAGTGAAGAATAAGAGGTCTGATGGAGTGCTGGTGGAAGTAGTGAGCACGGTTGTGCCATGGGAATGCTGTAGCGTGGAAATAGTAGTTCGGGAAAGAGGGGTTTGATGCCGGCCTATATTGGTAATTACGTGGTTAAATAAATTTAAGGGTGAGGTTTGTTTACAGATGGTGTATGTTGGTTATGGGAGGTCGAACTGGTGATCATTGGGTGAAAGGTTGGTTTGAACAAGAAGGGAAACAGCCGGTTGAATTCAAACAAAGTAAAAGAGGTGATTCAAAGGGATGGACCAATAGCGGTTTCGAACTGAATTGCAAACGAGGGTACGATGGTATAGGGGATTTTCAACAAAGAGAAAGGAAAAGCGTGAAAGAAGAAAAGAAAAAAGGTCAAACGTTTAAAAGCAATTAACGTTTTAGTTTATTTATTAATTAGATTAATTAGGGTAACTTGAATATTCAATATCTCATACGTATATCAGCAGAATTGGACCAATTAGGTCATGATGGAATCGCAGCAATGAGGTGCACATTTTGGAACTAGTTATTGCTGAGTACAAAGCTACTGGAATTCGGTATAAAAGTCAAATGCCTGTTTTAAAACAAAAACACAGCAGAATTGTCAACTGCAAACCAAAGTGAGTAAACTCACTCGTTTAAAATTATTTTATAATGTGAAATGGTTGCTTGGTTGAATAGTTGATAAATTGGTTGATATAATCACATAGTTGATAAATTGGTTGATATAATCACATAGTTGATAAATTGGTTGATATAATCACATCGTCGATTGATTATTTTTATTAATGCGATATTTTGATGTTACTAACATCTGTGGATGCAGGGAAACAGGTTGGAGGGATCCAACTGGATCCCTCAATATTTTATTTACTGTTTTATTTGATGGTGATATATGTTATGCTACATTATCCATGGTTGAATTTGTGTGTTTGGTTTACCCTGGCCTTAGGAACCTGGTATTTTAGACACCGTAAAATATCATCGAATGTGAAAAAGGAAATTAGAATTTAAAAACAGAGTTTATTTCCAAATTAGAAATAATTTCTTTTTCATTGAGTTGCAAATGGAAACCTATTCCATTGGGTAAACCAAGAAAAATGTTATGAATGGAGATATAAATTAAGTGGATCATTAACCATTGGATAAATTAAAAGGAGAGTTCAAATATGAATGTATATTTGAAGGTAAGTATCGGTTCTGAAACCAATATTTGAAATAGATTTGAATTTAGCAAAGTATAGAGAAAGTTTAAAGAAAGATTTTCAAATGCTTAAAATAAAAGAATAAATGCTTTAAAACAAGGAAATATTTTGTAAATAAAATAAGGGGATTTATAGAAATCGAATTAAGTGGTTAGAAGAATGTATAGTTTATAAATATGTTTAAGGGAGAACTTGAATTGTTTAAAATAAACAGAGTTTATAAATGAACAACGGAAGCGTGTGCGTCGCACACGGTATTTTATTCAAAACAACAATCATAGCGCTGTTGTTATAATAGATGTGGTTAATATATATACAGCAATTTTAGACGCTGCTGTTATAATAAATGTCTTGGTAAATCTAAATAGCAATTTTAACGCTGCCGTTATAACAACTGTTTTAATAGCAATCTTAATGCTATGGTTATGATAAGTGTTTTATAATGCTAGATAGCGGTTTTAACGCTGTTGTTGAAAGCAATGTTGGTTTAAAGTTGTGAGCTCTGAATATTTCAAAGTGAATGATAGAAAGGGTTGGTTAGTGATATCGTTAATTAATGAATGATTTATGATTTAAGTCATAATAACGATGTTTACAACATCAGTAAATTCAAAGGATTTGGAAATGTTTTCCAAATGAGAATCAGAAATGTTTTCTGAATATAGAGGACAGATAATGGAAAATGTTTTCCAATGTTAATAGAGTATATTTTCTAAATATATTAAATAAGGAATGTAAATGAAAGTGAAAAGGGAAATGAATAAATGAATGAACAAAAAGGGATAACGTTGAATGATGTTTGGTCGATAGAATTTCCTTTTGGAAATAATATCATTGTTCGCACACCGACATGTTTTCATTTGATAGTTAAATCACCGACTATCAAAGTTTTGACCATTTTAACGTTGTTAATATGGAGAGACCGGTTGGATTATTATCCAGAGAACCACTCCGTATTGGCATAAGCGTTGCGAATCAAGTATGCTGAATATCTTGAAGACGGAGTTATGCAAGGGCTATCCTGTTTACAGGTTAGTGCCTTCGGTTTGTCCAGACCCAGGACAACTTGTATGGACGAGTGTCTGACAGAGTATTTCCAAAGGGGGTTACGTACGTTGATTCCTTCAAACGTACGAAGTTGGTGGCATAGAAGGGAAACTTCTTTAGCCTAACAATATGAGTATTTTTGTGGGAATCAATTAGTGATTTCCGATGGATCTGACGATGTGACATTCGAAGTAAATGGTGGTCAGATGTTCTGGAAGATAATTCAAACCTCAAGCCTCACAACCCGGAAGTGGACAAAAATCGGGCAGGCAGCATGGCTATGTGGGTCGCACCCATTAGGATGTATGATCACCTATCTAGAGAAATTCTTTTTGTTCTTAAATCTATCGATGCTGTCCCTTGTCGGGAGACGGTTGCTGATCCCAACCGTTGGTGATATACATTCGATACACTCAAGCGAAATGAGTGGTCGGTCATGTGTGGGCCGGGTTGCAAGATGTTCTTGTTGAACCCAGTGTATTTGCCTCTAGAGATACACGTTCGGAAGGTGGTCCCATACCTTGTCAAGTTGGAATCCCATCTCCAATAAGTGCCTGCGAGTTTGATTGTATATTATATATGTAGAGCGTGAGATGCAAGCGTTCTACTAGATTTTAAATTACTTGTGATTAGACATTATTATAATATCAGATAATATATGATTTCCAAGTGTTTTGGGTTATCGTAAGGTAAAAACCATCCGTGTTTATGTGTGGATTGGTCTTACGATTATCATTTCTTTCGAAAAGATTTTGAAATTTAAACAAATGGTTGGAGTTTACTCACACCAGTCCCATGACTGACCCAGAGTTTATTTTGTTTGTTTTCCCTAAACTCTTGGGTGCCCAAATTTGTACGGGCAGTCAAGTAGTCGGGATTTTACAGATTCACCTGGAGGAGATTGAAGCAGGAGGCTTCACCAGTTAGCTATAGACTATCATATTTTTCCGCTGTGTACTATGTTGAATCTGGAAACAGGTGTTTATAACTGTTCCGGGGATAATCGTTGTGCTCTGATAATGGTATGTATACAAAGTTACTGATTTGTATTTCAAAGGTTATGTTATATAATATATTTTACTCGTTCCGCTGTGAGTTTGTGATCTTCGTTTTCTTCTATTCTAATATTTCTTTCTTTCTATTTCTCATCCTCTAACTTCTTTCTAAAAATGATGCGTATTTCTGTGCAATTTGAGTTGGACGTGTGGTGTTATTAGTCGACTCAAAGGGTACGGATTTGCGGGTCGTTTCATTTGGTATCAGAGCTGAAGGTTAAGTTATTACCTTGGCTCTGTGGCGTGACTCAATAGAGATGGGGTTAGTAATGCCCTAGATTGAGTTTGAGTGTATATATATGAGCGCGTATTTGTAGATTTGATATAAAATTGTTTTATATTGTGTTGACTGGTTTGTTGAGTGGTTTATGAATTCTGGTCGATACAGGAAGTACAACCGTATCGATAGGTGTTCCTAAACTCTCGAACAGAACAAATCGACTCAGTATTGTTTTAAAGTGGGTAAGGGATATAATTTGCCCAAAAGTTATTTTGATATAAAGGGATAATTTTCTGAAATTATCGAATGTGTTGATTGTTATTACAATCAAAGGAAATTATAAAATATTGAAATGGTTATATAACCAAGATAAACTAGAAATAAATTCAAACCAAATTTTGTGGATTTAAATCCCGGATATTTTGAAAATATTCCTTGAAGTATTTTAAAAGGTAATATATCATTGGTTTGAAGATATTCTTGAATTAGAATGATTTTGAATGGATTTTAAAAGGGATTAAGCACTGAAACCACTTCAGTGGCGAGAAAATAATTCTGATAATGGACTGCAGCATTATCGGTATTCATTTTCGAGTTTCTGAGTGACGAATTGCTACCATAAGTAATTTGGGAATAAAAATTGTTTGGAAAGGACAAGATGATTTAGAAATTCAAATGTTTTGAATTGATTTGATTATAAATATATGTACAAACTAGTTGAAATAAAACCCGGGAATTTGAATTCTAAAGATTTAAAATTTAACTTGTCTAAGTTAAATAAGTTGAAATGGTAAAAATGTATCAAATGGATGGAAATTTAACTTAAGTTAAATGGAAATTGAAACTCAAACCGAATAAGTGGATTGATTCTGAAATGGAGATCAAGTGGAATCGATAGAATGGATGTGAACTGATCAGAAATTGATTAGAGTTGGAAGTTGTATTGATTTGAGACCAAGTGGAAATGATATATGTATGCTGAGCAGATATAGAATGGAAGAAAGTGCAAGAGATAGAGTTATGCCCAACAAAAGGTACATGTTTACAATATTGTTTGGGTTGATGATTTTATGAGCCTATGAGGCAAGCCACTTGGCTTTTTGATTTTCTTTCGGATTGGAGAAGGCCTAAAAAAGGCGAGTTCTGGTTGTAACGATTGAGCCGTGCAGAGGAGATACTGCCGAAATTTTTCAGAATTTAAGGTGTTAGAAAATTTTCAGAATTTTTGAAAATTTTCATTTGCAAGAATAAATTAATAATTTAATTGGGAAAAATTGGTCCAGTTAAACTGAAATTCAGAAACGAACCGAAAGAAATTTTGGACCTAGTTAATAGGGTATGTAGCATCTTTTACTACCTTAGCAATTTCGAGGACGAAATTATTTTAAGGGGGAAGGAATGTAACGACCCGGATTTTTAGCTAGTTAATTTTTAATATTTAAATTGGTTTTAAATGTTGTATTGATAATTTAAAACGGTTATATAAGGATCTATTTATTTAAAACAACGTTTTAACGTATATTTTATAATATAATTAAATATTGGTTACGAATTTGAAAAAGATTCTTTTGAGGCGTAGCTATAATTTAATTTTTAGAATTTTACTGTAATTTTTATTTAATAAAATATGCAACTTTTAATTTGGAGTATTTTGCACCCTATATCAATATTTTGGGGTTTCATAATATAAGTCAAACTACCGATATTAATATATTTTTGGGATCACGGCGTATTGTTTGTCACGATCATATTTTTATCTCTGTCCGGAGCAATTGATAAAGTATAGAAAATAAAATACGAACTTGAAACGCCAACATGAACGTTATGATATATTAAAATATCCAAAGTCATTTTCACAAATCTTTCCTACTCGAGACACAATCTTTGTCTAGTGTGGTGATAATGTCAATGCACATATGTTTTCTGCCAATACTTGTTAAAAATATCGGCAAAAGCAAATCTCGAAATCTTGACCGAAAATGCATCATCATCTTTGTTGCAAATCGTGGCATATGCATCTGAAACCGACCAATACCTTCTGTGCCTCGCAGACCATGTGCACACTGTTGGATAAGGACACGCACAGACCAATGACTTGACACCAAACAATATATACACAATCTATTAACTAAATTTTGCTGTAGGCTAACCTTATTGAAATGTAAAATCATCAACAACAAAAAACGACTGCGGCTTGTCCTTCAGATCGACATAGTTAAACACGCATGCCTATAAGAAATAACACTGAAAAATCTTGTCGTATGCCTAGAATCTAATGCGTGCTGCACATGTTACCGAATGCCTTCTGCACTTCACCAGTTAGCCATGTTACCATCTGCCGTCTGCCAATTCCAACAGGCAAGCTAAAAAGAAATTGCCACGGACTAAATTTGTACATAGCTATGGCTTTCAAATCAGGTACATCCCCTTAAAAGCATGCATATGGCTAAATAATTTACACAGCCTATGCTTTGCAATCGGCAACCTAAATTGTTGAAAATCAACGTCATAAAATCTGAGAACGTACATGAAAATTTAAATCGCGCACATGTATGGGCCCTCATCGAATTAATGAATCACATGCCTAGTTTGGGAAAAATTTACCTATACTATTCTTCTATTACGTGGCCACCAAGGTACGTTGGGTATAAATACTCGTTCACCCTCTCTGAGACAAGCCAGATAAAATGGAAGCTTTCCATTCGAAAAGGAAGAGAAAAATAAAATAAAAGAATATAAACTCGGATTCATTCAAAACAGCTAAAGTAAGATCTTATGCTGGTATTCATTGCAGAGTCTTCGAGCCTAAAATGATCCGCACCAACTCATACCAAGGGAGCTTCCGGCGGAGTTTTGGGTAGGGATGCATGTGACAAGGGAGTTGGAGGTCTAAAGGAGGATCATCGGGATGCGGATGGGGTCAGCCGAGCTCGGGGGGTGTCCCTGATGACAACCTGCAGTCTTCCGGTCATAGAATGGACGATGGCGATAATATTAAGGGAGCTGGTGTTCTTCAGTTTGTACATGAATAAGGGAGTACAAGGGTGCGGTTTTTGCTGATCAGTTGATGAAGTTCAGGATTTGTTTCGAAGTGCGTTAGTTGAGGGTGGATCTTCGAGTGTGCGTGTGAGTTGATGGGGACCGCATGAATTTAGATGGTGGGTGAAGGCTGAAATGATGGGATACTGGAGGGTTTGAAGGGAAGTCTGATGTTCTTTCAAAGATTGAATGGTGAACGTTTTTTTTAGGATTTGTGGTGAACCAAAGTGAAGAATAAGAGGTCTGATGGAGTGCTGGTGGAAGTAGTGAGCACGGTTGTGCCATGGGAATGCTGTAGCGTGGAAATAGTAGTTCGGGAAAGAGGGGTTTGATGCCGGCCTATATTGGTAATTACGTGGTTAAATAAATTTAAGGGTGAGGTTTGTTTACAGATGGTGTATGTTGGTTATGGGAGGTCGAACTGGTGATCATTGGGTGAAAGGTTGGTTTGAACAAGAAGGGAAACAGCCGGTTGAATTCAAACAAAGTAAAAGAGGTGATTCAAAGGGATGGACCAATAGCGGTTTCGAACTGAATTGCAAACGAGGGTACGATGGTATAGGGGATTTTCAACAAAGAGAAAGGAAAAGCGTGAAAGAAGAAAAGAAAAAAGGTCAAACGTTTAAAAGCAATTAACGTTTTAGTTTATTTATTAATTAGATTAATTAGGGTAACTTGAATATTCAATATCTCATACGTATATCAGCAGAATTGGACCAATTAGGTCATGATGGAATCGCAGCAATGAGGTGCACATTTTGGAACTAGTTATTGCTGAGTACAAAGCTACTGGAATTCGGTATAAAAGTCAAATGCCTGTTTTAAAACAAAAACACAGCAGAATTGTCAACTGCAAACCAAAGTGAGTAAACTCACTCGTTTAAAATTATTTTATAATGTGAAATGGTTGCTTGGTTGAATAGTTGATAAATTGGTTGATATAATCACATAGTTGATAAATTGGTTGATATAATCACATAGTTGATAAATTGGTTGATATAATCACATCGTCGATTGATTATTTTTATTAATGCGATATTTTGATGTTACTAACATCTGTGGATGCAGGGAAACAGGTTGGAGGGATCCAACTGGATCCCTCAATATTTTATTTACTGTTTTATTTGATGGTGATATATGTTATGCTACATTATCCATGGTTGAATTTGTGTGTTTGGTTTACCCTGGCCTTAGGAACCTGGTATTTTAGACACCGTAAAATATCATCGAATGTGAAAAAGGAAATTAGAATTTAAAAACAGAGTTTATTTCCAAATTAGAAATAATTTCTTTTTCATTGAGTTGCAAATGGAAACCTATTCCATTGGGTAAACCAAGAAAAATGTTATGAATGGAGATATAAATTAAGTGGATCATTAACCATTGGATAAATTAAAAGGAGAGTTCAAATATGAATGTATATTTGAAGGTAAGTATCGGTTCTGAAACCAATATTTGAAATAGATTTGAATTTAGCAAAGTATAGAGAAAGTTTAAAGAAAGATTTTCAAATGCTTAAAATAAAAGAATAAATGCTTTAAAACAAGGAAATATTTTGTAAATAAAATAAGGGGATTTATAGAAATCGAATTAAGTGGTTAGAAGAATGTATAGTTTATAAATATGTTTAAGGGAGAACTTGAATTGTTTAAAATAAACAGAGTTTATAAATGAACAACGGAAGCGTGTGCGTCGCACACGGTATTTTATTCAAAACAACAATCATAGCGCTGTTGTTATAATAGATGTGGTTAATATATATACAGCAATTTTAGACGCTGCTGTTATAATAAATGTCTTGGTAAATCTAAATAGCAATTTTAACGCTGCCGTTATAACAACTGTTTTAATAGCAATCTTAATGCTATGGTTATGATAAGTGTTTTATAATGCTAGATAGCGGTTTTAACGCTGTTGTTGAAAGCAATGTTGGTTTAAAGTTGTGAGCTCTGAATATTTCAAAGTGAATGATAGAAAGGGTTGGTTAGTGATATCGTTAATTAATGAATGATTTATGATTTAAGTCATAATAACGATGTTTACAACATCAGTAAATTCAAAGGATTTGGAAATGTTTTCCAAATGAGAATCAGAAATGTTTTCTGAATATAGAGGACAGATAATGGAAAATGTTTTCCAATGTTAATAGAGTATATTTTCTAAATATATTAAATAAGGAATGTAAATGAAAGTGAAAAGGGAAATGAATAAATGAATGAACAAAAAGGGATAACGTTGAATGATGTTTGGTCGATAGAATTTCCTTTTGGAAATAATATCATTGTTCGCACACCGACATGTTTTCATTTGATAGTTAAATCACCGACTATCAAAGTTTTGACCATTTTAACGTTGTTAATATGGAGAGACCGGTTGGATTATTATCCAGAGAACCACTCCGTATTGGCATAAGCGTTGCGAATCAAGTATGCTGAATATCTTGAAGACGGAGTTATGCAAGGGCTATCCTGTTTACAGGTTAGTGCCTTCGGTTTGTCCAGACCCAGGACAACTTGTATGGACGAGTGTCTGACAGAGTATTTCCAAAGGGGGTTACGTACGTTGATTCCTTCAAACGTACGAAGTTGGTGGCATAGAAGGGAAACTTCTTTAGCCTAACAATATGAGTATTTTTGTGGGAATCAATTAGTGATTTCCGATGGATCTGACGATGTGACATTCGAAGTAAATGGTGGTCAGATGTTCTGGAAGATAATTCAAACCTCAAGCCTCACAACCCGGAAGTGGACAAAAATCGGGCAGGCAGCATGGCTATGTGGGTCGCACCCATTAGGATGTATGATCACCTATCTAGAGAAATTCTTTTTGTTCTTAAATCTATCGATGCTGTCCCTTGTCGGGAGACGGTTGCTGATCCCAACCGTTGGTGATATACATTCGATACACTCAAGCGAAATGAGTGGTCGGTCATGTGTGGGCCGGGTTGCAAGATGTTCTTGTTGAACCCAGTGTATTTGCCTCTAGAGATACACGTTCGGAAGGTGGTCCCATACCTTGTCAAGTTGGAATCCCATCTCCAATAAGTGCCTGCGAGTTTGATTGTATATTATATATGTAGAGCGTGAGATGCAAGCGTTCTACTAGATTTTAAATTACTTGTGATTAGACATTATTATAATATCAGATAATATATGATTTCCAAGTGTTTTGGGTTATCGTAAGGTAAAAACCATCCGTGTTTATGTGTGGATTGGTCTTACGATTATCATTTCTTTCGAAAAGATTTTGAAATTTAAACAAATGGTTGGAGTTTACTCACACCAGTCCCATGACTGACCCAGAGTTTATTTTGTTTGTTTTCCCTAAACTCTTGGGTGCCCAAATTTGTACGGGCAGTCAAGTAGTCGGGATTTTACAGATTCACCTGGAGGAGATTGAAGCAGGAGGCTTCACCAGTTAGCTATAGACTATCATATTTTTCCGCTGTGTACTATGTTGAATCTGGAAACAGGTGTTTATAACTGTTCCGGGGATAATCGTTGTGCTCTGATAATGGTATGTATACAAAGTTACTGATTTGTATTTCAAAGGTTATGTTATATAATATATTTTACTCGTTCCGCTGTGAGTTTGTGATCTTCGTTTTCTTCTATTCTAATATTTCTTTCTTTCTATTTCTCATCCTCTAACTTCTTTCTAAAAATGATGCGTATTTCTGTGCAATTTGAGTTGGACGTGTGGTGTTATTAGTCGACTCAAAGGGTACGGATTTGCGGGTCGTTTCAGGATGTGTGTCTGACATCATATTTCATTCTGTGTGATTGATATCGGTTGCATAGCATGAATTGCCTGTGTGGCATGCTGAGATGCAAATGATCAAGGCTCCTATTGAAAAGCAGAGTCTTGTGGTTGATGATCAAAGCATCGCCTGTGTGGCATAGCTTTGTGTAGCGTTGATTCGCAAGCCTCACACCCCGGTTGTGAACCAGAAACGGGAGAGGACATTAGGGAGGACATGCGTTTCTTTCTAGTTAGAAGTGGCGTCAGTGGTTTTACACGTTCTGATGAGGTTGACTTATGCGGTTGTTGCTGTTGCGAGGTGCCTCGGATATATCGGTAACAATGTGAAGCCGATGGAGTCATTCGTTGGCTCATTTACGCCACAAAGGGCGAGGAAACGCATTGTTCAGGCACTATAATCCACATCGAGTGGACCGGCCCTGTCGCTCCATGAGGCAGTTGCGGCTGTTCCTAAGGCTCGGGCTGGAGAGTCTCGAATTGGTAGAGGACGATCCCTTGCCTCGGTTCACAGATGGAAATCCAATTTCCAATACGTGATTCTGCGGTTTTATTTGTAGAGCCTAGTATGGCGACATAGTGGGATGGGGCGCTTATGCCGTCTATGATTGATATTTATGATTGTATATAAAATTAGAAACTAACTGGAAACGAGTTAAGATGGGTGGTTTACTGGGTATTGGTCTGATGTTGGTTTCGGCCTTCGGGGTTAATACTTAGGGAATCGTTCTCTTACTAATTTACGGTTGGAGTCTGATTAAGAATTAAAACATGAAATTTCGCGTACCAAGCATTCTTGGCTATTATAAGGTAAAAACCCTGTCCTCCGGCTCGCGTTGCATAGTGTGATGGGACCTGGGTCTTATAGTAGCTTCATTTTTCTTTATTTAGCATTGCGCTGTTGTTTTATGCACTGGTATTCTTGGGAGGAAACCCGTTCTGTGTTATACGGCGTGGTCCCTTGATTTACCTAACTTTAAAATAAAGATAAATAACTGTTTTAGTTCTCACACCAGTCCCATGACTGACCTAGAGTTTATTGTTTTAACCTAAACTCTGGGTGCCCTTATTTTGACACGGGCAGCTAGTAGTTTTGGTTTTGTAGATTTATATTCATAGGATCCTGATTTACAGCTGGAACGATACTCGGAAAGCTCTGTATCCATGTATTACTTCTAGTTGTGTATTGTCTTATTTTCCGCTGATATGTAATGTATTGTAATCTCTGATATTTTATAACGTGTAATATTTGTTTATACTCTGTATATTCTTGTATCTGATGGAATTGTTGTAATATACAATGAAATTTTCTTCTATCTGCGTTCTTTTGTGTAATGTTCTCAAAGTTTCCGCTCTTTCCTTACCGGGGAAGTTCCGGGTCCTTACAGTGACTAAGGGTGCTCAATTTTGTAAACCTGTGAGTTTGATATAATATTAATAAGTTTATATAAAATTTAATCAAAATTTAACTTTGATTTTATATTTAAAAATAATAGGCCTTACACTATCACGTGGCCTAACTCCTATGCAAAAGAAAACTCATCCTCCTGCTACGTTTTCTTTCCTTACACGAGGTACAATAACCAATAAGCAAACTTCCCATGCTACTTCATGCCTTTACCAGGCTGCATTGTTCCCATTTCTTTCTTTTTTTAATATCCTAGGCCCAAATACTTGCTGCAGCCCAACCAACCCCTACTCTTTCTGTGATGACCCCAAACTTCCGTAGACCGAAAGTAAGGATAATCATTTAGGAATACAACATATTTACAACAAAAACAGATCTCAGATAATTATCATAACACATAAACCATTGCAGAGAAATAAATGTCATCAGCATCATAATATCCAATACATCAGAGTACGCAGTACAGGATACAACTTAGCCAAATAAGGAGTTTCAAACAAAAAGAAAAATAAGTTTCAAATGGAAAGAAACAAGTATCAAACTCCACATACATCAAAACTACAAAAGGTAAAATGTCTCAAAGCAGAAGTAAAAGCTATAGAAAGGTCTTCTTCTTCTTCCGTCCAAGCAAGCTCCAATCAGAATATATCACCTGAACCTGTCAATTGGCTGCCCGTGTGGAAAGAGGGCACCCGAGTTTACAAAAGTGAAACAAACTACGAGTCAATCATGGGACTGGTGTGAGAATTCTTAACTAAATTAACTATCAATATGGCAAATCACAGGACCACACCGCTAATGCAGAACGGGTTTACTCCATTGGATTTCCAGTGCATAATTTTATAAAGTTTGTATAAACAGCGAAATGACTTTTGAAAAATGAAATCATCATAAGACTCAAGTCCTATCACACAATGCAATGCACACAGGAGGATAGAGTTTTCCCTTATGATGATCAAACATGCTTAATACGTGAAAAGTAATATTTTAATATTATTATTAGTGTCTTAAGCAGTATTAAAATACTTCAAATTAAATATATCAATCCTAGACGGCATAGGTACCATATACTATGTCGCTGTATATAAGTTTACAGTCAAAACCGTGATGTCGTATTGGGAATTGGTTTTCTGTCATGAAGTCGAGGCTAGGGATCGTCCTCTTCCGATTCGAGACACTCTAGCAAATGCCCCAGGATCCCCCGCAGTGAACCCTTGGATCTTCAGGGCCGGTCCCCACCTAACGGTAGTGGATTGGCAATTCCTGAACACACACTTCCCGGTTCCTTTGAACCTATAGTATGACCACTTCCGGCCTATAAAAACCCGAGGTACCTCAATCCAAAATCCACATAAGTAAAATGTCAGGCCGTGTTAAAGCCCAAACACCACTAGCTAGAAAGAAACGTGTGCACTCCCTGTAGTCCTAATCCCGTTTTTGACTCATACCGGGGTGTGAGGCTCGCGAAGTTACGTTATACACAAAGCTATGCCTAAACAGACTATGCTTCGATCATCAGCCACAAGGCCTGCTTTTCAACAAAGCCTTGATCATTGCATCTTGGCGTGCCACATTGACAATTCAACGTCATGCGATCGATAACCATTACTACGTATCAGGGTGTTAAGTAGAGAATAAAATTCTCTACCACCAAACAGACATATATTAATAGAAATCGATTTAATTACATGAAGTGAATTTCAACGTCAGACACGCATCCATTTACAAGTCCGTTCTGGGTCTGAACGAAACCGGAGACACCAAAAAGGCGCTTGCTTATCCGCACGACCAACACACACGTCCGGACAATTACTGCTTCAACCCTGTCCTGGGAGCAAATCAGTCTAAGGTATCAGAAGTCATCGTCCATTCGATGTGAAGATCGCTGGTCTTCAACCGTCGTCTTCTTACATCTTTGATTTAATCGCCGTTCAATTATTTGAAATGAGTTAAACTCGGTCTTTTCAAATAATTGTCGCATAATTATAGTTTAAATCATTTCATAAATATTTATAACTATTTATCACTATTTTTATTTATTAAAATAGCTCGAAATAAATAAACGACGTTTCGGGTCAATGGGCGGCTCTGGCGCTGCTTTTACCAAAATTTATTTACACATATCTTAAAATCTAACCGTCGGATTTCGATGAAATTTATATCGTTGGAAAGCTCTTCCCAAAACGGTCCTAATGGTTCCAGTTTTTGGGAAAATCCAATGGTCGGATCTTTCTATATAATCGTTTGAAGTTACGATTGTCGATACGCGAACTACCACGCTCGTTTCATTTAATTTTATATTTTATATTTATATATATAAACCATTTGGTGATTTCCCCTAATCTAAAATCCATTCCTTTTACTTTATGGAAATAACATTTTTGTCCGCCAATTCTAATGCGACAAAAATGATGTTTTCAACATCGTATATTTTTATATTCAATAAAAAAATGACATTTTTGTTCGCCAACTCTAATGCGACAAAAATGATGTTTTTAACGTTGTGTATTTTCAAATCAAATAAAAATGACATTTTTGTTCGCCAATTCTAATGTAACAAAAATGATGTTTTTAACGATGTAAATTTTTATATCAAATAAAAATGACATTTTTGTTCGCCAATTCTAATGCGACAAAAATGATGTTTACAACGATGTATATTTTTTTATATCAAATAAAATTGACATTTTTGTTCGCCAACTCTAATGCAACAAAAATGATGTTTTTAACGTTGTATATTTTAACAAAAATGACATTTTTGTTCGCCAATACTAATGCGACAAAAATGATGTTTTTAACGATGTATATTTTTATATCAAATAAAAAATGACATTTTTGTTCGCCAACTCTAATGGGACAAAAATGATGTTTTGAACGCACTCTTTATTTAATTATACAAAAATGTTCTTTTATCCTATTTGTTTTAAAGACATAAAAATGAACTTTTTATTCTATTTGTTTTAAAGGCATAAAAATGAGCTCTTTATCCTATTTCAGTTTTAATAACATACAAATGAACTTTTTATGCTTTTCATAAAATTTATATATTTTATTTCCTTTTCTTTTACAATGAAAAATGTAAATTCTTATATCTTTACATTGGAGAATGTAAACCTTTCATAGTTACAAAGAAAAATGTAAATCTTATACCTTCACATAGGAAAATGTAAATCTTTTATTTTAACATAGAAAAATGTAAATTTTCTATTACTCTTAATTATAATAGAAAGATGTAAATTTTCTATTACTCTTTATTATAATAGAAAGATGTAAATTTTCTATTACTCTTTATTATAATAGAAAGATGTAAATTTTCTATTACTCTTTATTATAATAGAAAGATGTAAATGCTTTTTATTCTTTACATTGAAATGTAAATTCTCTTTTTTCTTCTCTTTTACATTGAAAAATGTAAATATTTTCTTGCCTTTTCTTTTACATTGAAAAATGTAAATATTTTCTTTTCTTTTCTTTTACCCTTACATTGAAAATGTAACTCTTTCTTTTATTTTCCTTTACATAAAAAAAATGTAAATGTTCTATTATTTTTCTTAGTTTCAATTTTTTTAACCCAACACCAAAGTATGTTCATTTCAACTAAATAGACATAACGATGAAATTTTGATACATTTCAACTAAATTAACATAACTATGAAATTTTTGTATCATCACAACAACGACAACATAACGATGAATTTTTTGTCATTGCAACTAAATTAACATAACGATGAAATTCTGTGTCATCACAACTAAATTAACATAACGATGAAATTTTGTGTCATCACAACAACGGCAACATATGATCGGGTGTATAATTTCCATGAATCAAAATAAAAGGTCCCACCTTTATTTTGTGAAATCAAACAGAATATCTGAACTTTATTTATTTTATAAATTAGAATAAAAGATCAAATCTTTATTTATTATATAAATCTAACTTTCTTTTATTTTATAAATCAAAATAAAAAATCAAATCTTTATTTATTATATAAATCCAACTTTCTTTTATTTTATAAATCAAAATAAAAGTTCAAATCTTTATTTATTATATCTCAAAATAAAAGATCAAATCTTCTTTTATTTTATTATATAAATCAAAATAAAAGGCTCAACTTTGTTTTGATTTGTTTCAAGAACAAAAGATCAAAATTTTATTATATTTTGTTTCAAAAACAAAAGATCAAAACTTTGTAAATTTTGTAAATCAAATTAAAATTCTAACTTTGCTTTTTGCTTCAAAATAAAAAGTTAACTTTAATAGAAAGGAATAAAAAAAATAAACAAAAAAAATGAGAACATTATTTTGATTGCATCTAAATGTAGATCTAGACTAGCATGGCTATTTCAACACAGCACAAAAACATTACAAATCACACAACAATAATTATTCTATATTACCACATCACAGATCAGCAATAATAATCATACAGATCATGATTTCACAATTTTAATTAATTAAATTAATCAGAATTTTCACAGTCGTTGAAGATTTTGGCCAAAATTCAAACTGTTCATAATCATCTCCAGTCAGTTTAGATGTGTAGATCTCGTCAATAGGATCACAACGCCGCTGAAATCATCGAATTTCGAGTTGAAACGAGTTAGATATGATTAATTTAAGTTATGAAACAATTTATATTAATAAATTAAATATTTAATTAAGCAAAACCTTTTCTTCCTCTTCCCTGTAACACAGCCGTTACTTATCCCCTTTGTTCAAACTTAGGGTTGCAATTATCGGCCACTTCGTCGCGTTTCAGTGTAATCGGATATCACCACGTTGTAGAGCTACCAGAGGAAAACAAGGGGACCCTGCTATGGTGCAGCTCGGTGGGACCCTAGGGGAGGCTGACGAGGCTTTTGGCGGCGGTTTTGGGTGCGGGTGGTTCGGTGATGGTGGCACCAGAGAGCGATCAAATGGTATGGAATCGTGAAGGAGATCAAGAGCTTCCAAAAGATGTAAAGTATGTGGTCTAATTCTTGGAGGAGAGGGAGAGCTTAGTAGAAGAAGGGGGAGCAAATCCGGCCATTGATTTTGGGGGGGTGGCGGCTGGGAGATGATGAATAGTGAATTAGGGTTTTAAAAATCCTATATTTATAATATTATTTAATGTATTTTTACAATTAAAACCACATCTTACAAACTGGCTCAATTTCAGTCCAGCAAAAGGTGCCCCTAGCCAATAGCCCATATTCCGGATCCAATAGGACAGGTCCTGTCAGCCCAAACGGCTGTCTGTGGCCTGTATTATTTAATTCCTTTATTAATTTAATTCGTCTGCACAAATAAATTCACCGAGGCCACAAACGGACTCAGAAAAATCCAGAAAAAATATATTTGTCTATGTTATAACGATACGGTCCTAAGAAAATTAATTTCGTCGAATTCTGACACTGTTTGAAAAATGGCTATTTTTCAGTCGATTAAATTTGACTGTAATCGACCAAACACATTTTCCTTCGCCACGCTCACATATTAAATCGAAAAATTCTAAAAATTGAAACCTTGCAATAATTCAACATTCCGGTTCCAACAAAAGTGATTTCGTCGAAAACAGAGATCGTTTGAAAATTGACTATTTTCACTGGCTTTAATATTATTTAAAAATGAAAATTTTAATTTCTGTCACATTTTTCCACCAAATAATTTAAAATAAAAATTTTAAATTGATTCGGATTTTCCGGGTCTTTACAATCTCCCCACTTAAGAATTTTCGTCCTCGAAAAGGAAACAAAGAAAAGTAGGAACCAAGATGGAAAATGTAAATTGGTATAAACGTACCTCAGTACAAGAGTTACTCGGAGATATCCACTCTGCACTTGGGGTAAGCCTTTTTGATGCTATCCTCTGTCTCCCAAGTACAGTCTCTAGGATCCCCACTCCATTGAACCTTGACTAGGTTGATCTTCTTGTTCCTCAAGATTTTGGTTTCTTTGCCAATAATCTTAATCGGGTCCTTCCTCACTATCAGATTTGGAGCAATGTCTAGGACCTGTTGATTTAATTCATCCTCTATCAGATTTGGATCGTGAACATGCTTGCGGAGTTGAGACACATGAAATACATCATGCACCCCTGGCAACCAGTCAGGTAGCTGCAATCTATAAGCGAGAGTACCAATCCTTTCGAGAATAGGGAATGGATCAATGAACCTCGGTGCCAACTTTCCTGTCTTCCCAAAACGAATCACGCCTCTCAAAGGAGAAACCTTCAAGTATACTCGATCACCCACAGAGAGTTCTAGATTTCGTCTTCACTGGTCTGCATAGCTCTTTTGTCGGCTCTGAGCAGTCAACAAGCGCTTCTTAATCAAGTCAACCTTATCCGATGCTTCACGAACCATGTCGGGGCCCAAGACTAGTCGATTGCCTGATTCCACCCAACATGCCGGAGATCTGCACGGCCTGCCATAAAGTAATTCAAACGGCGACATCCCCAAGCTTGCTTGGTAGCTATTATTATAGGAGAATTCCGCCAAGTGCAAGTGGTCCTCCCATGAACCGCCATAGCCAAGGATGCAAGCACTCAATAAGTCTTCCAAAACACGATTCACCCTCTCAGTCTTGCCATCTGTCTGAGGGTGATAGGCAGAGCTCAGATTCAACTTGGTCCCAAGCTCTTCTTGAAATGCTTCCCAGAATTTGCTGGTAAATAATGGATCCCGATCACTGACAATGCTTTTGGGAACCCCATGCTTTCTGACTATCTCTCTGAGATAAAGTTGTGCCAAACTACGAGCTGTTCTAATGGACCGAACAGGGATGAAATGGGAAGATTTTGTTAAGCGTTCGACAATCACCCATATGCTATCATTACCTTTTCGGCTTCGGGGCAAGCCATCTATAAAGTCCATAGAAATTTCCTCCCACTTCCAACCAGGAACTCCTAGCAGTTGCAACAAACCTGCCAGTTTCTGTTGATCACTTTTAACTTGCTGACAAGTGGGACATCTAGCAACATAAATAGAAATATCTCTCTTTATCGACCTCCACCAAAATGTGCGCTTAAGATCGTGATACATCTTGCTCACTCCAGGGTGAACACTAAGCTTAGATTTATGACATTCATCCATAACCTCCCTTCAGAGCTTAGAGTCGTATGGGACACAGATTCGACCTAATAGCCTCAGAACCCCTTTGGCATCAATTTGGAAACTTGTGGTTTCGCCATCTTGAATTCTTTTAATAATCCTATGAATAAATTTATCATTCTTCTGAAGAGCAGAGACTTTATCGATCAAAGAAGGAGTGATAATGAGACTGGCGATAATGAGATTGTTGCATTCTGCATTCTTTCTACTGAGTGCATCGACTACAACGTTGGCTTTTCCCGGAGTATATAGGATATCCAGGTCATATGATGCAAGAAATTTAACCCAGCGTTGTTGCCTCATATTCAAATCTTTTTGGGTAAAAAGATGTTTCGAGGATTTGTGATCCGTGTAAATTTCAAACTTCTCACCCAAAAGATAATGCCTCCAAATTTTAAGAGCAAACACAATGGCCATTAGTTCAAGATTATGCGTGACGTAATTCTTCTCATGCGGCTTCAGCTGGCGGCTAGCATATGCGACTACTCTGCCTCTTTGCATTAGCACCGCACCAATACCTTAAATAAATAAGGGATAACTTGTTAAAATGAGATTTGACATCAAAGGAAAAATGTTATCTCTGACATGTTAATTTATAAAAGAAACAACCTTGCTTAGAGGCGTCGGTCCAGACCTTCAAATCCTGATTGCCATCTATGATGGTCAACACAGGAGCATTGGTCAACCTCTTCTTCAGCTCTTGGAAAGCCGTCTCGCATTCCGGTTTCCACTTGAATTTTATATGTTTCTTGGTCAGGTTTGTCAATGGGCAAGCTACCTTCGAGAAATCTTTGACAAATTTTCGATAATAGCCGACCAGTCCCAAGAAACTTCTGACCTCCGTGGGAGTTCTAGGCTGCTTCCATTCTTGGATGGCTAAGATCTTTCCTGGATCTACTGAGATGCCTTCCTTTGATACAACATGGACGAGGAATTTCACCTCTTCTTGCCAGAATATGCATTTAGAAAATTTTGCTTTCAGCACATTTCTTCGCAAAATCTCTAAGACTTCTCTCAGATGCTGTTCATGCTCAGCAGTGGATTTAGAAAAGATGAGGATGTCATCGATGAACATGAGTACAAATTTATTTAAAACATCTCTGAATACTCTATTCATCAGGTCAACAAAATATGTTGGAGCATTACATAGACCGAAGGGCATTACTAGCCATTCATAAAAGATGTCCGGTCCTCTGAAAGCAGTTAAAGGCACACACTCCTCTGCGATGCGATGTTAATGGAAGCCTGTAGCTAGGTCCATCCTAGAGAATACTCGTGCCCCATGCAAGCGGTCAAGCAAGTCACCAATACGAGGCAGTGGGTATTTGTTTTTCAGAGTTTGTTTGTTGAGATCACGATAGTCTACACATAGCCTGAGAGTACCGTCCGATTTTGGGACGAACACCACTGCTGCTCTCCATTCTGAGAAGCTGGGCCTGATCAGACCCTTCCACAAAAGCTGCTTGGTTTGATTTTTCAGCTCCTCTCTTTCTTTTGGCGACATTCTCCGAATGGGATGTACAATAGGCCTTGCATTCGGAG
Organism: Allium sativum; assembly: GCA_030737875.1. NCBI lineage: Eukaryota > Viridiplantae > Streptophyta > Magnoliopsida > Asparagales > Amaryllidaceae > Allium > Allium sativum. The sequence goes on along the minus strand of CM060910.1, from coordinate 330,461,554 downwards.
CTAAATCAATTCGGAAGCTGATTTCTCTATGCGGAGGTAAGCCCTCAACTTCTTTGAATATATCAGCGTAATCTTTGACGACAGGGATATCCTCAATAGAAGTAGGGGTAACTTCTAGAGAAGACCAGAATGTTTTCCTGTCGGTGGCTGAGCCATGGCACGGGATAGTAATATTTCCAAGCTTAGTTTTAACTTTGATGATCCTCTCCGCACAAATTACCTCAGCCTCATACTTTGTTAGCCAATCAATCCCCAGTATGACATCATAACCGGAGAAATTCATAACAATCAAGCCAAAGGGGAAGTGGTAGCAAGAGTAAGAAACAGGTACTCTACAATACTGATCAAGAATAAGAGAACCTCCTATCGGACTATTAGCTCTAATCAAAATTTTGAGTTTTCTCGGTTTCAATTCCAACTTTTTAATTGAATCATTAGAAATAAAGCTTCGCGTAGCACCAGTATCAAATAAGACAGTAATAGGGATGTTATTAATATTAAGCGTACCTCCTAAGACATCGGGTTTATTAGGCCCCTCAGTTGAAGCTGGTGTATCTGCTCCCTCATAAACATGTGCCACTTGAGCATTCCTTAGCAGTGGGCAGTTCGCCTTAATGTGACCCTTTTGATGACAATTGTAGCATTCCCTTTTGTCCTGCGAACTCTGGCCACGATTCTGAGGATTATGACCACGGTTCTGACTAGGGCCTGAATCATTTCTCTTGACCTTTTTAGGTGCTCTACACTCGTAATCAAAATGTCTAATCTTGCCACAGTTATAGCAGGTCACCTTGCTCCTATCCCTCTTCTTCCTTTGGGGTTTAGCTGTAGAAGAATTGCTCGCCTCCTGTTTCTTGTTAGCCTGTTCCTTCTGATTGTTGCTTTGACTTTTCCCTCTATCCTGCGGTCCAGACTCGTCATTCTCCTCATAGTGGCACACCATCTCTACTACTTCATTGAAAGGAAGCTTGATATGGGCAGTGACTCGGTTCAAATATTTCTTGGACAGCCCCTTGATAAATTTCTTATTCTTCTCTACTGGATCTTGAATCAAACTAGGAGCATATCGTGAAAGCTCATCAAACTTCCTCACATACTCTGAAACGGTCATATTCCCTTGCTGTAGGTTAACAAACTGCTCGCGCAGGCGCTCTCTAGCTTGTGGGGGTATATACTTCTCATTGAAAAGCTCCTTGAATCTGGCCCAAGACATATTGGCCACGTCATTGCAGATTTTGATTGTATCCCACCAATGCCCTGCTTCCTCTTTTAGTTGCCAAACTGCCAGGTAACGCTTTCGCTGATCTTCCAGTTCCAAGCCTTCTAGGATCTTTTCGCAATCTTTAAGCCATGCTTCTGCCTGAATCGCAGACTCTCGCCCTGTAAAAGGTACACCTCCAAGGTTTTTGAATTTCTTTGACATTCTCTCCAAATCGAAAGGATGTGGAGGTGGAGGTGGTTCGATTACGACCTCTGAATTATGTTGTTCCTGAGTGATGGGTGTCTCGTCTCTAGCTTGCCTTCCAGCTCCTACTCGGGCTCCTCCACTAGCCCTTCCTCGAGCTCTACCACGGGCTCCACCTCGGGCTGTTCTTGCTCTAGTATCCATTTAAATCAGTATGTACCATCAAGGAAAGAGTCAGACCTAACAAAGATGAGAATTTTCAAGAAAGATAAGATAAGGACGAGATGAAAAGATGATGATGTAATGACTGGTAAATATGTGCTATTCTGCTGTGCCCACTCTAAGACATTACTAGTCCTATCTCTAATGAGCTACTCGTCTTAGAATAATGTGGATTCTATCTAGACGAATTGTTCTAAATATGTTATATTCTGAAGCTAAGGTTAACCTTAGGCTCTGATACCAACTGTGATAACCATAAACTTCCGTAGACCGAAAGTAAGGATAATCATTTAGGAATACAACATATTTACAACAAAAACAGATCTCAGATAATTATCATAACACATAAACCATTGCAGCGGAAATAAATGTCATCAGCATCACAATATCCAATACATCAGAGTATGCAGTACAGGATACAACTTAGCTAAATAAGGAGTATCAAACAAAAAGAAAAATAAGTTTAAAATGGAAAGAAACAAGTCTCAAACTCCACATACATCAAAACTTCAAAAGGTAAAATGTCTCAAAGCAGAAGTAAAAGCTATAGAAAGGTCTTCTTCTTCTTCCGTCCAAGCACGCTCCAATCAGAATGTATCACCTGAACCTGTCAATTGGCTACCCGTGTGGAAAGAGGGCACCCGAGTTTGCAAAAGTGAAACAAACTACGAGTCAGTCATGGGACTGGTGTGAGAATTCTTAACTAAATTAACTATCAATATGGCAAATCACAGGACCACGCCGCTAATGCGGAACGGGTTTACTCCATTGGATTTCTAGTGCATAATTTTATAAAGTTTGTATAAACAGCGAAATGACTTTTGAAAAATGAAATCATCATAAGACTCAAGTCCTATCACACAATGCAACGCACACAGGAGGATAGAGTTTTCCCTTATGATAATCAAACATGCTTAATACGTGAAAAGTAATATTTTAATATTATTATTAGTGTCTTAAGCAGTATTAAAATACTTCAAATTAAATATATCAATCCTAGACGGCATAGGTACCATATACTATGTCGCCGTATATAAGTTTACAATCAAAACCGTGATGTCGTATTGGGAATTGGTTTTCTGTCATGAAGTCGAGGCTAGGGATCGTCCTCTTCCGATTCGAGACACTCTAGAAAATGCCCCAGGATCCCCCGCAGTGAACCCTTGGATCTTCAGGGTCGGTCCCCACCTAACGGTAGTGGATTGGCAATTCCTGAACACACGCTTCCCGGTTCCTTTGAACCTATAGTATGACCACTTCCAGCCTATAAAAACCCGAGGTACCTCAATCCAAAATCCACATAAGTAAAATGTTGGGCCGTGTTAAAGCCCAAACACCACTAGCTAGAAAGAAACGTGTGCACTTCCTGCAGTCCTAATCCCGTTTTTGACTCATACTGGGGTGTGAGGCTCGCGAAGTTACGTTATACACAAAGCTATGCCTAAACAGGCTATGCTTCGATCATCAGCCACAAGGCCTGCTTTTCAACAAAGCCTTGATCATTGCATCTTGGCGTGCCACATTGACAATTCAACGTCATGAATCGATAACCATTACTACGTATCAGGGTGTTAAGTAGAGAATAAAATTCTCTACCACCAAACAGACATATATTAATAGAAATCGATTTAATTACATGAAGTGAATTTCAACGTCAGACACGCATCCATTTACAAGTCCGTTATGGGTCTGAACGAGACCGGAGACACCAAAAAGGCGCTTGCTTATATGCACGACCAACACACACATCCGGACAATTACTGCTTCAACCCTGTCTTGGGAGCAAATCAGTCTAAGGTATCAGAAGTCATCGTCCATTCGATGTGAAGATCGTCGGTCTTCAACCGTCGTCTTCTTACATCTTTGATTTAATCGCCGTTCAATTATTTGAAATGAGTTAAACTCGGCCTTTTCAAATAATTGTCGCATAATTATAGTTTAAATAATTTCTTAAATATTTATAACTATTTATCGCTATTTTTATTTATTAAAATAGCTCGAAATAAATAAACGACGTTTCGGGTCAATGGGCGGCTCTGGCGCTACTTTTACCAAAAATTGATTTACACATATCTTAAAATCTAACCGTCGGATTTCGATGAAATTTATATCGTTGGAAAGCTCTTCCCAAAACGGTCCTAACAGTTCCATTTTTGGGAAAATCCAACGGTCGGATCTTTCTATATAATCGTTTGAAGTTACGATTATCGATATGCGAACTACCGTGCTCGTTTCGTTTAATTTTATATTTTATATGTATATGTATAAACCATTTGGCGATTTCCCCTAATCTAAAATCCATTCCTTTTACTCTATGAAAATAACATTTTTGTCCGCCAATTCTAATGCGACAAAAATGATGTTTTCATCATCGTATATTTTTATATTCAATAAAAAAATGACATTTTTGTTCGCCAACTCTAATGCGACAAAAATGATGTTTTTAACGTTGTGTATTTTCATATCAAATAAAAATGACATTTTTGTTCGCCAATTCTAATGTAACAAAAATGATGTTTTTAACGATGTATATTTTTATATCAAATAAAAATGACATTTTTGTTCGCCAATTCTAATGCGACAAAAATGATGTTTACAACGATGTATATTTTTTTATATCAAATAAAAATGACATTTTTGTTCGCCAACTCTAATGCAACAAAAATGATGTTTTTAACGTTGTATATTTTAACAAAAATGACATTTTTGTTCGCCAATTCTAATGCAACAAAAATGATGTTTTTAACGATGTATATTTTTATATCAAATAAAAAATGACATTTTTGTTCGCCAACTCTAATGCGACAAAAATGACGTTTTAAATGTACTCTTTATTTAATTATACAAAAATGTTCTTTTATCCTATTTGTTTTAAAGACATAAAAATGAACATTTTATTCTATTTGTTTTAAAGGCATAAAAATGAGCTCTTTATCCTATTTCAGTTTTAATAACATACAAATGAACTTTTTATGCTTTTCATAAAATGTATATATTTTATTTCCTTTTCTTTTACAATGAAAAATGTAAATTCTTATATCTTTACATTGGAGAATGTAAACCTTTCATAGTTACAAAGAAAAATGTAAATCTTATACCTTCACATAGGAAAATGTAAATCTTTTATTTTAACATAGAAAAATGTATTTTTTCAATTACTCTTCATTATAATAGAAAGATGTAAATTTTCTATTACTCTTTATTATAATAGAAAGATGTAAATTTTCTATTACTCTTTATTATAATAGAAAGATGTAAATTTTCTATTACACTTTATTATAATAGAAAGATGTAAATGCTTTTTATTCTTTACATTGAAATGTAAATTCTCTTTTTTCTTCTCTTTTATATTGAAAAATGTAAATATTTTCTTGCCTTTTCTTTTACATTGAAAAATGTAAATATTTACTTTTCTTTTCTTTTACCCTTACATTGAAAATGTAACTCTTTCTTTTATTTTCCTTTACAAAAAAAATGTAAATGTTTTATTATTTTTCTTAGTTTCAATTTTTTTAACCCAACACCAAAGTATATTCATTTGAACTAAATAGACATAACGATGAAATTTTGATACATTTCAACTAAATTAACATAACTATGAAATTTTTGTGTCATCACAACAACGACAACATATCGATGAATTTTGTGTAATTGCAACTAAATTAACATAACGATGAAATTCTGTGTCATCACAACTAAATTAACATAACGATGAAATTTTGTGTCATCACAACTAAATTAACATAACGATGAAATTTTGTGTCATCACAACTAAATTAACATAACGATGAAATTTTGTGTCATCACAACAACGACAACATATGATCGGGTGTATAATTTCCATGAATCAAAATAAAAGGTCCTACCTTTATTTTGTGAAATCAAACAGAATATCTAAACTTTATTTATTTTATAAATTAGAATAAAAGATCAAATCTTTATTTATTATATAAATCCAACTTTCTTTTATTTTATAAATCAAAATAAAAGATCAAATCTTTATTTATTATATAAATCCAACTTTCTTTTATTTTATAAATCAAAATAAAAGATCAAATTTTCATTTATTATATCTCAAAATAAAATATCAAATTTTCATTTATTATATCTCAAAATAAAAGATCAAATCTTCTTTTATTTTATTATATAAATCAAAATAAAAGACTCAACTTTATTTTGATTTGTTTCAAGAACAAAGGATCAAAATTTTATTATATTTTGTTTCAAAAACAAAAGATCAAAACTTTGTAAATTTTGTAAATCAAATTAAAATTCTAACTTTGCTTTTTGTTTCAAAATAAAAATTCAACTTTAATAGAAAGGAATAAAAAAAAATTGAGAACTTTATTTTGACTGCATCTAAATGTAGATCTAGACTAGCATGGATATTTCAACACAGCACAAAAACATTACAAATAACACAACAATAATTATACTATATTACCACATCACAGATCAACAATAATAATCATACAGATCTTGATTTCACAATTTTAATTAATTAAATTAATCAGAATTCTCACAGTCATTGAAAATTTTGGCCAAAATTCAAACTGTTCAGAATCAGCTCCAGTCAGTTTAGACGCGTAGATCTCGTCAATAGGATCACAACGCCGCTGAAATCATCGAATTTCGAGTTGAAATGAGTTAGATATGATTAATTTAAGTTATGAAACAATTTATATTAATAAATTGAATATTTAATTAAGCAAAACCTTTTCTTCCTCTTCCCTCTAACACGGCCGTTACTTATCCCCTTTGTTCAAACTTAGGGTTGCAATTATCGGCCACTTCGTCGCGTTTCAGTGTAATCGGATATCACCACGTTGTAGAGCTACCAGAGGAGCACAAGGGGACCCTGGTATGGTGCAGCTCGGTGGGACCCTAGGGGAGGCCGACGAGGCTTTTAGCGGCGGTTTTGGGTGCGGGTGGTTCGGTGATGGTGGCACCAGAGAGCGATCAAATGGTATGGAATCGTGAAGGAGATCAAGAGCTTCCAAAAGATGTAAAGTATGTGGTCTAATTCTTGGAGGAGAGGGAGAGCTTAGTAGAAGAAGGGGGAGCAAATCCGGCCATTGATTTTGGGGGGGTGGCGGCTGGGAGATGATGAATAGTGAATTAGGGTTTTAAAAATCCTATATTCATAATATTATTTAATGTATTTTTACAATTAAAACCACATCTTACAAACTGGCTCAATTTCAGTCCAGCAAAAGGTGCCCCTAGCCAATAGCCCATATTCCGGATCCAATAGGACAGGTCCCGTCAGCCCAAACGGCTGTCTGTGGCCTGTATTATTTAATTCCTTTATTAATTTAATTCGTCTGCACAAATAAATTCACCGAGGCCACAAACGGACTCAGAAAATCCAGAAAAAATATATTTGTCTATGTTATAACGATACGGTCCTAACAAAATTAATTTCGTCGAATTCTGACACTGTTTGAAAAATGGCTATTTTTCAGTCGATTAAATTTGACTGTAATCGACCAAACACATTTTCCTTCGCCACGCTCACATATTAAATCGAAAAATTCTAAAAATTGAAACCAAGCAATAATTCAACATTCCGGTTCCAACAAAAGTGATTTCGTCGAAAACAGAGATCGTTTGAAAATTGACTATTTTCACTGGCTTTAATATTATTTAAAAATGAAAATTTTAATTTCTGTCACATTTTTCCACCAAATAATTTAAAATAAAAATTTTAAATTGATTCGGATTTTCCGGGTCGTTACAATCTCCCCACTTAAGAATTTTCGTCCTCGAAAAGGAAACAAAGAAAAGTAGGAACCAAGATGGAAAATGTAAATTGGTATAAACGTACCTCAGTACAAGAGTTACTCGGAGATATCCACTCTGCACTTGGGGTAAGCCTTTTTGATGCTATCCTCTGTCTCCCAAGTACAGTCTCTAGGATCCCCACTCCATTGAACCTTGACTAGGTTGATCTTCTTGTTCCTCAAGATTTTGGTTTCTTTGCCAATAATCTTAATCGGGTCCTTCCTCACTATCAGATTTGGAGCAATGTCTAGGACCTGTTGATTTAATTCATCCTCTATCAGATTTGGATCGTGAACATGCTTGCGGAGTTGAGACACATGAAATACATCATGCACCCCTGGCAACCAGTCAGGTAGCTGCAATCTATAAGCGAGAGTACCAATCCTTTCGAGAATAGGGAATGGATCAATGAACCTCGGTGCCAACTTTCCTGTCTTCCCAAAACGAATCACGCCTCTCAAAGGAGAAACCTTCAAGTATACTCGATCACCCACAGAGAATTCTAGATTCCGTCTTCACTGGTCTGCATAGCTCTTTTGTCGGCTCTGAGCAGTCAACAAGCGCTTCTTAATCAAGTCAACCTTATCTGATGCTTCACGAACCATGTCGGGGCCCAAGACTAGTCGATTGCCTGATTCCACCCAACATGCCGGAGATCTGCACGGCCTGCCATAAAGTAATTCAAACGGCGACATCCCCAAGCTTGCTTGGTAGCTATTATTATAGGAGAATTCCGCCAAGTGCAAGTGGTCCTCCCATGAACCGCCATAGCCAAGGATGCAAGCACTCAATAAGTCTTCCAAAACACGATTCACCCTCTCAGTCTTGCCATCTGTCTGAGGGTGATAGGCAGAGCTCAGATTCAACTTGGTCCCAAGCTCTTCTTGAAATGCTTCCCAGAATTTGCTGGTAAATAATGGATCCCGATCACTGACAATGCTTTTGGGAACCCCATGCTGTCTGACTATCTCTCTGAGATAAAGTTGTGCCAAACTACGAGCTGTTCTAATGGACCGAACAGGGATGAAATGGGAAGATTTTGTTAAGCGTTCGACAATCACCCATATGCTATCATTACCTTTTCGGCTTCAGGGCAAGCCATCTATAAAGTCCATAGAAATTTCCTCCCACTTCCAACCAGGAACTCCTAGCAGTTGCAACAAACCTGCCAGTTTCTGTTGATCACTTTTAACTTGCTGACAAGTGGGACATCTAGCAACATAAATAAAAATATCTCTCTTTATCGACCTCCACCAAAATGTGCGCTTAAGATCGTGATACATCTTGCTCACTCCAGGGTGAACACTAAGCTTAGATTTATGACATTCATCCATAACCTCCCTTCAGAGCTTAGAGTCGTATGGGACACAGATTCGACCTAATAGCCTCAGAACCCCTTTGGCATCAATTTGGAAACTTGTGGTTTCGCCATCTTGAATTCTTTTAATAATCCTATGAATAAATTTATCATTCTTCTGAAGAGCAGAGACTTTATCGATCAAAGAAGGAGTGATAATGAGACTGGCGATAATGAGATTGTTGCATTCTGCATTCTTTCTACTGAGTGCATCGGCTACAACGTTGGCTTTTCCCGGAGTATATAGGATATCCAGGTCATATGATGCAAGAAATTTAACCCAGCGTTGTTGCCTCATATTCAAATCTTTTTGGGTAAAAAGATGTTTCAAGGATTTGTGATCCGTGTAAATTTCAAACTTCTCACCCGAAAGATAATGCCTCCAAATTTTAAGAGCAAACACAATGGCCATTAGTTCAAGATTATGCGTGACGTAATTCTTCTCATGCGGCTTCAGCTGGCGGCTAGCATATGCGACTACTCTGCCTCTTTGCATTAGCACCGCACCAATACCTTAAATAAATAAGGGATAACTTGTTAAAATGAGATTTGACATCAAAGGAAAAATGTTATCTCTGACATGTTAATTTATAAAAGAAACAACCTTGCTTAGAGGCGTCGGTCCAGACCTTCAAATCCTGATTGCCATCTATGATGGTCAACACAGGAGCATTGGTCAACCTCTTCTTCAGCTCTTGGAAAGCCGTCTCGCATTCCGGTTTCCACTTGAATTTTATATGTTTCTTGGTCAGGTTTGTCAATGGGCAAGCTACCTTCGAGAAATCTTTGACAAATTTTCGATAATAGCCGACCAGTCCCAAGAAACTTCTGACCTCCGTGGGAGTTCTAGGCTGCTTCCATTCTTGGATGGCTAAGATCTTTCCTGGATCTACTGAGATGCCTTCCTTTGATACAACATGGACGAGGAATTTCACCTCTTCTTGCCAGAATATGCATTTAGAAAATTTTGCTTTCAGCACATTTCTTCACAAAATCTCTAAGACTTCTCTCAGATGCTGTTCATGCTCAGCAGTGGATTTAGAAAAGATGAGGATGTCATCGATGAACACGAGTACAAATTTATTTAAAACATCTCTGAATACTCTATTCATCAGGTCAACAAAATATGTTGGAGCATTACATAGACCGAAGGGCATTACTAGCCATTCATAAAAGATGTCCGGTCCTATGAAAGCAGTTAAAGGCACACACTCCTCTGCGATGCGATGTTAATGGAAGCCTGTAGCTAGGTCCATCCTAGAGAATACTCGTGCCCCATGCAAGCGGTCAAGCAAGTCACCAATACGAGGCAGTGGGTATTTGTTTTTCAGAGTTTGTTTGTTGAGATCACGATAGTCTACACATAGCCTGAGAGTACCGTCCGATTTTGGGACGAACACCACTGTTGCTCTCCATTCTGAGAAGCTGGGCCTGATCAGACCCTTCCACAAAAGCTGCTTGGTTTGATTTTTCAGCTCCTCTCTTTCTTTTGGCGACATTCTCCGAATGGGATGTACAATAGGCCTTGCATTCGGAGCTAAATCAATTCGGAAGCTGATTTCTCTATGCGGAGGTAAGCCCTCAACTTCTTTGAATATATCAGCGTAATCTTTGACGACAGGGATATCCTCAATAGAAGTAGGGGTAACTTCTAGAGAAGACCAGAATGTTTTCCTGTCGGTGGCTGAGCCATGGCACGGGATAGTAATATTTCCAAGCTTAGTTTTAACTTTGATGATCCTCTCCGCACAAATTACCTCAGCCTCATACTTTGTTAGCCAATCAATCCCCAGTATGACATCATAACCGGAGAAATTCATAACAATCAAGCCAAAGGGGAAGTGGTAGCAAGAGTAAGAAACAGGTACTCTACAATACTGATCAAGAATAAGAGAACCTCCTATCGGACTATTAGCTCTAATCAAATTTTTGAGTTTTCTCGGTTTCAATTCCAACTTTTTAATTGAATCATTAGAAATAAAGCTTCGCGTAGCACCAGTATCAAATAAGACAGTAATAGGGATGTTATTAATATTAAGCGTACCTCCTAAGACATCGGGTTTATTAGGCCCCTCAGTTGAAGCTGGTGTATCTGCTCCCTCATAAACATGTGCCACTTGAGCATTCCTTAGCAGTGGGCAGTTCGCCTTAATGTGACCCTTTTGATGACAATTGTAGCATTCCCTTTTGTCCTGCGAACTCTGGCCACGATTCTGAGGATTCTGACCACGGTTCTGACTAGGGCCTGAATCATTTCTCTTGACCTTTTTAGGTGCTCTACACTCGTAATCAAAATGTCTAATCTTGCCGCAGTTATAGCAGGTCACCTTGCTCCTATCCCTCTTCTTCCTTTGGGGTTTAGCTGTAGAAGAATTGCTCGCCTCCTGTTTCTTGTTAGCCTGTTCCTTCTGATTGTTGCTTTGACTTTTCCCTCTATCCTGCGGTCCAGACTCGTCATTCTCCTCATAGTGGCACACCATCTCTACTACTTCATTGAAAGGAAGCTTGATATGGGCAGTGACTCGGTTCAAATATTTCTTGGACAGCCCCTTGATAAATTTCTTATTCTTCTCTACTGGATCTTGAATCAAACTAGGAGCATATCGTGAAAGCTCATCAAACTTCCTCACATACTCTGAAACGGTCATATTCCCTTGCTGTAGGTTAACGAACTGCTCGCGCAGGCGCTCTCTAGCTTGTGGGGGTATATACTTCTCATTGAAAAGCTCCTTGAATCTGGCCCAAGACATATTGGCCACGTCATTGCAGATTTTGATTGTATCCCACCAATGCCCTGCTTCCTCTTTTAGTTGCCAAACTGCCAGGTAACGCTTTCGCTGATCTTCCAGTTCCAAGCCTTCTAGGATCTTTTCGCAATCTTTAAGCCATGCTTCTGCCTGAATCGCAGACTCTCGCCCTGTAAAAGGTACACCTCCAAGGTTTTTGAATTTCTTTGACATTCTCTCCAAATCGAAAGGATGTGGAGGTGGAGGTGGTTCGATTACGACCTCTGAATTATGTTGTTCCTGAGTGATGGGTGTCTCGTCTCTAGCTTGCCTTCCAGCTCCTACTCGGGCTCCTCCACTAGCCCTTCCTCGAGCTCTACCACGGGCTCCACCTCAGGCTGTTCTTGCTCTAGTATCCATTTAAATCAGTATGTACCATCAAGGAAAGAGTCAGACCTAACAAAGATGAGAATTTTCAAGAAAGATAAGATAAGGACGAGATGAAAAGATGATGATGTAATGACTGGTAAATATGTGCTATTCTGCTGTGCCCACTCTAAGACATTACTAGTCCTATCTCTAATGAGCTACTCGTCTTAGAATAATGTGGATTCTATCTAGACGAATTGTTCTAAATATGTTATATTCTGAAGCTAAGGTTAACCTTAGGCTCTGATACCAACTGTGATAACCATAAACTTCCGTAGACCGAAAGTAAGGATAATCATTTAGGAATACAACATATTTACAACAAAAATAGATCTAAGATAATTATCATAACACATAAACCATTGCAGCGGAAATAAATGTCATCAGCATCACAATATCCAATACATCAGAGTATGCAGTACAGGATACAACTTAGCCAAATAAGGAGTATCAAACAAAAAGAAAAATAAGTTTAAAATGGAAAGAAACAAGTCTCAAACTCCACATACATCAAAACTACAAAAGGTAAAATGTCTCAAAGCAGAAGTAAAAGCTATAGAAAGGTCTTCTTCTTCTTCCGTCCAAGCAAGCTCCAATCAGAATGTATCACCTGAACCTGTCAATTGGCTACCCGTGTGGAAAGAGGGCACCCGAGTTTGCAAAAGTGAAACAAACTACGAGTCAGTCATGGGACTGGTGTGAGAATTCTTAACTAAATTAACTATCAATATGGCAAATCACAGGACCACGCCGCTAATGCGGAACGGGTTTACTCCATTGGATTTCTAGTGCATAATTTTATAAAGTTTGTATAAACAGCGAAATGACTTTTGAAAAATGAAATCATCATAAGACTCAAGTCCTATCACACAATGCAACGCACACAGGAGGATAGAGTTTTCCCTTATGATAATCAAACATGCTTAATACGTGAAAAGTAATATTTTAATATTATTATTAGTGTCTTAAGCAGTATTAAAATACTTCAAATTAAATATATCAATCCTAGACGGCATAGGTACCATATACTATGTCGCCGTATATAAGTTTACAATCAAAACCGTGATGTCGTATTGGGAATTGGTTTTCTGTCATGAAGTCGAGGCTAGGGATCGTCCTCTTCCGATTCGAGACACTCTAGAAAATGCCCCAGGATCCCCCGCAGTGAACCCTTGGATCTTCAGGGTCGGTCCCCACCTAACGGTAGTGGATTGGCAATTCCTGAACACACGCTTCCCGGTTCCTTTGAACCTATAGTATGACCACTTCCAGCCTATAAAAACCCGAGGTACCTCAATCCAAAATCCACATAAGTAAAATGTTGGGCCGTGTTAAAGCCCAAACACCACTAGCTAGAAAGAAACGTGTGCACTTCCTGCAGTCCTAATCCCGTTTTTGACTCATACTCGGGTGTGAGGCTCACGAAGTTACGTTATACACAAAGCTATGCCTAAACAGGCTATGCTTCGATCATCAGCCACAAGGCCTGCTTTTCAACAAAGCCTTGATCATTGCATCTTGGCGTGCCACATTGACAATTCAACGTCATGAATCGATAACCATTACTACGTATCAGGGTGTTAAGTAGAGAATAAAATTCTCTACCACCAAACAGACATATATTAATAGAAATCGATTTAATTACATGAAGTGGATTTCAACGTCAGACACGCATCCATTTACAAGTCCGTTATGGGTCTGAACGAGACCGGAGACACCAAAAAGGCGCTTGCTTATCCGCACGACCAACACACACGTCCGGACAATTACTGCTTCAACCCTGTCTTGGGAGCAAATCAGTCTAAGGTATCAGAAGTCATCGTCCATTCGATGTGAAGATCGCCGGTCTTCAACCGTCGTCTTCTTACATCTTTGATTTAATCGCCGTTCAATTATTTGAAATGAGTTAAACTCGGCCTTTTCAAATAATTGTCGCATAATTATAGTTTAAATAATTTCTTAAATATTTATAACTATTTATCGCTATTTTTATTTGTTAAAATAGCTCGAAATAAATAAACGACGTTTCGGGTCAATGGGCGGCTCTGGCGCTACTTTTACCAAAAATTGATTTACACATATCTTAAAATCTAACCGTCGGATTTCGATGAAATTTATATCGTTGGAAAGCTCTTCCCAAAACGGTCCTAACAGTTCCATTTTTGGGAAAATCCAACGGTCGGATCTTTCTATATAATCGTTTGAAGTTACGATTATCGATATGCGAACTACCGTGCTCGTTTCGTTTAATTTTATATTTTATATTTATATGTATAAACCATTTGGCGATTTCCCCTAATCTAAAATCCATTCCTTTTACTCTATGAAAATAACATTTTTGTCCGCCAATTCTAATGCGACAAAAATGATGTTTTCAACATCGTATATTTTTATATTCAATAAAAAAATGACATTTTTGTTCGCCAACTCTAATGCGACAAAAATGATGTTTTTAACGTTGTGTATTTTCATATCAAATAAAAATGACATTTTTGTTCGCCAATTCTAATGTAACAAAAATGATGTTTTTTACGATGTATATTTTTATATCAAATAAAAATGACATTTTTGTTCGCCAATTCTAATGCGACAAAAATGATGTTTACAACGATGTATATTTTTTTATATCAAATAAAAATGACATTTTTGTTCGCCAACTCTAATGCAACAAAAATGATGTTTTTAACGTTGTATATTTTAACAAAAATGACATTTTTGTTCGCCAATTCTAATGCAACAAAAATGATGTTTTTAACGATGTATATTTTTATATCAAATAAAAAATGACATTTTTGTTCGCCAACTCTAATGCGACAAAAATGATGTTTTAAATGTACTCTTTATTTAATTATACAAAAATGTTCTTTTATCCTATTTGTTTTAAAGACATAAAAATGAACATTTTATTCTATTTGTTTTAAAGGCATAAAAATGAGCTCTTTATCCTATTTCAGTTTTAATAACATACAAATGAACTTTTTATGCTTTTCATAAAATGTATATATTTTATTTCCTTTTCTTTTACAATGAAAAATGTAAATTCTTATATCTTTACATTGGAGAATGTAAACCTTTCATAGTTACAAAGAAAAATGTAAATCTTATACATTCACATAGGAAAATGTAAATCTTTTATTTTAACATAGAAAAATGTAATTTTTCAATTACTCTTCATTATAATAGAAAGATGTAAATTTTCTATTACTCTTTATTATAATAGAAAGATGTAAATTTTCTATTACTCTTTATTATAATAGAAAGATGTAAATTTTCTATTACTCTTTATTACAATAGAAAGATGTAAATGCTTTTTATTCTTTACATTGAAATGTAAATTCTCTTTTTTCTTCTCTTTTATATTGAAAAATGTAAATATTTTCTTGCCTTTTCTTTTACATTGAAAAATGTAAATATTTTCTTTTCTTTTCTTTTACCCTTACATTGAAAATGTAACTCTTTCTTTTATTTTCCTTTACAAAAAAAAATGTAAATGTTTTATTATTTTTCTTAGTTTCAATTTTTTTAACCCAACACCAAAGTATATTCATTTGAACTAAATAGACATAACGATGAAATTTTGATACATTTCAACTAAATTAACATAACTATGAAATTTTTGTGTCATCACAACAACGACAACATATCGATGAATTTTGTGTAATTGCAACTAAATTAACATAACGATGAAATTCTGTGTCATCACAACTAAATTAACATAACGATGAAATTTTGTGTCATCACAACTAAATTAACATAACGATGAAATTTTGTGTCATCACAACTAAATTAACATAACGATGAAATTTTGTGTCATCACAACAACGACAACATATGATCGGGTGTATAATTTCCATGAATCAAAATAAAAGGTCCCACCTTTATTTTGTGAAATCAAACAGAATATCTAAACTTTATTTATTTTATAAATTAGAATAAAAGATCAAATCTTTATTTATTATATAAATCCAACTTTCTTTTATTTTATAAATCAAAACAAAAGATCAAATCTTTATTTATTATATAAATCCAACTTTCTTTTATTTTATAAATCAAAATAAAAGATCAAATTTTCATTTATTATATCTCAAAATAAAATATCAAATTTTCATTTATTATATCTCAAAATAAAAGATCAAATCTTCTTTTATTTTATTATATAAATCAAAATAAAAGACTCAACTTTATTTTGATTTGTTTCAAGAACAAAGGATCAAAATTTTATTATATTTTGTTTCAAAAACAAAAGATCAAAACTTTGTAAATTTTGTAAATCAAATTAAAATTCTAACTTTGCTTTTTGTTTCAAAATAAAAATTCAACTTTAATAGAAAGGAATAAAAAAAAATTGAGAACTTTATTTTGACTGCATCTAAATGTAGATCTAGACTAGCATGGATATTTCAACACAGCACAAAAACATTACAAATAACACAACAATAATTATACTATATTACCACATCACAGATCAACAATAATAATCATACAGATCTTGATTTCACAATTTTAATTAATTAAATTAATCAGAATTCTCACAGTCGTTGAAAATTTTGGCCAAAATTCAAACTGTTCAGAATCAGCTCCAGTCAGTTTAGACGCGTAGATCTCGTCAATAGGATCACAACGCCGCTGAAATCATCGAATTTCGAGTTGAAACGAGTTAGATATGATTAATTTAAGTTATGAAACAATTTATATTAATAAATTGAATATTTAATTAAGCAAAACCTTTTCTTCCTCTTCCCTCTAACACGGCCGTTACTTATCCCCTTTGTTCAAACTTAGGGTTGCAATTATCGGCCACTTCGTCGCGTTTCAGTGTAATCGGATATCACCACGTTGTAGAGCCACCAGAGGAGCACAAGGGGACCCTGGTATGGTGCAGCTCGGTGGGACCCTAGGGGAGGCCGACGAGGCTTTTAGCGGCGGTTTTGGGTGCGGGTGGTTCGGTGATGGTGGCACCAGAGAGCGATCAAATGGTATGGAATCGTGAAGGAGATCAAGAGCTTCGAAATGATGTAAAGTATGCAGTCTAATTCTTGGAGGAGAGGGAGAGCTTAGTAGAAGATGGGGGAGCAAATTCGGCCATTGATTTGGAGGGGGGGTGGCGGCTGGGAGATGATGAATAGTGAATTGGGGTTTTAAAAATCCTATATTTATAATATTATTTAATGTATTTGTACAATTAAATCCACATCTTACAAACTGGCTCAATTTCAGTCCAGCAGAAGGTGCCCCTAGCCAATAGCCCATATTCCGGATCCAATGGAACAGGTCCCGTCAGCCCAAACGGCTGTCTGTGGCCTGTATTATATAATTTAATATTTAATTCCTTTATTAATTTAATTCGTCTGTACAAATATATTCACCGAGGCCACAAACGGACTCAGAAAAATCCAAAAAATATATATTTGTCTATGTTATGACGATACGGTCCTAAAAAAATTAATTTCGTCGAATTCTGACACTATTTGAAAAATGACTATTTTTTAGTTGATTAAATTTGACTATAATCGACCAAACATATTTTCCTTCGCCACGCTCACATATTAAATCGAAAAATTCTAAAAATTGAAACATAGCAATAATTCAACATTCCGGTTCCAACAAAAGTGATTTCGTCGAAAACAGAGATCGTTTGAAAATTGACTATTTTCACTGGCTTTAATATTATTTAAAAATGAAAATTTTAATTTCTGCCACATTTTTCCACCAAATAATTTAAAATAAATTTTTTAAATTGATTCAGATTTTCCGGGTCGTTACACTTTCTCCCCATTTTCTTTCACGATATAAAACTATAGGGTACAGGCTTTCCTTCCTCTCTTGTACGTCTCAACTTTCCCTATTTTTTCCCTTTTTCCTTTTTTTAAATGGGTTTACCCACTTCAGCCAACAATTACACGCACTAGACCTGCCTATTTCTTCTCCTTCCTCATTCCTACATTCGAACAAAAATATTGCTATAGGGTCTCTCCATGCCGCGACTTCACATGATTATTCCATCTTCATATCTCCATTATTTTTCAAATGAAAAGCACTCGTCTTCTCCTTCTTGAACCCTCTTTCCTCTCCACCCTGTACCGGACGACCCACACTCCCATGCAAACCATGATAATTGAGCTACAAGCATAAAAATATGCATCAATATTTCTTCTATAAATCAACAAAACTCTGGGTAATGGTGTTAAACGGCATTCTCGTTTATAATATCCAACATTCGAATCAATGCATGGTTTTTGTGAAAAGCTCTACCATAGTCTACGACCAAAAATGATGTTCGACCCCTTAGAAACTTGCACCTATTTGCAGCTCGCGTCAATAGGAAGCAAGGAAGAGTTATATATGGATTTAAGGGGTGATGTATTAGTTGGTTTTGATTTTATTTTCATTGAGGAGGTGCGGTTTTCTCATTACTGGAAGAAAAGAAAGAAAGAATTGAGCAACATATATTTATATAGGAGAACATGGCGACCAAGCTTTAGGAAAGTGGTTTGTAGAGGAAAATAGGGTCGCTGGATTCATGGTGACAGATCAAAAAAATACTTGGTTTGCATGGTATAGATAAATTGGCAGGCAAGGAAAAATTGTTTGGGATGCAAATAATGAAAAAAAAATGGACACGCAAGAAAGAAAAAATAAAACAGTGGGGAAGGTTTTAATTAGCTTAAATAAAACAAATATTATACCCATTTATCACACGATTGACATTTAATTTTCATATGGCCACAAACAAACCCTAAAAATAACAAAAATAGATACACTACTATGTTTTGACGTTCTGGATTCAATAGTATTAATTTCGTTGAATTTCGACTCCATTTGCTCATCGATGTTATTTCAATTTCAATATATTCATCGGTTCGTATTAAAATTTCATTTGTTGACAAATCAACTCTGATTGGCTCCAAATCAGAAATTTAGCAATAACTAGCTATACGTATTCTAATAAAATTTATTTCATTGAAAACGGAGGTCGTTTGAAAAACAACTGTTCTGAAGGCTTATATAATATCGATAAAATATTATATAAATTTCGAAACCAATAAATGTAATAATAGTAAATTATTATTATCAAATATGTCCCAGTGGAATAATATATCATTTCAAATCCAACCAATCTTGAATTGTACCTCAATATAAATATTTTCGAGTTAAACAATATAAAATTATTTAAAAATTCCTTTTTAATATATTAAATAAATGTTATCGTTTATAAACGATTTCATAGCGACTATTTGAAAAATTGATTTAGCCAGAACTTACAATTTATAAGATGAAATCTCTATTTTTTTCTTTCTTTAAAAAATGATAATCAAATAGATTCGGACGATTCTTGTTTCGTAGAATTCCGACTTAAAATGGATTCTGCATATTCAATTGAAGCTCAAAACTCAATATTACGAACTACTGCGTTGTTAGGAGTTTGTTTTAAATTAAATATCAATATACATTTAAACTTTTTTATTGATAAATTCTATATGTAAATACATTAATGTTTCTAATATAATATTTAGAACAGATTTAATTATTAAGCGACCAAAATTCTGGGTCGTTACATGGTATTTATCTTTGTTATATACTAATTATTGTTAATTTTATATGTTTTAATGGTATGTATCGTTTGATAGGCGGATGACATTTACTATACTATGGAGATAGTGTAATTTGACTTCAGCATGATACAAAATGTTTTAAGTAGTTAGAAGAAAATATTTCAACATTGAAATCTACATAGGTAGCCTGAAGCGCCATTTGAAATAGCATCAACTGGCGTGATTTGTAATGGTGTCCATGTTTTCCCACACAGGTTTCAAAACAGAAACATTTCTCTCGTCCATTCCATTCACAACTTTATCAAACCGCTACACAACAAAATGCAAAAAACCAGTTACCATCCTATCAGAAATTCTACACTATTGTTGTATGAAATTGTATCAATATTTCGGATTTTCATCATATATTATAAGGTAATTATTGATATTTTAATTTTTCTTACACTACAAGAAATTTTATTTTTGGTGGTGCACAAAAAACACCACCGAAACGTACGGTGGCATTTTGATAAATGCCGTAAGAAAAACACGAAGCCAAGATGGGTTGACACAAGGGTCGACCCTATCGGGCCCATATTTGTTTTGCATGATGTGGATTTTTGATGTAAACGGCTCTGATTTTAATTGATTAAATCCGATGGACCAGACTTTCTCATACATCTATAAATAGACTAGTAGGGCCTAGCTTTAAACTCATATTTTATGAGATGCTGCCTAGGCTTTGCCATTATCTTCTTCCTCCAAATATTTACATAAAATTAGAATATTAGTTCATAAGGGTTCCGATTAAAGATCTGATGATAAGAGATATAAATCTACAAATAGGTGTTCGGAATTTTGATTAACATGAGGTAAGTTCTTGAATTTGATTTATTTAGGTTTCTCTACCTCTTTCCCTCTTCTTATAACATCAGATTTATAAATCCGTGGTTGTTTAATATTAGATTCAGCTAGGGCGGCCACAAAATAACATATCTGGATCAGATTCAAGGATTTAAAAGCTGTATGGTGAGTGAATTTAAATTATACCTTTTTAAATAATGGTATATTTACCATTTGCATTCCCCGTCATTCTTAACATGTTAAATAACTGTAAGTTGTGATAATTGTGGTATAATTCATTTTCAGTTATGTTAAGAATACTATTGTTGTATAGATCTATTCTATGAATATGTTAATTGGATTAATGTAACAATCCGGAAAATCAGAACCAATTTAAAATTTTATTTTAAGGAAATTTTGCTAGAAAATGCATCAGAATTTAAAAATTCCATTATTAAATTAAATTATTAAATTGAAAAAAAATAAACAAAATTATGAGTTATTTATGAATGATTTCAAATTTATTTCTAATAAACAATTATTTTTGATTAGATAAATAGTGATTTATTACAATTGAAATTAGTATCAAATTTTATGTTTATTTATTTATTTTATTTATTCTTGCATAAGCATTGAATAGGTTGATTTTAAATAATATGTAGATTCTAAATAAATTATAACATGTCATTATGTTATAATATGTAGTGTTAGATAAACATGCCATTATGTTATTTAATATTATGTGTTTTGAAATTTAAAAAGTCACATAACTTTCTTGTAGTCATCATTAAACAATAAGTTATGCATTCATTACTTTCTGTTATTCTCTTTCCTTATGTAATTTTCTTTTGAATTTTGAATAAGACATAAATGCTGATTAGATTGACATGTCATGTCAACGAATTTATTACATTTGTAACCTACTACAAATGTAGAGACACAAGTGAGGAATAAAGTAAAATATATAACCAAATAACGAAAAAAAGATAATAGAAATAAATGTAATGAAAGGGTTTTAGAAAGAGAAACGTATGTTTATATGAGAAGAAATATAAAATAGAAATGAGTGATTATGGAATTAACGTAATATTACTAATGTTTGAGTCAACTATGATATTAATGTTCTTTGCTTCGATAATATTTATTAGCTATGTAACAATTGATTATTTAAATAAATTCCTAATATTTTGGTTGATGATATTGATTTGAATTATATGGTGTTATTAAATGGTTTATTGACTAATTTATGGTAAGAATATTCTAATCAAATAAATGGTTAGAGTAGTATTTAGGGAAATTTGTAAATTTGATTTAATAGATAAGTTGATTTTGAAAAGTAGAAAAAAAGTAAATAATTAAATAGAATAAAACATAAGGGGTTAAAATGAGATTTTCTCTATATAATATCCTAAACTCTCTCATACCACTCAACAAAACCCTAATCCATCTTCTCATTCTTTAGCCGCCGCCTCATTACTCTTCTTTCTTTTTCAATGGCCTAAACCCGTCAAAACTTCCTCCTCCAATTTCTCTTCATCCGTAAAGAATTAGACCTCCATCCTTTAGAATAATTTGAAGATCTTTCTTCCTCTTGTGCATCTAATCTCGCCCAATCTAGATCAGAAATTTTGAACAATTTGCTGAAACATAAGGTATATATAAAATAAAAGAATTGAAAAACTTTAAATCCATTATTGATCTATTTTAAATTGTAAAAAATTTATCTTTTTTCCATGTGTTGAACAAATCCAGTGGAAACAAAAGATGTGGGAGCGGTGACATCGAATTCTACGACATAGAGAAGGTTGGAACATATTCTGAACCCGTTAGAAATTTAGATCTGATTTAAACCAAGCTAAGATATCTATTTTTAATTTAATTAAAATTTAATTATTTTATCACTATTTAAATCGATGTATGTATGTAATGAAATCAGACTTGTGATGTTGAGATTGAAATCGGTTGTTTGTTGTTTGTGTTGATTGTGATGTTCATATTATTAGATCCAGATCTAAAATTAAAAGTTCTTTCTCTTATCCGAATCTCAAGTTTATCTTTAAATATAGATCTGAAATAAAAACCATATTTTTATTTGTATATTGATAATAAATATCTTCTTCTAGTTTGGTCCATGAACATAGATTTGTTCTTCCTCTATTTAGATCTATATTCTTATAATCAGATTCATGTTTTTTAATTTAGATCTATATACAAAGTTTTGTTTTTAGAATAAAGATTTCATTTTTATTTAGACCCATGAATCCTGATTTGTTTATATTATAAAAAAACCATCTTTATTGAATATATGAGCGTTGAAGATAGATTAACAATAAAAAAATATCATTATTATTGTTTTCATGAACATGAATTTTTATCGAATTAAGATTTGTAATAAAAATCTCATTGTCATGATTTACATTGAACATGAATTTTTATCAAATTTAATTTTGAAATGAAAACTCCATTTTAATTGTTTACATAAAAATGTTATTTTTATTGATTTCATAAAATATGGTTTTTTCTTAAAATTGTGTTTCAACAAAAAGGACATATATTTGTTGTCATTTTGCTGTAACTAAAAATAACATATTTTTAGTGACAATTTGATTAAAATAAAGGGAATGCATTTTTATTGTAATTTAGTATAAATGAAATGTTTACGATAAAAAGATTTTATCCTTATTGTAATATTGTTTTCATTGAAATGGTTGAAATAAAGAGGCTACATTTGTTTTATAATATTGTTTTCATTGAAAGGTTGAAAAAGGAAAAAAAATTACATTTTATGAAAAGTTGAAATAGAAAAATTTCATTTTTAATGTAACATTGATTTCATTGAAAATGTTAGATTAGAAAGATCACCCCTTTAATGTTGTATCCATTAATGAAATTCATCGACATTTGTTTTTAATTAAAATATTCGTTTTATTAGAAACATAGGAAATGTTACAAATTAATTTACAAGGAAATTTACCTATTATTGTGAATATAATGTGTGAATCACAAGTTCGTCATGTTGTAGGAAAATTGGATAAAGTTAAAAAGAACATTTTTACACTTAAGAATAAGTTATAAAAAAAATGTTTCATTTTAGATATTTATACATGTTAGAATGGAAGTTGTCATTTGAAAATATTTCACTTAAAGTGTTATGTAGATTAGAAAGAATGACGCTTATAAAAAAAAATGAGATTGTCATTAAAAACATTTGAATTTGTATGCAAATAAAAAAAGTCACTTTTTATTTGACATTAGAAACATGTAGAAAAGATTATGCACATAAAAAATTTCTTTTATTTGACATCAGAAACATTAAAATCATATTTAGGAAAATATGTTGAAACATTAAAATTACATTTTTAATGTAAGATATGATTTATGTAAAATATACATTGTTTCCATTAAAAAGAATAGAATAAAAAGAAGACATTTTGTATTTTGTTTTCAATAAAAAGATTACATTTTTATTGTTACGTTGTTTCATTAAAATGATTGAAATAAAAAGTGTCATTTTTATTGCTTTAAAATGATTGAAATATTTTTTATATCTATTTCATGGATGAATTGTTGTGTTGTTATGTATGTTATATTGTGACATGATTGAGATTTGGGAAATTAAACATGTTTAAATAATGTTTTATAATTACACTTCCATTTACAAGTTATCCGACTTGTTCATGTGATTGGGACGATATTTTTTTTACACATCGCCCAAGTGCACAAATAATTTATTATTTATTTGTTGGATGAAACCCCACACGGGTCTTAGGGTGATAATCTAATCACACATCTCCCTTGTGATTAGTTGTAGAATGCACTCTTGTTGTTATTTGAATGTTTATTGATTATTTATCATTCATATGCAATGTATGAAAACCATATAAATGAACTTATATTGTAATTGGTTGAGTCGCATTCCGATTCAGAAATAAAGAATATTTGGCAACAAGAATATTATAAAATAAATAACAATTTAGTATAAAGGACATTTTAGAATAAAGGATATTTTAAATTAAGAATATTTTAGAATAAAGATATTTTAAATAAAGAATAGTTTAAAATAATGAATATTTTTCAATGAAATAATTACAATTATAAATTATAATTGCACTTTTGGCACGAGGTTAGGTTGCATTTGCGGTGGAAGTTTGCCCGGACCGGACCAGCATATCCAGCAGCCACTAATGTTGAACCAAATGTGAGAGGTCTAAGTGCGCAAATACGAAGTGGGCTATGACATTAGGTTAAGCCCAACTTGTAGGATAAGTCTGCCCCGACCCGACTGGCATGTCCAACATCCACAAGTTGTAGGCCTAATGTGGGAGGTCTAGCCTATTATAAACCATAAATGGACATGGTAATGAATTAGACTATTTAGCCCATTATAAGTTGAAACGCCATTTTAACCCGAACGAGTTTATCGATCATTTTTATTCATTTTATAATGAATAGAATAAAAAGTAGTAATTTCCAAAATCTAATATTTTGAAAACATTATTTTAAAGAAATAGAATGAATCTTTAATCAAGATTTAAGGAATTTTTCCAATGTAGTAGTATTTAATTGGAATTAAATAAATAAATTGGATTTTGGGTTTGTCGTGAATGGTATTTTAAATAACACTGTTCTTAAACCCCGTGTGAAAAGAATAAATCTTTTAATTTAGATTTAGAGAAGTTTACTAATTAATTAATGTTTTAATTAAGCATTAAGATGAAAGTTGATTGAGGGTTTATCGTGAACTATGTTTTAAACGACATTTGTTCTTTGATCCCAATTAACAGTGAAATTATAATTTTGAAATTATAAATCTTTTATTAAGATTTAAATGGAATTTATAGATCTTTTATTAAGATGAAACGGTAATTTTCCAAAGTGAAGTTTTTTCCAATTTAATATATTAAATTGGAATTGAATGGAATTCGATTTGGTAATAACCGAGATGAGCTTCTGTAAAAGAAAACCGTTACTACATATGGAATTTAAAAGGCTTTGCTATTAGTCCATTTATATTATTGGTCTGATAAGAAATTTATATCGACTATATATTGATTTGATTTCTGTGAAAATTCCATATTTAATGGAAGATGATTTTGGGTTTATGCTGAACTGTGTTTTAAATGACATTGATTCTTTAAACCAGTTAAAGATAAGATTTATTTCTTAAATTTGAATAATCAATAAATAATGATTTTTGATATTAAAACCAAATTGGAGTTTTTAATAAATCTTTAAAAAGAAAGATTTAAGAATAAATTTAAAGAATTTATCTTTGATAGAATAATGTGAATATTTTATTAATAGAATATTCTACATTGGAATGAGGCGCTTGATGTGTTTTTATAACACTTGATTTTTGATTATAAAATACGCGAGTTATTCAGGAAGACCGAGTTTAACCCATTCTAAATAATTACTACGACGATTAAAAGTCGAAGATGAAGACGGTGGTTGAAGACCGGCGATGTTCACATCGAATGGATGACTACTGATGCCTTTGATAGGAGTTGCTACTTGAAAGGTTACAGTGGTAGTTGTCCAGATGTACTTGTTGATTATCCGGATAAGCGAACACCTTTCTTCCGTAATAGACATACGGGACGAGGAATAAGGTGACTCCGGTTTCGTTCAGACCCAGAATGGACATGTAAATGGATGTTTGTCTGACATTGGATTTCATTCCATGTAAATTAAATTGATTTCTATTTAATATATATATATATATATATATATCTGTGGTGGAGGCGAATTTATTCTCTTGCTTAACACCCTTCTTTGAGACGCACTAGCTCAGAGGTTATATATTGGTAGTTATCAATCGCATGGCGTGAATTTTCAATGTGGCATGCCAAGATGCAAATGATCAGGGATTTTGTTGAATAGCAGGGCCTTGTGGTTGATGATCAAAGCATAGCCTATTTCGGCATAACTTTGTGTATAGCATTACTTCGCGAGCCTCACACCCTGGTGTGAGTCAAAAACGGGACAAGAGAACGCAGGGAGTGCACACGTTTCTTTCCAGCTAGAAGTGGTATCAGGGTTTTTCAAGCCCTAATATTTTATTTATGTGGATGATAGATTACGAGGCCTCGGTTATATTGGTCGATAGTGATCAATTTATAGGTTCAATAGGACTGGGAGGCGTGTGTTCAGGAATTGCCAATTCACTAAAGTATTTGTGGACCGGCCTTGAAAGATCCAAGGGTTTGCAAGTGTCCTAATCCTGAGACATTGCTAGAGTGTCTCGAATCGGTAAGGAGATCGTTCCTAGCCTTGTATCATGATGGAAATCCAACTTCCAATATGACACCATGCGGTTTTGATTGTAGAACTAGTATGGCGACATAGTATATGGTAGTTATGTCGTCTATGATTGATACATTATGATTGAAATGTTTTTGAAACATATATACACTAATAATAATATCAAATCCATTTTTATCGTATCAAGCATTTTTGACCATTATAAGGGAAAACTCTCTCCTCCGGTTTGTGTGACGGGACTTGAGTCTTATAATGGTTTCATTTTTCTAAAATGCATTGCGTTGTTTAACGATTTACTTTATTTAAATTATGCATTGGCAATCCAATGGAGTAAACTCATTCCGCGTTAGCGGCGTGGTCCTATGAATAGCCTTATTAATAGTTAAGTTAAGTGAAGATTTTTCATACCAGTCCTATGACTGACCCGTAGTTTGTGTCACTTTGCAAACTCGGGTGCCCTCTTTTCGACACGGGTAGTCGAGTAGCTTATTTTGCAGATATATTGAGCAGGATTCTGGATCGAAGCTTAAATCTGTGTCCATAGTATTGATAGACTTCCGCTGTATCAGATTATTGATTCCGCTGCACTGTATTAAAATTTATTGTAAATTTATTTTAAGCTGTATTATATTCCATGTACTCTGATGTAACATTATTATGATGTTTATAAAAGTCTTCTGTTATTTGCTCTGATGTGTTGTATTCCCAGAGTTAGCATATTCGGGTTTTTAAAGGTCTTAGTCGATTTTGCGATTGATTAGGTCTGGGCAAAATCGGAATCGTTACAGTTGGTATCAGAGCTCTGGTTAGCTCAAATCTTTAGGGTACAACTCGTTAGAACTGAGCAAAAGACTCGTCAGAGGTAGGATTAGTAATATCCTATATAAGAATACTCATTAGAGATAGGATCAGTAGCGTCCTAGAATGAGAAAACTTGTTAGAGATGGGGTTGTAAATGCCCTAGAACGAGTTGAGAGTGACAAGTCTATAATTAACATATTTGTGATTATATATATAATCTGATCTGAGAAAATATGATTTTTGAATATATCAAAGTTACTTATATATTTGAAAAGTTAATCAACTAATAAAATTATTGAAATCAATAAAAGAATGAAAATTGAGTTGATTAATTAAACAACTTTCAGCTCTGTTCCATTTCGAGGACGAAAAGATTTTAAGTGGGGGAGATTATAACAACCCAGAAAATCAGAACCAATTTAAAATTTTATTTTAAGGAAATTTTGTTAGAAAATGCATCAGAATTTAAAAATTCGATTATTAAATTAAATTATTAAATTGAAAAATAAATAAATAAAATTATGATGTTATTTATGAATGATTTCAAATTTATTTCTAATAAACAATTATTTGTAATTAGATAAATAGTGATTTATTACAATTGAAATTAGTATCAAATTGTAAGTATATTTATTTATTTTTACATAAGCATTGAACAGGTTGATTTAAAATAATATGTAGATTCTAAATAAATTATGACAACATGTCATTATGTTATAATGTGTAGTGTTAGATAAACATGTCATTATGTTATTTAATATTATGTGTTTTGAAATTTAAAAAGCCACATAACTTTCTTATAGTCATCATTAAACAATAAGTTATGCATTCATTACTTTCCGTTATTCTCTTTCCTTATGTAGTTCTCTTTTGAATTTTGAATAAGACATAAATGCTGATTAGATTGACATGTCATGTCAACGAATTTATTTCATTTGTAACCTATTACATATGTAGAGACACAAGTGAGGAATAAAGTAAAATATATAACCAAATAAAGAAAAAAAAAGAAAATAGAAATAAATGTAATAAAAGGGTTTTAGAAGGAGAAACATATGTTTATATGAGAAGAAATATAAAATAGAAATGAGTGATTATGGAATTAACGTAATATTACTAATGTTTGAGTCAACTATGATATTAATGTTCTTTGCTTTGATAATATTTGTTAACTATGTAACAATTGATTATTTAAATAAATTCCTATTATTTTGGTTGATGATATTGATTTGAATTATATGGTGTTATTAAACGGTTTATTGACTAAGTTATGGTAAGAATATTCTAATCAAATAAATGGTTAGAGTAGTATTTAGGGAAATTTGTAAATTTGATTTAATAGATAAGTTGATTTTGAAAAGAAGAAAAAAAAGTAAATAATTAAATAATGTAAGGGGTTAAAATGAGATTTTCTCCGCTATGTAATATCATGAACTCTATCATACCACTCAACAAAACCCTAATCCATCTTCTCATTCTTTAGTCGCCGCCTCATTCTTCTTCTTTCTTCTTCAATGGCCTAAACCCCTCAAAACTTCCTTCTCCAATTTCTCTTCATTCGTAAAGAATTAGACCTCCATCCTTTAGAATATTTTGAAGATCTTTCTTCCTCTTGTGCATCCAATCTCGCGTAATCGGGATCAGAAATTTTGAACAATTTGCTGAAACATAAGGTATATATAAAATAAAAGAATTGCAAAACTTTAAATCCGTTGTTAATCTATTTTAAATTGTAAAAATTGTTTCATTTTTTCGTATGTTGAACAAATCCAGTGGAAACAAAATACGTCGAAGCGGTGACATCAAATTCTACGACATAGAGAAGGTTGGAACGTATTCTGAACCCGTTAGAAATTTAGATTTGATTTAAACCAAGGTGAAATAACTATTTTTAATAATTAATTAAAATTTAATTAATTTATCGCTATTTAAATCGATGTATGTATGTAACGAAATCAGACCTGTGATGTTGAGATTGAAATTGGTTGTTTGTTGTTTGTGTTGATTGTGATGTTCATATTGTTAGATCCAGATCTAAAATTAAAAGTTCTTTCTCTTATCTGAATCTCTAGTTTATGTTTACAAATAGATCTGAAATAAAAACCATATTTTTATATTGATAATAAAGCTCTTCTTCTAGTTTGGTCCATGAACATAGATTTGTTCTTCCTCTATTTAGATCTATGTTCTTATAATGAGATCCATGTTCTTTAATTTAAATCTATATACAAAGTTTTGTTTTTAGAATAAATATTTCATTTTTATTTAGACGCATGAATCTTGACTTGTTTATATTATAAAAAAATCATCTTTATTGAATACATGAACATTTAAGATAGATTAACAATAAAAAAATATCATTATTATTGTTTTCATGAACATGAATTTTTATCGAATTAATATTTTTAATAAAAATCTCATTGTCATGATTTACCTGGAACATGAATTTTTATCAAATTTAAATTTGAAATGAAAATTCCATTTTAACTGTTTACATAAAAATGTTATTTTTATTGATTTCATAAAATATGGTTTTTTCTTAAAATTGTGTTTTAACAAAAAGGACATATATGTGGTGCCATTTTGTTGTAAATAAAAATAACATATTTTTAGCGACAATTTGATTAAAATAAAGAGAATTTTTTTATTGTTATTTAGTATAAATGAAATGTTTACGATAAAAAGATTTTATCCTTATTGTAATATTGTTTTCATTGAAATGGTTGAAATAAAGAGGCTACATTTCTATTATAATATTGTTTTGATTGAAAGGTTGAAAAAGAAAAAAATTACATTTTATGAAAAATCGAAATAGAAAAATTACATTTTTAATGTAACATTGCTTTAATTGAAAATGTTAGATTAGAAAGATCACCCCTTTAATGTTGTATCCATTAATGAAATTCGTCAACATTTGTTTTTAATTAAAATACTCGTTTTATTAGAAACATAGGAAATGTTACAAATTAATTGTAACAACCCGAAAATTATGAGCCAATTTAAAATTTTTATCTTGGCAATTTTAATGAATTTTGAATATTTAAAATGAATTATTTTAAATAATGACGATGAGAAATTTAATTTGAATAGAATTAGAATGTATATATTTATATAGATCGATGTTAGAATATAAATATTTATTTTATATTATAAAAGGAATTGAAAATGGCGCGGTAGTTCGAAAATTCGATTTCAAATTTCAAATGAATGTACAGGATTCAAAATAAACCGAATTTTAGCGAAACCATAAACATTAGAATCTATTTGAGAATATCTTTCCAATGAACCCGAAAAATCAAAATTTCATAGCGGGAATAAAAAGTTATGTCCAGTTGAAAATTCAGAACAGTCGCTATGGAATTCTGGCCCTTAAAAATAGCAATTTTGTAAATGACCTCTGTTTTCGAAGAAACCACTTTTGTTGGATTCGGGATGTCAAATTATTGCTAGATCTCAATTTTCCTAATTTTCTGAATCAGTATGTGAGCGTGGCGAAGTAAAACGTGTTTTAACAGTTTCAGTCAATTTCGATCGACCGGAAAATGGCCATTTTTCAAATAGTCTGGGAATTTGACAAAATTAGTTTTTTTAGAACCATATCGTCATTACAAAGCTAGAAAATATTTTTCGGAAATTTTTAGAGTCCGTATGTGGCCTAAGTAAAATGAAATGTGCGTTCAAAATTGAATATATAGATTTATATTTTAATTTAAACGAAAACTGATCGAAACGGTCGAATTGGCTTACGAAATATATCCCATTATGTTCGGAACGGGGTAATTAGCTTGGGGCGACAGTCGTTGGATTCGAATTGGGGTTCGAATGAAGAATTTACTTTTTGGAACTAAATTAAATAAATAAAATAAAATTTATGTTATATATCCTCTCCCCTCTCTCTTATTTCACTCAGTCAAACCAAAAGTTAAAAAAAAAGACGACGATGGGAGGACCGCGCCGCTCCTCCATCGCGCAGGCCGCCGCCACGCCAGAGCAACCACCGATCACCGTCGTTCCACTTCCCCCTCTGTCGTTGTCTCCTCTTCCCTATTACCTTTAAACCGACGGTGCCACAACCCCCCTAGTTCGATCTGAAACCCTAGCCGCCACCCTCATTGGCCACCACTGGCCATCGCGAGTTCCCCCGACCCCCCTCGCCTCTGCGCTACCGACTCTGACTCCCACCTCCGGCCGTGGGACCCCAGCAAGGAAAAAATCTGATTTTTATGGTCTTCAGTGTCTACATTTCAGTCTAGACCCGTTCCATCCTCTTCCGCGTGCCTCCTCCGATCGTCAATCCGCCGGTGAGTGTTTATTTACATTTTTAGTTATTCATATAATTAAAAATGCGATTTTTATTTATAAATATCGTAGTTAAAAATATGAGTTTTATATTATAGAGATAATAAAAATATGATTTTTATATTATAGAGTTAATAAAAATATGATTTTTATATTATAGAGATAATAAAAATATGATTTTTATATTGTAGAGATAATAAAAATATGATTTTTATAGTATAGAGATAATAAAAATATGATTTTTATATTAGTAGAGGATTAAAAATATAATTTTTATATATTTAGCGGGATAAAAATCTGATTTTTATTATATATGTGTTGAAATAAAAATGTGATTTTTATAGGGTCGAAATAAAAATTCGATCTTCATATAAGAAGTAGAAATATAAAAATATAATTTTATATAAAAAGAAGCATTGTAAAAATATATGAAGTAGAAATAAAAATATGATTTTTATTTATTGGAATGAATGGAAATATATTCATGTGTTGAAATAAATATCGTTAAAAATATAAATTTAACGTGAATGTGAATAAATAAATATTCATTTACAAACCAAACGATTTGTTTATGTACATCCATTTGACTGATATTGATTGGGACGATAAATTTTACACATCGCCCAACTGCACAATTAATATTCAGTGTTTGTTGATTCGAAACCCCACACGGGTGTTGGGATGATATTTGACGTACACTTATCCCAATTATTTAGTTGTATGTCAATCGATAGGTTGACAGACAGTTGTGTGGTGCACCCTGGATTATGGTCGATTATTTATCGTTGCTATTATATACATGTGTTGTATGGAATCCATATAAATAACATTATATGGTAATTGATTGGGTCTCATTCCAATTTAGAAAATAAATAATATTCTAAAATAATATTTAGAACAGGAAACTAAATATTCATGTGTTGAATAAACAAAATATTCATGTGTTGAATAAACAAAGTATTCATGTGTTGAATAAACAAAATATTCATGTGTTGAATGAACAAAATATTCATATGTTGATGATACTCATGTGTTGAGAATATTCACATGTTGAAAATATTCATGTGTCGAGTAAAATCTTTAAACAATAAACACTACTACAAAACAGCTCTGTTGCATCGTCACAGTTGCATCAGTTGTATAAACAACTGATGCAAATAGCATTACTTGAGTCAGTTCCCTGTTATCTCGTGAAGCAATTGTCATAGATAAAGCAGTTGACGGGTTGAAAATGTAATTAGCATCAGTTGTGAATCATTTTTGAAGCAAATAATCTGAAGCAAGTGTTTTTAATTGCATCACATACTTTAACAACTGATGCATTTATATTAATTACATCAGTTTCTTAAATTTGAAGCAAATATAAGGAAGCAAAATACCTGTTAAATTAAAAAATGTACTACCATTAAAAATAACGTTGCACCTGTCACGAATGTGCCACGAAATCTTTCTGCCTTTTTCTCTTACACGCTATTTTTTTGGTTTTCGCGGCAGTCGGAAAGCAAAAAAGAGAAACAAAAAAAAACACACGAAAAGAGGAAAGACAACGAAGAATTTTTTGGTTTTCGCGGCAGTCGGAAAGCAAAAATGAGAAAGAAAAAAAAACACGAAAAGAGGAAAGACAACGAAGAACGGAAATCCTTACCGATTAGACTCAATTCAAGATTACAGATTTCGATTCCCTTTACGGATTTCGACTGCCGCTGTTTTCAGGTATTGCATTTTGCTGATTTTAATTTGCCTCTTCTGATTTGATTTCGATTGCCGTATTTTGATTTTGATTTTATTAGATAAGAAGCCTTAAATTGGTTCTATTAGATAAGCTTTGGGTGAATAGTGGACTTAGATAGCCATGGAGTTTAGCTCTATTTCTGGATTGGCTGCTTATTATGTATTTTGTTCTACCGCTCAATTTTTTACTTTTCCGTCACTGTTGAAATATGGTTGCTAATTTGCGGAAGACAGATTTGGTGTACCTGAAGAGAGGTGTAGTGAATCCTTACCTTATGTGCATACACATGTATTCATATTGCTAGAAGGAAATTTTGATGGAATCGCCGTGCATGTATTATTTTATGGTTATTCTCTTTCCCTATTTCATCAATTCATATTTTTCATTTTGTTAAAAACTCAGTGAAATTGATGCCCTGAATTTTTGGTTCAACAAGTCCACTTTGTAATAAAAATTCAGTGAAATCTCTAAGGTGAGAAAAGAGCATCGGAAGTCCCCCTTTCTAATCCTTCAGGCAAAGTTCATTGATCCAGTCCCCTCTTAGTAACCATGCCTTGTTTACAACACTTGATAGCTCGTACTATAATAGTTCCCTATATGAAAAGAAATTTTATCACATATTTAATGGTCAGTACGTAGACAGTCCTCCTGAATTGGTAATAATGTGTTGAGTGCTAGACTGAACAAATTGAGTAGTATGTACTGTTTGATCCCAATGGAATAGAATCATCCCCTTAGACCCATGATCATTATTATGCAAGTAATTCCAATTTTTGTTAAATCTTGATAATACTGGGTATTTTTTGAGTTGGTAGTTAATCTCTAGTAGACCAACATTTCTTGGTCTACGTATTGTGAGTGTTGGTATTATCCGATCCATTTGGGAGTCAGAGTTTATCCGTCTAGTATTCCACATAATGATACATGTTTATCCTATTTATGAGCCATTCTCATTCTTTTAGGGTCTCTCTAGTTATAGCGCTGGAAGTAGAAGCTGTTTTGGATAAAGATGCCTTGACTTGTTCATATAGAGTGGTTGGAACAAATGCTACAAACACATGCTCATGTCCATGTTCTTATCATGTTTCTTTAGTATGTTGAGCTACGTTTTCCATAAATTCTATTTCATTTGTAAATTCTTCATATGTAGGACTGAACTCTTCTAGATCTCGTGGATTAACCTAGTTAGCTGCCTCTTCCCCTTTAGATGAGCTAGTATTCAATCTTGTTGTCAATAGTCATTTCTTTGTTCTGTTTTTGTATTCTTGTGTGGTATTTTTTTTCTCCTTTTGTTGAGATATACCATTATCCTTTCTCTGTTCTAGCTTGCTTATGTGGTTCATATCCACGTGTGCATGCTGTTGTGATGATTCCGTGATACTGCCGGTCTCCCTTTGAGTAATCCCATTATAAAAATGAAGAGAGAGAGGGAGGGAGGGAGGGAGGGGGAGAGAGAGAGGGAGGGAGGGAGAGCGAAAGCGAGAGAGCGCGAGAGAGCGAGAGGGAGGGAGGGAGGGAGGGAGGGAGAGGGGGAGGGAGGGAGGGAGGGAGGGAGAGAGAGAGAGAGAGAGTACCCATACCTGACAAGGTATATAGCTATAGAATATTAAGTCCGGTGACAAGGTACGTTAGTAAGTTTAATGAAATTAAGGGAAGGACTAATGCTAATCAGCTAATGTACGCCTTTTAGATGTAATATTTGAATAACTATACCTGCATGTACCTGAGCTAGTGGATACAATGTGTTGTTTCATGCGGTAACATTGGTTAGTTCATAGCACACATGTTCAAAGTCAATATTACAGTTTCAACAATTCAAAATAAAGAGTGATAGCAGGTTAAGATGTAAACAAAAAGTTCAACTGTGTTGCTGTTAAAATTCATCTTATTCTTTTGTTTTATTGCAAGTTTTAAAAAAAGATCAGCTAGTTTCCAAGAAAGAGTAACTATGACATAATTGTTTGCTTACATGCCGATGGTATCTGCTATTTGTTTTAGTCCCAAATTATTGATTGGTAATATGACTTTCACTGTCATAAAAAAAAAATCACCACTGTGTACAATATAACCAATCTGCATGTTGCATTCTTTACTATGGAATTATTTCAAAACTCAGCTTGATATATAATTTAGTGAAATATTCAATGCAAGTCTAAAAAGTGATATGCTAGTGCGGATCTTGCTTGTTTCCATGTGCGTATGCTTTTTCAAAACTTTAATGTTTTATAGTCATGCTTGGTATACATGAATCTATGTTGATATGCACAGGTTACAGTAAACGTACTCTTTCTTTTTTAGTCTATAAACTTACGATATGATAAAATGTCAGTTAGTAAGTGATTTTTAATCTTTAATATTCCTGCTCCCATAAAATGTCTATAAACTTACGATTTTCTTTATCTGTTTACTCATTTTGAAAAACGACTTAAACATTACTTTTTAAGCTGCACTTTTAATCTCAATTTGGAACCGAAACATAACAAAAGGATTCTAGTATGAAGTTTGAACAAAAGCAATGATGAATTAATTTAGAGGACAGCTGCTAAACCACAGTGATAGATGCAACTGGATGTCATGAAGACTATTTACTGTGCATGTTAATCTTGAAAATAGAAGTGATAATGGAAGTGTATTTACCACCCTGCGAAAAGAAGTGAAATTGCTTGAGGTAACGAAAATAAAATAATAATATAAACTGTGCTCTGTTACATGGTAAGATATTATGCATAAGTTTAAGCAATGAAAGCGTTACTCTATCTAGTGAGTCCCTCCTCCGCCTAGTTGTTCCTGGATCGGAACTATTTATCAAATTTAATGAGCTCCTTTGATTATAACCTTTGAGGGAGTAAGTTCTGGATAAAGGTGTTCTTTTAATTGCACTCGGAAGCAAACTGACTGTTACAAACATTTGGTGACTGGAATAAATTATGTTCCTGTGAAAGATTGATCAGCTCAAAAAACTCTTGAGTAATGCTCTTCTTATCTATAGGACCCGAGTTAATGTTTGGACTATACGTTTGTCTGGAAAGTAATTCTGAAAACTGCTCAACAGCTAATAATTGGGAGTTTATAAATCGTATAAACTTTTGCAGTAATGGTTTCT
The DNA here is from genome assembly GCA_030737875.1 of Allium sativum. NCBI lineage: Eukaryota > Viridiplantae > Streptophyta > Magnoliopsida > Asparagales > Amaryllidaceae > Allium > Allium sativum. The sequence continues at coordinate 330,425,057 of CM060910.1, read as the reverse complement.
CCCTAACATAGAGGTTTATAATGCAAAAGTTAGCACCACTCACATCAAAAGGGTTGTGAACTGTGACCATACGATATAATTGGGAGTTTACTGTACCAAGCACTGGGTAAAGAATATTGAGCTTTAATACTACTGTTTTATTACAGAATTAATTCAATTAATGAACAGTTTATCGAAGTTCATTGAATTTTACGTCGATATATATAGCCTAATTTATGATAATCTTCCTGTTTGCTTTTCAACTTTGAGATCAACTGAACTATCCTTTCATGTAGGCATAAACCATGTTTCACCATAGATAGTCGATACTGAAAAATGCAAGTTTTTTGTTTTGTTTTTTTTTTTTTTGTTTTGTTTTTTTTTTTTTTTTTTTTTGAAGCAAACCATACAAGTTTCTGATTTTGCTGTAGTGTATATCCCAACCTGTAGACTAAATGAGAAACACACAATAGTACACGTAAAATTAAATAGGTTGATTTGAGCCACAAATTGGTCATCTGAAGTTTGAGAAATATAACTTATGTAAATCCTTTATGTCGATTTATCTTATTCCTCGTATGTTGTGTTTTGCTCCTAATGTACTTTTTTCTTATTACTACAGTTTTCTTACAATATTTATTTTATAATTGCTTTCAGATTTTACAAACTTGACTTATATGGCCACTTTTGAAAATATTGTTTTCTCCGATTTTCAATGTAGAGTACACATTTTTACTCTTGATGGTGCGCTATTTACAATTCACTTAAAAAAACAAAAGTAGAATTTTCACTACATGTTCAAATTTAGTTTCTGTAATTCTCCTTCCTCACAACGAATATTAAAAGTCAATTACATCATAAATATTTTTCTAGACATAAATATTTTTATTTTATAATTGCTTTCAGATTTTACTATTTTGCTACTGTATTTTATTTTATATGAATTAGCCTACTACCCGTTAATTTATTTTTTGTCACTTCGCAGTAATACACTGCAGTTTTATTCTTCTGTGCTGAACATCAAACATATTGCTGGGTTCTGTATTTTCATATTCTTTCTATTTTATTCAATACTCAAGTCTGCTTCAATGATTGTTTCCATGTTTAATTTCATTATGTATTTTCAATGATTGTTGGCATGTAAGTAGAAATTAAAGGTCTCCATTGGTTAGTTTGCCTCAGTTTGCCTCATCAGCATATATATAAACGTTCCTCAGCAGATTGAAAATAGTGGAATGTAGGTAGAACCATCATAGATATTTGCATTAGCAACACAATAGAGGAGCTAGAGTCAAAAACAATTCAAGCCTTCCAGTTAATAAAACCAATATATGCTGTTGGTCCAATCGTCCCTCAAGGATCCATAAAGAGCAAAATACCGACAAGCTTATGGACCGAATCAGATTGCACCAATTGGCTGAACTCAAAACCAGCAAGTGCTGTGTTATACATCTCATTTGGAAGCTATGCGCATGTTAGCAAAGAAGAACTAGAAGAGATTGCGTATGGGGTCATGGAAAGTGAAATTTATTTCCTATGGATTATACGACCCGATATTGTCAGTTCAGATGTTCCAGATCCTCTTCCAAATGAATTTTTAGAAAAGACAAAAGGTAGAGGAATAGTGGTGACATGGTGTAACCAAGTCGAAGTGTTAAGCCATGAATCGGTGGGAGAATTTTTAACACATTGTGGATGGAATTCAATACTGGAGAGTGTAAGATGTGGGGTGCAAATACTGTGCTACTCGCTTTTGACTGATCAGTTTACAAATAGGAAACTGGTTGTTCAGGATAGGAGAATTGGCATCGATCTCGGTGGAAGTACTACTATCGTGAAGATGCACGATGTTTCGTGGAAAATTAATAGACTGATGGGTGGAAAGGAAGGAAATGAGATGAAAAAGCGAGTGAAAGAGCTTAAGAAAACATTTGAAAGTGTCATTGGTCCTAATGGTTCTTCTGTGAAAATTTTTGATAGGTTAATTAAGGACTTAAACGATTTCAATGCCGAGAACGGGAGCTAAAGAAATATGAGGGATTAGAGCATATTACGATAAATAGAGATTATGGAATTTACTACTAGGAATGCATTGATTTAATCAAGGTTTACTGGTATTAGTGTTTGTAGCTACAATTCATGGCCCTGAATACCAAAATTACTACTACTTATGCAGTATGCAAACTGACGGATAGAGAAATCTCAAGTAAACCATACTATTTTACCTACCTTATGTTCTGTGCTATTTTTTTGTGATTCTTTAATGTCATCGCTCATAGATTTCAAACTTTGGAGATTAAATGCCATTTTCATGTGTTTGTAAAACCTTAACTGGTTGTATTATTCGCAGATTCGATCTTCTAAGAATTGGGTTAATCGTTCAGATGCTGATAATCATTATCTCAAAAGGTAAACATAATCACTATAGCATGATACAAACTCTATTGTTCCATGTACTTTTAGTTTCAGATTTTAGTTATTTCTTGTCATTCTCTCGGTATGTATATAATTATAGAATACACTAGATAATGCAGTAAAGTTATGAACCGTTAAGCTCATCATTACTCATTTTTCTCTCAAGGGTTTAAGCAGGCCCACCATATCCGTAGTCCAATGACAACAACCTGAGTGGTACATGGCAACCTCCACCTCCAGTAGCTTAATAACATGTGTGTTACATTTCAACCAACAAGGTGTACTCTGGGGTCGTAAGTCACGAGGAGCTACCTTTCAATCCATTGTTACGAGGAGCTACCTTTCAATGGAAACATGTTAAGGTGACATTTCTTTTTCAGTTTTCCTTCGAATCGATTGTGGGTTTTTTTCATTTCTACTGGTTATATTTATTTTTATCTTTTATGTCAAAAGACGACTAAAATTCAGACTAACTACGACTTCCACAAAACAATAAGAACAACTTGGCTTATTCTCTCCCTCATTTAAGAAGCTTTTTGGTTGTTGTTTCACTAGGTTATAAGCATGTTATATGAATATATCCATCAGAATTCCTGTTTCTATATTTTCCTAGCTATGATTGTCAGAATTCATTCTTATGAATTATAACCATAAGCAACTAGCTAATATTTTAGCGAAAAAAAATATTTTGCATAAAGCCGGATCTTTCAGGTCAAGGCATATGAATCTCATTTTTGTAGTTTATTCCCATCTCCAAACAGTAGGTGGCAATGCAAAATTAAAATAACAAAGACTTCCGCAAGAAAGCTTGTGCCTTGACCATTTTGAATGAACCAAAGGGATGAATGAATACTTTCAACGTACAAGTCCATGAACAGGTGTAACAAATTCAAATGAAAAAAAAGGTCCATGTTAAAGTGGTATTTTGTCTACGAAATCTGCCGAACAGAATGTTTTCTGCCAGGGTGTTTTACACGAACATAACTAGAGATTTCACAGTGCGGTTTAGCATCGGGAGAACAAATTCAAATGAAAAACTAAAGAGACAGTCTGAAGTGTTACCAGACCTATGTAATGATTTTCATTAAAAACTGAATTGATTTTATTTTGAAACTGAATTTTCAGTATATTTATCAAGTAAAAGTAATGGATAACAGTTCATGAATACATTATTTCAAGACAGTAAGCACTTGTAGTCCTGATTATAACAATTTAAGTCACTCGAGTTCAATCAGTTGACTAATACTATTTTATAATATTTTATAAAGTTTCTACTTCTATTCAATCAGATAATCATTCGGGACTTAATGGCGTATGTCTGTTAAGGTCAACTATAAAATGTTTATGAATATATAAAGTAGTTGCCTGAAAGATACATATCCAATGGATTTATAAATGGGGTCAAGCCCAATTAGATTGCTCTTTTATGATAGAAAGCGCAAATTACTTCACCTTTCTGAAGAGTTTTTGGAAAGTAAAAATAATAATTAGAATATGATTATTTATAATTTTAAGTAATTTCTGTTGAAGTATGTTTTTATCAAATAATTATTTCTTGTCACGATAAACTTTATTGAATTTGTGAAAAACTTTGTGATATTTGCAAATGAGTTGCATTTTCTAGAGAAATGCAGGTAATTTCGTGAATTTTGTTTTCAAAGATGAAAACCAAACTTATGCATTCATTGCAACAAAGACTTCTCCTATAAAAAGATTAAATACAGAAGTCGGCAACTTCTTTTCAAAGAACAATCATCCAAATTGTATATACTTTAGGTAAATCACATGGATAATGGAGTCAATGTGGATCATGATTTTTTACTTTTTTGTGAAATATTAAATGGTCTGGGTTTGCTCTGGTTTTGCACTTTAAAAATTACTACGACCAAGTAACAGCCGTGGTCCACCAGTCTTACAAAAACAAATTTTCACTATCTTGTTAACGTCATTTTTTTACGAGGCTTAAATACAACTTTACCAAAGGTTAAGAAGTCTATATGTATGTACAAAAAGGCTCGGGAAGGGTAAAATAAGCATGTCAAAGCAAAATATGCTCAGTGATGGCCCAACACGGACAAATTTCTATCAAAAATAAATAAATATGCAAAGTAAGTTATACGAAATAAATTTCTATCAAAATAAATAAATTTGGGTTATACAAAGTAAGTTATGTATAATTGTAGCTGACAGGTAAAATAGTTTGAGAACCAAGCCATCGATTAGACACAACACGGACAAAGCATTGAGGAGGTCGTAAAGATGAGCAATGGTCTGCACACAACCTCGGCCTCAGCCACCTCTAAATTTATAGCATACAAGGAGCAGTAGCTTTAAACTAACTTTAGGTTGTGCAGTTCCAAAACAAGTTTACAACATAAGCGACACTATCCATAGATCGCCATAAACAAAGTTGAGTCAAATTTTTAGTTCACAGCCTTTTAGTTTTGAACACTTAATGCTGAATGAACTGCTTCCATATTATTTTACATTCTATGATTTGAGTATGCAAAAAGAAAATTAATTTAATTCTTTTACCTGCGGAAATTATTGATATAAGCACTTGTATCAACTCTAAATAGGGCACTTGTACAGTTTAAGCTTCTCATGTATATGGGTAGTTGAGAAATAACGAACATCATGGTTCATATCATCCAACAGATTGATGTGCATACAAAGATATCCATATCCGAAAATAATTCGTTTTTTTAAGATTATTACCTAAATTATGTATTTTAGTACGTTAATTTTTTTTATTGTTTTATCAAGTTTGAAGTTTGTATCATACACCTTAAATGCATATTAAATTTATTTTACTGTTTTAATAGGGCACCTGTACATTATTGTACTTTTATAAAGAAAAATAACATTTTGATGTGCAATTTGCACAAAGGCGAAAGGCACAGATCTTGTGCCTTGACCATTTTCATAGAAACAATTTTTCTTGTCGAAAGGCAAAGATTAACTAACTATTAATACTATGTTGGATGTCATTTTACTCAATCATCCAACAGTACTTTGCCGGAATGGTCGTTGTGGTAGGATAGGGATATGGTTTATATTCGATCATCTTAACTTATGACTCCTTGTCGATTTCTTCGAATCGGTTTCTGCTTTTGGCATTATGGTGTATGGGCCCGATTCAAAATTTTAACAGCTACTAAGTTCAAGTTCACAAAGTAGCCATGTGAATTCACTGTATGATGTATGCATTCTTGCATTTCAGAAAGATGAATTTTGTAGTTCGGGGATCATCTTACTGTCATGAAAAAAGTATCGCTTTTAGCAAAACCCTATGGGTTAAATACCGACCCCAAAATTTTCAATTTAGGTAGCAGTCTCCCTTTTATTGCTTGAAGAGGTTAGAGGATGGGAGATCTATTTATATCCTTGCTTAAGATGGAATACAAGGAAAGACTGAATATACTGATAATAATATGTGAGTTTCTAACTTGGCAAAATTTAGAATAGCATAATTTCAGCACTTGCTTAGTTTGGCTCTGTGAAAATTGATTAGTCCTAGCAGGAACTTATTGATTATTATAATCCAGTTTAATTATGGTTATGGATTAAGGATAGGACAAACAAACCTTCATCAATTGTCTATGATTTATTTTTATTTATTTAAATTATAAAAAAAACATCTCATCGTTTTCATCAAAAAGTAAATAACGGAAACTATGAAAGCAATCAACTGCTTTTAGTGGCAGTGCATTTTAAACATGGTTGAAATTCAAGTTCAGTTAAAACCCAACAAAATTCAATTGGAGAAGATATTGATGTGTGAATATGAAGATTTCATATCTTTTGCAGATTTTTGAACTGAATCTCATTCAAACTACCAATTTATCACCAACATATCTTCATGAATGTATTAAGAAAAGCTAGTCTAAAGCAAAACAAAAAATGAATAATAGTTTGAGGGAAAATGGGAATGAAATTTTGATAAAGCGGTGTTCTGCCATTTGTACTGACACACATACCATTTGTATTTTTACTCTCCCTTCCTTGTTCTAACAAATATAAAACAGAAAATAGTACCGAAATGTGGATTGTGGTTTTTCCTTTTTGGCTGATGATATCTTTGAATAATCTTCTCTATAATTTTGATATAAAATGAAATATATATGCACATTAGTTAAAATAAAAAATCTCTGAAATCGGTTATGTTGTAAATGGATGTCTTGTTGGTTTCTTGCTGTTGATCCTCCCAAACGTGTGTTATATGTTCAGTTATTCTTAACTTTTTATAAAATCTTGGAGCTCTTATGTTTATGAAGATAGACTGCATGGTTAAATTACTGAGTAGCTACAGCCAAGAGGAAGCAAATTACAGTAATAATTTATATGTACCTGTGTAAGTCACCAGGCTATGGCCAAAAAGTAAATGCAGTTTTGACAGCAGCAAAGTACAAGCCTGTTGGATGTCATTTTATTCAGTAGGATGAATTAATACTGTGCATTTTTTGTTTCATTAACTAGCTATTAAATTATTTTGTAATATTTTCAGTGTCCACAGCAATCTGAAGCAACGGATTGGGTATATTATGTGATGAGGTATATGCTTGACATAGTAAAACACCACAATCAAAGCATCAATTTACAAAAGGTATACTTTAATTTATTTCATTCGCCTAGCTATTATATGTTATTTACGACGTTTTAAAACAATACTACTCTTATAAATTGCAGGACTTTGCACAACGTGGTTCTTATGATCGGCAAGAGATAGACGAAGTTCGGGATTGCTTAGCGACTTGTATCATGCATAATTGGATGTAGTTATGTTAGTCTTTTGTTATGCACGTTGACTTTAGTTTTATTATTAGAGTATGTATTTTTTTTGGTTGTACACGTGAATTATGTTGATTGATAATACAATTATATTTTTGTTTCATCATATTGGTGTTATTAATGCATCTGTAGAATTTTAATTTCGATTTAATATTGCTTCAGGTTTAAAAATTTGTAAATAGTGAATTTTTTTTAATTCACTTAATTTGCATCAATTGTAATAGCATAGGCAACTGATGCAATACATTAAAGGTCATAACAATTGCATCTATTCATTAGCATCAGTTGTTTTAAAAATCTGATGCAATAGACCAAGACTTCAGAAGCAAATGCAGACATTTGCATCTGCGATAGCATCAGTTGTGTTAGACAACTGATGCAAGTGATCGTCATTTGCATCAGTTCTTTAACTGATGCAACAGAAATTTGTCTGTTGCATCAACTTCACTTGTATCAGTTCAACAACTGATGCAACAGGTGTTTAACAACTGATGCAAATGACCTGTTTTGTAGTAGTGAAAATTTACATCTTTATCATATATAAAATTAGAAACTAACTGGAAACTAGTTAAGATGAGTGATTTCCTGGGTATTGATCTGATGTTGGTTTCGGCCTTCGGGGTTAATACTTAGGGAATCGTTCTCTTACTAATTTACGGTTAGAGTCTGATCAAGAATTAAACGATAAAAATCATAATTTCATCAAATATATAAAATAACAGAAATAGCCATGTGTTGACAATACTCATGTGTTGAGAATATTCATGTGTTGAACGAAATATTTATACAATAAAGTTCACATTTTTTTTGTAAGTAAGAATTAATAAATATTCATGTGTTGAAAGAAATATATTCATATGTTGAAGAAAATATTCATTTGTTGGATAGAATAACGAAGTTATTGAAATATAGAAAGCCGTGTTGATTAGACTTGCGCCATTTTGACGCGAACGATATTTATATCGATTTTATTCATTTTTTATAATGAATAGAGAAAAGGAAGTGATTTCAAAATATAAAGTTTTGAAAATATTATCATTTATATATTAATGATATGGAATATTCAATTTTGTTTTAAAATTGAATATGAAGTTGAAATCGTATTTAAAACGAATTTAAACGATTTATAAAATACGTTTAGAATTGAAATCGACGAAATATAATATATATACATATATATTACATATATTAAATGGCCTGAATAGAACGCGCTGCACCACGGTAGTTCGCGAATTTCAACCATTGACTTCGAATTGACGTTACAGGAGATCTGACCGTCGAATTCTCTAGAAACCAGAACCGTTGGGTTCATATCGAAAAGAGCTTTCAAATGAATATTAGAAATTTGAAATCTAATGGTTGGATTTGGAATTATGTCCAAATAAAATTTGGAAAAGGTCGCTGTAAGTGCAGTTCTACGACCGTTATTGGAAATCGACTGTACGGGCCTTCATAAAATTATTAAAAATATCAATAATTTGTGTAAAATCATAATAAATGATTTAGAAAGAATTAGGGTGAAAAATCCCATATTTAAAAAGGATAAAAATATATTTTTATCGAAATGAACTAGTTATGAACTAGAATTATAATCCAATATTTTTGAATAAATAAATTGGATTTGAAGTGGTTTTAAAAATAATCAGAATTTCCAATATATGAATTGGAATGGATTTGAATCGAAATTATCTTTGAAATATTTTGATGTTGGATTTCGAGATTATACAGATATGGTTGTGGAAATTTGAAAGATATATTTATATCGTTATTTCCAGTATGATATTTGTGGGTTTCGGAATTTGATATTGAATATAAGCTGATATATTTTCTGTTCAGAGGCTTGTATTTAATATCAAATGGGTTTTTGGGTTCGTCGGGAATGGTGTCTTAAATAACACTATTCTTGAACCCAGTTTAGAAAAGAATAAATCTTTTAATTAAGATTTAGGAAAATTGTACAGTTAATTAGTATTTAATTGGAATTGAATTTAAATTGGTTTATGGGTTTATTGTGAGCGGTGTTTTGAATAACACCTGTTCTTTAACCCGATTAACAATGGAATGTGATTTTGGGTTTATCGTGAACCGTGTTTTAAAACACATTGGTTCTTTAACCCAGTAAAAGATAGGATAAGATTTCCCAAGTTAAATAATCATTAATATTGATTTTTGGGAAGATTAAAACTAAGTGGAGTTTTAATGAATCTTATTAGAATGGAGTATCATCAGTTTTGCTCCAAAGCGATAGCTAAATCTTTAATTAGATTTGAACGTGAAATGGTAATTAATATTTACCGATAACACCGTGGTGTTAGATATGGAGTATTACCAGTTTTGCTCCATTGAATGAATATGTTGGGATTGGGAAATAAAATAAATGATTACTTCGGTGTGGTTCATTAATCCCGACTAGTTTGGAAAACCTTAATATGGTATGATATCCAAAGAAATATTAGAGAATAATTTTAAAAGAATTTTTCTTTGATAAAATTAATTGGAACCTTTCCCTAAGAATGTGAATATTTGAGTAAAAGAATATTCTGAATTGGAATGAAGCGTATGTTGTGTTTGTGTAACACTTGTTTATATATGCGAGTTATTTGGAAGGGCCGAGTTTATACCTATTTTGAATAACTGATTCGATGATAAGTCGAAGATGAAGACGGTGGTTGAAGACCGGAGGTCTTCACATCGTTTGTATGATTACTGATGATCTTGATTGGGCTGTACACCCAAGAGGAGGGAATCAGTTGGTGATCGCCTAGACGTACTTGGAGATCGATGGATATGCGAGGAATAAGGTTCCTCCGGTTTCGTTCAGACCCAGAACGAACTTGTAAATGGACTGTGTGTCTGACATTGGATTTTGTTCTGTGCTGATTGATCTCTATTAAATATATATCTATTTGGCGGTGGAGAATTTATTCTTTTGCTTAGCGCCCTTCTCTGAGACGTACGAGCTTAGAGGTTATATATCGATAGAAATCAATCGCATGGAGTGAATTGCCTGTGTGGTATGCCTAAGTGGCAGATGATCAAGGCTTCTGTTGAAAAGCAAAGTCTTGTGGTTGATGATCAAAGCATGGCCTATGTGGCACAGCTATGTGTATAGCGTTAATTTGCGAGCCTCACACCTCGGTATGAGTCAAAAATGGGATAAGGACCCAAGGGGTGCACGACGTTTCTTTCTAACTGTGGGTGATGTCAGTGACCTACCAGCCCTGACATTTATATTATTTTTTACGAGGTGCCTTGGGATATAGGTCCTATAGGATCGGGAAACGTGTGTTCAGGAGTAATTAATGCTCAAAAGTAGGAGAGGACCGGCCTTGGAGGTTCCAAGTATGGCGACATGATATATGGTACCCATGTCGTCTATGATTGATACATTTATATTTGAAGTTGTTTTCTTCACTTATAGTAATAATAAAAGATTAAATTTCGCGTATCAAGCATTATTTGGTTGTTATAAGGTAAAACCCTATCCTTCGGCTTGCGTTGCATTGTGTGATGGGACCTGGATCTTATAACAACTTCATTGTTCTTTATTTAGCATTGCGTTGTTTGCTTATGCACTGGTATTCTTGGGGTAAAAACCCGTTCCGTGTTATATGGCGTGGTCCCTTGATTTACCAAACTTTAAAAATCAAATTAATAACTGTTTTAGTTCTCACACCAGTTACATGACTGACCTGGAGTTTATTGTTTTAACTTAAACTCTGGGTGTCCTTATTTTCCGCACGGGTAGGTAGTAGTTGGGTTTTGCAGATTTATATTCACAGGATCCTGGTTTACAGCTGCAACGATACTCGGAAAGCTTTGTATCCATGTATTTCTTTCAGTTATTCCTTGTATTATTTTTTCGCTGCTATGTATGTAAATGTAATTTAAATCTCTGATATTTATCAAATGTGTAATATTTATTCATACACTGTATATTCTTGTATTCTGATGGAATTGTTGAAATAAACAATGAAATGTTCTTCTGCTTGTGTTCTGATTCGTCTTGTCCTCACGGTAATTCATCCTTTCTCTTCTCTTCGGGGATTAGGGAAGTTCAGGTCGCCACAGTTGGTATCAGAGCTCTGGTTTACAGAGCTCGAGAACAAGACACATTAGAACCAAACGAAAGAATTCATCAGAGATTGGATTATAAATATCCAATGGGAATGGCTCGTTAGAGATGGGATCAATAGTATCCTAGAATAAGTCGGATGAGTGTTATTTTTTAAAATAAAAATTGAAAACAAATTTGGTTTTGAAAGTTAAATTCAAGTATATGTATTTGAATGTTTTATTTGTATTGAATTTGGACAATCGAGTATATACAGATTTTACATATATGCGTCATGAACGTATATTCGAAGTTTTAATATACTGGATAGATATAGAATCACACTCTAGTCGCCCGGAGATGATCCTGATGATGGTCTAGACATCATCAGCATTTGTGTTCGAGTTTCGAAATGTGGGATATTTATATATTTCCATCAGACTGGTGTGAGAACCAAAACTAGATAGGTTTATTGTTGTGATTTGGCATCAAAAGCATGATTTTCTGTATATATATCAAAATTATGTATTTGAAACGATAATCCATTAATTGATTGTTGATTGTGTTGTTTGATTATTGGTTTCATTTATTAAAATTTTGAACCATTTAGCCTAATGGAACCAAATTTAGAACTGAATTGAAAATTGATTACAATTGCATGCATATAAATGTATATCTATTGAACAGGTCATAGCAAGGAGGCTAGAGCAGAGGAATGAAATTGTTTGCCCGACAAATAGGTATATGTTTATTGTATTTCTTGGGGATTTGATGATTTTATGAGCCGATTTGCTAGCAGCTTGGCTTTTTCTTTTTCTTTTGGATTGTTGAGGGCCATGGGAGGCTATTTGAAATATCCCGGTGCTCCCGGTGCAGGGGAGGTTATGGCGAAAATTTTCGAAAATTTAGGGTGTTAGCCAAATTTTTGAAAAGTTCTTAGAAACTGAAAAGTTGAAGAACTTAAGCCATAATGAAAATTATGAAAGTTGAGTTGATTTGTAAAACAACTTTCAGCTTCGTTCCTTTTCGGGGATGAAAAGTTTTAAGTGGGGGAGATTGTAACGACCCGAAAATCTAAGCCAATTTAAAAAAAAAAAATTGGCAATTTTGATGAATTTTGAATATTTAAAATGAATTATTTTGAAATAATAACAACAAGAAATTTATTTTGAATAGAATTAGAACGTATATATTTATTCGAATCGTCGTTAGAATATAAATAATTATTTTTAATTATAAAAGGAATTGAATATGGCGCGGTAGTTAGAAAATTCGATTTCAAATTTCAACTAAATGTACAGGATTCAAAATAAACCGAATTTTAGCGAAACCAAAAATATTAGAATCTATTAGAGAATATCTTTCCAACGAATACAAAAAACTGAAATTTCATAGCGGGAATAAAAAGTTATGCCCAGTTAAAAATTCAGAATAGTCGCCATGGAATTTTGGCCCTTAAAAATAGCAATTTTGCAAACGACCTCTATTTTCGATGAAACCGCTTTTGTTGGATCCATGATGTAAAGTCATTGATAGATTTCAAAATTCATACTTTTCTGAATCAATAGGCGAGCGTGGCGAAGTAAAACGTGTTTTGTCAGTTTCAGTCAATTTCGATCTACTAGAAAATGGCCATTTTGCAAACGATCTCAGAATTTGACGAAATTAGTTTTTCTAGGACCGTATCGTCAATACGAAAGTAGGAATAATTTTTCTAGAATTTTTAGAGTCTGTATGTGGCCCCGGTAAATTTAAATGTACATTTAAATTTAATATATATTGATTTATATTTTATTTTTAATGAAAACTAGTCAGAACATCAGAATTGGCTTAGGAAACGTATCCCATTGTGTTCGGAATGAGGGTATTTGGCTAGGGGCGACAGTCGTTGGGTTTGGATTGGAGTTCGTGGCGATAACCAAGTATTTTTAGAAGTAAATGAATTAAATAATATAAAAATTTAATATAAAACCCCCTCGGCCAATCAGATTCTTTCTCTTGTAAACCCTAGCCGCCGCGATAACAATTCAATGCCGGATATTGCTCCGATCTTCTCTCCTCCGCAACTTTCAACCCACACAACAAAATCATATGATTCTTAAGGCAGTTTGGCAGAGATTTTCATCATCTGCAAATCCATATGGGTTTCGGTATTTATCGTTGGGTACATTGGCTGATTCGAACACTCAAAGTCGCCGCCGTCGCGAGCTGTTTCTGGCGCAGGGGCCCCACCGAGTTCACCCTCCTCCAGGCCGATGGTGACGCCCTCTAAGGCACTCCACGTAGGCTACTCAGATCCGGGTCTGGTCCCTCCTAAAAACGGCGATAGGCAACCCTAGGTTGCGTGATTCAAAGAGGAGCGACGACCTGTGATTTTGATGAGGAGGAAGGTTTAAATTAATTAATTATTATATTAATTTTATTTAAAAAGTCATTAACAAATAAATACTTATATCTTCGTCATATGGTATCGAAATCTAGCGAAACAGAATCTGTTGGAATGCTCTTGACAAGAGCTTCGCAACAAAACTGACCGGGTCTAGAACGGAGCAGATTAGAATTTCAGACAAATTTCAAACCAAACTGTTCAGAAAATTTAGAAATAAAGAAACCAATGTGAGAATTTCTCACTAAAATTCTTTCTGTACATTTATTTATTTTGTAATTGCATATATGAACTGCTCCCCGTCGTCCACAGACCATGGACGACTTGTTTGATTGTATTCTGTGTGAAAATTGATTGTGATGTGAAATGAACTGTATAAAATATTCATGTGTTGAAATAAAATATTTTACCGTTAAAAATATAATTTTTAACGTGTATATGAATAAAATAAATATTCAGAATAAAATAAATATTCATTTACAAACCGGACGATTTGTGTGTGTACACTGATTTGACTGATATGGATTGGGACGATAAATTTTACACATCACCCAACTGCACAAATAATAAACAGTATTTGTTGTTGAAAACCCCACACGGGTATTGGGATAATATTTGACATACACTGATCCCGATAATTAGTGGTATGTCAATCGATGGGTTGACAGGCTGTATAAGCGTTATTTATTTATTTTAATGCTTATACGGTTGTAGAATGCACTTTGGATGTTGTATGAATTTTTAATTATTGTTCATCGTTATTATTTTATACATGTGATGTTGAAATCCATATAAATAGAATTATATGGTAATTGACTGTGTCTGATTCCAGTTCAGAATTATCGAATATTTTAAAATAATATTCAATGGATAATGAAATGTGAAGCTGTGTTAAGTAGTTAAACGCCATTTTGACACGAACCGGAATTTTATTCGTTTTATAATGAATATCGAAAAGTGATTTCAAAATCGAATATTTTGAAAATATTATCGTTTTAATATTGAAATAATATGGAAATTTTAATCTTGATTTGAAATTCGAATTAGATTGAAATGAATTGAAATTCGAATTAAATTGAAATTGAATTTGAAATTCGAATTGAAATTGAAATAAAATTGAAATTTGAATTAAATTGAAATACAAGTGGAATTCGAATTAAATTGAAATTCGAATCGTTTTGAATTGAATTGAAATCGTTTTTAATTGAATTTAAAACGGATTGAAATTGAATTGAAATTGAATTGAAATCGATTTGAAATGTATTTAAAACGAATTTATATTAGAAAATTCAATTTTGATTTGAATTTGAGATGGAAGTTGAAATCGTTTTGAAACTGAATTTAAAACGATCTATAAAATACGTTTTAAATGGAAATCGACGAAATATATATAATATATATATATATATATTATATATATATAATTGCCTGAATAGAACGCACCGCGCTGCGGCAGTTCGCGAATTTTGACCATTGACTTCGAATGGATATTACAGGGGATCCAACTGTCGGATTCTCCTAAAACCGGAACCGTTGGATTTGTATCGAAAAGTGCTTTCTTATGAATACAAGAAATTAGAAATCTAATGGTTGGATTTGGAATTATGTCCAAATCCAATTTGGAAAAGGTCGCCGTAAGTGCAGTTCGATGGCCGTTGATGGAAATCAACTGTACGGGCCTTGATTAAATTATTAAGAATATCAATAATTAGTGTAAAATCATAAGAGATGATTTGGAAAGAGTTGGGATGAAAAATCCCATTTTTAAAAAGATAAAAATAGATTTTTATTGAAATGAACTAGTTTTGAACTAGAATTATAATCCATTCATTTTTAAAATAAATAAATGGGATTTGAAATGCTTTTAAAAATAACCAGAGTTTCCAATATATAAATTGGAAATGGATTTGAATCGAAATTGTCTTCAGAATATTTCGATGTTGGATTTCGTGATTATACAGATATTGTTATGGAAATTTGAAAGATATATGTATATCATTATTTCCAATATGATATTTGTTGTTTGTGGTATTTGATATTGAATATAAGTCAATATATTTTCCATTCAGAGCCTTGTATTTAATATCAAATGGGATTTGGGTTTGTCGTGAATGGTGTCTTCATTAACACTGTTCTTAAACCCAGTTGAGAAAAAGATTAAATCTTTTTATTTAGATTTAATGAAGTATACCAATTAAATGATATTTAATTGGAATTGAATTGGAATTGATTTTCAGGTTTATAGTGAACGGTGTATTAAATAACACTTGTTCTTTAACCCGATAATTAATGGAATGTGAATTGGGTTTATCGTGAACTGTGTTTTAACGACATTCGTTCTTTAACCCGATTTACAGAGAAATGGGATTTGGAATTTATAAATCTTTTTGATAAGATTTAAAGGAGATTTTCCAAAGTAAAGTTTTCCAATTTAATAAAATAATTTGGAATGGAATGGAATTCGATTTGGTAATAATCGAAGTGAATTTCTGTGGAGGAAGACTGCTAATATATCTGGAATTTAAAAGGCGTTGCCATTATTCCATTTATATTATAAGTCGGATATGGAAGTTTATATTGATTAGATATATCAATTTGTTTTCCATGAAGATTCCATTGTTAATGGAATGTGAATTTGGGTTGTCGTGAATGATAACTTTAATAATACTGTTCTTAGACCCAACAGAGTTAAGAAAATCAGAAGCTAAATGGATATTAGTTAAGTTGAATGGTTTCCTGGGTATTGATCTGATGTTGGTTTCGGCCTTCGGGGTTAATACTTAGGGAATTGTTCACTTGCTAATTTACGGTTAAAGGCTGATGGAATGAAATGTGATTTCGGGTTTATCGTGAACCGTGTTTTAAATGACATTGGTTCTTTAACCCAGTTAAAGACAGGATATGATTTCCCAAGTTAAACAATCATTAATATTGATTTTTGGGAAGATTAAAACCAAGTGGAGTTTTAATGAATCTTTAATTAGATTGAAATGGTCGAGAATGGAGTATCACCAGTTTTGCTCCAGGCGATAGTTAAATCTTTAATTAGATTTTAACGTGTAATGGTAATTGAATTTACCGATAACACCGTGGTGTTAGATATGAAGTATTACCAGTTTTACTTCATGAGATGAATAGGTTGGGATTGAGAAATTAAAACAAATGATTACTTTGGTAAGGTTCGTTAATCCAGACTAGTATGGATAAACCATAATTTAGTTTGAATTGATATTCAAAAGGAGATTAAAGAATAAATTTAAAAGAATTTATCTTTGATAAAATTAATGGGAACCTTTCCCTATAGATGTGAATACTTGAATAAAAGAATATTCTCAAATGGAATGAGGTGTATGTTGTGTTTGTGTAACACTTGTTGATTATATACGCGAGTTATTCAGAAAGACCGGGTTTATCCCATTCTGAATAACTGATTCGACGATGTGTTGAGGATGAAGACGGTGGTCGAAGACCGGAGGTCTTCACATCGTTTGGATAATTACTGATGATCTTGGTTGGGTTGTACACCCAAGAGGAGGGAATCAGTTGGTGATCGTCCATACGTACTTGGAGATCGTTGAATATGCGAGGTACAAGGTGCCTCCGGTTTCGTTCAGACCTAGAACGGAATTGTTAATGGACTGTGTGTCTGACATTGGATATCATTCTGTGTGATTGTTAGATATCGGTTGCATGGAGTGGTTTTCCTATATGGCATGCTACGATGCAAATGATCAAGGCTTTTGTTGAAAAGTAAAGTCTTATGGTTGATGATCAAAGCACCGCCTGTGTGGCATAGCTTTATGTAGCGTTAATTCGTGAGCCTCACACCCCGGTTGTGAACCAGAAATGGGAGAGGACCTCAGGGAGGGCATGCGTTTCTTTCTAGCTAGGGTGGTGTCAGTGACCTACCAGCCCTATATTATTTTCACCTGTTTGGTTGTTGGATTGCAAGGCACCTCAGATATATCGGTGAATATGTTGAGCCGATGGAGTTATAGGACTCATTTACGGCCCAAAGGGCGGGGAAACGCAGTGTTCAGGCATTTTAATCCACATAGATGGACCGGCCCTGATGATACAAGGGTCACTCTGTAACACCCCGAATTTCACTTAATATTAATGTTTAGTAATTAAAGAATAATTAATCTCAGACGTGAGAATTAAGGGAAACGGGTTGCGCCATTGTGTTCGTCTCGGAATTCTGGTTGAGATAGAGTCCGAGTTTGCGTGATTTGGACTTCGTGTGAAGAAGTTATGGCCATCCGAAGTTTCAGAAAATTCAAAACAGATTTAAAATATTCAAATTTCAAATTTCAGAAGAGGCGGGAAAATTCCCGCCAGACAGAGGGTGTCAACACTAGGGTCGACATGAGTTTCGACCCCCCCCCCAAGGGGTTGACCCATGTGTCGACCCAGGGGTCGACCCCCCTGTCGGTCAGTTTGGCCTGGGTGCACTGATTTGAGCTTTGGGCTATGTTTTGGTGGCTTGTGACGAAATCTGACGGCTCTAAACTAAATTAGGGTTAATCTAAGTGCCTAAACTACATCCTAATTCTATAAATACACCCTAAGACTACCCTAATTCATACTAAAAATAGATACAACGTCGTTATGCCGTCAAAATGCAACTTGAAGGAGCCTCCATCAAATTGTAGAAGAAGATAGCTTCTCAAATCAACTTCTAATCAACTCTAGCAACTTAATCTTCTTCATAGGAGTGCTAATCAACAAGTTGTGAGTTTCTATGCCTTTAGCAAGCAATTGCTAAACTAATTATGATAGGATATAATGAGGTTATGGTTATGTTTGTGGATCAATACAAGTTATGTTATCATATGCTATGTGTTCATGATGTTATGCAAGTTATGCAAGTCATATGCTATGTGTTCATGATGTTATGCAAGTTATTCAAGTCATATGCTATAAGTTCATGATGCTAGTTATGCAAGTTTTATGCTATATGTTCATGATGCTAGTTATGCAAGTTTTATGCTATGTGTTCATGAAGCTAGTTATGCAAATAACTATGATAAACATTGATCCATTATGACACCATGTTATGCAAGTTTTGTGTTTGATTATATGCAAGTTCATATATGACATGTTATGCAAGTTTGGTGTTTGATTATATGCAAGTTCATATATGACATGTTATGCAAGTTTGGTGTTTGATTATATGCAAGTAACATATGCAAGTTTACACCTTTGTATGAGATGCATACATATGCAAGTTAACCCCTTTATATGTCACACATATATATATATGCAAGTTTACCCCTTTGTATGACATAAGTAACTTATGCAAGTTACCCTCTTTATGACATATGTGATTCATGCAAGTTGGGTTGATTATTTATGCTAGTTGGGTTTGATGCTATGGTCATATATGCAAGTTGACACCTTTAAAACCCATGTTGATGCTAATGTTATGCTAAGTTGAACCCATTGTATTTGTGATGAATCTTCCCTTTTAAGTATGTCATGTTAGCGTATTACGTGGGAAACGATGGGGTTAATATTCATGTTAACAAAATTGTGATGAAATTGGTATGATGTTGCATACCATAAGTGGATGGACATAATTGAGTCAATTATGTACATCGTTAAATTTGTGATTAATTAGGGATAATTAATACAAATTATGGGGGTGATTAATTAAGTGTAATTAATCGACTAAGACACGAGGTTGGACCCTTTTGTAGCATAAGACTGCCCGGAACCGACCGGCAAATCCAGCGGCTACAAATGATTGGCCCAATGTGAGAGGTCTTAGGCATAAACTAAATACGTTACAAGTGTTAAGACACGGGGTTAGACTCTGTTATGGCGTAAGGCTGCCCGGAACCGACCGACAAATCCAACTACCATAAAAGACAGTCTAATGTGAGAGGTCTTTACAAAGGTTACGTTCTTAATCAATTAAGAAACACTTAACCAGATAAGCATGTAGTGGGGCATGAGGGGTTAAGTGGGTGCCTTGGGTGGCATGTGGAAATCAAGTAAGTGCCTTGGGTGGCATGTGGAAATCTAGTGGGTTGCCTTGGGTGGCAATAGAAAATGCGATTAGAATACTTAACCAAGTGGAAACATGTAATTAAACATGATTAAAGGGTTAAGTGGGATGCACTATAAAAAGGGACAAGCTTAGGTGGGTAGCTTGTGGGGGCCCATTTCAACCAGTAACCCATATGTATCTTATTGGGCTCGACCCATGTCGAGGACGGGACACGCGTACTAGGCTTGACTATAAGAGGCCAAAACGGGTTAGCGGTGGCAACGCAAGTCCAACGGGGTTTCATATGCGTGTGTGGACCCGGGCTGGTAGGTAAGACGGTGTTGCATCGTGTAGGTATAAGCCGTGCACCGTTGGTTGTATCGGGTTGCCACTTTGGGGAGTGATACACCCCACTGTGGGGCCAGCACGGGTATCTACATTAGGGAGCCGATCGCTTGGGGAGTAGTGGGTACACCTAGTGGAGATAGGGGCAGACGGCACCTATGTGGTCAGCTAGGGGTACAAGAAACTACTAGTTATATTTTCTAAGTCCTTGGGTGGGATCAACCTTTAAATAGGAATGACTGGTGTGGTGCAGTGTAGTAATTACCCTTGGGTGGGTAGATGCGTCTTTACCATTATCTTAGTTCATCCTATGTCTAGTTGGCTGCTTAGAGTAGTCATTTATCCCCAGTCATCACCGTACCAAGTTTATATCATACCCTAATTACTTTAATGATTGTATTGTTAAAGTTATAGGGCTCACTCAGACTTATGTCTGACCCCGTTGTTTTTATCATTTTCCCAACCCTCAAGTTCTCAGAGTGGGCCTAGCACTAGTGGGCTTTGATCAGATTGCTTTATCTATCTTTTGGAGCTTGGACCGTGATGTAAAGCCCAGCTTATCTTTTCTATTATAGCTATTAGTTATGTAGTGGGATTATGTACTTATGTTTTATCAGGATGGATATTTAGTACTTGACTCTTGTTTTAGTTGGTTTTGATATGTAACCAAACATGTTTATCTTCTGCTGCAATGAAATGATGTTTTAGATTTCAAGTATTAATTTCAAGTATTATTTATATCTGTCTTGTTGTAATTTTTCTGTTCTATATTCACTTAAAATACTCCACCGAAGTCAAGGCATTCCCTTAGTGAGTGACCTTAGCGGGTGTGGGGTGTTACACGTGGTATCAGAGCTGAAGGTCACCAGAACAGATAAATTTTTTAGAAAACTATTTTTCTAAAAACATTTTTGGAAGAAGTATTTTCAAAAACATGTCTTTTAAGAGAAAAGTTTTTGAAAGAAAAGCATAATCCCCAATAGCCATATCTTTATCTTTCGAATTCTCCGTTTTGAATCTTTCCTTTTTCGTTTCAGCATGGCTGAGGATCTTAACTTTCCGGAGGGTGTGACGATACCAGTATGGTATAGGAGATTGATGGAGGCTAGGGCCACCGCTGCGGGTCCAGCAAATATTCCTCCACCAACAGTTGCACCCGATCTTCCTCCTCCTCCTCCTCGCACGGATACTTTTGCTAAGACTTGTAAGGAATTTAAGGCTATGGGAGGGAAACCTTTTCAAGGATCAGAAACTTTTTTGGAAGCTAGAGATTGGCTTAAGGAGGTGGAAGAGTTGATAGATATCTTTGAGATGGAAGAAGGAAAGAAAGTCAAGTTAGCTGCTTGGTTAATGAAGGGAGAGGCCTCGTTCTGGTGGGAGGTCACTAATGGAGAGCGCCCTGTTGACTCTTGGGCGGATTTCAGGCAAAGGTTTGTGGCAAAGTTTCTTTCAAGGGCGGAAGAAAATCTGTATATGGAAAGGTTCTTGACTCTAAAGCAAGGAAACCTATCAGTAAAGGAATATGTCAACAAGTTTAATCAGCTAGCAAGATTTGGCATAGACATGGTGAATACACCGGAGAAGAAGGCTTTGAGGTTCGTTAAGGGCTTGAATGAACCAATGCATGGATTGGCTATGACTTACATCCCTATGGGGGCCACCTTTGAGAAGCTAGTAGACATGGCAGTCATGCATGAGGAAGAGAAGGGTCCCAATGCTAATAAGGCACCCGAGAAGAAAGGAGATCAGAAGAGACCTCAACAGCAACAGCAAAACAAGGGTGGGAAAGGCAACGGTGGCAAGGGAAAGAAGAAGTGCTTCAATTGCGGGACACCAGGCCACCTAAGCAAAGATTGTCGGAATAAGAAGGGCTGCTTCCACTGTGGCGAAGCAGGGCATCTAGTGAAGGACTGCCCTAAGAAGGGGCAGAGGACGGGATCTACCTCAAGGGGACAGGTGCAAGCTCTTATGGCACCAGGTCAGGCAAGGGGGCAAGTTCAGGCTCTCGCGGTTCCACCGATTCAGGAAAGAGGTAGAACTATTTCCGTTGAAAGTCTGGTTTTTCTGTTTGATCATCCTGTCCGTACTTTGTTTGACTCTGGCGCATCGCATTCGTTTATCTCATCATCATTAGTTGAGTCACTGCACTTAGACACCAGTCTAGTAGATGATCCCTTGGTTGTTTCAAACCCAATTGGGGGCTCCACTTATTTGTCCATGATATGTTTGGGTTTGAAGATTTCCATACTTAGCGTTGAGTTTAGATGTGATGCTTTTGTTTTGGGCTTCACGGGCTATGGGTTGATTTTGGGCATGGACTGGTTATCCAGTAATGGTGTCGTTCTTGATTGTGAAAGGAGAGTTGTTAGGCTTATGACCCGCTTGGGTAACACTCTCGAGATCTCTTGTAATCCCATGGATTCTGTTATGCTAAGTTATCTTGAATCGCTTGACGCTTCGGTCGAGAGTTTGTGATCTGTTAGAGTGGTCCGGGAGTACTCGGATGTGTTTGAGGAGGTGAAGGGCTTACCTTCGAAGCGGGAGATAGACTTCCGAATATATCTGGTGGACAATGCTAAACCAATATCTTTGCCAGTGCGCCACATGGCTCCTCGTGAGAGGAGGGAACTCCATAAGCAAGTAGGGGAGTTGCTTGAGAAGGGGTTCATAAGACGAAGTATATCGGAGTGGGGTGCTCCAGTAGTTTTTGCTACGAAGGCGGATGGGTCCCTCAGACTTTGTGTAGACTATAGAGAACTCAACAAGCTCACAAAGAAGAATAGACACCCATTGCCGAGGATTGATGATCTCTTTGATCAGTTGGTTGGCGCCTCAGTGTTTTCGCAGTTGGACTTGGCCATGGGATTTCATCAGTTGAGAGTGGTTGAGGATAGCATAGACAAGACTGCCTTTAGGACTCCGGATGGTTTCTATGAGTGGCTTGTGATGCCATTTGGTTTGACGAACGCCCCTGCATACTTTGTTGATTTGATGAGTAGGGTGTTCAGGGAGTACCTTAATAAGTTCGTGGTGGTCTTTGTGGATGACATCTTAGTCTTTTCTAAGAGTGAAGAAGAGCATGCCCTACATCTTAGGGAAGTGTTAGAGACTCTTCGAGCGCATAGCCTTAAGGTTAAATTCTCTAAATGTCACTTTTGGAGGAAGGAAGTGCGGTTCTTAGGGCACGTGATCTCTAAGGAAGGGATAGCTGTGGATCCCGCGAAGGTAGTATCCATCCAAGATTGGAAGGTTCCGAAGAGTGCTACCGAGGTGAGGAGTTTCTTGGGGTTGGCTGGTTACTATAGGAAGTTTATCAAGGACTTCGCGAAGATATCAGCCCCATTAACTCGCTTGACAAAGAAGAATCTAGTCTTCGCATGGGACGTAGATTGTGATGATGCGTTCCAACGGTTAAAGAGAACTTTAACCACAGCTCCAGTCTTAGTGTTGCCAGATGGGAGTAAGCCATTTGTTGTTTATACCGATGCTTGTGGGACAGGACTAGGCGTAGTCTTAATGCAAGAGGGAAGGGTAATAGCCTATGGGGGAAGGCAGTTGAGAAAGCATGAGAAAAATTACCCTACCCATGATTTAGAGTTGGCCGCTATTGTTTTTGCGCTTAAGACTTGGCGCCATTATCTTCTTGGAGAGAGGTTCGAATTGTTCACTGACCACAAATCATTGAAGTACTTGTTTTCTCAGAAGGATTTGAACTTGAGACAGCAAAGGTGGATGGAGTTCTTAGCATCCTATGATTTCGAGATAGCGTATACTCCTGGCAAGGGTAACGTGGTGGCAGACGCCTTAAGCAGAAAAAGGTTGTCCTTGAGTCCATTGTTCGTGGAACGACGAAGCTTGGAATTTATCTCGATGTTTGATTTCAGACCTTCCGTTGACTTTATACCCGGTTTGCTAGCATCCTTATAGGTCAGACCTACTCTTTTGGGACGGATTGGCGAGGCACAGCGGGATGACCCACAGTTGGTTGAGTTAGTAGAGAAGCTCATAAGGGGGGAGTCGTCCAGCCATTTGAGTAGGTACAGCCTAGACGATAGGGGGTGGTTGCGTAGAGACGGTAGACTTTGTGTACCGCAAGACGAGGGTTTGAGGAAGGCTATACTTGAGGATGCGCATCGTTCGAAGATGACCATTCATCCCGGTGGGGACAAGATGTACCAAGACATGAAGCGAGTTTTCTTTTGGGCCGGTATGAAGAAAGATGTGGCCGAGTATGTCGCTAGATGCTTGGTGTGCCAACAAGTGAAAGCAGAGCAAAAGAAACCTGGTGGGTTGCCTCACCCATTGGAAGTTCCGCAGTGGAAGTGGGATAACGTCTCGATGGATTTTATTGATGGGTTACCGAGATCGAGGAAGGGTAACAGGGAATTTGGGTTGTGGTAGACAGACTTACTAAGAGCGCCCATTTCATACCCGTGAAGAGCAAGAGGACTGCTCCATGGCTAGCTTCAGTTTACCTTCGAGAAATAGTTCGATTGCATGGGGTACCTTCTAGCATAGTGAGTGATCGAGATCCTATCTTCACTAGCGAGTTTTGGAAGAGTTTGCAAGAGGCAGTAGGGACTCAGTTGTGTTTGAGCACCGCATATCATCCTCAGACGGACGGCCAGACCGAGAGGGTGAATCGTGTTCTAGAAGACCTTTTGAGGCTATGTATCTTAGATTTTGGAGGTACATGGGAAGAGCATCTTCCATTGGTGGAGTTCGCGTATAATAACAGCTTTCAGTTTAGTATTGGTATGGCTCCTTTCGAAGCTCTTTATGGAAGGCCTTGTCGATCACCTACATGTTGGTGGGAATCTACGGATAAGATCTTGCTTGGGCCTGATATGGTTAGAGAGACTTCGGAAAAGATTGATTTGATTCGAAGAAGGATGAAAGCAGCGCAAGATAGGCAGAAATCTTACGCAGATAAGAGGAGGACGGATCTGGAGTTTGATGTTGGGGATATGGTCTTTGTCAAAGTATCTCCATTACAGAATGTTGTTCGCTTTGGGTCCGTTGGGAAGTTAGCACCAAGATTTGTAAGACCGTTTCCTATTAAGGAAAGGATTGGATGGATGGCATATAGAGTGGATTTACTCGAGAGACTTAGTGGGGTACATGACGTATTCCATGTGTCACACTTGAGGAAGTGCCTACATGAGACCGCAGAGGTGGTAGAGCCGAGCTTGCTTAGAGAAGTGGAGGTAGAGCGTGATGCGACTATTCGACGAGCTCCTACCCGCATCCTTGGGTCAGAGATTAGGAAGTTGAGAAACAGAGAGGTTCGACTAGTCAAAGTGCAATGGGGAGAGGATGAGAGCAACGCTACTTGGGAGACAGAAGCGAAGATGCGTTCACTGTACCCATTCCTTTTTGAGGGTATGTCTTTTAACTTCTCCTTTATCGTTTGTCTAGTACTTATCTTATCTTTAGTATGTCCTCTCATTAGTACCTTTGACCTTTAGATAGGGTAAACCTATGGTTGAAACATGTGTTTGAGACATGTTATGATTGATGGATGCGTGTGGATGCAAGTGTTTGCTAGTGGTTGCTCGTGGATGCATATACACACACTTTAGACACTAGATCGGCTCAGTCACTTCATATTGCATATTGCATATAATTGTGTGTAGGTAGCTATATTAATGGATGTATAATGGTTGTGTTGTCATATGGATGATGCATTTTGGTGTATGGTTGTGCACACATGTAGTAATAGTATGTGTCGATAGGATTCTTTCGCATACATATTGGATGCATGGCACTATCATGGTTTGCATTAAGGAGGTCAACTGAATCAGTAGACCGCCTGATTTTGCATTAGACAGGAAACATATACACACACTTTTTGCATATGTTCATACAGCATTAGAAACTTTAAGGACAATGGATGCCAGTGTTTGATGGTTTGAGTAGATGGTTGTTTGGTTGGTAGGATACGTTCTTCTTGACTTGGAGATTTCGGGGACGAAATCCTTTAAGTATGGGAGAATGTAATACACCGAATTTCACTTAATATTAATGTTTAGTAATTAAAGAATAATTAATCTCAGACGTGAGAACTAAGGGAAACGGGTTGCGCCATTGTGTTCGTCTCGGAATTCTGGTTGAGATAGAGTCCGAGTTTGCGTGATTTGGACTTCGTATGAAGAAGTTATGGCCATCCGAAGTTTCAGAAAATTCAAAACAGATTTAAAATATTCAAATTTCAAATTTCAGAAGAGGCGGTAAAATTCCCGCCAGACAGAGGGTGTCGACACTAGGGTCGACATGGGTGTCGACCCCCCCCCCCCCAAGGGGTTGACCCAGGGGTCGACCCCGCTGTCGGTCAGTTTGGCCTGGGTGCACTGATTTGAGCTTTGGGCTGTGTTTTGGTGGCTTGTGACGAAATCTGACGGCTCTAAACTAAATTAGGGTTAATCTAAGGGCCTAAACTACATCCTAATTCTATAAATACACCCTAAGACTACCCTAGTTCATACTAAAAATAGATACAACGTCGTTATGCCGTCAAAATGCAACTTGAAGGAGCCTCCATCAAATTGTAGAAGAAGATAGCTTCTCAAATCAACTTCTAATCAACTCTAGCAACTTAATCTTCTTCATAGGAGTGCTAATCAACAAGTTGTGAGTTTCTATGCCTTTAGCAAGCAATTGCTAAACTAATTATGATAGGATATAATGAGGTTATGGTTATGTTTGTGGATCAATGCAAGTTATGTTATCATATGCTATGTGTTCATGATGTTATGCAAGTTATGCAAGTCATATGATATGTGTTCATGATGTTATGCAAGTTATGCAAGTCATATGCTATGAGTTCATGATGCTAGTTATGCAAGTTTTATGCTATATGTTCATGATGCTAGTTATGCAAGTTTTATGCTATGTGTTCATGATGCTAGTTATGCAAATCACTATGATAAACATTGATCCATTATGACACCATGTTATGCAAGTTTGGTGTTTGATTATATGCAAGTTCATATATGACATGTTATGCAAGTTTGGTGTTTGATTATATGCAAGTTCATATATGACATGTTATGCAAGTTTGGTGTTTGATTATATGCAAGTAACATGTGCAAGTTTACACCTTTGTATGAGATGCATACATATGCAAGTTAACCCCTTTATATGTCACACATATATATGCAAGTTTACCCCTTTGTATGGCATAAGTAACTTATGCAAGTTACCCTCTTTATGACATATGTGATTCATGCAAGTTGGGTTGATTATTTATGCTAGTTGGGTTTGATGCTATGGTCATATATGCAAGTTGACACCTTTAAAACCCATGTTGATGCTAATGTTATGCTAAGTTGAACCCATTGTATTTGTGATGAATCTTCCCTTTTAAGTATGTCATGTTAGCGTATTACGTGGGAAACGATGGGGTTAATATTCATGTTAACAAAATTGTGATGAAATTGGTATGATGTTGCATACCATAAGTGGATGGACATAATTGAGTCAATTATGTACATCATTAAATTTGTGATTAATTAGGGATAATTAATACAAATTATGGGGGTGATTGATTAGGTGTAATTAATCGACTAAGACACGAGGTTGGACCCTTTTGTAGCATAAGACTGCCCGGAACCGACCGGCAAATCCAGCGGCTACAAATGATTGGCCCAATGTGAGAGGTCTTAGGCATAAACTAAATACGTGACAAGTGTAAAGACACGAGGTTAGACTCTGTTATGGCGTAAGGCTGCCCGGAACCGACCGGCAAATCCAGCTTCCATAAAAGACAGTCTAATGTGAGAGGTCTTTACAAAGGTTACGTTCTTAATCAATTAAGAAACACTTAACCAGATAAGCATGTAGTGGGGCATGAGGGGTTAAGTGGGTGCCTTGGGTAGCATGTGGAAATCAAGTAAGTGCCTTGGGTGGCATGTGGAAATCTAGTGGGTTGCCTTGGGTGGCAATAGAAAATACGATTAGAATACTTAACCAAGTGGAAACATGTAATTAAACATGATTAAAGGGTTAAGTGGGATGCACTAGAAAAAGGGACAAGCTTAGGTGGGTAGCTTGTGGGGGCCCATTTCAACCAGTAACCCATATGTATCTTATTGGGCTCGACCCATGTCGAGGACGGGACACGCGTACTGGGCTTGACTATAAGAGGCCAAAACGGGTTAGCGGTGGCAACGCAAGTCCAACGGGTTTCATATGCGTGTGTGGACCCGGGCTGGTAGGTAAGACGTTGTTGCATCGTGTAGGCATAAGCCGTGCACCGTTGGTTGTATCGGGTTGCCACTTTGGGGAGTGATACACCCCACTGTGGGGCCAGCACGGGTATCTACGTTAGGGAGCCGATCGCTTGGGGAGTAGTGGGTACACCTAGTGGAGATAGGGGCAGACGGCACCTATGTGGTCAGCTAGGGGTACGAGAAACTACTAGTTATATTTTCTAAGTCCTTGGGTGGGATCAACCTTTAAATAGAAATGACTGGTGTGGTGCAGTGTTGTAGTTACCCTTGGGTGGGTAGATGCGTCTTTACCATTATCTTAGTTCATCCTATGTCTAGTTGGCTGCTTAGAGTAGTCATTTATCCCCAGTCATCACCGTACCAAGTTTATATCATACCCTAATTACTTTAATGATTGTATTGTTAAAGTTATAGGGCTCACTCAGACTTATGTCTGACCCCGTTGTTTTTATCTTTTCCCAACCCTCAGGTTCTCAGAGTGGGCCTAGCACTAGTGGGCTTTGATCAGATTGCTTTATCTATCTTTTGGAGCTTGGACCGTGATGTAAAGCCCAGCTTATCTTTTCTATTATGGCTATTAGTTATGTAGTGGGATTATGTACTTATGTTTTATCAGGATGGATATTTAGTACTTGACTCTTGTTTTAGTTGGTTTTGATATGTAACCAAACATGTTTATCTTCTGCTGCAATGAAATGATGTTTTAGATTTCAAGTATTAATTTCAAGTATTATTTATATCTGTCTTGTTGTAATTTTTCTGTTCTATATTCACTTAAAATACTCCACCGAAGTTAAGGCATTCCCTTAGTGAGTGACCTTAGCGGGTGTGGGGTGTTACACACTCGAGCTCTGATCCTGAGACATGGTGGGCTAGATTATCTCGAAACGGTGAGGATGATCCCTGGCCTCGGTTAACAGATGGAAATCAAACTTCCAATACGTGACTTTGCGGTTTTGTTTGTAGAGCCTAGTATGGTGACATAGTGGTATTGGGCACTTATGCCATCTATGATTGATACTTATGATTGAAATTGTTTTGACACTATGCACTTATAGTAATAATAAAAGTTGAAATTTAGCATATTAAGTATTCTTTGGCTATTATAAGGTAAAACCCTATCCTCCTGCTTGTATTGCATTGTGTGATGGGACCTGGGTCTTATAATAGCTTCATTGTTCTTTATTTAGCATTGCGCTAGTGTTTTACGCACTGGTATTCTTGGGAGGAAACCCGTTCTGTGTTATACAGCGTGGTCCCTTGATTTTCCTAACTTCAAAATAAAGTTTTAAATAACTGTTTTAGTTCTCACACCAGTCACATGACTGACCTGGAGTTTATTGTTTTAACCTAATCTCTGGGTGCCCCTATTTTCTACACGGATAGCTATAGTTTTAGTTTTGCAGATTTATATTCACAGGGTCCTGGTTTACAGCTAGAACGATACTCGGAAAGCTCTGTATCCGTGTATTACTTTCAGTTGTGTTTTGTATTATTTTTCCTCTACTATGTAATTTATTGTAATCTCTGATATTTGGTAAATGTGTGATATTTATTCAGACCTCCGATCTTCAACCACCGTCTTCATCTTAGACTTATCGTCGAATCGGTTATTCAGAATGGGTATAAACCCAGCCTTTTCGAATAACCCACGTATATAATAAACAAGCGTTACACGAACACAACATACGCCTCATTCCATTTCAGAATATTCTTTTATTCAAATATTCACATTCTTAGGGAAAGGTTCCCATTAATTTTATCAAAGATAAATTCTTCTAAATTTATTCTTTAATCTTCCTTTGGATATCATTTCAAACCGTGTTAAGGTTTTCCAAACTAGTCGGGATTAGCGAACCACACCAAAGTAAATATTTATTTTATTTCCCAATCCCAACCTATTCATCCCCTGGAGCAAAACTGGTAATGCTCCATATCTAACACCACAGTGTTATCGGTAAATAATAATTACCATTACACGTTCAAATCGAATTAAAGATTTAATTATCGCTTTGGAGCAAAACTAGTGATACTCCATTCTCGATTATTTCAATCTAAATAAAGATTCATTAAAACTCCACTTAGTTTTAATCTTCCCACAAATCAATATCCTGTCTTTAACTGGGTTAAAGAACCAATGTCATCTGAAACATGGTTCACGATAAACCCAAAATCACTTTCCATTGTAATCGGGTTAAAGAACAGGTGTCATTCAAAACACCGCTCACGATAAACCCCAAAAACCAATTTAAATTCAATTCCAATTAAATACTAATTAACTGGACAATTTCATTAAATCTTAATCAAAAGATTTATTCTTTCTAAACTGGGTTCAAGAACAGTGTTATTTAAGACACCATTCACGACGAACCCAAAATCCCATTTGATATTAAATACAAGGCTCTGAATAGAAAATATATCGGCTTATATTCAATATCAAATTCTGAAACCAACAAATATCGTATTGGAAATAATGATATAAATATATCTTTCAAATTTCCACAACCATGTCTGTAGAATCACGAAATCCAACATCAAAATATTCCGAAGATAATTTCGATTCAAATCCATTCCAATTCATATATTGGAAATTTTGATTATTTTTAAAACCACTTCAAATCCAATTTATTTATTCAAAATATTGGATTATAATTCTAGTTCATAACTAGTTCATTTCAATAAAAACATATTTTTATCCTTTTTAAATATGGGAATTTTCACCCCAATTCTTTCTAAATCATTTATTATGATTTTACACAAATTATTGATATTTTTAATAATTTTATGAAGGCCCGTACAGTCGATTTCCAATAACATTCGTCGAACTGCACTTATAGCAACCTTTTCCATTTGGACATAATTCCAAATCCAACCGTTAGATTTCAAATTTCTAATATTCATTGGAAAGCTCTTTTCGATACGAACCCAATGGTTCCGGTTTCAGGAGAATCCGACGGTCGGATCTCCCGTAACTTCAATTTGAAGTCAATGGTCGAAATTCGCAAACTACCACAGTGCGGCGCGTTCTATTTAGGCCATTTAATATATATAATATATATATTATATATATTTCGTCGATTTCAATTCTAAACGTATTTTATAAATCATTTAAATTCGTTTTAAAAACGATTTCAACTTCATATTCAATTTTAAATCAAAATTGAATATTCCATATCATTAATATATAAATGATAATATTTTCAAAACATTATATTTTGAAATCACTTCCTTTTCTATATTCATTATAAAAACGAATATAATCGATATAAATATTGTTCTTGTCAAAATGGCGCACATCTAATCAACACGGCTTTATATATTTCAATAACTTCGTTATTCTATTCAACAAATGAATATTTTCTTCAACACATGAATATATATTTCATTCAACACATGAATATTTATTCATCCTTACTTACAATAAAAATGTGAAATTTATTGTATAAATGTTCTATTTTAAAAATAACACTCTTTCGACTCGCTCTAGGATACTACTGATCCCAACTCTAACGAGCCATTCTTATTGGACATTACTAGTCCAATCTCTGATGAATTATTTCGTTTGGTTCTAATATGTCTTGTTCTTGAGCTCTGTAAACCAAAACTATGATACCAAATTGTTTTTATTGTAACAACAAGGAATTTCGCTCGATCCGAATCAATCGCTAAACCGACCAAGACCGTTCGAAACCCCTGATTGTTTTGAGAAAACAACAATTCAGAACGCAAACAGAAGAACATTTCATTGTTTATTACAACAACTCCATCAGAATACAAGAGTATACAAAGTATAAATAAATATTACACATTTGATAAATATCAGAGATTTAAATTACATTTAAATACATAGCAGCAGAAGAATAATACAAAGCACAACTGAAAGAAATACACGGATACTGAGCTTTCCGAGTATCGTTCTAGCTGTAAACCAGGATCTTGTGAATATAAATCTGTAAAACCCAACTACTTGCTTGCCGTGCGAAAAATAAGGGCACTCAGAGCTTAGGTTAAAACAATAAACTCTAGGTCAGTCATGTGACTGGTGTGAGAACTAAAACAGATATTAATTTGATTTTAAAGTTCGGTAAATCAAGGGACCACGCCGTATAACACGAAACGGGTTTTTACCCCAAGAATACCAATGCATAAACAAACAGCGCAATGCTAAATAAAGAACAATGAAGCTGTTATAAGACCCAGGTCCCATCACACAATGCAACGCAAGCCGGAGGATAGGGTTTTACCTTATAACAACAAATAATGCTTGATACGCGAAATTTAATCTTTTATTATTACTATAAGTGAAGAAAACAACTTCGAATATAAATGTATCAATCATAGACAACATGGGTACCATATATCATGTCGCCATACTAGGCTCTACAAATAAAACCTAAATATCACGTATTGGAAATTGGATTTCCGTCATGAGTCGAGGCAAGGGGCAAGCTCCTCTCCGTTCAAGACACTCTAGCGAATGTCTCAGGACCACACACAGCGATCCTTGGAACCTCCAAGGTCGGTCCTCTCCTACTTTTGAGGAATAATTATTCCTAAACACACGTTTCCTGGTCCTATAGGACCTATATCCGAGGCGCCTCGCATTCTAACAACCACACAGGTAAAAATAATATAAATGTCTGCGCTGGAAGGTCACTGACATCACCCATAGCTAGAAAGAAACGTCGTGTTCTCCTTGGGTCCTTATCCCATTTTTGACTCATAACGAGGTGTGAGGCTCACGAATTAACACCATACACAAAGCTATGCCACATAGGTCGTGCTTTGATCATCAACTACAAGACTTTGCTTTTCAACAGAAGCCTTGATCAACTGCCACTTAGGCATGCCACACAGGCAATTCACTCCATGCGACTGATTTCTATCGATATATAACCTCTGAGCTCGTACGTCTCAGAGAAGGGCGTTAAGCAAGAAATTAAATTCTCCGTCGCCAAACAGATGCATCATCAATAGCAACTAATCGGATATGTGATGAACTACAATGTAAAACCATAATATATTTCCAAATCATTTTGAAATCATCGGTTTTAAGACCTCAAAATCCTTTCTGTTTTGTAAAACATTTTTATTACACACTCCCTATCTAGAAATCAGGAATACTATTCTTTTCACTTAAGAAAAACATCATTTCAAAATCATTTATTAAATTTGAAATGAACATTACAACAGCGCTACACATCTCATAGTCAAATCGTGAAGTGTTTCACAAGATGTTAGCATACCAGTATTTCTACCCAACCCATGCTAAATGTAAAAGCATATCTTGCTCATAAACTGGTCGAGCACAATCTAAACAATCAATCAATCCCAATCAATATCAACAACCAAGTGTATTTGGTTTAATCACATTTCATATTTTGGTAATTTAATAACCATATATACATTCACAATCTAATTAAAGATTTATTCAAACTCCAATTGGTTTCGATCTCTAAAGTCATTTCTTATTGATTGTTCAACTTTCTGGACATTAATCCTGCTTTAACTGGGTTAAATAACCAGTGTCATTTAAACACAGTTCACGACACCCAAAATCCAATTCGATATTAAATATAAGGCTCTGAATAAAAATAGTATCGACTTATATTCAACATCAAATTCTAAAACCCACGGATGTCGTATTGGAATAACGATATCAATATCTTCCAAATTCCTCCACAATATCCTTATAACCACGGAATCCAATATCGAAATATTCCGAAGATAATTTCAATTCAAATCCATTCCAATTCATATATTGGAAATTCTAGTTATTTTAAAACCCTTTTCACCTCCAATTTATTTATTTAAAAATACTGGATTATAATTCTAGTTCATAACTAGTTCATTTTGATAAAAATATATTTTCATCCTGTCAAATATGGAATTTTTCATCCCAATTCTTTCCAAATTATTTCTTATGATTTTACACAAATTATCGATATTTTTAATAATTTTATCAACGCCCGTACAATCGATTTCCATAAACGGTCGTCGAACTACACTTATAACGACCTTTTCCAAATTTGATTTGGACATAATTCCAAATCCAACCGTTAGATTTCAAATCTCTAATATTTTTTGGAAAGCTCTTTTCGATACGAACCCAATGGTTCCGGTTTTAGGAGAATCCGACGGTCGGATCTCCCGTAACGCCAATTCGAAGTCAATGGTCGAAATTCGCGAACTGCCGCGGCACGACGCGTTCTATTTAGGCCATTTAATATATATATTATATATATTTCATCGATTTCAATTCTAAACATATTTTATAAATCGTTTTAAATTCGTTTTCAAAACAATTTCAACTTCATATTCAATTTTAAATCAAAATTGAATATTCCATATCATTAATATATAAATGATAATATTTTCAAAATATTAGATTTTGAAATCACTTCCTTTTCTATATTCATTGTAAAAATGAATATAATCAATATAAATATCATTCACGTCAAAATAGCGCATATCAAATCAACACGGTTTTATATATTTCAACAA
Organism: Allium sativum; assembly: GCA_030737875.1. Classification (NCBI taxonomy): domain Eukaryota; kingdom Viridiplantae; phylum Streptophyta; class Magnoliopsida; order Asparagales; family Amaryllidaceae; genus Allium; species Allium sativum. Next base: position 330,390,357 of record CM060910.1, on the reverse strand, counting down.
CTTCGTTATTCTATTCAACAAAAGAATATTTTCTTCAACACATGAATATATATTTTATTCAACACATGAATATTTATTAATTCTTACTTACAATAAAAATGTGTATTCAATTGTAAAAAATATTTCGTTTAACACATGAATAGTTTAAACACATGAATATTCTCAACACATGAGTATCGTCAGCACATGACTATTTTTGTTATTTAATATATTTGATAAAATTATGATTTTTATCGTTTAATTCTTAATCAGACTCTAACCGTAAATTAGTAAGAGAACAATTCCCTAAGTATTAACCCCGAAGGCCGAAACCAACATCAGATCATTTCATATCCCGAAGTAGGGAAAATCATTTCACAACATAATAATCACAAGTACTTTCGTAATATAGTACTTCACATCAGCAGTTCACACATATGATTAGTCACTATTAATCACATAACCTTTGTGTATAAACAACAATCAGTAATAGAGATATGGATCTACTATGCATCAACCAACATGCAATATCCCAATCTAACCATTTAGATTAATCACCACACTTTGATTTTCCAAATCCAATTCAATTTACAGAAATTATTCCTTTGGATTTTATTCCCGATTTCTTATTTCAAATCATTTTAAAATACATATCTAGCTTTTATATCAAAGTATATTTCACTTCAAAATCTCAAATCAAATCATTTGGAAATATGAATTCCAAAACAAATGCATACAAACAAGTATGCAACCAAATATCGGGCTCCCCTCAGACAAGGCAATGGGCACGTACCTAAGCAACTCGATATATATATGCACCTCCTACACATGGAGCAGGTTACACACTGACCACTTACCATAAGACACTGGATCCCACCAATACTTTTAGTAGACTGGGTTACCAAATCTTTAGCCACATACCAAATCATAGTATTCTTTTATTTAAATATTCACATTCCTAGGGAAATGTTCCCATTAATTTTATCAAAGATAAATTCTTCTAAATTTATTCTTTAATCTTCCTTTGGATATCATTTCAAACCATGTTAAGGTTTTCCAAACTAGTCGGGATTAGCGAACCACACCGAAGTAATTATTTATTTTATTTCCCAATCCCAACCTATTCATCCCATAGAGAAAAACTGGTAATACTACATATCTAACACCACAGTGTTAACGGTAAATATTAATTACGGAATTTCACTCGATTCGAATCGATCGCTAAACCAACCAAGACCGTTCGAAACCCCTGATTGTTTTGAGAACAAGCCACATCAGAACACAAACAGAAGAACATTTCATTGCTTATTACAACAATTCCATCAGAATACAAGAATATATAGACTACGAATAAATATTATACATCAGAAAAATATCAGAGATTTAAATTACATTACATAGCAGTGGAAAATAATACAAAACACAACTGAAAGAGATACGGATACAGAGCTTTCCGAATATAGTTCCAGCTGTAAATCAGGATCCTGTGAATATAAATCTACAAAACCAAAACTACTACCTGCCCGTGCGGAAAATAGGGGCACCCAGAGTTTAGGTTAAAACAATAAACCCCAGGTCGTGGTGACCCGAACTTCCTCGGTCTCCGAAAAGAAGAGAAAGGACGAATTACCGTGAGGACAAGACGAATCAGAACACAAACAGAAGAACATTTCATTGTTTATTACAGCAATTCCATCAGAATATAAGAATATACAGAGTATGAATAAATATTACACATTTGATAAATATCAGAGATTTAAATTACATTTAAATACATAGCAGCGGAAAAATAATAAAAAGCACAACTGAAAGAAATACATGGATACAGAGCTTTCCGAGTATCGCTTTAGCTATAAACCAGGATCCTATAAATATAAGTCTGCAAAACCCAACCACTAGCTGCCCGTGCGGAAAATAAGGACACCCAGAGTTTAGGTTAAATAAATAAACTCCAGGTCAGTCATGTGACTGGTGTGAGAACTAAAACAGTTATTAATTTGATTTTTAAAGTTCGGTAAATCAAGGGACCACGCCGTATAACACGGAACGGGTTTTTACCCCAAGAATACCAGTGCATAAGCAAATAGCGCAATGCTAAATAAAGAACAATGAAGTTGTTATAAGACCCAGGTCCCATCACACAATGCAACGCAAGCCGGAGGATAGGGTTTTACCTTGTAACATCCAAATAATGCTTGATACGCGAAATTTAATCTTTTCTTATTACTATAAGTGAAGAAAACAACTTCAAATATAAATTTATCAATCATAGACGGCATGGGTACCATATATCATGTCGCCATACTAGACTCTACAAATAAAACCGAAATGTCACGTATTGGAAATTGGATTTCCGTCATGAGTCGAGGCAAGGGGCAAGCTCCTCTCCGTTCAAGACACTCTAGCAAATGTCTTAGGACCACACACAGCGATCCTTGGAACCTCCAAGGCCGGTTCTCTCCTACTTTTGAGGATTAATTATTCCTGAACACACGTTTCCCGGTCCTATAGGACCTATATCCGAGGCGCCTCGCATTCAACAACCACACAGGTAAAAAGTATATAAATGTCAGGGCTAGAAGTCGCTGACACTACCCATAGCTAGAAAGAAACATCGTGTTCTCCTTGGGTCCTTATCCCTTTTTTGACTCATACCGAGGTGTGAGGATCGCGAATTAACGCCATACACAAAGCTATGCCACATAGGCCGTGCTTTGATCATCAACCACAAGACTTTGCCTTTCAACAGAAGCCTTGATCATCTGCCACTTAGGCATGCCACATCGGCAATTCACTCCATGCGACTAATTTCTATCGATATATAACCTTTGAGCTCGTACGTCTCAGAGAAGGGCATTAAGCAAGAGAATAAATTCTCCGCCGCCAAATAGATATATATTTAATAGAGATCAATTAGCACGGAACAAAACCCAATGTCAGACCCACAGTCCATGTAATAACCCAGAAATCCGAGCCAATTTAAAATTTTTGTTTTGGCAATTTTAGTGAATTTTGAATATTTAAAATGAGTTATTTTAAATAATAGCGATGAGAAATTTATTTTGAATAGAATTAGAACGTATATATTTATATAGATTGTCGTTAGAATATAAATATTTTATTTTAAATATAAAATGAATTGAAAATGGCGCGGTAGTTCGAAAATTTGATTTCAAAGTTCAAATGAATGTACAGGATTCAAAGTAAACCGGATTTTAGCGAAACAGAAAATATTAGAATCTATTTGAGAATATCTTTCCAACGAATCCGAAAAATTGAAATTTCATAACGGGAATAAAAAGTTATGCCCAGTTGAAAATTCAGAATAGTCGCTATCAAATTCTGGCCCTTAAAAATGGAAATTTTGTAAAAGACCTCGGTTTTCGACGAAACCACTTTTTTTGGATCCTTGATGTCAAGTTATTTCTAGGTTTCAAAAATCATAATTTTTTGAATCAATATGTGAGCGTGGCGAAGTTAAACGTGTTTTGACCAGCTTCAGTTGAATTTAATCGACTGGAAAATGGCCATTTTTCAAACGGTCTAAGAATTCAAAGAAATTAGTTTTATTAGGACCGTATCGTCAATAAAAAGTTAGAAAATATTTTTCGGGAATTTTTAGAGTTCGTATATGGCCCCAGTAATTTGAAATATATGTTCGAATTGAATATATACTAATTTATATTTTAAATTTGATGGAAACTTAGCGTAACAACCGAATTGGCCTACGAAACATATCCCATTGTGTTCGGAATGGGGATAATTAGCTAGGGGCGACAGTCTTTGGGTTCGATTGAAACGATTAACATTTTAAAAGGCAGAAAAATAAAATAATAATAAATAAATAAATATTTAAGCCCTCTCTCCCTCTCCTTACCAAGTCAACGGTCAATCAAATAAAAAAAAGAGAAAACCATAAAACTGCTTAGCCGCTACCCCTAAATTCTCGTCGCTTCCTCCTCCAACGGCAACACCGCCGCTCCCCCAGGCTGTCGCGTCTCCCTCTGTCCCCCCTCCTCTCTGATCCTCATCAAACCCCGCAGTCCCTCTCTCGAAACCCCCTCCCTCTCCTCCTTTAAAACCCTAATTACCAATCGACCCCATCCGCACCGTCGTGGGCCCCCTGGCCGCCTGCGCCACCTGGTTCTCCTCCCTCCCTTCGACAACGACGCCCCCTCATCCCCTCAGACTTCCTCTCCGACTAGCAGTAAATTCTTTAGTTGATTTAATTTAAAAATTGCTTTAAATTCCTGCTTATTTATATATAAATGACATTGGAGTGGAATGGCGATTATTATGCATAGCGTTATAGAAAAGATATGATTTTTAGACTTGAAAAGATTAGATTTTGGAATATAAAAAGATTTGATTTCAAAAAATATAAAGAGACTTGGTTTTGAAAATATAAAGAGACACGATTTTATAAAAATATAACCTTTTATATTCAAGTAGCGAATAAAAATATAATCTTTTATATGTGAAGTGTCGATAAAAATAAGATTTTTATATATATAATAGTAAGTTAAAGATGGGATTTTTATACAGTAGTGATAAATTAAAAAGCTGATTTTTATATACGTAGCAACAATATAAAAATGTGATTTTCATTTATGTAGCGAACACAGACGACGAAAGTGACAAAAGGGCGAGCACGGCGAAGATTTCCTACATATGAAGAGTCGTGGCGTTTGATTTAGCTCTCGGTGAGAACTCCTCACTTTTATTTTAATTTCTAGTTTGAAATATATACTACGATGCAGACGGTGCTTAGCAGCACCCGACACCCGTCTTCCACAGACCATAGATGACTTGTATGTGTGATTGTTTGTGTTGTGAAATTTGACTGTTGATTGTGGTGTGAAATAAAATATATATTCATGTGTTGAAAGAAAAAATATATTCATGTGTTGAAATAAAATATATATTCATGTGTTGAAATATAATATATATTCATGTGTTGAAATAAAATATATATTCATGTGTTGAAATAAAATATATATTCATGTGTTAAATTAAAATATATATTCATGTGTTGAAAGAAAATATATATTCATGTGTTGAAAGAAAATATATATTCATGTGTTGAAATAAAATATATATTCATGGGTTGAAATAAAATATATATTCATGTGTTGAAATAAAATATATATTCATGTGTTGAAATAAAATATATATTCATGTGTTGAAAGAAAATATATATTCATGTGTTGAAATAAAATATATATTCATGTGTTGAAATAAAATATATATTCATGTGTTGAAAGAAAATATATATTCATGTGTTGAAAGAAAATATATATTCATGTCTTGAAATAAAATATATATTCATGTGTTGGAATAAAAAATATATTCATGTGTTGAAAGAAAATATATATTCGTGTGTTGAAATAAGATATATATATTTATGTGTCGAAATAAAATATATATGCATGTGTTGAAATAAAATATATATTCATGTGTTGAAATAAAATATATATACATTTGTTGAAATAAAATATATATTCATGTGTTGAAATAAAATATATATTCATGTGTTGAAATAAAATATATATTCATTTACAAATTGAACGGTTTGTTTATGTACACCGATTTGGCTGATATTGATTGGGACGATAAATTTTACACATTGCCCAACTGCACAAATTAAATCTATGTTTGATTGTTTGAAACCCCACATTGGTGTTGGGATGAGATTGGACATACACTAATCCCAATAATAGCTGTATGTCGTCGATTGATTGACAGGCTGTTATAAGCGTTGAATATTTATATTTGATGCTTATACAGTGTACAATGCACTCTGGATGGTGGTTGATGATTTATCGTTGCTATTATATACATGTGTTGTAGGGACTCCATATAATTAACGTTATATGGTAATTGATTGGGCCTCATTCCGATTTGGAAAATAAGGAATATTATAAAAATAAATTCATGTGTTGAATAGAAATAAATTTATGTGTTGAATAATAAACATTCATATGTTGAATAGAATAAATATTCATGTATTGAATAGAATAAACATTCATGTGTTGAATAAAAGCCGTGTTGATTAGATTGACACCATTTTGACGTGAATGATATTTATATCGATTTTATTCATTTTTATAATGAATATAAGAAAGAAAGTGATTTCAAAATATAACATTTTGAAAATATTATCATTTGTATATAGATTGTAATGACCCATATTCTACACATCATAGGATCGTAAAATATTTATTTCTTTCCCATATGAAGTTGTATGGTCATGTAACTTTGGGAAACATCTATTAGAGTCATTTCCCATGTTCATGATTTTTGTCAATTTTTAAATGACCATTTTGCCCCTAGTTGGTACTGTTTTGGCCATAACTTTTGATTGGAAAGGAATTTTGACCTGAAACCACTTCCATTTGATTCGTTTGATGGTTTACCTTTCCGTAGAGTGGTCATAATAGCCAAACGGACTTACCTTTGGGAGATATGGCTGAAACAAGGTTTGGAGGGTGAAAAACTGCTTAACCGGGCCAAATCGGGTGATTAGTGAGTAGGCCCATAACCTATTTCGGGATTAGGGTTATGGGGAGGCTGAAATGAGATAGAGGATCATTCCATTTCAGTTTTCTAGCCTCCACTTATCACCAAGGAACCCTAAAAATGGCCTCTAACCTCTAAATCACCTCCAAATCATCTTTTGGTCAAGGATTTGGCTTAGCAACCCCTAATCAAGGAAGATCTTCACCAAAGCAACATAGGAGCTGTTGTTTGGCATTGAGATTCACGTCAAATCAGAGAATTATTTCAGATCTTAGTTTATTTTGTGGCTAAGGTGAGTGATTTGCATAGTTTTGCACTAATTATGGCTAATTAGGGGTGATTAGTGTTAATTAGCGAATTTAAACATGATAAAATTCGGGAAAAATGTTCATAAATTCCTAAATGATGTATTAGACCTCTGATATGAATTTGGATTAATTTGGTTAAGTTTTGCTAATCCTATCATTAGTTTCACCTAAACATGTTTAAGGGGAAATATGGGATTTTGGGTATGTTTGATCCATTTTAACCTATCATATTGATGTTTTGATGTTTGTGGTTGATCATGTATGTTGCTATGACTGTATGAAATGCTTTGTGATTGATTCCAATAGTTAGAATGGTCGAAAACGTCATCGAATGGCGTAAACACTTGCTGGAACAGTTGCAGAAAACAGTGTAGGGTTCGGATCGGATCGGATAAGGGGGCTCGGATCGGATATGTTGAACTGAGCAAAGGATCCGATCGGATCGGAACCCAAAACTTGGGAAAAGTGGCAAAAAGGAAGGCCACGCTAGCTGAACTGGGATCGGATCGGATAAAAGAAGACGGATCAGATCGAGGAGGACGGATCGGATCGAGGAGGACGGATCGGAGCGGAAGCACGAAGACGAATCGAGTGGGAGCATGAAAGCGGATCGGATAGGAGCATATGAAGGGAGCGTGAAGACGGATCGAAAGCACGAACCAAGAAGGGACACCCGACCCGACCCGAAGGGAAGCACCCGACCCGACCCGACCCGAAGAGAAGCATCTGACTCGAACCCAGAGGAATGCCCGACCCGAACCACACCAGAAGGAGACCCGACCCGAACGGATGAAGGACACCGACCCGAACCGATAACTTCAGGAGGAACCCGACCCGACAAAGTATTGACCAATAACCCGAGATGCAAAGGTAGTCCAATAGGGGGAAGTTAGAGCTCAGGATCCAGTTGGGAACCAAGGAGTTCACTTCATGGTTGGACTTTGCTGCGGGACGTGTGCTAAGGAGTTGTCGACGTTCATAACTTCGATTCACCACTAGAAATGAAGGATGGCTACTTATCAGTGCAGTAGGGTCATTATGACCTGAGGGGCAAGGTGATGGTAGCAAGACTACGTTATCAGTGCAGTAGGGTCATTATGACGTGAGGGGCAAGGTGATGCATAGTAAGACTATGAGCCAGCGCAGATGGGGTGAATAACTCCATGGGGCAAAGTGGACATAGTAAGGATTGGTAAGGCTATGAGCCAGTGCAGTGGGGTTCTTGTGACTCCATGGGGCAAAGTGGACATAGCAAAGGATTAGTGGCTACGTTATCAGTGCAGTGAAGTCATTTATGACTTCATGGGGCAGAGTGATCGTAGCAAGGAATGTTGGGTGATCGAAGTGGTGAATATCGTATGCTTTACGCACTGAGTGAGAGATGTGAGGATGGATGATATGTTTGATGGTTGCCATCCCTATGACATGCACACCTCCCCCACCTCCGTATCTTTACACTGTTTGATATGATACCTTAGAGTGTTGTACAGTATGTAGTGCTAACTCTTTGGTTGCAGGTCCAGGTTCAGGTATGTTTTAGTCTACCTGTTATTGTTCACTTTAGATGCTTATCGCTCTTACCAGGCTTTATGTCTGACCCAGAGTTTTATGTCTCCTCTTATTACTTTGGGTGCTCACACGAGCAGACTAGAGACAGGTTAGCTGGTGATGCGCGAGTAGCTAATTCGGAGGCAGGCAGGAGGCTTCCATGTATGATATATATATACACATTCTCGCTGTGTCGTTGGTGGTCGCTACTTGGGCATTAATAGTGTACCTCATTTATCTTACTTTTGCTTTGAGACAGTTTGAAAGTTGTAATAAGCTGTATTCTGAATTTCCGCTGCTATGATGTTTAGTTCTGATTTTCAGCTTATGCACTGTCTCTCCTGTTTTATGTCAAGTATGTTGTTATTATATTTTATTCTATGCGCTGTGAGACATTCTACAGGTTCTTTGTATGTTCATTTCCTCCTTCCTTTTCCTCCTGGTGACCCGTTCCGTGCTAAATGGACATGTGTACAGCGCACTTTTGGAGTAAATGTCGGCTGGTGCGGGGCGGGCCGTCACATAGATGATGTGGAATGTTCGATTTTGATTCGAAATTGAATATGAAGTTGAAATCGTTTCGAAAACGAATTTAAAGCGATTTATAAAATATGTTTTAAAAGGAAATCAATGAAATATATATAATATATATATTAAATGGCCTGGATAGAAAGCGCCGCGCCGCGGCAGTTCGCGGATTTCGACCATTGACTTCGAATGGATATTACGAGAGATCCGACTGTCGGATTCTCTAAAACCGGAACCGTTGGGTTCGTATCGAAAAGAGCTTTCTAACGGATATTAGAGATTTGAAATCTAACGGTTGGATTTGGAATTACGTCCAAATCAAATTTGGAAAAGGTCGCTGTAAGTGCAGTTCGATGACCGTTGATGGAAATCGATTGTACGGGCCTTGATAAAATTATTAAGAATAGTAATAATTTGTGTAAAATCATAAGAAATGATTTGTGAAGAACTAGGATGAAGAATTCCATATTTGAAAAGATTAAATTAGATTTTTATCAAAATGAACTAGTTTTGAAATAGAATAATAATTTATTTATTTTTAAATAAATAAATTGGATTTGAAAGGGTTTTGAAAGTAACCAGAAGTTTCAATAATTGAATTGGAATGGAATGTGATTTTGGGTTTACAGTGAACCGTGTTTTAAATGACATTAGTTCTTTAACCCAGTAAAAGACAGGATATTGATTTTTGGGAAGATTAAAACTAAGTGGAGTTTTAATGAATCTTTAATTAGATTGAAATGATCGAGAATGGAGTATCACCGGTTTTGCTCCAGGCGATAGTTAAATCTTTAATTAGATTAAAACATGAAATGGTAATTGAATTTACCGATAACACCGTGGTGTTAGATATGAAGTATGACCAGTTTTACTTCATGGGATGAATAGGTTGGGATTGGGAAATAAAATAAATGATTACTTCGGTGTGGTTCGCTATTCCCGACTAATTTGAATTGATATTCTAAAGGAGATTAAAGAATGAATTTAAAGAATTTATCTTTGATAAAATTAATGGGAACCTTTCCCAAAGTATAAGAATATTTGAATAAAAGAATATTCTGAATTGGAATGAGGCGTTTGTTCTGTTTGTGCAACATTTGTTTATTATATACGCGAGTTATTCAGAAAGACCAGTTTTATCCCATTCTGAATAACTGATTCGACGTTGTGTCGAGGATGAAGACTGAGGTTGAAGAACGGAGGTCTTCACATCGTTTGGGTGATTACTGATGATCTTGATCGGGCTGTACACCCAAGAGGAGGGAATCAGATGGTGATCGTCCAGACGTACTTGGAGATCGATGGATATGCGTGGTACAAGGTGCCTCCGATTTTGTTCAGAACCAGAACGAGCTTGTAAATGGACTTTGTGTCTAACATTGGATTTTATTATGTGTGATTGATTTCTATTAAATATATGTCTGTTTGGCGGCGGAGAATTTATTCTCTTGCTTAACGCCCTTCTCTGAGATGTACGAGCTCATTATATATTGATGGATATCAAACGCATGGAGTGAATTCCCTGTGTGGCATGCCCAAGTGGCAATATGATCAAGGCTTCTGTTGAAAAGAAGAGTCTTGTGGTTGATGATCAAAGCACCGCCTGTGTGGCATAGCTTTGTGTAACGTTGATTCACGAGCCTCACACCCCGGTTGTGAACCAGAAACGAGAGAGGACATCAGGGACGGCATGCATTTCCTTCTAGCTAGGGTGGTGTCAGTTACCTACCAGCCCTGACATTTATATTATTTTCACCTGTGTGGTTGTTTCTATTGCGAGACGCCTCGGATATATCGATGACTATGTGGAGCCGATGGAGTCATTTGGCTCATTTACGCCCCAAAGGGCGGGGAAACGTAGTGTTCAGGCATAATAATCCAACATCGGTGGAACGGCCCTGATGATCCAAGGCTTGTCTGCGCTTGCCTGAGGCTTGGGCTAGAGAGTCTCGAATCGGTAGAGGACGATCCCTGGCCTCGGTTCATAGATGGAAATCCAATTTCCAAATACATGACTTTACGGTTTTATTTGTAGAGCCTAGTACGGCGACATGATATATGGTACCCATGTCGTCTATGATTGATATTTATGATGGAAATTCTTGTGACACTATACACTTATAATAGTATCAACTGATTTGTTTTTAACGTACCAAGCATGTTTGTCTATTATAAGGGAAAACCCTATCCTCCGGCTTGTGTTGCACTGTGTGATGGGACCTGGGTCTTATAATAGCTTCATTTTTCCAAAAAGCATTGCGCTGTTTTGTTATATGCACCGGTATTCTTGGGAGGAAACCCGTTCCGTGTTATACGGTGTGGTCCCTTGATATATCTGATTTAAAGTAAAATTTTAAATAACTGTTTTAGTTCTCACACCAGTCACATGAATGACCTGGAGTTTATTGTTTTAACCTAAACTCTGGGTGCCCTTATTTTGACACGGGCTTGTAGTAGTTTTGGTTTTGCAGATTTATATTCACAGGATCCTGATTTACAGCTGGAATGATACTCGAAAAGCTTTGTATCCGTGTATTACTTCTAGTTGTGTTTTGTATTATTTTTTGCTGCGATGTATTTAAATGTAATTCAAATCTATGATATTTTCTGTGTAATATTTATTCATTCTCTGTATATTATTGTATTCTGATGGAATTGTTGTAATATACAATGAAATGTTCTTCTGTTTACGTTTCGATGTGTGTTGTTCTCAAAGCAATCCGGGCTTTCCTTACCGGGGAAGTTCGGGTCGTCTCATTTGGTATTAGAGCTTTGCTTTACAGAGCTCGGAGAACAAGACGCATTAGAACCAAACGAAAGAATTCATCAGAGATCGGATTAGTAATATCCAATGAGAATGACTCGTTAGAGATAGGATCAGTAGTATCCTAGAACGAGTGTGAAGAGTGATGTTTTTAAAATAAAAATGAAAACATTTTTTGTTTCAAAAATTTAAATCAATTATTTGTATTTGATTATTTATTTGTATTGAGTTAGACAATCAAGTATATAAATATTTTGCATATACGCCTTGCAAACGTGTATTCGAAGTTTTAATATACTGGATAGATATAGATCACACCCTAGTAGCCCGGGGATAATTCTGATGATGCGGCCGCATCATCAGTATTTATATTCGAGTACCGAAAGTGTGATATTTATATATTTCCATCGACTGGTGTGAGAACCAAAACTAGATAGGGCTTACTGTTGTGATTTGGCACCAAAATCTGATTTTTGGACTATACATCAAAATTATGAATTTGAAACGTTAATTCACTAATTGATTGATGGTTGTGTTGTATGATTATTCCTTTAAACCATTATGTGAATGAATGGTGAATTTAGGCCAAATTGAACCAAATATTGAACTGTATTGAAAAAATGATTATAATTGCATGCATATACATGTGTATCTATTGGACAGGTCATAGCAAGGAGGCTAGAGCAGAGGAAAAAAATTGTTTGCCCGACAAATAGGTACATGTTTATTGTATTTCTTGGGGATTTGATGATTTTATGAGTCGATTGACTAGCCGCTTGGCTGTTTCTTTTTCTTTTTGGATTGATGAGGGCCATGGGAGGCTATTTCAAATATCCCGAAGCTCCTGGTGCAGGGGAGGTTATGGCGAAATTTTAGGGTGTTAGCCAAACTTTTAAAATTTTGAAAAGTTCATAGAAACTGAAAAGTTGAAGAACTTAAGCCATAATGAAAATAATGGAAGTTAAGTTGGTTTGTTAAACAACTTTTGGCTTCGTTCCTTTTTGGGGACGAAAAGTTTTAAGTAGGGGGGATTGTAATAACCCAGAAATCCGAGCCAATTTAAAAATTTTATTTTGGCAATTTTAGTGAATTTTGAATATTTAAAATGAATTATTTTAAATAGTAGCGACGAGAAATTTATTTTGAATAGAATTAGAACGTATATATTTATATAGATCATCGTTAGAATATAAATATTTTATTTTAAATATAAAATGAATTGAAAATGGCGCGGTAGTTCGAAAATTTGCTTTCAAAGTTCAAATGAATGTACAGGATTCAAAATAAACCGGTTTTTAGCGAAACAAAAAATATTAGAATCTATTTGAGAATATCTTTCCAACGAATCTGAAAAATTGAAATTTCATAGCGGGATAAAAAGTTATGCCCAGTTGAAAATTCAGAATAGTCGCTATGGAATTCTGGCCCTTAAAAATGGAAATTTTGCAAACGACCTCGGTTTTCAACGAAACCACTTTTGTTGGATCCGTGATATCAATTTATTGCTAGGTTTCAAAATTCATAATTTTCTGAATCATTATGTGAGCATGGCGAAGTTAAACGTGTTTTGACCAGCTTCAGTTGAATTTAATCGACTGGAAAATGGCTATTTTTCAAACGGTCTCAGAATTCGAAGAAATTAGTTTTGTTAGGATCGTATCGTCAATAAGAAGCCAGTAAATATTTTTTGGGAATTTTTAGAGTCCGTATGTGGCTCCGGTAATTTGAAATGTACGTTCGAATTGAATATATACTGATTTATATTTTAAATTTGATGGAAAGTTAGTGTAACAACTGAATTGGCCTACGAAACATATCGCATTGTGTTCGGAAGTAATTAGCTAGGGGCGACAGTCGTTGGGTTCGATTTGGGGTTCGGTTGAAAAGGTTAACATTTTAAAAGGCAAAAAAATAAAATAATAATAAATAAATATATATATATTTAAGCCCTCTCTCCCTCTCCTTACCAGGTCAATGGTCAATTAAATAAAATGAAAAAAAAGAGAAAACCGTAAAACTGCTCAGCCGCTACCTCTAAATTCTCGTCGCCTTCTCCCCCAACGGCGACGCCGCCGCTCCCCCAGGCAGCCGCGTCTCCCTCTGTTCCCCCTCCTCTCCGATCCTCCTCAAACCCCGTAGTCCCTCTCTCAAAACCCCCTGTCGCTCGTCCTTTAAAGCCCTAATTTCCTATCGACCCCATCCGCACCGCCGTGGGCCCCCCTGGCCGCCTGCGCCAACTGGTTCTCCTCCCTCCCTTCGACAACGACGCCCCCTCCTCTCCTCAGACTTCCTCTCCGACCAGCGGTAAGTTCTTTAGTTGATTTAATTTAAAAATTGCTTTAAATTCCTGCTTGTTTATATATAAATGACATTGGAGTGGAATGGCGATTATTATGCATAACATTATAGAAAAGATATGATTTTTAGATTTGAAAAGATTAGATTTTGAAATATAAAAAGATTTGATTTCAAAACATATAAAGAGACTTGGTTTTGAAAATATAAAGAGACATGATTTTATAAAAATATAACCTTTTATATTCAAGTAGCGAATAAAAATATAATCTTTTATATGTGAAGTGTCGATAAAAATAAGATTTATATATATATATATATAATAGCAAGTTAAAGATGGGATTTTTATACATGTAGTGATAAATTAAAAAGGTGATTTTAATATACGTAGAAACAATATAAAAATGTGATTTTTATATATGTAGCGAACACAGACGACGAAAGTGACAAAAGGGCGAGCACGGCGAAGTTTTCCTACATATGAAGAGTCGTGGCGTTCGATTTAGCTCTCGGTGAGAACTCCTCACTTTTATTTTAATTTCTAGTTTGAAATATATACTAGGATGCAGATGGTGCTTAGCAGCACCCGACACCCGTCTTCCACAGACCATGGATGACTTGTATGTGTGATTGTTTGTGTTGTGAAATTTGACTGTTGATTGTGGTGTGAAATAAAATATATATTCATGTGTTGAAAGAAAATATATATTCATGTGTTGAAATAAAATATATATTCATGTGTTGAAATAAAATATATATTCATGTGTTGAAATAAAATTTATATTCATGTGTTGAAATAAAATATATATTCTTGTGTTGAAAGAAAATATATATTCATGTGTTGAAATAAAATATATATTCATGTGTTGAAAGAAAATATATATTCTTGTGTTGAAAGAAAATATATATTCATGTGTTGAAATAAAATATATATTCATGTGTTGAAATAAAATATATATTCATGTGTTGAAATAAAATATATATTCATTTACAAATCGAACGATTTGTTTATGTACACCGATTTGACTGATTTTGATTAGGACGATAAATTTTACACATCGTCCAACTGCACAAATTAAATCTATGCTTGATTGTTTGAAACCCCACACGGGTGTTGGGATGAGATTGGACATACACTAATCCCAATAATTAGCTGTATATCGATCGATTGATTGACAGATTGTTATAAGCATTAAATATTTTTATTTGATGCTTATACAGTGTACAATGCACTCTGGATGATGGTTGATGATTTATCGTTGCTATTATATACATGTGTTGTAGGGAATCTGTATAACTAACGTTATATGGTAATTGATTGAGCCTCACTCCGATTTGGAAAATAAGGAATATTATAAAAATAAATTCATGTGTTGAATAGAAATAAATTCATGTGTTGAATAATAAATATTCATGTGTTGAATAGAATAAATATTCATGTGTTGAGTAGAATAAACATTCATGTGTTGAATAAAAGTCGTGTTGATTAGATTGACGCCATTTTGACGTGAACGATATTTATATCGATTTTACTCATTTTTATAATGAATATAAGAAAGAAAGTGATTTCAAAATATAACGTTTTGAAAATATTATCATTTGTATATCGATGATGTGGAATATTCAATTTTGATTCGAAATTGAATACGAAGTTGAAATCATTTCGAAAACGAATTTAAAACGATTTATAAAATATGTTTTAAAAGGAAACTGACGAAATATAATATATATATATATATTATATATTAAATGGCCTGAATAGAAAACGCCACGCCACGGTAGTTCACGAATTTCGACCATTGACTTCGAATGGATATTACGGGAGATCTAACCGTCGGATTCTCCTAAAATCGGAACCATTGGGTTTGTATCGAAAAGAGCTTTCTAAGGATATTAGAGATTTGAAATCTAACCATTGGATTTGGAATTATGTCCAAATCAAATTTGGAAAAGGTCACTGTAAGTGCAGTTTGATGGCCGTTGATGGAGGTCGATTGTACGGGCCTTGATAAAATTATTAAAAATAGTAATAATTTGTGTAAAATCATAAGAAATGATTTGTGAAGAACTGGGATGAAGAATTCCATATTTGAAAAGATAAAAATAGACTTTTATCAAAATGAACTAGTTTCGAACTAGAATAATAATTTATTTATTTTTAAATAAATAAATTGGATTTGAAAGGGTTTTGAAAGTTATCAGAAGTTTCAATAATTGAATTGGAATGGAATGTGATTTTGGGTTTATAGTGAACTGTGTTTTAAATGACATTGATTCTTTAACCCAGTTAAAGACAGGATATTGATTTTTGGGAAGATTAAAACTAAGTGGAGTTTTAATGAATCTTTAATTATATTGAAACGGTCGAAAATGGAGTATCACCAATTTTGCTCCAGGCGATAGTTATGTCTTTAATTAGATTTGAACGTGAAACGGTAATTGAATTTACCGATAACACCGTGGTGTTAGATATGAAGTATGACTAGTATTACTTCATGGGATGAATAGGTTGGGATTGGGAAATAAAATAAATGATTACTTCGGTGTGGTTCGCTAATCCCGACTAATTTGAATTGATATTCAAAAGGAGATTAAAGAATAAATTTAAAGAATTTATCTTTGATAAAATTAATGGGAACCTTTCCCAAAGTATAAGAATATTTGAATAAAAGAATATTCTGAATTGGAATGAGGCGTATGTTGTTTTTTTGTTACAATTGTTTATTATATACGCGAGTTATTCAGAAAGACCGGGTTTATCACATTATGAATAACTGATTCGACGTGGTGTCGAGGATGAAGACGGAGGTTGAAGACCGGAGGTCTTCACATCGCTTGGGTGATTACTGATGATCTTGATTGGGATGTACACCCAAGAGGAGGGAATCAGTTGGTGATCATCCAGATGTACTTGGAGATCGATGGATATGCGAGGTACAAGGTGCCTCCGATTTTGTTCAGACCCAGAACGAACTTGTAAATGGACTATGTGTCTGACACTGGATTTTATTTTGTGTGATCGGTTTCTATTAAATATATATCTGTTTGGCGGCGGAGAATTTATTCTCTTGCTTAATGCCCTTCTCTGAGACGTACGAGCTCAGAGGTTATACATTGATGGATATCAAACGCATGGAGTGAATTGCCTGTGTGGCATGCCTAAGTGGCAATACAATCAAGGCTTCTGTTGAAAAGCAGAGTCTTGTGGTTGATGATCAATGCACCGCCTGTGTGGCATAGCTTTGTGTAACATTGATTCGCGAGCCTCACACCCCGGTTGTGAACCAGAAACGGGAGAGGACATCAGGGAGGGCATGCGTTTCCTTCTAGCTAGGGTGGTGTCAGTGACCTACCAGCCCTGACATTTATATTATTTTCACCTGTGTGGTTATTGCTGTTGCGAGGCGCCTCAGATATGTCGGTGACTGTGTGGAGCCGATGGAGTCATTTGGCTCATTTACGCCCTAAAGGGTGGGGAAACGTAGTGTTCAGGCATAATAATCCACATCGGTGGACCGGCGCTGACGATCCAAGGCTTGTCTGTGTGCTTTCCTGAGGCTCGGGCTAGAGAGTCTCAAATCGGTAGAGGATGATCCCTGGCCTCGGTTCATAGATGGAAATCCAATTTCCAAATACGTGACTTTACGGTTTTATTTGTAGAGCCTAGTATGTCGACATGATATATGGTACCCAAGCCGTCTATGATTGATATTTATGATTGAAATTCTTTTGACACTATACACTTATAATAGTATCAAATGATTTGTTTTTAATGTACCAAGAATGTTTGGCTATTATAAGGGAAAACCCTATCCTCCGGCTTGTGTTGCTTTGTGTGATGGGACCTGGGTCTTGTAATAGCTTCATTTTTCCAAAAAGCATTGCGCTGTTTTGTTATATGCATCGGTATTCTTGGGAGGAAACCCGTTCCGTGTTATATGACGTGGTCCCTTGATATATCTGATTTAAAGTAAAGTTTTAAATAACTGTTTTAGTTCTCACACCAGTCACATGACTGACCTGGAGTTTATTGTTTTAACCTAAACTCTGGGTGCCCTTATTTTGACACGGGCAACTAGTAGTTTTGGTTTTGTAGATTTATATTCACAGGATCCTGATTTACAGCTGGAACGATACTCGGAAAGCTCTATATCCGTGTATTACTTCTAGTTGTGTTTTGTATTATTTTCCACTGCGATGTATTTAAATGTAATTTAAATCTCTGATATTTTCTGTGTAATATTTATTCATACTCTGTATATTCTTGCATTCTGATGGAATTGTTGTAATATACAATGAAATGTTCTTCTGTTTGCGTTCCGATGTGTGTTGTTCTCAAAGCAATCCGGGCTTTCCTTACCGGGGAAGTTCAAGTCGTCTTAGTCCATTTACAAGTACGTTCTAGGTCTGAACGAAACCGGAGGAACCTTGTACCTCGCATATCCATCGATCTCCAGGTACGTCTGACGATCACCAACTGATTCCCTCCTCTTGGGTGTACAGCCCAATCAAGATCATTAGTAATCATCCAAACGATGTGAATACCTCCGGCCTTCAACCATCGTCTTCATCTTCGACTTATCGTCGAATCAGTTATTCAGAATGGGTATAAACCCGGCCTTTCCGAATAACCCGCGTATATAATCAACAAGTGTTACACAAACACAACATATGCCTCATTCCAATTTAAAGTATTCTTTTATTCAAATATTCACATTCTTAGGGAAAGGTTCCCATTAATTTTATCAAAGATAAATTCTTCTAAATTTATTCTTTAATATTTCTTTGGATATCATTTCAAACCATGTTAAAGTTTTCCAAACTAGTCAGGATAAGCGAACCATACCGAAGTAATTATTTATTTTATTTCCCAATCCCAACCTATTCATCCCATGGAGCAAAACTGGTAATACTCCATATCTAACACCACGGTGTTATCGGTAAATATTAATTACCATTTCACGTTCAAATCTAATTAAAGATTTAACTATCGCTTTGGAGCAAAACTGGTGATACTCCATTCTCGATCATTACAATCTAATTAAAGATTCATTAAAACTCCACTTAGTTTTAATCTTCCCACAAATCAATATTAATGGTTATTCAAAGCTAAGAAGTTAATCTTATTTTTAGCTGGGTTAAAGAACTAATGTCATTTAAAAACACGGTTCACGACAAACCCAAAATCCCATTACACTGTTAATCGGGTTAAAGAACAGGTGTTATTCAAAATACCACTCACAATAAACCCAAAAACCAATTTAAATTCAATTCCAATTAAATACTAATTAACTGGACAATTTCACTAAATCTTAATTAAAAGATTTATTCTTTTCTGAACTGGGTCCAAGAACAGTGTTAATTAAGACACCATTCACGACGAACCCAAAATCCTATTTGATATTAAATACAAGGCTCTGAATAGAAAATATATCTGCTTATATTCAATATCAAATTCTGAAACTAACAAATATCGTATTGGAAATAATGATATAAATATATCTTTCAAATTTCCACAACCTATCCGTATAATCATGAAATCCAACGTCGAAATATTCCGAAGATAATTTTGATTCAAATCCATTCCAATTCATATATTGGAAATTTTGATTATTTTTAAAACCACTTCAATTCCAATTTATTTATTCAAAAACATTGGATTATAATTCTAGTTCATAACTAGTTCATTTCGATAAAAATATATTTTTATAAATATGGGATTTTTCACCTCAATTCTTTCTAAATCATTTATTATGATTTTACACAAATTATTGATATTTTTAATAATTTTATCAAGGCTCGTACTATCGATTTCCAATAACGGTCGTCGAACTGCATTTACAACGACCTTTTCCAAATTTGATTTGGACATAATTCCAAATCCAACCATTAGATATCAAATTTCTAATATTCATTGGAAATCTCTTTTCGATACGAACCCAATGGTTCTGGTTTCAGGAGAATCCGACTGTCGGATCTCCCGTAACGTCAATTCGAAGTCAATGGTCGAAATTCGCGAACTGCCGCGGCGCTGCGCGTTTTATTCAGGCCATTTAATATATATAGTATATATATTATATATATTTCGTCGATTTAAATTCTAAACATATTTTATAAATCGTTTAAATTCGTTTTAAAAACGATTTCAACTTCATATTCAATTTTATATTAAAATTGAATATTCCATATCATTAATATATAAATGATAATATTTTCAAAACGTTATATTTTGAAATCACTTCCCTTTCGCTATTCATTATAAAAAAATGAATAAAATCGATATAAATATCGTTCTAAAAATATATACTTTATCGTTATAAAAATCTTAACTTTACCGGTATAAAAATCTGATACCAAGCTGACACGACCCGAACTTCCCCGTGACGGAAAGCCCGGATTGAGTTGAGGACAAGACGCATTGGAACACAAACATAAGAACATTTCATTGTTAATTACAACAATTTCATCAGAATATAAGAATATACAGAGTATGAATAAATATTATACATCAGAGAAATATCAGGGATTTAAATTACATTACATAGCAGTGGAAAACAATAAGAAACACAACTGAAAGTGATATACGGATACAGAGCTTTCTGAATATCATTCCAGCTGTAAACCAGGATCCTGTGAATATAAATCTGCAAAACCAAAACTACTAGCTGCCCGTGCGAATAATAGGGGCACCCAGAGTTTAGGTTAAAACAATAAACTCCAGGTTAGTCATGTGACTGGTGTGAGAACTAAAACAGTTATTTAAAACTTTACTTCAAAATAAAGTAAATCAAGGGACCACGCCGTATAACACGGAACTGGTTTCCTCCCAAGAATACCAGTGCATATAACAAAATAGCGCAATGCTTTTTGAAAAAATGAAGCTATTATAAGACCTAGGTCCCATCACACAATGCAACGCAAGCCGGAGGATAGGGTTTTCCCATGTAATAGCCAAACATGCTTGGTACGTTAAAACAAATCATTTCATACTATTATAAGTGCATAGTGTATAAAACAACTTCAAATATAAATGTATCAATCCTAGACAGCATGGGTACCATATATCATGTCGCCAATAATAGGCTCTACAATCAAAACCGCAAATGTCACGTATTGGAAGTTGGATTTCCATCTGTGAACCGAAGCAACGGATCGTCCTCACCGCTTCGAGACAATCTAGCCCATGTCTCAGGTCAGAGCTCGAGTGACCTTTGGATCGTCAGGGCCGGTCCACTGATGTAGATTAAAATGCCTGAACACTACGTTTCCCCGCCTTCAGGGGCGTAAATGGGTCCTATGACTCCATCGGCTCCACATAATCACCGATATATCCGAGGCGCCTCGCAATCCAACAACCACACAGGTGAAAATAATATAAATATCAGGGCTGGTAGGTCACTGACACCACCCTAGCTAAAAGGAAACGCATGCCCTCCCTGAGGTCCTTCTCCCGTTTCTGGTTCACACCGGGGTGTGAGGCTCGCGAATTAACGCTACACAAAGCTATGCCACAAAGGCCGTGCTTTGATCATCAACCACAAGACTTTGCTTTTCAACAAAAGCCTTGATCATTTGCATCTTAGAATGCCACACAGGAAAACCACTCTATGCAACCAATATCCATCAATCACACAGAATGATATCCAATGTCAGACACACAGTCCATTTACAAGCCCGTTCTGGGTCTGAACGAAACCGGAGGCACCTTGTACCTTGCATATCCATCGATCTCCAAGTATGTATGGACGATCACCAGCTGATTCCCTCCTCTTGGGTGTACGGCCCAATCAAGATCATCAGTAATTTTCCAAACGATGTGAAGACCTTCGGTCTTCGACCACCGTCTTCATCCTCGACACATCGTCGAATTAGTTATTCATAATGGGATAAACCCGGTCTTTCTGAATAACTCCATATATAATCAGCAAGTGTTACACAATCACAACATATGCCTCATTCCAATTTAGAATATTCTTTTATTCAAATATTCTTATACTTTGGGAAAGGTTCCCATTAGTTTTATCAAAGATAACTTCTTTAAATTTATTCTTTATTCTTCTTTTGAATATCAACTCAAACCAAATTATCGTTTATCCAAACTAGTCGGGATTAGCGAACCTTACCGAAGTAATCACTTGTTAAATTCCCCAACCCCAACCTATTCATCCCATGAAGTAAAACTGGTCATACTTCATATCTAACACCACGGTGTTATCGGTAAATTCAGTTACCATTTCACGTTCAAATCTAATTAAAGATTTAACTATCACCTGGAGCAAAACTGGTGATACTCCATTCTCGATCATTTCAATCTAATTAAAGATTCATTAAACTCCACTTGGTTTTAATCTTCCTAAAAATCAATATTAATGATTGTTTAACTTGGGAAATCATATTCTGTCTTTAATTGGGTTAAAGAACCAATGTCATTTAAAACACGGTTCACTATAAACCCAAAATCACATTCCATTTACAATGGAATCTTCATGGAAAACAAATCGATATTTATATATATAATTGATATAAACTTCCATATCCAACTAATAATATAAATGGAATAACAGCAAAGCCTTTTAAATTCCATATATATTAGCAGTCCTCATCCATAGAAATTCACTTCGATTATTACCAAATCGAATTCCGTTCCATTCCAATTTATTTTATTAAATTGGAAAAATTTACGTTGGAAAATCTCCTTTAAATCTTAACAAAAGATTTATAAATTCCAAATCACATTTCACTGTAAATCGGGTTAAAGAACGAATGTCGTTAAAACACAGTTCACGATAAACCCAATTCACATTCCATTAGTTATCGGGTTAAAGAACAAGTGTTATATAGAGCACCGTTCACGATAAACCCAAAAATCAATTCAAATTCAATTCCAATTAAATACCATTTAATTGGTATACTTCATTAAATCTAAATAAAAATATTTAATCTTTTTCTCAACTGGGTTTAAGAACAGTGTTAATGAAGACACCATTCATGACAAACCCAAATACCATTTGATATTAAATACAAGGCTCTGAATAGAAAATATATCGTCTTATATTCAATATCAAATTCTACGACCAACAAATATCGTATTGGAAATAACGATATAAATATATCTTTTAAATTTCCAAAACGATAGCTGTATAACCACGAAATCCAACATCGAAATATTCCAAAGATAATTTCGATTCAAATTCATTCCGATTCAATTATTGGAAATTCTAGTTACTTTTCAACCCCTTTCAAATCCAATTTATTTATTTCAAAAATAAACGGATTATAATTCTAGTTCAAAACTAGTTCATTTCAATAAAACTCTATTTTTATCTTTTCAAATATGAAATTTTTCATCCTAATTATTTCCAAATCATTTCTTATGATTTTACACAAATTATTGCTATTTTTAATAATTTTATTAAGGCCTGTACAGTCGATTTCCATCAACAGCCATCGAACTGCACTTACAGCGACCTTTTCCAAATTTGATTTGGACATAACTCCAAATCCAACCATTAGATTTCTAGTTTCTTGTATTCGTTAGAAATCTCTTTTCGATACAAACCCAACGGTTCCAGTTTTAGGAGAATCCGATGGTCGGATCTCCCGTAATGTCCAAAAATCAGATTTTTTGATGCCAAATCACAACAATAACCCTATCTAGTTTTGGTTCTCACACCAGTGAATCATATAGAAATCCCACTTTCGAAACCCGAACATAAATATTGGTGATGGAGCTCCATCATCAAAATCATCTCCGAGCGACTAGAGTGTGATTCTATATCTACCCAGTATATTAAAACTTCGGATATACGTTTGCAAGGCGTATATGCAAAATCTTTATATATTGGATTGTCCAAATTCAATACAAATAAAATATTCAAATACATTGAATAAGGTTTAATTCCTCAAAACAATTTGGTTTTATTTTAAAAATATACTCTTCACACTTGTTATAGGATACTACTGATCCCATCTCTAACGAGTCATTCTAATTGGATATTACTAATCCAATATCTGATGAATTCTTTCGTATGGTTCTAAAGTGATTTATATGGATTTCACACATCAAATGTGTATCGGGTAGTTACGTTTGCTGTAACAACAAGGAATTTCGCTCGATCCGAATCGATCGCTAAACCGACCAAGACCGTTTGAAACCCCTGATTGTTTTGAGAACACGACAAATCAGAACGCAAACAGAAGAACATTTCATTGTTTATTACAACAACTCCATCAGAATACAAGAATATATAGAGTATAAATAAATATTACACATTTGATAAATATCAAAGATTTAAATTACATTTAAATACATAGCAGCGAAAGAATAATACAAAGCACAACTGAAAGAAATACACGGATACCGAGCTTTCCGATATCGTTCCAGCTGTAAACCAGGATCATGTGAATATAAATCTGCAAAACCCAACTACTAGCTGCCCGTGCAGAAAATAAGGGCACCCGGAGTTTAGGTTAAAACAATAAACTCCAGTCAGTCATGTGAGTGGTGTGAGAACTAAAACAGTTATTAATTTAATTTTAAAATTCGGTAAATCAAGGAACCACGTCATATAACACGGAACGGGTTTTTACCCCAAGAATACCAGTGCATAAACAAATAGCGCAATGCTAAATAAAGAACAATGAAGCTGTTATAAGACCCAGGTCCCATCACGTAATGCAACGCAAGCCGGAGGATAGGGTTTTACCTTATAACAGCCAAATAATGCTTGATACGCGAAATTTAATCTTTTATTATTACTATAAGTGAAGAAAACAACTTCAAATATAAATGTATCAATCATAGACGACATGGGTACCGTATATCATGTTGTCATACTATGCTTTACAAATAAAACCGAAATGTCACGTATTGGAAATTGGATTTCCTTCATGAGTCGAGGCAAGGGGCAAGCTCCTCTCCGTTCGAGACACTCTAGCAAATGTCTCAGGACCACACACAACGATCCTTGGAACCTCCAAGGCTGGTCCTCTCCTACTTTCGAGGATTAATTATTCCTGAACACACGTTTCCCGGTCCTATAGGACCTATATCTGAGGCGCCTCACATTCCAACAACCACACAGGTAAAAATAATATAAATGTCAGGGCTGGTAGGTCAATGACATTACCTATAGCTAGAAAGAAACGTCGTGTTCTTCTTGGGTCCTTATCCCATTTTTGACTCATATCGAGGTGTGAGGCTCGCGAATTAATGCCATACACAAAGCTATGCCACATAGGTCGTGCTTTGATCATCAACCACAAGACTTTGCTTTTCAACAGAAGCCTTGATCATCTACCACTTAGGCATGCCACACAGGAAATTCACTCCGTGCGACTGATTTCTATCGATATATAACCTCTGAGCTCGTACGTCTCAGAGAAGGGCGTTAAGCAAGAGAATAAATTCTCCGCCGCCAAACAGATATATATTTAATAGAGATCAATCAGCACAGAACAAAATCCAATGTCAGACACAGTCCATTTACGGTTTCGTTTAGGTACTACAATGTAAAACCATAATATATTTCCAAATCGTTTCGAAATCATCGATTTTTAGCCCTCGAAATCCTTTTTGTTTTATAAAACACTCCCTGTCTAAAATCGGGAATACATTTCTTATTGATTGTTCAACTTTCTAGACATTAATCCTGCTTTAACTCGGTTAAAGAAGTAATGTCTAGAAAGTTGAACAATCAATAAGAAATGTAATCCCGATTTTGGACAGGGAGTGTTTTATAAAAATGTTTTATAAAACAGAAAGGATTTCGAGGGCTAAACTCGATGATTTCAAAACGATTTGGAAATATATTATGGTTTTGCATTGTAGTTCATCACATATTCGATTAGTTGCTATTAATGATGTATCTGTTTGGTCATAATTTTTAACGAGTATGTGAATAAAATAAATATTTATTCATACTCTGTATATTCTTGTATTCTAATGGAATTGTTGTAATAAACAGTGAAATGTTCTTCTGTTTGCGTTCTGATTCGTCTTGTCCTCATGGTAATTCATCCTTTCTCTTCTCCGCGAAGGAAAGCCCGGATTACTTTGAGGACAAGCCACATCGGGACACAAACAGAAGAACATTTCATTGCTTATTACAACAATTTCATCAGAATACAAGAATATACAGAGTATGGATAAATAAAACACACTCGATAAATATCAGAGATTACAATAAATTACATAGCAGCGGAAAAATAATACAATACACAACTGAAAGAGATATAGGGATACAGAAGTTTCCGGATATCATTCCAGCTGTAAACCAGGATCCTGTGAATATAAATCCGCAAAACCAAAACTACTAGCTGTCCGTGTGAAAAATAGGGGCACCTAGAGTTTAGGTTAAAACAATAAACTCCAGGTCAGTCATGTGACTGGTGTGAGAACTAAAATAGTTATTAATTTTTACGTTAAAATAAAGTAAATCAAGAGACCACGCCGTAGAACATGGAATGGGTTTCCTCCCAAGAATACCAGTGCATATAACAAAACAACGCAATTCTTTTTGAAAAAATGAAGCTATTATAAGACCCAAGTCTCATCACACAATGCAACGCAAGCCGGAGGATATGGTTTTCCCTTATAATAGCCAAACATGCTTGGTACGTTAAAACAAATCATTTGATACTATTATAAGTGCATAATGTATAAAACAACTTCAAATATAAATGTATCAATCCTAAATGGCATGGGTAACATATATCATGTCGCCAATACTAGGCTCTACAATCAAAACCGCAAATGTCACGTATTGGAAGTTGGATTTCCATCTGTGAACCGAGGCAAGGGATAGTCCTCACCGCTTCGAGATAATCTAGCCCATGTCTCAGGTCAGAGCTCGAGTGACCTTTGGATCGTCAAGGACGGTCCACCGATGTGGATTAAAATGCCTGAACACTGCGTTTCCCCGCCCTTTGGGCCGTAAATGAATCCTATGACTCCATCGGCTCCACATAGTCACCGATATATCCGAGGCACCTCGCAATCCAACAACCACACAGGTGAAAATAACATAAATGTCAAGGATGGTAGGTCACTGACATCACCCAAGCTAGAAGGAAACACATGCCCTCCCTGAGGTCCTTCTCCCGTTTCTGGTTCACACCGGGGTGTGAGGCTCGCGAATTAATGCTACACAAAGCTATGCCACAAAGGCCGTTCTTTGATCATCAACTACAAGACTTTGCTTTTCAAAAAAAGCCTTGATCATTTGCTTCTTAGCATGCCACACAGGCAAACCACTCCATGCAATCGATATCCATCAATCACACAGAATGATATCCAATGTTAGACACACGGTCCATTGACAAGTCCGTTTTGGGTCTGAACGAAACCGGAGGAACCTTATTCCTCGCATATCCATCGATCTCCAAGTACGTCTGGACGATCACCAACTGATTCCCTCCTCTTGGGTGTACGGCCCAATCAAGATCATCAGTAATTATCCAAACGATGTGAAGACCTCTGGTCTTCGACCACCGTCTTCATCCTCGATACATCGTCGAATCAGTTATTCAGAATGGGATAATCCCGGTCTTTTTGAATAACTCGCGTATATAATAAACAAGTGTTACACAAACACAACATACGCCTCATTCCAATTCAGAATATTATTTTATTCAAATATTCTTATACTTTGGGAAAGGTTCCCATTAATTTTATCAAAGATAAATTCTTTAAATTTATTCTTTAATCCTCTTTTGAATATCATTTCAAACCAAATTATGTTTTATCCAAACTAGTCGGGATTAACGAACCTCACCGAAGTAATCATTTGTTTTAAATTTCCTAATCCCAACCTATTCATCCCATGAAGTAAAACTGTTAATACTTCATATCTAACACCACGGTGTTATCGGTAAATTCAATTACCATTTCACGTTCAAATCTAATTAAAGATTTATCTGTCACCTGGAGCAAAACTAGTGATGCTCCATTCTCGATCATTTCAATCTAATTAAAGATCCATTAAAACTCCACTTGGTTTTAATCTTCCCAAAAATCACTATCAATGATTATTTAACATGGGAAAGCATATCTGGCTTTAACTGGGTTAAAGAACCAATGTCATTTAAAACACGGTTCACGATAAACCCAAAATTCACATTCCATTCCATTAGGCTTTAACCGTATATTAGCAAGTGAACAATTCCCCAAGTAATAACCCCGAAGTCCGAAACCAACATCAGATCAATACCCCGGAAACCATTCAACTTAGTTAACCTTCAGTTAATTTCTAATTTTCACACGGGGTTTAAGAACAGTGTTAGTGAAGACACCATTCACAACAAACCCAAAATCCTATTTGATATTAAATACAAGGCTCTGAATAGAAAATATATCTGCTTTTATTCAATATCGAATTCTAAAATCAACAAATATCGTATTGGAATAACGATATATATCTTCCAAATTCCTCCACAATGTCCGTATAATCACGAAATCCAATATCAAAATATTCCAAAGATAATTTCGATTCAAATCCATTCCAATTCATATATTGGAAATTCTAGTTATTTTAAAACCATTCCCAATCCATTTCATTTATTTAAAAATAATTGAATTCTTATTCTAGTCATAAACTAGTTCATTTCAATAAAAATATATTTTTATCCTTACAAATGTGGAATTTTTCATCCTACTTCTTTCCAATTCATATATTATGATTTTACACAAATTATTAATATTTTTAATAATTTTATCAAGGCCCGTACAGTCGGTTTTCAATAACGGCCACCGAACTGCACTTACATCGACATTTTCCAAATTTGATTTGGACATAATTCCAAATCCAACCGTTAGATTTCAAATTTCTAACATTCACTAGAAATATATTTTCAATACGAACCCAATGGTTCCAGTTTTAGGAGAATCCGACGGTCGGATCTCCCGTAATGTTCATTCGAAGTCAATAGTCGAAATTCGCGAACTACCGCGGCGCGTTCTATTCAGGCCATTTAATATATAATATATATATATATATATTATATTTCGTCGATTTCAATTCTAAACTTATTTTATAAATCATTTTAAATTCATTTTAAAAACAATTCCAACTTCATATTCAATTTTAAATCAAAATTGAATATTCCATATCGTCAATATATATAAATGATAATATTTTCAAAACATTAGATTTTGAAATTACTTCATTTTCTATATTCATTATAAAAATGAATATAATCAATATAAATATCGTTCGCGTCAAAATGGCGCAAATCTAATCAACACGGCTTTATATCTTTCAATAACTTCGTTATTCTATTCAACAAATGAATATTTTCTTCAGCACATGAATATACATTTTACTCAACACATGAATATTTATTAATTCTAACTTACAATAAAAATGTGAATTCTATTGTATAAAATATTTCGTTCAACACATGAATAGTTTCAACACATGAATATTCTCAATACATGAGTATCGTCAACACATGACTATGTTTGTTATTTTATATATTTGATAAAATTGTGATTTATATCATTTAATTCTTAATCATCCTCTAATATTTTTGGTTTCACTAAAATCCTGTTTATTTTGAATCATGTACGTTCATTTGAAATTTGAAACTGAATTTTCGAACTATCGCGCCATTTTCAATTCCTTTTATAATTAAAAATTTATAATTATACTCTAATGATGATTCAAATAAATATTTCTAATCCGCTACTCATGTAAGAATCGAATCTTTATTCTCACTACTTAACGATTGAAATAAAGTTCATATTTTTATTTCACTTCATATATAATAATCATATTTTTATATTACAAAGATAATAAAAATATAAGATTTTTATATATGTATGATAATAAAAATATGATTTTTAAATAAGTATGATAACAAAACAATCAACAATCAATTTATTCCATAGTTCAGAAGTAGAATGGAGTAGTGGAGCCCAAAGGAGAGAACTGCTCACTTTAATTCTTGTTTTCTAGTAAAGAATATATACTAGGATGCAGACGGTGCTTAGCAGCACCCGACACCCATCGTCCACAGACCATAGACGACTTGTTTGATTTTGTTGTGTGGTGAAAATTGATTGTGATGTGGAATGAATGGAAATATATTCATGTGCTGAAATAAATCATTTATTGTTAAAAATATAAATTTAACGTGAATGTGAATAAATAAATATTCATTTACAAATCTGACGATTTGTTTATGTACACCCATTTGACTGATATTGATTGGGACGATAAATTTTACACATCGCCCAACTACACAAATAATATTCAGTGTTTGTTGATTCGAAACCCCACACGGGTGTTGGGATGATATTTGATGTACACTTATCCCAATTATTTAGTTGTATGTCAATCGATAGGTTGACAGACAGCTGTGTGGTACACCCTGGATTATGGTTGATTAATTATCGTTGCTATTATATACATGTGTTGTATGGAATCCATATAAATAACATTATATGGTAATTGATTGGGTCTCATTCCAATTTAGAAAATAAAGAATATTCTAAAATAATATTCAGAACAGGAAACTAAATATTCATGTGTTGAATAAACAAAATATTCATGTGTTGACGATATCCATGTGTTTAGATTATTCATGTGTTGAAAATATTCATGTGTTGAGTAAAATCTTTAAACAATAAAATTTATATCTTTATCATATATAAAATTAGAAACTAACTGGAAACTAGTTAAGATGAGTGGTTTCCTGGGTATTGATACTAAGGGAATCGTTCTCTTACTAATTTACGATTAGAGTCTGATTAAGAATTAAACGATAAATATCAGAATTTCATCAAATATATAAAATAACAAAAATAGTCATGTGTTGACAATACTCATGTGTTGAGAATATTCATGTGTTGAAATGATTCATGTGTTGAGCAGAATATTTATACAATAAAGTTCACATTTTTATTGTAAGTAAGAACTAATAAATATTCATGTGTTGAAAGAAATATATTCATGTGTTGAAGAAAATATTCATTTGTTGAATAGAATAACGAAGTTATTAAAATATAGAAAGCCGTGTTGATTAGACTTGCGCCATTCTGACGCGAACGATATTTATATCAATTTTATTCATTTTTTATAATGAATAGCGAAAAGGAAGTGATTTCAAAATATTACGTTTTGAAAATATTATCATTTATATATTAATGATATGGAATATTCAATTTTGATTTAAAATTGAATACGAAGTTGAAATCTATTTTAAAAAGAATTTAAATGATTTATAGAATACGTTTAGAATTGAAATCGAAGAAATATATAATATATATATTACATATATTAAATGGCCTGAATAGAACGCGCCGCGCCGCGGCAGTTCGTGAATTTTGACTATTGACTTCGAATTGACGTTATGGGAGATCTGACCGTCGAATTCTCCAGAAACTGGAACCGTTGGGTTCATATCGAAAAGAGCTTTCCAATGAATATTAGAAATTTGAAATCTAACGGTTGAATTTGGAATTATGTCCAAATCAAATTTGGAAAAGGTCGCTGTAAGTGCAGATCGACGACCGTTATTGGAAATCGACTGTACGGGCCTTGATAAAATTATTAAAAATATCAATAATTTGTGTGAAATCATAATAAATGATTTAGAAAGAATTGGGGTTAAAAATCCTATATTTAAAAAGGATAAAAATATATTTTTATCGAAATTAACTAGTTATGAACTAGAATTATAATCCAATATTTTTTAATAAATAAACTGGATTTGAAGTGGTTTTAAAAATAATCATAATTTCCAATATATGAATTGGAATGGATTTGAATCGAAATTATCTTCAAAATATTTCGATGTTGGATTTCGTGATTATACAGATATAGTTGTCGAAATTTGAAAGATATATTTATATCGTTATTTCCAATACGATATTTGTGGGTTTCGGAATTTGATATTGAATATAAGTCGATATTTTTTCTATTCATAGCCTTGTATTTAATATCAAATGGGATTTTGGGTTTGTTGGGAATGGTGTCTTCAATAACACTGTTCTTGAACCTAGTTTAGAAAAGAATAAATCTTTTAATTAAGATTTAGGGAAATTGTCCAGTTAATTAGTATTTAATTGGAATTGAATTTAAATTGGTTTTTGGGTTTATTGTGAGTGGTGTTTTGAATAACACCTGTTCTTTAACCCAATTGACAATGGAATGTGATTTTGGGTTTATCGTGAACCGTGTTTTAAATGACATTGGTTCTTTAACCCAGTTAAAGACAGGATAGGATTTCCCTAGTTAAATAATCATTAATATTGATTTTTGGGAAGATTAAAACAAAGTGGAGTTTTAATGAATCTTTAACAAGATTGAAATGATCGAGAATGGAGTATCACCAGTTTTTCTCCAAAGCGATAGCTAAATCTTTAATTAGATTTGAATGTGAAATGGTACTTAATATTTACCAATAACATCGTGGTGTTAGATATGGAGTATTACCAGTTTTTCCCCATAAAATGAATAGGTTGGGATTGGGAAATAAAATAAATGATTACTTCGGTGTGGCTCGTTAATCCCGACTAGTTTGGAAAACCTTAATATGGTTTGATATCCAAAGAAATATTAAAGAATAAATTTAATAGAATTTTTCTTTGATAAAATTAATGGGAACCTTTCCCTAAGAATGTGAATATTTGAATAAAAGAATATTCTGAATTGGAATGAGGCGTATGTTGTATTTGTGTAACACTTGTTTATTATATACGCGAGTTATTCGGAAAGGCCGGGTTTATACCCATTCTGAATAACTGATTCGACGATAAGTCGAAGATGAAGACGGTGGTTGAAGACCGGAGGTCTTCACATCGTTTGGATGATTACTGATGATCTTGATTGGGTTGTACACCAAGGAGGAGGGAATCAGTTGGTGATTTCCCAGACGTACTTGGAGATCGATGGATATGCGAGAAATAAGATTCCTCTGGTTTCGTTCAGACCCATAACGAACTTGTAAATGGACTGTGCGTCTGACATTATATTTTGTTCTGTGCTTATTGATCTCTAGTAAATATATATCTGTTTGGCGGCAGAGAATTTATTCTCTTGCTTAACGCCCTTCTTTGAGACGTACGAGCTCAGAGGTTATATATCGATAGAAATCAGTCGCATGGAGTGAATTGTCTGTGTGGCATGCCTAAGTGGCAGATGATCAAGGCTTCTGTTGAAAAGCAAAGTCTTGTTGTGGATGATCAAAGCACAACTTATGTGGCACAGCTTTGTGTATAGCGTTAAATCACGAGCCTCACACCTCGGTATGAGTCAAAAACGGGGTAAGGACCCAAGGGGTGCACGACGTTTCTTTCTAGCTATAGGTGATGTCAGTGACCTATTAGCCCTAACATTTATATTATTTTTTACTTGTGTGGTTATTGGAATGTGAGGCGCCTCGGATATAGGTCCTATAAGACCGGGAAACGTGTGTTCAGGAATAATTAATCCTCAAAAGTAGGAGAGGACCGGCCTTGGATGTTCCAAGGATCGATGTGTGTGGTCCTGAGACATTTTCTAGAGTGTCTCGAACGGAGAGAAGCTTGCCCCTTGCCTCGACTCATGACAGAAATCCAATTTCCAATACGTGACATTTCAGTTTTATTTGTAGAGCCTAGTATGGCGACATGATATATGGTATCCATGCCGTCTATGATTGATACATTTATATTTGAAGTTGTTTTCTTCACTTATAGTAATAATAAAAGATTAAATTTTGTGTATCAAACATTATTTGGTTGTTATAAGGTAAAACCCTATCCTCCAGCTTGCGTTGCATTGTGTGATAGGACCTAGGTCTTATAACAGCTTCATTGTTCTTTATTTAGCATTGCGTTGTTTGCTTATGCACTGGTATTGTTGGGGTAAAAACCCGTTCCGTGTTGTACGACGTGGTCCCTAGATTTACCGAACTTTAAAAATCAAATTATTAACTATTTTAGTTCTCACACCAGTCACATGACTGACCTGGAGTTTATTGTTTTAACTTAAACTCTGGGTGCCCTTATTTTCCGGATGGGCAGCTAGTATTTGGGTTTTGCAGATTTATATTCATAGGATCCTGGTTTACAGCTGGAGCGATACTCGGAAAGCTCTGTATCCGTGTCTTTCTTTCAGTTGTGCTTTGTATTATTTTTCCGCTGCTATGTATTTAAATGTAATTTAAATCACTGATATTTATCAAATGTGTAATATTTATTCATACCCTATATAATCTTGTATTTTGATGGAATTGTTGTAATAAACAATGAAATGTTCTTCTGGTTTTGTTCTGATTCGTCTTGTCCTCACGGTAATTCGTCCTTTCTCTTCTCTTCGGGGATTGGGGAAGCTTGGGTCGCCACATTAATTTACAAGAAAATTTACCTATTATTGTGAATCACAAGTTCATCATGTTGTAGGAAAATTGGATAAAGTTAAAAGAACATTTTTACACTTAAGAATAAGTTATAAAAAATGTTTCATTTCAGATATTTATACATGTTAGAATGGAAGTTGTCATTTGAAAATATTTCACTTAAAGTGTTATGTACATTAGAAAGAATGACGCTTATAAAAAAATGAGATTGTCATTAGAAACAATTGAATTTGTACGCAAATAAAAAAAATCACTTTTTATTTGACATTAGAAACATGTAGAAAAGATTATGCGAATAAAATTCTTCTTTTATCTGACATCAGAAACATTAAAATCATATTTAGGAAAATATGTTGAAACATTAAAATTACATTTTTAATGTAAGATACGATTTATGTAAAATATACATTGTTTCCATTAAAAAGAATAGAATAAAAAGAAGACATTTTTATTTTGTTTTCAACAAAAAGATTACATTTTTATTGTCATGTTGTTTCATTAAAAAGATTGAAATAAAAAGTATCATTTTTATTGCATTAAAATGATTTAAATATTTGTTATATCTATTTCATGGATGAATTGTTGTGTCGTTATGTATGTTATATTGTGACATGATTGAGATTTAGGAAACTAAACGTGTTAAAATAATGTTATTATAATTACACTTCCATTTACAAATTATTTAACTTGTTTATGTGATTGGGACAATATTTTTTTTACACATCGCCAAGTGCACAAATAATTTATTATTTATTTGTTGGATGAAACCCCACACGGGTCTTGAGATGATATTCTAATCACACATCTTCCTTGTGGTTAGTTGTAGAATGCACTCTGTTTGTTATTTGGATGTTTACTGATTATTTATCATTCATACGCAATGTATGAAAACCATATAAATGAATTTATATGGTAATTGGTTGAGTAGCATTCCGATTCAGAAATAAAGAGTATTTGGTAACAAGCATATTTATAAAATAAATAACAATTTAGTATAAAGGACATTTTAGAATAAAAGATATTTTTAATTAAGAATATTTTAGAATAAATATATTTTAAATAAAGAATAGTTTAAAATAATGAATATTTTTCAGTGAAATAATTAAAATTATAAATTTTAATTGCACTTTTGACATGAGGTTAGGTTGCATTTGTGGTGGAAGTCTGCCCGGACCCGACCGACATATCTAGCAGCCACTAATATTGAACCTAATGTGAGGTTTAAGTGCGCAAATACGAAGCGGGCTATGACATGAGGTTAAGCCCAACTTGTGGGATTAGTCTGCCCGGACCCGATCGGCATGTCCAACATCCGCAAGTTGTAGGACTAATGTGGGAGGTCTAGCCCATTATAAACCATAAATGGACATGATAATGAATTAGACTATTTAGCCCATTATAAGTTGAAACGCCATTTTAACCCGAATGGGTTTATCGATCGTTTTTATTCATTTTATAATGAATAGAGTAAAAATTAGTAATTTCCAAAATCTAATATTTTGAAAACATTATTTTAAAGAAATAGAATAAATCTTTAATCAAGATTTAATGAAGTTTTCCAATGTAGTAGTATTTAATTGGAATTAAATAAATAAATTGGATTTTGAGTTTGTCGTGAATGGTGTTTTAAATAACACTGTTCTTAAACCCCGTGTGAAAAGAATAAATCTTTTAATTTAGATTTAGAGAA
Source organism: Allium sativum (assembly GCA_030737875.1). Taxonomy (NCBI): domain Eukaryota; kingdom Viridiplantae; phylum Streptophyta; class Magnoliopsida; order Asparagales; family Amaryllidaceae; genus Allium; species Allium sativum. The sequence continues at coordinate 330,354,383 of CM060910.1, read as the reverse complement.
ATTTACTAATTAATTAATGTTTTAATTAAGCATTAAGATGAAAGTTGATTGAGGTTTTATCGTGAACTATGTTTTAAATGACAAATGTTCTTTTATCCCAATTAACAGTGAAATTATAATTTTGAAATTATAAATCTTTTATTAAGATTTAAATGGAATTTGTAAATCTTTTATTAAGATGAAACGGTAATTTTCCAAAGTGAAGTTTTGTCCAATTTAATATATTAAATTGGAATTGAATGGAATTCGGTTCGATAATAACCGATATGAGCTTCTGTAAAAGAAGACCGTTACTATGTATGGAATTTAAAAGGCTTTGCCGTTATCCCATTTATATTATTAGTCTGATATAGAAATTTATATCGATTATACATTGATTTGATTTCTGTGAAAATTCCATATTTAATGGAAGATGATTTTGGGTTTATCGTGAATTGTGTTTTAAATGACATTGGTTCTTTAAACCAGTTAAAAATAAGATTTGTTTATTAAATTTGAATAATCATTAAATAATGATTTTTAATAATAAAACCAAATTGGAGTTTTTAATAAATCTTTAAAAGGAAAGATTTAAGAATAAATTTAAGGAATTTATCTTTGATAGAATAATGTGAATATTTTATTAAAAGAATATTCTGAATTGGAATAAGGCGTTTGATGTGTTTTTATAACACTTGATTTTTAATTATAAAATATACGAGTTATTCGGGAAGACCGGGTTTAACCCATTCTCAATAATTACTGCGATGATTAAAAGTCGAAGATGAAGACGTTGGTTGAAGACGGGCGATCTTCACATTGAATGGATGACTAGTGATGCCTTTGATAGGAGTTGCTGCCTTGAAAGGGTTACAGTGGTAGTTGTCCAGACGTACTTGTTGATTATCCGGATAAGCGAGCACCTCTCTTCCGTATTGGACATACGGGACGAGGAATAAGGTGACTCCGGTTTCGTTCAGACCCAGAACGGACCTGTAAATGGATGTGTGTTTGACATTGGATTTCATTCCATGTAAATTAAATTTATTTCTATTTAATATACATCTGTGGTAGCGGAGAATTTATTCTCTTGCTTGATACCCTTCTTTGAGACGCACGAGCTCAGAGGTTATATATTGGTAGTTATCAATCGCATGGCGTGTCTTGTCAATGTGGCATGCCAAGATGCAAATGATCAAGGCTTTTGTTGAAAAGCAGGGACTTGTGGTTGATGATCAAAGGATTGCCTATTTCGGCGTAGCTTTGTGTATAGCATTACTTCGCGAACCTCACACCCCGGTATGAGTCAAAAACAGGACAAGAGAATGCAGGAAGTGCACATGTTTCTTTCTAGCTAGAAGTGGTATCAGGGTTTTACGAGCCCTAGCATTTTACTTATGTGGATGATAGATTACGAGGCCTCGGTTATATTGATCGATAGTGGCCAATTTATAGGTTCAATAGGACTGGGAGGCGTGTGTTCAGGAATTGCCAATCCACTAAAGTATTTGTGGACCGACCCTGTAGGATCCAAGGGTTCGCCAGCGTCCGAATCCTGAGACATTGCTAGAGTGTCTCGAATCGGTAAGGAGATCGTTCCTATCCTTGACTCATGATGAAAATACAACTTCCAATACGACACCATGCGGTTTTGATTGTAGAACTAGTATGGCGACATAGTATATGGTAGTTATGCCGTCTATGATTGATACATTATGATTGAAATGTTTTTGAAACATATATACACTAATAATAATATCAAATCCGTTTTTATCGTATCAAGCATTTTTGACCATTATATGGGAAAACTGTCTCCTCCGGTTTGCATTGCATTGTGTGATGGGACTTGAGTCTTATAATGGTTTCATTTTTCTAAAAAGCATTGCGTTGTTTAACGATTTACTTTATTTAAATTATGCACTAGCAATCCAATGGAGTAAACCCATTCCATGTTAGCGGCGTGGTCATGTGATTAGCCTTGTTACTAGTTAATTTAAGTAAAGATTTCTCATACCAGTCCCATGACTGACCCGTAGTTTGTGTCACTTTGCAAACACGGGTGCCCTCTTTTCCACACGGGCAGTCGAGTAGCTTATTTTGCATATATATTGAGCAGGATTCTGGATCGAAGCTTAAAGTTGTGTCTAGAGTATTGGTAGATTTCGGCTATATCAGATTATTGATTCCGCTGCACTGTATTAAAATCTATTGTAAATTTATCTTTCGTTGTATTATATTCCATGTACTCTGATATTATGTACTCTGATGTAACGTTATTATGATGTTTATAAAAGTCTTCTGTTATTTGTTCTGATGTGTTGTATTCCCAAAGTTAGCATATTTAGGTTTTTAACGGACTTAGTCGATTTTACTATTGATTAGGTCCGGGCAAAATCGGAATCGTTACAATTAAAATCACTGTGGAATTTATAATAAAAGTGAATATATTGTAGAAAATGTTATTAATGACACGTTGGATATTGTAAATCAAATTATAGTGAAATTGTGAATAATAGAATAAAATAGATATTCCTAATTTGCATGTAAAATTTACAGTAATTGGGAAATTGTATATAACTACACTAAGACTCGAGGTTAAGATCAACTTGTGGTAAAAGCCTGCCCGACACCGCCCGACAAATCCAACGTCCACAAGTGATCAACTTAATGTGAGAGGTATGGTGCCCAAACATATATAAGAATATATGTATACAACAGATAATATGTAAATAAAAAATAAATTAGTAATGTCTGTTGGAGTACAACGAATATATATTTAAGCAATGATAAAATAATGATACTTCATCGTCAAATAATGTCTTAGGAAACTATGACCGTTATGTTCATAAGTGACATTAATTATAATTAATAGAATTAAATGTTATGCATGGAAATATACAAGACGGTAAAGAAATGGATCCTAGAACAGTAAACGTTTAGTTAAAAAAAGAGGAAAATGTGATGAACATGGAATATAACCTATTATAACTGATTATATGAATGATAATGGAATACAATAGGTAGGCTTGTCCTAGGGACAAGTGGAAATTATAACGTAGGTTATAATAAATAAAAAAGCAAACTTATTAATAAACCTTAATTAAGAGAACTAAGTTAATAAGTAAACAACAACAAAAAGTTGTAATGACGATATAAGATGAGATTATGATTAAATAAGAAAAAATAAGGTAGACTTATGGAATGAAATAAGTTATATTTAATTATATATATATTATAAGTAGTATGTTAATAGAAACCATGTAGATCGGGATAACATATACTTAATTATACATTAAGTAGAACATGTTATTCTGACTTATAAACATGAAATTGGACAATGAATGACATGGTATTGATGTGAAAAGATTGTAGATTACCTTCATTAATTACAATCTAGGGAATAAATTGTTATGAACTTATTAATGAACTTAAATGGGTTAAGTTATATCACTCAATCAATAAGCAGGAGGGGTCCGTTCCTTCGAGATATAAGGGGATTAGAGAAAACCTGGTAACTTGAATAAAAAGTTTGAATGTGGGTAATCAAGTTAATGGGCAATCTGATAAGATTAGACAAGCGTGCAATTAAAAGATTAGACATATGGTCTAATAACACATTAGCGTGATGCGCTTGGACCAGTCTGCATGTACGAAGGTGAAGAACCCAACAGGGTAGATCATTGAGGTCCCTGGAGGCACGACAGGAGCACACCCATATGGTTCTTCTACTTGCTAGATTTGGGGGATTGGAAGGAAGCACGCAACTTCCGAGGGATGTGGTAGGGTACTCTATGGTGGTCCTTTGTTGTAGTGTGTGACGGCCCGCCCCGCACCAACCGACATTTACTCCAAAAGTGCGCTGTACACATGTCCAGTTAGCACGGAACGGGTCGCCAGAAGGAAAAGGAAGAAGGAAATGAACTAACAAAGAACCTGTAGAATGTCTCACAGCGCATAGAATAAAATATAATAATAACATACTTGACATAAAACAGGTAAAACAGTGCGTAAGCTGAAAACCAGAACTAAACATCATGGCAGCGGAAATCCAAAATACAGCTTATTACAACTTTTCAAACTGTCTCAAAGCAAAAGCAAGATAAAAGAGGTACATTACTAATGCCCAAGTAGCGACCACCAACGACAAAGGGAGAATATATATAATACGTGGAAGCCTCCTGCCCGTCTCCGAATCAGCTACTCGCGCATCACCAGCTAACCTGTCTCTAGTCGGCTCGTGTGAGCACCCAGAGTAATAAGAGGAGACATAAAACTCTGGGTTAGACATAAAGCCTGGTACGAGCGATAAGCATCTAAAGTGAACAATAACAGGTAGACTAAAACATACCTGAACCTGGACCTGCAACCAAAGAGTTAGCACTACATACTGTACAACACTCTAAGGTACCATATCAAGCAATGTATAGATACGGAGGTGGGGGAGGTGTGCATGTCATAATGATGGCGAACAATCAAACATAGCATCCATACTCACATCTCTCACTCAGTGCGTAAAGCATATGATATTCACCACTTCGATCACCCAACATACCTTGCTATGATCACTCTGCCCCATGAAGTCATAAATGGCTTCACTGCACTGATAACATAGCCACCAATCCTTCGCTATGTCCACTTTGCCCCATGGAGTCACAAGAACCCCACTGCACTGGCTCATAGCCTTACTAATCCTACTATGTCCACTCTGCCCCATGGAGTCACAATGACCCCACTGCACTGGCTCATAGTCTTACTACGCATCACTTTTCCCCTCGAGTCGTAATGACTCTACTGCACTGATAACGTAGTCTTGCTACCATCACCTTGCCCCTCAGGTCGTAATGACCCTACTGCACTGATAAGTAGCCATCATTCATTTTTAGTGGTGAATCGAAGTTATGAACGTCGACAACTCCTTAGCACACGTCCCGCAGCAAAGTCCAACCATGAAGTGAACTCATTGGTTCCCAACTGGATCCTGAGCTCTAACTTCCCATATTGGACTACCTTTGCATCTCGGGTTATTGGTCAATACTGGGTCGGGTCGGGTTCCTCTTCAAGCCATCGGTTCGGGTCGGGTGTCCTCCATCTGTTCGGGTCGGGTCTTCTTCTGGTGCTGGTCGGGTCGGGTGTCCTCCATCGGTTCGGGTCGGGTGTTTCTCCTCGGTTCGGGTCGGGTGCCACTCCCCATCCAGTTCATGCTTCCGCTCCGATCCGCCTCCTCATCCTTTACGTGCTTCGATCCGATCCATCCTCCTCTATCCGCTCCGATCCCTACTCCCTAATCCGATCCGATCCCAGTTCAGCTAGCGTGGCCTTCCTTTCTGCCACTTTTCCCAAGTGTTGGGTTTCGATCTGATCGAATTCCTTGCTCAGTTCAACATATCCGATCTGAGCCCCATATCCGATCCGATCCGAAACCTGCACTGTTTTCTGAAACTGTTCCAGCAAGTGTTTACGCCATTCGACGGCGCTTTTGACCATTCTAACTATTGAAATCAATCACAAAACATTTCATACAGTCATAGCAACATGCATAATCAACCACAAACATCAAAACATCAATATGATAGGTTAAAATGGATCAAATACACCCAAAATCCCACATTTCCCCTTAAGCATGTTTAGGTGAAACTAATGATAGGATTAGCAAAACTTAACCAAATTAACCCAAATTCATATCAGAGGTCTAAAACATCATTTAAGAATTTATGAACATTTTTCCCGAATTTTATCATGCTTAAATTCGCTAATTAGCGCTAATTACCCTTAACTAGCCATAATTAGTGTAAAACTATGCAAATCACTCACCTTAGCCACAAATAAACTAAGATCTAAAATAAATCTCTGATTTGATGTGAATCTCAATGCTAAACAGCAGCTCCAATGTTCCTTTGGGGTAGTTCTTCCTTGATTAGAGGTTGCTAAGCCAAATCGTTGACCAAAAGGTGATTTGGAGGTGATTTAGAGGTTGGAGGCCATTTTTAGGGTTCCTTGGTGAAAAGTGAAGGCTAGAAAACTGAAATGGAATGATTCTCCATCTCATTTCAGCCTTCCCATAACCCTAATCCTGAAATGGGTTATGGGCCTACTCACTAATCACCCGATTTGGCCCGATTAAGCAGTTTTTCACCTTCCAAACCTTATTTCAGCCATATCTCCCAAACGGTAAATCCGTTTGGCTATTATGACCACTCTACGGAAAGGTAAACCAACAAACGAATCTAATGGAAGTGGTTTCAGGTCAGAATTCCTTTCCAATCAAAAGTTATGGCCAAAACAGTACCAACTAAGGGCAAAATGGTCATTTAAAAATCGACAAAAATCATGAACATGGGAAATGACTCTAATGGATGTTTCCCAAAGTTACATGACCATACGACTTCATACGGGAAAGAAATAAATATTCTACGATCCCCCGATGCGTAGAATACGGGTCATTACACTCTCCCCCCCCCCCCCCCCCCCTTAAGAAATTTCGCCCCCGAAATTCCCTAATCAAAACATACACAAAGGTCCCGCATGCCTATCAATCATAAAACAACAATCAAACATGCAAACAAGCAAAACAAGTCTACCCTAGCATGCGGAATAACTAAATCGTAAAGTAAATCTTACCAGGTAAAGAGTTTTGGATGCATCTTCCTAATGCTCTCCTCTGTCTCCCAAGTACAATCATTCTCGTTCTCGCCCTACTGAACCTTGACTAGCTTCACCGCCTTCCTTCGAAGTTGCTTCGTATCGTGCCCCACAATACGAATCGGCTTGCGATTCCCAACCGCCTCGGGTTCTACTTCGAAGTCCTCTAACTGATCAGGTGAAATAGTCATATCTGAGTCGTGAACGAACTTCCTTAGTTGGGAAACATGAAATACATTGTGAACTCCCGCCATTTTCTCTGGTAAGCCAACTCTATATGCCAAATTCCTGACTAGTTCAAGAACAGGGAATTGGCCAACAAATCTTGGTGCTAACTTGCCTCTCCTGCCAAATCGAATCACGCTCTTTAACGGAGAGATCTTGACAAACACCAAGTCACCAATGGAGAATTTCAAGTCTCTTCTCCTCTTATCAGCATAACTCTTCTGCCTATCTTGGGCAGCCTTCATTCGTTGTTGAATGATCTTAATCTTATCGGAAGTTTCCCTCACCACATCTGGTCCAAGCACAAACTTCTCGCCAGTCTCTATCCAACATGATGGTGAGTTGCACGGTCTTCCGTACAAAGCTTCATATGGAGCCATACCGATACTGGATTGGTAGCTATTATTATATGCAAACTCTACTAGATGCAAATGGTCATCCCATGATCCACCAAAATCCAATATACAAGCTCTCAAGAGATCTTCCAATATACGATTCACCCTCTCCGTCTGACCGTCGGTCTGAGGATGATATGCGGTACTGAGATGTAATCCTGACCCTAGAGCCTCTTGTAAGCTCTTCCAAAACCCACTAGTGAACAACGGGTCTCGGTCACTCACAATGCTTTTGGGTACTCCATGAAATCTCACTACCCACTTCATATACAATTCTGCCAACTTGGCTGCCGTTCTGGTCGATTTGACTGGTATAAATCTTGCACTCTTAGTCAATCGATCCACAATTACCCAAATGCTATCGTATCCCGACCTAGTCCTCGGTAAACCATCGATGAAATCCATCGAGACTTGCTCCCATTTCCATTCGGGAATTTCTAATGGTTGCAACAAACCACTAGGCTCTTTTTCTCGGCTTTAACTAGCTGGCAATTCATGCATTTGGATATAAACTTTCCAACGTCTCTTTTCATTCCTTCCCAGTAGTAAGTCCGCTTCATGTCTCGATATATCTTATTACCACCGGGATGTATAGTCAGTTTTGAGTGATGACATTCTCTAAGCACTTCATCTCTCAAACCATTCACGTTGGGCACAACTAGTCTTCCATTCTTCCGAAGCCATCCATCTCGATCAAGCCCATACACATTCATCTCCTCATCGATACCCATCTCTAACTTGGAGATGATTTCCAATAGGTTAGGATCGTCCCTCTGGCTGGAACCAATCCGCTCTATCAAAGTGGGTCTGATCGTCAAACTAGCTAGCATAACTGGATCCAATTCACACTTTGGTCTGAAATCAAACCTCGCGATATACTCCAGTTGCTTCCATTCAAGAAACATTGCTCCTAAGCTGGCATGTCTCCTACTCAAGGCATCGGCTACCACATTACATTTCCCAGGTGTATATGCGATATCAAAATCATATGAAGCCAAGAACTCTAACCATATCCGTTGACGGAGATTCAGATCCTTCTGGGAGAAGAGATACTTTAACGATTTATGATCGGTGAACAACTCAAATCTTTCTCCCAAGAGATAGTGTCTCCACATCTTCAACGCAAATACAATCACTGCCAATTCCAAATCATGGGTAGGATACTTCTTCTCATGCGGCTTTAGCTGTCGACTAGCATAAGCTACAACCCTACCTCCTTGCATCAATACAGCACCCAGTCCGGTACCACAAGCATCCGTGTATACCGTCATCTCTTCATTCCCTTTAGGAATGACTAACACTGGCGCACATGTCAACTTCTCTTTTAGACTCTAGAAGGCATCCTCACACACTCCGTCCCATACGAAGGACTGATTCTTCTTAGTCAACTGAGTCAACGGTGCTGCTATCTTGGAGAAGTCCTGGATAAACTTACGATAATATCCAGCTAACCCCAAGAAACTTCTTACATCTGTTGCATTCTTGGGCGTAGGCCAATCCTGTACCGTAGCCACCTTCGCAGGGTCCACGGCAATACCACACTTTGAAACAACATGACCCAAGAATCTCACTTCCCTTCTCCAAAAATGACACTTAGAGAATTTCGCTTTCAATTGGTGTTTCCTCAACACCTCCATCACTATTCTCAAGTGTCCCTTGTGTTCTTCCTCTGTCCTTGAGTAAACAAGGATATCATCCACGAACACAAGAACAAACTTATTCAACTGATCCCTGAATACTCGATTCATAAGATCCACAAAATAAGCTGGTGCATTGGTCAACTCAAATGGCATGACCAACCACTCATAAAATCCAGACGGCGTCCTAAATGCCGTTTTCGGAACACTCTCATCCGCTACTCGTAGCTGATGAAATCCTGTCGCGAGGTCCAACTGGGAGAACACTCTAGCTCGTTCCAGTTGATCAAACAAATCATCTATCCGTGGTAGAGGATACTTATTCTTCCTCGTTACCTTATTCAACTCGCGATAGTCCACACACAAACGAAGGGAACCATCTGCCTTAGTGGCAAACACAACTGGTGCTCCCCACTCGGAGACACTCCTTCTAATAAATCCCTTCTTCAAAAGATTGCTGACTTGCACCCCGAGCTCTCGCTGCTCCCTTGGTGCCATACGACGAAGTGGCATCACTATAGGTCTGGCATCTTTCACTAAATCAATACGGAACTCAATCTCTCGGTGTGGTGGAAGCCCGGTCACCTCCTCGAAGACGTCCGGATACTGGCCAACCACGGGCACATATGACAACTCATCCTGCGGGATGTCGAGGGAATTTACAAAACTAGCTATAACCCCATCACTAGGTAGACTACCAAACACTACCCTCCGCCCATCATCCGCCCTCACTGTCACCAAAAAGCCCTCACAGTCTACCACCACCCCGTATCTTTGGATCCAATCGACTCCCAATATAATGCCATACCCAGTAAAGCCCAAAACAAAGCAATCACATACAAACATACATCCATGACTCGATAAGACCAAATTCCTGCAAATCATACTAAGGCTAGTCGAACCACCAATCGGGTTCGTCACAACCAATGGTCTATCGACTATCTCGGGTTCCAGTCCCAACCTATCTACCAGGTCACTAGATATGAAGGAACGGGAAACCCCAGTATCAAACAAAACTCGAACTGGTACATCATAAATAGAAAGCATACCTTGAATAACAACATTCTTTCCTTTCTCCGCCGCAGTTGGGGCATTCGACGAAGAAGGAACAGCATCAACAGCATATGCTTTCACAATCTGTTTCTCCTTAAGAGGTTGCAGACACTTATCCTTATGATGTCCCACTTGACCACATTTGTAGCACTTTCTTTCCGCTGGCTTGGCCCGACATTCTTTAGCATAATGACCCTTCTTTCCACAGCTGAAGCACTCAACATCCATCTTGCTCTTTTTCTGGCCACCCTTAGATTGGTCCTGCTTCCTCTTATTCTGAGAGTTATTCTTGCCTCCACCGCCTGCTTGCGACTTTGGCCCTTCTGCAGATGTAGCCTCAGTCTTTGACTTAGGGTAAAGACTCTATGATCTCAAAGCCTTCCCCATAATCGATTCAAAAGTCTCATCGATGTGCTTGATAAGCCTTTCCCCCAAGTATCCATCCAAACCAGTAATGAACTTCTCATTCTTCTTTTCAGGAGTGTCGATAAGAGATAGTCCATACTTCGACAAAGTGTCAAACTCAGCAATATAGTCAGAGACTGCCGTACCACTCTCCTTGAGTTCCAAGAATCTCTTGAACAATACTGACTTCTGGGCAGCTGGAATAAACTTCTCGCTAAAGCGAGCCTTGAACTGATCCCAAGTAACCTGATCTTCTGGAGTAGCTGTTCTAATGGCATTCCACCAATTCATCGCTCGCCCTTGCAGCTGACGAGACGCCAACCTTCTCTTCATCGCATCCTCATGACCCAAGTCATCGAAGATACGGTCACAGCTATCCATCTAGTCCTGAACATCCGTGGCCGACTCCGTTCCGTGGAACGGCTTTCCACCAAGATTAGTGTAATCCTTGCACAACTTGGCGAAATCGACCCTAGGCGCCTGCACTACTGGGCCAACACCAACTCCGGGATTGGGAACTGCCCCTTGCACTGCTCTAAGCATGTCTCTCATGAGGTTAGTAAACATCGCCCTCATGTCAGCGGCATTCCCTTGGTTGGTCCCTCTACCAGCACCCTTCGTGTCTCGGCTCATCGTCAATCTGAAAAAGGGAAACGATTAACGACCCCATAGTGGTGCTAGTGCAGTACGACTTCATTCTTATACTACTAATAGTATGTATATATAGCTTTTGAAAACCAAAGTAATCACAAATACGCGCTCTCATATATGTACTATCTCTCCCTGGTGTCTTTCCCTAGGTAAACTACGCAACCTAGAGCTCTGATACCAAGTGTGACGGCCCGCCCCGCACCAACCGACATTTACTCTAAAAGTGCGTCGTACACATGTCCAGTTAGCACGGAACGGGTCGCCAGAAGGAAAAGGAAGAAGGAAATGAACTAACAAAGAACCTGTAGAATGTCTCACAGCGCATAGAATAAAATATAATAATAACATACTTGACATAAAACAGGTAAGACAGTGCATAAGCTGAAAACCCGAACTAAACATCATGGCAGCGGAAATCCAAAATACAGCTTATTACTACTTTTCAAACTGTCTCAAAGCAAAAGCAAGATAAAAGAGGTACACTACTTATGCCCAAGTAGCGACCACCAACGACACAGGGAGAATATATATATAATACGTGGAAGCCTCCTGCCCGTCTCCGAATCAGCTACTCGCGCATCACCAGCTAACCTGTCTCTAGTCTGCTCGTGTGAGCACCCAGAGTAATAAGAGGAGACATAAAACTCTGGGTCAGACATAAAGCCTGGTATGAGCGATAAGCATCTAAAGTGAACAATAACAGGTAGACTAAAACATACCTGAACTTGGACCTGCAACCAAAGAGTTAGCACTACATACTGTACAACACTCTAAGGTACCATATCAAGCAATGTATAGATACGGAGGTGGGGGAGGTGTGCATGTCATAATGATGGCAAACAATCAAACATAGCATCCATACTCACATCTCTCACTCAGTGCGTAAAGCATACGATATTTACCACTTCGATCACCCAACATACCTTGCTACGATCACTCTGCCCCATGAAGTCATAAATGGCTTCACTGCACTGATAACGTAGCCACCAATCCTTCGCTATGTCCACTTTGCCCCATGGAGTCACAAGAACCCCACTGCACTGGCTCATAGCCTTACTAATCCTTACTATGTCCACTCTGCCCCATGGAGTCGCAATGACCCCACTGCACTGGCTCATAGTCTTACTACGCATCACTTTGCCCCTCGAGTCGTAATGACTCTACTGCACTGATAATGTAGTCTTGCTACCATCACCTTGCCCCTCAGGTCGTAATGACCCTACTGCACTAATAAGTAGCCATCATTCATTTTTAGTTGTGAATTGAAGTTATGAACGTCGACAACTCCTTAGCACACGTCCCGCAGCAAAGTCCAACCATGAAGTGAACTCATTGGTTCCCAACTGGATCCTGAGGTCTAACTTCCCATATTGGACTACCTTTGCATCTTGGGTTATTGGTCAATACTGGATCGGGTCGGGTTCCTCTTCAAGCCATCGGTTCGGGTCGGGTGTCCTCCATCTGTTCGGGTCTTCTTCTGGTGCGGTTCGGGTCGGGTGTCCTCCATCGGTTCGGGTCGGGCGTTTCTCCTCGGTTCGGGTCGGGTGCCACTCCCCCTCCAGTTTATGCTTCCGCTCCGATCCGCCTCCTCATCCTTTACGTGCTTCGATCCGATCCATCCTCCTCTATCCGCTCCGATCCCTACTCCCTAATCCGATCCGATCCTAGTTGAGCTAGCATGGCCTTCCTTTTTGCCACTTTTCCCAAGTGTTGGGTTCCGATCCGATCGAATTCCTTGCTCAGTTCAACATATCTGATCCGAGCCCCATATCCGATCCGATCTGAAACCTGCACTGTTTTCTGAAACTGTTCCAGCAAGTGTTTACGCCATTCAACGGCGTTTTCGACCATTCTAACTATTGAAATCAATCACAAAACATTTCATACAGTCATAGCAACATGCATAATCAACCACAAACATCAAAACATCAATATGATAGGTTAAAATGGATCAAATACACCCAAAATCCCACATTTCCCCTTAAGCATGTTTAGGTGAAACTAATGATAGGATTAGCAAAACTTAACTAAATTAACCCAAATTCATATCAGAGGTCTAAAACATCATTTAAGAATTTATGAACATTTTTCCCGAATTTTATCATGCTTAAATTAGCTAATTAGCACTAATTACCCTTAACTAGCCATAATTAGTGTAAAACTATGCAAATCACTCACCTTAGCCACAAATAAACTAAGATCTGAAATAAATCTCTAATTTGATGTGAATCTCAATGCTAAACAACATCTCCAATGTTCCTTTGGGGTAGATCTTCCTTGATTAGAGGTTGCTAAGCCAAATCCTTGACCAAAAGGTGATTTGGAGGTGATTTAGAGGTTGGAGGCCATTTTTAGGGTTCCTTGGTGATAAGTGGAGGCTAGAAAACTGAAATGGAATGATTCTCCATCTCATTTCAACCTTCCCATAACCCTAATCCCAAAATGGGTTATGGGCCTACTCACTAATCACCCGATTTGGCCCGATTAAGCAGTTTTTCACCTTCCAAACCTTATTTCAGCCATATCTCCCAAACGGTAAATCCGTTTGGCTATTATGACCACTCTACGGAAAGGTAAACCATCAGACGAATCTAATGGAAGTGGTTTCAGATCAGAATTCCTTTCCAATCAAAAGTTATGGCCAAAACAGTACCGACTAAGGGCAAAATGGTCATTTAAAAATTGAAAAAAATCATGAACATGGCAAATGACTCTAATGGATGTTTCCCAAAGTTACATGACCATACGACTTCATACGGGAAAGAAATAAATATTATACGATCCCCCGATGCGTAGAATACGGGTCATTACATAGTGCATGCTCAGATTGTACTCGCAGAGGTTGGGTCTGCGAGTTAACACTCGGTGAGTATACCTTGACTGCAACTATAGTTTGGCAGTCAGAAGGTTATGGTAGTATGGCATTGGGGTGATTCGGCGGTTTGCTTCGCTCGTGGAGGTAGGTTGGTCAGGACCAAATTAAGGATAGTAATCATCAGATACATGTCATTGGCAGTCGTGGGATGCAGAAATACTAGAGGTAAACCTATAGACCATCGATCTTTCACTATCGAGATTTTATCTGCGGGACACATCAATTTGGATGTAGATTATTTGCTAGGGGTACATCACTTAACTCTTGATGTAGTTTTTCACTAGTTGAGGGAGGGATCGAGGTGGGACCATAGCCACCGTGAAAATGGACATCATAGTTTGGATATTTGTACTTTAGTACCTTTTAGTCGACTTATATACATATGGAAAAGCTCTTGACTGAGTTCCATGCATAAAATATAGCCTTATTACGGAATCAGGGTACAATACACAGTATGGACGTGTGAGAGTCTAGGTACACGCACACCGCACCGAGTGGTGTATTGTAGACGGTTGGCTAATACTTCATGTTGAGACTTGATTCGACCGAGGAGTTTGGAAATGGAAGTCCGTAAGCTTATGTAGCATAGCGATGATAGATCTGTACATAACATGGTGTGGAAATATGAGGGTGCATATGTCATTCGGCGTAGGATGAGAGTTGTATATGCATCCATGGCATGACGGCAGAGACCGTGCGAGAAGCGTACCATGGGAAGTACCTTGATATTGGAGGTAGCTACATATATTCTATATTAGGTTAGTCTACTGGGAGATAGATGGGTACGACGTGCGTGTAAAGCCTTAAGTGCTATTAACCCAGACAAACCTAATAAACAAGAAAACATAACTAAATGGTATATGTAGAGTTATTTTAGAATGTGTAATTTAGTCTAGTCACCAGAACTTGTGTTTGACCCCCTCCTCATAACACAGTCGCAGGTTAGGTTTATGGTAGAAATATGGTAGCTTTGGATACTGGTTACGCAGCATTATTACTTTGGTAAGGCTATATTTGATTATATTATATTTTATTCAGCTCCATTATGAGATGATTTATGATCTCTGATATATTTTATATCTCTGTTTTTATGTAGGATACCAGACAAGTCAACTCGGATTTTCGGTAGATTGGGATTTTTGAAAAAAAAAATTGGTTTGTCGAAATTCGGGTTATTACATCTGGTATCAGAGCTTTGGTCTGGCTTCCTGTATAGATAGTGAGTGAACATATTTGTATTTTTAAATATATATATACCTAGATCTGCAAAAGGTACCCACTAAATAGGAAGAGCAGAATATGGAAAGAATATGGATATATGTTATGTAAACTAAAAGAATGATTATGGAAATTTGAGACCCTTAGGTGGTTTGGGCAAAAAGTGTACAATGTAATTGGTAATGAAAAAAGATGTATCTCATATGTTGGTGTTTTGGATTAATAGGTTTGGAAATTGAGCCTTATAAATAGGAAAAGAGCAGAAAGAAGGAAAATTGATTAGGAATATATATATATATATATATATATATATATGTATATGTGTATATATATATGTGTATATATATATATATGTAATATGTATGTTTGAGAGAAATGACTTTGTGGGAATATCTAGGAAAGTCTAGGTAAGTTGGAAACCCGCTTTGAGTCTAACCACATAGTTAACTTTTGAGAACTTGAAATATTAAAAGCTTTTGGGTGATAGTTTATAGTGTTTTACAAGTTTTGACGTTAAAAGTTACAATTTTAAAATATATACTAGCTAAATTGTGTAGAAACAATGTTTGGAACAAAAAGAGGATATTTTTTATGTTCGAAAAAGAATATGTAGGAACATATTTGAAAATTACATATTGAGTTTTGAAATAAAATGGGGTATATTTTGAAAATGGCAATTTCTTGTGAAATTCGTGTCTAAAATGAATTCTTTCAAAAAAAAAAATGTGCACATTATAGAGCATGTATAACTCACAGGTTTTAAACTATAAAGTATGAAATAAAAATAAAAACATAGAGAAGATTTCATTTTGCTAAAGGGTGTTTTTTTTACTGGTCCCTATTAATTCCTAAAATGTAAAAAAAAACCCGCTAATAAAAAGAATGTAAAACACATCCCTGTTTTTGAAAATGTGCTCAAATAATTCCATTCGTACCCTTACGCACAACCAAAACATACCAAACATCGATTCGACCTCATTTAATAATTCAAACCGCTCCTTTAATCTTACAAACCTTAAATCCATGGTTCTCAAAAACCCTAGAAATAATCTTGTTAAAATCGACTGCCGGCAGTCAACTCTTTTGATCAGGATTATCAAGTTTTGCTCGAATTCTCTGTCGTTTTCATCAATTTATAAGATATGGCCAAAAAAAGGAATTACTCTTATTGAGTTTTTTCATTGTTCGACTGGTTTGTATATATTAATAAGAACTCTTACATGTTTGTATGATGTTATTAAGAAATAAAGCAAAACTGTATGATGTTTTTTATGTATTTAGCATCTAATTATTACGTAGGATGAGAATTTTTACATGATTGTATGATGTTCGTATAATGAAGCAGTATGATTGTATGTTTAGCATTTAGTTAATCTGTGTAATTAATTGTTTGAATGCATATATAAGTAGAAGATGCTCGCTGGAATTTAGTTATCCCAAATAGATTCAGATTATTTTGCGTGGATAAGAAATTGTTGCATGTATGAATGCATATTTTGTAAGAAATATGACTACAAAGATGAACGTATTCTACAAAAACTAATATGTTGTTTATTTAGTATATGAAGATTATTATAAATTTGATCTTGGTTCAGGGAATTAAGCAGAATTATTTTTTTAATTTGGAATTTTTTTGGATTATTGAATAATATTAACCAGAAATGCTTATTGCAACCATGCAGTTTTAAACATACTAGTGCGAACCCGTGCTTCGCACACGGGTTTCTACTATACATATGCAATTACCGATGAGTTCTGCAATCTTTTATTTTACCGGCTGAATGTAAGAATTAATGGGGTGTATAAATTAAAAGTCATGTGGTAATGGAGGAACCAACTTAGCATGCACATGCCACCCTAAATAAACTGCAAAAGACTGCAAAAATTGAGTTAACATAGGCAGCTATAGTTAAATAAATATACATAGATAATTTAATCAACAATAGTATAATGACTAAATCTATTACACCCACACATTTATTCATATTATAGTGTAACATGCATGCTCGTTTTTGAACAAGGATCTCTCAAATGATGTAACCCAAACGCCGACCTTCGGTGCATGTGTTTTTCTATATCCATAATTTAATAGATTAATGCCCCTATTGTACAAAAATATTTCATTTCATGGATTATATGGACATCAAGGATTACAAATATATAGACATAACGTCACAAAGGTGAGCACTCTTAAGTATATAGTACAAAGACAAACTATGATTTGTTTCCCCATTGATTTTGACAAATACAATATTTAAGTTATGAATCTGATTTTTTTGTTTTTCATTTGGAGTACGATGCAACACGACTCTTCTTGCCTATTTAGTGATGCCTCATTCTGAGTTGCAGTAGATGGAAATTATTATAGGAAAAATTTGAAAGGTAGTACCTCATTTAGAGTTGTAGTAGTGGTCTGTCTTTAGTAATTCACAAATGTGTAAGAAATGTATAAACTCATAAAGATAAACCAGAAGACTATTGTAATTAGACATGTACTAAAATTGGTGATTTTTCTCTTAAATCAACGTTTGTTAACATATTATAATAGTCTAAATATCATCAGAAAAATCCAAATGTTTAGAAATTCTAGTTCGCTACTTTCCAAGCTTGTATGGATCATTTGCACTTTTAACTTTATCAGCAAATGAAACAATAATCTTGATTGTGCTTACAGACTTTGTGTGCAGCATGATGAAAATAAAGATATTACCTATTTTAATTGTGAGTATTCTAGATTCATATGGGACTTCATCTGTATGAAAATGAAAATTAACTCTTGCAGTACATATAACATCTTCGAAATCATTTCGTATCTTATAAAGCCTAGTCAGGAAAATGAAAATTTGAAAGGTGGTGTACTATAGGTGGAGCGCTCAATTTTGTTTGTGTGCAGAAAAAAATTTGAGACAGTATATTTAATAACACTGGGAATTTAAATTAACTATTTGTTTCCATGTATAGTATGCGTGTAGTTTTTTGTCAAAATTTGTTAAAATATACAAACAAAGGTCATAGGTGGAGGGCCAGAGGCAGTATTGCTCCAGGTGGGGTGTATGCCTTACCTCATTTTTGAATTTCCCTTATAGAACACAATAGTCTAATTAACATTTGTCTAATTTCCACAAAAAAATTAGCAACTTGCCATATCTAAGAGCATCAAATAGTAAAGGAAATAATGTTGTCCTATCTGAATATAGCGGCTGTTGAAATTGATGATTCAAATATTTGTAGAGAAGGAAAGATTAATTGTCAATCATGTAATTGGCTCCTATATGGAATAACTTGGGTGCCAAGTTTACTTGGAGGTCAAGAAAACTTGGGTGCCAAGTTTACTTGGAAGTCAAGAAAACTTGGGTGCCAAGTTTACTTGGAGGTCAAGAAATCTCTCTATATAAATAGAGGTCATGTTATTGTATGAAGAAGGCAATCCACCATTAATCTTCTCTCTATTGTAATCTTCCTCCTCTCTTATGTACTCATTTCTTCATTGAGAAATAAAAGTTGTTGGGTCTCCGTGGACGTAGGATATTCATATCTGAACCACGTTAAATCTTCTGTGTCCTTTTTTGTTCCTTGTTTTTCATGAGATTTCATAATTATTTTGTTATACTCCATTGGTATATAAATAAACAATACTAGATCCTCATCAAAATTCCGCATAAAACACTACAGTTTGGTATCAGAGCTGGTGTTATTGTTTCTATTTGGATATTAATGGCTACTTCTAGTAAGTCTGTTGGAAGATCTGGCATCAATTATGGAGTAACACGTTTTGATGGAAAAGGAGATTTTGGTACTTGGAAGATAAAGATGGAGGCCGTATTGAAAAAGGAGAAGACTTTTAAAGTTGTTTCTGTGCCTGAGAAATTGAAAGATGTTGATGCAGTTGAATTGGAGGAAATGGAAGACGAAGCTCTCACAACAATTCAGTTGAGTCTTTCAGATGAAGTCCTTAGAGAATTTTCTCAGAAGAAGACAACGAAGGAACTATGGAATGCATTATCAGATGCATATCAAGACAAGTCTCTCACAAATCGGATTATTCTACTACAACAACTTTATTCGTTTAAGATGAAGCCTGGAGCCGATCTTATGGAGCATGTAGATGCCTTGACCACTTTAGTTATGAATCTAAAGGTAGCAAATGTTGATATTACTGATGAGGCTCAAGCTGTGATCCTCCTTTCTTCCTTGCCTAAAGAATATACTGCTTTTGTCAATTCTATGATTTATGGCCGCAGTAAAATTATCCTTTTTGATGTAAAGGCTGGCCTTCATAATGAAGTGTTAAGAGGTAGATTGGCGAGCACTAGCATTGGTAGTGATACCGAAGGCTTATCTGTTCAGAGAGGTAGAAGTCAAAGCAAGTCAAAGAAAGGTGAAGAACGGAATTCTTTGAGGTCCCAGTCTAGGGGGCCTAAGAAATTGACTTGCCATTATTGTAAGAAGCCCGGGCACTTTATTGCACAATGTCCCAAGCTTGAAGGAAAAAGAAAAGACCCAAAGCAAGCTTCAGCCTCTACAGCGGAGAAATCAGATACAGAGAGTGACACTGATGTGTTTACAGCTTCTAGTTCTTCTGGGAAGAGCACCCTATGGTCGATTGATTCTGGCGCATCCTATCATATGACACCTGATAGGAACTCTTTTTCCACTTACCGTGAGATTGATAGAGGAGAAGTTCTGATGGGAAATGATGCTTCTTGTCGTATGGTTGGTGTTGGTAGTGTAAAGATCAGGATGTTTGACGGTGTTATTCGAACCATTACTGATGTTAGGCATGTACCTGATTTAAGGAGGAGCTTGATTTCTGTTGGGGCGTTGAGTAGACTTGGACTAAAGATTGTAGTTGAAGAAGAGAAGATGAAAATATCTAAGGGTTCCATGATCGTTATGAAAGGAGTGAGGGCAGGAAATCTCTATTTACTAAAGGGCACTACTGTAGTTGGTGAATCAGCTTCAGTTACTTCAGCTGATTCAGATTCTTCCAGATTATGGCACTTGCGGATGGGACACATTGGCGAGCGCAGCATGGATGAGCTAAGAAAGCGAGGTTTGATTGACGGAGTTCGGCATTCAAAGCTTGGTTTTTGTGAAGAGTGTGTTCTTGGTAAGCAGGCAAAGATTTCTTTTGGTGTTGGTGAGCATAAGGAAAAAGCTGTTTTGGATTATGTTCACACTGATGTTTGGGGACCTTTCCCTTGCCCATCCTTAGGTGGAGCCAGTTATTTTGTTTCATTTATAGACGATTTCTCTCGTAAAGTATGGGTATAATTTCTGAAGTCCAAAAGTGAAACCTTTACTTGATTTCGTAAATGGAAATCCATGGTGGAGAAGCAGTCAGGGAAGAAGTTGAAAGTTCTCCGTTCAGATAATGGTGGTGAATTCATATCACAGGAATTCATCGATTATTGTGAGTCTGAAGGCATTAAGAGGCATTACACCACACCAAGCGACCCCCAGTCCAATGGAGTTGCAGAAAGGATGAATCGGACATCGTTGGAGAGAACTAGGTGCCTCAGATTGACTGCTAAGTTAAAGAAGGGGTTTTGGGCCGAAGCTTTATCTATGGCGGCTTTCCTCATCAACCGCACACCTTCTACTGCCATAGATATGAAGATCCCTGAAGAAGTATGGAAAGGAGAGCCTGTTAGCTATTCATTCCTCAAGGTGTTTGGTTGTCCAGCTTATGTGCATGAGAGTCGAGGAAAGTAGGAACCTAGAGCTCGCAAGTGTATCTTTCTAGGTTATAGAAGAGGAGTAAAAGGATATAGGTTGTGGTGTCCTATTAGCAAGAAACTGATTATAAGCAGGCATGTAACTTTTGATGAGAAGGCTATGTTGAAGGTGGAGCCTTCCTCATCGGATAATGATGAGAGGACATGTGAAGAATACCAAACACAAAGCAATTCATCTGTTAATTCTTTCCATAGACATTCAAATGGCGTTTCCGATGACGCCGTGGTTGATGAGGATAGTATGGATACTGGCACAGAAGATCAAACTCAAGGCGGAGCTCATACAGAGACCAGACCTGTTAAAGAAAGAAGAAAGCCCAGATGGCTTGATGAGTTTGTTGGTTTGAGCATCAAAGACATTGACTTTGATGATATGGCAACATATGCATTAAATGTTGTCCATGATGAGCCCAGAGATTATAGAGACGCTATTGCATCAGTTGACAGTTCCAGTTGGTTAGTAGCAATGGAAGAGGAGATCGAATCTTTATGGAAAAATCACACTTGGGATTTGGTGCCGCTTCCTGCCGATAAGAGCGCTATTGGATGTAAGTAGATCTATAGAGTAAAAGACGGCGGCAGTGGAGATTTTAGATATAAAGCAAGACTAGTAGCAAAGGGGTATGTTCATAAGAAAGGGGTAGAGTATCATGACATCTTTGCTCTAGTTGTTAGACATACTTCCATTCGTATTCTCTTGGCATTAGTTGCTCATTATGACATGGAGTTAGAGCAACTAGATGTCAAAACTGCTTTCTTGCATGGTGATCTGGATGAAGAGATTTATTTGCGGCAGCCGGAAGGGTTCACTGATAGCAGCAGGCCAGACTATGTTTGTAAACTTAACAAATCTCTTTATGGACTGAAGCAGTCTCCTAGACTATGGTACAAGAGATTTGATAAGTTTATGCTTTCACAGGGATACTCCAGAAGCTTCAAAGACCAGTGTGTTTATTTTAGGAGATGTGATGATGACATGATTTATTTGTTGTTATATGTTGATGATATGTTGATTGCATCCCAGAGTATGGTCAAAATTAAGGAGTTGAAAGCGGAGCTCAGTAGAGAGTTTGATATGAAGGATTTGGGAAAGGCACAAAGAATATTGGGTATGGAGATAAGCAGGGATAGGAAGCGGAGAGAGTTAAGGCTCACTCAGGCACAGTACATCGAGAAAGTCCTCGCTCGATTTGGGATGGAGAAAGCCAACCCGGTAGGCACTCCTTTAGGCTCTCATTTTAAGTTTTCGAAAGACCATTCTCCTACATCGGAAGAAGATAAAAGGTATATGGCTAATATACCTTATTCTAGTGTTGTTGGTAGTCTCATGTATGCGATGGTGTGCACGAGACCAGATTTGGCCCATGCAGTTGGTGTTGTCAGTCAATATATGTCTAACCCAGGCAAAGAACATTGGAAAGCAGTGAAGTGGGTTCTTAGATATCTTCGAGGCACTTCTTCGGTGGGTTTGCTATATGGTGGAGTAGACGGTGACACCTTCTTAGAGGATACTGTGATTCTGATTATGCTGGGGATAGAGATGCTAGAAGGTCAGTGTCGG
The DNA here is from genome assembly GCA_030737875.1 of Allium sativum. Taxonomy (NCBI): domain Eukaryota; kingdom Viridiplantae; phylum Streptophyta; class Magnoliopsida; order Asparagales; family Amaryllidaceae; genus Allium; species Allium sativum. Next base: position 330,332,007 of record CM060910.1, on the reverse strand, counting down.
GCTATGTTTTTACACTTGGCATAGGCTCGATTTCATGGAGATCAAAGCTGCAATCTATCGTAGCTTTGTCGACTACCGAAGCAGAGTTGATATCGATTGTGGAAGCAACAAAGGAAGGATTGTACTTACTTCAGTTATTGGATGATCTTTCAATGGTGCAGCGGACAGTGGAGCTATTTTCAGACAGTCAGAGTGCTATTCATCTTGTTGAGAATCAAGCCTATAGTTCACGGACAAAGCACATTGATGTTAGAGGTTTCTTTCTTATGCTTGAGGAAGAACGGAGAAAGATCAAATTATTTAAGGTGGGTACTTCGGATAATCCTTCAGATATGATGACCAAGTCACTTCCAAAGGACAAATTTGAGCATTGCTCAACCTTGATCAGTTTGATTCCTGTTACTTAAGCGCCATAGGGCGTTGGGCCCAACGACTTCTATGTTGATTGTTGAAGATGAGATGATGAAGAAAGACTGTCATATTTGAATCAAGGTGGAGTGTTGAAATTGATGATTCAAATATTTGTAGAGAAGGAAAGATTAATTGTCAATCATGTAATTGGCTTCTATATGGAATAACTTGGGTGCCAAGTTTACTTGGAGGTCAAGAAAACTTGGGTGCCAAGTTTACTTGGATGTCAAGAAATCCCTCTATATAAATAGAGGTCATGTTATTGTATGAAGAAGGCAATCCACCATTAATCTTCTCTCTATTGTAATCTTCCTCCTCTCTTATGTACTCATTTCTTCATTGAGAAATAAAAGTTGTTGGGTCTCCGTGGACGTAGAATATTCATATCCGAACCACGTTAAATCTTCTGTGTCCTTTTTTGTTCTTTGTTTTTCGTGAGATTTCATAATTATTTTGTTATACTCCATTGGTATCTAAATAAACAATACTAGATCCTCATCAAAATTCCGCATAAAACACTACAGCGGCTGGCTCCGCCACTGCATAGGGGAACAGAAGAATAAAAGTTGGATGGACATGGTGAAGTTGAAAAAAAAGGGTACATCTTGAAATAATCATATAGCATCTGTGAATACCAAGCTGGTAAAGGGTGACAGACCAAATCAATGCTAGAACAAAGTGGAAACTTAAAAAAAATGTTTATATAATTTTAGTATCCGAAGGCAATCTAAGACAGTGGAACATGGATTATGTTAACTGGTAAAATATTATTCTTTTACAGTAACTCATTTTATAGTAAGTGGTCAACTGATGTATAATTCAATATTCTTTAGTAGACATTGATTTTGCTTATTGTTCACAAAAAAATTAGTGCGTATTAATTTTACAGATAGTAATAAACGAATTTTAAATTTGATAGCATAGTTAAAGGAGTGTTAGTGTTGATCGTATAAACTGAATAATTGGAATACGTCATATCAAAATATTAGACCCAAACATCAGTTGATTTACAATATTGAAATAATTAAGAATATACTAAATAGAAACTTGACTTTATAGGTAACCTCCATGATCTGGGATACAACTAAATATGGTTCCAATTGCTTAAGGTTTAAAATGAACTAATAGCTTACTTCACTCCGTAGAAACTACATGGACTCATTTTATAAAGCTTAATCTGTTTATTCTAACAATAGTTAATGATCCTAATAGTATTAAATTTCATATATGCATGAAGCAATATTGACCTATTTAATCGTAGACGTCAATAATAACTGATATATTAAAAACTTGATCAACTTTTGTCTGCAATAAGTAGTAGCCAAAAATCTATAGGTAATAACTGAACCACGGTACTTTTATAAGAATAGGTAATGGAAATATTAATCTGTTCAAGGGTCAGTCAGTTGGCAGTATTCGTATTAAAGGAAAATATCCGAAAAAAATACGGTAAGATGTAGCAGCACAGATTCATAATGAATAAAAAATAAAATAAAATGTCCCTTATGTCGGTAATCTTCTGTAAAAGTTGAAAGTGCTAATAAAAAGAGGTAACTTGTTTTTAACTTACTTTACATCGACATAGGTAAATTATGCAAGGAAGATAAAAAGTAGGTAAAATAGTTGTATAAAGATACGGGTTAGTGCAAATAGTTGTATAAAGATACGACGTCAGCAACAAATGAAATGCACTCTCATTTTGTAAATATTTAGTAGAAGGTAACTTGGGGCCTTGATGAATAGCAATGCACGTATTTATTGAAAGAAATTTGCGGAAAAAGGTACGCTATTATTCGCAGTTTTTTGCAAACGATGTCTTATTTATTATATTTGTAGAAAGTCGCATACCAGAATGGCTAAGAAGATAATAGTTCATATTTGTATAACTTTATTATTCTTAATCATTATCGTATTGTCAATCATGCATATACAACAAAGTTATGCATATGGAAAACAAAAACCAAGTTGGGTATCATGTTCTTATAATTAAGTCACGCTACTCGGCAAAGGTAGCTATATTTACAATGTCCAGAATAAAGCAGAACTTCGTAATTTATACTGAAGCCCAAATCGAACATGAACATGGAATTTGCATTTCAAACATTAAACAGTATAAGACGAATTTATAATTATATATAGTTCAGTATTTTGAACCACTTGCCATGGATATGTTGTTAGAGAGTAATTCAACTTTGAAACTAAGTTTTTAGCAATTAAATGAACGCTCAATAATGCACACGCCAGACAGTTTCTCATGTAAAAATAACCTTAGACTTCTTGACTCTAAAAACTGCTGAAAATATCGCTTCTCTTGCAAATCTGCTAAAAATTGTATATGCATTATAAGAAAACATGTGACACGTTTATTGCAATGGAAAATAACATCATGAAAAGTCGGGAAAAACTGCATTTGGTATAGGTCAAAGCGCATGGCAAATCTAAATAGCACGACCACCTTAATTTGATTTTAATACCTAAATCAAACAAAAAGGGAGTTTTTTGAACAGAAACATCATTTGCACTTCTGGTTGTTCCTATTCAATAAACATAGACAACACATCAGAATATTTTCAGTAAGCTTAGTGGGTAAAAAGTAGTTAATTTTGATAAGATGAGCGGAGCATAGCATAGGAGATAAACACTTGGTAATAAAAACAATGTCACGGTCAGGAAAAAGTCCGAGTATATATCACATAGTTGGAACTCCTAGAGCACCAATATGTATCATATAAAAGTTATCTCTTGTTTAGTCCTTAGTCCTTACACATGTATAATATTGATAATAAGAAATTTTGTGTTTGGACACATGTATACTAAGTTGTGAAATTTTGAGCCGACAATTAATGATGGCATGTGTTCAAATTTGATAACAACATCAACTACAGTGTTTATGCCCACAAAATTATAAAAGAAACGGATCAGTAATTCATTAAGCTTATGATTCTTACTGAAATGATGTTTATATATTGTTAATGCACTTACATGAAATGCCTGTACATCCGAACAAAACTGAAAAAGCTATGTAACGTCGTTTATATTGTGCTTTGCATTTTGAGTTTTTAAAATTAACTACAAAAATTAAGAAGAGTTGATGGATAATGGAATGAATGGAAGAACGATGGAGGGGATGGGAGAACGACGAATGGCTGAGTTCTCTTTCGTTCTTTAATTATCTCCAAAACACGAAAAATAAATAAAAGTTGTTTTCCATTTTGTATACTAACTTTGTTTTCTAAAATGGTCGTTCTTCATTATATACATGTGTTGTTTGTAACTTTATATGGCCAAAAACCAAAAATAAAAAAAGTTAAACCAATCATCTTGAACAATAAAAAAAAGTTAAACCAAACGCTAGCTTAACATGTAACGAACTCCATAAAAGACAAAAGAGGGGCAATATATCGACTTAAAGAGAAATGAGAACTCAAAATTCATATACAACTGTATTTTGGTAATGCATACTAATTGTATTAATCTTATTAGGAATGAGAATATTAAGAAAATACAAAGAAAGAATTTGCATCTTTTTTCATTAAGATTGTAAGCATTTGACTTGAGAAGCCATTGCTTCATGCACCAAGCTATATATTATGTCCTTCGTGGTAGCCAAATACATGAAAGTATTTCAAAATAAGTTTAGATTAACGTTATTGCTTCCATTTTCACATGTTTGTAAACCCGCAGCCAATGACACAGCAGCTCACATCCACAACGTACACAAGTTCACCAACCATCACCACTCCACAAACCATGCCCACCTTAAGTCCAACACCCTTCCTCATTTTCTTTTCCAGTCCAGCACTCCATAAGTGTCCACCCCTGCTACACCAATCACCACCCTCTGTCGTGCCTACTTCCATTTGCAATAGCTTGCTAGCTTCAACTGTCCATCTGACAGGGCCGGCCCTGGCCTAGTGCGAGCCGTGCGACCGCACAGGGCCCATTAGGTCAGGGGCCCCAAAAAAAACTGTATTACCTTTACTAGAGCTGCTTGTATGCTTGATAATAATTTATCTATGCAAAAGTAGATATGATTGTATGCTTTGTTGACATCAATTAATATATTAAAATGGAGATGTGGCTTGTGTGGACCTCTAGTTGACAGATTGAAAATGTGGGTAAAAACTTTATGAATTTGCTGAAACACGCAATTTTCTCAATGGAGATGCACAGTAGAAAAAGCACATTTTCACTTAGGTTCATTTTCATATAAAAATAATAATTTAAGGGTCCAAAATTTTGGGTATGCACTAGGCCCATAAATACTCAGGGCCGGCCCTGCCATCTGAATGCATTCCTGCAAAAAAAAAAGGTATAAATTAAACAGTAAATACATGTTTCTTATATATTTTTATAATCACATTTTGCTTACATACAGATTTTCATATATCTTGTGTAACTTATTAGAAAAGAATTGTAACAAATTAGGAAATATATAAGTCTTGATTCTATCTAGAAAAATAATGGAGAAATATGTAATGGATGCCTTCAGTATCTCATCTTTGAGAGCGAATAGCATTGCATGTAATGCATTCACAAATAATATTAGCGGCCTGCAATAACATTTCATGATTCCATCTCATAGGGATTCAGCGCTCATAGTATGGAAAAATCTTGAGCATCCAAATTGCAAAAATATAATTTAATCACTACACTGGAATCAAAATTCTTAACACACAGGCATATGTTTTCAGAAATTTTCAGTTTTGTAATGTTAGTAAATTTAATGAATTATATGAAACTTTTTAAAAAAATTACTGGGACATTAATGGTTTGGGATAAGATAACCCAAGAGCAAAGAAAATAAGCTAAATAAATTTAATTTGAAAATTTTGATGCATTCTACTTTATGCAAATTTTAATCTCGTTTCTTACTTTGGTTTTGTAGTATAATTACATATTTATACATAGAGTCTCATTTAGTAATAACCAAAGATTGAGATGAAAATTGTAGAGGCAAATGTATTTTTCTATCTAATTTACTCTTGTTTGAAGATACAATATAATATAACATGTCAGTTTTTGTTTGAAAAAATGGTAGAATATAGAATTTAATAACAACCATTCATAAGCAGTTATGACACTGATGAATACACAGGAAGTCTTCTAATGTTTTGGCAAAAAAAGTAAGTAATAACAACAATTACGAAATACATTCAATGAACAGGAAGTCTAGATTATAGTACTAAGCACAGCAAGAAGAAACTAATTTAATTCCAAAATTTAAACAGTTGTGAATATGAATCCATATATATATACTAAAAGTCACACATATATAAATTAATGGAAATAAGTTAAAAACCAAAAACTAAGCTATATAGTTATTATACTGTTCTAGGAAACAGTCTTCTGATCTGTGTCATTTGTAGATACGCCAATATTTTCATGAAAAAGTAGTTGGCATTAGTTATGTAGGCCATACTATGTGGATATGGAATTATATTTAAAAAATAAATGTAGATACTTTAATATGTGAAGCAAACATTTTTATTCGCAGATGTGAAAAATACAATTATATCAAAATAAAAAATTCCGAACTTTTTCATTAATTATATATGTTCACATTTTAATTAACTTTGCGAATTCCAAAATTTTCATTTATGATTCAGGTTTAGAATATGGAATTTATCTATAAAGATATGCTAATAGGTTGTATATATTTAATGTGTAAAGCATGGAAACGTGGACTCTATTTCTAATGTCAGATTATTGCATTAAAAATATTTTCATATTTTTTGTCAAATTCACAAATTTCAAGAATTTCAGTTATTCTTTAGGGTCAGAATATGTTTTTTTTTAATCTAGTAAAATATGCCAATGAGTAATAAATAACTTGTGTGTAAAGCATAGAATGAGTGGATTTCATTGATGATTTTAACTATATTTCTAATGTAATTTTACCAAATTAGAAGCATAGAATGAGTGGATTTCATTGATGATTTTAACTATATTTCTAATGTAATTTTACCAAATTAGATTAAAACCGACAGAATACAATGACTTTATACTGAAGCTAACTAATCATTTGTTAATTTTTATTATTATGGTTCATTCATTGTCTTTTTACTTCCTTTACATGACCATACAAAAAAAATGTTATTGCTTTTTTTACAAAATTTTCATCCCTTAATAGGCGAAATCAGAATATACATATGTATCGGATTTGTAATCACTGTCTCCCTAGTTGGAACTAAATTACCAAAACATTTGATTTTTACATGATCATACAAAAAATTAACATTATCTCTCTTTCTTACAAAATTTTCAGCCCTTTATAGGCAACATCAGAATATACATATGCATCAGATTTGTAATCATTGTCTCCCCCTACTTGGAACCAACACCAGAACATTTGGAAATCTACCAGTATTTTAAACCGTTAATCATATGCCTTTATCACTAAATGGTAAAAAACATAGGTAACAGAAGTATCTATGTTTTACACCACAAACTAAGGTTTCAAATGAATTAATATAAACAGAAGCATTTCGAAATTTTCAGTAATTATAATATAATTCTAGTTTGCAGATTCGATAGTTGTTTATATAAATACTTTGACACATACATATTATGAACGAAAATTTATATTATATTTTTTGGACTACATAGAAGATACATGTTTGGATGTGAAAATGTGCTTAATTCATGTAACAATTTAATACGAATTTAAACCTAAGTAAATTCATATGATCAGTTAACAAAAAATATTTATACAAATTTATCTATGCCAAGGTTCACGATTTTGACTCTTAGTTCTGTTTATATTAATTAATTCTTTTGTGTCCTGGATCAGTCTTGGAATTTTCACTTCTGGTTCCGTTTTAGATTGTAATATACTATCTACAAAAGTACAACAATGGATAGCCCATACCCGTATTCAAAAAATACATAAACGCGTACCCTATTTCATTTGTTTTTTTTTACTCTTGTACATATTATAGTTTTTGTGCTATTTCTTCACTTTTTTTTTCAACATTTGAAGTACTAAATTCCGAATTCGAATCAAAACAGAGAGTTGTAGATTAGATTTCATCCCCGTTGTTGCTTAAATTTGGAATGTAATTACTGAATGATGGAAATTCTAAGTCTTGCAACAAACATCTCTATAAAAATCAATTGTAATGCATAGTGAAATGCCTAGCATAACTTAGGGCATATGGTCAAAAAATAAAGACTGAATATGATAACACCAGAAAGAGACCGATATAAATTTTGATTTTTACAAATAAGCAACTATTATTTGATTATTTATTGCAACTAAAGATATAATCTTGTAAAAGGATGTGTAACGTCGAAACCTAAGCATACATGCCAATTAATTCGATATATAGTATTAATAATACTACTTTATAGTTGAAACTGAATGAAGCAAGCAAATAGGAAAAACAAATGATAATATAATTCTAACATTCATTAAAAGTAACTTTGGTGGATGTAAAAGCAAAAGATGGGTTTAAAAAATTGGAATGTTAAAGGGATGCAATACACAATGATAAACCACTAAACTGCAGTAGCAAATATAATTAAAAAATTAAAAAGTCCAAACTGATTAAATAACCAATGGAGGACATTAAAAGGAAGTGAGAAATTAGTGTGGACCATTCTTAAGCATATATATAAAATACCGTAGAAATGTTCCAAAGGATTGAGAAAACATTTATAATTTTCTGACACATCACACAATGCATGCACGGGCATTCAAGTTACAATTCTATAAAGAGGACATTAAAAGGAAGTGAGAAATTAGTGTGGACCATTCTTAAGCATATGTAGAAAATACCGTAGAAATGTTCCAAAGGATTGAGAAAACATTTATACTTTTTTGCTAGAAATTAAATTGCTGGTGTAGGTATGCAATAGTTAACACGACAGAAGCTTCGTCTTTTTTTCCCTTGTGATTGAAACTTGAATAAAATAAAGGTATGGCCAGTTTCACTACTTAGAAATTATCTAAGAAGTAAAAGTAAAATGATATTCATTTAGTAGCATACCATGCAAGCAGAAGAATCTTTGTTTTCGTGAAAGTGGATCTTTGCTGCCATGCTATTCCGCTAATAGAAAACATGATAATGAGCTATATCCTATTTCAACATAATCTCTATTTTTTCAAAATGTAATATAAAAGTTACTAACTATAATCTTTTAAGTTGTTTTTTATAGTTCCCAAGCTTTTGAACTTGAGGTATCTTATTCTTAAATAATTGGTTATTTTCATATAGGCTTTTCGCCTTTAATTTTATGCAAAGTCCAAGAACCTGGTATTGAATTATTGATATATTTAACTGGACGTATTTTTGTGAAATTCTAACTTGGAACCAACACCAGAACATTTGTAAATCTATCAATAATTTAAACCGGTAATCATATGTCTTTATCACTAAAAGGTAAAAAAAACGTAGGTAACAGAAGTATCCATTTTTACACCACAAACTAAGGTTTCAAATTAATTAATATAAACTGAAGTATTTCGAAATTTTCAGTAATTATAATATAATTCCAGTTTGCAGATTCGATAGTTGTTTATATAAATACTTTGACACATACCTATTATGAACGAAAATTTATATTATATTTTTTGGACTACATAGAAGATAAATGTTTGGATGTGAAAATGTGCTTAATGTATTTAACAATTTAACACGAATTTAAACCTAAGTAAATTCATATGATCAGTTAACAAAAACTATTTATAAAAATTTATCTATACCAAGGTTCACGATTTTGACTCTTAGTTCTGTTTATATTAATTAATTCTTTTGTGTCCTGGATCAGTCTTGGAATTTTCACTTCTGGTTCTGTTTTAGATTCTAATATACTATCTACGAAAGTACAACAATGGATAGCCCATACCCGTATTCAAAAAATACACAAACGCATACCCTATTTCATTTGTTTTATTTTACTCTTGTACATATTATAATTTTTGTACTATTTCTTCACTTTTTTTTCAACATTTGAAATACTCAATTCCGAATTCGAATCAAAACAAAGAGTTGTAGATCAGATTTCATCCCCGTCGTTGCTTAAATTTGGAATGTAATTACTGAATGATGGAAATTCTAAGTCTTGCAACAAACATCTCTATAAAAATCAATTATAATGCATAGTGAAATGCCTAGCATAACTTAGGGCATACGGTCATAAAATAAAGACTGAATATGATAATACCAGAAGGAGACCGATATAAATTCTGTTTTTTACAAATAAGCAACTATTATTTGATTATTTATTGCAATTAAAGATATAATCTTGTAAAAGGATGTATAATGTCGAAACCTAAGAATACATGCCATTTCATTCGATATATAGTGTTCATAATACTGCTTTATAGTTGAAACTGAACGAAGCAAGTAAATAGGAAAAACAAATGATAATACAATTCTAACATTCATTAAAAGTAACTTTGGTGGATGTAAAAGCAAAAGATGGGTTTAAAAAATTGGAATGTTAAAGGGATGCAATACACAATGATAAATCACTAAACTGCAGTAGCAAATATAATTAAAAAATTAAAAAGTCCAAACTGATTAAATAACCAGTGGAGGACATTAAAAGGAACTGAGAAATTAGTGTGGACCATTCTTAAGCATATACAGAAACTACCGTAGAAATGTTCCAAAGGATTGAGAAAACATTTATAATTTTCTGCTAGAAATTAAATTGCTGGCGTAGGTATGCAATAGTTAACATGATAGGAACTTCGTCCTTTTTTCCCTTGTGATTGAAACTTGAATAAAATAAAGGTATGGCTAGTTTCACTACTTAGAAATTATCTAAGAAGTAAAAGTAAAATGATATTTATTTAGTAGCATACCATGCAAGCAGAAGAATCTTTGTTTTCGTGAAAGTGGATCTTTGCTGCCATTCTATTCTGCTAATAGAAAAGATGATAATGAGCTATATCCCATTTCAACATAATCTCTATTTTTTCAAAATGTAATATAAAAGTTACTAAACTGTAATCTTTTAAGTCGTTTTCATAGTTCCCAAGATTTTGAACTTGAGGTGTCTTATTCTTAAATAATTGGTTATTTTCATGTAGGCTTTTCCCCTTTGATTTTATGCAAAGTCCAAGAACCTGGTATTAAATTATTGATATATTTAACTGGACGTATTTTTGTGAAATTCTAACTTCGTTTAGCTTAATAATGAATCAATTAGAGCAAAAAAGAATTAGTTCTTAATTTCGTGACTAAAACCTCTAATACCATGTAAACTAATCACTGTATATTTACTCGGCCTATTAACCTCTATAGAACCTCCAAATTCCTAAATTTAGATGGAACAGTAAACTTTTTTTATATAGCAGAAAGATGCTTCATCTTAAAACCATGTAAACCTAGCATTATACACTTACTTAGACCTATTAACTTGAATAGAACTTCCAAATTTCAGACCAAACAACGAAGTTTTGACATAAAAAAAGGGTTCTTCATCAAGGAATGCATAAATTGGTGGAATATCGAGCTACTGGTGAACTCATCTACTGTAGTGCAACTGAAATAAAGCTTATTCGTTTACTCTGTATTCAAAGTGCTACAGGTGAAATCCACCACAAAGCAGAAATTTACAAAACCGATGAAAAATTTAATAAGTGAATCAAAAAAATATAGAGAACATCGGGTAAATTGGAGAAGAAGTAATTGTACCAGTCGCAGTGTGGAAGAGGAGGGCAGCCAAGGCAAAGGGAGAACGTGGTCAGCGGAATGGTTTGGGAAGCAGCGTCAGCTGAAGGTAGAGAACGGTAGGCATCAGAATCGGTGCAGAAGTGAAGACTGGGTCCCGCATATGGCTAGGTAGATCTAAATGGGGAGGGCCGGTAGCTGCGACGCAGGAAATTAGAAGGGGTGGGTAGCGAATTTCGGGTTCAACAGGAAAGGGGAGGGGAGCGATTTTTGGGTAAAAGAGATATGTGGGTAAAAAGAGAAGGGGAGTGGTTGATTTGTATACGGTAGCTGAAAACGTGTAAATGGAGGAAGGAGGAACGATTGATGGAAACACGTTGAAATTGTGGCCGAAGGATTGTATGTGTGGGACAGATGGCAGCATCATGGATTTTTGAACAAAAGTGGAACCAAAAGGACTTCGAGAAAAGATTGTGCTTTCATATAATATAATAGATTCTTGCATTTATGTATGTAGTTAATTAGAAAACTTTCATGCTTGTGTTTAACTTTGTAACTTTGTTATATATAGTAGAGAACCCGTGTGATGGTACTACAGATACATGCTTTGTTTAATATTATTACTAATATGTTCAAACTTGTGTACAATTTTAATATTATTTGCATATGTTAGTTCGTGTAACAGCAATATTTGCGAAATTATGTACTATTTTTCAGAATACCTACACACTTATGTGCATTTAATCAGAATTATTGCATCAGTGTATGAAATTATTTAAAATTGTAGCATTATAGTGTGCAGTTATATAATGTTTGTTTCAATTTAGTATGCAGTTATTCAGAATTATGATTGAAGTGGGCAGTTGTCAATTGTTTATATATAAGTGAATGTATTTAATCAATGTTACTAAAAATTAATGTACATCTTATTTCAGAGACCAAATGTTCAAGACAATGAAGAGGATGAGAGGGAAGCCAAAAATTCTTTGGTCACGACTGATCGACCTACTACTTGCTTGCAGTTGACGAAGAAAAGGAAAATTGATGTCGTACCAAGGGCTGGAAGAAAGGAAGAAGTCTACAGAAATAATTTAAAATCTTTTATTGTTATATACAAATGTTAGTGGGAATGTTGTAAATATTTTGTGTAATGAACATATTTCGAATACTTGCATACAATTATGCATTTTTTTATATAATTACTTACATTTGTGCAAATATTTGTAGAATCGATACAACAGTCGATGTTATCTATCTTTTAAGATATATAATTTTAAAACTGGAAAATACGTAGGTTAAAATAATACATGATTTAAAAAGGAGACAAGTATTCAAAGATGAAAGAGAATATGCTTACACGCTGAACATTTGCAAACTTGCATGCACGTAATAAGAATAGTTTCATATTTTTATGCAACAGAATAAAATAGTTGTATACATTATCCAGTTATATCAATACTTTCGTACTTGTATGCAGCAAACCCGATCTGTTTCATACATTTATGCATCTATGCAAAATATCATCAATGTGATATAGATAATGAGTATAATTGCATACATGTTTGCAACTATACAGAATAAGTGCATACGAATAAGCTGTAAAAATAATAATTGTAAAAATCAGAGAAATTAACAGTAAATTATTGAACTGTTTTATAAAGCATCACATATAAGTTCACAACAATTTACACTACATCAAGATATCTAAAAAAAATAAAAAAGTATATCTAATAGTCTGTTGAAGAACAAGTCCTTTTGTTATGACCGAGCTTCTTGCGCAAACCACATCTAGTAGTCATTCCCAAACTTCAGCAACACCAATACAACAATATTTGCAGGACCACTGCTTGAAAAATAAAATAAAAAATCATCTTAATCAATAGTAAACAAATAAAATTAAAAAAACATATTCAGATAATCATAACTAGATGCATACATATACGCAAATTACATAAACTTCTGCATACATATATGCAAAATTTTAGAATATTTGCACATATTATATTAAAAAAATATATCCAGAACACTTGTAATATGAATTCAATAAGAAAATATTCATAGATGTAAGCAACTGATCATCAAGCACGTGAACAAATAGAAATTTGTGACGGCCCGCCCCGCACCAACCGACATTTACTCCAATTGTGCGCTGTACACATGTCCAATTGGCATGGGACGGTCGCCAAAGAAGAGAAAGAAAGAAGATGAACCAAATAAAGAACCTGTAATATGTCTCACAGCGCATGGGATAAAATATAATAACCAACATATACTTGACATAAAACAGATGAGACAGTGCATAAGCTGAAAACTTGAACTAACATCATCAGAGTAGCGGAAATACCAAATACAGCTTATTACAACTTCAAAATATTGTCTCTAAGATAAGCAAAATAGGTATGCTACTAATGCCCAAAGTAGATACCGATCACGACACAGGGAGAATAACTATATATCATACGTGGAGCCTCCTGCTCGTCTTCAGTCCATCTACCAAGCGCACTACCAGCTATCCCTGTCTCTAGTCTGCTCGTGTGAGCACCCAGAGTAATAAGAAGAAACATAAAACTCTGGGTCAGACATCAGTCTGGTATGAGTGGTAGCAAGCATAAACAGAATAATAACAGGTATACTAGGTCATACCTGAACCTGGACCTGCAATCAAAGAGTTAGTACTACACGGTACAATACTCTAAGATGTCACTAACATATGGTGTGTAAATATACGGGGGTGGGGATGTGTATGTCAAACAATCAAGCATAGCAACCATCCTCACATCTCTCACCCAGTGCGTAAAGTATACGACATCCACTTCTTCGATCACTAGAGCACTTTACTAAAACGACAGAACTCGACTTTGTACGACTATGTACATTCCTACTACCACCAACGCCATACCTATGGGATCACGCCCAACGTTTCCATGACCCCACTCCATTGGTAGGTAGCTCCCTAGTCGCACCATATCCAAAGCCCGAGTTTGTCTCTCTACCTCCAACACCTAGTGATCCAAAGTCATAGACATCGACAACTCCTTAGCACACGTCCCGCAGCAAAGCCCAATCACGAAGTGAACTCATTGGTTCCCGTCTGGATCCTGAGCTCGAACTTCCACTTGAACTACCTTTGCATTTCGGGTTATGGATCTCCATTGGATCGGTTCGGATTCCTTCCATCATCATTGGGATCGTGGTCTCCATCACCTCGGTTCGTGACTGCTACCTCGGGTCGGATCGGAGTGCACCACCGATTCGTGGCTTCCAGTTCCATCTGGATCGGATCAGGTCCTTCATGGTACACTGGATCGGTTCGGTTCATGGTGAAGGGAAATGGGCGGTTCGGATCGGGTAGGGGGCGATCCGATCCGATTTCCTGCACTGACTTTTCCAGCGACTGTTTACGCCACTCGACGACGTTTTTGACCATTCTAACTATTGCAATCAATCACAAAGCATGTCAAAGTGTCATAGCAATACATACAAGTGACCTCAAACACCAAAACAACGACATGATATGATAAAATGGATCAAACATAGCCAAAATCCCATGTTTTCCCTTAATCCCTCTTAATCATGTTTGAGCATATGATTAGCAAAACTTATCCAATTTAACCCAAACTCATATCAGAGGTCTAAAACATTATTTATGAATTTATAAACATTTTTCCAGAATTTATTTTCGTTTAAAAACGCTGATTAGCACTAATCACCCCAATTTAGCCATAATTAGTGCAAAAAGCAAGCTAATCACTCACCTTAGCCACAAAACAAACTAAGATCTGAAATAATTCTCTGATTTGATGCGAATCCCAATGCTAACAGCAACTCCAAGGTTGATTAGGTGAAGATCTTCTTTGATTAGGGGTTGCTAAGCCAAATCCTTGACCAAGAGATGATTTGGAGGTGCTCTAGAGGTTGGAGGCCATTTTTAGGGATCCTTGGTGATAAGTGGAGGCTAGAAAACTGAAATGGAATAATTCTCCATCTCATTTCAGCCCTCCCATAACCCTAATCCCGAAATGGGTTATGGGCCTACTCACTAATCACCCGATTTGGCCCGGTTAAGCAGTTTTTCACCTTGCAAACCTTGTTTCAGCCCTACTGCCCAAACGGTAAGTCCGTTTGGCTATTATGACCACTCTACGGAAAGAGAAACCATCAAACGAATCTAATGGAAGTGGTTTCAGGTCAAAATTCCTTCCCTATCAAAAGTTATGGCCAAAACAGTACTGGCTAGGGGCAAAATGGTCACTTAAAAACCGGCAAAAATCATGAACATTGGAAATGACCCTAATAGCCATCCCTTAAGGTTACATGACCATATGACCACAAACAAAGAAGAAATTCATATTCTACGATCCCCCGATACGTAGAATACGGGTTGTTACACTCTCCCCCCCTTAAGAAATTTCGCCCCCGAAATTCCCTAATCAAAACACACACAAGGGTCCCGCATGCCTATCAATCATAAAACAACCATCAAACATGCAAAACAAGCAAAACAAGTCTATCCTAGCATGCGGAATAACCAAATCGCAAAGTAAATCTTACCAGGCAAAGAGTTCTGGATAAGCCTTTCTAATGCTCCCCTCTGTCTCCCAAGCACAATCATTTTCGTCCTCGCCCCACTGAACTTTGACTAGCTTCACCGACTTCCTTCGAAGTTGCTTCGTATCATGCCCCACAATACGAATCGGCTTGCGGTTCTCAACCGCCTCAGGTTCTACTTCGAAGTCCTCTAACTGATCAGGTGAAATAGTCACATTTGAGTCGTGAACGAACTTCCTTAGTTGGGAAACATGAAACACATTGTGAACTCCTGCCATTTTCTCTGGTAAGCCAACTCTATACGCCAAATTCCCAACTTCCTCGAGAACTTGGAAAGGACCCACAAATCTTGGTGCCAACTTGCCTCTCCTGCCAAATCGTATCACGCTTTTCAACGGAGAGATCTTGACAAACACCAAGTCACCAACGGAGAATTTCAAGTCTCTTCTCCTCTTATCAGCATAGCTTTTCTGCCTATCCTGAGCAGCTTTCATTCGTTGCTGAATGATCTTGATCCTATCGGAAGTTTCTCTCACCACATCTGGTCCAAGCACAAACTTCTCGCCAGTCTCTATCCAACATGATGGTGAGTTGCACGGTCTTCCGTACAAAGCTTCATATGGAGCCATACCAATACTGGATTGGTAGCTATTATTATATGCAAACTCCACTAGATGCAAATGGTCATCCCATGATCCACCAAAATCCAATATACAAGCTCTCAAGAGATCTTCCAATATACGATTCACCCTCTCCGTCTGACCGTCGGTCTGAGGATGATATGCGGTACTGAGATGTAATTCTGATCCTAAAGCCTCTTGTAAGCTCTTCCAAAATCCACTAGTAAACAACGGATCTCGGTCACTCACAATGCTTTTGGGTACTCCATGAAATCTCACTACCCACTTCATATATAGTTCTGCTAACTTAGCTGCAGTTCTATTCGACTTAACTGGTATAAATCTTGCACTCTTGGTCAGTCGATCCACAATTACCCAAATGCTATCATGTCCCGATCTAGTCCTTGGTAAACCATCGATGAAATCCATCGAGACTTGCTCCCATTTCCATTCGGGAATTTCTAATGGTTGCAACAACCCACTAGGCTTCTTTTGCTCGGCTTTAACTAGCTGGCAATTCATACATTTGGATATAAACTTCCCAACGTCTCTTTTCATCCCTTCCCAGTAGTAAGTCTGTCTCATGTCTCTATACATCTTATTACCACCGGGATGTATAGTCAGTTTTGAGTGATGACATTCTCTAAGCACTTCATCTCTCAAACCATTCACGTTGGGCACCACTAGTCTTCCATTCTTCCGAAGCCATCCATCTCGATCAAGCCCATACACATTCATCTCCTCTTCGATACCCATCT
The DNA here is from genome assembly GCA_030737875.1 of Allium sativum. Classification (NCBI taxonomy): domain Eukaryota; kingdom Viridiplantae; phylum Streptophyta; class Magnoliopsida; order Asparagales; family Amaryllidaceae; genus Allium; species Allium sativum. The sequence continues at coordinate 330,315,045 of CM060910.1, read as the reverse complement.
CTAACTTGGAGATGATTTCTAATAGGTTAGGGTCGTTCCTCTGGCTAGAACCAATCCGCTCTATCAAAGTGGGTCTGATCGTCAAGCTAGCTAGCATAACTGGATCCAATTCGCACCTTGGTCTGAAATCAAACCCCGCGATATACTCCAGTTGCTCCCATTCAAGAAACATTGCCCCTAAGCTGGCATGTCTCCTACTCAAGGCATTGGCTACCGCATTACCCTTCCCAGGTGTATACGCGATATCAAAATCATACGAAGCCAAGAACTCTAACCATCTCTGCTGACGGAGATTCAGATCTTTCTGAGAGAAGAGATACTTTAACGATTTATGATCGGTAAACAACTCAAATCTTTCTCCCAAGAGGTAATGTCTCCACATTTTCAGCGCAAATACAATCGCTGCTAATTCCAAATCATGGGTAGGATACTTCTTCTCATGTGGCTTTAGCTGTCGACTAGCATAAGCTACAACCCTACCTCCTTGCATCAATACCGCGCCCAGTCCGGTACCACAAGCATCCGTGTATACCGTCATCTCTTCATTTCCCTTAGGAATGACCAACACTGGCGCACGCGTCAACTTTTCCTTTAGACTCTTGAATGCATTTTCACATCCTCCGTCCCAAACGAAGGCTTGATTCTTCTTAGTCAACTGAGTCAACGGTGTCGCTGTCTTGGAGAAGTCTTTGATAAACTTACGATAATATCCAGCTAACCCCAAGAAACTTCTTACATCTTTTGCATTCTTGGGCGTAGACCAATCTTGTACCGTAGCCACCTTTGCAGGGTCCACGGCAATACCATTCTCTGAAACAACATGGCCCAAGAATCTCACTTCTCTCCTCCAGAAGTGGCACTTAGAAAACTTCGCTTTCAATTGGTGTCTCCTCAACACCTCCAACACAATTCTCAAATGTTCCTTGTGTTCCTCTTCTGTCCTCGAGTAAACAAGGATATCGTCTACGAACACAAGAACAAACTTATTCCGTTGGTCTCTGAATACTCTATTCATGAGATCCACGAAGTATGCTGGTGCATTGGTTAACCCGAATGGCATGACCAACCACTCATAAAACCCAGACGGCGTCCTAAATGCCGTTTTAGCTATACTATCAGCTGCTACACGGAGCTGATGAAATCCTGTCGCGGGATCCAACTGGGAGAACACTCTCGCTCCTTCCAGTTGATCAAACAAATCATCTATCCGTGGTAGAGGATACTTATTCTTCCTCGTCACCTTATTTAACTCGCGATAGTCCACACACAATCGAAGGGAACCATCTGCCTTAGTAGCAAACACAACTGGTGCTCCCCACTCGGAAACACTTCTTCTAATAAATCCCTTCTTCAAAAGATCGCTAACTTGCACCTCGAGCTCTCGCTGTTCTCGTGGTGCCATACGACGAAGTGGCATCACTATAGGTCTGGCATCTTTCACTAAATCAATACGAAACTCAATCTCTCGGTGTGGTGGAAGTCCGGTCACTTCCTCGAAGATGTCCGGGTACTGGCCAACCACGGGCAAACCTGATAACTCATCATGCGGAATGTCGAGGGAATTTACAAAACTAGCCATTACCCCATCACAGGGTAGATTACCAAACACTACCCTCCGCCCATCATCCGCCCTAACTGTCACCAAAAAGCCCTCACAGTCTACCACCACCCCGTATCTTTGGAGCCAATCGACTCCCAAAATAATGCCATACCCAGTAAAGCCCAAAACAAAGCAATCACAAACAAACATACATCCATGACTCGATAAGACCACATTACGACAGATCATACTGAGGTTTGTTGAACCACCAATCGGGTTCGTCACAGCTAATGGTCTATCGACTAACTCGGGTTCCAATCCCAACCTATCTACCAGGTCACTAGATATGAAGGAATGGGAAGCCCCGGTATCGAACAAAACTCTAACAGGAAGATCATAAATGGAAAGCATACCTTGAATGACGACTCCCTTTCCTTTCTCCGCCGCAGTTGGGGCATTCGACGAAGAAGGAACAGCATTGATGGCATATGCTTTCACAATCTGATTCTCCTTCAGAGGTTGCGGGCACTTATCCTTAAAATGTCCCTCCTGGCCACAGTTAAAGCACTTCTTTCCCACTGTCTTGGCCCTACATTCCCTTGCGTAATGGCCCTTCTTTCCACATTTGAAGCACTCGACTTCTTTCCTGCTTTTCTTCTGGCCATCCTTAGCTTGGTTCTGCTTCCTCTTATTCTGAGAGTTATTCTTGCCTCCACCGCTTGCTTGCGGCTTCGACTCTTCAGCAGATGCAGCAACAACCCCAGTCTTCTGCTTAGGGTAAAGACTTTCTGACCTCAAAGCTTTTCCCACGATCGACTCAAACGTCTCATCGATGTGATTAATCAGCCTCTCCCCTAAGTATTCATCCAAACCAGTGATGAACCTCTCATTTTTCTTTTCGGGAGTATCGATTAGAGATAACCCATACTTCGACAAAGTGTCGAACTCAGCAACATAATCCGATACTGCCCTTCCATTCTGCTTAAGCTCCAAGAACTTCCTAAACAATTCCGACTTCTGAGCAGCTGGGATATACTTGTCGCTAAAGCGAGCTTTAAACTGATCCCAAGTAACTTGATCTTCTGGTGTGGCTGCCCTAATAGCATTCCACCAATTCATCGCTCGTCCTTGCAGCTGACGAGACGCTAGCCTTCTCTTCATCGCATCCTCGATACCCAAGTCATCGAAGATCCGATCACAGCTATCCAACCAATCCTGAACATCCGTGGCCGACTCTGTTCCGTGAAACGGCTTTCCACCAAGATTAGTGTAATCCTTACTCAACTTGGCGAAATCGGCCCTAGGCGCTTGCACCGCTGCACCTCCAACATTGGCAACATTAGGAGCCTCCCTCTGAATATCCACAAGCATCTCTCTCATGAGGTTGGTAAACATAGCCCTCATGTCAGGGGGATTCCCATTATTGGCCCCTCTACCAGCACCTCTTCCTCGGCTCATCGTCAAATCTGTTAGAGAGAAAACGATTAACCATCTCCATAGTGGTGCCAGTGCAGTGCAATGCGACTTCACTCTTAAACATACTAATACTATATATAGATATAGCTTTTGAAAACCAAAATAATCACAAATACGCGCTCTCATATACGTACTATCTCTCCCTAGTGTCTTTCCCTAGGTGAATTACGCAACCTCGCTCTGATACCAAGTGTGACGGCCCGCCCCGCACCAACCGACATTTACTCCAATTGTGCGCTGTACACATGTCCAATTGGCATGGGACGGTCGCCAAAGAAGAGAAAGAAAGAAGATGAACCAAATAAAGAACCTGTAATATGTCTCACAGCGCATGGGATAAAATATAATAACCAACATATACTTGACATAAAACAGATGAGACAGTGCATAAGCTGAAAACTTGAACTAACATCATCAGAGTAGCGGAAATACCAAATACAGCTTATTACAACTTCAAAATATTGTCTCTAAGATAAGCAAAATAGGTATGCTACTAATGCCCAAAGTAGATACCGATCACGACACAGGGAGAATAACTATATATCATACGTGGAGCCTCCTGCTCGTCTTCAGTCCATCTACCAAGCGCACTACCAGCTATCCCTGTCTCTAGTCTGCTCGTGTGAGCACCCAGAGTAATAAGAAGAAACATAAAACTCTGGGTCAGACATCAGTCTGGTATGAGTGGTAGCAAGCATAAACAGAATAATAACAGGTATACTAGGTCATACCTGAACCTGGACCTGCAATCAAAGAGTTAGTACTACACGGTACAATACTCTAAGATGTCACTAACATATGGTGTGTAAATATACGGGGGTGGGGATGTGTATGTCAAACAATCAAGCATAGCAACCATCCTCACATCTCTCACCCAGTGCGTAAAGTATACGACATCCACTTCTTCGATCACTAGAGCACTTTACTAAAACGACAGAACTCGACTTTGTACGACTATGTACATTCCTACTACCACCAACGCCATACCTATGGGATCACGCCCAACGTTTCCATGACCCCACTCCATTGGTAGGTAGCTCCCTAGTCGCACCATATCCAAAGCCCGAGTTTGTCTCTCTACCTCCAACACCTAGTGATCCAAAGTCATAGACATCGACAACTCCTTAGCACACGTCCCGCAGCAAAGCCCAATCACGAAGTGAACTCATTGGTTCCCGTCTGGATCCTGAGCTCGAACTTCCACTTGAACTACCTTTGCATTTCGGGTTATGGATCTCCATTGGATCGGTTCGGATTCCTTCCATCATCATTGGGATCGTGGTCTCCATCACCTCGGTTCGTGACTGCTACCTCGGGTCGGATCGGAGTGCACCACCGATTCGTGGCTTCCAGTTCCATCTGGATCGGATCGGGTCCTTCATGGTACACTGGATCGGTTCGGTTCGTGGTGAAGGGAAATGGGCGGTTCAGATCGGGTAGGGGGCGATCCGATCTGATTTCCTGCACTGACTTTTCCAGCGACTGTTTACGCCACTCGACGACGTTTTTGACCATTCTAACTATTGCAATCAATCACAAAGCATGTCAAAGTGTCATAGCAATACATACAAGTGACCTCAAACACCAAAACAACGACATGATACGATAAAATGGATCAAACATAGCCAAAATCCCATGTTTTCCCTTAATCCCTCTTAATCATGTTTGAGCATATGATTAGCAAAACTTATCCAATTTAACCCAAACTCATATCAGAGGTCTAAAACATTATTTATGAATTTATAAACATTTTTCCAGAATTTATTTTCGTTTAAAAACGCTGATTAGCACTAATCACCCCAATTTAGCCATAATTAGTGCAAAAAGCAAGCTAATCACTCACCTTAGCCACAAAACAAACTAAGATCTGAAATAATTCTCTGATTTGATGCGAATCCCAATGCTAACAGCAGCTCCAAGGTTGATTAGGTGAAGATCTTCTTTGATTAGGGGTTGCTAAGCCAAATCCTTGACCAAGAGATGATTTGGAGGTGCTCTAGAGGTTGGAGGCCATTTTTAGGGATCCTTGGTGATAAGTGGAGGCTAGAAAACTGAAATGGAATAATTCTCCATCTCATTTCAGCCCTCCCATAACCCTAATCCCGAAATGGGTTATGGGCCTACTCACTAATCACCCGATTTGGCCCGGTTAAGCAGTTTTTCACCTTGCAAACCTTGTTTCAGCCCTACTGCCCAAACGGTAAGTCCGTTTGGCTATTATGACCACTCTACGGAAAGAGAAACCATCAAACGAATCTAATGGAAGTGGTTTCAGGTCAAAATTCCTTCCCTATCAAAAGTTATGGCCAAAACAGTACTGGCTAGGGGCAAAATGGTCACTTAAAAACCGGCAAAAATCATGAACATTGGAAATGACCCTAATAGCCATCCCTTAAGGTTACATGACCATATGACCACAAACAAAGAAGAAATTCATATTCTACGATCCCCCGATACGTAGAATACGGGTTGTTACAAAATTAAAAAAAGCTGAATATTCGTATGCATAAATTCAGAAATTATGCACACTAATATGCAACTTTTTTGAATACATTCAAACATAGGTAGTATACGAATAGTTGCATTTTAATACGCTCAAATTCCCAATGTATGCACATTTTTATACATCTATGCAGAATATATGAAAAATATGTTGACAAATTAATTTACCCGGCTGCACAATCAGCAAAAAAAACAAAAAAAAAACTTTATAAAATAATTAAACTATCCATCAAATAAACAAGACAGTTAAACTAATTCAGAAAAATTAATCAACAAAAATCGATTGTAGAAGTGAAATCAGTGTATAGAATTTCAAAAAAAATATAAAAAAGTATAAATTACCTTGACAAAGACGAAGCCATTTTATGAATAAAAAGCCGATCGAAATAAATCTCTGCAAAAAATGACGTCAAATAGAATTATAAAGAGACCAAATTCGATGTTCAGGTAATTAGAAAAAAGATGCCGCTGCCATTAGCAGGTAAAAAGAAACATCGAATCAGATCCTAAAATTATGAAATATCTGCTCAATTCCTAAAATTATGCCATACTTTTCAAATTGGAAAATATGTCGTAATTAATTAAATGTGCAATTTTGGAAAAAAATATGCCGACATTTTAAAAATAAGGATGAAATTTATATGTTTGCAAAGGGGAGGATGTGAGCCTAATTAAATTTCATTTTAAGGATGTGACCCTAATTTTCACTTTGCTAAAAACAAAAAAATTCAGTAAAGAAAATTTCTATTCTTTTGATAATAATTTTTGATAATTGTTTTGACATGAAATTTTGTTGGGTGGACAAAATAAGTTGTAAGAATTTAGAATAATATAGATGTTGGCACCTAATTATAAGTAAATGAACTGACATTGTAGACATGAACGGTTGTGAAGCTGATTGAGAAATATTTGTCCTTATCTACTTCAGTTTTTATGATTTGGAAAAAAAAGAAAAAAATGGTCTTGCATTTTTTTTATGGTTTGGCAAAGGTAAGTTTTAATAAGGAAAAACAAAGTTTTGACACTTATACTTTTCGAAGGTAAATGAAATGAGAAAGCCAAACCACGTTTTTAAATCATGGAGTAGGTAAGGTTTAGTACCTAGGGAAGACGGGAAATATTTGAGGTTATAAAGTGGATAAGCGATTTTGGGATAATGGTAAGTTCCTATGGAATGCATAAGCATTGTAAAGCCTAGGTTGTTGCTTGGAAAAGACTGTTTATACATAGCAAGGACTAGTGGTGACTACTAGATGGTAAGGGTAAGTAAGTTTTTAGATCCTTTTGTTTGGACTTTTCGTTGTCAAAGTGGACATGGTCCTAGGATTCTTATCCCTTGGTAGTAGCTGTGTAGAGTGTTTATTTTCCTGTTTTAGTTGAAGGATTAGAAGGCTTATTTTAAAAATTAAACTTAGATCAGGGATTAAGTTAAATAAGTTAAGAAAAGAGTAATGACATAACTAAAATGACAGTTGAGAAAAGAGTAACAACAAACATGACATAACTAAAATGACAGTTGAGAAAAGAGTAACAACAAACATGACAGTTGAGAAAAATGGAAAATTTTGACATAAATAAGCTAAGAAAAGAGTAACAACAAATCCAGTAAGGCAACAAACATGACAGTTGAGAAAAATGGAAAATTTTGAGAAATGGGAATTAAAATGGGTTTTTCCTAAATAAGTTGAAAAAGAAAAATGTATAACAAAGAAAATTTTCTTATGTGAACTGTGGTTGGATAGGATGGTAGGAAATCTTTATATAATTGTTGCATAAAATCCAAGTACAGATAGAAAACATACATAAAAGACAAATGGAAGTTGTGAAGTTTTCCATTTTCTACCTTTTTGTAACTTAAGAAATTGAATTAAAAAAATGATTTTTATGAAATTCGAAATTTTAATGTTGGTTAATAGGGTTTTGGATGCAAAAATTGGATGAACTACGCTCTTTCTCTATAAGAGTATAGGAAAATTTAAGTGAAAAAGTATTTTGATTTTTAAAATATTGCATTTATATAAAAACTACCAGTATATTTAGGATGTGTGCATCACGCTTTCAATAGATTTTCAAGGAAAATTTGTATTCATATAGGAGGTACCGCTTAGGCATTCATTACATCCATGTATTACTATGTTGTACTACACTTTGCAGAAGTGCACAAATGGTTGAAAAATTGGATGTACACCCGATGGTTTTGAATTATGCGAGGAATTACTTAACTTTACCCTTACCAAGTTTCAGGGAGGAAATTTCCTAAGGGTGGGGGAATGTAAGATCCCGCTTTTTATTAAATAAACACACACACACACACACACACATATATATATATATATATATAAATTCATGAATATAAATGTTGAAATAAAAAGTACAAGTTAAAAACTTAAAGTAATAAATGCATAAATAAATACATGCATGAAAAGTGGACCAGAAATTATCTGCAAATTAAAAAGGGAACAAAACAATGCATTAAAAAGGAGTAAAACAGTAATAAAACAATGCATTGATAACCTTATAAATTACTTTAATTTGGCAGCTATAAAATAGAGCTTGCATGGGAAAGTTATTAATCAATTAATAACCAAAAGATTGCATGCACATATATACATGAAATTCGAAATTAAAACTTAAAGGTAAGGTATAACTAGAATATTATAAATCAAATAAGTTATATTAAGAAAGAACTCAATGTTACTAACTAATGTTTTAAATCAGAAATCGCAGCGGTGCAGGAAATCTGCGTGAAGCCAAGATGGGTCGACCCAAGTTGGCTTGGGTCGACCTATGGGTCGACCCAGGGGTCGACCTATGGGTCGACCAAGAAGTCGAACCATGCTAAGGTGGAGGGGTCGACCCTATCGGGCCTAGATTTGATTTGCGTGACATGGGTTTATGATATAAATGGCTCAGGTTTTAACTGATTAAATCTGATGGACCAGACTTTCTCGTACACCTATAAATAGACTAGCAGGGTCTGCCTTTAAACTCATATTTTATGAGATGCAGCCTAGGCTCTGCCATTCTCTTCTTCCTCCAAATCTTTTTGGGAAATTAGAACATTAGTTCATAGGGGTTCCGATTCAAGATTTGAAGAAAAGAGATATAGTCTACAAACAGGTGTTCAGAATTCTGATCAACGTTAGGTAAGTTCTTGAATCTGATTTATTTAGGTTTCTCTTCCTCTTTCCCTTTTCTTTTAGCATCAGATTTATAAATCCGTTGTTGTTTAATATTAGATTCAGTCAGGGCGGCCACGGAATAACAAATCTGGATCAGATTCAAGGATTGGAAAGTTGTTTGGTGAGTGGATTTAAATTATACCTTTTTAAATAATGGTACATTTTCCTTTTGCATTCCCCATCATTATTAACATGCTAAATAACTGTAAGTTTGATATTTGCGGTAGAATTCATTCTCAGTTATGTTAAGAATGTAACTGTTGTATATTCTATTACGTGATCCTGTTAATTGGATTAAAATCACTGTAATATTGGAATTGTCGAATTTGCAATAAAAGTGAATATGTTATAGAAAATGTTGTTAATGATAAGTTGGATATTGTAAATCAAATTAAAGTAATATTGGGAATAATAGAAAAAGAATAGATATGCCTAATTTGTATGTAAAATTTACAGTAATTGGGAAATTGTAGACAACCGCACTGAGACACAATATTAAGTTCAACTTGTGGTAGAAGACTGTCTGGAATCGCCCCACTAATCCAGCATCCGCAAGTGGTCAACTTAATGTGAGAGGTCTGATACCTAAACATATATAAAAATATAAGTATGGAATAGACAATAAGTAAATAAATAAATAAATTAGTAATATTTGTTAGGGTGAAACAAATAGATATTTCAGGACTGATAAAATAGAGATACTTCATTGTCAATTAATGTCTTAGGAAACTATGACCATTTGGTTCATAAGTGACATTAATTGTAATTAATAGAATTAAATGGTATGTGTGGAAATATACAAGACGGTAAAGAAATGGATGCTACAACAGTAAAGATTTAGTTAGAAAAAAGGAAAATGAGATGAACGGGGAATATAACCTATTATAACTGATTATATGAATGAGAATGGAATACAATAGATAGGCTTGTCCTAGGAACAAGTGGAAATTATAACATAGGTTATAATAAATAAAAAAGGAAACTTATTAATAAAACTTAGTTAATAGAACTAAGTTAATAAGTAAACAACAACAAGTTGTAATGACAGTGTAAGATGAAGTTATGATTAAATAAGAAAGAATAAGGTAGACTTATGGAATGAAATAAGCTATATTTAATCATGTATATTAAGTAATATGTTAATAAAAAACATGTGGATTGGGATAAGATATACTTAATTAATACACTAAGTAGAAAAATGTTATTGTGACACGTAAACATGAAATTGGATAATGAATGATATGGTAATGATGTAAAAAGATTGTAGAATACCTTCGTTAATTACAATCCAGAGAATAACATATTATGTGCTTATTAATGAACTTAAATGGGTTAAGTTATATCGCTGAATTAATAAGCAAGAGAGGTTCAAAATTTCGAGATATAAGGGGCTTATAGAAAATGTAACAACCCGTATTTTTGGAACCAATTTAAAATTTATTTTTAATTGATTTTCATAGAAATTAAATATTTAAGATGAAATATTTAGAGAATAAATGACTTAGAATTTATTTTAATCGAAGTTAGAACGTATAACATTGTAATCTAATAAAACAAGCTTGAAATGGCGCGGTAGTTTGAAATTTTGATTTTTAAACTTTGAATGAATGTGTAAAATTCAATATAACTCAGAATTTGATAAAACAAGAATCATTGGAATATTTTGAATTATGATTTCCTAACGAATGTAAGAAATTGAGATTTCACTTTATAAATCATGAGTTATGTCTAAATTAAAATTAAGAATAGTCGCTATGGGATTTCTGTATATTTTAATATTATATATAGCCCAAAAATTTACATTTTGCATACATATGAATTTGGACTCGAAACCACTTCCATTGAGTTCAAAATGCCATTCGCATGTTCGAAAACTATAAACATCAATACCTTTGGAGTTGGGTGAAATTTGTCCTTTCTCTTTGTGTGTATGACCAAAATGTCACTTTTTGCATATGAATGAATTTAGACTTGAAACCACTTCTATTGAGTTCAAAACAACATTTCGGTGGCCGAAAACTATAAGGATCGATATGTTTGGAGTTTGTGGAAATTGGGACTTTGGTTAGGGCTTGGTTAGCCAACTTAGCCACTTTAGTTAAGTGCCCTAAATGAGCCCTTTCTCTCATTCACTCAAAACACTTAAGAAAAAATAGAAAAATGGAGAGTGAAAAGGGAAATTAAAATTCCTAAGCTAGGGTTCTTGATTCCAAGCCCAATTCTTGTTGAAATCAAGTGTAGAAGCTTAGGTAAGCTCCTCTTTATCTTCTCTAGCTTGTCTCCTCATTGATTTATGATGATTCCTATGACCTAACTATTAAGAAATCTATTTATATGTGTTTAGATTGGAGATTTGCATGCAATATAGGAAGAGAGGTTGATTTTGCTTGCTGTTGGGTCCATTCCTTGTTTGCAAACAAGCAATTAAAGGTGAGATTTTCCATCATAATTTTTGTTGTGAGAAACAAAAAGGGGTAGCATTGGCTAAATAACAGTAGTTGATTAAGTTTGGTTGGATGAAATTACTATAGGTACATCATATGAGTTTAACATGGAGATAAATGTTAAGTATTGCAATAAAAAAAATCGTTTTATTTGATATAGGTGAGTTATTCATGAACTCACAACTATGCCACAAGCTATTGGCTTGTAAAAGAGTAACTAAATGTTCAATTGGGTTTGCATATGCTAGTGAAAAGGATATGCTAGTGTAACTTAGATGATTTCATGAATATATGTTGCATTGAGTTGAAAATCATGATAAGAATTGTCCATATGATCTAATTCATATGCTATGAGTGGATTTGGTGATCTTGTGAAGCTTCGTTGTCCCCCGGCAAAGTCTTAAGTCTTCATAAGCCATTTGAATCGCTTTTGCATGCTTTGGTTCAAAATTTTGTTCACCTTTGAATTTATAATCAAAAACATTGCAAATCTCATGTATGAATGTTTGTGCATGTGTATTTAGGTGTTATAAGTTGTCTCAACTGGTCTTTGAAGGCTCATATACATGTATATAACATCATAGGCCTTCGGGCATTTGTCGATATCGTTTTGAACATTTTCCTAGGCTAATTGTACTTTGGAACAAGATTCAGACGTCTGAATTTTATTGGTCAGACGTCTGACCTGCTCTAAATAATTATGGAATCAAGCAACAGAATTCAGATATCTGAAAATTTTAATTCAGACGTCTGGATTTTAATTCAAACGTCTGACCCAAAAAAATTCAAACGTCTGAAATAGTTCGAAAATGAACTAAAACTTGTTGTCTCAGGAAATTGCTAATTCAGACGTCTGAATTTTTTATTTAGATGTCTAAATTATGTTTTTTGACTGTTAACTAGTGAAGACCACTGTCAACAGTTTAGATCCATCCAGGCTCTTTTCCAACCGAGTTGCGGCCCATTTCAACTTTGTTTATGACTTGTTAGTTTCACCAATTCGTAGATTTCAGCACTCAATTTTATTCGAAATCGTTTTATAAATCATTTCAAGTTGTTAAGTGATTTATAATGTGTGAAAATAAATTTTTGCATGGTTTAAAAGATAAAAATGGTTAAATACGATTTGGTATGAAAACTATAAAATGAATATTGGCTAGGATATGACTTAAGAATCTAATTCGATGACCGAATTAAATTCTCAACTAAACCTTTTTACATATGGTAACAAATGGTGAAAGCCAATGATTTAACCAAGGGAAAGAATTTGATTTGAAATTTTATGCGAGAATTGATTGAAAAGGCCGAGTTAAATCTCATTTCAAATAATTAAACGACGATTAGAAGTCGAAGATAATTGTAACGACCCAGAAAATCTGAACCAATTTAAAAAATTTAAATTGGCTAAAATAATGGATTTTTAATATTTAAAATAAATATTTTAAATAATAGCAATGAAAACTGAGTTTGAATCGACAATTGAAAGCGAATATAATTAATTCTAATTATAAACAAGGCCTGAAATGGCGCTGCAGTTTCAATAATTGAATTCAAACTTTGTCGGACTGTACCGGGTGCAAAACAAAACGGATTTGAGTGAAACCAAAAATATTTAAATCTGTTAGTGAATACCTTTCTAACGAATCTGAAAAATCGAATTTTCATACGGAAAGCAAAAGTTATGGCCAAATGAATTTTCAGAAAGGTTGCTATGGAATTTGTATAGCCCGTGAAATTGGCCATTTTGCATACGACCTCGGAATTCGACGAAAACACTTTTGTTTGATCCGGGATGTGAAGTTATTGCTAGGTTTCAAATTTCATGATTTTTGAAGCTAGTTTGTGAGCGTGGCAAAGGAAAATGTGTTTGGTCGATTTTTGTTAAATTGGATTGACTAGAAATGGGCCTTTTTGCAAACGGTCTCAGAATTCGACGAAACTAGTTTTGTTGGGACCGTATCGTCAAAACATAGCCAGATTTATTTTTCTGGAATTTTTCGAATCAGTTTGTGGCCCTGGCAAATTGAAATGTACGTTCAAATCGAATATTGAATGTTTTATATTTTAAATTGAATGGAAACTGACTAAAACAGTCGAATGGACCTACGAAACATATCCCATTGTGTTTGGAATGGGGGTTAAACGCTAGGGGCGACAGTCGTTGGGTTTGGATTAGAGTTCGTATGAGATAAGGGATATTTTCGAAATTTAAAAAAAAAATATAAATAAAAGAAAAAATATGATTGGCCCATATCTTCTTCTCTCTCCCCGACACTCCAGATCACGCGGCGGAACCTCTTCAACCCCTTCTCTCCTCGATTGCTCTCAATCCGCTCAAAATTAGACCTCCATCCTGTTGAGGATTTTGTAGAGCTAGTCAAGATCTTCAAATCCATAGCAAGTTTGGATTTTTTCATTGAGTATCCTTCGAGATTTGGAGCCCCGAAGTCGGCGACTTTGTGCCGCTGCCAAACCCAGCTCCGACCACCGAGTTCGACGTGGGACCCACGGTTCTGCGCGCCTCTCCTTCCTCTTCCAGGTGGCAGTGGCCGATTGTCCTATAGTGCAACGGTTGTCGAGAAAAATCAAGACCTAGTTTCGAACGAATATAGGAAGGTACGGGTTTTATTTCCTGAAATGATTTTAACACCTTTAAACCGTTGCAAACCTTGTAAAAATCATATCTTTTTCTTGTGTTGACGAAATTCGATGAAACAGGAAACATCGTGACCGTGTGGACGTCTTCTACATTCTTGAAGAGACCGCATATTTTTCTGAGCCTTCTGCTATTTTTGGTGGAGTGGAACCCAATGTGAGATTTCTAATTTATAAACGATATGGAAAACGACGATGTATAAATTATATAGTCTATGTATGAGTTATATAAGCGTTGTACACCTCATGTATAAGCGTTGTATAAGTTGTACGTTCGATGTATAAGTTGTATATGCATTGAAAAAAATTATATACGTGTTGAAATAGAAGTGAATTGCTATATATATATACATATATATATGCCCCTCGTCCACAAACCATGGACGATATTTATTGGTTGTGATTGGTGTGAAAATTGATTGATAGCGAATGGTTGATTGTGATTATTTATGGTTGATATTGGTTGATTGTGGTTGAAAAATACCCATTTGTGGTTGAGAAATATTTGGTTGAAACCTCATAGGATTAGTTGTGGAAATGAAATAAATATACATGTTGCCTGCGTGCGAACTAGATGCATGATTCCCCATTGTCAAAAACCGCGAGGTTTTAAGGTAGAGCGAGGAGCCATACTAGGGACGGTCCCGGTTTTAACTACCATGTCGTTATGCTACCGAAATTTTGAATAATATTCATGTGTTTGAATTATTTTCATTTGTTGAAACTATATTTATTTGTTGCATTGAAATTCATGTGTTGAATGGTGTTCGTGTTTAAATATAAAAATCACCTTTTTATCAGCTATATGAACTATATAAAATAGTCAAGTTTTGAAATAAATTGTTTTATAATAAAAATCCCATTTTTATCACCAATATGGACTATATAAAATAATCTGGTTTTGAAATGAATTGTTATACAATAAAAATCACATTTTTATTATATAAATGAATTGTTAAAAATAGTGAAGTGTTGAAATAGAAGGCAGTTAGATGAAAATATCATTTTTATCAAAAGTGTGAAATTCATATGGTTTTGAAATCGAAGAATCGATATATATATTTAAATAGAATTGAAATATATCGAAAAAACGACGCTGCAGTTCATATTGTGAAACCGTGATTTCAAACGATTAGTACGGGAGATCCGACCATCGGATTTTCCTGAAATCGCAACCGTTGGGTTCGCTTTGGAAATATCTTTCCAACGGCACCAACTTTGTAAAAATCCAACGGTTGGATTGTCTGGAATGTTTAATTCAAATCTGAAGAAAAACAGCGCCAGAATCGATTATATTTATATATGTATATATATAAATATAATTATAATTAATCGAATAACGACGCTGCAGTTCGTATTTTGAAATCGAAACTTCAAACGATGATACCGGGAGATCCGACCGTCGGATTTTCCCGAAACTGGAACCGTTGGATTCGTTTTGAAATGGTCTTTCTAATGATGTAAATTTTGTGAAGATCCAACGGATAGATTTTCAGATATTTAATAAAAAGCATAGCGATGTTTAAAAGAAACACGAACACCATTCAACACATGAATTTCAATGCAACGAATAAATATAGTTTCAACAAATGAAAATAATTCAAACATATGAATATTATTCGAAATTTCGGCAGCATAACGGCAGGGTAGTTAAAACCAAGACCGTCCTAGTACGGCTCCTCGCTCTACCTTAAAACCTCGCGGTTTTTGACAATGGGGAATCAGGCATCTAGTTCGCACGCAGGCGGCATGTATATTTATTTCATTTCCACAACTAATCCTATGTGGTTTCAACCAAATATTTCTCAACCACAAATGGGTATTTTTCAACCACAATCAACCAATATCAACCACAAATAATCACAATCAACCATTCGCTATCAATTAATTTTCACACCAATCACAACCAATAAATATCGTCCATGGTTTGTGGATGAGGGGCGTGTGTGTATATATATATATATATATATATATATATATATATATATATATAGCAATTCACTTCTATTTCAACACATATATAATTTTTTCAACGCATATACAACTTATACATCGAACGTACAACTTATACAACGCTTATACATGAGGCGTACAACACTTATATAACTCATACATCGACTATATAATTTATACATCGTCGTTTTCCATATCGTTTATAAATTAGAAATCTCACATTGGGTTCCACTCCACCAAAAATAGCATAAGGCTCAGAAAAATATGCGGTCTCTTCTAGAATGTAGAAGACGTCCACACGGTCACGATGTTTCCTGTTTCATCGAATTTCGTCAACACACGAAAAAGATATTATTTTTACAAGGTTTGCAACGGTTTAAAGGTGTTAAAATCATTTCAGAAAATAAAACCCGTACCTTCCTATATTCGTTCGAAACTAGGTCTTGATTTTTCTCGACAACCGTTGCACTATAGGACAATCGGCCACTGCCACCTGGAAGAGGAAGGAGAGGCGCGCAGAATCGTGGGTCCCACGTCGAACTCGGTGGTCAGAGCTGGGTTTGGCGGTGGCACAAAGTCGCCGACTTCGGGGCTCCAAATCTCGAAGGATACTCAATGAAAAAATCCAAAATTGCTATGGATTTGAAGATCTTGACTAGCTCTACAAAATCCTCAACAGGATGGAGGTCTAATTTTGAGCGGATTGAGGGCAATCGAGGAGAGAAGGGGTTGAAGAGGTTCCGTCGCGCGATCTGGAGTGTCGGGGATAGAGAAGAAGATATGGGCCAATCATATTTTTTCTTTTATTTATATTTTTTTTTTAAAATTTCGAAAATACCCCTTATCTCATACGAACTCTAATCCAAACCCAACGACTGTCGTCCCTAGCATTTAACCCCCATTCCGAACACAATGGGATATGTTTCGTAGGTCCATTCGACTGTTTCAGTCAGTTTCCATTCAATTTAAAATATATAACATTCAATATTCGATTTGAACGTACATTTCAATTTGCCAGGGCCACAAACTGATTTGAAAAATTCCAGAAAAATAAATCTGGCTATGTTTTGACGATACGGTCCCAACAAAACTAATTTCATCGAATTCTGAGACCGTTTGCAAAAAGGCCCATTTCTGGTCGATCCAATTTAACAAAAATCGACAAAACACATTTTCCTTTGCCACGCATACAAGCTTCAAAAATTATGAAATTTGAAACCTAGCAATAACTTCACATCTCGGATCTAACAAAAGTGTTTTCGTCGAATTCCGAGGTCGTATGCAAAATGGCCAATTTAACGGGCTATATAAATTCCATAGCGACCTTTCTGAAAATTCATTTGGCCATAACTTTTGCTTTCTGCTATGAAAATTCGATTTTTCAGATTCGTTAGAAAGGTATTCACTAACAGATTTAAATATTTTTGGTTTCACTCAAATCCGTTTTGTTTTTCACCCGGTACAGTCCGACAAAGTTTGAATTCAATTATTGAAACTGCAGCGCCATTTCAGGCCTTGTTTATAATTAGAATTAATTATATTCGTTTTCAATTGTCGATTCAAACTCAGTTTTCATTGCTATTATTTAAAATATTTATTTTAAATATTAAAAATCCATTATTTTAGCCAATTTAAAATTTTTAAATTGGTTCAGATTTTCTGGGTCGTTACAATAATGAAGACGGTGTAAGACCGACAATCTTCGCATCGAATGGATTACTATTAATGCCTTGGATATGGGTAGCTCCCTTGAAGGGGTTATAATGATTGTTGTCCGAACGTACTTGTTGATTGTTCGGATATGCGAGGACCTCTCTTCTGTATTGGACATATGGAATGAGGAATAAGGTGCCTTCAGTTTCGTTCAGACCCATAACGGATATATGAATGGATTGTATGTTTGACATTGTAATGTGTGCTATGTAATTAATCTCTGTTATATAATTATCTGTGTTTGGTGGCGGATGATTTATTCTTTTGCTTAACACCCTTGAAGATGTACAAGCTTAGAGGTTATATATTGATGGAAATCAACGACATGGTATGGATTGACAGTGTAGCATGCTAAGATGTAATTGTTCAAGGATTTTGTTGAAAAGCAAAGTCTTGTGGATTATGATAAAAGCACAGCTTTAAGTAGCATAGCTTTGTATATAACGTTAATTCGGGAACCTCACACCCCGGTATGAGTCAAAAACGGGATAGTGACTGCAGAGAGTGCATGCGTTTTTTTCTAGCTAGAAGTGGTGTCATGGTATGGAGCCCAGATATTTTTACTTATGTGATCGATGGATTGCGAGGTGCCTCGGATATAGAGTCGACTAAAAGGTTCGAGTGATAGGTCCGATAGGACCGGAAAACGTATTGTTCAGGAATAACTAATCCTCAAAAGTAAGGGAGCACCGGCCCTGAAGATCCAATGGCTCGCCAGCATCCGAGTCTTGGGCATCCCGCTGGAGATGGCCCGAAACCGGCGATGAAGATCCCTTGCCTCGACTCATTGATGGAAATCCAATTTCCAATACGACATTGTGTGGTTTTAATTGTAAACCTGTATGGCAAAATAATATATGGTACCTATGCCGCCTATGATTGATACATTTATTTTGAAAGTGTTTTAAACCATCTAGACACTAGTAATAATATCAAATGATTTTTGTTTTCTGCGTATCAAGCATATTTGGCCCTTATGAGGTAAAAATCTATCCTCTGGCTTGCGTTGCATTGTGTAATAGGACCTAAGTCTTATAACAGCTTCATTTTTCTAAAAAAGCATTGCGTTGTTTACTTGATTTACTTTATTTTATGCACCGACAATCTAATGGAGTAAACCCGTTCTGTGACATATGGCGTGGTCCTGTGATTTGCCTCTTACTCTAAATAAGTCAAGTAACTGTAGAATTTCTCATATCGGTCCCATGACTGACTCGTAGTTTGTTTTTCCCTTGCAAACTCGGGTGCCCGTATTTTTACATGGGCAACCATGTAAACAGGTGATTGGCATTCTTTTCGATATGCACCGTAACATCGGTGCCATTTTGGCTGAAGATGAAGACGCGTCATTTTATCATTTCATTTGAACTTTTAAACACTATCATATGTATGTTATGTTTGATTCCACGGTGGACATGTTATCTACTTGATGAAACTTGCTATGTGCTAAATGGACCCTATATCTATGTAACTCTGATGATGATGATTATGATTTCGCTGTTATGATATGATGTAAATTATTCTCAAATTTTATGTATTATGCTATATTATGTATTATGTTGATGTGATTAATATGTTATTTTGCAAATACCAACCGTGCCACCGTGGAGCGGGGGTTTGGTTCATGTCAGGTGTGGTATCAGAGCTTTGGTTAACCTTAGTTCTAGAAGATAACTTATTAAGACAACTCCTCAGAGATAGAATGAGTAGTATTCTAGGATGAGTAACTCATTAGAGATAGGATTAGTAATATCCTAGAATGAGTACATCAAAATAACATATAACATGATTATTACATCATTATCTATGCATATGTCTATATGCTTTTACCATTCCTTAAGCTATCTTTTCTGTTGGCCTGACTCTTTCCTTGCTATCCACAGAACTGAAAGGAGATGAGTGGGAGAGGCAGAGGCCAAGGAAGGGGCAACATTCCCGTTGTTAATAATCAGCCTAATCTCGATGAGGGTGGATTAGCGGCTAATGTTGACCCCGTATTGTAACCCCCACAACCAATGCTTGATCTTGGTAGGGTCGCTAAGAAGTACAAAAATTTGGGTGGTCTGCCATTCACTGGCACTGGAATAGTAATGGAAACTCAAGATTGGTTAAGGTCGTGCGAACGGATCTTTACAGGCCTAGAATTAGAAAACCACAGGAAGAGGTTTATGACATCTTGGCTACTTAAGGACGAGGCTTTGATATAGTGGGATGCAGTGACTATTGGCGATCTTGAAGTCGACATGACATGGGCCAAGTTCAAAGAAATTTTTAATGAAAGGTTTGTCCCTCGACAGGAAGTCGAGCGCTTGCACAATGAGTTTGCTAATCTCCAGCAAGGAGATCGAACCATTCATGAATATGTGAATAAATTTAGTGAACTCTCTTGCTATGGACCCGAACTGATCCAGGAACCAATTCAGAAGAACAAGTGATTCATAGAGGGTCTTCACCGAAGGTACCATAGTCGAGAGACTACACACATCGAGCTTTCATTTGCCAAGGTAGTCGAGATGGCTTGTAGATTCGAGGGTATCGATAAGAAGAATTCTCAAGTAGATCGGGAAAGAAGCCACGCTAGCAACTAGAGAAAGATTTCCGACAAGAAGCCTGAAGCGAGTAAGGGTGAAGAGCTAAGCCACAGGAAGACAAGAAACTAAAGGGTAAATGCTTCAATTGTGACCAATATGGACATTGGACTAATGAATGCAATGCTCCCAAAAGGCTAAGACGAAGTGAATCCGGCCCTAGTCAGAAACCTCGAGATGCCAGGGAATGCTTTAATTGTCGTAAGTCAGGGCATCTTATCAAGGATTGCCCATTGCTGAAAAAGACCGAAGTGGCCCATGTTTATGATGGGGAGAATACATCAACTCCTCCTTCAAGTGAAGGTAAACCCGACGTGTTGGAAGGTATACGTACCATTAAAAATATTCATGTTAACGTATTATTTGATATGGGTGCATCACGAAGTTTTATTTTGAGTGACACGGTTAAGGAGATTCACTTGTTCTTTCTTTATATAGTAGAGTGCCAGTCTCTTATTCTTGTTACTGGTTTTCTTTCAATTTGATCGTCATGAATTTTTCTGAGTTCGATATTATACTTGGGTTGGATTGGTTGATAAAGTATGAGGCCAAAGTTAAGTGCGCCAAGAGAGTTGTTAAAGTTAAAACAAAACTTGGTAGCATTATTATACCACGCGAAGATTCAAGTTCAGATAGAAAAGAATTTTGGTCTGCTCTTGAAGTTTCTCCTACTTCTATTGAGAATATTCCCATTGTTAGAGATTATGCGAATTTGTTTGAAAAAGTTGATATCTTACCTCCGTGAAGAGAAATTGATTTCAAAATCAATTTAGTTCTGCATGCAAGGCCAGTTGTGCATGCAATTCGAAGAATGACATTGAAAGAGAAAGAAGAGTTGGGTGATCAAACCCGACAATTGCTATAGAAAGGTCTAATCAGGTCTAGTTTCTCGAGGGGAGCAGCCGTGGTGTTTGTTCCTAAGTCAGACGGTACTTTCAGATTGTGCGTAGATTACGTAGACTTAAATAAGCAAACATTGAAGAATAAATATCCACTGTCGTGCATTGTTGATTTATTAGATTGCTTGAATGGAGCAAGAGTGTTTTCGAAGATGGACCTAGCTACAGGTTTCCATCAATTGCGGATTGCCAAAGAATGTGTTCCTTTGACAACTTTCAGAGGTCCAGACTTATTTTATGAATGGTTAGTAATGTCGTTCGGCTTATGTAAAGCTCCTGCTTATTTTGTTGATTTGATGAATAGAGTACTTCGTGGAGTTTTGAATAAATTTGTGCTAGTTTCATTGATGATATTTTAATCTTCTCTAAGTCAACTAGCAAGCACGAGAAGCATTTGGAATATGTTTTTGAAATTATGAGAAAGAATGTATTGAAAGATAAATGTTCTAAATGCATATTCTAGAAAGTATAAGTGAAGTTCCTCGATCATGTAGTATCGAAGGAAGGAATTTCAGTGGATCCAGGAAAGATTACAGCCATTAAAGATTGGAAGCAACCTTGCACTCCCACGGAAGTTAGAAGTTTTCTGGGATTGGCAGGTTATTATTGGAAATTCGTTTAAGGATTTTTTGAATTTATCTGGTTCATTGACAAAGCTTACAAAGAAGCATGCGAGATTTAATTGGACGACGGAATGTGAGGCAACTTTCCAAGAGCTGAAAGTAAGGTTGACTACTGCTCCAGCATTGACTATTATAGATGGAAATCAGGACTTAACTATCTATACCGGTGCTTCTCATGAAGGAGTAAGTGTGGTGTTGATGCAAAGAGGCCATGTTGTTGCTTATGCTAGCCGTTAGTTGAAGCCACATGAGAAGAAGTATGTTACTCATGATTTAGAGCTATTGGTCGTAGTGTTTTCTTTAAAGATATGGAGGCACTATCTTTTGGGTGAAAAGTTCAATTTATATACAGATCATAAATCATTGAAATATCTGTTTACCCAAAAAGATTTGAATTTGAGACAGCAGCGTTGGTTAGAATTTCTTGCAGCATACGATCTTGATATTTTGTATACTCTGGCGAAAGCCAATGTTGTAGAGAATGCACTTAGTAGGAAGAATGCAATCGTCATTAATCTTATCATTACGCCTTCATTGATTGAGAATATCTTTGTTCTTAAAAAGGACGATGATTTTATTTAGAAAATTATTAAAAGAGTTCAGCAAGGTGAAATCTCGAGTTTCCAAATTGACAGCAAGGGAATTCTTAAATTGTTAGCCGAATCTGTGTTCCGAATATTCCCAAACTCTGAAGAGAGACAATGGATGAATGCCACAAATCCAATCTTAGTATCCATCCGGGGGTGAGCAAGATGTATTACAATCTTAAGTGCACGTTCTGGTGGAAGTCTATGAAGAGAGACATTTCTATATATGTTAGCATGTGCTCTACTTGCCAACAACTAAAGAGTGATCAACAGAATCTCACAGGATTGTTGCAACCTTTAGAGATTCCAGAATGGAAGTGGGATAAGATTTCCAGGGACTTCATTGATGGTTTGCCTAGAACCAAGAAGGGCAATGATAGTATTTAGGTAATAGTTGATCGTTTCATGAAGAGCGCCCATTTTATTCCAGCGAAATCAACTAGAACAGCTCAGAGTCTTGCGCAGATCTATGTGAGAGAGATTGTTAGACTACATGGCATCCCCAGCAGCATTGTCAGTGATCGGGATCCGACCTTTGCTAGTAGATTTTGGGAAGCATTCCAATCTGAATTGGGAACCAAGATCAACCTTCGCACTGCACACCATCCTCAGAAAGACGGCTAAACTGGGAGGGTGAATCGTATATTAGAAGATTTATTGTGGGCTTGTATTCTTGATTTTGGAGGATCTTGGGAAGATCACATACATTTGGTTGAGTTCTCATATAATAATAGCTTCCAGGCAAGTTTAAAAATGTCACCGTTTGAAGCATTGTATGGTAGACCATGTAGATCTCCTGCATGTTGGATAAAGCCTGGTAATCGGTTAGTATTGGGTCCAGGTATGATCCAAGAAGCTTTATATAAAGTGGATTTCATTAAGAAGCGACTGCAAGTAGCTCAAAGTCGATAGAAGAGTTATGAGGATTTGAAAAGAAGAGATTTAGCAATTTCTGTTGGTGATTACGTGTATTTGATAATTTCTCTGATGAGAGGAGTAATTCGATTGGGGAAGATGGGGAAGTTAGCACCTAGATATATTGGCCCATTCCCTATACTCGAGAGGATTGGAACTCTTGCTTATAGAAATCAGTTGCCCGATTGGTTGTCCGGTGTAATAATGTGTTTCACGTTTCTCATCTTCGTGAGCATGTTCATGATCCCGAATTGATTGTAGAAGAAACATCACAAAAAGATTTGGATATTACTCTGAGTTTGGATGTACAAAGAGAGCCAATGAAGATTACTGGTAGAGAAACTAGAGTTCTAAAGAACAAGAAGGTGCATTTAGTCAAAGTGCAATGGAGTGGAGATCCTAGAGACTGCACATAGGAAACGGACGATAGCATTAAACAGGCTTATCCCAAGTGCAGAGTGAATATCTCTGATTAGCTCTATTTAGAGGTACATTTATGTTATGATACGTTGTTATTTAGTTCCAACTTTGCTATCATTTCTTTTTCGGAGACGAAAAATGTAATGACCCGGATCCTTATGGGTTAATTTTTGAATATTTAATATTTAATTTAAATATTGGGTGGATAATATAAGTGGAATTTTATATTAAGTTATTAATTTAATAATCAATTTGGATTTAATATCGAATAGATTAAATTTTCGTAATACGAAGTGAAACAAATTCAGGTTTAAAACTGAATTTAAAGTCAGTTCAGATAATCTATTCAAACTCCTGTTTGAATTAGAATAATAATATTAATTGATTATCAAAGAATTAATTGTTTTAAAATTTATTTAAATCAATTTAAATTAATATCTTCTACAGATGATCGAATTAGACTTCGTGACCTATCCCAGTGTGTCCGGAATAGGGGTATTACCCTAGAATTGACAGATATTGGGTTCAGAAAGGAGTTTGAACACACGAAGTATTTTAAATTAAATAAAACCCGATTTAAAACAAAAACATGTGGCTCCCTTACCTCTACATTTTAAAACATGGTGTGCCCTCCTCTCAACCACAAAACAAAACATACCGTGCTCCTTCATTCACCACAAATCGCAACCACCCCCTGCTATTTAAAAACCGCTCCTCCCTTCCTCTTTTAGTTCATTTGTTCAATCAGAAACTCGAAAGCTTCAGAGGCCAAAAGAAAATTGGGGGTGCGACTTCTTCATTCAACAGAAATCGCGAGTTCAAGTGCAAAACCCGATCGGTCTGTGAGCTCGCTGCTATCACGCATGTGAGGAGATAAATGGATTCGTCATGGGATATTCATGCGATTTCTGGGGAGGTGTTCGATGCATTCAAGGCAGAAAGGGGCTCAACGGTTACTGTCGATGCTTGCGATTCAAGTAGGGTTCGCAGTCCACAACGTTGCGATGGAGATTTGTGGGGATCGAATCCAGTAACGGTCAAGCAGGGCTCGCAATTTTTGGAGGACTCGAAGCAGTAGCTGTCGCTGCTAGTAATGGATAAGATGGAGCTCGGGAAATCAGTTTGGTGGCGATCTGAAGATTTATGGAGGAGATGAAGCAGGTCAGGTCTTGTACTGTGAGCAAAAGGAAGAAGAGGAGTTCTGGTGATGATGTTCAAGCTGAAAGGGGGTCACGGCAGTTGTTTACAGTGAGAGGTTGAGGCGCTCAGTCAAAGTAAGGTGGTCATGAGGTCAGTAAATGGTGAGGGTTAAGAAGAAAAATGGAATAGGTAATTAAATAAATTATTTAGTTAATATTTAATTTATTTAGTATAACAGTTAATTTAATTGAATAATCGTTTAATCGACATTTAAAATTAAATAACCGTAGGTAATAGATTCATTTGAGATGGTTCAAGATAAATGATTTAGTTGGATTCAAAGCCGAGATGATTTGGGATCGGAATGAATATTCGACAAGTAAAATCATCGGTGAGTAAACCTCACTCACCATTTAATTAGAATTATTTTTAGTGTTAAAAATAATTGTCTGTGCTTGTTTGAATGCTGTCTGATTGTTTTAAAATATATATAGTTATTTAGGATTGGTTGACTATTATATATATATTGGGTTGATGATTGATTGGATTCCCGCAGTCTCATTAGCGGATGACCGCGGTTTCATAGCGGATGATTACCCTATACGCCACACGCTATGATTAGTGGATGACCTTCTATACCGCGATATCCTGCCTCGAAGCAGGATGGGTATTATTTATGTGCTAACGTCTGTAGATGCAGGAAAACAGGTTGGAGGAATCCAACTGGATTCCTCAAAAATATATTGTCTGTGGTTGTTTGTTTGATTTCATATATATTCATATATGATGTGTTAAAAATCAAATGATTGAAAATTGGTTGATTTGATTGTTGAAAATATCCCTAGGGCTTGAATATTGATTCATAAAAACATCAAAAAGGGTATTTGATATTTAAAAAAGGGAATTCTATTTTTATGAATAGAATTTGAATTTTTAATGAACTATAGAAAATATTAACTTATTTTGAAGATATATAAAACGAGTATTGAATTTATAAACTCTGTTTATAAATGAAAAGGTGGGTTTTGAATCGAATTTATAAACTCTGTTTATAAAGGAAAATATGGGATTTGAATTAAATTTATAAACTTTGTTTATAAATATTTAATGGGGGATTTTAAGTAAAGTTATAAACGTTGTTTATAAATAAATGCAGAGAATTCAAATAGAATTTAAACTATAGATTTGAATATAGAAATTCAAATGGACTTTAAACGATTTGAATATAGGATTCAAATGGAATTTAAACAATAGAATTTGAATAGATTTGAATAATAGAATTCAAATGGAGTTTAACTATAGAATTTGAATATAGAATTCAAATGGAGTTTAAATATAGAATTTGAATATAGAATTCAAATGAAGTTTAAATATAGGGATGCAAATAGAATTCAAATGAAGTTTAAATAAAGATAATTCAAATAGAATTGAATTGGAATTTGAATAGAGAAGTCGATAAGAAAACGAGAGTATGAGTATAATTAGAATTTGTTAATATGCAGTTAAAATATATTTGAACATGTCATGTTCAAATATGAAGGTGAAATAGACTGAAAAGTTAAGTAACAGATTTAATTAACAAATTGAGTTAAAACGATTGGTATAGTTAAAATAGGTTGGACAGGCATAAATATACAGGAGACAGGTATGGAATAAAGTATAGAAGTGAAATAAATAGAATGCCCGACAAAAAGGTACGTATTTAATTCATATATGAGATTTTATGCGCCGTATCGGCAAGCCGCTTGGCTTTTTCTTTTTTCTTTTTGAGATGAGAAGGACCGGGAAAGCTATTTGAAATTTCCCGATGCTTCCGGTACAAAGGAGGTTATGGCGAATTTTTCCGGGAATTTAAGAAGATAGAATATTTTTAAGATAATTTGATAGTTAGAAATCAACGTATCGATATATATAGAAGTCGATAAGGAAATGAACTTAGAAATAGAATAGTATAATCAAAAAGGAAGACTAGGAATAAAATCTCGAAAGAATAGAAGAGAAAGTTTATATGTGTTTAAAAGTGAATCAGTAGTTGTATGGTATTGATTATTCGAGTAAGTAGTTTTATCTGTTTTGACGTTATAAATGTTATTCAGTCAAGGTCTGAGAGGTAGTTATACCCCAACTTGATTGATTTCATTATTAGCAAATAAATAGTAAGATTCCAGGCTCGAAGATCAATGTTGGATAAAAGTTAGTTGAATATAGTATTTGGGTTGTCGTAACGATGTTTTACACAACATCCGTTTTAACCCAAATGAAATGTAAGCTTGGAAATAGATGTTAAATATTTCCTAAGTATAGAAATAAACGAGATCGGAAAGAGATAAGTAATTGGAATATTTTCCAATTATAAATAACATATATTTTCTAAAGTTAGAAAATAAAGGAAGGTGATATTCGGAAATGTTTTCCAAATAACGTAAAAGGCCAATATGGTTATTGAAAATATTTGGTTAACAAATATTGATAAAGTAATAGAGAAGTGATTTAATTAATGGAATATTAATTAAAGGCTCACTGATTGTTGGATGTTTGGATGAACACTTGTTTTATTCGATAGTTAAATCATCGACTATCGAAACACTTGTTTTTATTCGATAGTTAAATCACAGACTATCGAAGTTTTGACCATCGTTGTCAATATGGAGAGACCGGTTGGATTATTATCCGAAGAACCACTCCATATCGGCAGTAGCGTGCGAATCAGATTATATAAAGATAATCGAAGACGGAGTAGAGTGCAAGGACTTTTCTATTTTATAGAAATAGTGCCTTCAGTTCATCCTGCTCCTGGGTGACTCGTATGAATGATTGTCTGACAGAGTATTTCCAGAAAGGTCACGTACATTGATTTCTTCAACCGTACCAAGAGTGGAAGCGGAGAAGGAAACTTCTTTTAGCTAACACGTAATGTACTGTTGAGGACGTCAATCGATGATTTGATGGATTTGACGATGTGGCATTCGAAGTGAATCTGGTGTGATGATAAAGCGTAGCTTCTAGCCTCATCAACCGGTAAATGACAGAAATCGGGCAGGCAGCATGGCTATGTAGGTCGCACCTATTAGGCTGTATAATCACCTGATCTAGAGTTTCATTTATTTCTAAAATCTATTGTCGATGCTGTCCCATTCGGGAAACGGTTGTTGATCCCAACCGTTGGTGATATACATTCGATACACTCAAGCGAAATGAGTGGTCGGTCGTGTGTGGCTGAGTTGCAAGATGTTCTTGTTGAACTCGGTCTATTCTCCTCTAGAGATATACCAGCGGAAGGTGGTTCCATACCTTGTCATAGTTGGAAATCCATTACCCAATACGTGCTTGCGGTTTTTATTGTATATATATGTGGAACGTGAGATGCAAACGTTCCACTAGATTGTTATTTACTTGATTTAGACATTATTATAATATCAAAAGAGTTTTGATATGAAGATAAGTCAAGTGTTTGGATTTTCATAAGGGAAAAACCCGTTCCGTGTTATAGGGCGTGGTCTTATGAGATATCATTTAGTTTTCTGAAACTGTTTTAAACTGTTTACTCATACCAATCCCATGACTGACCCGGAGTTTATTTGTTTTGTTTTACCTAAACTCTTGGGTGCCTAAATTTGTACGGGCAGTCAAGTAGTTCAGGATTTTCCAGATATATCTAAAGGAGCTTGGAGCAGGAGGCTTCAGCGTTATCTAATTATAGAGGTTCCGTTGTGTTGTAAGTGTTGTACTCTGATAAGTGTATGTTATACAGTTAAGATTTTGTATTTCAAAGATATGATATATTATATTTTGTTCCGCTGCGATGTGAGATTCTGTGTTGTTATTTCTGTTCTTCTTCTACCTCTTTCTTCTAAAAAAAATGTTTCGTATTTTCGTGATATTTGGGTTGGACGTATGATGTATATAGTCAACTCTGATGTTACGGAAATCTGGGTCATTCCAGTTGGTATCAGAGCTTAGGTTGAGCGAATACCTAGGCTTGTTGGATTGTGCTCATTAGAGATAGGATCAGTAGTATCCTAGAAATGAGTTGAGCGTATATATATACGAGAGAGCGTATTTGTTATTTGATATAAAAACTGTTTTATATTGTGTTGACTAGTCTGTTGAGTGGATTATAAATTTTGGTCGAATCGTGGGACGCCATGATTTTGATAGGAGTTTATAAACACTTGAACAGAAGATTGGACACGATATTTTTTTAAATAGTTGAGTAGATTGTTAAAGATATAATCAAATTAGATTATAAAAAAAGAAATAGTTATATATAACCAATGGAATTTGTATATGAAATCAAATATACAAATCTGATAAATTGAAATTGAATTCAAACCAGAATTTAGAATTTAAAATCCTAGGAGTTTGGAAAATATTTTTCTAAATGGATTTTGAAAGAAATATAGTACTGTACTCATTCAGTAGCTGGGAAATAATTCTGATGATGGTCGCAACATCATCAGTGTTCATTTTCGAGTTTCTAAGTGATGAATTGTTGCCTTAGAAAAGTTTTGAGGAAATTTGTTTGAAAAGAAAACAAGTTGTTTGAAAATTCAAATGTTTTGAATTTGAGATAGATATAAATATATGTATATATTTATATAACTTCAAAGGATTTCAAATAGAAATTGAACAAAGGAATTCAAATAGAAATCGAATAAAGGATTTCAAATGGAATTTGAATAAGGGATTTGAAATGGGTTTTGAATAAAGGATTTCAAATAGAAATTGAAGATAAGAAATTCAAATAGAATTTGAAGATAAGGAATTCAAATGAATTTGAATAGAAGAAAATTCAAATAGAAATTGAATAGAAGGAAATTCAAATATAGAGTTTGAATAAAGAAATTCAAATGGAATTTGAATATTGTAAATATATAGGATTTGAATAAAGAAGTGAAATAGATCGGGAATATTATGTTGAAATGGAAAAATGGATTTGATACATATTAAAAATATATCAGAATGGAGTTGAATTTATTATAAAGTTAAAACGTTTATATTTATAAATATAATTAAAACGAGCTCGCCATAGCGCGGTAGTTCGAAAATTGGCGATTCGAACTTCAATTTAGTATACAGAACTCAATTGAAGTCGGAATTCCTTGAAACAAGAATCGTCGGGACGGGTTGAATAATAGTTTTCTAATGAAAGAGAAAAATCTGGATTTCGTCGTATAGATTTTGAGTTTTGTCAAAATCAAATTTTTAGAAAAGCAGCGCCAAAACCAATATAAACCCATAACTGTTTAATTAAATAAATAAAATGATTTTTAGGAAATAAAATCCGAATTGGCATTAGAAAAATCCAGACGGGAAATATAAAATAAATATGAACTCCAGTGAAGTAAGTGAAATGATTTTTAAGACAAAAATCATATTTTAAATGGTTAAATAGAATTAACTAAATTGGGGAATAATTAGTTAAGGAAATTTTAGTCGAAATTGGGTTTTTGATAAGTGGAAGAGATTGAGAATTTATATTCGAAATCGAATATATAACTCGAGTTGAAAATATAATTAGATTAGTTATAATTAAGTTGACATTTATTTGAACAAGTTATATTCAAATAAAAAGGGTGAAATAGGCAAAACGGTTAATTAGCAACTAGTTAATGGGAATTCGAATGATTGAAATTAAATTTAACTTAAGTAAGTTAAATTGATCGAATTGAATAAATTGAGTAAAATCAATGTGAATGAAATATGAATTGGGTTTGAATGAAGGAAAAACCCAAATAGTTAAAAAGAAAATATATTTGTAAAACAAATATAAAGGAAATATATTTGTAAGACAAATATAAAGGAAATATATTTGTAACACAAATACAAATGAAGTTATGTGCAAACAAATAGAAGGAGAAAGATTTGTAAAAACATTTACAAATAGAATTTAGAAAGGAAATATTTGTAAAAACATTTACAAATAGACTAAATGGAAATATTTATTTATAGAAAATAAATAGAATATTATAAATGAGATTTATTTGTTAAATAAGCAGAATTTAATCAAAGGAATATATAGAAGATGAATAGAAAATGGAAATCTGTTTTAACAGATAAATAACAAAGATTTAATTTATAAATAACAGTTTATAAATTAAATTAAATATTTATCATTCGTTAAATGGAATATATAAGTCTGAATTTATATAGAGAAGAGATATTGGTTTTTAACACCGATAGTTTTAAATAGAAGGGGTACACAACACTTGTATAAGTGAAGTAACGTTATTAAAGAGAACATTTATAAGGTGAAGAACCGTTACTAAAAGTAAATCTTTATAAATGAATAAACGCTATCCAATTGGAGTTATTCGAACACGAGAAGTCGATTAGAGTTAGAAATAATCGATAAGAGTTGGAATAAATCGATTAGAGTAAGAATTAACCAGTTAGAGTTAATCAGTTAGGGTTAGTCCATAGAGTTAATTGAATATTTGTTATTCATTTAGAATTTATCGAATATTTGTTATTAAAATTTTGAGTTAACCAAATAGAGTAAATTGAACATAGTTAATCGAATTAGAATTTAATTGAATGTTAGTTATTCAATTATAGTTGATCGAATATAGTTATTGAGATAGAGTTAGTCAAACATAGTTACTCAGGATAAGTTGCCATTTCGTACGACTGCTAGCATAATTCGCAGGGCTGCAGATAGCCTAGGGTGGTCGGATGTTTCCTGAGGGAATCAGGCGTAACCATTGTGATCGCTGCGATCTAGAGTCAAGCGAGTGGAGTTAAATCGAATATTAGTTTATTCGGATAGAATTTAAGGAGTTATCGATTATTAGTAAATCGAAGGAGTTATCGATTATTAGTAAATCGAAGGAGTTATCGATTATTAGTAAATCGAAGGAGTTATCGATTATTAGTAAATCGAAGGAGTTATCGATTATTAGTAAATCGAAGGAGTTATCGATTATTAGTAAATCGAAGGAGTTATCGATTATTTTTTAATCGAAATGAGTTATCGATTATAGTTTAATCGAAAAGAGTTATCGATTAGTTCAATCGAAGTGAGTTATAGAATATTGGTTATTCGAAGGAGTTATCGAATTTAGTTATTCGATGGAGTTAATCGAAAAGAGTTATTCGATGGAGTTAATCGAAAGGAGTTAAATCCAATAGAGTTAATTGATAAAAGTAAATTGAATAGAGTAAATCGAATATAGTTTATTCGAAGAAATGTTTTCGAATCTAGTTATTCGAAAGAGAGTAAATCGAATATAGTTATTCGAAGGGAGGAGTTATCGAATAGGGATTT
Organism: Allium sativum; assembly: GCA_030737875.1. NCBI lineage: Eukaryota > Viridiplantae > Streptophyta > Magnoliopsida > Asparagales > Amaryllidaceae > Allium > Allium sativum. The sequence continues at coordinate 330,283,141 of CM060910.1, read as the reverse complement.
ATTTGAAAGAGAGTTACGTAAGGAAGTTTGAAATGTTGAGTATCAACATAAATAAGTTTTGGAAAGATAAATGGGTTTGTAGCACTTTTTCTACCTTAGCAATTTCGAGGACGAAATTATTTTAAGTGGGGAAGATTGTAATGACCCGGATCCTTATGGGTTAATTTTTGAATATTTAATATTTAATTTAAATATTGGGTGGATAATATAAGTGGAATTTTATATTAAGTTATTAATTTAATAATCAATTTGGATTTAATATCGAATAGATTAAATTTTCGTAATACGAAGTGAAATAAATTCAGGTTTAAAACTGAATTTAAAGTCAGTTCAGATAATCAATTCAAACTCCTGTTTGAATTAGAATAATAATATTAATTGATTATCAAAGAATTAATTGTTTTAAAATTTATTTAAATCAATTTAAATTAATATCTTCTACAGATGATCGAATTAGACTTCGTGACCTATCCCAGTGTGTCCGGAATAGGGGTATTACCCTAGAATTGACAGATATTGGGTTCAGAAAGGAGTTCGAACACACGAAGTATTTTAAATTAAATAAAACCCTATTTAAAACAAAAACATGTGGCTCCCTTACCTCTACATTTTAAAACATGGTGTGCCCTCCTCTCAACCACAAAACAAAACATACCGTGCTCCTTCATTCACCACAAATCGCAACCACCCCCTGCTATTTAAAAACCGCTCCTCCCTTCCTCTTTTAATTCATTTGTTCAATCAGAAACTCGAAAGCTTCAGAGGCCAAAAGAAAATTGGGGGCGCGACTTCTTCATTCAACAGAAATCGCGAGTTCAAGTGCAAAACCCGATCGGTCTGTGAGCTCGTTGCTGTCACGCATGTGAGGAGATAAATGGATTCGTCATGGGATATTCATGTGATTTCTGGGGAGGTGTTCGATACATTCAAGGCAGAAAGGGGCTCAATGGTTACTGTCGATGCTTGCGATTCAAGTAGGGTTCGCAGTCCACAACATTGCGATGGAGATTTGTGGGGATCGACTCCAGTAACGGTCAAGCAGGGCTCGCGATTTTTGGAGGACTCAAAGCAGTAGCTGTCGCTGCTAGTAATGGATAAGATGGAGCTCGGGAAATCAGTTTGGTGGCGATCTGAAGATTTATGGAGGAGATGAAGCAGGTCAGGTCTTATACTGTGAGCAAAAGGAAGAAGAGGAGTTCTGGTGATGATGTTCAAGCTGAAAGGGGGTCACGGCAGTTGTTTACAGTGAGTGGTTGAGGCGCTCAGTCAACGTAAGGTGGTCATGAATTCAGTAAATGGTGAGGGTTAAGAAGAAAAATGGAATAGGTAATTAAATAAATTATTTAGTTAATATTTATTTTATTTAGTATAACAGTTAATTTAATTGAATAATCGTTTAATCGACATTTAAAATTAAATAACCGTAGGTAATAGATTCATTTGAGATGGTTCAAGATAAATGATTTAGTTGGATTCAAAGCCGAGATGATTTGGGATCGGAATGAATATTCGACAAGTAAAATCATCGGTTAGTAAACCTTACTCACCATATAATTAGAATTATTTTTAGTGTTAAAAATAATTGTCTGTGCTTGTTTGAATGTTGTCTGATTGTTTTAAAATATATATAGTTATTTAGGATTGGTTGACTATTATATATATATATATATATTGGGTTGATGATTGATTGGATTCCCGCAGTCTCATTAGCGGATGCCCGCAGTTTCATAGCGGATGATTACCCTATACGCCCCACGCTATGATTAGTGGATGACCTTCTATACCGCGATATCCTGCCTCGAAGCAGGATGGGTATTATTTATGTGCTAACGTCTGTGGATGCAGGAAAACAGGTTGGAGGAATCCAACTGGATTCCTCAAAAATATATTATCTGTGGTTGTTTGTTTGATTTCATATATATTCATATATGATGTGTTAAAAATCAAATGATTGAAAATTGGTTGATTTGATTGTTGAAAATATCCCTGGGGCTTGAATATTGATTCATAAAATCATCAAAAAGGGTATTTGATATTTAAAAAAGGGAATTCTATTTTTATGAATAGAATTTGAATTTTTAATGAACTATAGAAAATATTAACTTATTTTGAAGATATATAAAACGAGTATTGAATTTATAAACTCTGTTTATAAATGAAAACGTGGGTTTTGAATCGAATTTATAAACTCTGTTTATAAAGGAAAATATGGGATTTGAATTAAATTTATAAACTTTGTTTATAAATATTTAATGAGGGATTTTAAGTAAAGTTATAAACGTTGTTTATAAATAAATGCAGAGAATTCAAATAGAATTTAAACTATAGATTTGAATATAGAAATTCAAATGGACTTTAAACGATTTGAATATAGGATTCAAATGGAATTTAAACAATAGAATTTGAATAGATTTGAATAATAGAATTCAAATGGAGTTTAACTATAGAATTTGAATATAGAATTCAAATGGAGTTTAACTATAGAATTTGAATATAGAATTCAAATGAAGTTTAAATATAGGGATGCAAATAGAATTCAAATGAAGTTTAAATAAAGAGAATTCAAATAGAATTGAATTGTAAGTTGAATAGAGAAGTTGATAAGGAAACGAGAGTATGAGTATAATTAGAATTTGTTAATATGCAGTTAAAATATATTTGAACATGTCATGTTCAAATATGAAGGTGAAATAGACTGAAAAGTTAAGTAACAGATTTAATTAACAAATTGAGTTAAAACAATTGGTATAGTTAAAATAGGTTGGACAGGCATAAATATACAGGAGACAGGTATGGAATAAAGTATAGAAGTGAAATAAATAGAATGCCCGACAAAAAGGTACGTATTTAATTCATATATGAGATTTTATGCGCCGTATCGGCAAGCCGCTTGGCTTTTTCTTTTTTCTTTTTGAGATGAGAAGGACCGGGAAAGCTATTTGAAATTTCCCGATGCTCCCGGTACAAAGGAGGTTATGGCGAATTTTTCCGGGAATTTAAGAAGATAGAATATTTTTAAGATAATTTGATAGTTAGAAATCAACGTATCGATATATATAGAAGTCGATAAGGAAATGAACTTAGAAATAGAATAGTATAATCAAAAAGGAAGACTAGGAATAAAATCTCGAAAGAATAGAAGAGAAAGTTTATATGTGTTTAAAAGTGAATCAGTAGTTGTATGGTATTGATTATTCGAGTAAGTAGTTTTATCTGTTTTGACGTTATAAATGTTATTCAGTCAAGGTCTGAGAGGTAGTTATACCCCAACTTGATTGATTTCATTATTAGCAAATAGATAGTAAGATTCCAGGCTCGAAGATCAATGTTGGATAAAAGTTAGTTGAATATAGTATTTGGGTTGTCGTAACGATGTTTTACACAACATCCGTTTTAACCCAAATGAAATGTAAGCTTGGAAATAGATGTTAAATATTTCCTAAGTATAGAAATAAACGAGATCGGAAAGAGATAAGTAATTGGAATATTTTCCAATTATAAATAACATATATTTTCTAAAGTTAGAAAATAAAGGAAGGTGATATTCGGAAATGTTTTCCAAATAACGTAAAAAGCCAATATGGTTATTGAAAATATTTGGTTAACAAATATTGATAAAGTAATAGAGAAGTGATTTAATTAATGGAATATTAATTAAAGGCTCACTGATTGTTGGATGTTTGGATGAACACTTGTTTTATTCGATAGTTAAATCATCGACTATCGAAACACTTGTTTTTATTCGATAGTTAAATCACAGACTATCGAAGTTTTGACCATCGTTGTCAATATGGAGAGACCGGTTGGATTATTATCCGAAGAACCACTCCATATCGGCAGTAGCGTGCGAATCAGATTATATAAAGATAATCAAAGACGGAGTAGAGTGCAAGGACTTTTCTATTTTATAGAAATAGTGCCTTCAGTTCATCCTGTTCCTGGGTGACTCGTATGGATGATTGTCTGACAGAGTATTTCCAGAAAGGTCACGTACATTGATTTCTTCAACCGTACCAAGAGTGGAAGCGGAGAAGGAAACTTCTTTTAGCTAACACGTAATGTACTGTTGAGGACGTCAATCGATGATTTGATGGATTTGATGATGTGGCATTCGAAGTGAATCTGGTGTGATGATAAAGCGTAGCTTCTAGCCTCATCAACCGGTAAATGACAGAAATCGGGCAGGCAGCATGGCTATGTAGGTCGCACCTATTAGGCTGTATAATCACCTGATCTAGAGTTTCATTTATTTCTAAAAATTTATTGTCGATGCTGTCCCATTCGGGAAACGGTTGTTGATCCCAACCGTTGGTGATATACATTCGATACACTCAAGCAAAATGAGTGGTCGGTCATGTGTGGCTGAGTTGCAAGATGTTCTTGTTGAACTCGGTGTATTCTCCTCTAGAGATATACCAACGGAAGGTGGTTCCATACCTTGTCATAGTTGGAAATCCATTACCCAATACGTGCTTGCGGTTTTGATTGTATATATATGTGGAACGTGAGATGCAAACGTTCCACTAGATTGTTATTTACTTGATTTAGACATTATTATAATATCAAAAGAGTTTTGATATAAAGATAAGTCAAGTGTTTGGATTTTCATAAGGGAAAAACCCGTTCCGTGTTATACGGCGTGGTCTTATGAGATATCATTTAGTTTTCTGAAACTGTTTTAAACTGTTTACTCATACCAGTCCCATGACTGATCCGGAGTTTATTTGTTTTGTTTTACCTAAACTCTCGGGTGCCTAAATTTGTACGGGCAGTCAAGTAGTTCAGGATTTTTCAGATATATCTAAATGAGCTTGGAGCAGGAGGCTTCAGCGTTATCTAATTATAGTGGTTCCGTTGTGTTGTAAGTGTTGTACTCTGATAAGTGTATGTTATACAGTTAAGATTTTGTATTTCAAAGATATGATATATTATATTTTGTTCCGCTGTGATGTGAGATTCTGTGTTGTTATTTCTGTTCTTCTTCTACCTCTTTCTTCTAAAAAAAAAAGTTTCGTATTTTCGTGATATTTGGGCTGGACGTATGATGTATATAGTCAACTCTGATGTTACAGAAATCTGGGTCATTACAAAAAAGTCTTAAGTGGGGGAGATTGTAACAACCCGTATTATTGGAACCAATTTAAAATTTATTTTTAATTGATTTTCATAGAAATTAAATATATAGAGAGTTTAAATGACTTAGAATTTATTTTAATCGAAGTTAGAACGTATAAAATTATAATTTAATTAAAACAAGCTTAAAATGTCGCGGTAGTTTGAATTTGATTTTTAAACTTTGAACGAATGTATCGAATTCAATATAAATCAAAATTTGATAAAACAAGAAAGGTAGTAATATTTTGAATTATAATTTCCTAACAAATGTAAGAAATTGAGATTTCACTTCATAAATCATGTGTCTAAATTAAAATTAAGAATAGTCGTTGTGGTGTTTTTATATATTTTAATATTATAATAGCCCTAAAAGTTACATTTTACATATGAATGAATTTGGACTCAAAACCACTTCCATTGAGTTAAAAATGCCATTCGCGTGTTCGAAAACTATAAACATAAATACCTTTAGAGTTGGGTGAAATTTGGCCTTTCTCTTTGTGTGTATGACCAAAATATCACTTTTTGCATATGAATGAATTTGGACTCGAAACTACTTCCATTGAGTTCAAAACGTCATTTAGGTGGTCAAAAACTATAAGGATCAATATGTTTGGAGTTTGTAGAAATTGGGACTTTGGTTAGGGCTTGGTTAGCCAACTTAGCCACTTCACTAAAGTGCCCCAAATCAGCCCTTTCACTCATTCACTCAAAACACTTAAGCAAAATTTAAAAAAAGGAGAGTAAAAAGGGAAATTAAAATTCCTAAGCTAGGGTTCTTGATTCCAGGACCAATTCTTATTGAAATCAAGTGTAAAAACTTAGGTAAGCTCTTCTCCATCTTCTCTAGCTTGTCTCCTCTTTTATTTACGATAATTCCTATGACCTAACTATTAGGAAAACTATTTATATGTGTTTAGATTGGAGATTTGCATGCAATATAGGAAGATAGGGTGATTTTGCTTGATATTGGGTCCATTCCTTGTTTGCAAACAAGCAAAGATGAGATTTTCCATTATATTTTTTGTTGTGAGAAACAAAAAGGGGCAACATTGGCTAAATAACAGTAGTTGATTAAGTTTGGGTGGATGAAATGACTATTGGTAGATCATACGAGTTTAACATGGGGATAAATGTAATTACAATAAAAAAATTGTTTTATTTTGATATAGGTGAGTTATTCATGAACCAACAACTATGCCACAAGCTATTGGCTTGTAAAAGAGTAACTAAATGTTCATTTGGGTTTGCATATGCTAGTGGAAGGGATACACTAGTATAACTTAGACGATTTCATGAATATATGTTTCATTGAGTTGAAATTCATGATAAGGATTGTCCATATGATCTAATTCATATGCTATGAGTGGATTTGGTGATCTTGTGAAGCTCCGTTGTCGCCCGGCAAAGTCTTAAGTCTTCATAAGCCATTTGAATCGCTTTTGCATGCTTTAGTTTGGAATTTAGTTCACCTTTGAATTTATAATCAAAACCATTGCAAATCTCATGTTTAAATATATGTGCATGTGTATTTGGGTGTTATAAGTTGTTTCGGCTAGTCTTTAAAGCCTCGTATACATGTATATAACATCATAGGCCTTTGGGCATTTGTCCATATCGTTTTGAACTGTTTCTTAGGCTAATTGTGCTTTGGAACAGGATTCAGACTTCTGACCTACTTCAAATAATTATGGCATCAAGCAACATAATTCAAATGTCTGAAATTTTTAATTCAGACATTTGAATTTTAATTCAGACATCTGAATTTTAATTCAGACGTCTAACCAACCAAATTCAGACGTTTGAAATAGCTCGAAAATGAACTAAAACTTGTTGTCTCAGGAAATTGCAAATTCATACGTCTGAATTATGTTTTTTGACTGCTGACTAGTGGAGACCACGGTCAACAGTTTAGATCCATCCAGGCTCTTTCCCGGCTGAGTTACGGCCCATTTCAACTTCGTTTGTGACTTATCAATTTCACTAATTCGCAGATTTCAGCACTCGATTTTATTTGAAATCGTTTTATAAATCGTTTCAAGTTGTTAAGTGATTTATAATGTATGCAAATAAATTTTGGCTTGGTTTGAAAGATAAAAATGGTTAAAGTGGTATGAAAACTTATAAAATGAATATTGGATAGGATACGACTTAAGAATCTAATTCGATGACCGAATTAAATTCCCGACTAAACCTTTTTGCATACGGTAACAAATGGTGAAAGCCAATGATTTAACCAAGGGAAAGAATTTGATTTGAAATTTTATGCGAGAATTAATTGAAAAGGCCGAGTTAAATCTCATTTCAAATAATTAAACGATGACTAGAAGTCGAAGATAATGAAGACAATGCAAGACTAGCAATCTTCACATCGAATGGATTACTACTGATGCCTTGGATATGAGTAGCTCCCTTGAAAGGGCTATAGTGGTAGTTATCCAGATGTACTTGTTGATTGTCCGGATATGCGAGGACCTCTCTTCTGTATTGGACATATGGAATGAGGAATAAGGTGCCTTTGGTTTCGTTCAGACCTAGAACGACCATATGAATGGATTGTATGTTTGACATTGTAATGTGTGCTATATAATTGATCTCTGTTAAATATATTTTTGTTTGGTGGCGAAGAATTTATTCTCTTTCTTAACACCCTTCTCTGAGACGTACGAGCTTAGAGGTTATATATTGGTGGAAATCAACGACGTGGTATGGATTGATAGTGTAGCATGCTAAGATACAATTGATCGGGGCTTTTGTTGAAAAGCAAAGTCTTGTGGATGATGATTAAAGCACAGCTTTAAGTAGCATAGCTTTGTGTATAACAATAATTCGCGAACCTCACACCCCGGTATGAGTCAAAAACGGGATAGTGACTGCAGGGAATGTATGTGTTTCTTTCTAGCTAGAAGTGGTGTCATGGTATGAAGCCCAGACAATTTTACTTAAGTGGTTGATGGATTGCGAGGTGCCTCGGATATAGAGCTGACTAAAAGGCTCGAATGATAGGTCCAATAGGACCGGGAAACGTATTGTTCAGGAATAACCAATCCTCAAAAGTAAGGAAGGACCGTCCCTGAAGATCCAAGGGTTCGCCATCGTCCGAGCCTTGGGCATCCCGCTAGAGATAGCCCAAAGCCGGTGAGGAAGACCCCTTACCTCGACTCATTGATGGAAATCCAATTTCCAATATGACATTACGAGGTAAAACTCTATCCTCTGGCTTGCTTTGCATTGTGTGACGGGACCTGAGTCTTATAATAGCTTCATTTTTCTAAAAAGTATTACGTTGTTTACTTGATTTACTTTATTTTATGCACCATTTTTTCTAAAAATTATTACGTTGTTTACTTGATTTACTTTATTTTATGCACCAACAATCCAATGGAGTAAACATGTTCCGTGACATACGGCGTGGTCTTGTGATTTGCCTCTTACTTTAAATAAGTCAAGTAATTATAGAATTTCTCATACCAGTCTCATGACTGACTCGTAGTTTGTTCTTATAATAGTTTCATTTTTCTAAAAAGTATTACGTTATTTACTTGATTTACTTTATTTTATGCACCAACAATCCAATGGAGTAAACATGTTCCGTGACATACGGCGCGGTCCTGTGATTTGCCTCTTACTTTAAATAAGTCAAGTAATTGTAGAATTTCTCATACCAGTCTCATGACTGACTCGTAGTTTGTTTTTCCCTTGCAAACTCGGGTTCCCATATTTTTACACTGGCAGCCAAGTAAACAGGTGATTGCCGTTCTTTTGGATATGCACCGTAGCATTGGTGCCATTTTGGCTGAAGATGAAGACATGTCTTTTTATCATTTTTGTTGAACTTTTAAACACTATCATGTGTATGTTATATTTGATTCCACAGTGGACATGTTACCTACTTGATCAAACTTGTTATGTGCTAAGTGGATCATGTATCTGTGTGACTCTGATGATGACGACTATGATTCCGCTGTTATGATATGATGTAAAATATTCTCAAATTTTATGTATTATGCTATATTCTGTATTCTGTTGATGTGATTAATATGTTATTTTCCAAAGACCAACCGTGTCACCGTGGAGCGGGGGTTTCGTTCGTATCAGAAAACCCGGTAACTTGAATAAAAAGTTAAAATGTGGATAATCAAGTTAATTGGCAATCTGATAAGATAAGACAAGCGTGCAATTAAAAGATTAGACATATGGTCTAATAACACGTTAGCGTGATGCGCTTTGACCAGTCCGCATGTACGAAGGTGAAGAACCCAGTGGTGTAGTTCATCAAGGTGTTTGGAGGCATGAGAGGAGCACGTCCATCTGATTCTTCTGCTTGATATTTTGCTTGCTGGCTCTATGGTGGTCCTCTATTGTGGTGCATGCTCAATTTGTACTCGTAGAGGTTAGGTCTACGTGCTACCACCCGTTGAGTACACCTTGACTACAACAGTAGTTTGGTAGTCAGAAGGGTGTGGCGGTATGACATTAGGGTGATTCGGCGGTTTGTGTCGCTTGTTTAGGGAGGTTGGTCAGGACCAAATTAAGGATAGTAATCATTGGATACCTGTTAGCGGCAGCCAGTGGGATGTAGAAAAACTAAAGCTAAACATGTAGACCATCAATCTTTAACTATCGAGACTTTGGTTGCGGGACACGCCAATTTGAATATATATTGTTTGCTAGAGGCATGTCACTTAGTTCTTGATTAGTTTTTCACTAGTTGAGGGAATGGTCGAGGTGGGACAATAGCTACCATGAAAATGTAGACCGTAGTTTGAATATCTGTACTTTAGACCCTGTTAGTCGACCTATACAGTTATGGAAAAGCTCCCGACCGAGTTCCGTGCATTGTATACTAGTTAGGCAGTATTATTACTTTGGTAAGACTATACTGGATCATATTATATTTTATTCTATTCCGCTATGAGATGTTTTCAGAGGTCTAATACATTTTATACATCTTTCTTTTCTGCAGGATACCAGATAAGTCAACTCGGATTTTCAGTAGATTGGGATTTTTGAAAAAAATTCGAACTGCCAAAAATTGGGTTGTTACAAACAAGGTAAAAAAAATAGATATATATACATTTGTTATTTCCTAAACTACCAACCTTCTTCATCCTCCTTACTAAGTCTTTTTCTTTGCTTTTCTTTGAAGAAAAAGAATCCAAGTGCCGCAAGAAATCCTAAGATGCCAATTGTAATTATAACACTAACAATAACCCCAGGGTTCTTAGTTTTTGAATTACTAGGCTTGTTAGAAAATGTGTGAGTAAAATCTTGAAAATTATAGTACTTAGAAAGATGAGGAAATAGTATTCTTACAATGTATATGAGTATTATTTCAAGTGTTTATATCATAAGGAGTTACACTAATATCAGAAATGGATGGACCATAATACCCTTGAGTAGGAACGCAACATGCGCCCTTTTCTACCCAGAAGAAATGTATTTCTAGAAAATTATCTATGATAGGTGCTACATATTTCTTTACTACAACTCTAAAAGATTTGCCACCAGCTTCCTTTTCTATGTTAAATCTGCAAAATTTCCATGGAATATTAACGGCATAAGACGGATGTGATCTTATACAATGGTAAAAAATAAACTAAATAAAACTAATAATTTTTTTATACCTGTATTAAAATATCGAACACACTTCTCCCAGTACTTTTCCACATAGGTGAATTAGGGAAGCCTGTTTCTGAAAATTGTAGTTCAATACTAGAGTTTCCATTTTCAAGCCCAAATCCAAAATTTGTTAATAAAGAAGGTTACATTCTTGCTGTTTGAAACAACTCTAAACCTAAAGTGTTCTAAAACCATGCAGAACTTGCAACAACGTAATTTGCACCAGTAATATCTTCTCCAAATGTTCCAACACTACTAACGCCTCATTTTTCCTGGTCATTAACATAATATGATGTAGTACTGAGAATATTAATACTGAAATTATATAATTATAAAAATTATACTCATTTTATATTTAAGTTTCAGTTTTAAAATTCAATACGTCAAAATTCATATGTTTCAGTTTCTTTCTGATAGTACAACACCATCTTGCAAACGTTTCAGTTACTTTCTACTACTCAGGTTATGTTACCTCTTCCGCCTGGTTGGATATTAAATCTCGAAAATTAAAATGTTGATAGCGCTTCAATTACCAGAATTCAGACCCTGAAATAATAGGTTGCGTTGCTACACATATTTATACATTCAATCATCCAGGAATCATTATCGATAATGTCCAAATACTTATATTCAAATAAAGATTTAAACGATTGGTTCATATTTCGATCAGGTACGACACAAGTTTGTGTTAGATGTATACAATTTTAACTTCAATTGTAACGTCTTGCATTTTTATCGGTTTGTACCTGAATATTTAAATCAGTTTAAATATTGAATTAACAATATAAGTGGATTTATATATTAATTAAAATGAAGATGAACGCATAAAAATATATATTAAATATAATCAAGCTCATAACGACGCTACAGTTCGTAATTTAACGTTTTGAACTTCAACTGAGCGAACATGATCCGTTATAAGTTAGATTTTCTCGAAATAAGAAACTTTCAAATCGGTTGAACTACATCCTTCTAATGGAAGTAAAAAATCGAGATTCCGGATTATATATTGTAATTTATGTCCAAATTAAATATTCAGAAAACAGCGGCATATTCGTTTATGGCCATAATAGTTATTTAAATATATTTAAATATCGGTTTCAAATTTGGACGAGATTCTTTTGAGACGTAGTTAAAAATTAATTTTTAGAGTTTTACTGAAATTTTTAATTTAAAAAATATGCAACTTTTATTTGGAGTATTGTACACCCTATATCAGCATTTTGGGGTTTAACAGTATAAGTTATTCTTAGATAATAAAATTGTGTATAGCACGGTACCCTTATAAAAAACAAAACGTTAAATCATATAAATTAAATTATCGATAAACCATTTCTCTACGGGGTAAAGAGCGTATGCCTAGCTTACAGCTAAGAGCATCTCCAGTGGTGACCATTCAGGGCTGAATATTAAGGTAATTGCACCCAGTGGTGCAATTACGCCTTAATATGAAGGCCCCGATTCAGGATCCAGTTCAGGATCCTGAATCGGATCCTGGCGCCTGTTGTACAGGCGCCAGGATCCAGGCGCCTACACTGTAGGTGCCAGAAGCAGGCGCCTACAGTGTAGGCGCCAGGATCCTGGCGCCTGTACAACAGGCGCCAGGATCCAACCCCCTTCCCCCGGTCATCTTACCCCTCCAACGGTCGTTTTTTCGAATTGCAACAGCTATAAACGGTCATATTTTAAACCACAACGGCTATAAACGGTCATATTTCTTCTATATATTCATGTATGAATATCACTTTGAAAGACACACAGATTTATTTACTTCCACCCATAATCGTAAGCAGCAAGCTATGTCATTTCCATTCAACTCGTACAACGAAGCGATGAATTCGAATACTTGGGATATCGATTCTCAACCAGTCGAGGATTTTATCCCTCGTTCTGCTCCTCCGATATCGTTTCATTCATCTGCTCCTTGGACTGCAGACGAAGATAAAGATCTCTGCTATATATACTGCCACTTTTCTAACGACTCGGCGAAGGGAAATGACCAAAGCAGTGAGATATTCTGGGGTAAAGTTATGGCTGCGTACAACAAGAAACACGTATCCAAGACGAGATCAATCTCTGCACTTACTGGTCGATTTGGAAAGATTAATCGACAAACCCAATTCTTCGAGTCTCAAGTTCACAAAATCCGAACTGCGAACCCTAGTGGAATGGGAGGCGAAGCCGAACTGGTAATAATCTTGAAATGTGGCTGTTAAGCTTATTGTATCTGTTAAACTTGTTGTATCTGTTAAGCTTGTTGTAATGTGATTGCGTTCAAGAAGAAAACATGTTATATAATTATCTCGTGATGGTAATTAACAAGAAGATGAACGGTAACTACAAATACTGACGTAAGCGAAGATATAGAAACCATATAACAAACTCCATCACTAAACCAAAGTCCACAAATACCGTAGTAAGAGAAGATATAGAAACCATATAAAAAAACTCCATCACCAAACCAAGGTCCACAAATACAACATCAGTAAAACACATGGACTTACTACAACAATCAACTAATCATCAGAACAAGTACAATGCAATACTACAATACACTACATGAGTACATCAACAAGATACATGAAATCATATAAAAAAACTCCATCAGCATCACTACACGACTAAAAAGCAACACCTCCATCATCGTCGCTACCATCGTCATCTCTATCATCATCACCGACATCGTCATCGACGTCGTCGTCTACATCATCCTCATCATCAACACCGTCATCATCAACATCAGCATCATCGTCATTGTCCGCATCGTCGTCCTGATCGGCATAATGGGTCGGCAAATCGTCAAGATTAGTTGCCTCATCAAAATCTCTAGTCGAACACCAACTCGGACCAGCTTGTGCAAACGGCCTCTGAGCCCTAAGCATCTCTGATAACTCATCGATCTGAGACTCCAACATCTCTGTATGACTACGGTACTGCTGATGTAGCATCTGAGTATGCGAAAGAGTCATCTCACGGTAAACGGCAAGGGTGACTCTAGACTGATCCAACAACTGTGCGTACTACAGAGATATATGACGTGAATTAGTTGTATGAATTCGTTTAAAGAGAACTATTAATAATAACTGTACGTAACTTTAACTATGTAATAACCATACCTGGTATGGAGGGTATAGTCCGGCTGAGGGTACACCTGGATAATCGGGGTCATCTGGAATCACTATCGGCTGCTCAATAACGGTACCCGAAATGTCGTATGCTCTAAACATACAATCTGGCTCTATCTGCATCGGAGGCTGTGAAAACTGTGACGGAGTAGGGAAAAATGAAACCTGCGGTATCTGAACCCTACCGGCTCCCATATGAGGTCCTAAATGATCGGAGTTGATCCCTCGAGCATAATCCGGACATAGAAGTCTACGTGGAGAAACTCGATGCCAATAGGAATCGTAATCCCCAAAAATGAAGAAAGGGCCAATATCAACCCAACCAGCCTGCCGTAGTGCCTGTATGTACTCTGATCCAATCAACCGATATCTACCAAACATGTCCTCGCAAGGTAAAGGATCTCCGGGTATACGCGTATCACTGCTAGTCTGATACGCACATCTCTCGCCCAAATACCACATGGGAAAAAAAGTAGGGGTAAGTAAAGCCACCCGACGAATAGATAGTGTATATGCAACCGTCATCGGGTGGGCGTCGGTAATAATGCCTGCATCTGTCAGATGAGCCAAATGTGAGGCCCAAGGAGTGCGTATCAAATTTCCACGACTACGCATGTCCAGCAGTATCCTAGCCTCCATCAACTCATGACGTACACCCACTGGAGCACGAGGTACATAATGAATAGCCTCCCACCGTCTCATCCGCGGAAAGAACTGCTCACCAACTTGACTCGCCATCTCTACCATGCGTCGATGCATGTTGGCCGTATACTCATAGTACCAAAAGGGCAAAATATACCACAAAGCCTGCATCTCTCTAATGTCTCCCAACACATACAAATCTAATGCAGAGTACAAACTACCTAGTATAGCTGTGCCCTAATCTATCTTATCAAGCTGATCTAACATAGTAAGTGAAGCTAAATAACCCAAGCGAATGGTACTTCTTTGGTTCGAAAAAAATGTCGAACCAAACAAGTACAATAGAAATGCCCTAATCACCCCATCCACAAGCTCTGGTCGACAGGAATTAGCAGTGATGTACTGCTGGAGGTAAGTCAAAGTAACCGCACCACTACTAACGTGAGACTCATCCAAATGGGGTAAGAAGATGGAATACAACCGAACCGACTCGTACAAGTCATCAAAAGAAACTGGTCTCCGATCAATATGACCAATCTCAATATCAGTTAACATATAGAAATCGAGAGGTGTGATACCAAGCTCAAAGTCAGAAAAATGAAATGTATGTGTGGTCGGCCACCACCTCTCGCATAGTGCCTGTAATAGAGTTCTGTCCAACGCCTGAATCGGCCTAATCGATAAAAACTGTCCAAAAGGACTTCGATGCAACCTATCTTTAATAGAAGGGGGGAGTTTGTCATAAAATTTAAGAATGCACTTCGCCCAACTACCTCGACAATGAATGTGATGATCCTATATATAATGAAATAAGGAATGTTTTCCAATTCAGTAACAGTTATTAGGCTAGTACGAACATATTAAATGCGCAATACTATAAATAATTAACGTTAAAGTTATACCGGTATCGAGTCAAATGCAGTATCAGCTCTATGCTGATAACCCTCTGCAAGATCGTGTAGGACACGAAGCTCATCTGCTGATACTCCAAGAGCCGGAGGTATGTGTACTGGACCTGCTTGCTCATCAGAGGGCTTACGTCGAACTCTTCTTCCAACTTTATTAGATCGCGGCGGCATCTCACTTCAATTTTCTATTAAAAACAAAATTAAAAAAAGAAGCTTGAGTGAAAAAATGAGGGAAAAAATGGCGGAGGGGGGGGTTTATAGGCGCCAGGATTCTGGCGCCTGTGTCACAGGCGCCAGGATTCTGGCGCCTGTAATACAGGCGCCAGGATCTGGCGCCTGTATTGTAGGCTCCAGACCACTGGCTCCTACTCACCCATTCAGGGCTGAATATTCAGCCCTGAATCCACTGGAGATGCCCTAAGTAAGAAAAATGGCCTTAATATGCGCCATGATCTCTGCAAATGGCACGTCTGGGTGTACAATTGCCTCAATATAATATTCCCTAATCCTAGACACACCGCGTAGCTTTCTCCAAAGTTACACGCTGCCTTTATTTCACCATACCCTGTTTTTACGCAATCATAAATGTGGAAACAACGCCCATACCCATGAGCTGTACCAATGGACAATGATTTCATCCCTACCCTTAAATATCTTTCATTATAAAACCCACAGACCTAATGTTTTTCCTCCGCGAAAATAAAACAAATCCAAACTAAACCATACACTAAATAAACCGCTAGTAGTTTCACGTTGGTGCAGTAGATGATAGGGCGTTCTCGGATCGTCTGCGCGGAGAGCAAAGCGGAGGGGCGGAGATTTGGTTCGGAGGTGGGTTGGTGCATGGAAAATGCATGCATGGAAGCCTTATCTGGCTGAAGCGGTTACTGTGTGGGGAAAAAAACTAAGAAGGGTGATATGCGGTTTGATAGAGGAGTGTTTACACGTGTATGTGGGATAGTGGAGGTACTGAAAGTGGGAGTAACGAAGTAGTACTGGTGGAGAATGATGCATCTTCCAAGGAATGGCGGTTTAGTCGATATTGTAGAAAATGTACTGCTCAGGGAAATGAATAGCTTGCGTTTCTTTTACTTGGAGCGGTGGGCTATTGGTGAGCAGATAGTTTAAAACGTCCAGAGAAGTCTGGTTGGAGGAGTCTAGTTACGTGATAAAATAGGGAGTACAAGCATGGGTTTCATACAGAACTAGAAGGTGGCAGTCACTGGAAAATGGGTCGTCGACGGTGTAATGTGGTTCGAAGTGATCACGGTGGTGTGCATGGCCCTTGACGTGAACATTAGGAGTGTTCAAGCTTTGTGAAAAGTTACTGTGTGAGAAGAAATACATGTGAGCATTCTGTGTTCGTTGTACAGGATTACACGAATGGTTTTGAGTGGAAAAAAGACAAGGCACTGTATAAATGAAGGGATTCACTACAAGTGGTGTAATGTATTTCAGAAATCACGTTATGGCCATAAAAAGCAGCGGCTTGGGTTTTCAAACTGGGAAATGGGTTCCGCCATGACAATTAGAGCAGTGGTATGAAGGAAGTGTGCGATGTGATGAAGTTTAAAATGGAGGCGGATCTGATTCTATAGGTGTAGAACGAGCTTGAACTAAGGTCAACGAGACGATATTGTCAGGAGGTCAAGTGGCGCCTGTTTGTATCAGACTAGTTGAGACTTGGTCGAAAAGAAGTTACGGATGAAGCAGTACCAAGTGGAGTTTGGGTGAAGTTCAGCGCGGTGACATGGAAGTGGCGAGTTGTTAAGGTGAACGACGATAAACACTAGAGCGGTTATCTAAATCAGCGAACACAAATCGTTATTTAACGGTTAACACGCGAAAGTGAGTAAACTCGCTAGCTTTGATTTATTTTAAAATATTATGATTATATTTTAGTAATGATAGAATGCTATAGGATGGTTATTTAGGTAAATTACAGTTAAATTGGTTGAATAATATATATATATATATACATATATATATATATATATCGTGCATATATACACATCATTAGTTGGATACCAATTCTACTAAATAATCTAGGATTGATTTTGTTTGTTTGGATATGGGATTACACAGATCCTGAAATACCATAAATATATTAGAAAGGAATTAAAGTTTAGAAAGGAGAATCTATTATTTGTTATATTTAAATAATAGGAATTTAATATTGATTGGGTTAGGATGCAAATAACTTGTTTCAATTATGTTAAACAAGCAGGTTGACTTAAAACGATATGTAAAATGGAATGAAATAATTATCATGGGGAAATTTGGGAAATATGAATTCAAGAATACATTTAAAGGGGAACGGTGGAATTTATTTCAACATTCAGGATATAATTAGGAATTAAGATAAATCCATTTGATTTATAAATGGGTATTTGGCTGTGTCGAGGATTATAAAAGTATTTAGGGTCAGGATTATATTATAGAATCTGATAAGATAGTTAATATTAATTTTAAAACCAATAGATATAAAATAGGATATGTAATCGAGATTAAGTTATAAACTAACTTTATAATTGAGGGGGATTGACTTGAAAGCGCAGCTATGAAGCAAAGTTGGATTACAAATTCTGGAATGAACTTGGTAAATGAGATATTAACGTATAATGATATTTGACTATAAAACCAAGTTCAGATTGATTTAATGAAAATCGATTTCTGTAGACAATAATATCCACGTTTTAAAATGGATAAGATTTTAAAAGCAAACGTTATGCAAATTAAATAGTTATAATGGAAACTAGGAATGTTTTTCCAAGTAGTGTAAGGCTAAACAGTTGGGGGAAAGTATCTGGGAAGATATGGGAAGCTGAAAAATTAACGTTAATTAAAAAGGGCCAGTGATCGTTTGATGCGTAGTTATAGACCGAATGGATGTTTGTTTCTACTTCAATAGCTAAATAACCGGCTATCGAAGTGTTTTGACCGTCGTTGCCAATATGGAGAGATCGGTTGGATACATTATTTGAAAACCACTCCGTATAGGCATAAGCGTTGCGAATTAGATTATGCTGAAGACAATTGAAGACGGAGTGAAATGCAAGGGTCGTTCTGTTCCAGAATGGCGTTTTCTGTTTGTCCAGTCCCAGGACAACTTGTATGGACGAGTGTCTGACAGAGTACACCTAACAAATCACATACAGTTGATCTTTTAAAGGTATTACGTCTGGTGGCGGAGGAATTCGTTCCTCTTAGATTTTTATACCCGTGATATTTTTGGAAATCGATTAGTGAATTGACAGGTTTGACGATGTGGCATTCAAAGTGAATGGTGATCAAATATTCTGAACATAGACGTAGCCTCTAGCCTCACAACCCGGATGTAACAAAAGTTGGGCTAGGCAGCATGGCTAGTTGGGTCATCCCCAAGAAGGGTGTATTGTCACCGATCTAGAGAAAATTCATATTTGTTCTTCTTTACGATTCTGTATCTTCAGATGACGGTTGGATGGCCAACAACTGTGTGTGGTAATATATCCGATACACTCAATCTAAATGAGTGGTCGGTCATGCGTAGCTGGGTTGCAAGACGTTCTTTTTGAACCTACAATGTATACCCTCTAGAGTACACTGATCAGAAGGTGCTCCCATACCTTGTCTGTTGGAATCCGTTCTCCAATAAGCGCCCTGCGGTTTATGATTTTATACTATATAGATATGAAACGTGAGATGCAAGCATTCTGCTATTTGGTTATTTACATGATTAGACATTATTATAATATCACCGGATTTTGGTATCAAAATATTTGGGTTATAGTAAGGTAAAAACCGTCATGTTTATATGTGGATTGGTCTCACTATTATCCTTTTGTTTCAAAAAGGATTTCAAAGTTAAAATGATATGGTTGGAGTTTACTCACACCAGTCCCATTATTGACCCATAGTTTATTTGTTTGCGTTTTCCCTAAACTCTTGGGTGCCCAAATTTGTACGGGTAGTCAAGTGTTTCAGGATTTTGTAGATTTACTTGGAGGAGCTCAAAGCAGGAGGCTCCACTGTTAGTTATTTAGAGATTATTTCTGTTGTGATGTATATGAGTTATACCCTGATATGATATGTAAGTACAAATTCAGATTCTGCATTTCAAAGCTATGTTATAATACAATTTATTTGTTCCGCTATGGGATTCGTGTTTACTCTGATTATGTTCAGCTATGTTCTTCTTCTTCTTCTATTCTATTAGTTCTATCTTGTCTTTCTCATCCTCTTAATTCTTTCAATTAATGATCTGAACTTTCGTGCACTTTGAGTTGAATGTGCAGGATATTAGTCAGCTCAAATTGGTATGGATTTTCGGGCTACTACAACAATCCATGTATTTTCAAGCCATGTTTGCAAGCAGTTTACAATCGCATTAGATGCCCTATGCATGACCATAAACATGTCATCAACAATGAATGGACCTATGATAGAGTGGGACGATGCATCTGTTTCATAGGATGTGCCTCACACTAAATCTTTTGTCTCCATTAATTTTGTTATTTGTGTTAAAATTGATAAAATTATTAAAAATAGTAAATGTAGACAGGAACTGGCTTGTTATATTATTGGCAAAGCATGTATATGTGTTGCTACATGCGCCTTTCTACTTTTTTCAATTAATAGCGAAATCTATATAAATTTTTAAATCATATATAATTTTATTTATTGTTGCATCTTTTAACCCTTGAACACACATAGCTTCACACATATAACGAACACATCAAATAGCTAGAAAATGATTCTAAAAGCTAGACAGTGGTGCAAAGTACCAACTGACAGGAAAATATGTTGATGGGGATAAGATAAATTATGATTTGACCCATGTTTGATTGTTATTTCTCTCGTTGAGAAAATTGGATGGAAACATTTCGCTACGTGTGGAGGCCCCGACAAATAAGTCTATCAAATTACAAGAGATACAACTGGAAAGGTAACTTGAGTTGTGTTCCTCCTTTGATTATCCAAACTACTAAATGTTGGAAATGAATGAGAAGGTTAGGGAATAAGAGGTTAGGTGATAGTGGAGAAATACAAAGAAACCAAGTCCCACATTGTGTGTGCTTTGTGGATACATCTCCATAAATACCAAAGCCCCACATGCTATATCAAACAAATGACATGAGCACATAAGGACTTGAATGAATGGGCTATGTAGGCATTGGGCCTTTTGTATTAAATATTAAAATATTAAAGATAAGGGTCTTGGACCTGGGGGCTCTTGGGGTCTCTTGTGACGCAATGGGCCCGCCGACTGTTTAAATGCACGGAAGATAGTTTATTTTTACGCGGGTGTGTCCATTCGCTTGAACAGTGGTCGGATGCGACCATTTGAACCAGTGGTCGCCTAAATGGGCTATATATAGGCAGTCTGACAGAATCACTCATCATCCAACAGATTAATTCATTTTGTCTCCTTCTTCTTCACTAATCATCTGTTCTTAAAATAAACTCACTTTAGTTCGTTGTTGCTCTGCAATCGTAAGAGCTACATTGCAGAGATCGGTCTGTTTCATCTTAGGAAACAATTGCTTGCATGCCTTCAGCGTCGTAGAGGGGGCAATATTGTTTCAAGGAAACAGATTTACTCTGGACTAGGACGAAACTAACAATTACTCTTTCTGCTTCTGTTTTGCAGCTGTTTTGTGCTGTTGCAAATCCGGTCACGCTTTTTGCCGTTACTAATTTTGAATATACCTCATACTAGTAACGCTTCTTGACGTGACAGTTGGATAGTGACAATTCATTAATTACTACCGTGTTCGTGCTATATTTACATTGTAGTGAACAACACCAAAGACACTGCTACTCTACATCATTCCAGTGGTAGTGATTATTGGTTGTGGTTACCCAGTACTAATAAATTATTTGAATTCAAATTAGTATAGGCAATGCAAATTAAATTTCAGTATTTATTACATGTCATAGTGCTTAAATTAAATCTTTAATAATTCAGAATAGGTGGAAAAATGGAGAAGAGATGAGTTGAGAAGAGCTGAACTGAAACAATCATATTTAAGCTTAGAATGTGATAATGATAAGTGAACATCAGCGTATAATTTTCAAAGATATGAGCAAATCAGGTTGCTAAAAAAAAAGGATAAATTACCTAAGCAAGATATGTCAAATGAACTAATTTTTCCATATGAGCTTGCATGATGTTTCTTTTCAACTCGGCCGGGATTCCCTCACTGTAAAAAAATTCATATAGACTAGACTAATACCTACAATTGTTATCATAGATAAATTTAATGATGATTATAATAAAAAAACGTTGCTACTGGTGCTGGTTTTTCTTGTAGCGACAACAACTAGCTCTCTATGTATATTCTTTACAAAGTAGTTAGATGCATCTTCATGTTTTAGATGACATAGAAATAATGCAACGATTGCATGACTTAATACCATTCACACATTTGCAAAATTAATCACCTGGTTTTAAAAAAGACAAGAATATCAATCCTCGAAGTTAAATAAAAAGTTGAGAATCTTCAACGCTGAGTCTGTGGACCTTGGGAAACATCATTTTGTTGTCACTACAAAAAAACATGCATTTTTATAGCGTTTAAAAATCGCTATTAAAATTTTCTATAGCGATTCTATAAACGTCATTGATCAACATGTTGTAATATGTCTGATAGATATTATAGCATTTTAAATTTGCAACAAAAAATATCCATGTTGTCATCTTAAATAAGTTGTATCAATGCAACTACATTTCTATAGCGTTTGTAGTGCGCTGTAGAACTTTTATGACGTCATTCAGTTGCTATAACATGTCATATTATAATAGCAACCGAGAGCGCTATATAACGTATCGTATCAAACTTTTATGGCGCACTGAAACGCTATAGAAAATTCATTACTATCTATTATAACATTCTTTCTTGCTATAAAAATATTAAACCATTGAAAAATATTTTGTATAGCACTAACATAATGCTATAGTACAACAAAACCGTAACAATTTTTGTTTCATAGCATAGTTAGACCACTGTAAAAAAAATCTGTTGCATTTTTTACTACCATATACATTCAAGCTTACAATATTCAATTCTATTAATATATTATACAATTCAAACAACCACGTTTATCACATTGTAATGTAATACACAAATTGAGTTATAAGCCAAACCACGAAATATATATATATATATACATATACATATATATACATATATATATACATATATATATATATATATTCATAATATTTTATAGATAAAGAATTAAACACATAATTGTTAAGGACAAAAATTAACATTACATAAAACTGTAGCAAACCAAAACTATATATGCTAAAAATAAAAAAGTATGAACATCGATGGATTATACATTAATGCAAGCATGACCGGTTTGAAGGAGAAAGTGTGTGACATCATGTAGTGACCTCAAAAGCGTCATACAATACCTATCAAGAAGAAACACAGATGTATGTATGTTAGCGTATACAATATTCAGCTCATAACTGAGCATTGGCGCATCACTTAGTAACGATAATAAGTCAAACGGTCCAAGTTACATGCTATATGAGTAGCACTCATACATATGACTGACAAACTAAATCAAAGAAAAGCAACAAAAACACTCAGAATGGAAAGGAAGATTTTCTCCAAGATATTCAGATGCACTCTCCGTAAAGCTTAATGTTACATGGTAAGCCTGGTGGACAGAAACTATCTAACAAGAATGCCCACAAAGATTAGCAAGTTAACTGGTAGTGACTGGGATTATATATTCATAATAATAATCATGATCATTGGGGCACAAACCTACTCTTATAGACCATCACATAAACTACTAGTTAACTAACGAAGAAGGGGTTCAAAATTTCTATTCTCTTTAATTAGTGTATGTATAACATTTGGTGAATGAAAGACAGTGGGTTTGGAACTACTTATATGCCAACGCAATGAACTATTCCCTACCTAGGTTCATTAATTATATAATAAAAGAAAATAAATATACATATATTTACCTCTGATGCATATATTTTAAAAATCCAGCCCATATTTTTTAAGCCCAAGTCCAACTTTCATTATAGAATCCTCATCTTTTCATAAATTTTTCATGCAACCACCTGTAACTTCGTTCTTAAGCAACATATGATCTAGAGCATATATTTTAATATTATTTGGAAAACTTAAGAGAGAGACCATCTTTCCAAATAAAAGAAATCATCTGCATATGCCAAACAATATGAAACACATCCACTAATAAAAAGACATGAAAGATTAAAAAAAATTAGGAACAACATATTATAAGAAGCAGAAAGATGAACCTGGCTAGAGCTCAAGAATCTTTCCAAAACCATCAACTATAACAAAAGTTAAGGCCAATCCAAACCAAACGTACTCACTGATCCATATTCTCAATCAACATAACAACATTTAAGCTTTACTAAACACTCCACTTCTCACTGTTGCAATTATCTCGACAGCCACTGCCTAAACACATCCACCTTCCTACAAACTGCCATCAACCATCTCCACATGTAGACCCGAGCCACATCTCTCATTCAACAAAACATAACCACACACTTTCGGTTCAACATCCACAACCAGAGCCTGCAAGTTTGCTCGCCTTAGATTTAAATTAGGTGTCATACTATAAGGTATTATGCATAAAAAAGGGTCTGTGTGCATTAGATATTCATCATATACGTAAAAGCATAAGTACAAAACCATTCATACAAGCATGGTACTGCTGCCATGCTCATTCTTGGGCAATATTAGCTTGCTAAGGCCGCAATGTGGACCACTGATAAAGGATAAGGGTTTGGAAATCAGCATACATCAGATAGGCATAGAATACTGCAAACTGGGTAGCAGGCCTGGGTAAAGGGGGGAGTTGTAATAGTGAAAGGTTAAAAAGACGAATAAATAAATAAATAAATAAATGTGGTGTTTTAAGTACCGATTTGAGTTTAAGTTGTCAACGATGCTCGAGATGAAAACATAGCATCGTCAAGCTTTTAGAGTCTATTTTTTTTCTAAAGCTCTTTTTGAGCATTTTTTTGTTCTTCCTGACATTATTACGAGGATTGAATCCAAAACTATAGTTTTTTGTTAGATTTACATGTTCGGTTGTGGAAAACAAACAGAACAGTTGTATAATTGGTGATTCGAAACTAAATGTCATTTTTTGTAATAGTCATATAGAACATGGTAAAGAGAATTAGATGGTAGTGATATGAAACTGACAATCAGAACTGCCACTATCACATCTATTACATAAGAGGATAACAACGCACTCATTTAAGTCGTAAGTGTAGCAAAGGCAGCACAACCCTTTCGTTCAAAAGAAAGCTTGAAATAGGTTAAATGCATCAAAGTGGATAATAAATTCATAAAGTTAATCACTATATTTAACCATATTTTATGAATTAGAAACTCGTGTGTTGGATAGGAACAATACTGACAATAAATTTGCGTGAAGAATAGCGATAAGAAAATTCATTTATGACCTAAATGATAATAACGTTAATCAAAATTAATCCGCACAGCTGACTTCCAATTAGTTGTTCATTTTCATATTTTAAACCAATTAGGTATTGTGAAAGATAAGCTAAAGAAAAAACAACAAATTCTCTAACTTATTTGGCAAGACTCATTACACTTAAGCGATGAAATTAAAAGCGATAATTGGAGTAAATCCGAGAGGTAATTTTCTTTTGTCAAATAGTAACATGGAAAACAATAAAAAATCTTCCATGTAGAAAAGGTTTCCATTAAGTGGAGGCATCCACCATACTGATGTTATCACTACAAGAAACACACAGTATAGCAACAGACGCTTCCAACGGCCTCCAACGGCACTGACCAACGGCTTCTAACGGAAGCTTAATTCTGGAAATTTCTTTACGGAATAAATTTGGAAGCCTTTGTTTATAATGTCGTTGGAGGCCGTTGGTCACCATTGTAAAGTCGAGCAGAAAATTGCCGAAGGAGCTTTCTCCTTCCCCATTTCACTATTTGCTCGAAAAATTTTGGTTTTCCCGTAAATCCTTCCTCCTAAATTTAGAAATCGACCTCCACCACTCCATCAGCCGCCTATAGTCTCTCCAACTCATTCAAGGCACCCTCTCCTCCTCTCTAATCTCTAATTCTCCCCAATTTCGAAGGTTTAATTTTATTTAATACCTTAAGTTTACTAATTTATGACTAATTAGATTGTATGTTTGTATATCTAGTGCTCTTAATACATGTATATATAGATTGATTTGATTATGTTGCTAATATAGGTTTTAATTAGTTTAAGTTGTATATGTATATATGCATATATATATAATGTTGTATGTATATATAGTTGGTAATTAATCTATGCATTTGTTGATTTGGTTGAGCCCCAATCCACTGAAAATGATATTTAGTTTGTCAAAAATATGTAGTGGAAATGGAAATAATTAAGTTTATGTTTTATAAAAATTTATCGAAAACGATATTTAATTTTGTATATAACATATGGTTATATAGTTCGATTTAATGTCGAAAATATACTATATGTGATAAAATTCATATACGTACAATTAAAGATTGAAGAGCACCAATCGTAATATATTATATTCATAATGCCTTAGAGAGTTTTTTTAGCTCCATCTGATAAGTATTGTATGCAATCATTATGTGATTGTTCGTTTTATTAACGGAACATACATTTATATTCATCATATACAATATTTGTTGGATTTGTTTTGTATTGGACAAGTTACGGACACAACAATGAAATTAAATATCGTAAATCATTTCATTTTAAACGGTTCACAAAATTTCAAATGCGCTTCCTTTATGTTACCTGTGTACACGCAATTATGTACTGTTCAGGGGGACTAAAGCAAAGTGCTGCCGAAATTTTGTTGAATCGTTTAAATTGAAAAGATTTACGTGATTTAATTACGTTATTGTATTTATAATGGGGGGGGTGGGATGAACCACTAGAAAAACTGTAAATGATGATTTAACATAACATTCAACAATAAAATTGTTTTAATAAGATGTCAATGCAAATTTTATCATACTTTTTAATTGTATATCTACCTAGGAAAAATGGACAATTGTTTTATGATCGAAGCTAGATGTATAAACAAAGAGAGGCTGATGGCACAATAAACGAATAGTTTATTAATGGTGTTGGCGTGTTTATTGATTTCGCCTTAAGTAACAATGGAAACGACGTAGAAATCCGTTGTCCTTGTAGCAGATGCAAATTCTTGAAGCATTTGATACCGCAAATGGTTAGGGTTCATTTTCATCAGTATGATTTTGTGTTGAATTATTTGGTTTGGGATCGTCATGGAGAACAGTTAGCTTCTGTATAAGTTGAGGATGTGGTGAATAATGAAATTGCTATGACGAATCTTATAGAACATATGATTGAAAATGATGCACATTCAATGTTCCCAGTTCAATAACTTACTGATGATGATGGTAATGATGAAGAAGAATCATGATGAAGAAGAATCAAACATTGGAGCCAAAAAAATATATGATTTATTAGATGTTGTGAAGAAACCCCTTTGAGAAGGCTGTGAAAGCGGAACTCAGTTATTAGTAACTACTGAAGACATTGCGATGAAATCTAAATGCAACCTCACAAAATCTGGATTTACTGTTGTTGTACAAACTGCGAAGAGGCATATGCTTCTCAATAATTTAATGTGCGAAAATTATTATGAAGTTAAAAAAATGATGTCAGCTTTTGGTTTACCGTATGAAAAAATATATACATGCCTAAAAGCTTGCATTCTATTTTGGAAGGAAGATATCAGCCTTAAGAATTATAAAATATGTAATCAGGAAAGATACAAACCAAGAAAAAAAAAGGAAAGGAAGTCTCGTATAAACGTATGCATTATTTACCTATTACTCCTACACTTCAAAGGTTATATATGCTTCTTCTATAACCGCGCAACGTATGAGATGACACAGAGTGAGAACACATGTGGAACGTACGTTAACACACCCAGCTAACGGGGAAGCATGGAAGCATTTTAATCAGAAGTATCCCAATTTTGCATTTGAGAGTCGTAGTGTTAGACTTGGTTTATGTACAGATGGATTTTCACCATTTTCTCAATTTGGTGCTAAATATTCGTCCTGGTCTCTAATTGCCACACCTTGTAATTTACCTCTGTGGATGTGTATGAAAACTCCTTATATGTTTCTTACAATTGTCGTCCCTATTCCTGATGATCAGACACAAGGAATCGATATTTATTTACAATCGTTGATTGAAGAATTAAAAAAATAGTGGTACGATGAAGCAGAAATATATGATATTTCGCAAAAAAAAAAAGAAATTTCGTATGCATGCTTCTCTGTTTTGGACAATTAGCGATTTTCATGCATATGCAATGCTTTCCGGTTGGAGTACGGCCGGTCGTCTAGCTTGTCCTTCATAAATGGATGAAACAAGAACATTTTCTGTACCTATTGGAAAGAAAATTTCATAGTTTGACCATCATAGATGTTTTCTTCATATTAATCGTCCTTTTAGAAGTGATAAGAAATTTTTTACAGCTAATAGGAAAGAACCTTTGACACCACCCAAAATATGGTCAAGTGAAGAAATTTATGGACTTGTACAAGATTTTCAAAAGCTTCATGGAACCGGAGTACAGACAAAAATTCCAGGTAAATCAACGATTCATAATTGGTGCAAACAAAGCATATTTTGGGAGTTGTCTTATTTGAAAAATCTCTTGATTCGTTATAATATTGACGTCATGCATAGTGAGAAAAACATGTTTGACAATGTATTTAATGCAATTTCGAATGTCAAATGAAAGACGAAAAATGATTTGAAATCAAGACGTGATATCGAAGTATTATGTAATCTTCTTGAGCTTCATATAAAGCCAAATGACAAAAAAAAACGTGCTATGAACTGGACAATAATCAAGTTAAAATACTTTAAAATGGGTGGAAGGATTGAGGTTAATCCTGAATGGTATATCTTCTACTCTTCGTAGATGTGTCGACTATCAAAACAGTAAACTTAGCGGGATGAAAAGCCACAACTGTCATGTTATGATGGAAAATTTATTGCTCGTCGCGTTCAAAGAACTGTTGCCCGTAAAAGTTTGGACTATTGTGACAGAACTTAGTTTGTTCTATAAAGAGCTTTGTTCTAATACATGAAAATTGATCGTCTACGTAAACTAGAGGAGGAAATCCCCATATTACTCTGCAAACTGGAAAAATATATTTTCTTTAGGTTTTTCGATGTTATGGAGTATTTACCTATTCATTTTCCAAAAGAAGCACGTCTTTGAGGGCCTGTGCAATACAGATGTATATATCCATTTAAAAGGTATATTAATATTTAGTTAATTAAATATTGGTTAATGAAATGTATAAAAAAAAAATTCAATAATTCTAAATAGGTATTTAAATCTTCTAAAGAAAAAAGTGAGGTAAAAAGCTCAAGAGAAGATGCTTCGTTTTTTTCTCTCATTATTTTAGTGATCATGTGAACATATCATTTGAAAGTACTGCATGTAATGATGAAGGGATTGATTAAGATGATTGTCAAGCGACTTTATCTATTTTTTTAAAAACATGGTCGGCCTTGTGGTAGATGTGTGGAAGAATGGCTGAATGATAGAGATTATAATGCAGCACACACATATATTCTTCTCAATTGCACTGAAGTTGCACCGTTCGTTAGGTAATGAACTTATACATTTATTGTATCTTTAATCATAATGTAACATTTGTCCTTTAATTGCAGCATTTATGAATCGCAGTATCCAAAAGGCGATATCAGCAAAGAATTCGCTACTTGGTTTACTAATTATGTTTTTGATACAACAAATTGTGTTACAGATGAAGGATTGAAACAATTGGATCAAAAAGTAATGTTAAGACATATCCAATATTCTTTATCAATGGATATAAATTCAGCACTAAAGAATATGATGCTAAAAAATTAACTAACAATAGCGGTGTATTTGTTAAAGACAGTGATGATCCAAATGACCATATACATGATTTTTATGGTGAGCTAACCCAGATTCTGCAGTTGACATATTTCACACGACCCGCAGAAGAAGTATTTTTGTTTAAATGCAACTACTTCAGCAACATCTCAGGTTCTGGAATTAAAGTGCACCCAAAATATAATCTTATAGAAATAAGATATACTTCGTGTTATTATAAGTACGATCCTTTTGTATTTGCCAAACAAGCTCTTCAAGTATATTACGGTCCTTATCCATCCATAAGAAGAGACAAAATAGATTGGTCGACTGTTTTTAAAACAAAGGAAAGGTTTACATTTGACGGACGTAATATTCCCAATGACCAAGCTTATCAAGCAGATGTCGAGGAAAATGGAGGAATAGTAATAACCGATGATCAAATAGATTTTGGACCTCTAAACGATGACTCGAATGCATTTGTTGAAGTATTTGAGACCACAAATGAACCATATATTAAGGAGGAAATAGAGTCGGAATCCGAAAGTGACGAGGACAACCAATAATCCTCATTTTAAAAAGGTAATTTTATGTTATGTTATGTATAGTAAGCTAGACCTCGCATAGTGAGAATCAAACTCATATTTATTTTTATGTTATGCCTAAGTAACATATTTTTATTTCTATTAACAAGTAGAAACGACTATGATTCCTTTTTTTTTATGTTAACATATTTTTATAAATATATCTTATGTTATCTATTAACAAGTAACATATCATAAACAAAAAAATATGTTATGTCATGTCATATTATTTATATCGCATAGTACTCTTATGTTATCTCATACTATTTGTTTTACATAGCTCTTTTATGTTATGTTTTGTTATGTTACGTTATGGTATGGTATGCCATGTTATGTTATGGTATGTTATGTTGTTGTTCTATGACATCACAAGATCCTGCAGGTGGTGATGGCAATGGCCCATCGCAGGGGCTAGCCCGTCCTCCGATGTGGCTTTTGCCAAAAGCCAGCAAAGGGTAAGTATTAAGTTCATAGTATAAATTTAATTTATGTACAATAAATTATATACATTGTTGTTCCAGTGGCCATGAAATGTTTTTTGGTTTAACACAGGGGTTTTGAGTTGGAGTCTTTGAACGCAGTCTTACCTACATCAAAACGCGTTTATCAGGCTAATATGGCTGGATGTTGGCCCACGTGGACGTCGGTACCTTACCCAGTCAAGGAGACAATATAATAGGATTCTCTGGTACGTACGTGTGATATATCCTTTATTACGTTAAATAGTCATGCTCCTATTTGATCAGTTCATATTTATGCTACTTTTAAAAAAATGCAAAGAGCTGTGCATCTACGGGAGATGGATGTGGAGCTCGTCAAGCGCCACTGGAACAGTAAAGTGACAAAAAATTTCAAAAGATGATGAACAACGTAAAACCATGTTGGAAAAAATCGAATTGGATGAGCAGTAAATTGTGGGATGAACTATATACTTACTGGAATAGTAATGAGGAGTTTCAGGTAAATTTACTGCATATTTAATTTATATTGTTCTATTCAATTAATATATAATTTAGAATAATTTTTTAAAAAAAATTAAATGTATAGGCCAAGTCCGTGGGAAATGCGGCAAACAAGAGTAAGAATCTGGTTACGCATCGCAGTGGGTCCAAGTCGTTTCAGCACCATCGCGAGGACCTGACATATTTATTAGTTACATAGTTAGAGATTTTAATTTATAAGTTGTTAAAAATAATAGTTGATTTAACTTTAAGTTTTAATTTACACGTGTATATATATATATATATGTGTGTGTGTGTGTATATATATATATGCTTATTTCAGGAGAAACAACATGGTGCTCCTGTGTCGTACTAGGAAGTATTTGAGCATACATGCATTGGGTTAGGTTGACAACACATGCCCAGTTTCATACGCTTGGGGCCACGATGCCAAGGCGCGTCAAACATATGTAAGTAAAACATAATTAAGTTAAAGTTATAATTTAATTAAAAATGTTATCTAAATTCAATTGTTTTTTTTAACAGGAGAAATTTTGGGAACAAAGGACGTAGATGTTGGAATCTAATGGGAGGACTTATCTGACCAAGGCGGATGAGGATAGTATTTTTGATACTGTCACAGATACACCTACCCGGAACAGATGATATGGTTTTGGCAATCTAGAGGTATAGAAACTAAAATTTGTAATAAAATCAGAAATTTATTCGAATTGCTATTATCAAATACTGTAAATATAATATGAACCTGTATATCATCATATTATATTTACCTAGAAAAGTTACACTTCAACTCCCTCAAATGAGTACTATCATCATATTATATTTTCCAATGGCTATTTAAATGCTGAACATCAACAGAACAGTGAAATAAAATTATATTGAAAATGTAAAACTATGTAAAGGTTCAGACATCGCAACAGACGTACCAGAGGGCTCAGAACAAGGAGGAGATCGTACAACTCTGAGCACAGATTGCAGAGCTTCATGAGTGTGATTGTCATCGCGAAGAGCTGACGGAGCAACTTAACCAGCAGTTGGCGGAGTTCATTGCTCGGTACGGTACGCCACCTTCATCTTCTGGTGGAGAGAGTTGAGGTTAGTTTGTGTTATGTTATATATGCTTTGAGGGTTGGTGAGGCTTGATACATTTATGATGTTTGTATATACAGATGTTGTGTTGTTGATGATGTTTTGGACATGGTGTTGGATGTTATGATGGTGATGGTTTAGACATGTTGTTGAATGTTTTGATAGTGATGGTCTGGATATGGCTGTATATATTGGGTTGCTTTTATGCAAATAGTGGTTTATGGTAAGTGTTTTGTGTTTGATTTTTGTATAATATTGTGTTTTGGTGTATGTATAACTGAGATTGAGATTTATATGCTCGAAATGGAGCAGTTTTGATGGATTTATATATTGTGTATAGATGGAAGTGCTCAACTTCAAATCTATAAAAAAAATACCCAGATTTTCAACGGTTATCAACGGCTAACAACAGCTTATTGGTCACCATATTTCAATGTTTCCCAATGGCAATCAACGACAAGTTTCAATGGTTTCCAACATTTTCTAATGGCTATCTGGACAGAAATAAAAGCCACGTGGCTAAGTTACTCAGTTGGAAGCCGTTGGAAAGTAAGCGTTGATTGCATTGGAAGTCGTTGATCCATATACCAACATACTTACCAACGGCTATACCAACGGTTGCCAACAGGCTCTAGCCGTTGGTATACACTGTTGCTCTTGTAGTGTTTGTTTCCAAATTGGATTTGATATAAAAGAAAACAAATATTTTAAAGTAAAAACTATTACCAGCATATGCAAGTTCTGCTCAAGTTTTTTGCTTCAAGCTGTTATATACATCTACGATTACTGTCACTCCACCATAGCAAGTCTGTCATAGTGTTCGCATTAGCCTTCGATGTCATGTAGAGGGAAATATATGGTTGTAGTAAATGATAAATAAACCAAAATCAAACTACGGACTGACATGTTGTAGCAATTACATCATACCAAAATTAAAACACAAAAAGTTAGGGTGTGGAACTAACCATAGTTGGAAAGCAGTTGGTGAATGGAACAGGTTGTAGTGGCGAAGGGGTCAAAAGACAACTCGGGTGCGGTTGAATACCAGAGTTGATGAATAATCCAACTTAATTGGCCAGTAGTGGAGTCGGAGGTCCGAAATCAAGAAGTGAGAGGAACAACTGGTGGAGTTTGGGAGAGTAGAAGGCAGTTGGGAACTGAATTACTTAAAAATGGAAAATTTATTGGAAATAAGGGAAGTGGATATGGGAGAATTGAACATGTGTTAAGAAACCACATTTCAGTTGCTAAGAAAAACAAATAAATCAAGTGAACAATGAACAACAAATAAATCTAATGAAGCCTATATATTATTATAAAATGAAAGTACAAAAATATGGTTGTAACTGCAATTCAGTAGATTGTATAATTTACTAAAAATGTGGTGGAATGTTAAAATATTAAGTTCGTGATAGTAGTTTTAATAGATAAATTTACAAAGCTTCAGGTATAATTTACTTTTAAGTAGAACGTTAAAATATTCTTTGAAGAAAGAATTTCGTATTTCATAGTATATTATTGGATAAATTAAGCACAAAGTTACCTTAGTCATAATGAATATGTAAAACAGTGGAAATATTATGTCTGGATAAATTTGACTGCTGTAATATTGTTCTCTCTTTTACTCTAAATTTTTACTTCTGATTTCTGAAATAAAAATAGCAAAAAGGAATGAAACTAGGCAGAGGATTATAAAGTGCAAGGAAGGAGAAGAATGTTGCCAATATGATATAAAAGATAGCAAATGCCTTGAATGCGTCATATGCGGCGGGACGTTCCCCTAATTGATTTGGTTGTGAAGGGAAAGTAATAATTAAGTTGTTTTTTACATAGAAAATATAGGGAGAAATACTATGAAATTATATGTTAAATATTTTGATGTTCTGATTTGAAATCAGATTTATCTTATGTTTGCATAACCTTATTCGAATGGAAAATGAATTTACCGTTATACATGGAGATATTATGCTTGTTTGGCTTTATTGTTGTGTTGGATCTTTAGAATTTTATCCTTCGCAATGAATCTGTTATTTGCCACTAGTAATAACCAAAATAGAGTGCATGTAAAGGGGAAAAAAAGGACAATGTTTGCACATGGCTATCTTTGTTATTGTATGTAGAACCCGCACCAATTGTTCCATCCCCATTTCCCCTGTCCCCCGTGTTCCACCCAATCACAGCCCCCTGATTTCCACCTTTTGCAGTTAAATCCCTCAATTGTTGGGGACTTAAATGCAAAAAAGTGAAAATAGGGAGATTTGATTGGAGGGACATGGGGGGACAGGGGAAATGGAGACAGAAGAATTGGTATCAGTAGAACCACAAAATATCAAAGCTTACATGAGCGAATGCATAATTTAATAGATAGACAGATCTAGATAGTAGTTTCATGAACAATGAACAAAAAGGATACAACAAAGCTATTCGAACCAAACATCTTTATGTCAATTAATGCGGCAAGAGACAAAAGTTTAAGCAGGATCCACAGAAAGACAGCAGCAAATTACAATAATACCCCCGTAGATTAAAAGCTTTCAATATGCCGCATTCTTTGATCGAAGGATCTTCGGTCCATATAGCAGACAATAAGGGCAAAAAAAATAAAAAAATGGAAAATTTGAGTATCAACTTTACAATTAGTAAACGAAAGATATATAGAAATGACGTTATCTTATAAATCTAGTTCAGATCCGTAAGGGAGCCATAGAAAAAACGTTGATAAATTTCAGTAGTCTAGTAGCGGTTCAATTCTGGCTTTGCTATTATGTAGGTCGAGGAAGGTAACGACGAAGAGAGTGCTGGGAAGAGAAAAGAGTGTCTTGAAGAAGAGGAATCCAATAGTATTAAGAAGCGTTGAAGAGGGTAGAGAATAATATTAAATCGTGGTTTTTCTGCATGGTGTTTAGGTAAAACGAAAGAAGTGGCGGTAAAAGGAGAAGAATTAACCGTGGTTAGAACATAGAGCAGATAAAAGGGAAGAACAGTCGAGGAATGTCAATCGTAAATGTAGGTAAATTAGAGAAAGAGGAGGGAGAACAAAATGAAATGGATGGAAAAGGCGAAAGGATTAAAAATCGACAAACTATGACTTTTCCTTTCCTAGTTTAATAAGCAAACAAAGTCAATCAATCACCATGAACCTTACGGGTATTCAAAATGTAATATCCCAAGATTTTGCGACAATTTAAATTATTAAATTTAATGTGTTTTTGAACAAAATTTGTTTTAAATATTAAAATTTATGATTTATGTCTTATATTGATAAGGTATGAACTAAACTTGTCTTGTTAAAAATAATGAATTTCGGTAGCTATATAAGATAATGATTTATGTTTGATAAATCACTTATGTTGAAATTAAAGATTTAATATTGAATTAAAAATATAAAATAAATGAACTAATTTTGAGATTTATTTTATATTAATAATTCTAATTTATTGGATACGGTAGTAATGTAGATCCAATTGATTGTATATTGAATTTCAAACCAGTTATAATAGTAATAATATGCAATGATTGAAAATGTAACTATGATTGGTTTGTGCTGTTAATTATTGAGAGTTTAGATTTAATGTTAAGTTATTTATGTTAAATTGTGTTAATAAATTCATAATTTAATTTTTATGATTGATTGTAAAAATTTATTGGTGTAATTAATAATTGAAATAAAATTTTGAATTTGTAAATATTAAAATTCGACTTACATGAACAATTGTAACTTTATTGATTATAATTGGAATTAAAATTTAGTTTATTTTGGTAATTATTAAAAATTAATATTTAAGTATTTGAATGAAATTGACTTAATTAATTTATAATTGGAATTAAAATTGAATTTGGATAATCAATCAAAATTGGAATTTAATAGGAATCAATGTAATAGGATAATTGTTTAATTCACCTATTGGACTTTCTATATATAAAAATAAATTTAATTCCACCCCAGCAGCCCACTCTTCATTATATGTATAATTTCCTCCATCAGAATTTTACTCTAATGGATGAAACAAAAATTACAAACCCTTGCTCAAATAAAAATTCAAGCTTTAAATTCAAATCTCCTTAAAACCTAACAAATTATATACCAAAACGAAGAGCCCGACAATATGAAGCTGCTGGTATGATTTGTTTCGACATGCAGTGACCAAATTTGCCAGAAATCGCGGTCAAAATTGCTAAAAATGGAACCCTAAGCTAAAAATTAGCGCTTTTTGATTCGCAAGTTAATCGAAGAATCGACGATCTGGGTTTTGTAGAGGATGGCCTGGGGAATTGATCTATGGTAGTCGGAGGTATTATCGACAAGCGGATCATCGGAATTTGGTCGTTAAGTGGTGAAAAGCCACTTCGTTCACAACGCCGCTGGAAAGGGAGGAGACCATCAGACGGGGCATGCTCGGGGTTGGAAGGTGCGCCTGGAGCAGAGCTTCTGAATGGCGGTGGTCACGAATCTTAGATTGGCCGGAGTTGGGTGTTTTAGTTGGTCAAAGTGGCGGTGCAAAATGGGTTCTACGCAGATTTACTGTAGCGACGGGTTGGAGGAGCAGGAAAAGGAAATTGGCTTGCTGACGTGGCGTTCTATGATTTAGTGAAGAGTTTTTTTTAATAATTTTTAATAATTTGAATTTCAAATGGTAAAACACATATAACTTTTACATACGAAATCAGTTCAATGCGTGGCCAATTGCGTTGGGATCGTATCGAAATTCCGGACAACATGGAGCCGATCTGGACAGATTCTAAGACTGTTGATTTTTGAGCTAAAATTTGGATTTCAATCTAGTTTGAAAGCAAGATGAGTGATTAAACTCACTCACACCTAACTAAAATATTTGATTGCTAGTTAAATTGAATTCATGTTATGGTATAATTGTTTTGGTTGGTGTTAGACCGTTTAAATTTATTATTTATGTTAAATTTGCATAGACTGTATAATTTAATTTAATTATAGATATAAGTTGTATAGTTAGAATTTAATTTCTGTTTAAAAACCTCTTATTTAATGACTAGTAAACTGATATCACATTGAACTGTTTTGATGTAGTTTTTTTGATTGATGCCGTGGATTTATATATTTATGTATTGATATGTAATTCATATTTTTATCGACATTGTCTGTATACGTATTGATTTTTGCTAATTAATCCCAACTTTTACCCTAGATGTTACGGGCATCAAATAAACTGGAATTAATCATTAAAATGAGTTAAGTACGTAGGTTGAAATGATAAATACCTATGACCCTGATTTGGATTGAAATGACATATATCCTTTCCCAAAATACTAAAAATTAAATTTTAAGTATTACTTGGCCATTGGATAGAAAATTATATACGGACACTGGTTGGTTAAATAAATATTGTTTTTAAACTTGAATTTTTGAGTATTGTTTCAAAGACAATAAATGACATTATTAATCGTTTTCCTTTAAATTTGGACTTTGAAATTTAAATTTTCAATTTTAAAAGAATTCGTAAATGGGGATAACTGAAGTAACAAACTGAATTGAATATGAACTAAATTTATCGAAATTGAATTATTTATCCATCTTTGATATTTACTTTAAATTAACTTGATTTATAGTAATAATTGGATTGTGAACTCGATATTTTTATAAATGAATTATTCAAAATGAGAATTATAATTAAAATTCAATTATGTGAATCAAATTATTAAATCGAATTGTTTGAACCGAACTGTTGAATCGAATCGGAATATGAATGGGAAGTTGAATCTTTTTGAATTAAGATATCGAAATTTTGTCGAATAAGTTGAAACTGGAATATGATTCACAGTTTGGTTAACTTTTGAAGAAACGATTCCAATTCCAACTACAGTATTTTAAACCATTTTATAAAATATTTTTATATAATAATTATTTTCTTTATAAACTATTTTACCTTATAACTATTTTATTTTTAATTTTTCTATATTAATTATTTTAAATAAACTATTTTTAATAATCAACTATTTATTTTATAAACTACTTTAATATTTTAACTATAGATTTTATTAAATTTTGATAATTTTATTTTATATATAAACTATTTATTTTCAAACCTTTTCAAAATTATATATATAAACTACTTTTTATACTTCTCAACTATTTTAAAAATATTTAAATTATTTTAAGATTGGAATTATTTCAAGGTTTTTAAAATTGGTTTAAATGGAGATTTTATTATCAAATATATTCTATCTTGAATATTGAAATGAATTTTAAGAAAATATGATAGTTCGATATGAGATACGAACCCATTTGAAATGTAAAGAAACTGACCGATATGAAAAATGTAAACGTTAGGTTGTTAAAGAGACCGGGATCGGATATTGTCATACTCTCTACCGATACCGAAAACCACTTTAACAACTGTGTAGGCGGTGGAGTTCCAAAATGAAGTAGGTTGATTTGGAGGCGATGACTGGTTTAGAAGAAAGAGAATGATAATGGATATCCTTGACCTTCGGGTCATAATTAAAATGACTATAAAAGGGCTATACCAGACCAAGTGGGGTTAGCTAAATCCATCGGGAATACTTCTTCCTTTATTACTATAGTCCCTCGGTTTGATTGATTTGATGTGCATCCGTAATTTGGGGGTGTTGTTCAAGGTGGGCGGTATTCGCGGCTGTGCATTTCCACCAATCCAGGCATGCAACTAGTATATTCATACTCTGGGCATTCCTCGTGTGCCTTGTCATATTATCCTGATTGAGCCCCCTACGACTTTGATTTGTACCGTACCTATGGAGTGCCCTCTGATAGCCACTGGATTATGGTGGACTTTATGGTATCTGTATAGAGTATGGTATTATAAACGGTATAAGGGTAAAAATATAATCTCGCTTACGCTATTTTAATATGTTACATTTAACCATAGACACTATTATAATAGCGTATTGTATTATATATTATCTAGTTAATGGATCCTTAGGAGATGGAAATTCCTGTAACATCTCTTTAGTTATTGCACTCATATTATCGCATGCATTTGATTTAACTAATATGAGAATATTTTAGTTCTGATCCGAGTATTTTTGTATTTTCATTTGTGCTCAGGTCAGCCTGAGCTTTCGGTTATTGAAGACAATGTTATAAAGATGAAGATGGAGCTCAACAGAAGTATTTATTATTATTACTCCGCTGCAAACATTGGTATGTTTATGATAGTTAACTATGATAATTAATGTAAAATATAATCAAATGTATGTTTTAACAACTTCATGAGTTGTTACTTAGTTATTATATTTTGTCCTTCCGCTGTGAGATTTTATGTGTTTGTTTTCTTCTTCTCTTCTTTTTCTTATATAAATCCCAATAATTATCTGTATTTTTGATTTGTTATGTCGACATTGAGGATCATTGTCGATTTGAACGGTAAAAAATTCCGAATTTTACACAAAAATCCAAAATAATCAACAAAATTCTCATATAAAACAGCGTACAAAACAAAATATATAAAACAAAAAAACAATGAGTAGCAAAGAATAGGAAGCACCAAAAGGATAGTTCCCATCATAGTGGGGAAAGGAAAAGAGGAGAGGAGAGTGTACCAGCACACAAATCTCTTGCATCATACAAATATTCCGTTGCTGCCAAGGTTTTAAATCTCGGATATTGGTCACCTTTCGTCTAGGCAATTTTAGAGACTTGATCTTGTATCGGGAGAGATCTCAGTTGAGATGAGTCTAACTCGAGGGTTTGTCTCGGATTTCCATCTCGGGTCTGAAAGCTCATATCGGAACAATCTCGGTGTATATGATATGCTGAAAACTAATATTCTTACACAATAATTTTCCTGAATGCCATTATAAAATTAAAAACTTAAACTTGAATTGCCAAATCACCTCGTCGTTCTTAATTTACAAAAGAACATTCATATTCATAAATCATAATATTTTTAAAATAAAAAAATAACACAATATAAATAGATTAGTGCTTACAACTTATGATCCATAAATATGAATTATTGTCAAATAAAGAACATAAAAAGAATACAAAACATAAAACAATTCAACATAAGTAAAACATAAAATACATAATTTTACATGAAACATGCTGCTAAAAAATGAGAGTATGAAATCATAAGCCACTACAAGAAAATTAACAATAGATAGCACAGAGGACAGCACCACAATGCAACTTGCTGTACTTAGAGATTATTTTTACGTCCTTCACAAATAAAAATAGCGCCTTATCCACGTCATCACATGCCTATGCGCCTAAAGCAAAAAAGAAAAAAGAGATGGCGGCTAATTTTTTTTCCCTCCCGTTCATATTTGCTATTCCAGAGTTTAGCATGAAGCCCCTTTTCGTCGTCTCCACTTCCAAAATCATTATTTTGTTTCCTAAAAATCACATCTTTGGTAAATCTTTTGAAATTCCTACCTAAAAGTCTAAAATTAGCATTCATTTCTCCTACTTGGACGATTAATGTTGAGGCGCTTCTCTTCATCGTCTTCACATGAAACCCTTGCTGACTTGTTTATCAATTATTGGATCTGAACTCCCTCTTTGGAGAATAACTAGTATGTATGTAGACATGCGGGTGGAAGCTCTTCATCTTGCATGCTTTCGAGATGCTTGCTTGGAACATGTATTGTTCATCATGAGTCTCTGTCGCTCTCCTTTCCACTCTCTTTTCCGTTGTATTGTTTTTTATTGTGGTAGACGGTTATAATTTTAGTAAATAACTTGATGGATACTTAAATGATAGTTTATACTTATATCAACATCTCATGGATGATGGTATTCTTATTACAAGGGTTCTAAAATTCAATAGAAAAAATTTCTAAGAAACAAAAGGAATGAAAGAGTGGAGAAGAGAAACACAACAACATTAGATCCTTTATTTTATATGTATATATATTCATCCTTGTAGATGCTTAGGCTCTTGCCTCTTGTTGAATGGTTGAATAGACTATTTTTGTTTCAGTCACAATTGTGTTTCTTTATTTATTTTTAAGATATAGAAAAATGACTTTTGAACAAACATAAAAAACTTGTTAAATAATGCCTGTTTAATAACATTGACCACCTTTTGGAATGAACAAATAGCTAATGCATAATAAGCTGTTTGTTACTGGCAGCTACTGCTAATGGTTCTGACCAGAGATAGAGTTGATTGCAGCTTTGGATCTGCAATGGCGTTGATCTCGGTATCATGCCCTAAAGCTTCAATGCTTTCTCGCAATCCGGCGATTACTCGGGGGTTGTTTACCACAAGAGGAATTAAAAGTTCACAGTGCAGCTTTATGATTAGAGATGTTCCAAACTTCCACAAAATTACTTCTTCAAAGTAAACGACTCCTTGTATTGCACAAAAATCAAACAAACGCGGTGGAGATTTATCCGCAACTTGCCGTGGTGAGAAAATTCTAATAGCAAACAGAGGTGAGATTGCTGTCAGAGTTATTAGAACTGCACATGAAATGGGCATTCTGTGTAGTGCTGTTTACTCAACAATATATAAGGATGCTCTTCATGTGAGGCTTGCTGATGAGGCTGTGTGTATTGGAGAAGCACCAAGCAGTCAATCGTATTTGTTGGTTCAAAATGTATTATCAGCTGCTGTCAGTCGAGGCTGCACCATGTTGCATCCTGGTTATGGTTTCCTCGCTGAGAATGCTGGTTTTGTTGACATATGCAGAGAGCAAGGAATCAATTTTATTGGACCTAATCCTGACAGTATTAGAGTTATGATGGATAAAGCTACTGCAAGGGAAACAATGAAGAAAGCAGGTGTGCCAACTATACCTGGAAGTGATGGATTATTGCAGAGCATAGAAGAGGTTGTCAGCCTTGCTGATAAAATGGGCTTCCTGATAATGAATATGGCAACCGCTGGAGGAGGAGGACGTGGGATGCGTCTTGCCCAAGAACCTGGAGAATTTGTCAAGTTGCTTCAGCAAGCTAAGAGTGAAGCAGCAGCTGCCTTTGGGAATGATGGGGTTTATTTGGAAAAGGGCATATTGAATCCAAGACATATTGAATTTCAGGTTCTTGCTGACAAGTATGGAAATGTTGGTCATTTTGGGGAACGTGGTTGCAGTATTCAGAGAAGAAACCAGAAGCTCCTAGAAGAAGCTCCTTCTCCTGCTTTGACCCCGGAATTACGACAAGCAATGTGTGATGCTGCCATAGCTACAGCTGATTCTATTGGTTATATTGGAGTTGGAACTGTAGAATTTATATTAGATGAACGGGATTCATTTTACTTCATGGAAATGAACACTAGGATCCAGGTTGAGCATCATGTCACGGAAATGATCTCTTCAACTGATTTGATCGAGGAGCAAATTCGTGTAGCTCTTGGAGAGAGACTAACGTACAAGCAGGAAGACATTGTTTTTAGAGGACATTCCATCGAGAGTTGTATAAATGCTGAAGATGCTTTTAAAGGATTTCGACCTGGACCAGGGAGGATCACGGCCTATTTACCTTCTAGAGGTCTATTTGTTATAATGGACAGGTATGTATATCCAGATTATGTTGTCTCCCCAAGCTACGACTCTCTACTGGGAAAGCTTATTGTATGGGCTCCAACAAGGGACAAAGCAATTGAACGAATAAAAAGAGCACTTAGTGACACCATAATCATAGGAATTCCTACAACAATTGAATACCACAAGCTGATTCTTGATGTTGAGGACTTCGGGAATGGGAAGATTGACACTGCATTTATACCCAAACACGGAACCGAATTGGCTGTTGTGAGCACAAAACTGTTTTGCCGCTTTTGAAGCTTTTAGTATCCTTGCAACTTTTAATTATATAAGCACATGAAAATCATAATAAACAAACAACCTCTTATTTGGACATTAATCTCATGAAAAAAATTCATTTTGAATTTTAAAGCATTTAAATTTATGTTAATTTGTATAGCAAATGAATTATATTTTGGACATCTGTGGCATATCCTAACGCTATCTTTCTGGCAATGCAGCCCCAAAAGTTGGTGGTATCTGCTGCAGAGTGAAAATAAGCTAGTGCTACTGCATAGGATGCAAACGTTGATAATCTATTAACTATTTTTTCATTGCACATTGGGAAAAAAGCATTCTGAGATTAGTACAATAATGATTGTAAAAGCCAAATTTTCTCCATTTTTATTAATTTTCTCAAAGGTTAAAAAAAGAGACGAATTAAAATTGTGCATGTATTGTATTATTTTGATTTGATTTTGAGGATGTTTGTGTAATGTTTTTTTGAGGAAAAAAGAAGAAGATTCTAGCAGTGTATCAGCCTAAGACATGGCATCTCTTTTTTGTATTTTACCATGGAATATATTGCTTTCCCATTTGCATGGCTTATTTCTCTCTTTATTATCTATTCGTTGGTTTTTTTCCCAGCTGAGAAAAGAGGAACACCGTTTTATACTAACGTTTTACTCTACAATAGGGGATGTGAAGAAGAGGATAATCAGAGTGACAGTTGAGAAAAGAGGAACGAAGGCCTGATGAGGCAATCTTGGGCTCTTTTTCATTCAAGGCAACTAGATGATGTGAACCGTAGAATAGCAATGCTTGAAGGTGAAACTTGTTTTATTTTTACCGATCTAGAAAAATTTCAATGTGACTTTGCATGTTATGCTATTTTCTAAATAATTTTTTTATGTTTATTTCTTCTATATTTTGTATATGTCACACCATCCGTTGGTAATAGCTCTGACACTCCTCTTCGAACGAGGATTATTCAAAGAGCATGTCGCTGCTTGAAAGGTGTTTGAGAGGAATGAATTTCTTTTCATTTGTTAATTTTACTTCACTGATTTTTGGGGTATGCATTGTGGATTCTACACCTATTTTGTCCATGAGTTTGTTTTCTTTAACAGTGTTAAGTCTGTCTGAGATATATAAAAAAATATAGCTCGGTAATCATTATTTTATATGTTCGTATTCTAACTTGTCTCCTAATCTGGTCTTCTATTTTTGGAGCAGATGATGTGATTGGAATTTGCGTTGTTGCAACTATTGTTGGACTTTTAGATGGTGGAATCGCAAAATTCCCGAATTTATAATCGTTTTTCTTAAGTATAAACTAATATGGTTCCAAAATTCCCAAAATCAGCACAAAGTTATATATCGGTAAGTATAGAATAATCTACCTGGTTTTTGATGTACAAATGCAAGGTCTAACATGTTAAGTGGATGCCATTTTAAAGATAAATAGCTATTTGATCTAATTTGAGATCATGATTCTCATGATGTTTATTTTCTGCATTTTTGTTTGTTTCCAGTTACGCGACACCAAAGTATGCTAACATAGGCCATTTGAATGGAAAAATACAGCATTGGTGTTTTGCCACTCAAATCAACTACCGGTAGAGATCCTGTAGCTATCTCGAACTAGGCATGTGCTTGAGATCAAAAGCCAGTTGGTGTATAAGATATATAGCAAACATCTTGAATTGCAGTCATAATGCTCTACTCCGCTAGTGATATTTGCGTTGCTTGTTTTAATCTCTTATTAAGATGCTATGATTTGAGAAAATGCTAGTTTCATATTCTGGG
The DNA here is from genome assembly GCA_030737875.1 of Allium sativum. Taxonomy (NCBI): domain Eukaryota; kingdom Viridiplantae; phylum Streptophyta; class Magnoliopsida; order Asparagales; family Amaryllidaceae; genus Allium; species Allium sativum. The sequence goes on along the minus strand of CM060910.1, from coordinate 330,238,669 downwards.
TTTTTATCGTAGATAAAATTAGTTAATTCTAGGATAACAGGCTATTTAAGTGTGGCATCGGGTTTTGTCCTTACAGCGTAGCTGTGCGCTAGGAAATATTCACTTTGAGGTTCCAATTTCTTTATTCAGATTTCTCTGATCTTGAAGTGTTGTGTCTGTGATCAAGTAAGTTGTGTCTTGAACGTCGTCTTGAACGTTGTATATAAAACTGTGGCTGATATGGACTGATTCGTGTAACATTAGCTTGGACATTTTTAAAGCTGTAAATTGTTTGTTTGCAGTATTTCCTTTAAATGTTCATCTTTTGAAAGCGTATTGTTTGATCCATCTTCTGTTGAAAGAGTTCCGAAGAAAAATTAAGCTGTGTCTAGGATAATATTATTTGATGCTGAACTATTTTTGACATGGGAGCTGTTATTGTTTGTTTTGCAGCTGGACATGGTTGATTGGCAGTTGTTTATGTGAAGGGTCCACCATTACTTTCAGGTTATTTTTGCCTCATTTTATTGGCAAAAGAGACATGGATTAGTTATACGTGCATGATTTTATAGTTCATAAGTTAACTAGTTATATGAGTGCTTTCACGTAGACATAATATACATTTGGTTTTTGCCATGGTACATCTGAACTTTTAATTTTTTTTGTAATCTGAGTCCAGGATATTTAAACTTCTTTTTTAAGAAAAACCAGTTAGAACTGGCGTACAAATTAAATGCTAGGCATAGCAGTACTGCTAAGTGCTGGTTGTCATTTTTAAACTACGGGATTTTGTCTTCCTTTTGTTTATCCATTTTTGTTTTTGTGTTTTCATCCGTATAAAATTTCAAACTGCAAATGCACCTCGTGAAAACAACCATTTTTAAAAAACAAAGCCAGTACACAAAACAAAAATAATTTTTTTATTTTATTTTATTTTTAGACGTGAGAAAATTCATTGTCGGATTGTTAAATTACCTTGTCATGATTGCTTCCTTTCATTGCTTTGTATTCATCCACTTCAATTTCTGATTACGAAAAGAAGAAGAAAAAAGATCATAAATTAGTCCTCCAGACATCAATGAAAATGTATACTGTGGCATTACACAGTATGCTGCGAGTGTTAAACGACGATTATAGTCTACTTACAAATTAAAAGTATAATAGTACACTTGGCACAAGTTGCTCAAAAGACTAATATAATCGAATGTATGCTATTTGTTGGATTAAATTCTACCTTTTCTTGCATGTTGCATGTTGGTTAAGCTATCTAGGACCATTTGTGTTCGGTCAGTGTATTCATGATATATGGATTAGAATAAAGAGTAGACCATGCAATATATATTACATATTTGATTCAGTTATTAATTAGCCAGTTATCATTGCTTCGTTGTTTGTAAAAATTATAGAACTCCACATGGTTATGGTTGGTTAAGTACCTGTATGAGAAGAGTGATGTGGATTTTTTGTGAACTCAACTCAACTCTGGCTTTGTATCAATCTGGGAAATGTGCATGTCTTCTTATCACCACTGTCATGCTTGCTTCCAAGTTTGTGCAGTTGTAAGTAGTGTATCTTACATAGCACATATTCATTTTACTCTACTGTAATATATAATTTGTTGGGAAACAATGGCTGAGTCGCGTACTTTGTCGCTTTCTTGAAGACGATTCGACGATCTAGTCGGTGGTGCAAAACCAGTTCTACTTCCGCCGCCGCCTCTAGGATAAAACAGCCTCTCTAAAATGAATAACTGATTTGCTTTGCACAACAAATCAATGCAGATTTGCACTTTCGAATTGAACTGCTCGAAAATTTCTGGAAGAATGTTTTTTTTTAATGGCGAAGGAAGAGAAAAAATTTCCTGTACCAATCTCGTCTACAACTGAAGATAATATATAGATGGGATTAGGGCTGAACGAAAATACCGGTCAGTTGAGGAAAATAGGATCTGCGAAATACTTGTTCAAAAGTTTACCGCTTCATATATAAAAGTCGGCTCAGAAATATTTTCCGTATTGAAAAACTAGTTCGAAAAATGCAGTGTTTTCTGGACTAAAAATATAAGTGTCTACACCACATAGCCAAGGCCCAAGGCCCAAGCCCGAACCGAACCGAGCCGGGCAGGGCCGGGCCGGGCCGAGTCGGTCGGTCGCGTGCGCGTGTGTGGTGGTCATGATGCATGGTCTCCCTCCTCACAACAAAGCATGCATTGGGAGCCCTAGGCCATAACATGACTTCTTAGAAACAAGTATAAATACTTGCATCTTTCTTATAATCTCATGATGTGGGACTATTCACAAATATGAGACATCATAAACTTATTTTATATTTTATATAATTCATAAAATTTCCAACAATCTCCCACTTGAATTTTTTAAAATATTATCGAGCAGTTTCTAAAAACATAAGACTGTGCATAAACAAAGGTGTCATCCGACTTGAACCTTTGCATAGTGAATAAGATTCAGTTTTTACTAGAGTGACACGTAGTCTTGAACTCTATTCCTGACATCAAACCACACACAATCTTTTCTATAGTACAATCAATTAAGCCCGTGCATTTATGGCCATAAACGTCTATCCCAGTTTAGTGAACGCTCTAGAAGTTTTGCCCAAAACTCCATAGGAAACAGCCACATTTCCACATTCACATAGGTGAGTCTATCAAGAGTACTCCTGAAGGTAGGTACTCCACTCCAAATAGAGTATAGATCTCATTAAGAGTTTCTATTAACTCATCCTTTATCACTTTAGGAATACATGCTTCTTAGTTTTTCATATAGCATGTTCAACTTCTATCACTACACAACTTGTTTTTACCCATTGAACCTATTTCTTGGGATCTCCAGTCATTTAGGTCGGGTTACCATTGTGCGTGACTTAACAATCTAAGGGTAATAGTCCCATTCTTTTAGAAGAATTATGGACTTTCTCTCTGGACAGTCCTTTCGTCAAAGGATCTGCCAAATTTTCGTCGCTACGTACGTAATCTACTCTAACGGAACCTGTAGAGATTAGCTCTCTAACCGTGCTGTGCTTACGACGTATTTGTCGTCTCTTACCGTTATAATAACGGTTCTGAACTTTTGCAATAGCCGCGGTACTATCGCAATGTATCAACACAGCCGGTATCGGTTTTTCCCATAATGGAATCTCTGCTAGCAGATTTCTCAAATACTCTGCTTCTTCACTAGCTGTAGCTAGTGCTATCATCTCAGACTCCATAGTAGACTGAGCCAAAATAGTCTGTTTCTTGGATTTCCAAGAAACAGCTCCTCCAGCGATGCTAAATATATAGCCACTGGTCGCTTTAGAATCATCTGATAAAGTATTCCAGTCTGCATATGAGAATCCTTCAAGTACAGCTGGAAACTTTTCATAATGTAATCCAAGGTTCATAGTTCGTTTAAGGTATCTCATGACCCTTTCAATAGCATGCCAGTGCTCTATACTAGGTCTACTGGTAAACCTGCACAATAATCCCACGACATAGGCAATATCGGGTCTAGTACAATCAGTGGCATACCGAAGGCTGCCAATGATGCTCGCATAATCAAACTGTCTTACACCTTCACCAGTGTTCTTAAATAACTTTACACTTGGATCGTATGGTGTACATGCAGGTTTACAGTCAAAGTAATTATATTTCTTTAGTATCTTCTCAATGTAATGAGACTGATCCAAAGAAATTCCCTTTTCTGACCTAGTAATTTTAATACCAAGGATTACACTCGCCTCACCTAGATCTTTCATGTCAAAATTGGCACTTAATAAGGATTTGACTGAATTTATGGCATGAATGTTTGACCCAAAGATGAGTAGGTCATCTACATAAAGGCATATAATAGTGCAAATGTCATTCTTAAATTTGTAATAAATGCATTTGTCACTTTCATTAACTTTAAAATCATTTGAAATGATTAAGTTATCAAATTTTTCATGCCGTTGTTTAGGTGCTTGTTTTAAACCATATAATGATTTATCTAATTTGCATACTTTATGTTCTTGACCATGTACTACAAATCCTTCAGGCTGGTCCATATAAATTTCTTCGTCTAATTCACCATTCAAAAAAGCGGTTTTAACATCCATTTGGTGTATTAGTAAATTATGAATGGAAGCAAATGAGATTAATACTCGAATGGATGTTATTCTAGTTACAGGTGAAAAAGTATCGAAGAAATCTATATTTTCTTTTTGTCTAAAACCTTTAGTTACTATTCGTGCTTTGTATTTATCTATAGTACCATCAGGTTCTAGTTTCTTTTTAAGTACCCATTTACAGCCTATAGATTTACAACCAGGGGGTAAATCTGCCAAATGCCAAGTCTTATTGGATTCAAGAGAATCCATCTCATCATTTATAGCCTCTCGCCAGAAATCGACATCTAATGAAGATAAGGCCTCTTGGAGGTTTAAGGGATCCTCCTCTATAGTAAAAGCGCTAAAATCCGAACCAAAATCTTTTACGGTTCTTGCTCTTTTACTTCTTCTAGGTTCAGCTTCAGAACTTTTATTAAGTTCTGTTCTAATAGGCGTACTTAATGTGCCCCAACTATTCCTTAATTTAAAAGGAAATTTAGTTTCATAAAAATCGGCATCATTTGATTCAATTATGTTATGTGCATTTATATCATAAAATCGATATGCTTTGCTATTAATAGCATAGCCTACAAATACACATTCATATGCTCTACTTGCCAATTTTATTCTCTTAGGGTCTGGAATGCGAACGTAGCTAGACAATCCCAAGTTCTAAAGTATGAGACATTGGGTTTATGATTCTTTAAAATTTCATAAGGTGAAATTTTATTCTTAGATTTAGGGATTCTATTTAGAACATAATATACAGTCAATAAAATATCCTCCCAACAATGTTTTGCTGCACCAGAATTTAGTAGGATGGCAACTACTAATTCGGTAAAAGTCCTATTTTTTTCTTTCATCTTTACCGTTCATTTCAGGTGAATAGGGTGCAGTTCTCTCATGTATAATACCATGTAATTTATAGAAGTCTAGAATTGAATTAGATTCATATTCTGTTCCTCTATCACTACGAAATCTCTTGATTTTCTATTTGTTTGATTCTCAATCTCAGTTTTGAATGTTTTAAACATGTCAAAAGCATCACTTTTATTTTTCATAAGATAAACATATGTAAAATCAGAACAATCATCGATAAAAGTGATAAAATAACGATGTCCATGTCTAGTCAATGTGCCATCAAGTTCACATATGTCAGAATGAATCAAGTCTAAGGGTTCAGATTCTCTATCAACAGATTTATGAGGTTTCTTTGTGATTTTTGCTTGTGTACAGAATTCACATTTATCAGATTCAGATTCTGCTATCTTAGGTATCATATCTAGAGTGCTCATGTTATGAATTATCCGTTTATTAACATGATATAATCTAGAGTGCCAAATATTAAAATCACACAACATATAAGCAGAATTATTCACTTTATTAGATTCAACATTTAATTTGAACATTCCCTCACAAGCATAACCCTTTCCTACAAAGTTTCCCTTATACACTATGGTATACAAATCAGCCCCAATAAATTGAGTAAACCCTGCCTTATTAAGGAGATAGTCAGACACTAGAATCTTCCTCATCTCTGGAGTATGCAAAACATCTTTGAGGATCACAGTCTTTCCAGAGGTAAACTTGATCTCCACGTTTCCAATCCCTGCAACTTTAGTGGTGTGAGAATCTCCCAGCAACACTTTCTGATCATCAGCAGTCGTGTATGTGGAAAACATAGCACGATCATAGCAGACATGGCGAGAAGCACCAGTGTCTACCCACCAACCCTCTGATCCACCAACAAGGTGAATCTCAGTAATCATAGCCATAAGAGGCTCCTCCTCAATAAAGTTAGCCTGTGGTACAGAGCTAGGCTTGTTCCGACACTTTCGTGCCATATGACCTGGTTTTCCACAGTTGTAACATAGAAACAACTGTCCAGAGTCATTCTTTTGGGTTGATTTTTGCTGTCCTTTTGGGTTTCCTTGCGGATTCTCATTCTATTTGTTGCGTCTGTTCTGATTCTTAAAAGACTTCTGGTTTGGTTTCAGAACTACGGGTTTGGTCTTTTTAGTGTTGTTGTTTGAAACAAACAACACTTCCTCTTTCTGGTCTTGTTTGCGTGCCTCCTCCTCAATGCGAAGGCGAGTGATCAAACTCTCTAAGGAAAACTCCTTAGTCTTATGTCGTAAGAAATTTTTAAAGTCTTTCCAACCTGGGGGCAGTTTGTCAATAATAACAGCAATTTGAAACTGTTCATCCAAAACCATACCTTCGGAGATGATCTCATGAGCTATTTTCTGCAGCTCATGAGACTGCATCTCTACTGACCTATCGTCTATCATCTTGTACTTGAGATAGCGGCTTACAGCATACTTCTTTGCCTCTACCTCCTCTGTATCGTATTTCTTCTGCAGTGCTTCCCAGATCTGCTTTGCTGTCTTGTCCTCTGAGTTATAATAATCATACAGATCATCGCTCAATCCGTTCAGAATAAAAATTTTGCATAGATAATCCTGTTCAGTCCAGGTCTGCAACTGCTTTGATTGTTCAGTCCAGGATTTCATCTGCGCTTCATCAGTTCCGTCAGGCTTGTCTGGCAGCTGCGGTTTGTCGGTGGTCAGAGCAGCAGCCACCTTCCTCATCGTCAGGTAGAACTCTATTTTTTGATGCCATCGTTTGAAGTGCAGACCTTCGAAACGAAACGGGGCAGCAGCCACCAATGGGATCTGGAATGCAGAGGAAGGTGCAACATCATCTATGGTTGTTGTCGAAGCCATTGTTTCTGATCGTCTTCAAATTGTTGGGAAACAATGACTGAGTCACGTACTTTGTCGCTTTCTTGAAGACAATTCGGCGATATGGTCGGTGGTGCAAAACCAGTTCGTACTTCCGCCGCCGCCTCTGGGATAAAACAGCCTCTCTAAATGAATAACTGATTTGCTTTGCACAACAAATCAGTGCAGATTTGCACTTTCGAATTGAACTGCTCGAAAATTTCTGGAAGAATATTTTTTTTTAATGGCGAAGGAAGAGAAATTTTTTTCTGTACCAATCTCGTCTACAACTGAAGATAATATATAGACGGGATTAGGGATGAACGAAAATACTGGTCAGTGGAGGAAAATAGGATATGCGAAATACTTGTTCAAAAGTTTACCGCTTCATATATAAAAGTCGACTCAGAAATATTTGCCGTATTGAAAAACTGGTTCGAAAATGCAGTGTTTTCTGGACTAAAAATATAAGTGTCTACACCACATAGCCAAGGCCCAAGGCCCAAGCCGAATCCCGAACCGAGCCGGGTCGAGTCGGTCGGTCGGTCACGCGTGTGTGGTGGTCATGATGCATGGTCTCCCTCCTCACAACAAAGCATGCATTGGGAGCCCAAGGCCCCAACATGACTTCTTAGAATCAAGTATAAATACTTGCATCTTTCTTATAATCCCATGATGTGGGACTATTCACAAATAGGAGGCATCATAAACTTATTTCATATTTTAAATAATGCATAATATTTCCAACATAATTCATACACACTTACAAGTACATTGGATTATTGCAGAAATTGCAAATGGTGACTGAGAGTTAAGGAGTCTGAAGTCGATGGCATGCATTGGAGAAATTGCCACATGGAGAAAACTGAAAGATGGGGGTAACAATGTAAGATTGTTCGTGCTGGTTAACGTTTTAATTACATTTGATATGAATAGAATTGCGGTTGTCATGTTTTATTGCGAAACCATAAATATTTTAGAGCCTGAACCAACCAGCACCACAAAGTTTTCTAATATGACAAATATGATATGAATTGATTACTACGGCTTATGCCTTTTTTATTAATTAAAAGAGAATTAATTTCATCATTCAAATATTCATTACTGCTTCATCTTATTTATAAAGGCTAGTTGCACTCTACTGTTGATATGTTCAAAACGTTCAAGACATGGTCTGTTTCACTTGATAAAAAGCTCATACCAACAAGATCAACTAATATGGGAAAGCTGGTGAGTTCCAGAAACGTGATTTTTCTTTCTGCTTCTTTGATAATATAATAATAAATTGATGAACTAATTATATGAATATTTAACTGAGTTTTATTAAATTTAACTAAAGGTATATAAAAAATATCCAAGTTAATTGAGTTTTATAAAAAAAAAAACTAAATTTCACTTTTTAAGTAAATTAACTAAAGGTTATGAAAATTAACTGACCTCTATTGCTTCCATAATACAGTTAATTTTTTTTGTTTTTCTCATGCTCTTACATTCCTATATAATATTCATCCATACAAATTATAAAAACAACTAATATATCACAACGTAACCAGATGAAAGCCAACGAATATCAATAGAATTGCAGGTGTTTGTTCTATATAGTTAATTAAACAGATGTTTGGAACAAAGTTAAATGCTTATCGTAATCAAAATTTTAATTGGCAAAGTTATTCCTGGAAAGTTAAAATACGCCGTTTACTCCATGGACAATTTAGAATAAAATGACAATAGCAAAGATGATATATGGACTTTCCATAACAGTCGCATTTGATTCTTCGACATAAAAGAGCTTTTTGAGTCCACAAACACAAAGGTGAAAAAGGGAAGTTATTTCATGTATAAGAATACACTGAAGTTCAGTTTGGCATATATGCACTGAGATGTAATTCTCCTTAAACGTCTACTGCAAATAAATTTGGTGCAGGCAATAACTAAATTTTTGTTGGAATTGTTAATCATGGATATGTAATAAACTATTTTATTTTATGACTTTGAGTTTACAGAAGTATGCAAAAGAAGACACAATACATATCACTAGAATAGCCATTTTTGCCTGTTCATATTACCAATTTTATTTCATATATACGAGCGACAAAGAGGCCATATAGTTATGCATTTGTAGTTCATAACAATCCATTGCCTATGATACCTAAGGAAGACAATATAGCACAAAAATTTGCTAAGCATACGAAGTCATACAAACTAGAAATAAAAATAAAAATGGCGACATAGTATCCCCAACATACGAAGTCATACAAACTTGAAAGTGTGAATGATCCTGTGAAGTCATATGTTCAACAAAAAACTATATATCAGCTGTTAAACAATTTCCTAAACAGTCAACATGCACCACATAGTATAAAATTTTGTTTTTAATCATTGGTTTGTTTAGCTTGAATTAAATTCTACTTATGTTCGATGCTTCTGCAGCTGAACATTGGGGGAAAAAAAATGCTTGATAGCATTGTGACAGTCTTGGCTAAACCAGATCAAAATGAAACAGAGTTGGAGGATGATGTAATTGAGATCCTGGAAAATATAGATTATTCTGCATCGTTTGCATCATTACAGAATGCTAGTAAGCTCTGTAATTTTCCCCTTATTTATGTAATTCTAAAAATGCATGGTTACATTTTTATGTTCTGATTGGCTGTTGATCGGTTGGAGGTCCGACAATGGCTCCCCTTATTTATGGTCTGTCATGTTACCTTGTGAGCTTTCAAATTAGTTTCTTTTTTGGTCTGCTTTGTTTGCAAGTTGCAGATGTGGTAGTCTTTTGAGGTTGTTAGTTAAGTGAGTGATTTAATACCGGTGCTTGTTGTAAACCATGTTTGGTGCATTTGTATGACAGGTGGTGTATGATGACGCTGTGATTGCTACAAGTTGGAAGGCAGAATGCTTGTATTAATGCATTTTGTATCGACTTTCATAGATTGTTGTTTTTTAATTTGTATCATTTTGGTTAGTTATGATTCATTGTATGAAAGGCTACTTTTAGTCACAAATATTTATCTGTTGAAAAACTACATACGAATTCTTATGGATATATACATTGTGGTTTGATTTTTGACTCCATTTGATTATGTTAGCAGCATCATTCTATGTACATGTTCTATACCAAGTGATGAAACGCTATAGAAGGTATATGTATTGACATATAGCATCTAAGATAGCAATAAACGTGCTATAAAATAAGGTTTTCCATAGCATTTAACCAACCCTATTGTATATAGTTGACCTATTATAGCTTGTTGATATATAGCGTTTATAAAATCACTATAGTTTTATTTTATAGCGGATATTAAACGCTGTTAAAGGGCATATTTGTTGTAGTGAGCATTGCAGAACATATATTAATATATGATATGCTCACTTAACATGTAAAATATAAAATAACATGAGGTTATCATGGTTGGATTTGAGTTTTCTTGATTGTTGTTTTGGTTTGGTCACAAGTTCAAATTTTAACTAGAAAAACTGAGACTTTGGGTGATTTCTCAGTATCTCATCTCGGTTGATATATCATTCAATATTGCAATATTTCGGATGATATATGCGAAACGAGATTTACAGTGGGATTTGTTGTTTCATTAAGGAACCTAAAACGAGATCTCGGAGGAGATCTCGAGCGATATTTTCGAGATTTGAGACAATAGTTGCTGCCGGATATGGTTTCTCATGAATTATGATATAAACAGCAAGGGATACTTCGTATCCTGTGTTCTTTTGATCACTTCAGGTCTTTCTTCTATTCTGCTTCTCCAAATACTCCAATTCAAACTTTCAACTGTTTACATTTGGATTCTTTATTGATCACTTGCATAGCAACCGTAGGATATCCTAATGACATACCTACTTTCATGCAGTTTAGAAATTAGCTGATACACATGTATGTAAATGCTTGTAACTCTATGCGATAAATTTTGCAGTGGAGAAAAAGAAAATCATATGATTATTGTAATATCTGCAGATATCAGAAATTCAAAATGAAAAACAAAATATCATACAGTGGGCATCCAATAACATTGTTATTTTATTTACCAAACATATGTTCAATGCCTAAGCAAATAGTTCAGTATTAACTTTTCAAAGATGTTGTTCTGATTCCTCTGCTTACTCTACAATATATTACTGATGAACCACTTTTGCTGTAGCAGTACTGTTTAATTTATATTTTCGAGATAAAAGCAATAAGAAAAACAAAGGAATAGCAATCAGAATTTTTGCCAGTAGGTTTGTTTTATCCAAACGTTATTGCCAAAGAAATTGCCATTACTAAATGAGCACATCAAAAAATGCTTCTAGTTTCCTCTTTCCATAGTTTTCGAGAAACAAAAATATGAAGCTACAGGCAAACTATATAATAAAATCTCTTTGTTTTAGCGAACTAGATAAAGAACGATCCAGATTTAATATAGGACTAAACATCAGACTATTTATGGCTTTTTGTGGTAAAAAGAACTATCCTTTTGTGGTAAAAAGCAAACCAATTGATCTGAAAGAACCAGCTACCCACCGATAACTTACACCTGCATAAGGGTAACCATTTTCGATTCTGTTGTCGATTTATGTTATAGTACCTTACAGTAATTATACCAAAATATTTTCCAATTTAGGTAAATAATTTTAATTTATGAATCTTTGATTTAGACATCAAACTATTTATGGCTTCTTAGTTTATATGGACTCTCTTTTACAAAATACCAAATTAATTTGAGTTGCCATCTATACATACGTTTTTTGAAATGTTTTTTTAGTAATAGCTTCACATAGCACTGAAGCCTATGTCTTTATAAAAATGAAAACTATATGTGCAAATTACATTATAAAATTGAAAACATATAGAAATTATCTCATTATATTAGAAGACAGAATATAAATTAGAAATGTTCTTATGAAATAACGTTTGATTGGTAAATGGCAGTAACTAGCCATATATCTTTAACAAGATATTGATGTTATTTTAATACTTACTCCTTAACTAGTTATTTTAACGAAACTGTAGTCTTATAAAACAGAAGCACACTAACTTTTATTAATATACAATTCAAAAGGTCACTCATAGATGTTTATTGTTAGGTGTGGCTCGCATTGGAATGGAGTGAGTGCGTGGATTGAACGGGCGAATAGTCCCACATCGCAAGATATTAAAGAAGATCGTGGCATATATATGGCATTGGTGGCATGTAACATTGGGGATTCCTTTTGTTACAACAAGTATTTGCCAATGCCAAATTATATGCTCGATGGTTGGCGATGAGGGATGATCAATCAGGACGCCGACATAGGAGACTTCGACCGTTGACGCAACTAGACACAGTGAAGCGCGTACGAGCGGAAAGTACGCAGGGAATGCCGAAACTCAACATGGTATCAGAGCTCCATGGTTCGAGGGGACCAGTATGTGTAGCGTGACCGAAGCATGGCTCCAGAGGGGCTTGAGCATGGGATGCTCGTCAAGGTGGAGATACAAAGGTATAAGTAGTTTGCTCCTCCACTGCTTATGAGAACTCGGGGTAGCAGCCTGACCAACTGTGAGAGGACTCAAGGTGTAACTCCAAAGATGTGACTTGAGCAATGCTTGCCAAGGTGGAGATTGTTAGGTGTGGCTCGCATTGGAATGGAGTGAGTGCGTGGATTGAACGGGCGAATAGTACCACATCGCAAGATATTAGAGAAGATCGTGGCATATATATGGCATTGGTGACATGTAACATTGGGGATTCCTTTTGTTACAACAAGTGTTTGCCAATGCCAAATTATATGCTCGATGGGTGGCGATGAGGGATGATCAATCAGGACGCCGGCATAGGAGACTTCGATCGTTGACGCAACTAGACACGGTGAAGCGCGTACGAGTGGAAAGTACGCAGGGAATACAAAAACTCAACATTTATAACGTCATATGAAAAATAAATACAATGGAGATCATCATGTGGATGATCTTAGTTCAGATAATACAAGCATATTTTAGAGCATTTTGGCTACCAATATGCAGAGATATATGCAACAAGGGAACTGGTAGTGAGTGGCTGAGTTGAGGTGGAACTATATAGGTCAGGGAATCTTAGCGCCAACCATGATACAATGTATAAGTGATATTGCGCCTTTCGAAGATTGCAATCATATGATATGACTGGGGCTGAGGTGAAACTTGCAGATGAAGCTTTCTGTTTTAAACAACTTTTTTTGAATTTGCTCAGGAGGGAAACCGACCAGAGTCGTAAAATCCGCACATAGCCCGACCCGCGAGAACCACATAAGTGGTTGATCTTAGCGCATGCACATGGTAAGCTCTTAGCATGTCATTTCGGGGTTCGAACCCACGCCATTGTTACTCCGCACAAAGTCCTTAACCGCTGGGCTACTGCTGCAGACTGTTTTAATCATTTAATCGTATAACATTCACGATTAGCTAATATATTAAATTTTATGCGATTTAAAAAAAAAGATTCGTAGTTTATTAAATCATATAATTCTGTAAGACTTCAGCAAAACCACCGGTATTAATGGTCACTAGTTGCGTAATCGAAGATTTTGAATTTGATAATCTATTCATTTATATTATAACCAAATTGAAAATAAATTTCCATTAAAACAAATGAGACGTAAATTTGCTTAGCTAGTTTTTGTATTAACTTCATTTTAAACTAATAACAAACCTTAAAATTTTCACATAAAACAGTTGAACTAGGCAAGTATTCTCATGCTCTACTCCATGAATTTCAATTTCTAATCCTCTATATAGGAATATTATCCCCATTCATAAATCTAAAAATGTCATAAAGTTATAGCCTTGCTTTGTAAATTGGGTTGGACCAGTATATGACTAATCCGAAATTTCGCAAGATCTTGTTTACAACAATGAGAATAGCTTTGATTTTCAGGCATCTAAACTGAGCAACCATAATTGAAGTAAGTATCATTCTACTCCTAATTGATTCCCAGTTGACCTGGCATTTATTAGTTTTACTTGAAAAATAGTCAACAAAGGGTAAAAACCTTTACTACTCGAAATAAATACTAGGTTTCCACATTAAACTAGTATAACCGCACAACGGTGGAAAAACCGACCGTTTGATTATATATTTTTTTTTTTAAAATCTGTTGTATTTTTAGATTGATCTACAAAAACATGAATGATTTAAAAAAAATATTTTTTAAAATTTTGTTTAGATTTAGATATATCAAAAGATATTGTAGTAAAAAGTGGATCTGAAGTACATTTGAAATATAATGGATATTTTAGAGAAATTTTAGGAATTAGAATTTGAACTGTTAAAGATATTAGAGAAAACAATTCCGAGAAAGAAGGCAATGTTTATGTGTCAGACAATGCAGCTATATTTGAGGCTATATTCATTGGGACGGACAAATTGATTTAGCCTCTCTTACAGTAGGGAAATCTCCCTAACGGTCGGTTTGACTAGTCATTTCCCAGTATTCACCCATCTTTATCGCTCATTCCTATCAAATTTCGATCCCAAAATCCCCGTATCAACCCAAATTCAATTTAAAGTAAAGTAAGCACGTTAATACGAAATTTCGGTCTGCATTTTTTAAATTGACACAATATTCAGTTTTTCCTTTATTTACATATTATATATAGCTATTTGTATTGTCATTCCTTACTCAAAACCAACAAAAAATACACTAATAATGATATAAGGTTGTGCACTTAACCACAGGGCCACAACCAACAAAGGATGATATATGTAGAAGTAGCAAACTAGTATGCCGTCTAGGCGTCTACATTAAATGCAATGAATTACTGTAAAATAATTCAGAATATTTGTATACAACGTACCTAGAATATCTATCAAAAATGTATGATTTATAATGTATAAAACTAAAACTACCCAGTTTATTCACTTACACTTTAAGCTAAAAGCATGAAAACTTATTGTGTGAGTGTGCTATATAATCGCACTTAATCCTCTCATGGGTAATGTGGTTGGTTGAGAATGTCGACTTTTACAAATGAGGTTGATAATTTTGTCCACACCGCCTACATTATAGCTTACATTATATATGCAATTTACTTGATTCATAAAGTTCATTGACTTGTTAGGAATAAGTATTTGCTTTTGTCTTATTCTTAAGTATCTTGCTATGTTTAGTTAGCTAGTCCTTAGCAATGTACCTAGAGTTTAGGAAATAGTTTTATTTCTTTATTTATTTAATGCTTATGAGATGTAATCAACCGGACATTGAAACAATGTAGTCTTCTGATTTCTTAACGTTTAATCTCTCTTTCTCTCTTTGCCAAATTCTAACAAAGGTATAGGTCAGGGACAGAGCAGAGAGAGAAATAATAATAATTCATTTTTCCATGGCGAATAATCTGAAAACAATCGGAGTTATCGACGTCGGTCAGATGGGTTCAGGTGGCTCTCAACTCGCTGCCGTCGCTGGGTTCGACGTATGGATCCACGATTCGGATCTCAAAACTCTTTCAACCGCCACTCGATCAATATCTTCTTCCATCGGTCCTTTTATTTCCAAAGGACAATTATCTAAGGAATTAGGAACTGGTGCTGTGAGTTGCCTTTGATGCACAACTAGCATGGAAGATCTAAAGGATGCAGATGTTGTATTTGAGGCTATTGTGGAGTCGGAAGAAATAAAGGGAAAAGTATTTTTCGGAACTTGTATAATCACAAAGACTTCTGCTATTTTAGCATCAAATACTAGTTCGATTTCAATAACCCGAATTGCTTCTGCAACCAGTCGCCCATCCCAGGTGGTAGGCATGCATTTTATGATTCCTGCTCCTATAATGAAATCGGTGGAGATTGTAGGAGGGGAAAACACGTCTGGTGAGATTCTTGATACTATGAAAGCATTGGAAGAAAGATTTGAAAAACTATTCTGGTGAGGGGAGTTGCTAAATAGTCGGATAGGCTGTGAAAGGGAGTCAGTAGTTGGTCGGACTTGGTGAGTTGTATGACGAGGCAGTTCTGAATAATGAGAAGATCAAAGTGCTGTGGAGCAGTTCGACGACGTTTGTTTGAAAATGTTAAAAAACCATATTATGTTTTTGGAGTGAAGTGTATGGTTGATGAAGTAGAGCTGGTGGTAGATTTGTGGATTGTTTGTGTAGTAGCACAGTGCAGGTTGGGGTTGATGGAGGTTTTCAAGCAGAGGTTGACGGGTTTAGTTGATATGAACTAGCAGTAGACAGAAGTGGGAGGTTTTTCTGGTGAAGCAGCGACTTGTTGTATGGCAGGAGTGGCATGTTGTTTGTCAAAGGCAGTGGTCCAAAGGGGGTGTTGTTGCAATGCAGCACTGGAGTTGGGACTCTAGTTGTGAAGTTCGCTCAACATGTTTGATTGGCTGTTAATGCCAAAAAAAAAAGGAAGAGTGTGTTCAAGGTGATGATTTGTGGAAGCAAAGCTTGGGTAGTGGTGATGTAGTGAAATTCTATAAGATTGTTGTTGAAGTTGGTTTCACATTTGTGGTTAGAATCTGGAGCAGGCTTTGGGGGCTTTAACTATGAAATGCACTCTTTTGAGGTGAAGTAGCAGTAGCAGTTTTTTAAAGGTTTGAGAAATTGTTTTAGTGCTTCAAGTAGATGAAGTATGGCAGCATGCGCAGGTTGTGGGTAGTGAAGCAGAATGAGAATTTGCAGCACGGCTTTGGTTTGCAGTTTTCAAAACAGCTGAGACTGTTTGATGGTTTGTTGTGGCTGAGGAAGGATGAAGTGGTAGTGTGCGTGCAGTGATCGTTGGCTTATGAGCGACTGGAAATTGTAACAACCCGTATTTTCAATAACCTGTTATAACATAAATGGAGGCAGAATTAAACTGTAAAATCTGAATCAAGGGAAATGGGCTATGCCATTGCGTTCGTCTCGGAAAATACGCGAAATAGAGTCCGAGTTTTCGAAAATCGGAGTCCGTATGACCAAGATATGGCCTCGCGAAGTTTCACGAAAAATTCCCAAATTAAAGTATACTTAATTAAGTGAAATGGGTTGCGCAGAGAAATATATATATATTGATATATATATATATATATATAATTGAAAATTAAATAAATAAATATGCAAAAATGTTCAAAACAGCGAATTGGGAGAGGGGAATAACCGAACCGGCCGATTTTTGAGGTCGACCCGAGCTCGCTGGGTCGACTAGGGGTTAATCCAGGGTGTTTGGCTGTCAACCCGTGGGCCGATTCGCTCAAATGCAGATTTTGCATTTGGATGGTTCTCATGGTTCATCTTTAATCTAAAGGCCCTAGATGGTTCCTACACTTGACTTCTTCCCCAAGACATGCTTTGATGGCTTGGATTGAATCTAGGTTTAATCCTATGGCCTAAAACACTTGCCTAATCTATAAATAAGACCCTAACCTATCCTAAATCCTCATTATTCATTCATGCAACTAAACTATGGCAAAATTTTACCTCTCATGGCCTCCACTCTCTTCATAAAATTTCTAAATGGTTTCTATGAGAGATTTTCCATGCATACAAGTGTTTTCAAGCTTGTATGAGTGTCATTAGCTTGCATTCAAGTCAAGTTTCTATCTTTGCATCATAAAGCAAGGGTTTTGATCATTTTGGCTCAAGGGTTTTTATGTTAGAGCTTGCATTTTGGGTCTATTTGATTGCATAAGGGCTTTGTCATATCTTTTGTGCCTTCATAGCAATGTAAGCCCTTTCCCTACTCTTAGATATTAACTATGAAGTTAAATATTCATGTTGCAAGTTTGGGTTTGATCATTGAGTATGATACATGCTATCATGTCATGCAAGTTTATGAAGTCATTATCTTGATCTTGTGAGCTAAAAGCTACAACCTTTATGTTGAAATGTTGCATTAGGCAACATGAGAACCCTCATAACCTTTATGTCAACTTGCATATGAAGTCATAACCCTTATATGATGATATATGCGAGTTACTAGTCATCATTCCATATCTTTTGTCACCATGATTCGCTTATGTGCCAAGTTTGGGTTTATGCATGTTTTGAGGCTTAAGAATGTAACATGCAAGTTAATGAACACATTTGTGCCTCATTTGCCACCATGATTAACTTGTGGCTTAATATCCATTTTTGTCATGCCTTTGCCAAGTCTCTTCTTTTAATCCATTACGTTGTCGCGAACGTATATGCGAGTTTAAAAGCGTTGGGTTATGTTATGGGTAATTTCTAATGACATGAAAATACAACTTGAAAACATGACTTGAAATATAACATGGAAGTTGACATGTAAGTATGCATAAAAACATAAGCTTGGGAATTTACCTATTAAGTTAGGTCTACCCTTTGGGAATTTACCTATTAAGTTAGGTCTACCCAAATGCTTGAAAACTTGTAACATGTTTTGGGAAACATGATGGACATGACACTTAGATAATATAAGTGTGGCCAACTCGAGGTTGGGTTGAGTTTGCAACGTAAAACTACCCGGAACCGACCGGCCTAACTAGTAGTTGCAAACAATAGGACCCAATGTGAGAAGTTGGTCATATTGTGCTTGGACCCGAGGTTAGACCAAGTTGTGGTGTAAAGCTACCCGGAACCGACCGGCTTAACTAGTAACCACAACAAAGTCTAATGTGAGAGGTGAAGGTGCATTAAGTAATTAATGCCACATGATAGGGTTAAGTTAATTTGATTAATGACTCTTAACCAAATATGACATGGACAAATGGGTTAAGTAATTTGATTAGGCCAATGATACTTAACAAAACATGACAAGGTTGGGTAGGTTAAGTAACTTGATTTGCCTAATGACACTTAACCATTTTTATATGACTAGTGGATGGGGTTAAGTTAACCAACACTTAATCAATCCAACGCGATAACTTGGTAAGGTTAAGTAAGTTTTCTTAATGACGCTTAACCGAAAAATACGGTTAACGAATGGGGTTAAGATTAGACTCAACTAGTCTAAACATGGAAATCGGATGGGGTTAAGTTAGCCTAGACTTAATTAATCCCACTTGGTAGTTTAATAAGGTTAAGTTAAACACTTAACTAATCTAAACATGATGAATTGATGTGGTTAAGTGACCTATACTTATCCAATCTAACTCGTTAATTTATTGTGGTTAAGTTAACCAATACTTAACCAATATAACGTGAAAACATGATAAGGCTAAGTCACGAATCGCTTGAATACACTTGACCGATTTGACTAAGTAAATTGATAGGGTCAAGTTAATATATACTTAACCAATCTAGAATGATAATTGGACGAGGTTAAGTCGTGAATTGCTTAATATACTTAACCAACTTGAGCATGGTTTGTAGGGTTAAGCCTTGAACTTGGATACTTAGCCAATTTTGACAGGATTTGTAGACGGGTTAAGTCATGAACTTAAGTGACACTTAATCCATTATGTAAACCCTAGTTCTGAGGATTAGGTGGATAACCGTAGTTAACAAGGATAACGGGAACAATGCTAAGTGGTAAACCTTAGTTGAAGAATAACTAAGTAATGATTCTTAGTCAAGGAAATTTAGACCAGTTCATAGATAGATGAGTAACCTGATACGGTAGGTCATCGTTTAAGTATATGAGTAGGAGCAAGTATCTGATTTAGATAAAGGCTCCAGCGAACTGGGTAACGAAGCAGCGGCTTCGGGGAACGTGAGGATATTCTTGGTATCCCTCTATGAGCTGCCAGGTGATTATACTAGGCTCATGAGAGGTTAAGGTCTGCGTTAGAAGAACCAAGAGTATGCCTTGGTTGCTATACGAGCGACCTAAAGACGGGGATGGATAGGGGATAGTCGACGATACACGGTCGTACCCTAGATAGCATTTCGTCAGGCTACCTACCATCTTTGGTCAAGCGTGTACGTACGGAAAGGCAGAGAACACCCAAAAGACCATAATTGCTATCTAATTATGGTTGCGGTAAGGCTTGGATGTGGGTTGGCCAGTGTTGTGTTCTCATACAGGATTTATCCTGTCTTGTCTTTCACTAGTTGAGGGAGTGGTCTCGTGGGACCATAGCCACGTATAAGAAAAACAGACCTTAGCATCTGCATCGGCAGATAAATCGAAAGCTCCCGACCGAGTCCTGTATTTCTTGATTTGCCCTGTGACAGGACTCGGATGGCACGATGTGATACATGTGCATACAGTCATGGAAAAACGATTCACGATGAATGCGTGGGAAAAAGGGCGCGGTTGGCGGTTAGCGTAATCCCTAGTGGCCCTAGGTGGTTGAACCCAAACCGAGATACGAAAACGTGCAATAGGTGAGCATAATCCCTAGCAGCCCTAGGTAGCATAAGTCCTAGTTGTACAAACAATAATTCATGTTGGAAGACCCTAGCTAGGTTTAGGGTAACAGTCCAAACCGATCTTAAGGATCATGGAACTATGTTAAAGTAATATAGAATCTCATGGGAAAGCCCGTATGGTCTACGGCAAGGGACTGAACATTTACATGGAATAAAACATACAAGTTGAGTAACCTATATATGCGATATATTAGGTTGACATGGACCATTACACGACTTTTGAGTGAGGGTCATTCTTGGTTAACACATGACACGGTGGGGATACTAGTACGGTAGGTGCAGAGCTAAAATACAGGATAGATATCACGGGGCGTTATACGTGACAGATATCTTGGGGATATTATACTTGATAGAAACCTGACGATGTGATACCTTGTTTTATCTTGACATCGTAATTTATCATGACACCTTAGTTTATCTGAGTTCAGTAGTTCATCCTGTTATTTTGATTTAGCTTATCTATCTTGTTATCATGCTTATGTTCATCTCAGTTTCTCATGTCAGTTAACTTTACTAGTTTTTATGCTAATAGTAGATAGGGCTTACTCAGTCTTTTTGACTGACCCGTTTTGTTTCGCCTCTTTTCTTCCGTTTCCCCCCAGGTTACAGGGAGGAAATACTGTTGTTTAGTTCGGACTTCTTCTGCTTGAAGGTCATCATGGATGGCTTGGACTTTTCTTGGCTAATGGCTACTTTACTGTTTTTACTTGGGGAATAATTTATGAAAATGTCTTTATGCTTCTTTACTATTGCAAGACAGGTTTTGATGTACTCTGATGTAAAAGGCTTTAGACCTTATTTATTCATGTTATGAAAGTTTGATTTTACTTCCGCTATTTTATATGTTCTGTCTTGTGATATTTCTGTGCATGTTTACCAATAATGCCCCTCTAAAGCTAGTGCATTCCTTTGCGAGTGACCCTAGCGGAGGCGGGGTGTTACAGAAATGGAGGTGCCAGTTGTTCGAATCAGGCCGAAGCAGTGAATTCAGAGAGGACTTTAAGGTTGGAGCATTGTGATTTGTTTGTTTTTTCTGATGAAGATTGTAGTTGTGGTATGGTGATGAAAGTTATTGCAACTAGATGGGTGTTGTGGATATGCCGGTTTTGTTGTTTTGATGTGGATTAAAGTAAAAGTATATGAAGAAGTTGGAAGAGTTTATTTGAATACAATGTTAATAAGGTCATGCTAAAGTTTTGGGTAATGTCGTTGAGGAGGAAAGTTTGGGCAATGAAGTTCTTCTTCTTCTTCTTTTTTTTTTTTTTGATTTGAAATGAGATGATCTTAAGTGGAATGGACGTGGTGAATGAAGTATAGGTAGGGGATGCAGTGGTTGTCTTGGACTGTAGGCTGTTGGGAAATGAAGTTGAAATAGTGTTGACGAAAGAGAAGAGAAAGGTGCAAGTTGGTGATGTCCGTATCTTGTTGTCAGGGCCGACCCTGAGTATTTATGAGCCTAGTGCGGACCCAAAATTTTGGACCTTTAATTTTTTTTAATGAAATTGAATTTAAGTGAAAATGTGTTTTTTCTACTGTGCATCTTTATTTAGAAAATTGCATGTTTCAGCAAATTCATAAGGTTTTTACCCAAATTTTCAATCTGTCAACTAGAGGTCCACACAAGTCACATCTCCATTTTAATATATTGACTGATGTCAACAAAGTATACAATCATATCTACTTTTGCATAGATAAATTACCATCAAGTACACGCATTCTGACAAGAAAAAGCAGCTCTAGTAAAGGTAATACAGTTTTTTTTGGGGTCCCTGACCTAATGGGCTATGTGCGGTCGCACGGCTCGCACTAGGCCGTGGCCGACCCTGCTTGTTGTAATGACGGTTGAAATGTTGTGATGGTGGACTTTCGTTCTGTGAGGATATGGGACTGGAAAGGAGTTGTGCTGACAGCAGTTAGTGAATGAATTTTGAAGGTAATGAAGATGTGCCTAGATTTATCCAATGAAGCGGAGTGTTTGAGCTGGGTTGATCACTGTGTTGAGTTGCATGATAGTGCTAAGTGATCAGTATGTGGATAGTGTGTTGTTTGATGTTAGCATGAAGAAAGAACGTTAGTTGCTGATGTGACAGTGATGAAGACAAAGACGATGAAGGGTGTAATGTCGTTTGGTGCGTTGGATATTTGTGAATGCTTGAGAGAACTGTTTGATGAAATACATATTAGAGAATGAGTATATGTCTACGAGTGAAGTAAATGAGTCTGTGAGTGAAGAAGATTTGATTTTGTGTTATCCAACAAGCAAATGAAAAAGAGCCGCAGCTCTGGATTGTTGGGGGATGACAAATACCGAGGTATCAAGGGATGGTCCATATGCAGAGACCAAGAAGGTCCCTCAAAGAAAACCAAGAGTGGTTGTTGATGTCAAAGTACCGATCAACACAAAACAGTTGAGCATGTCCAACCAGATTGAGTTGAAAGTTGAGATCGAGATCGTCTATTCAAAGATGATAAAGAAAATGAGAACCACATTTCATTGTTTTATAAACTGAATATTAGCATACTCAGTTTAAGGGAGGGTGTTAGGAATAAGTATTTGCTTTTGTCTTATTCTTAAGTATCTTGATATGTTTAGTTACCTTGTCCTTAGCAATGTACCTAGAGTTTAGGAAGTAGTTTTATTTCTTTATTTATTTAAAGCTTATGAGATGTAATCAACTGGGGCATGTGAATAACAATGTAGTCTTCTAATTTCTTAACATTTAATCTCTCTCTTCTCTCTTTACCAAATTCTAACACTGTGGTTAGCCAAGATATATTAAGCTGAGCCATATCACCAAGGCAACTCAAACCATTTGATCCACAAATCGGTTTCATCCAAAATCATCATCTTTTTATGTAACAGACTCAAAAATATAAAAATAATTACTAGCTATCTTGACAAATGCGGCAGAAGATACCCTGAGAAAGCTCAAAGCAAGCCTAAACGCTGATGGACATGTGTGCCGTCAACCTAGGCCTGGTGATGATATCGTGCAATCGCAGCATGGATTGAACGCATCCGAACTCACCCAAAATTTTGGAAAACAAACCAATTTGATGGGCTGCAAAATGAATGAAAATCAAAATTAAAAAGATTTGCGTAAATCTGGAAACCTAGTAGGAGCGAAGGAGGGGCCTCGGTGGTCGAAGAGAGAAGCAAAGGGGAAAGGCAACAGGAAGTAGTCGAAAAAGAGGTGGCCTAAAAAAATATTTCATTTTCCCACTTTTAAATTTTAGATTTTTCGTCGTCTTATGCCATAAGCTTACGCCATCTATATTTTATTATCTTGTTGATGAAAGTAATAACAGCAAGAGACGTTTGAACATCATCTGGAGCTACAATTAATAATCATTTTTCTTGCAGTGTATGGTCATGAGCGTGCCCTATGTTGCAAACACTAGCTTGAGGCTTCTGTTGTACAATTAAAAATTAAAACAACTGAATACAATTTAACAACGAGCAGATATAGTCATGATCTACCGGATGATAAATCTCAGCCTAAAAAGCTGGACTTCATCCTTGTTTACATGTAAAAGAAATTTAAATGAAATACTAATGGAACAAGATAGACTTCAACCATAATAGGAACTATATCCAAGTGAATTCATCCAAATCCTTTCATGTATGAAATCATATATTGTCAAATTTATGGTTTGGATACCCACTTGATATTTTAGCGATGAAATAGTATATATACAAATCTTTTTTTTAATACGAAAAAACAAAACGAGGCCCAAAGCTTAATATTACAACACAAAGGTTCGGGTAAACATAAACATAAACCCGATAGCCAGTTGATATACCACTTGAAACCCAAGCTGACAACATCAGCAACTAAATGCCTCTTCTCCTAAAAAATGGTGGATGAGAAGGAGAATTATCCATCTTTATCAACAAATCAACACTTCATGGTGGTTTCCAGATGTAGTCTTCGCTCTTATTAGTCTCTTTGGAGATGCTAGGGTTAGACTAGTCAACTCTAACCCTAGTTCCAGTACCAATCGTCTTTGAACCTTCAGATCTGAAATCTTCGGGAGTATTAAGCTTTCATAATTGATTCTATGTCTCTTTGAACTCCTAGCTTCTTCTGTTTCCCTTGGATCACTGCTTTCTCCATTACTCCAGCAAGATAAGTTATAAATCTGATCATTTAGCTCACTTTTGTAATGATTACTATCTACTTTGAGTAGAAATTGATGTGAATTTATCCCTTCTTTGATTTTTAAAGATGCTCTGAGCTCTTGATCATTGCTGGTAAGGTTGCAACCCATCGTCTCTGCAACATGTAATTAGTTTACGTTATTATCTATTTTTATTAAGAAAACACACACTTTTTTAACACAATCCTGTTTACTTCCCTTTATGGTCAGATTATTGTTGAGATTTGGATTATATCCACCAAAAAGGAAGTCGGAGAACTCAGTAGTGTCTCTATTATCAATGTTCTGGACTGGAAATTTTTGAGATTTAACAGTAGATCAACTATTAGTCCCTCTATCAGGTTTTTTGGATCACCGATGGTTGGTCGAGAACCTCTATTCTCTGCAATAGGTAAACAACCCAAATTACTATTCCAATTATAATTAACTAAAATTTTATTAGTAAAGTAACCCTGATAACTTCCCTTGCGGTTTGAACTATTATAAAGATACGAGGAACTGCCTCCACTCCTGGAAGGAAGTCAGAAAATCCAGCCTGGTTTGTATTACCAAAATCATGAAAGGCATGACCTTTGGAGCTAAACTTGCCATTAAGTATGAAATCTTCTGTAACGACCCGGTGGATTTTCGGCCTCGAAAATCGACATAAATACAATTACCGTATCTAATGCCAACCTTCCAAGCACCGAAAACACAAGAACGTTATTAGAAAGAATTTAGAGGGTGAGAAAAGAAAGAAAGAATATTAGAATAGAAGAAAGAAGAAGAACAACACATCGGAATTTCACAGCAGAACATATAAAATATAATATCAAATCTCTTTATACAACAGAATTGTATATACATACTAATCATCAGAGTACAACATTTAACTGTCACAGCGGAAATAACTTTATATAACTAGCGGTGAAGCCTCCTGCTTCTAGCTCCTGAAACTCCAAGCGAACCTAACCTGGAAATACACTCGGTCTGACCCGAGCACATTTGAAGCAAAGAAAAATTCACCGGGTCAGTCTGGAATACTTTCAGTGATAAATTCACAGCACAAACAATCTCGTTTAACTTTGGAAAATCCTTTTGAAATAAAAGGATAATAGTAAGACCAGCCCACACATAAACACGGATAATTTTTACCTTACTGTAACCCAAAACATTTTTGAAATCATAACTGGTTCTGATATTATAATAATGTCTAAATACAAATAGATAACAATCTAGCGGAACGCTTGCATCTCACGCTCCACATATATAGTATACAATCAAAACCGCGGGCACTTACTGGAAATTGAATTCCGACTATGACAAGGTATGGAACCACCTGCCGATAGTGTATCTCTAGAGGCGAATACACTGGATTCAACAAGAACGTCTTACAATCTGGCTCACACATGACCGACCACTCATTTCGCTTGAGTGTATCGAATGTATATCACCAACGGTTGGGATCAACAACCGTTTCCCGAAAAGGGATAGCATCGAAATAGATTAAAGAAGCAAATGGAATTTCTCTAGATAGGTGATTATACACCCTAATGGGAGCGACCCACATAGCCATGCTGCCTGCCCGATTTTTGTCATTTCCCGGTTGATGAGGCTTGAGGCTAGAATTTAACTTTTAAAGCATTTGGTCATCATTCACTTTGAATGCCACATTATCAGATCCGTCAAATCACTAATTGACGTCCATAAATATACTCTGGGTATAAAAGAAGTGCCCCTCTTTGCCACCAACTCGGTATATTTGTAAAAATCAACGTACGTGGTTTTAAGGAAATACTTTGTCAGACATTCGTCCATACAAGTCATTCGGGAACAGGATGAACCGAAGGCATTCTCCTACTGCATCCAATATAGGAATCACCCCATGGATCAATAGCGAGAAGTCCTTGCAAATCCGTAGATTTCAACCACGATAGAATCACAGTATATCTCTACGTTGCAACACAGAGATTTTAAGCAATCCTTCCGCTTATGAAGATCACGGTCTTTAATGCTCCATCTTCAATCTTCATGATTTCGTACTTGCTGGTTCAGAATGGTTTTCGAATATAAATTCGATCTCGGTCTTTCCGTACCAACAATCGTATGGTCAGGTTTTATAGTCGATTATTTAACTATCAAATAACAATCATGTAAATGAGTTTACTGATTCAGTACTTGGCATTACTTGGCCTATTTAAAATATATTTAACAATTTGTTAATAACTTATAATTTTTCCTATATATATTCAAACATTTTACTTTTTCCTTATTTTATTTTAACAAAAACTATTTTATACACTTCAGAGTATGTATATATATACTTACTTAACTTTCCATTTCCCTTAATATTGGTTATACCATTATATTTATCAAAACCCTTTTTCCCCTTTTTCTTAAATGCGGCATCTCGATATGTTCATATATGTATTATACTTAATGGTATTAAACAAATCACCGATTCTGATACGGGTAAAGCAAATGTCGAATTATATAATTTAAAACGAAATACCCTTATTTACATTGAAACATTGTAGTATCATTTATATTCCAAAATCTCGCACTTATGTTCAATACTTCTCGTATGGGGTATCACACCAATTTCAACACCTTTTACTCGTTTCAAACCAATACCATTCCTCGATAATAATGATGCCGTTCAAGTTGGGGTATTCTATTTACCTCTCAGACCTTGATCGACAACGTTCTTATCTCAGAATAATATTAGTTCATCACTTAACCACTGATATTAAAGTCTCATTTTCCACCTTGATTTCAAATCTGGTTTTATAAACCATTTCTTACATTTGAAATTCCTTCCACTATAATCTCTTTACTTAATTTGTTTGATTAAGTAAATGTTCACAAAACACCACTTTTAACTTAAATCATTATTTCGCTTATAACATTTTGATTTATAATCTAAATATCTTGTCAAATAATTTGCTTCAATCTTTTAGCGTTCTTATAATAAACCTAGGTCTTGGATTTCATAATTATCGACTGTTTACCCCCTTCTTTACAATAAGACCTTGTTAACTTGGATTTTATTTCCAAGAATCCATTTATCAATATCTAACATCAAATGTTTGAAAACCTTATTTTAATTACAGCGCTTTACCTAATTCAATTCTTTAACCTTTAAAGTTATCATTTTGGTTTAAAACAACTTTTTAAACCTCACTTCGATTTCTTCTAAATCATTTATACCAATCCGTCAATCCGTTTACCATCTCTTCACAATTTAGCTTAGATTTCATCCTAAACACATTTTAGTCCATTTCTAATCTAATAACTATTCTCCCTAATAATTCCATTCAACTGAATTTACTTCACTTTATTTTATTTGAAAACTAAGGAAAAAGCTTATTTAAACCCGTGTGTTCATCGACAAATCCCAATTACAAATCTAGTTTAAAAACCTGGATTATAACCCCTTTTATAAACCCTTATCACCTCTCTGATCAAACCATAATGCCACTTAATCCTTTCTTAATTGAATTCCAATTAAAATTCATTTCTCTAATTATTATTAATTAAAACAATAATAACTTTAACATTAACTATATAAAAATAGTTAACTTTGCTATTTAAAAATATGATAATTATCACTTTTAAAAGATGATTAAATAATAATTTACTTTATTAACACTAACCAATTTGATAATTACCTAGGATTATAGTTAATCGAAGATTAACTAATATTTAACACCAAACAATTCAATAATTTTCTTAATTTATAGTTAATCGGGGATTAACTAATATTTACATTATTCGTTAAATTTAACGAATCTTTAGAAAATCCAATTAATTCCATTATCAATTTAATTCCATTACCAATTCTAATTAAACACGGTTGATTTTGTCAACCGTATATCTTAGTTAACCATTAACTGAATTCCATTTGTCATTTCCCCCTTTTAAGTTAATCAAATAACTTAATTGATTTAAAATCACCATTTAATTGTTTTAAAGACAATTATTCTATTTTACCAACCCGTAGGTGAATTCTTTGGTTTCCTCCTCTACTTTTAAAACTTTTATAAATCACAAGGTTAATATATATTTTTATAATCTCGATTAAATAATTTCTTTTATAACTCAATTTAAATATTTATTTATAAAGTTCTAATTTCATTATTTATATTGAATAATTGAAAAACCCAATTAAGTTATAAAATAATTTATAACTTTAAAACTACGACAATTCACCTGATGGTAGACGTTTAAAACAATATATTTCAGGCCATTTACTGCCAATTACCCAATCAATACTGTCGATTGATTTCAACTAGAACAATGATGAATATCTATTCAACCATTAATATTTAAACAAGATTTGGTGTCATTCAGGGTGATCAATTGATATATAAATAAAATGCACCACAAATAAAAATACAGTTTATTTGAGGAATCCGGTCGGATCCCTCTAACCTGTACTTCTCTGCATCACAGATAACAGTTGATAAAAATATAAGAATTTAATTTCAATAACATAATGATGAAATATAATTAACTGCAACCAATCAAACAATAAACAATCAATTTGCATCCATAGTATCCAATCAACCAATTTATACTGTTATGGTAAATTATATTTTTCTATGAATTTACCACATCACAGGATTCCAGAGGGTGTGAGAATTAACTCACCAGATTTAATTCTGGTTGACGGTTGACGCGTTTTCCCCATTTAATTTTAAACGATCATTTAGAAATTATCTAAAATTCCAATCAGCTTCAATCGAATCCCAGTCAGTACCACCACCTAGGCCTCGTCTCTGCGATCCCAACGGATCTTGTTTCGTCATATTTCGTGATCGTATGAGAAAGATATCGCATAAATACGTTTTGACTAATTTATCGATTACTAACTTAAAACTATAGTTTAATTAAATATTTAACTAAGTAATTACCTTTATTACCTTAAATTATGGGCTGCCACTTCATTAACAGTTAATTAATCCTTAATTATGGCCACGTCAGACCGTTATACTGTGCTTCCACGCGTTTTCGTCTTCGTTTGCCAGAAACCCCGATGCTTCTTCTTCAGGAAGTCCCAACGCAACCCTTGACTTCAACAAAGCTCCACCGCGCCACCATATGACCGCCTGAACCCACTCCGATCACTGCTCCGCCACCGCACTACCGTCCTCCGCCTTCACCAGTGAGCTCCAGCCACCAAGAAAATGGACGTCGCCAGAAATCAAAAAAGACCTAAACTGCTTCAGACCGTTGTACCCAACACCATAGACCGCCATTAGGTGTCGGACCACCTCCAATCTCACCACTGACCTTCCCTCCTTCGCCGACCATCAGACACCAGACCGACACCTCGCCTCTTCCGGCCGGAAAACCATCAACACCATTTGCCACACACAAAATCGAACCTGAAACATCACTCCACATTCATCTCATCGATTCTCTCACCTCCGACCACCGTAAGCCTCGAGACCACCACCATCTGAAATCCCTCTCTTCATTTTCCCCTAGGTCTGATCAACTGAAATCGAGCCAATCATCGTCAAATTGGCAAAGAACGAAACTGATTTTCGCCACTGTTCAGCTGTTTCCGGCTACCTCAGGCCACGATAGGTCCCCTAATTTTTACACAAGGTAGATATTAACCTGATCTACAAATTTGCTTCAGGTCGCCCTATCTGATTCCTTACAGATTGGAAGAAATAAATTAAAATGTGATTAGGGCTTTTCTGCAATTTGTGGAGGCTGGAAAGATGTTTGGACGGGATAAGCATAAATTTTGGGCTGAAGATGTGTATATATAAATGGAAAATAATATTTATTTATGTTGATGTGATGAACGATATTTTATTTCGTGTCTATCGCAAATCTGAATGTCGTTTATTCACTTCTGTGCTCACGTACAAATTCCGTTCGCTACGGGAATGGATGTCATAGTATAATTTGATGTTACGGTCCTAATGAAACTTGTTTCATCGAATTTCGAGTCTGTTTGCTCAAACTGCGCTCGTTCACGTCCAAATGGTCGTTTTATTTGCATTTTATTTTGTCATGCTCACAGAATAACTCCGATTGACGCACAAGTCGAAATCTAGCAATAATTTACTGTTGCGGTCCCAATAAAATTTGTTTCGCTGAAAACGGAGATCGTTTGAATAATGTCCCTTTTAAAAGGTCCAATTTACATTAAAATAAACCAATTTAAAAATACCTCAATATAATACTAATAAAATATTGTAATTGGACGTACACGACCAGAATTTTATACACTACCAAAGTAAAATATCCCGGGTTGAATTCCAAGCCAAATCGATATTCAGAAAAATAAAAACCCTTTATTTTATATAAATAAATCGCTATAATATATAAAGGAATTCCATAGCGACTATTTTAAAATTTGATTTGGACATAAAAAAAATCTACGCTATGAAAACTGGATTTTTCTCTTCCATTAGAAAAATATTATCAAATAGATTCATACGTTTCTTGTTTCAAAAAAATCCGACTTATTTTGGATCCTATACAGCTGTTTAAAGTTCAAAACGCCATATTACGAACTATCGCGCCGCTGCAGCTCATTTTATAATTAAATTATAAATTAAATATTCAATCATCGTTTTATAAAAGAAATTGACACTATATTTTCAATATAAACAATTTTAAACCATTTTAAATTGCTCGATCACATTATACTACAAATTCTGCATTTTCCAAATATTTTGAAATTAAAATACTATTATATTATTAATATAAATAAATATTCAAAATAAAAATGATTAAATTCGATTATTTAAATTCAAATCAATAATTTAAATAAAAATAATAATTCAAAATAATTGGCCAGAAAATACGGGACGTTACATCTTCTACTTGATTATCATTGCTAGCATTCTTATTGAGTTTAGACTGATTGTGTGTTCTATCATACTTAAGCCTGCTAGCTTTTCTTATAATTATCTGACAATCAATTATAATGCTTTTCAATAGTTGGTAGCAATTAGTAACTTTATCGGTGTGGAGTCTCTAATTTCTCTCTTTCCAAAATATAGAAGATCACAACAGTTAACATAATACAAGCTTTCTTAAACATGAAGGACTTGGGCTTAAATGATTTTAGAATATAATCAATGCTACTTCTAATATCAAGAGTGGGAATTGAATGATTAAATCTTAAAGTAATTTTGATATTATACCGAATGTATTGGGAGAATGGAAAATCAAAAAATAAATGTTTGGAGCTTTCAGTGTCAAATTTGTAAAAGAAACAAAAATTTTCAGAATCAGGATTCCATTTGCAACATCTATCTCTAGTGAGAAGTTTATTCTACAAAGCAAAAAAGACAAAGTGAGCCATTTTAGGACAGTTAGTTTTGCACCAGACCACGTTGTGCTAATCAACTTCTGTTTCATCACCCCTACGAAATTCCCAAGTTTTCTTGAAAGAGAATTTACCTTTTGAGCACAATTTCCAATCCCAAGAATCTCTATAGCTATTATAATCAATATAAATATTCTGAATAGCATTTTTATAAATAATAATTGTTTCACAGTTTTGAAAGCTCCAACAATTATTTGAAATACTCTTTTGAACATTATCTGAAACCCCACCTAAAAGGTATAAATTATTACAGCCTAGTAAGTCAATAAGAGAATTACCATAAATCCATAGGTCAAACCATTGACTGGTTTGATTGCCATCCTTCAGGTTTCTCTCAATTAGCTTTTTACCTATATTTCTATAGTCTAGAATGTTTTTCCACACATATGAATGATGATTTTCTTTTCTAGTAATCCAGAAGTTTTTATTCGTCGGATATTTAGCTTTCATCCATCTGGCCCATAAAGACTTGCCATCTAAAAATTTCTAGAAAATTTTGAATTTACAAACATCTGAAAGATCTTTTATGTTTCTGAGCCCAAGTACACCATAAATTTTTGGTTTACAAAAAGTTATTTTATGCTGCTTACTTGTAACAGCCAGCATTTTACGTACCGGAAGATCGTAAAATATATTTATTTTATTCTATGAGGGTTGGATCATTCTCATCTTTTAATATGTTTTTTATGGGGATGTGAGAGATGTCCATAATTTTTACCGATTTTGTTTGTGACTATTTTGCCCCTTTCAGCCTTGTACAGGGAATAACTTTTGACTCAGGTCGAATCAGAGGGTGAGACCTGTGCCATTGGAAAGGAATTAATGATTGTCTTCCCGTAGAGTGGTTACATTAAGGATTTGGCTCAGCGGTTTGGGAGAAATCGCCATTTTAAGGTTTTTCAGTTGGCTATTCAGGTTTTGGAGCCTTAGTAGAATCCTATAAATATGGGGTGGGAGTGGAGGGAAAAGATTTACTTTTTCCCATTCTCTTATTTGAAGGCGTTTGATCTCCTTTTTCCTCCTACACCTTTCCACCATTAAAAATCCAAATCTAAGGGAGGAAATCAAAGATCTACACCATTCAAGGCTAGATCTACATCATTTCAAAGGCGAATTAATCTGATCGAGGGGTTTAATTCGGAGTGCTCGCTGTCCGGATTCTTATTTCTATCGTTTTAGATTGTTTCGGCAAATAGGTGAGTGATTTACATCTCTCACATGAATGCAATGAAGTATATGAGTGTTTGTGCATGTTTCTCATCAAATTGGGATGTTTTACCATAGATTTACATCATTACATGTTCATTTTCATATGAATCACCCTATGATCTAATCTAACAAGTTTTACTAATTAATTTCATGTCATATTACATGTTTTTGTTAGTTAGATCTCTCATTTTGATCATACGTTCATTTTAATGGTTTTTGGTGAGATTTACATCATTTTTGTGGTAATCGTCATATTCATGTGGTTAGTAATGTTATGATTGTGTTTGATGATTTTGGTAGTGTCGGTTTCGTCGGATTCATCGTTTGGCAAAGTTTTGGTCGAAATCGGAGTTGAATTGTAATATGCAGAAATTGACTCGGCCATAGGTTGAATCAGCCAGAAATTGACTCGGCCATAGGTTGAACCGGCCAGAAGTCAGATTGAAACGAAGTTGGATCAGACGGGAGTGGATCGGATATGGTCATATTCGGATCGGGTCATATTTGGACCGAGTCATATTTGGACTGGGTCGGTCATATAGGTGATTGGATCGGGTCGGTCGTGTTGGTTGGATCGGTCGAGTTTGAAGCTAGAAGGGCGCTGGATCGGGTCGGTCTGAAAGAGGGCGAATCGGTCATGTTTTTAACAGTGCTTTTAAATGTTGTGGTTGATAGTGATGATGCTATGGTTTGTTTCCAACAGGGTCATTTTCTGAAAAAGTACGTTCTTCGGGTATGACTTAGATTTGGAGAAAAGGTCTGGAAAAAAAAATTCGGGGGCAACCCCCTGAACCCTAGCCGCAGCGCAGTGGTGTAATTGGCTCGGTGATGATGTGACTTCGAAGTAAATTCAAGAAGGAAGGTTCGAAGTACTGAATGTGTTCGTTGATCAAGGTGGAACAACGAATGAGGTGGCAACTCAAAGGTTGTGAGTTGGTGGATAATGGTTGCTCGAGAAGGTTGCTTGAGCTATGAAATGTCGTCAAGGTTGGATGACTAGAGATGCGAAGGCCAAGAAGTCATCGTTGTTGTAAGTTCTAGCAGGCTCAAAGCAGGGGTACAATGGGGGCACCCAATAGACTGGAAGGTTGCTGGTCGAGTACCTTGGGTATCATTGAAAGGCCTAGTTGTCAAGGTTGGACATTGTCAAGGTTGGACATTGTCAAGGTTGGACATATGGAGTTTATGCTAGAACTAGGGTTACCATTAGCCCTAGACATATGGCAAGGTTGGCCATCATACGATTAACGGTGGTTTCAAAGTAGGATTGGTGGTGATAACTAGAGTCAGTCATGGATGATTGGTTGTTCTATTTGTACTATCTCACATAAATTATCCAAAGTCGAGGGAGATGTTCTCTGAGTGCTTAACTGATATTGGTTTAGGCATTTAGGGAGAGTATTTGGGGAATGTTAAACTTGATTAGGGTTGTCTGTGTGAGACTTATATAATCTGGATGTTATAAGTGTCTTTCATGATTGAATGAGTGTTCTGATTTCTATGGATGAATGGTTGAATTGTTTATAGTAAAGGCTATCACTGCCCGATGTGGGGAAGATAAGGTTGAGTTCTTCTCTGGTGTCGTGGGTAGATTAGTATGTTTATCTATCCTTTCTCATACAATTTATTATTGAAGTTTGTTAGTTGTTTTATCGCTCACTAAGACTGTTGTCTGACTCAAGGTTTTATGTTTCCTCTTATTAGCTTGGGTTGTTCATCTAGTTGTAGATGGGCATACTAAGTAGTAGGTAACAGGTGATGCTTTAGTGAGGACGATGGTGCTGATCGGTGGCGAGCATGAGGCTCGCATACCAGTTTTACTACTATCTAATAATTGGGTTTTTGTTGTTTGCTTTTCTGAATAATGTAGTGAGGCAACTTTGTATAAACACTATTTCCAAGTTTTGTGGATATTACCTTCTGGTTGTATGAAAGTCTTGTGTTTCTGCTTCACTATTACTACCTGTTGTATATGTTCTATTATATTTTATCCTTGTGTTGTGTGTTTATGACAGGTTCCGCTTGTGTTTACCTACTCCAATGATCGTGCATGACTGCCTTGCACACCTTCCAGTGCATTATTTCTTTTGTATAGTGCGGGGGTTATGGGCGGTCGTCACATTACCTTTCCAAATGAAATTTGAGCATAGCTTTTCAATTTTGTGAATAACACTATTAGGAATGTTGTGAGTTTGAACCGAATGCAAGATAACTGCTGTGATGACAGTGTGTGCGAACACGATCCCTATCTTTAACTTGATTTATGCTTAAAGGAAGGCCAAGATATTTGACTGGAAGATTTTCATCTTTAAATTTCAAAATCTTAAGAATATCATCTTTATGCTTTGTCTCTTTACTGAAATAAATATTACTTTTTATTAGAATTAACAGAAAGACCAACATATTTTTTCATATTGTCCAGAATTCTATTAACAGTGATAGCATTAATCCTGTCAGCTTTCAAAAAGAGCAGATATTATCAGCGTATAGTAAATGAGTGATATGTGGCTTATTTCTGTTAATAGGTTTAATGTTTCCCTTAGTCAGTTCCATTTCCATTTGTATTGAAAAGT
This sequence comes from Allium sativum, assembly GCA_030737875.1. NCBI lineage: Eukaryota > Viridiplantae > Streptophyta > Magnoliopsida > Asparagales > Amaryllidaceae > Allium > Allium sativum. Next base: position 330,203,335 of record CM060910.1, on the reverse strand, counting down.
ATTCCATAACAATAGAGAATAAGTAAGGAGGCAAAGGGTCTCCTTGCCTTATGCCTCTATTTCTGTGAATAAAACCTTTTGGGGAGCCATTAATCATAACAGAATAAGTCACATTAGAAATGCACTCATTAATTAATGCACAAAATTTCTCAATGAAACCCATTTGAAGAAGCATGTATATAATGAAATTTCTATTAATCTTATCAAAAGATTTATGTACATCAATTTTGATACACATAAGGTTTTTGTTCTTCTTGTTAAAATGCCTAATAAGCTCATGAGCAAGTAAAGTGTTTTTAGAAATAAGCCTCCAAGTGATAAAGGCACTCTGGTTCTCAAATATTAAAAATTTAAGAAAACATTTTAACCTATTATAATGAATAGAAGAAATAATCTTATAAATGAAATTGCAACAATCCATTGGCCTGTGGTCATCTAAACCTAAGGGAGCTTCCACCTTAAGGAATTAAAGTCAGAAAAGTGTGGTTAGTGCTTTTCAGCAATTTTCCAGTGTTAAAAAATTCTGAAATAGAATCACACAAAATCTTTTGCATTTCAGACCAATGGGTTTTATAAAATTTGGCACTAAACCCATCAAGATCTGGACTCTTATCATTACTAGCATTAAATATGATATTTTTAACATCCTCAATTCTAATAGGGGCAAGGTGTAATGACCCGCATTGGCAGAGTTATTATAATTAATTTATTTAATTATATATATAATGATATAGTGAATTTAATGGTTGTGGAATTAAATAACAGTGAATATTTAATTTAAATAATATATTTAATTCTGAAAAAATCAGAATTGGCTGAAATGGCGATATGGTGTGAACTGGAACATCTGTGATATTTAATTCAGCTTGGAATTGAATTTGAATAACGAATATATTATATAAACGACAGTTTGAACGTATAATTATATTATAATTAAAACCGAGCTTGAAATGGCGCTGCACTTCGTTAATTGGCGATTTGAACTTCAACCGAATGTACAGGGTTCATTTTAAGCCGGATGTCTGTGAAACAGAAAACGTGTGGAGCTGGTGGAGTATATCTTTCTAGTGGAAGAGAAAAATCTCGATTTCGTCGTGTAGATTTTGAGATACGTCCAAATCAAATTTTAGAAAAGTCGCTGTGGAATTCCTTTATAATTTATAAAAGAATTATTTATATTTTAAAAAGGGATTTCAATATAAATCGAATATCGGGTTGACCCAGATTTGAAATATCAAGTTATAAATCCCAGTAGAGCTGTATGGTATTCCACTGTGGATATAGACGATAATATTTATTTTTAATATTTATTTAATTATATTTAAATATATTTATATATTTAAATGGGTCATCCAGAGCTTTAAAAATAAGACACTTTTGCAAACGAAGTCGGAATTCAATGAAACTAATTTTGTTGGATCTGCAATGTCAAATAGTTGTTAGATTTCCAGTTTCGTGATTTTTAGAGTCACTGTATGGCCGCTCCGATTTTTAGAGTGAAAAACAGTTAGTATTTTGACGGTTAAAAATACGCTGTGTGAGCAAACGGAGTCGGAATTCGACGAAACCAGTTTCGTTGGGACCGTAATGTCAAATTGTAGCTGCATGTCCAGTTTTGTGATTTTTGGGTATCGTGTGTGATAACACGAATTTTTAGAAGGCAGAACGAATATTAAAATGAAAATATCTTCATAAATATCTCATTAAATATCTTCTTTCTTTTCCCTATATATATTCCTACCAACTCTTTAAACCCTAAACTGTTTTCATTTCTGGTCAACGGTTTTGCGCCATGATTTTTCTCCAGAAAAAAATATTTCCATCCTTTTGAAATTCAAATCAAATGCAAATAATATCCCAAATCCTAAAGACCCAAATCCTTGTGCTCGTATGGGGTTCCGCTTTCCTCTGGTGTGTTGTTCCTATGGTGCGACGTCCAACTGTGGTGGCTCGTTCGTTTGCAGCAACATCTAGGGTTCGGGATTTCTTGCTATAGGGGGAATCGTTGGTGATTTAAGTATGGTTGTGAGTATCAGCGTGAAGATTTACATCGTGTAGAGGGGTTCTGATGAATTCCGTCACCAAAGTCGTCGCGGATATCACAGCAGGTTGGGGATTTTTCGGTTCGACGGGGTTGGATGTGTTGATGCGAGTTGAGTGATGATTAGTGGAGAAGAGGGAGATTGTGAAGAGGGAAGCAACGGTGTAATTTGCTAATGAATTAGCGTTGGAGTGTGGAGTATGAAGTGCGGTGGAGGATCGAATGGACTGAAATGGTGTTCGGTGGATTTATTTGGAGCAGGTATCGTTGGGAGGAGAAGAAGATCGGGTATGGGCTGGGGAGTTGTGGTATTGGGCTTGAGGTAAAGGGCAAGGCCTAATTGAAATTAAAAATCCATGTTTAATTCATTTAAAATGTATATCAACTTCTAATTTTCATAACTTGGTCATACATGAACGAAAATCAGCGAAACTGGTCACGTTAGGATCGTATGGACAGACACTACCCATTGGAACTGACTTGGAGTGGATTGGGGCTCGTATGAATTTACGGCAAAATAAACTGTTTGATTCAGATCAAACAACAGTTTATCGTTCTTTAACTATGAACTGCCAATGTGAGTAAATCCCACCAACTCTGAACAGTTTATAATTTCATGTTGTATTTTTAGAACTGTTAAATATTGGTTGATTGACTGTGTGTTGACTGTTTGATTGAACTGCTAGTCAGTTAGTTGAATTTCTATATTGATTCTGTTTAACAGAATATATCATATGGAACTGAAAGTGATGTTATCTATGTTGTTTAACATCTGTGATGCAGGGAAACAGGTTGGAGGAACCCAACTGGGTTCCTCAACATTTATTTTACTGTTTTTCATATATTGTGATCTATGATGTGATATATAATCTGTTGTCGATTATATGTGTTTGGACGATACTGATCATTGTGATTTGATATGTTGAATACCATAGCATTCCGAAACGTTGATAAGGGAATATTTTCAAAGTGATATTTGAAAATAAAATATTTATAAATGGAATATTTATAAATAAGAAATATTTAAAAATTGGAATATTTATAAATATTAGATATTTAGAAAAAGGGAAAAACGTTATAAAAAGGAAACTATTATAAGAAGGAAATCATTTTAAAGTGGAGAACCGTTACTAAAAGTAAATCTTTAAAAACGAATAAACGTTGTAAAAAGGGAAATCTTTATAAACCGAATAAAGGAGTTAATCGAATATAGTTTTTTCGAATAGAGCAAATAGAGTTAATCGAATATAGTTTATTCGAATAGAAAGTAAAAGGAGTTAATCGAATATAGTTTATTCGAATAGAGCAAATAGAGTTAATCGAATATAGTTTATTCGAATAGAAAGTAAAAGGAGTTAATCGAATATAGTTTATTCAAATAGAATTAAGGAGTTAATCGAATATAGTTTATTCGAATAGAAAGTAAAAGGAGTTAATCGAATATTGTTTATTTGAATAGAATAAAGGGGTTAATTGAATATAGTTTATTCCAATAGAAAGTAAAAGGGGTTAGTCGGATATAGTTTATTCGAATAGAATAAAGGGGTTAATCGAATATAGTTTATTCGAATAGAAAGTAAAAGGGGTTAATCGGATATAGTTTATTCGAATAGAATAAAAGGAGTTAATCGAATATAGTTTATTCAAATAGAATAAATGAGTTAATCGAATATATAGTTTATTCAAATAGAATGAAAAGAGTTATCGAATATAGTTTATTCGATAGGAGTTAAGTGAATAAAGTTAGAGTTAAATCAAAAGAGTTAAGTGAATAGAATAAATTGAATAGAGTTATCGAATATACCATATCGAAGGGAAGAATTATCGAATATAAAAGATTTGAAAGAGAGTTACGTAAGGAAGTTTGTTAAAGAATTAGAAGGGTGAACTTTGTCTATTTCAAGGTTAGAAACGTTGTTCAGTTAAGGTCTGAGAGGTAGTATTACCCCCAACTTGATTGACTTCATTTTTAACTAAGGAATGGTTAAGGTTCGATAGTAAAGGATGGTTAAGTGAATTTAGTAATTAAAGGAAATGGTTTGAGTTGGCATCGCGATGGTTTGTTTAAACATCTGTCTAAGCCCAATAAAGGAGTTTTGGAAATGTTTTCCAAATAAGAAACCAGAAATGTTTTCTAATAAAGAAAACAAGAAATGGAAATGTTTTCCATTGTTAATAACGTATATTTTCCAAATTTAGAAAATGAGAAATGTTGAGTATAGGGAAACAGGAGATGAAAAATGAACTAAGGAGATAAATGTTAAATGATGTTTGATCGATATAATTTCCCTTTGGAAATAATATCGTTGTTTGCACACCTGTTTTTCTTCGATAGTTGAATCACAGACTATCGAAGTTTTGACCATTTTAACGTTGTTAATATGGAGAGACCGGTTGGATTATTATCCAAAGAACCACTCTGTATTGGCATAAGCGTTGAGAATCATATATGCCAAAGGAAATTGAAGACGGAGTTATGCAAGGGCTATCCTGTTTACAGAATAGTGCCTTCGGTTCATCTTGTTCCTGGATGACTTGTATGGACAGATGTCTGACAGAGTATTTCCAGACGATCACGTATATTGATTTCTCCAACCGTACCAAGAGTGGAAGCGGAGAAGGAAACTTCTTTTAGCTAACACATAATGTATGGTTGAGGACGTCAATCGGTGATTTTGATGGATTTGACGATGTTGCATTCAAAGTGAATCTGGTGTGATGATAAAGCGTAGCTTCTAGCCTCACATCCGGTAAATGACAGAAATCGGGCATGCAGCATGGCTAAGTCGGTCGCACCGAAGTAGGGTGTATAATCACTTGATCTAGAGTTTCATTTACTTCTAAAAATCTATTGTTGATGCTGTCCCATTCGGGAAACGGTTGCTGATCCTAACTGTTGGTGATATACATTCGATACACTCAAGCGAAATGAGTGGTTGGTCATGTGTGGCCGGGTTGCAAGATGTACTTGTTGAACCCAGTGTATTCCTCTCTATAGGTACACTAGCGAAAGGTGGTTCCATACCTTGTCATAGTTGGAAATCCATTACCCAATACGTGCTTGCGGTTTTGATTGTATACTATGTATGTAGAACGTGAGATGAAAGCGTTTCTGCTAGATGATTATTATATTGTGTTGATAGACATTATTATAATATCAAAATGTTTTTGATATAAAGATATTTTGGATTCTCATTAGGGAAAAACCCGTTCCGTTATACGGCGTGGTTTTATGAGATATCGATTACCTGCTTTAACTGTTTTAAACTGTTTTACTCACACCAGTCCCATGACTGACCCAGAGTTTATTTGTTTGTTTCCCTAAACTCTTGGGTGCCTAAATTTGTACGGGAAGTCAAGTAGTCGGGATTTACAGATATACTGGAAAAGCTTGGAGCAGGAGGCTTCAGGATTATATAGCTAGTTATTTCCGTTGTGTTGTAAGTGTTGTACTTTGGTAATGATGTATATTCAAGTACAGATGTATATTTCAAGTTATGTTATATATATTATATGTTATGCGTTCCGCTGTGAGGTTCGTGTTACTCTGATGTTGTGTTCTTCTTCTTCTTCTTCTATTCTAAGTTTCTATCTTATCTTTCCTCACCCTCTGTTTTCTTCCATTAATGACCGGCATTTTTTCGATGTTTGGTTAGTCGTCACTGAGTTTATGGCGATAACCAAAGTCGTCAAAATCCCGGGTCATTACAGTTGGTATCAGAGCTTAAGTTAAATGAATTACCTTGGCTCTGTGGCGTGACTCAGTAGAGACAGGGTTAGTAATACCCTAGATTGAGTTGAGTGTATATATACGAGTGAACGTATTTGTTATTGATATAAAAATTTGTTTTATATTGTGGAGATTTATTGGTTGAGTCGTTTATGAGTTCTGGTCGATCAGTTTGATCCACTGTATCGATAGGAGTTGGTAAACACTTGAATACGATGGACCGTCATGGTATGTTTTGGAAAGAGGGTAAATGAAATAATTTTACCGAATTTATATTTTTATATAAAGGATTTATATTGGAATGATTATAATATATTGGATATATTGGTTGTGATTATAATCGAGTAAGATTATAAAAGTAAAATGGTTATATATATAACCAAGTAGAATTCGTACAAGTGTTACGAAATGAATGAAATCTGAATTTAAACCAGAAATTAAATTAATTCTCTGGAGAATTGGATAAGTGTTTGTAAACGGATTTGGATTAAAAATAAGGAAAATTTAAGATCCTGGGATATTTTAAATTGTTTTACAAGCAGTGTGAATTATATTTTGAAATGAATTTCAAAGTGGAAATGTTTAGAAATGGTTTTGTAGTATCAAACTCACTTCGATCGCTGGAAAATAAATTCTGATGATGACAGCTGCATCATCAATATTCATTTTCGAGTTCTAAGTGACGAATTACTACCAGAGATACTGTTTTGAATTTGTTTTGGGAAAGACAAGTTGTGTTGAATTTCTAAATGGGATTTATAATAAAGAATGAATAAAGAAAGTTTGAAATAGAAATTGAATATAGAAATTCAAAGGGAGTTTGAATATATGAAATTCAATGGAATTGAAATAGAAATTGAATATAGAAATTCAAAGGGAGTTTGAATATATGAAATTCAATGGAAGTGATATAGAATTTGAATATAGAAATTCAAATGGAATTTGAATACAGAAATTCAAATGGAATTCAAATATAGAATTTAAATATAGAAAATATAAAGGAATTCAAATATAGGATTTGAATATATAGAATTTGAATATAGAATTCAAATTGAATTAAAACTATAGAATTTGAATATAGAATTCAAATGGAATTCAAGCTATAGAATTTGAATAGAATTTGAATAGAATTTGATATATAGAATTTGAATAATAGAAGTGATATAAAATTTGAATAGAATCAACTAAGTCGAAGAGGAATTAGTTAATCGAGTTTTGAATTTGAAGTTGAACTTTGAAAGGTGAATTGGATTTGTAAATGGATATTCGAAATCGAATATAGAACTTAAATTTGAAATTTGGATTCAAATTAGTTAATGAGCAAGTTAAAATATATTTGAACATGTCATGTTCAAATATAAAAGTGAAATAGACTAAAGAGTTAATTAACAAATTAATTAACGAACTGAGTTAAAACGATCAGATATAGTTAAAATAGATTGGGCAGGTATAAATATACATGAGCTAGGTATGGATAAGGTATGAAGGTATATAAATAGAATGCTCGACGAAAAGGTATGTATTTAATTCATATATGAGATTTTATGCGCCGTATCGGCTAGCCGCTTGGTTTTTTCTTTTTCTTTTGGATTGGTGAGGGCCATGGGAGGCTATTTGAAATATCCCGATGCTCCTAGTACAAAGGAGGTTATGTCAAATTTTTTCGGGAATTTAAGGAGTTAGAATATTTTTAAGATAATTTGATAGTTAGAAATCAACGTATCGATATATATATATATATATATATATATAGAAGTCGATAAGGAAACGAACTTAAAAATAGAATAGTAAAATCAAAAAGGAAGACTAAGAATAAAATCTAGTAAGAATAGAAAGAGGAAGCGTATATGTGTTTAAAAGTGAATAAGTAGTTGTATGGTATTGATTATTCGAGTAAGTACTCATATCTGTTTTGACGTTATAAATGTTATTCAGTCAAGGTCTGAGAGGTAGTTATACCCCCAACTTGATTGATTTCATTATTCACAAATAAATAGTAAGATTTCAGGCTCGAAGATCAATGTTGAATAAGAGTTAGTTGAATATAGTATTTGGGTTGTCGTAACGATGTTTTACACAACATCCGTTTTAACCCAAATAAGTGTAAGCTTGGAAATATAATAAAGAATATTTCCTAAGTATAGAAATAAACGAGATCGGAAAAGAGATAAGTAATTGGAATATTTTCCAATTATAATGTGATAGCCCGTAACTTCCCCGGTAGGGAAAGCCCGGATTACCTTGAGAACACGACAAAATAGAACCCAAACAGAAGAACATTTCATTGTTTATTACAACAATTCCATCAGATACAAGAGTATACAGAGTATGAATAAATATTACACATTTGACAAATATCAGAGATTACAATAAACTACATGGCAGCGGAAAATAATACAAAACACAACTGAAAGTAATATACGGATACAGAGCTTTACGGATATCATTCCAGCTGTAAACCAGGATCCTGTGAATATAAATCTGCAAAACCAAAACAACTAGCTGCCCGTGTCGAAAATAAGGGCACCCAGAGTTTATGTTAAAACAATAAACTCCAGGTCATTCATGTGACTGGTGTGAGAACTAAAACAGTTATTTAAAACTTTACTTTAAAAGAGAGTAATTCAAGGGACCACGCCGTATAACACCGAACGGGTTTCCTCCCAAGAATACCAGTGCATAGAAAAAAACAACGCAATGCTTTTTCGAAAAATGAAGCTATTATAAGACCCAGGTCCCATCACACAATGCAACGCAAGCCGGAGGATAGGGTTTTCCCTTATAATAGCCAAATAATGCTTGATACGTTTAAAAACAAACCATTTGATACTATTATAGGTGTATAGTGTCAAAACAATTTCAATCATAAATATCAATCATAGACGGCATGGGTACCATATATCATGTCGCCATACTAGTTCTATAATTAAAACCGCAATATCACGTATTGGAATTTGGATTTCCGTCATGACTCGAGGCAAGGGGCAAGCTCCTCTCCGCTTCGAGACACTCTAGCAAATGTCCCAGGACTACACACTCTGGGCAGCCACTTGGATCGGTTGGGCCGGTCCTCTCTTACGTTTGAGGATTGGCAATTCCTGAACACACGTTTCCCGGTCCTATCAGACCTAATATCGAGGCGCCTCATTCCAACAACCACATAGGTGAAAATAATATAAACGTCAGGGCTGGTAAGTCACTGACACCACCAAAGCTAGAAAGAAACGTCGTGCTCTCCCAACAGTCCGTATCCCATTTTTGACTCATACCGAGGTGTGAGGCTCGCGAATTCATGATATACACAAAGTTACGCCAGTAGGTCGTGCTTTGATCATCAACCACAAGACTTTTCTTTTCAACAGAAGCCTTGATCAATTGCCACTTAGGCGTGCCATACAGGCAATTCATGCCATGCGACTGATGTCCATCGATATACAACCTCTGAGCTCGTACGTCCCAGAGAAGGGCGTTAAGTAAGAGAATAAATTCTCCGCCGCCAAACAGATGTATATTTAATGGAGATCAATCAATACAGAATAAAATCCAATGTTAGACACACAGTCCATTTACAAGTTCGTTCTGGGTCTGAACGAAACCGGAGGCACTTTCCTCGCATATCCATCGATCTCGAAGTACGTCTGGACGACCACCAACTGATTCCCTCATCTTGGGTGTACAGCCCAATCAAGATCATCAGTAATCACCCAAACGATGTGAAGACTTCCGGTCTTCAACCACCGTCTTCAACTTCGACATATCGTCGAAACTGTTATTCAGAATGGGTATAAACCCGGCCTTTCCGAACAACCCGCGTATATAATAAACAAATGTTACACAAACACAACATACGCCTCATTCCAATTCATTAGTCACTAACCGTAAATTAGCAAGAGAACAATTCCCCAAATATTAACCCCGAAGGCCGAAACCAACATCAGATCAATACCCAGGAAACCATTCTTCTTAACTAACCTACAGCTAGTTTCTAAATTTCATATTCTTAGGGAAAGGTTCCCATTAATTTTATCAAAGATAAATTCTTTAAAATTTATCCTTTAATCTTCCTTTGGATATCATTTCAAACCAGATTATGGTTTTCCAAACTAGTCGAGATTAGCGAACCACACCGAAGTAATTATTTATTTTATTTCCCAATCCCAACCTATTCATCCCATGAAGAAAAACTGGAAATACTCCATATCTAACACCACGGTGTTATCGGTAAAATTAATTACCATTTCACGTTCAAATCTAATTAAAGATTTAACTATTGTTTTGGAGCAAAACTGGTAATACTCCATTCTCGCTCACTTTCCAAATTTGATAATTTAAATTATCAATTCACATTTCAATTTAGTTACAGATTCATTAAAACTCCTTTTACTGGGTTAAAGAACTAATGTCATTTAAAACACAGTTCACGATAAACCCAAATCACAATCTATTTATTATCGGGTTAAAGAACAAGTGTTATTTAAAACACTCTTCATGATAAACCCACAAATCAATTCTATTTAAAATCCATTTCAAATCCAATTTATTTGTTTAAAAATAAATGGGTTTTAATTTTAGTTCAAAACTAGTTCATTTCGATAAAAATCTATTTTTATCTTTTCAAATATGGAGTTTTTCATCCCAATTTTTCCCAAATCATTTCTTATGATTTTACACAAATTATTGATATTTTTGATAATTTTATCAAGGCCCGTACAGTCGATTTCCAACAACGGCCATCGAACTGCACTTACAGCGACCTTTTCTGAATTTGATTTGGACGTATCTCCAAATCAGACCGTTAGATTTCAAATTTCTAATATTCGTTGGAAAGCTCTTTTCGATACGAACCCAACGGTTCTGGTTTTAGGAGAATCCGACAGTCGGATCTCCCGTAATGTCCGTTCGAAGTCAATGGTCGAAATTTGCGAACTGCCACGGCGCGGCGCGTTCTATTCAGGCCAATATATTATATATATTATATATATAATATATATTTCGTCGATTACTATTTAAAACGAATTTTATAAATAGTTTCAAATTTGTTTCTAAAACAATTTCAACCTTCATTTCAAATTCAAATCAAAATTGAATTTTCCCTTATAAATTCGTTTTAAATTTATTTCAATTCGAATTCATTTTCTATTCAATTCAATTCAAATTCGTTTTCTATTCAATTCAAATCAAATTCTTTGTCTATTCAATTCAAATCAAATTCGTTTTCCATTCAATTCAAATCAAATTCGTTTTCTATTCAATTCAAATCAAATTCGTTTCCTATTCAATTCAAATCAAATTCGTTTTCTATTCAATTCAAATCAAATTCGTTTTCTATTCAATTCAATTCAATTCGAATTCATTTTCTTTTCAATTTTCATTATAAAAATGAATATAATCGATATAAATATCGTTCGCGTCAAAATAGCGCATCTCTAATCAATACGGCTTTATATTTTTCAATAATTCCGTTATTCTATCCAACAAATGAATATTTATCCTATTCAACACATGAATCTATATTTTTGTCAACACATGACTAATCTCAACGAATGAGTACTGTCCACGTGTGACTGTTTTTGTTATCCAATATATTTTATAAAATTATGATATCTATCGTTTGATTTCAAATCAGACTCCAACCGTAAATTAGTAAGAGAACGATTCCCTAAATATTAACCCAGAAGGCCGAAACCAACATCAGATCAATATCCAGGAGGACACTCATCTTATCTATTTTCCAATTAGTTTCTAATTTTATATATGATAAAGATGTAAATTTTATTGTTAAAATATTTTGTTCAACACATGACTAATCTCAACGGATGAGTACGGTCAACACATGAACCTTTATTTTATAATGATAAAGATGTAAATTTTATTGTTAAAATATTTCGTTCAACACATGATTAATCTCAACGGATGAGTACTGTCAACACATGAACCTTTATTTTATAATATTCTTTATTTTCTAAATTGGAATGAGGCCCAATCAATTACCATATAAGGTTAATTATATGGATTCCATACAACACATGTATATAATAGCAACGATAAATAATCAACCATCATCCAAAGTGCACTACACTGTATAAGCATCAAATATAGATATCTAACGCTTATAACAGCCTGTCGATCCATTGATCGACATACAACTAATTATTGGGATTAGTGTATGACGTATTTTATCCCAATACCCGTGTGGGGTTTCAAACAATCAAACACAGATTTTATTTGTGTAGTTGGGCGATGTGTAAAATTTACCGTCCCAATCAATGTCCTTCAAATAGGTGTACATAAACAAACCGTCCGGTTTGTAAATGAATATTTATTTATTCACATTCACGTTAAAAATTATATTTTTAATGACCTAATTATTTTATTCAACCTAGGAATATTCTATTCGGTTCATTTATTAAATAAAATGATATCTTTATTTTTCTAACTTATTTTAGAAAATTTCGGCGGCATAATGGCACGATACTAGAAACGGGACAAGGCCTAGCCTTATCCCCGGTCTAATAATGGCCCATACCATACACGTATCAATCAAATCCATTCCATTTCTCCAAACAATCAAATTCAAATCAAATAATCTAACCAACTACACAACCAAACAAATAAGTCCATGGTCTGTGGACGATGGTGTCGGGTGCTACTAAACACCGTCTGCATCCTAGTATATATTTATATAACTAGAAAAGAAAAGTTAAAGTGAGAAGTTCTCACCGAGGGATCCACTCCTCCATTTTATTTTTGAATTTCTGAACATCTGGATTTGCCCGTACTTCCAACATAACCCTTATCACGCTATTCACATTAAAAATCACATTTTTGTCACTCCGCTATATTTATAGAGATCAAATCTTTTCGCTACAACATATATAAAAATCGTATTTTTATATTCTCTATCCTATAAAAATTATATTTTTATATTCTTTGCTATATAAAAATTATATTTTTATTCTTTACATACGATAAAAATTATATTTTTATCCCTTACATTCAATAAAAATTATATTTTTAACTTCTCTATTATATAAAAATTATATTTTTAACCTTTCTATATTATAAAAATTATATTTTTAACTTCTACATATAATAAAAATTATATTTTTAATCTTCTATATATTATAAAAATTATATTTTTAATCTTTTATATATAATAAAAATTATATTTTTAATCTTCTATATATAATAAAAATTATATTTTTAATCTTCTATATATAATAAAAATTATATTTTTAACTTATAAAAAAAATGTTTCTTTGCTACGATATATATCGAACCTTTTGTCATTAAAAATCATCGCTTTCTAATGTTGAAAATCATCGCTTTCTAATGTTAAAGATCGTCTCTTTCTTAACAACTAAAAATCGTATTTTTCTAATCACATAAATTATATTTTTCTAATTAAAAATCAAATAAAAATCAGTTTTTAAAATCAAATAAAATCAGTTTTTAAAATCAAATAAAATCAGTTTTTCTATAATACATAAATAATAACAAATAAAAAGGATTATAAAACTCACCTCGATCTGGGTTTTCTGCGAGGGGGGGGGGGGGGGGGTTGGACGCGAGCTGTTGTTCGGAGGGGCGGCGTCGGCTCTAGCATCGGCGAGGAGAAGGGCTAGGGCATTGGGTCTCGTTACAGAAGGGGGCACGAGGAGATAAACGCGATAGGGTCTAGGGTGCGGGTTAGAGAAGGAAGAAGGCGAAGAGGAGGCAGGAGAGAGGATCGATCGGAGGGGGAGGGGGTGTCTCCGACGATGGACGAGCGGAGGGGGAAGCTCGACGGGGTGCAAATCGAGGCGGCGGCTGGAGCTTCAAAAGGGTCATGGGTTTTTCTTTTTAATTTGAGAAAGAAAAGGGGAGGTCGGGGAAAATGGGAATAAAGGGGGGGGGGCTGAGGTGTAATTTATATTTATTTAATTAATTTTCCTTCTCTAAAAGGTTACTTTAAAATTCGAACTCAAAATTGAGCCCATCGACTATCGTCCCTAGCGTAATACCCCCATTTCGAACACAATGGGATATGTCCCGTAAGCCAGTTTGGCCGTTTCGATCAGTTTTCGTTAAAATCAAAATATAACTATATATATTGAATTTGAACACACATTTCAATCTACTGGGGCCACATACGGACCCGAAAAATTCCAGAAAAATTATTTCTAGCTTCGTATTGATGATACGGTCCTAACAAAACTAGTTTCGTAAAATTCCGAGACCGTTTGAAAAATGGCCATTTTCTGGTCTACCCGATTTAATTGAAACTGTTCAAAACACGTTTAACTTCGCCACGCTCACATATTGATTTATAAAATTATGAATTTTGAAACCTAGCAATAATTTGACGTCCCGGATCCAACAAAAGTGGTTTCGTCGAAAACCGAGGTCGTTTGCAAAATTTCCATTTTCAAAGGTCTTTATATATATATTAAAATATATATAAATTCTACAGCGACTTTTCTGAGTTTTAAACTAGACATATCTTTCAATTTTTAAAACGAAATATCAGTTTCTTACATCCATTGGAAAGATATCGTCAAACAGATTTAGATATTTCTTGTTTCGTTCAATTCCGACTCAAAACGAATTATGTATATTCATTTGAAATTCGAAATCGAAATATCGAACTGCAGGGCCTTTTCAGGCTCGTTATATTATTAAAATAAAATTATTCGTTTTAACTTCATCGAAAATAAATTTTCCGTCGTTATTATTTAAAATAAATCATTTTAAATAACCAAAATTCATTATAATCGCCAAAATAAAAAATTTAAACTGGCTCGCATTTCCGGGTTGTTACAATCTCCCTCACTTAAAACTTTTCGTCCCCGAAAAGGAACGAATCTGAAAGTTGTTTCACTAATCAACTCAACTTCCATTATTTTCCCTATGGCTTAAGTTCTTCAACTTTCCAGTTTCTAAGAACTTTTCAAATTTTTCAAAAATTTGCCTAACACCCTAAATTTCCGAAAAATTTCGCCATAACCTCCCCTGCACCGGGAAAATCCCAAAATTGCCATACAGGCCCTCTGATCTCAAAAAGAAAAAGAAAACGCCAAGCGGCTAGCCAATCGGCTCATAGAATCATCATCACCCAAACAAAACAGTAAATTATGATAAACATGTACCTATTTGTCGGGCAAACAAATTTTATTCTCTGCTCTAGCCTCCTTGCTATGACCTGTTCAATGTAAGTACCTGTATATGCAAGCAAATGCGACCAATTTTCAATACAATTCAATATTTGATTCAATTAGGCATAATGGTTCAAAATTATCAAACAAATAAACAAACAACACAACCATCAATCAATTAGTAGATTAGAGTTTCAAATTCATAATTTTGATACATATGCAAAAATCATGTTTTGATGCCAAATCACAACAATAAATCTATCTAGTTTTGGTTCTCACACCAGCCTAATGGAAATATATAGAAATCACACCTTCGAAACACGAAAATAAAAACTGGTGATGGCGCACCATCATCAGAATCATGTCCGGGCGACTAGAGTGTGATTCTATATCTATCCAGTATATTAAAACTTCGAATATACGTTCATGACGCGTATATGCAAAATCTTTATATATTGGATTGTCCAAATTCAAAATTAATAAATATTCAAATACGTATAAAACGATTTAAATTTTAAAACAATATTGTTTTCATTTGAAAAATATACTCTTCACACTTGTTCTAGGATACTACTGATCCCATCTATAACGAGTCATTCTAACTGGATATTACTAATCCAATATCTGATGAATTCTTTCGTTTGGTTCTAATGTTTCTTGTTCTCGAACTCTTTAAACCAAAGCTCTGATACCAACTGTGATAGCCCGTAACTTCCTCGGTAGGGAAAGCCCGGATTACCTTGAGAACTCGACAAAATAGAACCCAAACAGAAGAACATTTCATTGTTTATTACAACAATTCCATCAGATACAAGTGTATACAGAGTATGAATAAATATTACACATTTGACAAATATCAAAGATTACAATAAACTACATAGCAGCAGAAAATAATACAAAACACAACTGAAAGTAATATACGGATACAGAGCTTTCCGGATATCATTCCAGCTGTAAACCAGGATCCTGTGAATATAAATATGCAAAACCAAAACTACTAGCTGCCCGTGTCGAAAATAAGGGCACCCAGAGTTTAGGTTAAAACAATAAACTTCAGGTCAGTCATGTGACTGGTGTGAGAACTAAAACAGTTATTTAAAACTTTACTTTAAAAGAGAGTAATTCAAGGGACCACGCCGTATAACACGGAACGGGTTTCCTCCCAAGAATACCAGTGCATAGAAAAAAAACAATGCAATGCTTTTCCGAAAAATGAAGCTATTATAAGACCCAGGTCCCATCACACAATGCAACGCAAGCCGGAGGATAGGGTTTTCCCTTATAATAGCCAAATAATGCTTGATATGTTTAAAAACAAATCATTTGATACTATTATAGGTGTATAGTGTCAAAACAATTTCAATCATAAATATCAATCATAGACGGCATGGGTACCATATATCATGTCGCCATACTAGTTCTATAATTAAAACCGCAATATCACGTATTGGAATTTGGATTTCCGTCATGACTCGAGGCAAGGGGCAAGCTCCTCTCCGCTTCGAGAAACTCTAGCAAATGTCCCAGGACTACACACTCTGGGCAGCCACTTGGATCGGTTGGGCCGGTCCTCTCTTACGTTTGAGGATTGGCAATTCCTGAACACACGTTTCCCGGTCCTATCAGACCTAATATCGAGGCACCTCATTCCAACAACCACATAGGTGAAAAATATATAAACGTCAGGGCTGGTAAGTCACTGACACCACCAAAGCTAGAAAGAAACGTCGTGCTCTCCCAACGGTCCGTATCCCGTTTTTGACTCATACCGAGGTGTGAGGCTCGCGAATTCACGATATACACAAAGTTACGCCAGTAGGTCGTGCTTTGATCATCAACCACAAGACTTTTCTTTTCAACAGAAGCCTTGATCAATTGCCACTTAGGCGTGCCATACAGGCAATTCATGCCATGCGACTGATGTCCATCGATATACAACCTCTGAGCTCGTACGTCTCAGAGAAGGGCGTTAAGCAAGAGAATAAATTCTACGCCGCCAAACAGATGTATATTTAATGGAGATCAATCAACACAGAATAAAATCCAATGTCAGACACACAGTCCATTTACAAGTTCGTTCTAGGTCTGAACGAAACCGGAGGCACTTTCCTCGCATATCCATCAATCTCCAAGTATGTCTGGACGACCACCAACTGATTCCCTCATCTTGGGTGTACAGCCCAATCAAGATCATCAGTAATCACCCAAACGATGTGAAGACTTTCGGTCTTCAACCACCGTCCTCATCTTCGACATATCGTCGAATCGGTTATTCAGAATGGGTATAAACCCGGCCTTTCCGAACAACCCACGTATATAATAAACAAATGTTACACAAACACAACAAACGCCTCATTCCAATTCATTAGTCACTAACCGTAAATTAGCAAGAGAACAATTCCCCAAATATTAACCCCGAAGGCCGAAACCAACATCAGATCAATACCCAGGAAACCATTCTTCTTAACTAACCTACAACTAGTTTCTAAATTTCATATTGTTAGGGAAAGGTTCCCATTAATTTTATCAAAGATAAATTCTTTAAAATTTATCCTTTAATCTTCCTTTGGATATCATTTCAAACCAGATTATGGTTTTCCAAACTAGTCGAGATTAGCGAACCACACCGAAGTAATTATTTATTTTATTTCCCAATCCCAACATATTCATCCCATGAAGAAAAACTGGTAATACTCCATATCTTACACCACGGTGTTATCGATAAAATTAATTACCATTTCACGTTCAAATCTAATTAAAGATTTAACTATCGCTTTGGAGCAAAACAGGTAATACTCCATTCTCTCTCACTTTCCAAATTTGATAATTTAAATTATCAATTCACATTTCAATTTAATTGCAGATTCATTAAAACTCCTTTTACTGGGTTAAAGAACTAATGTCATTTAAAACACAGTTCACGATAAACCCAAATCACAATCTATTTATTATCGGGTTAAAGAACAAGTGTTATTTAAAACACCCTTCATGATAAACCCACAAATCAATTCTATTCAAAACCCATTTCAAATCCAATTTATTTATTTAAAAATAAATGGGTTTTAATTTTAGTTCAAAACTAGTTCATTTCGATAAAAATCTATTTTTATCTTTTCAAATATGGAGTTTTTCATCCCAATTTTTCCCAAATCATTTCTTATGATTCTACACAAATTATTGATATTTTTGATAATTTTATCAAGGTCCGTACAGTCGATTTCCAACAACGGCCATCGAACTGCACTTACAGCGACCTTTTCTGAATTTGATTTGGACGTATCTCCAAGTCCAACCGTTAGATTTCAAATTTCTAATATTCTTTGGAAAGCTCTTTTCGTTACGAACCCAACGGTTCCGGTTTTAGGAGAATCCGACGGTCGGATCTCCCGTAATGTCCGTTCGAAGTCAATGGTCGAAATTTACGAATTACCGCGGCGCGGCACGTTCTATTCAGGCCATTATATTATATATATAATATATATAATATATATTTCGTCGATTACAATTTTAAATGAATTTTATAAATAGTTTCAAATTTGTTTCTAAAACAATTTCAACCTTCATTTCAAATTCAAATAAAAATTGAATTTTCCCTTATAAATTCGTTTTAAATTTATTTCAATTTGAATTCGTTTTCTATTCAATTCAAATCAAATTCGTTTTCTATTCAATTCAAATCAAATTCGTTTTCTATTCAATTCAAATCAAATTCGTTTTCTATTCAATTCAAATCAAATTCGTTTTCTATTCAATTCAATTCAAATTCTTTTTCTATTCAAATCAAATTCGTTTTCTATTCAATTCAAATCAAATTCGTTTTCTATTGAATTCAAATCAAATTCGTTTTCTATTCAATTCAAATCAAATTCGTTTTCTATTCAATTCAATTCAATTCGAATTCATTTTCTTTTCAATTTTCATTATAAAAACGAATATAATCGATATAAATATCGTTCGCGTCAAAATAGCGCATCTCTAATCAACACGGCTTTATATTTTTCAATAATTCCGTTATTCTATCCAACAAATGAATATTTATCCTATTCAACACATGAATCTATATTTTTGTCAACACATGACTAATCTCAACGAATGAGTACTGTCCACGTGTGACTATTTTTGTTATCTAATATATTTTATTAAACTATGATATCTATTGTTTGATTTCAAATCAGACTCCAACCGTAAATTAGTAAGAGAACGATTCCCTAAATATTAACCCCGAAGGCCGAAACCAACATCAGATCAATATCCAGGAGGCCACTCATCTTATCTATTTTCCAATTAGTTTCTAATTTTATATATGATAAAGACGTAAATTTTATTGTTAAAATATTTCGTTCAACACATGACTAATCTCAACGGATGAGTACGATCAACACATGAACCTTTATTTTATAATGATAAAGATGTAAATTTTATTGTTAAAATATTTCGTTCAACACATGACTAATCTCAACGGATGAGTACTGTCAACACATGAACCTTTATTTTATAATATTCTTTATTTTCTAAATTGGAATGAGGCCCAATCAATTACCATATAAGGTTAATTATATGGATTCTATACAACACATGTATATAATAGCAACGATAAATAATCAACCATCATCCAAAGTGCACTACACTGTATAAGCATCAAATATAGATATCTAACGCTTATAACAGCCTGTCGATCCATCGATCGACATACAACTAATTATTGGGATTAGTGTATGCCGTATTTTATCCCAATACCCGTGTGGGGTTTCAAACAATCAAACACAGATTTTATTTGTGTAGTTGGGCGATGTGTAAAATTTACTGTCCCAATCAATGTCCTTCAAATAGGTGTACATAAACAAACCGTCCGGTTTGTAAATGAATATTTATTTATTCACATTCACGTTAAAAATTATATTTTTAACGACCAAATTATTTTATTCAACCTAGGAATATTCTATTCGGTTCATTTATTAAATAAAATGATATCTTTATTTTTCTAACTTATTTTAGAAAATTTCGGCGGCATAACGGCACGATACTAGAAACGGGACAAGGCCTAGCCTTATCCCCGGTCTAATAATGGCCCATGCCATACACATATCAATCAAATCCATTCCATTTCACCAAACAATCAAATTCAAATCAAATAATCTAACCAACTACACAACCAAACAAACAAGTCCATGGTCTGTGGACGATGGTGTCGGGTGCTACTAAACACCGTCTACATCCTAGTATATATTTATATAACTAGAAAAGAAAAATTAAAGTGAGAAGTTCTCACCGAGGGATCCACTCCTCCATTTTATTTCAGAATTTCTGAACATCTGGACTTGCCCGTACTTCCAACATAATCCTTATCACGCTGTTCACATTAAAAATCACATTTTTGTCACTCCGCTATATTTATAGAGATCAAATCTTTTCGCTACAACATATATAAAAATCGTATTTTTATATTCTCTATCCTATAAAAATTATATTTTTATATTCTCTGCTATATAAAAATTATATTTTTATTCTTTACATACGATAAAAATTATATTTTTAACCCTTACATTCAATAAAAATTATATTTTTAATCTCTACGCTATATAAAAATTATATTTTAAACTTCTTTATTATATAAAAATTAAATTGTTAACCTTTCTATATTATAAAAATTATATTTTTAACTTCTACATATAATAAAAATTATATTTTTAATCTTCTATATATAATAAAAATTATATTTTTAATCTTCTATATATAATAAAAATTATATTTTTATTCTTCTATATATAATAAAAATTATATTTTTAACTTATAAAAAAAACGTTTCTTTGCTACGATATATATCGAACCTTTTGTCATTAAAAATCATCGCTTTCTAATGTTGAAAATCATTGCTTTCTAATGTTAAAGATCGTCTCTTTCTTAACAACTAAAAATCGTATTTTTTTAATCACATAAATTATATTTTTCTAATTAAAAATCAAATAAAAATCAGTTTTTAAAATAAAATAAAATCAGTTTTTAAAATCAAATAAAATAAGTTTTTCTATAATACATAAATAATAACAAATAAAAAGGATTATAAAACTCACCTCGTCTGGGTTTTCTGCGAAAGGATTATAAAAAGGATAATAACAAATAAAATCAGTTTTCTGCGAAGGGAGGGGCGGCGTCGGCTCTGGCGTCGGCGAGGAGGAGGGCTAGGGCATTGGGTCTCGTTACAGAAGGGGGGGGGGGCGAGGAGATGAACGCGAGAGGGTCTAGGGTGCGGGTTGGAGAAGGAAGAAGGCGAAGAGGAGGCAGGAGAGAGGATCGGTCGGAGGGGGAGGGGGTGTCTCCGACGATGGACGAGCGGAGGAGGAAGCTCGACGGGGAGCAAATCGAGGCGGCGGCTGGAGCTTCAAAAGGGTCATGGGTTTTTCTTTTTAATTTGAGAAAGAAAAGGGGAGGTCGGGGAAAATGGGAATAAAGGGGGGGGGGGGGGCTGAGGTGTAATTTATATTTATTTATTTAATTTTCCTTCTCTAAAAGGTTACTTTAAAATTCAAACTCAAAATTGAGGCCACCGGCTGTCGTCCTTAGCGTAATACCCCCATTTCGAACACAATGGGATATGTCCCGTAAGCCAGTTTGGCCGTTTCGATAAGTTTTCGTCAAAATCAAAATATAACTCTATATATTGAATTTAAACACACATTTCAATTTACCGGGGCCACATACAGACCCGGAAAATTCCAGAAAAATTATTTCTAGCTTCGTATTGACGATACGGTCCTAACAAAACTAGTTTCGTGAAATTCCGAGACCGTTTGAAAAATGGCCATTTTCTGGTCAACCCGATTTAATTGAAACTATTCAAAACACGTTTAACTTCGCCATGCTCACATATTGATTCAGAAAATTATGAATTTTGAAACCTAGCAATAATTTGACATCCCGGATCCAACAAAAGTGGTTTCGTCGAAAACCGAGGTCGTTTGCGAAATTTCCATTTTCAAAGGCCTTATATATATATTAAAATACATATAAATTCCACAGCGACTTTTCTGAATTTTAAACTGGACATATCTTTCAATTTTTAAAGCGAAATCTCAGTTTCTTACATCCGTTGGAAAGATATCGTCAAACAGATTTAGATATTTCTTGTCTCATTCAATTCCGACTCAAAACGAATTTTGTATATTCATTTGAAATTAAAAATCGAAATATCGAACTGCAGGGCCATTCCGGGCTCGTTATATAATTAAAATAAAATTATTCGTTTTAACTTCATCGAAAATAAATTTTCCGTCGTTATTATTTAAAATAAATCATTTTAAATAACCAAAATTCATTATAATCGCCAAAATAAAAATTTTAAACAGGCTCGCATTTTCGGGTTGTTACATATAAATAGCATATATTTTCTAAAGTTTAGAAAATAAAGGAAGGCGATATTCGGAAATGTTTTCGAAATAACATAAAAGGCCAATATGGTTATTGAAAATATTTGGTTAACAAATATTGATAAAGAAATAGAGAAGTGATTTAACTAATGGAATATTAATTAAGGGCTCAGTGACATGTTCAAAAAGGAAAATTTGATTTTTGAAAAGAGTAAACTGTTTGAAAACTCCCAGGGAAAGACTGTTTGAATTAAAAAAAAATTAACAGAAATTTTTGGAAGCAAATTTGAATTAAAGTAAAGCCAGTAAAGTGGTAACTGAGATTGAATTAGAACGATATCAAGACAAATTGGATTGTGTGATTCAAATTTGAAGTGTAATGTGATAATCAAGTTAAGAGTTGGAAATCGAGAATAAACTTGAGTTGAAATGATATTTGGCTCGGATATAAGCGAATGGTTGTGTTGTGGATAAAAGCAGATTGGAATTTACTTGGGATGACCCTTGTATCCGATGAATTGATAACAGGTGGAAAGGGTATAAATGATATGCCGACAAAAGGTACAAGTTTATATTTCTATTGGATATAAGATTTATGAGCTGAATTGGCAAGCCGCTTGGCTGTTTGATTTTTCTTTTGGGATGGAGATGGCCCAGAGAGGCGAGTGGTGGTTTGACGTATTGACCAGTACAAAGGAGGTGCTGGCGAAATTTTTCGAAAAGTTAAGGCGTTAGAAAATTTCAGGATTTTTGAAAATTTTCGTTAATAAGAATTAATGAATAATTTAATTGAAATTAAATTGGTTCAGTTGAAACTGAAGTTAAGAAGTGAACAAATATGTTCTAACCAGTCGATAGGGTCGTCCTCTACCTTTTAGCAATTTCGAGGACGAAATTATTTTAAGTGGGGAAGATTGTAATGACCCGCATTGGCAGAGGTATTATAATTAATTTATTTAATTATATATATAGTGATATAGTGAATTTAAAGGTTGTGGAATTAAATAATAGTGAATATTTAATTTAAATAATAATTAAATAATATATTTAAATCTAAAATAATCAGAATTGGCTGAAATGGCGATATGGTGTGAACTGGATCATTTGTGATATTTAATTCAGCTTGGAATTGAATTTGAATAACGAATATATTATATAAACGACAGCTTGCACGTATAATTATATTATAATTAAAATCGAGCTTGAAATGGCGCTGGAGTTCGTAAATTGGCGATTTGAACTTCAACCGAATGTACGGGATTCGTTTTAAGCCGGATTTCTGTGAAACAAGAAACGTGTGGAGCTGGTGGAGTATATCTTTCTAGTGGAAGAGAAAATTCGGGATTTCATCGTGTAGATTTTGAGATACGTCCAAATCAAATTTTAGAAAAGTCACTGTGGAATTCCTTTATAATTTATAAAGGAATTATTTATATTTTAAAAAGGGATTTCAATATAAATCATATATCGGGTTGACCCAGATTTGAAATATCAAGTTATAAATCCCAGTAGAGCTGTATGGTATTCCACTGTGGATATAGACAATAATATTTATTTTTAATATTTATTTAATTATATTTAAATATATTTATATATTTAAATGGGTCATCCAGAGCTTAAAAAATAAGACACTTTTGCAAACGAAGTCGGAATTCGATGAAACTAATTTTGTTGGATCCGCAATGTCAAATAGTTGTTAGATTTCCAGTTTCGTGATTTTTAGAGTCACAGTGTGGCCGTACCGATTTTTAGAGTGAAAAACAGTCAGTATTTTGACGGTTAAAAATACGCTGTGTGAGCAAACGGAGTCGGAATTCAACGAAACCAGTTTCGTTGGGACCGTAATGTCAAACTGTAGCTGCATTTCCAGTTTCGTGATTTTTGGGTATCGTGTGTGATCGCACGAATTTTTAGAAGGCAGAACGAATATTAAAATGAAAATATCTTCATAAATATCTCATTAAATATCTTCTTTCTTTTCCCTATATATATTCCTACCAACTCTTTAAACCCTAAACTATTTTAATTTCTGGTCAACGGGTTTTGCGTCGTGATTTTTCTCCAGAAAAAAATATTTCCATCCTTTTGAAATTCAAATCAAATGCAAATAATATCCCAAAATCCTAAAGACCCAAATCCTTGTGCTCGTATGGGGTTCCGCTTTCCTCTGGTGTGCTGTTCCTATGGTGCGACGTCCAACTGTGGTGGCTCGTTCATTTGCAGCAACATCTAGGGTTCGGGATTTCTTGCTATAGAGGGAATCGTTGGTGAGTTAAGTATGGTTGTGAGTATCAGCGTGAAGTTTTACATCGTGTAGAGGGGTTCTGATGAATTCCGTCACCAAAGTCGTCGCGGATATCACAGCAGGTTGGGGGGTTTTCGGTTCGACGGGGTTGGATGTGTTGATGCGAGTTGAGTGATGATTAGTGGAGAAGAGGGAGATTGTGAAGAGGGAAGCAACGGTGTAATTTGCTTATGAATTAGCGTTGGATTGTGGAGTATGAAGTGCGGTGGAGGATCGAATGGACTGAAATGGTGTTCGGTGGATTTATTTGGAGCAGGTATCGTTGGGAGGAGAAGAAGATCGGGTATGGGCTGGGGAGTTGTGGTATTGGGCTTGAGGTAAAGGGCAAGGCCCAATTGAAAGTAAAAATCCATGTTTAATTCATTTAAAATGTATATCAACTTCTAATTTTCATAACTCGGTCATACATGAACGAAATTCAGCGAAACTGGTCACGTTAGGATCGTATGGACGGATACTACCCATTGGAACTGACTGGGAGTGGGGCTCGTATGAATTTACGACAAAATAAACTGTTTGATTCAGATCAAACAACAGTTTATCGTTCTTTAACGATGAAATGCCAATGTGAGTAAATCTCACTAACTCTGAACAGTTTATAATTTCATGTTGTATTTTTAGAACTATTAAATATTGGCTGATTGACTGTGTGTTGACTGTTTGATTGAACTGCTAGTCAGTTAGTTGAATTTCTATATTGATTTTGTTTAACAGAATATATCATATGGAACTGAAAGTGATGTTATCTATATTGTTTAATATCTGTGATGCAGGGAAACAGGTTGGAGGAACCCAACTAGGTTCCTCAACATTTATTTTACTGTTTTTCATATATTGTGATATATGATGTTATATATAATCTGTTGTCGATTATATGTGTTTGGACGATACTGATCATCGTGATTTGATATGTTGAATACCATAACATACCGAAATGTTGATTAGGGAATATTTTCAAAGTGATATTTGAAAATAAAATATTTATAAATGGAATATTTATAAATAAGAAATATTAAAAAATTGGAATATCTATAAATAGGAGATATTTAGAAAAAGGGAAAAACGTTATAAAAAGGAAACTGTTATAAGAAGGAAATCATTTTAAAGTGGAGAACCTTTACTAAAAGTAAATCTTTAAAAATGAATAAATGTTGTAAAAAGGGAATTCTTTATAAAGCGAATAAAGGAGTTAATTGAATATAGTTTATTCAAATAGAGCAAATAGAGTTAATCGAATATAGTTTATTCGAATAGAAAGTAAAAGGAGTTAATCGAATATAGTTTATTCGAATAGAGCAAATAGAGTTAATCGAATATAGTTTATTCGAATAGAAAGTAAAAGGAGTTAATCGAATATAGTTTATTCGAATAGAATAAAGGAGTTAATCGAATATAGTTTATTCGAATAGAAAGTAAAAGGAGTTAATCGAATATAGTTTATTCGAATAGAATAAAGGGGTTAATCGAATATAGTTTATACGAATAGAAAGTAAAAGGGGTTAATCGGATATAGTTTATTCGAAAAGAATAAAGGGGTTAATCGAATATTATTTATTCGAATAGAAAGTAAAAGGGGTTAATCGGATATAGTTTATTCGAATAGAATAAAAGGAGTTAATCGAATATAGTTTATTCAAATAGAATAAAGGAGTTAATCGAATATATAGTTTATTCAAATAGAATGAAAAGGGTTATCGAATATAGTTTATTCGATAGGAGTTAAGTGAATAGATTTAGAGTTAAATCAAAAGAGTTAAGTGAATATAATAAATTGAATAGAGTTATCGAATACACCTTATCGAAGGGAAGAATTATCGAATAGAAAAGATTTGAAAGAGAGTTACGTAAGGAAGTTTGTTAAAAAATTAGAAGGGTGAACTTTGTCTATTTCAAGGTTAGAAATGTTGTTCAGTTAAGGTCTGAGAGGTAGTATTACCCCAACTTGATTGACTTCATTTTTAACTAAGGAATGGTTAAGGTTCGATAGTAAAGGATGGTTAAGTGAATTTAGTAATTAAAGGAAATGGTTTGAGTTGGCATTGCGATGGTTTGTTTAAACATCTTTCTATGCCCAATGAAGGAGTTTTGGAAATGTTTTCCAAATAAGAAACCAGAAATGTTTTCTAATAAAGAAAACAAGAAAACGTTTTCCATTGTTAATAACGTATATTTTCCAAATTTAGAAAATAAGAAATGTTGAATATAGGGAAACAGGAGATGAAAAATGAACTAAGGAGATAAATGTTAAATGATGTTTGATCGATATAATTTCCCTTTGGAAATAATATCGTTGTTTGCACACCTGTTTTTCTTCGAAAGTTAAATCACATACTATCGAAGTTTTGACCATTTTAACGTTGTTAATATGGAGAGACCGGTTGGATTATTATCCAAAGAACCACTCTGTATTGGCATAAGCGTTGCGAATCATATAGGCCAAAGGAAATTGAAGACGGAGTTATGCAAGGGCTATCCTGTTTACAGAATAGTGCCTTCGGTTCATCCTGTTCCTGGATGACTTGTATGGACGGATGTCTGACAGAGTATTTCCAGACGATCACGTATATTGATTTCTCCAACCGTACCAAGAGTGGAAGCGGAGAAGGAAACTTCTTTTATCTAACACATAATGTATGGTTGAGGACATCAATCGATGATTTTGATGGATTTGACGATGTGGCATTCAAAGTGAATTTGGTGTGATGATAAAGCGTAGCTTCTAGCCTCACATCCGGTAAATGACAGAAATCGGGCATGCAGCATGGCTAAGTTGGTCGCACCGAAGTAGGGTGTATAATCACCTAATCTAGAGTTTCATTTACTTCTAAAAATCTATTGTTGATGTTGTCCCATTCGGGAAACGGTTGTTGATCCCAACTGTTGGTGATATACATTCGATACACTCAAGCGAAATGAGGGGTCGGTCATGTGTGACCGGGTTGCAAGATATTCTTGTTGAACCCAGTGTATTCCTCTCTAGAGGTACACTAGCGAAAGGTGGTTCCATACCTTGTCATAGTTGGAAATCCATTACCCAATACGTGCTTGCGCTTTTGATTGTATACTATGTATGTAGAACGTGAGATGAAAGCGTTTCTGCTAGATGATTATTATATTGTGTTGATAGACATTATTATAATATCAAAAGGTTTTTGATATAAAGATATTTTGGATTCTCATAAGGGAAAAACTCGTTCCGTTATACGGCGTGGTCTTATGAGATATCGATTACCTTCTTGAACTGTTTTAAACTGTTTTACTCACACCAGTCCCATGACTGACCCGGAGTTTATTTGTTTGTTTCCCTAAACTCTTGGGTGCCTAAATTTGTATGGGCAGTCAAGTAGTCGGGATTTACAGATATACTGGAAGAGCTTGGAATAGGAGGTTTCAGGATTATATAGCTAGTTATTTCCGCTGTGTTGTAAGTGTTGTACTTTGGTAATGATGTATATTTAGGTACAGATGTATATTTCAAGTTATGTTATATATATTATATGTTATTCGTTCCGCTGTGAGGTTCATGTTACTCTGATGTTGTGTTCTTCTTCTTCTTCTATTCTAAGTTCCTATCTTATCTTTCCTCACCCTCTGTTTCCTTTCATTAATGACTGACATTTTTTCGATGTTTGGTTAGTCGTCACTGAGTTTATGGCGATAACCAAAGTCGTCAAAATCTCGGGTCATTACACAAGGACTATATCAACACTGTTAGAGTTAACAGTGTATTTAAAAACAATGGGAAAGTTATTATGATACAAAGAGGTATTATATAAAGAGCAAAAGTAATTAATAGCCTTTTTTATATGAGAGGCATCATTGATTACTTTTCCTTTACAATCAACAATTTCCCCAATATCATTTCTACTTTTCCTATTAGACGTTCTAGTATAAAAAAATTACTAGCTTCATCCCAGATGTTAACCAATCAACCTTGGCCTTTTGCTTAAGGTTAATTGAGTTAATGTGTATGGCTTTAACTAGATTAGTCTGAGCATTAAAAAATGATTCAGCTTTATGCATGTCTGAGCAGTTATCATCGAGGTCATTTTGGAGTTTTTCACACTCACTCCTAATAGTTTTAATATCACTCTTATTTCTGTTGTTATTCCAAGTTTTGAGATTAGACTTAACAATTTGCAAAGTTTTATTAAATTTGTATTGTGCAGTACCATACAAATTATTAATAAAACTGGTATTAACAACTTCCTTATAGTTGTCTTCATACACCCACCCATTTACAAACCTGAAAGGGGTATTCTGCTTACCACTTTTAATAGTAGAAGTAGAGACAAGAATAGGTGTATGATCACTAGAATTTTGGGGGAATGTGCTACATTTCACATTAGATAAAAGATTAATAAAATCCTGATTAAATAGAACCCTATCAAGTTTGCAGTGGATATTTCTGAATTCACCTGATTTCCAGGTGAATTTATTACCCTGAATAGGGGGTTCTATTAGACTAGATTTTAAAATAAATTTAGCGACCCTTTCCGATTTTTTAAATGGGATAGTGTTACCACCTTTCTTTTCATAATTGTGAAAACACAGTGTTGAAATCCCCCATTAAAATCCAAGGACTGTCAATTGAAATACTTAATTACTCAATGCAGTTCTACAAAGAGTTTCTATCTATCTCAAAATTTGAAGCATAAATGTAAGTAATCTTAAGAGTCGGACCACCCTTATTTTTAAAAATACAATGGATGTACTGGAAATCAATAAAATAATTAATGAGAGACCAAATTGTAGGATTATGCAAAAACATAATCCTACCATTGCCTCCCATTAGATTATTGTTAATTAAATTCCAGTTAGATAACCTCCTAGTATGAAGATCAACTATTTTCTGATCGCTAAGTTTATGTTCAAGTTTACCTATAATGCTAGGTTTGTACTTGTTCAAAAAGTCAGTAAGATCAAGTTGTCTTTCAAAAGAATTAAGTCCCCTTAAATTCCAGGCAATAATATCCACATATAATAATAAAAATAAATTATTTTCACACAATTCCAAGGATACTCTGCATCTACAGTGGGCCACTGTTTTTGCTGCTATCCACTTTAATGTCTAGCTGTTTGCCACTTTTTTTGAAGCTGGCGTTGTCTGTGGCTTTAAGTTGTTTATCCCACTTACTATTTTTTTCAATGTATTTCTTAGGAAATTCATTATCAATAGCATCCTCTATTTCTTCAGCTAATGTTATGTCTGAAAGGCTTTTAGTTCTGACATTCTTCCTTCTTTTCACTGGCATTGCAGGTTTAGGGGCAGATAGTGTATGGCTAACTGCTTTTTGGATGTTAGCTTCAGAGATTGAAGACGACCTCTTAGGCGCAAGCCCTTCAGGAACAAGGGATCTATTTGTGTAGATAGGGTCAGCTTCGAGGAGAGAAGCACAATTTGCTAGACCTTTTTTTAAGGCATTTATATTCTCAATATTTGTAATATAACTTGAATCCTCCACGTGGTTGGTGGATTCAATGAACTGTTCAGCTAATCCCACTTCTGTTTTTTAATTTTTGTTGCTATTTGGATCCGGCTCTTTCAAAACTGATGGTGTTGCAGACCCATTAGTTTTTTCCAGAGCACTATCAGTCTGCACAATCTTAGAAAGATCAGCAGACCCAGAATTATGTAGAGAAGGTAAATCCATTTCAGAGTTACCCAAAACTGCTGTGTTAATATCTGGAGAATCCAGATTCATATTGTCTTCGGTATTACATGAAGGGGAAAGATCAATATCTGGGATTGTTTGTGGAATTACCTCTGAATTGATTTCTGAAATATTATTTCCGTGTTAGAAGCAAGATCTGTAACATCTTTTGGGTTATCAACCCGATCTTTGTTGTGAATACAGTCATTTAAAGAATGACCAAAACATTTACAAATTTTGCATCGATCAGGGATCAGTTCATAGGTAATTTGTTTTGAGATGATTTCCCCATCATGTATATAAATTGAAGCTTCGTTAGGTAACTCTCCATCTGCACCAATCTCTACTAAAATTCTCGCGTAGCTTAATCGTGATTCCTTAGCTATTTGCTCGTCCATCTTGATAGGAACCCCTGCTAGACTCTCTATAGCACTGAAAATCTCCTTATCCCATAATCTCAAATTCAGGAAGTCTAATCCAAATTGGCATAGTACTCAATAGGTCTCGATCAAGAACTAATTACTTTGGTCCATTTCTTTAGAATAATCAATTTACCATTAACGAAATATGGCCCACCTTTAAGAAGCTTTTCACAATCCTATGAATTCGTGAATCGAATAATGAAAAACTCATTTTCACGAGTAAATATTTCAAATGATTCAATAGGGTTCCATGTACGAATCATGAAAGCCCTAATGTGATGATACGGTGGCTGTTTTCCAAAAACGTATGCAATAATTGAAAGCCTCCATTTTCCTTTTGTTCGTGCACTAGCTTCTTCAGAAACAATAACAATCTTCTCGTCTCCCAATGTTTCAACTGGGGAGATGTAGTTCAGATCAAAATACGATTCTTGACCCCCGTTCTTAACCATATCGGCCCATGAACAAATCTTAGATTCTTTAACCAGATTAACCTTCATCGGTTGTTTAGGTTCTTGAGGTTTCCTTATTGGATTTCTGGTTTGAAACCGAGCACCGTTAGAAGCAGGGTAGGGCCTCTGTTTTGGCTTAAATGGGAGTTCACCTAATTTTCCTGT
Source organism: Allium sativum (assembly GCA_030737875.1). Taxonomy (NCBI): domain Eukaryota; kingdom Viridiplantae; phylum Streptophyta; class Magnoliopsida; order Asparagales; family Amaryllidaceae; genus Allium; species Allium sativum. The sequence continues at coordinate 330,172,068 of CM060910.1, read as the reverse complement.
CCCTTTATTAACATGAACATAAGAATTGGAATTCAAGAAAGATTTAGCCACTTTCTTGCGATTATAAACCCTAGTGAAGCCATCCTCATCTACAATGAAATCAGGAGAAGAATGAGGGATGCTAGAAGAAGGATTGGAGAGAGGATAAGAAGGAGGAGATCCCCTTTTTAGGCAGGGATTATCATCATGGATCAGATTCAGGAATGATTTGGAAGCAGCCATGGCTGCAAGCTGTTTCTTGGAGAGAACTCAAAATTTTTTTTACTCGATGATACTTATGCTTTAACTCATTCAGATCAAACATATACAAATCTTTTAGTTTGTGTGGAACATCAACATTGCATGCTGGTCTAAATATCTTCATTACTAAGTATTTCTTCACATGTTCATTTCAACAAATAGGCAAAATGAATTTCCAGTTACGTTTAACTAGATTAAACGACCTTTAGTAATATTTTGCATCATATGATTATATGGGATACAGTTCATAAAATCAGTATCAATATGTGACAGGTTCAGTCCAACATCATTATGGACCTTAGACAATGGTAGTTGGCATATACATATATTAAGGACAAGTTCAAATTAAAATTTGAAGAAAATGGGTGGTTATACTAGGATTTGAATCGATTTCTACTTGGTACAAGTGAGACGCGAAAAACTGAACAATAATAAAAACAAAAACAATATAGCATAACTTAAATCATGATGAAATGCACAACTAGCATGTATGCTCTAAATTCTGTAAAGATTCATTTGAAATCCTATAGGTTAAGTAAATAAACAAATGTATATAATAATAAATTAGTTCTCATTTCAAGTTGAACTAAAACATCAACAAGAAAATATAACATCTAAAACATTTTGTGATGGACCAGTGGATAAAAACTGATCAATAGTCTTCAACGAAATCTTATAGACTAATACTGCTAGAGACAAAAAAGGCAATGACATAAATTCAGACCATATAATCCTAAACTAGCATGATAACCATCACAAAAATCACTAAACATTAACGATACAACCAGATTAGTAGCACTGAAACATGTGTGTATAAAAATATTGCAAGCAAGAGTTACCTCAGTAATAAGGTAGTCCACATTAGTACATTCCCATACTAGGCTCCATCCTTTGTCTCGGTGGTGAATCCAATGAAGAGTTACTAGTTAAATAACCCAATTAGTTCATTGTAGGATAGATATATGAAATCTATGAAAAAAACGACTACGGTTCTTATTTCGACTATCTATCAGTATTAATGAATCACAATTAAAACATAATTTGCAGGGAATAAACCAGTAATCATGTTAAACATTGATATAATAACCTAAATTATAAACTTGAATAGAAACATAGTGGAGAAAATCACAATGAATCCACTAAATAAGTGATGAAATCTATTTTAAATATCTTCCATGGTTGGATCAGTTCAAAGATTACTTAGACGATATATCTAATAAATAAGAGTTGAATAACTTGAATGCTATGGTTTATGAATAAGAGTTAAGATATAATACCAAATTTCTTTACAGCAACAATGTTTGTCAACTCCTCTGCATAAAAACCATTAACGTAGTATATAATACATAAGAAATATTCTGCTATGCAACTTCAAGCAATGCATTTTTCCTATACCATGCTCTTCACTAAAACATAAAAAATTATCAGTAGTTGAAATTGGGGATACATGCAAATAGCCGAGCAGTCGTCTGCAGTTATGCCTCTTATCTTCCATTGCTGGGCACAAACAATACTTTTAACTAATAGTTTTACAACATTTGATTTATCCATTGTCGATGAAACTATGTCCACTGCTTCTTGGTTAGATATCACATCCCAAACTTGGTAACAAATGCATGTAAGTGTACACTTTGTTTCACAATTTTTTTGATTTTGGAGATAGTTAATTTAACATCTAGTTTAGCAATCAGTATATTCTTAAGAAAAGTGGTATATTTACAAAGGAGATTTAGTTCAGTTAAGGAAACTTACTCCATTAGTGGCAAGCACAATGAACTGATCTCTGTCAGTGACGATCCTTTGTGTAACTTCTGGAATTGAAATAAGCCCAAATTTCTTAATGTGGTAATCACCAAAAGCTATCGATTTGCCAATACCATGTGACATTTTATAACCATTTATCTCAACTTGAGTATTGTGGAATAGAATTTAGGTAAGCATAAGGGTTTTTATCTGCTAATATCCCATTTGTGTTTTCAGACATGGTCTGATCTTGCTAGTTAATTTTTGAAGATCAAGTATCATTAGTAAAGTATGTCATGTTTGGATATTACCTTTGTTGAGCTTTCCAAATTTGCATTAATTTCTGTAGTAGGCTCAAGATTTTCACATCCATTACTTTGAATAAAAACTTTCTTATTTTCTCATCTAAACCTCAACTTTACTCAACATTTGTAATCAATTTTTTTTCAAGATGCATGTCCTTAACATCAGTATTAGCCAGCATTGAAATGTTATCTTCTTAAGATTTCCCCCTTTTCCCCATATATTTTAGTCACATAGTTTTACGTTACATGCAAAAAAAGCTCATATTTTGCATCTTAGTGGTATTGATTTGTACATTGTTATATGAGCTTCATCTAGTAACTCAGGATCAGCTCTAATCTCAACAAGAATCCTAGCAAGCTAAGTATGGTTTCCTTTGTAGTAGGTTCATTTTATTTACTAGAATACCAACTTCATTTGCAATTGCATTAAAAGCATCTTTGTCCCATTGTTTTAAACCAAGCTTAGGCAATCTGATCCATGCTAGCGTTTACTCCATTAAGTTTTAGTTCTCCATTTCACCTTTTCAAAATGATCGATTTTCCGTCTGTGAAATCACTATAGGCAATACAATAATCTGACATTAAATCCTTCAAGTTTTAACTTGCTTTGTTAGGCACTGCCATGAACAAAACTAGCAAGCTTAAGTAACCAGTAGAAAATGCAGGTTAAGAATTTATATACTTAATTTTACTTTAAATCAATTTTATTGCTCAATGTTTATATCTTTGAAACCATGGTCAGGCCCTTCATATCCTCTTATTTTTCAGAAATTACTTCTTTTTATGCACTGTATATCCACTTGCCCTCTTCTTGCTTTTTGTTTTTATTGAACTAAGAATTTTTTCCACATTATATCTACGTAAAATGCTTCTATTGTTAAGATAAGACGTTTACAGATTTCATTTATTTGGCTATCAGATCAAGAAGGTAAAAATTCACACCTAATTTTGGATATCCAAGAGAGAATGTATGTTTACCTGGCAAGCAGCAATTGCTTTTTCTAAAATTGCAGCTACATTATCATTAATCAGTTTTTTTATTTCCACATTACTAAAATTTATAAGCTGGTCACCTAGCCGAAGTCCATTTCCTGCAGCGGAAGAACTACCGACTGACTTTATAATCTGTATACAATTGAAATATTTACTACTTAATGTCCATATCTTTGAAATCCTAGTCAGACCTTCCTTATCCTCTTATTTTTCAGTTCTTTTTCCTACAGTCAGCACTACATTTCAACATGCCCTCTTCTAGCTTTCCGATCTTTTTGAACTAAAAATCTTTTCTGCAATAAATTTAGGTGAACCTCCAACTATTACGGTGACATTAATAGATTCCATATATTTGACAATCAGATTAGGAAAGTAAAAATACACACATATTTTTGAACTCATCCAAGGGAGAATGTATGTTTTACCTGGTAAACAAAATTAGTTGCTTTTTTCTAAAACTGCAACCACATTTTCATTAGGAGTAGGGATTAACATGCATTCAAACTAAACTTTATCCTCAACAAGTTCTTTCTCTTCCTCCCTCTCAAACCTAAATCTTAAAACCTAATCCATTTCTCATGATTTTTAGTCAAAATATAACCGAAGCGCTAGCTTAAAGTTGAACTCGTTCAAATCAAGTTTGACTTAAACTTTGAAATTTTACACTGCACGAACCATGTTTGCATAATATCTATAGAACTCAAAATGTTGAATCATAAACTAGTTGAATTGCAAAATCGAACTGAATTAGAATTGAAATTCGAAATTCATACCTATTTGGGGTTTACGGAGAAATCTTGAGAAATTGGACAGCATATCCAATTGAAATAGTTAAGGAGGATGGAGAGGGATACCATGACGATAATGATGGAGAGCGTTTGCTTGGGAATGCTGATGACAGAGGAAATGTGAGAAGTAGACGATGAAGGAGTTGTAGTAGTGAATTTTAGTGAAGCGAAAAGGAAAAAAAAATTAGGTAAGAGGAAAGGGGTAAATTCTGTGAAGTATGGACGTGAAGTGAAACGTGACAAAGTAAAGCTAGGCAAATTTTTTGAAGTCGCCAATTTTTTTACTGCGCGGCAGAATAGGCATACAATATATAGTTGCATTCATAATAAGGATGAAATATTATTAGCTGCATCCACAATTAAACGCTACAAATTCCTGCAACTAAAGGATGATTTTCTTGTAGTGTTACGAATTTCGTACTATCGTTAATAATTAAAAATCTTTTACTCTAGTGAAAATGGATCAACGAGAAATCAATGATGAACATTAATGAAGTATTGTGGTCATTTAGTGTTTAATTCGACTGTAGGTGCGATTTATGTTGAGTACATACTAGAAACTCAGTTATCTCAAAATGCACATAATCACGGCTTTGTAGCGAAACTCAATTGAATCCCGTGCCAAATCAGTGTGGACCAGGTAAAGAATTATGCGTCGAAAAGGAAGATATTGTTGGAGAACATGAAGTATGCATCAGAAAGGAAGATATTGTTGGAAAACATCGATCAAGTAATGAAGTATGCATCGAAGAGGAAGACATTGTTGAAAAACATTAACCTATTTAAATAAACAGTTGCTCTTCCATTAAAACTTGCACCACTTCAGCAATAATACTCCAATTCGTTCTCACGAACATGATCTTCGAAACCAGAAAGGTGGATGTTGAACATTTATGATTGGAATTGACAGTTGGGTTAACGCACGTATGAGTGCCAGGATTTTTTTATAATCCACCAACCAGCTTGTGATTTTTTTTGGAATATATGGTATGTATTCTCCATCGGCAATTTGAATCAGCGTTGCAAAGGGCTGGAAATTTAGCTTTGTTAACGATATTTTTCGTCAACACCCGAACTAGGATGAGCAATGCATATGTTTAGTACTTTGATGCGTGAGTGATCTCAAGGACACTAGAATATAATTATGAATCGGTGTTCTTAACAAGTTCTACCATTTCCTAGGCGTCAGGACCTTGAATCTGAAGTTTAGTTACTCTTCCCTCAAAGGGTGAGCATCACGCTTACGGAACCACAAAGCCAATGACAACCTTGGAAGAAAGGTTTTACAAATTGAATAAGGCTGAAGCCTTAAGTCACAACCACCTTTCACTATAAGAAAAAGCGCAAATAGTTGTAGATTTTAGCAGCGGAAAATTCCGTCCTAAATTAGCGACGAATTTTCGTGGAATCTATAAGGGATATTATGTTGGATTTTTTATTTCATCTTGTTTTAAAATACTACCGTCGAGTTCTGATTTCCGTCGCTAAACCATAGCAAATTGCAATGCTTTAGCGTCATCATTTTTTTGTCACTGAATTCCATCGCAATTTGAGACAGTTTACCATCATGTATTTTTTGAAGCTATTTTACAGTAGATTTTCAAGGGATTTGCAAGGGACTCGTATCTTATTCGTCATAAAATATTTTACTGTTATGTTTTTACTAAGTAATTGATAATTAAAAATAAATTTTAAATACTTAATGTTAATAATAATATACTAATAACAAAAAACAAACTACTATTAATAGTAAATAAAATTTAATAGTTGGTATTGATTAATTAATAATTACTAAATAATTAAAAGGTAATAGTAATTAATAATATAGATAAGTAATCTTTAATAATCAATGATTAATAAGTAATTTCTAAAAGTTAAGAAGTAAAATTTATTACATAGTATCTAAAATTTAATAATTACAATTGATATGTTTTATACGTATTAATTCAAAAATTAAAATTTTCATATTTTTGAATAAATAAATACAAAGTTTAAACGTAAACTTTTAAAGTTTTCATAATTTAGAAATATATATAAAATTTCCTAAAAATTTCATACTTTTAAAATAAGAAATGCTATATATTAAAGAATTCCGAAATTCAAAGAATATAAACATTACCATACAAGTTATTATTTCCATGCCCATTTGTTGGCTTTCACATGTAACTATCGTCTCTCACGAATATTACGTGTTGAATATGTTTTCAATTATGTTGATTTAGTTAATAATTACACACTAAACGTTGTGTATTTTTTAAAAATTAATTTTTCTTGAACATAGTTAGTAATTAACATCGACTATTAATAAATAATTATTGATAATATATTGTTAGACGGAATTTTGATTTGATATATGAAATAGTTAATGTTCAATAATTAATAATGATTATTATTCAATAATTAATATAATAATGAATAACGATTATTACTTATGAATGAAAATTAATTTCTAATAATTAATATTAACAATTAAAAATAAAAATAAGTAATAAAAAATTAATAATAAAGATTAAATAATTAATATTAAATATGTATCAATTAACAATTATAATTATTATTAATATCCAATAATTACGGAATAATTAATATTCAATTAAAAGGAAATAAGCAATAATTAGTAAATAGGAGTAATATCCAGTATTTAATAATTTATATTAAATAATTAATTTAAAAAAATTAGGAATAATAATTAAGACTAATAAACAGTAATTACTACTACATAATTGAAATTGCGACCGAGACATAAAATAGTTACTATTAATAATGATTTTTTAGTAACTAATATAATAGTAGTTAAAAAATAAAGATAAATAATAATTATTAAACAAAAAATAAAAAATAATTTTTAATAATTAATATTAGTAACTAATAAATATGAACTAATATTTAATGAGCAATCAATAAGAACTAATAGTTAATAATTAATAAATAAGAACTAATATATAACAATTTTACAATGTTCGCACAATGCTCATTGCAATAGATGTCAATTTTATAACGATCATAAAATGACCATATAAAAGGTTCCAATTTTACATTGGTTATAATACCTATTGTGATAGGTGCCAATTTTACAACGATAATGATCAAAATTTGTCGTATCAAATAATATATTAAATTTCATGTTTAGCCTCGCTTTTATTTTAAAAAGTAAACATAATTAAACAAAATCATCACTACAATAAAAACATCATTTTACAACTAGGAATTTGCAATGGTTATGTAAAGTGTTGCAAAATAGAAAGAGTTCTAACAACTTAATTTGGAAAAAACGTTTTAACCAATATTTACAGAAACGTTTTCTAAATAGCCATTGTAATAGTACTAAACTGTACAATATTGTTTTAATAGTTGTTAAAAAATATTTTGAAATGATATTTTTTTTTGCATTGTATCATATTTTGTTTCTTCATAATATTTAAGAGAAGTCACTGAATCTTAACATCTTCCAATCTTCTTAGTGTTGTAAATTTATTTTATTAAACACTATTTATGAGGCATTATGAATATCGATTTAATGATTATTTATAAATTTTGTTGTATCTTATATTATTTATAGCTCAAAACTATTTAAGCTTAATGATTTACAAAAAAATGCAATTTTGTTTCCAAATAATCTTATTTGATTGTTTATCTAATTTTTGTATTGAAATGTTAAATGCAAAACAGTGGCCCCTTGCAACTATTACCAATCCACGTCCCTGATGCCTTAATTTCTCAACCATTAGATAGGTCATCAAACTAACGCTTCAGATCTTAACCCTAAGCTTTTTCTCACCGTCTAAATCTTTACCAATCCACGTCCTTGATGCCTTAGTTTCTCAACTGTAAGATAAGTCATCAAACCAAAGCTTCAGATCTTAACCCTATGCTCTTTCTCACTGTCTAAATCTTGTTTACTCGGATCTCCTGGACCTTCCTCTTTCCACATTTCTCCATACACGAAAAAAATTCTGCTCAGATCTTCTCAAGTTGATCTCTGGTGATGATTTGATTTCCATCTTCTTTATTACGTTTGGTAACATCATTCCCGCTGTCCCTTTTTGGTTTTTGAAGAGTTTGTTTGTCTAATTTCAATTTCAAATTAGGGATTTTGTGCCACTTTTTGCTTTCACCGTCTTCGACATCAATTGCCTTCTCTTCTGTCCGCTCCCTCCCTTGTTGGATATTTGAACCGTCGTTCGTTCAACAACCCATCAGCAGGTCAACCCGTCACTAAGCGGCCCATCTGTCTTCCACTTCTGCGCTTCCTGCTTTCGGTCAAGCAACACTATTATACAGACCCTTCTTCTCCAATAATCGCTAACCTCGAAGGTCAATATTTATAACTGCGCAACAGATATGAGTTTCTAACTATACACGTAACAATCGATTTTTTGTTTTCTTTTTTGCGACTCATTGAATTTCGGTTTTAATTTAGGTTATTTTCATTATCAAGTATTCATGTTTGGAAGAACTGCTATACAAATTGTCAATCTCCCCAGTGTAAAAATAAGTAGGGTCTTCCTGTTGATGATGTGTGTGCTATATATATTATTTACCATTTCAAAGTACTATATTTCTGTGTTTTCCCCTTTTTAATCACAAAAAAAACAACTGTAGAAAATCTATTCCTGCTTTCATCGCCAATTCAGTTATTTCTTTCACACCGACTAATTAGCATACAATTTTTCTCTAAGTAGTTTACCAATGAGTTGCTTCCCATTCAAAGGTCGGCAGTTTTTTATGGCTTCCATGCTCATTTTTTGCTTTTGTTTACCGGCTCTAAATGGCTATCAATGGATGAAATAAGTTAAAAACGAACCAACATAAATAGATGTTCACATATTTACTCAATTACCATTAATGTTTGCCTCAAATGTTGTACTACGTTATACTTTTAAGAATTTCTTAAAAATCCTTGCTAATTTTCTCAAATTTAAAAGGGGGTCATGGACCATGCCTCTTAAACTGTTAATTAGATACAAATGGTAGTGGAAATGCTGCTTTTACTTTATATCGGTAAAAATACAATTGATTTTATGCTTTTTATTGACCAATTTTCTTATACTTTTCAAACCCAAATTTGATGGATGTATGTTCCGATGATAAATCAAAATATGCAACCACTTTTCCTAAGAATTTTCACAAATCATATATTTAACATTAAGTTAGCTTAATGTTTGGTTTATTAATGCCTTATACACCCATTCATATATTCCACTGATAGTAGCATTTCAAAGGAATACTAACACTAACCTTATGCTTGATAGTATAATATATCAGAAACTATCTTACAGATATTTGCTTAGTTCATATTAAGATAATTGGTTATCAACGACTGTATATTAGCATATATATAATTGACAATAGAATTATATTATGAGTATTAATGCTAATTTCATGACTATCATAGAAAGGCAGTTTGTGTGATTTAACCAGTTATTATGTTTTCATATAATTTACAAAACATCGTCTTAACAATCGAATATAACATGAGACCTTATCTTTGTGTTTTATACCATATGTTCCTATTTTTTTTAATACTAAAAAGATTTGAATAGTCATTATTTTCTACATTAATCATGTTTTGATTAAAATTCTCCTTTTTGGTGTTTAGCCTGCTTACGGTATAATTCAGGTGAAATAATGTCTTTGTTGAATACCCAATTACTAATAGAGGTATTGTTATGCATTTTTGTTGTTTTCGTGTAAACAAATTGTTCGTTAATCACTGTTAGCGATGCTGAATGATATACCGCGTTTTTTGTACAAGGGGCAATGAATGAAATTTTTATACCTTATTTTGCTACAACAATATTTAATAGGTTGATACTAATACCTTCACTGCCTTTTTGTCTTGCTTGAGAAGTGTACTTCCAGCAATTGTGTCTTGAAATAAACTGAGTGAAAATTTACATTCGAAAATATGTATATTGGTACAGTCAACTTAATTGTTCCAATGTTTAGCGTGCTGACTTGCATATACTATTTATTAATTACAACTATGTCGATATCTCGCAAGTGTGGCACGTTAACTTTCTACTGTTATTTAATGCATAGTTGTTACGCAAATAATAGTTGGGTTTCGATAACATGATTTTGTTTTAAAACAATATAAATTTTGGTTGATCTTAGCACACTAGTTTTTCTTTGAATGGATGAAATATGACAACCAGAATGTAAAAGCTGTTTATATCTACACAAGAATTTAGAATAATTTTATGAAGATCTTGTGAGATCGATAATCACGTATATTCGATTGGATGCATATTCCTTAAAGAATACCAACAAGTGTTTTTAGCACAACATCTTTTATATTAAAAACAAGTACAGACTTTCTAAAAATACGCTAAACGCAGTTAAAACTGGTTTATGTATTTGTAGCACAATACGTCCCTAAGCTCGTATGATTTTACATTAGTGCAAAACCGACAATTTGCAAGGTGAGCTTGAAAAAGCCAATTAATCATATGACAGCTTCAGCAAAACCTGGTTCTGTTGCATGTTATGACATCTCATTAATTAGCTAAAAGAAGTTATGCAGATGATAGTATAAGAGGTTCTATAGGATGTTATGACAGTAAAACTGAGCCTATTAGGCTCAGTAAAAATGAGCATAATGGCTCAGTTTAGCTGACGCTAAGCCTCGGTTAAACTGCACCGATGGCGGCTCAGTTATACTGAGCCATTTGGCTCAGTTATACTGAGCCGTTCAACTCACTTATACTGAGCCATGGGCACAATTTTACAGAGCCATTTTCGCAGTTAAACCGAGCCTTAGGCTCAGTAAAAACGAGCATAACAGTTCAGTTTAACTGAGCCACTCAGAGCCTACAATTTAATATTTTTTTGTACATGATGCATAGTCATGTTTTGCTGTTTTTGAACTGTAATTTTCAATTAAATATGATATTCAATGAATGCAGGCACTTGTAGAGGCATCAGAAGAAAAGAGAAAAGTTGATGGTAGTTCCAATGGTGTAGTATATGATCTTGAAAATGATCCAATTCCTTTGGGACTAAATATCTATATAGTAAACTTCTATGCAATATTATTGAATTGGGATTTGGCACCAACGGTACTCATGAGATAAAGGCTATTTTATTTCTTTGCTTAATTTACCGGCTTCCTTAACTATGGATAATTATTCGAACTTTTCCATATTAATTCACAAAGGCTTCCTTGGTTTGAAGGCCTAGATTGGGATAAACTGTATAACACGGAAGCTCTCTTTGTAGTAAAGATCAAAGATGAGTTGGATGCTCAAATTTTATTTGCTGATAAATTCCTGAATTTCTCATGACTTCGTCATTATCATCTTCGCAAGCTAGTTGGGTATGTATGTTAGACTTATTTTGGTGTAAATATGGCATTACGTGGTTTGACTGGTTATGGATGATATAGGTTTGTATTTGGGGTAATTTTAGCACTAACTAAATAGTTTTGTTCATAATTCAGCTTGGTGTGTTAATTGATGAAGGATTTTGGATGTTGTGGTTTTTTTGTATGTGATTATGAATGTTCTTTTTAGTTCTAAATTAATATTGTTGGCTAATTTGTCTTTATTTTTTTAGTATGTTATTTATTTCAGTGTTCACAGTTGAATGATGTTAGTTCGATATATATATATATATATATATATATATATATATATATGCAGATTAAAAGGGGAATAGCGGCGGATTACCAAAAAAAGGGGAGGTTAAGTTTACTCCAATTTAATTTCATTGCTAATCCTTTACTAAGTTTTAATGGTTTTCCGACAAAATACTGAAATAATTTTTTTGGCTAAAATTTTTTGTCACCAATCTCTTGGCAATTAGTAAGGGTTTACCAACTCCTTTTGTAAATAATATTTTATTATAAATTATTTATCCATTGGTAAATAGTCAATATATATATTAGAATTAAATTAATAAATAAATTTTTATTAACAATGAGTATTGTAGGTAATGAGGTTTTTAACAATGAGTTATCTATACTTCAATTTGCAGATGATACATAATTATTTTCCTCCTACTTACCCAAACATATTATAGCTTTGAACTTTATTTTTTATTATTTTGAAATGCTTTCCGGTCTCAGAATCAATTTTGATAGAGTTCGGTTATGATTCTTAATGATTTTGACAACGTCGAGAATCAAGTTGCTGACATCTTAAACTGTTCCTTTTGATTATTTGGGTTTTAAAATTAGACCTTCAAAACTTAAGTATGAAGATTGGCTTTTTATTATTGATAAAATTAACAATAGATTATCGAGTTGGAATAGCAATTTTCTATCAAAAGTGGGTAGATTAGTTCTTGTCAACTCTATGTTGTCTGCTATTCCAACATATTG